>OX387392.1:20000-1515000 GCA_947563765.1 Anarsia innoxiella
CGATCCGAAGCAGCCATGCCCGGATAGCACCTGGACCAGACGGAAGGAGAGGGCCCCGTGCTGCCGATCGAGCCAGTCCCTGAGGACCGGCCCGATCGCGTCCAGCGTTCTACGGCCGAACGTTGCGGAAGCGAGGTCCTCTGTCCAGTGTTGGATGACAGCGTCCCTCGCCTCCTCGCGAACGGCCTCCCGCTCTGCCCCATCAGGGCGCCGGCCGAGCAATCGCTGCTCAGCCGTCCACTAGCAATCGCTGCTCAGCCGTCCACTAACCTAACCTAACCTAACCTAACCTAACCTAACCTAACCTAACCTAACCTAACCTAACCTAACCTAACCTAACCTAACCTAACCTAACCTAACCTAACCTAACCTAACCTAACCTAACCTAACCTAACCTAACCTAACCTAACCTAACCTAACCTAACCTAACCTAACCTAACCTAACCTAACCTAACCTAACCTAACCTAACCTAACCTAACCTAACCTAACCTAACCTAACCTAACCTAACCTAACCTAACCTAACCTAACCTAACCTAACCTAACCTAACCTAACCTAACCTAACCTAACCTAACCTAACCTAACCTAACCTAACCTAACCTAACCTAACCTAACCTAACCTAACCTAACCTAACCTAACCTAACCTAACCTAACCTAACCTAACCTAACCTAACCTAACCTAACCTAACCTAACCTAACCTAACCTAACCTAACCTAACCTAACCTAACCTAACCTAACCTAACCTAACCTAACCTAACCTAACCTAACCTAACCTAACCTAACCTAACCTAACCTAACCTAACCTAACCTAACCTAACCTAACCTAACCTAACCTAACCTAACCTAACCTAACCTAACCTAACCTAACCTAACCTAACCTAACCTAACCTAACCTAACCTAACCTAACCTAACCTAACCTAACCTAACCTAACCTAACCTAACCTAACCTAACCTAACCTAACCTAACCTAACCTAACCTAACCTAACCTAACCTAACCTAACCTAACCTAACCTAACCTAACCTAACCTAACCTAACCTAACCTAACCTAACCTAACCTAACCTAACCTAACCTAACCTAACCTAACCTAACCTAACCTAACCTAACCTAACCTAACCTAACCTAACCTAACCTAACCTAACCTAACCTAACCTAACCTAACCTAACCTAACCTAACCTAACCTAACCTAACCTAACCTAACCTAACCTAACCTAACCTAACCTAACCTAACCTAACCTAACCTAACCTAACCTAACCTAACCTAACCTAACCTAACCTAACCTAACCTAACCTAACCTAACCTAACCTAACCTAACCTAACCTAACCTAACCTAACCTAACCTAACCTAACCTAACCTAACCTAACCTAACCTAACCTAACCTAACCTAACCTAACCTAACCTAACCTAACCTAACCTAACCTAACCTAACCTAACCTAACCTAACCTAACCTAACCTAACCTAACCTAACCTAACCTAACCTAACCTAACCTAACCTAACCTAACCTAACCTAACCTAACCTAACCTAACCTAACCTAACCTAACCTAACCTAACCTAACCTAACCTAACCTAACCTAACCTAACCTAACCTAACCTAACCTAACCTAACCTAACCTAACCTAACCTAACCTAACCTAACCTAACCTAACCTAACCTAACCTAACCTAACCTAACCTAACCTAACCTAACCTAACCTAACCTAACCTAACCTAACCTAACCTAACCTAACCTAACCTAACCTAACCTAACCTAACCTAACCTAACCTAACCTAACCTAACCTAACCTAACCTAACCTAACCTAACCTAACCTAACCTAACCTAACCTAACCTAACCTAACCTAACCTAACCTAACCTAACCTAACCTAACCTAACCTAACCTAACCTAACCTAACCTAACCTAACCTAACCTAACCTAACCTAACCTAACCTAACCTAACCTAACCTAACCTAACCTAACCTAACCTAACCTAACCTAACCTAACCTAACCTAACCTAACCTAACCTAACCTAACCTAACCTAACCTAACCTAACCTAACCTAACCTAACCTAACCTAACCTAACCTAACCTAACCTAACCTAACCTAACCTAACCTAACCTAACCTAACCTAACCTAACCTAACCTAACCTAACCTAACCTAACCTAACCTAACCTAACCTAACCTAACCTAACCTAACCTAACCTAACCTAACCTAACCTAACCTAACCTAACCTAACCTAACCTAACCTAACCTAACCTAACCTAACCTAACCTAACCTAACCTAACCTAACCTAACCTAACCTAACCTAACCTAACCTAACCTAACCTAACCTAACCTAACCTAACCTAACCTAACCTAACCTAACCTAACCTAACCTAACCTAACCTAACCTAACCTAACCTAACCTAACCTAACCTAACCTAACCTAACCTAACCTAACCTAACCTAACCTAACCTAACCTAACCTAACCTAACCTAACCTAACCTAACCTAACCTAACCTAACCTAACCTAACCTAACCTAACCTAACCTAACCTAACCTAACCTAACCTAACCTAACCTAACCTAACCTAACCTAACCTAACCTAACCTAACCTAACCTAACCTAACCTAACCTAACCTAACCTAACCTAACCTAACCTAACCTAACCTAACCTAACCTAACCTAACCTAACCTAACCTAACCTAACCTAACCTAACCTAACCTAACCTAACCTAACCTAACCTAACCTAACCTAACCTAACCTAACCTAACCTAACCTAACCTAACCTAACCTAACCTAACCTAACCTAACCTAACCTAACCTAACCTAACCTAACCTAACCTAACCTAACCTAACCTAACCTAACCTAACCTAACCTAACCTAACCTAACCTAACCTAACCTAACCTAACCTAACCTAACCTAACCTAACCTAACCTAACCTAACCTAACCTAACCTAACCTAACCTAACCTAACCTAACCTAACCTAACCTAACCTAACCTAACCTAACCTAACCTAACCTAACCTAACCTAACCTAACCTAACCTAACCTAACCTAACCTAACCTAACCTAACCTAACCTAACCTAACCTAACCTAACCTAACCTAACCTAACCTAACCTAACCTAACCTAACCTAACCTAACCTAACCTAACCTAACCTAACCTAACCTAACCTAACCTAACCTAACCTAACCTAACCTAACCTAACCTAACCTAACCTAACCTAACCTAACCTAACCTAACCTAACCTAACCTAACCTAACCTAACCTAACCTAACCTAACCTAACCTAACCTAACCTAACCTAACCTAACCTAACCTAACCTAACCTAACCTAACCTAACCTAACCTAACCTAACCTAACCTAACCTAACCTAACCTAACCTAACCTAACCTAACCTAACCTAACCTAACCTAACCTAACCTAACCTAACCTAACCTAACCTAACCTAACCTAACCTAACCTAACCTAACCTAACCTAACCTAACCTAACCTAACCTAACCTAACCTAACCTAACCTAACCTAACCTAACCTAACCTAACCTAACCTAACCTAACCTAACCTAACCTAACCTAACCTAACCTAACCTAACCTAACCTAACCTAACCTAACCTAACCTAACCTAACCTAACCTAACCTAACCTAACCTAACCTAACCTAACCTAACCTAACCTAACCTAACCTAACCTAACCTAACCTAACCTAACCTAACCTAACCTAACCTAACCTAACCTAACCTAACCTAACCTAACCTAACCTAACCTAACCTAACCTAACCTAACCTAACCTAACCTAACCTAACCTAACCTAACCTAACCTAACCTAACCTAACCTAACCTAACCTAACCTAACCTAACCTAACCTAACCTAACCTAACCTAACCTAACCTAACCTAACCTAACCTAACCTAACCTAACCTAACCTAACCTAACCTAACCTAACCTAACCTAACCTAACCTAACCTAACCTAACCTAACCTAACCTAACCTAACCTAACCTAACCTAACCTAACCTAACCTAACCTAACCTAACCTAACCTAACCTAACCTAACCTAACCTAACCTAACCTAACCTAACCTAACCTAACCTAACCTAACCTAACCTAACCTAACCTAACCTAACCTAACCTAACCTAACCTAACCTAACCTAACCTAACCTAACCTAACCTAACCTAACCTAACCTAACCTAACCTAACCTAACCTAACCTAACCTAACCTAACCTAACCTAACCTAACCTAACCTAACCTAACCTAACCTAACCTAACCTAACCTAACCTAACCTAACCTAACCTAACCTAACCTAACCTAACCTAACCTAACCTAACCTAACCTAACCTAACCTAACCTAACCTAACCTAACCTAACCTAACCTAACCTAACCTAACCTAACCTAACCTAACCTAACCTAACCTAACCTAACCTAACCTAACCTAACCTAACCTAACCTAACCTAACCTAACCTAACCTAACCTAACCTAACCTAACCTAACCTAACCTAACCTAACCTAACCTAACCTAACCTAACCTAACCTAACCTAACCTAACCTAACCTAACCTAACCTAACCTAACCTAACCTAACCTAACCTAACCTAACCTAACCTAACCTAACCTAACCTAACCTAACCTAACCTAACCTAACCTAACCTAACCTAACCTAACCTAACCTAACCTAACCTAACCTAACCTAACCTAACCTAACCTAACCTAACCTAACCTAACCTAACCTAACCTAACCTAACCTAACCTAACCTAACCTAACCTAACCTAACCTAACCTAACCTAACCTAACCTAACCTAACCTAACCTAACCTAACCTAACCTAACCTAACCTAACCTAACCTAACCTAACCTAACCTAACCTAACCTAACCTAACCTAACCTAACCTAACCTAACCTAACCTAACCTAACCTAACCTAACCTAACCTAACCTAACCTAACCTAACCTAACCTAACCTAACCTAACCTAACCTAACCTAACCTAACCTAACCTAACCTAACCTAACCTAACCTAACCTAACCTAACCTAACCTAACCTAACCTAACCTAACCTAACCTAACCTAACCTAACCTAACCTAACCTAACCTAACCTAACCTAACCTAACCTAACCTAACCTAACCTAACCTAACCTAACCTAACCTAACCTAACCTAACCTAACCTAACCTAACCTAACCTAACCTAACCTAACCTAACCTAACCTAACCTAACCTAACCTAACCTAACCTAACCTAACCTAACCTAACCTAACCTAACCTAACCTAACCTAACCTAACCTAACCTAACCTAACCTAACCTAACCTAACCTAACCTAACCTAACCTAACCTAACCTAACCTAACCTAACCTAACCTAACCTAACCTAACCTAACCTAACCTAACCTAACCTAACCTAACCTAACCTAACCTAACCTAACCTAACCTAACCTAACCTAACCTAACCTAACCTAACCTAACCTAACCTAACCTAACCTAACCTAACCTAACCTAACCTAACCTAACCTAACCTAACCTAACCTAACCTAACCTAACCTAACCTAACCTAACCTAACCTAACCTAACCTAACCTAACCTAACCTAACCTAACCTAACCTAACCTAACCTAACCTAACCTAACCTAACCTAACCTAACCTAACCTAACCTAACCTAACCTAACCTAACCTAACCTAACCTAACCTAACCTAACCTAACCTAACCTAACCTAACCTAACCTAACCTAACCTAACCTAACCTAACCTAACCTAACCTAACCTAACCTAACCTAACCTAACCTAACCTAACCTAACCTAACCTAACCTAACCTAACCTAACCTAACCTAACCTAACCTAACCTAACCTAACCTAACCTAACCTAACCTAACCTAACCTAACCTAACCTAACCTAACCTAACCTAACCTAACCTAACCTAACCTAACCTAACCTAACCTAACCTAACCTAACCTAACCTAACCTAACCTAACCTAACCTAACCTAACCTAACCTAACCTAACCTAACCTAACCTAACCTAACCTAACCTAACCTAACCTAACCTAACCTAACCTAACCTAACCTAACCTAACCTAACCTAACCTAACCTAACCTAACCTAACCTAACCTAACCTAACCTAACCTAACCTAACCTAACCTAACCTAACCTAACCTAACCTAACCTAACCTAACCTAACCTAACCTAACCTAACCTAACCTAACCTAACCTAACCTAACCTAACCTAACCTAACCTAACCTAACCTAACCTAACCTAACCTAACCTAACCTAACCTAACCTAACCTAACCTAACCTAACCTAACCTAACCTAACCTAACCTAACCTAACCTAACCTAACCTAACCTAACCTAACCTAACCTAACCTAACCTAACCTAACCTAACCTAACCTAACCTAACCTAACCTAACCTAACCTAACCTAACCTAACCTAACCTAACCTAACCTAACCTAACCTAACCTAACCTAACCTAACCTAACCTAACCTAACCTAACCTAACCTAACCTAACCTAACCTAACCTAACCTAACCTAACCTAACCTAACCTAACCTAACCTAACCTAACCTAACCTAACCTAACCTAACCTAACCTAACCTAACCTAACCTAACCTAACCTAACCTAACCTAACCTAACCTAACCTAACCTAACCTAACCTAACCTAACCTAACCTAACCTAACCTAACCTAACCTAACCTAACCTAACCTAACCTAACCTAACCTAACCTAACCTAACCTAACCTAACCTAACCTAACCTAACCTAACCTAACCTAACCTAACCTAACCTAACCTAACCTAACCTAACCTAACCTAACCTAACCTAACCTAACCTAACCTAACCTAACCTAACCTAACCTAACCTAACCTAACCTAACCTAACCTAACCTAACCTAACCTAACCTAACCTAACCTAACCTAACCTAACCTAACCTAACCTAACCTAACCTAACCTAACCTAACCTAACCTAACCTAACCTAACCTAACCTAACCTAACCTAACCTAACCTAACCTAACCTAACCTAACCTAACCTAACCTAACCTAACCTAACCTAACCTAACCTAACCTAACCTAACCTAACCTAACCTAACCTAACCTAACCTAACCTAACCTAACCTAACCTAACCTAACCTAACCTAACCTAACCTAACCTAACCTAACCTAACCTAACCTAACCTAACCTAACCTAACCTAACCTAACCTAACCTAACCTAACCTAACCTAACCTAACCTAACCTAACCTAACCTAACCTAACCTAACCTAACCTAACCTAACCTAACCTAACCTAACCTAACCTAACCTAACCTAACCTAACCTAACCTAACCTAACCTAACCTAACCTAACCTAACCTAACCTAACCTAACCTAACCTAACCTAACCTAACCTAACCTAACCTAACCTAACCTAACCTAACCTAACCTAACCTAACCTAACCTAACCTAACCTAACCTAACCTAACCTAACCTAACCTAACCTAACCTAACCTAACCTAACCTAACCTAACCTAACCTAACCTAACCTAACCTAACCTAACCTAACCTAACCTAACCTAACCTAACCTAACCTAACCTAACCTAACCTAACCTAACCTAACCTAACCTAACCTAACCTAACCTAACCTAACCTAACCTAACCTAACCTAACCTAACCTAACCTAACCTAACCTAACCTAACCTAACCTAACCTAACCTAACCTAACCTAACCTAACCTAACCTAACCTAACCTAACCTAACCTAACCTAACCTAACCTAACCTAACCTAACCTAACCTAACCTAACCTAACCTAACCTAACCTAACCTAACCTAACCTAACCTAACCTAACCTAACCTAACCTAACCTAACCTAACCTAACCTAACCTAACCTAACCTAACCTAACCTAACCTAACCTAACCTAACCTAACCTAACCTAACCTAACCTAACCTAACCTAACCTAACCTAACCTAACCTAACCTAACCTAACCTAACCTAACCTAACCTAACCTAACCTAACCTAACCTAACCTAACCTAACCTAACCTAACCTAACCTAACCTAACCTAACCTAACCTAACCTAACCTAACCTAACCTAACCTAACCTAACCTAACCTAACCTAACCTAACCTAACCTAACCTAACCTAACCTAACCTAACCTAACCTAACCTAACCTAACCTAACCTAACCTAACCTAACCTAACCTAACCTAACCTAACCTAACCTAACCTAACCTAACCTAACCTAACCTAACCTTTTTTTTTTTTTTTTTTTCGGTGGGGAATGCGTTTACGCATACCCGCGGGTAGGGGACTCCGCGGGTTATGTGGGACTCGGCTGAGCCACTACCCACTAAACCCCACCGGCGCTCCGACTTCGCCTGACTGGCAGGGGGCTGGGAATCCGGTTTACATCCAGCCCCCCGCCGGCGACTGTCCACCCTAAGGCAGACCCTTCATGTCCCCCCCCTTGGGGGAGGACTCAGTGACGGCCCGAGCGCACGGCCATCACTGGTTGCTGCTTGGGGTGTGCGTTGTGATGCTGGCGGCGGCGTCCCCACGCCGTCCGCCCGCCGCACACCCCCAGGGGCGGGAGAAGGTGGGCGCTGTAAGCGCCGCCTTACGCCCCTTCTTCGTCTGCGGAGCGCTGGCGCGAGGGGATCGTCCTCGCGCTCTCGCTCCGCCGCCTCCTTCTGGGACATTACGTCCTCGCAGAAGGAGGCTACCGCAGCCCACGCCTCCTCGCTGCCCAGCATGGCAGCTACCACGCCAGGGAGCGAGAGGTCGTGTCCGACAGAACCTAACCTAACCTAACCTAACCTAACCTAACCTAACCTAACCTAACCTAACCTAACCTAACCTAACCTAACCTAACCTAACCTAACCTAACCTAACCTAACCTAACCTAACCTAACCTAACCTAACCTAACCTAACCTAACCTAACCTAACCTAACCTAACCTAACCTAACCTAACCTAACCTAACCTAACCTAACCTAACCTAACCTAACCTAACCTAACCTAACCTAACCTAACCTAACCTAACCTAACCTAACCTAACCTAACCTAACCTAACCTAACCTAACCTAACCTAACCTAACCTAACCTAACCTAACCTAACCTAACCTAACCTAACCTAACCTAACCTAACCTAACCTAACCTAACCTAACCTAACCTAACCTAACCTAACCTAACCTAACCTAACCTAACCTAACCTAACCTAACCTAACCTAACCTAACCTAACCTAACCTAACCTAACCTAACCTAACCTAACCTAACCTAACCTAACCTAACCTAACCTAACCTAACCTAACCTAACCTAACCAGTTCTGCACCTCCCCTCGCCGTGCAAACAGCTAAAAACACTAGCTCTACACGAAAAAATTCATATTTCCGGCAAAAGTGCTCCGATTGTTGTGAAATTTTTACCAAAGTGCTCAGTTTTGTGTAGTGCACAACTGGATTGCAGTGCCTTACCGGATTTTACATGGGAACTTGGTTTTCCTGAAAACCACGTGTGTTTTTTGAGGTTAAACTCGAATTTTCCACCTTTAAGTGCGTGCGCTGCAGTAACGAGATCGACGACCCCCCTTTTTTCTTTCAACATCGGGTGGGGAATTCGTCCCCCCAGCCTCCTGCAGCGTCGCCGGATTTTTCCCGCCGCACCTTTCGCGGGGAAAATTGAAAAACCGAAAACCACGTGGTGCTGAAAAACCTGAAAGAGCCGAGCTGCGCCGCTGAATTTTCGTGGGATTGCAGAACACCGCAACAGAAGCTCCAAGGTAAAAAGTTTCGATTTTTACCCCCACTACTTCCGGAGCTATTACATTTTGAAAAGTCCAACTTTGACCACCTATAACTACTGAAGGAGCTGAAAAACTGAAAATCCAGAACTGCTATCTTTTGCGCGCTAACTTGGACTATCGATTATTAAGTTTTTGGATTTTTATCTTTTAAATTCTATCTGCTATAATTATTTTACTGAAAAAATCTTAAAATTTCAAAATTTTCAGTAAATTTTTCAAATTTTTTATTTTTTATAGTTTCATTATTTAGGCCCTTATTTTAGAAAAATTTTAAGGTTTTTTGCAGATTTTTATGTGTTGTAGTTTTGAAGATATTAAATTTTTACTCATTTTAGCTTATAATTCTGTAAATAATAGAAAATATTATAATTTTATTTCATAATTAGTTTTAAATAGTGTAAATTAGTATTACGAAGTCCAAACCGCGGCTTGATATCTTCAAAACTCGCTTATTTGGTAGTTTTATCCTGCATGAAATTTTTTATATATTTTTTATCTTTTGTATTTCTTTGGTTCTATAGGTGCTAGAAACACGCGGTTTTCTTAGTTAGTTAGGCCTTTAGCTAAACTAACTAACAAAATTGTTTTCAGGCGTTTTCAGGACTAAAAATTATTTGGCCCTGAAACCCTCCTAGAACGCTTCTCTTAGTCAAGCATTCTTGCACATAGAAAACCGCGAATTTTTCCGGCGCCTGGAACCGGAGATATCCTTGTGTAAAGTTTGACATTGACAGTTCGGTAGCTGTCAAAGTCAACTTTGACTGGCTGTAGCTTCTGAACGGTAAGTCTCAGAACATTGCGGTTTTCTCTTCTCGCCTTAAAATAACGTTGGGAGTCCGTTTCAGAAGTTTCAGCCATTTTGGAGACATCAGTTTTTCAGGTACTGAAAACCACCTCGGTCGATAGTCCTGGTGAGGCTGATATCAATAGCCCAAACCCGGGATTTTTACGCCCTCTGGAAAGGGAGATATCGCTGGTCAAAGTCCAAGTTTGACAGACGCGCGGCCATTTTGAAAATTTTAAAACCCCGATATCTCTCGACCCAGGGCGCCTAGGAGACTGGGATTTTCTTTCAGACCTAGGGCTGGCCTTAGACAATCGACTGAGCTGTGTTTCAGGTTTTTTCAGGACCTGAAAAATTTTTGGCCTGAAAAGTGCCTAATCGGCTAGATCGTGGTTAGACCTTTATTTTGAGCACAAACACGGGGAGAATCGGACCACTGGTTGCGGAAATATCAGCAGGATAAAATCGGGATACCAAAAATTGGAAATTTTAGCTTCCGTTTTCTTCGGAACCCCTTGGGCCAGGACCCTCGTGTTTGGGCTCGTTTAAAAGAGGGAGCCAAGGGCTATCAAATAGGCCTATCCATTTGACTCTATGTAGAGATAAAAAATTTTACCTGCTCTACATTTATGCTCTTTTGAAATAAAAAATATCTTTTTGTATTTCTTACTTTATTTCACCGCCCTTTTCGTATATTATGCTCTTTTGAAATAAAAAATATCTTTTTGTATTTCTTACTTTATTTCACCGCCCTTTTCGTATACTGACGATTATTGAGTCCTTTACGACTCTACATTACAAAATATTTTATAAAATTTCAGTTTTTCATGAAATTTTTCGTGTATTTTTGAACCTTTATTTTTGTACATTTCTAACCTAACTAATTTTACGGCTCTACATAGAGTTTCGAAATTTAACTGACTCTACATTTTATATTTAGAATAAAACATTTTTTCTTCTGGTGTTTTCTTATTGGACCCATCACTGTTGATGTATGCTGACGAAGGTAGAGCACCTTACCACTCTACATCAAATTAAATAAATTAGATCTGTACTTTTTCTGAAAAATTTAATCTACTTCCTTACTGTAACTGTGTAAAATTAAGAAATTGAGACCAGTAGCCTCAGCACATACACACACATACACACACACACATAGACACACACACAAACACACATACAAACACACACACACACACATACACATACACGAAATATAAAACACTTACCTGTGAGGAGAGGCGACACC
Organism: Anarsia innoxiella; assembly: GCA_947563765.1. Classification (NCBI taxonomy): domain Eukaryota; kingdom Metazoa; phylum Arthropoda; class Insecta; order Lepidoptera; family Gelechiidae; genus Anarsia; species Anarsia innoxiella. The sequence continues at coordinate 31,781 of OX387392.1, forward strand.
TGTGCTGGTACCGCTGCTGCGGTTAACCTGAAACAGAAAGTAGAACTTTATTAATATTAACGAACTTCTCTACAGTACGGAAGTAGAAAACTTTTATTTACCTGTTTTCAAATTACGAAAACGTGTTTCTTTTGACACAAGCTGCTTTTTTGAGCAACTTGTTTAGCTATAAGTTTTCCTTTTGACTAATTTTATTTTGTTTGATTATACAACTTATACAATTTTCCGGAAATTATCTCTTTTTACATTTTAATTCGTGACGTCTACCTCCAATATGTTTGGACATAGAACCCCCACTAGACCGTCGACGGGCACAGTGTCACCGCCAAAACCGAAACCATCGGCTGTGAGACGGAGCATTGACGAGTGGGAGTCAGCAAATTCTGACCCAACCCCGCCATTGACACAGATGACGACGCAGGCAGGTCCTGCACATAAGGGGAAAGCTTCGACATCGCCCCGTCTAACAGGACGAGCAATGAAGGAGACTGCGGGTGCCTCGATGACTCCACCAAACCCGAACACCCTGGATAGAGTTGCGGAAGCAAGGAGCTGCCTCAAAAAAGGCAAACTCAATCTAAGTAGTTCACGCAACATTAAAACAGAGATCAAAACTGGAATCACCGAGGTACTCGATAGGCTCTTTCAGTTAGTAAAAGAGTCAGAAGCCGAGCTTAATAAATGCAAAGGAAAGGAAGGAGAAGGAAAAGAACTCGACGGAAAGAAAGCAGAAGGAGAGGAAGGACTAGAAAAGAAAGATATGAATAGTACGTTCTCGATGGGAGACGAAGGTTCTCAGCTCTCTAGACAGCTTCGAGAACACAGCCTTCTCCTCAACGAGAACACAAGGAAGATGGTAGAGCTGCAAAAGAAAATTGAAGAAATGAAAGAGCTCCCCGAGGAGGTGCCCAAGACCTACGCGAGTGCAGCAGCCAAACCACTGGTTCAGCGTGCAACACTACACTCGGTCGTGGTCACCTCCAAGGATGAGACAGAGACAGGAGAGGAAGTGCTAGATAGAGTAAGAAGGGCTGTTGACGCTAAGGAAGGATGGGTTAAAGTGGAAAAAGTCAGGAAGGCAAAGGATAGGAAGGTGGTGATGGGATTCCGGAGTGTTGAAGAAAGAAACAAAGTGAAGGAGAGGTTAGAAAGGGAAGGAATCGACCTCACCGTCGAGCCGGTGAAAAACAAAAACCCGCTTCTGATCCTCAAGGACGTTTTGTCCTTCAACACGGATGAGGATATCCTCAAAGCATTAAAGAACCAGAATCGGGAAGTCTTTCACCGTCTCGAGGGTGAGGAAGAAAAAGTTGAGATAAAATATAAGAGAAAGGCCCGGAACCCTCACACCAACCACGTAGTTATAAGCGTCCCCCCGCACTGTTGGCGAAAGGCGATTGAGTTAGGGTTCCTGCACGTGGACTTGCAGCGGATTAGGGTGGAAGACCAGTCCCCGCTAATCCAGTGCACGCGCTGCCTTGAGTTCGGACATGGCAAAAGACTCTGCAAAGAGTCCATAGACATTTGTAGCCATTGTGGTGGACCCCATCTTCGAGCGGAATGTGCAGATTGGTTGGCGCGAACTGAACCCACGTGCAGAAACTGCTCCAAAGCCAATCTTGAACACGTGGGACACAACTCGTTTAGCATGGACTGCCCAGTACGTAAGAGGTGGGACAATATAGCTAGGTCCTCTGTGGCCTACTGCTAAGGGCACCCCAGGCATTCCAACTTACAAGATGTTCCAAGCCAACCTCCAACGGAAGAAATTAGCAACTAACGAGCTGCTCATAGAGGCTCAAAGCCGTGGCGTTACTTTTGCACTGATTCAAGAGCCTTACGTAGGTGGAGCTCGCAGTATGAAGAGTCAGGCCGGAGTCAGAGTCTTCCAGAATGCCAACATAGGAGATGGGACTGTTAAGGCGGCTGTAGTCGTCTTTCAGAACGACATAAACATCATCCAATACCCGCAACTCACCACAAACAACTTCGTCGTGGTGGGGATCCAAGTTGGCACCTGGAAACTCAGCTTAATCTCTTTTTACTTTGAGCCAGACCGACCCGTCGAAGAATACCTTGACCACCTGAAGACAGTTTACGAAGTAGTCGGCCCGAGGAATGTTATTGCTGGAGGAGATGCGAATGCCAAACATCTATGGTGGTGTAGCCCTACAATGGACCACAGAGGGGAAGAAGTGTTTGAATGCCTGGCAGAGCTCAACCTAGCTGTGCTCAACCAAGGAGAAACTCCGACCTTCGACACTATAAGAGGAGGCGTCAGATACAGTAGTTTTGTGGACGTGACGGCGTGTTCTGAGAACCTGATCGACATGGTAGACAATTGGCGAGTTGAAGAAGATATGACAAGTTCGGACCACAACGGCATATCTTTCCAAATTAAACTTAAAGAAGTAAAGAAAATAACAATAAATAGAACTACAAGACTTTATAATACAAAGAAGGCAAATTGGATCAAATTCCGCGAAAAACTAAAAGAGATTAACCTAGAAAACAGAATTACTATAATAGAACTAAATAAATTGAAATCAATAGATGAAATAGAAAACTTTATAAATAAATTTGAAGATGCGATCACGAAAGCATGCAATTATAGTATACCTAAAAAGAAACATAAAGAAACATTAAAAATGCCGTGGTGGTCCGACGAGTTAGCTGAAACAAAGAAAAAAGTACTTACCTTGAAAAACAGGATCCGGAACGCAGCACCAATCCGCAGGTCGAAGGTCGTCGAGCAGTACCTGGAAAAGAAAGAAGAGTATGAGTTAAAAGCACAAAGAGCTGAGGTTGAGAGTTGGAAGGAGTTCTGCAGGAAACAGGACAGGGAGGGGGTATGGGAGGGGATATACAGGGTGATAGGTAGGACAGCGCGAAGGGAGGAGGACTTACCGTTGATGAGAGAAGGGGAAACACTGAGTCCAAGGGAATCAGCGAAACTGCTTGCAGAGACGTTCTACCCGGAAGACCTTGAAGAGAGCGACGACCTTGTGCAAAGCCAAACTAGAAAGAAAGCCCTCACAGTGAATGATGAGAAACAAGATGAGTCCTGTGACCCACCATTCACAATGGCAGAACTAAATAGAATCACAAGGTCGTTCAATCCCAAAAAGGCTCCGGGTAGAGACGGCTTCACAGCAGATATCTGCAGCCACGCCATATCCAGTGACCCTGAAATGTTTCTCCATCTGATGAACACCTGCCTCAAATATTATATCTTCCCGAGCGCATGGAAACAGGCGACAGTGGTCATCTTAAAGAAACCAGGAAAGGAGAGCTATACGTCCCCAAAATCATACAGACCGATCGGCCTTCTGCCGATTCTGGGAAAAATTTATGAGAAACTGCTGATGGCCCGTCTCAAATTCCATCTCTTACCGAGATTAAGCCCTCACCAGTACGGCTTCATGCCACAAAGGAGCACCGAAGACTCCCTCTATGTCCTGATAAACCACATACGCGGCAAGTTGAAAGATAAGAAAATCGTAACGTTGGTATCACTAGACATAGAGGGGGCCTTCGACAGCGCCTGGTGGCCTGCCATAAAAGTGAGATTGGCGGAGGAGAGCGTGCCGTTGAACCTGCGCAGGGTCATCAGCAGCTATTTGAGCGACAGAGGGGTCAGTGTGAGGTACTCCGGAGAGGAATATCACAAATCGACGGAAAAGGGTTGTGTCCAGGGATCCATTGGTGGACCAATCCTCTGGAACCTGCTACTGGATCCACTACTCCAGAACCTCAAAAACAGAGGTGACTACGTCCAGGCTTTTGCTGATGATGTGGTCCTTGTGTTCGAGGGTGACACCGCTCTTGACATCGAAGTACGCGCCAACGCTGCACTCGAACATGTTCGGGCGTGGGGGGTCGAAAATAAGCTGAAATTCGCACCGCAAAAAACTTTCGCAATGGTCATGACAAAGAAGCTTAAATTCGACACCCCACGCCTGAGCATGGGAGGAGTCAGCATTGCCATGTCGCAGGAAATAAGGATACTGGGTGTCACCGTCGACCGCAAGCTCACGTTCAACGCACACGTGGCAAATGCCTGTAAAAAAGCCATCGCAGTGGACAAGCAGCTAGCAAGAGCAGCCAAGGCGAGTTGGGGACTGCAACCGGAAGTGGTTCGTATTATTTACACCGCTGTAGTTGAACCTATTGTGCTGTACGCTGCTGGAGTCTGGGCTTCGGCTGCCACCAAGCTGAGTATTGTAAAGCAGCTGAACGCGGTGCAACGGGGAGTAGCTCAACGGATGTGCAAGGCATATCGTACCGTCTCCCTGAACTCCGCGTTAGTGCTGACGGGGATACTCCCTCTCGACTTGAGAGTGCGTGAAGCAGCTCTCCTCTATGAAGCTCGAAAGGGAGTGTCCCCGCCGGCGCTGGGAGACAGGGAGGTGGAGCGGATGGCCCCGGCCATCGAAGCACCACATCCAGCCACAACTGCGGAGCTAGAGGTTCGAAAACTGGTAGATCAGGAACAAGTCACCGCGAATAGCGACTTTGAAGTCCGCATATTCACCGACGGGAGCGGGATTGAGGGTAAAGTGGGTGCAGCCTTGTCCATTTGGAACAAGGATGTAGAGACCGGCACCCTCAAACTCGCTCTCCCTGACTACTGTACTGTCTACCAGGCTGAACTTCTAGCAATCTGCAAAGCCAGTGGACTGCTGCTGAGGCGGAACAGCTCCTCTGCCGGAATTTATAGCGATTCAATGGCGGCACTCCAAACAATCGCAAATGTCGGCTGTCTCCATCCCCTGGCCGTGGAAACAAGGGACAACCTGCGTCTTTTGTCCCACCAAAACAAAAAGGTCCAACTGTTTTGGATAAAAGCCCACGCAGGCCTGATGGGGAATGAGAGAGCCGACATTTTAGCGAAGGAAGCCGCCCTAAAGTTGAAACGCCGCCCTGATTATGATAAGTGTCCCGTCTCATTCGTCAAGCGTATGATCCGAAAGGATACGCTTGCCGAATGGGACGCGAGATACCAGAGGAGCTGCACCGCTTCAACAACGAAGCTTTTCTTCCCGGAAGTCATAACTGCGTACAGAACTACACGAAAGATCAGAACCACTTTCATCCGGACCCAACTAATGACTGGTCATGGAGGTTTCTCCGAGTATCTTTGTCGATTCAAGAAGAAGGAAAGCCCTGCATGCATATGTGACCCAAATGAAGCTGAGACTATCCCCCACCTGATCTGTCAATGCCCCGCCTTTACACGAGAACGTTTTGAATTGGAAAACACGATAGACACTAAACTAGAGCCAAACAATATAAAAGAGATAATAGCCGGGAAAACTAGAGATAAGTTTCTTACTTTTTGTGAAAAAATTGTTAGCATAGTAAATAATAGAAATAAGATTTAAGTTAAGAAATAATGCTTCCTTAATATACTGTGTTATATTTAAGTAAAGCATAAAAAACCATTGTAAATAAGAAACTTTGAAAATTGTGTTAATTTTATTACCCTGTGTTTTTAGTGTAAGTTAATTTTAAAAATAGAAATCAGAATAGAGTAGATTAGACATAATTGTAAAATGGGAGTCCCACCCATTCAGGAAAGAAAGATGATGGATATAAGAAAGAACAAGTATGCAGCATGAAAGTACGAGAGGCATGAAACGCGAGAACTAGCATGAAAGAGAATAAGTTAGAATAGGCTCCAATTACGTTGGAGGTAGAAAGAAGAAAAAAAAAAAAAAAAAAAAAAAAAAAAAAAAAAAAAAAAAAAAAAAAAAAAAAAAAAAAAAAAAAAAAAAAAAAAAAAAAAAAAAAAAAAAAAACCTAACCTAACCTAACCTAACCTAACCTAACCTAACCTAACCTAACCTAACCTAACCTAACCTAACCTAACCTCGGTCGGTCGGTCGGTCGGTCGGTCGGTCGGTCGGTCGGTCGGTCGGTCGGTCGGTCGGTCGGTCGGTCGGTCGGTCGGTCGGTCGGTCGGTCGGTCGGTCGGTCGGTCGGTCGGTCGGTCGGTCGGTCGGTCGGTCGGTCGGTCGGTCGGTCGGTCGGTCGGTCGGTCGGTCGGTCGGTCGGTCGGTCGGTCGGTCGGTCGGTCGGTCGGTCGGTCGGTCGGTCGGTCGGTCGGTCGGTCGGTCGGTCGGTCGGTCGGTCGGTCGGTCGGTCGGTCGGTCGGTCGGTCGGTCGGTCGGTCGGTCGGTCGGTCGGTCGGTCGGTCGGTCGGTCGGTCGGTCGGTCGGTCGGTCGGTCGGTCGGTCGGTCGGTCGGTCGGTCGGTCGGTCGGTCGGTCGGTCGGTCGGTCGGTCGGTCGGTCGGTCGGTCGGTCGGTCGGTCGGTCGGTCGGTCGGTCGGTCGGTCGGTCGGTCGGTCGGTCGGTCGGTCGGTCGGTCGGTCGGTCGGTCGGTCGGTCGGTCGGTCGGTCGGTCGGTCGGTCGGTCGGTCGGTCGGTCGGTCGGTCGGTCGGTCGGTCGGTCGGTCGGTCGGTCGGTCGGTCGGTCGGTCGGTCGGTCGGTCGGTCGGTCGGTCGGTCGGTCGGTCGGTCGGTCGGTCGGTCGGTCGGTCGGTCGGTCGGTCGGTCGGTCGGTCGGTCGGTCGGTCGGTCGGTCGGTCGGTCGGTCGGTCGGTCGGTCGGTCGGTCGGTCGGTCGGTCGGTCGGTCGGTCGGTCGGTCGGTCGGTCGGTCGGTCGGTCGGTCGGTCGGTCGGTCGGTCGGTCGGTCGGTCGGTCGGTCGGTCGGTCGGTCGGTCGGTCGGTCGGTCGGTCGGTCGGTCGGTCGGTCGGTCGGTCGGTCGGTCGGTCGGTCGGTCGGTCGGTCGGTCGGTCGGTCGGTCGGTCGGTCGGTCGGTCGGTCGGTCGGTCGGTCGGTCGGTCGGTCGGTCGGTCGGTCGGTCGGTCGGTCGGTCGGTCGGTCGGTCGGTCGGTCGGTCGGTCGGTCGGTCGGTCGGTCGGTCGGTCGGTCGGTCGGTCGGTCGGTCGGTCGGTCGGTCGGTCGGTCGGTCGGTCGGTCGGTCGGTCGGTCGGTCGGTCGGTCGGTCGGTCGGTCGGTCGGTCGGTCGGTCGGTCGGTCGGTCGGTCGGTCGGTCGGTCGGTCGGTCGGTCGGTCGGTCGGTCGGTCGGTCGGTCGGTCGGTCGGTCGGTCGGTCGGTCGGTCGGTCGGTCGGTCGGTCGGTCGGTCGGTCGGTCGGTCGGTCGGTCGGTCGGTCGGTCGGTCGGTCGGTCGGTCGGTCGGTCGGTCGGTCGGTCGGTCGGTCGGTCGGTCGGTCGGTTATATTATATTATCGGTGATAAAAAAGATAAAAAAAATTTTGGTTTTACAGAAAGTATAAAGTTATCAAAACTTATTATATTCTACGCTATTGTTAAAATAAAAAGATTTATAAAAATGCTTTTCAAGGACACCATTTTGGAGATTCAAAAATATTCCTATTTTCACTCATTTGTTACTGCGTAGGAGCTCTTAGGGCCAAAAATCACTCATTAGTAACTAAAACTGATTATTTCCACTTTACAGGTCTCGCTGTCTATATACGAGTTGAATTAGGAGTTCTCAGGACTTATCAAGGTAAATAACTTAACTAATAAAATGTCGACTGGAATTCTATTTTTAACTGGAACCTAGTAGTGTAAAAGGCAGTAGTTAATTACAAAAATTAAAAATAGTTACCTAACTAAAAAGTTATTATTTGTGAAGTGAAATAATGTATGTTTTTTTTTTCAGTATGCCATTTTTGATTGTCGAAACTATTGAAAACGGTTCTAGAAAACTATCGATTTGCCCGGAAGGTTGGGCAAATAAAGACATTTTAAGTTGGCCCACTAAAAAGACGGCAAAAAATGTAAAATTGAAAACCTTATCCCAAAAGCAAGTTGGCCGACAATGCCATGTGTGATTAAAAGCAAAATTCGATAGTTATGAGGCTGCTCATGCTGAATTAAGTGCCATGCTTGAGTTACCTGATACTGAAAATGAGGGAAACGATAATGAAAGGCGTCCAGACAATAAAGATTTTAACAAGATGGCCAAACAATTGGTAAGTACTTACCTATACAGGTTTTAGGAAAACGTATCACTTTCATTTTAAGAAGGGATAGTGTTAGAGACCTATTTACTCACCGAAAGTTGAATGACCTTTGCGTGTGAGCATGCGAATCGCGATTAATAATGAAATTCATAATTAAAAATGAGTTCATTTTTTTATTGGAATGTGTTCTACATCAGTAACACTATACCTGCTTTAAAAGGAAAGTGATACTTTTCTAACATCCGCAATCAATCATTTTATTTGCACAAAATTTCTCATGTTTTTAATTACTCTTTTTTTTTACTTACTCTTTTTTTTTATTTACTCTTTTTTACTTATTTTTACTTACTCTTTTTTCAGGCTTCCACTGGATCTGCAAACAATTACAATACATCGACTATACCTACGCAGCAAACTCAAGAATCTAGTAATGATATAACTGATAACTTTTGTACTTTTTTGCTAATCTCTGATGATATTTCTGACGGCAATAATGTTATGACGCAGAATGTAGTTATGGATACTAATGAAGTCCAAGTATTTGATTATAATGATCTTCTTAGGAACCAAAAAAAAATATCTGAAAATCAAGTCAAAATAATAGATAACCAAATAAAAATAATGAAAACGCTTGCAACGATATCCGTCAAAATTGATCATTTGGCCTCCAACTGCCTAGAACAGTCTCAAATACCCAAACAAATGGCAGTGACGCCATTTAACAATGAATTTAAACATAGCTCATGCAATGCTAGGGTTACACCTATTCAAAACCTTGATGATCTTCAAAACATGAAGAACCAACTATGTGACGTTGATAAAAGAAAATTTCTCAAGGATTTGTATTCCATTTTCTGCACTCCAGGAAAAAAGGGGGAGGTTTGTGCTTTTCAACTAGTTGACGTTTTGTTCAGTCGTGAATTTTTGGTCCAGTGTTCTTGGTCAGGTTCTGCTAGAGGTGCAAGTTCAAAAATTTGTATTAAAATATTTCAAGAAGTGCTTAGTTTTTTTTTGAACTTGTTCACGACTGTGACCCTACATATACTGTCGACAAAAACATAGATTTTTTCAAATCCATCGTTAAAAATGCTAAACAGAGAACACTCTCTAAATTAGGAATAGCTTCAACGCCAAGAAATGTCCCAAAAAAAAATTGTTACAAAAGATCAAACTGGCACTGAAAATAAGAACGAAATTGAAGCAATTGATCATGTTGAAATCTTAATCGATTATGAGGCTGCAGATTATGAAGTTCATACAGATGGGATCGCGGAAATAAATAAGCATGACTAAAATTAAAATACCCTAACACTACTCGAAAAATATTAAGTATATAAGTTTTTGATAGTTTTTTAATTGTTTTTTACTTTCTACAATGGTACATATATCTAGAGCATAAGTGTGAGGGACAGTGTACCGAAAATTTTGCAGACTTGATCACTCCATAAGAAACATTAAATCAAACTCATTGCCTTTCTTAACTCAATTAGCTCTCAATGCCTGCAAAATTTTTGGTTTACCGTTTCTTACACCCTTTGTTATAAGGAATTTTTATTTTAGTGGAGAACCTTGAGTTTTTATGTTTTTATAAGTTAGTTTATGATGTTGATTTCATAGTGAAAGTTATTTGTAACATTGGTTACAAAAAACTTAAAACTTAAAATTATAATTAAAAAAAATTACATTGGTAATTTTTTTTAATTATAATTTTAAGTTTTAAGGAAATTATGAGACTGCTAATTAAGACTTACTCTCTGTACCTAATTAGTTTGTAAAAGATTAAGATTTAAGAATAAAGTAATGGATTTTGTATCTGAGCAGACTAATTTTAACTAGTTCGTGGAGAACCTTGAGTTTTTATGTTTTTATAAGTTAGTTTATGATGTTGATTTCATAGTGAAAGTTATTTGTAACCAATGTATTTTTTTTTATTATAATTTAAAGTTTTAAGGAAATTATGAGACTGCAAATTAAGACTTACTCTCTGTACCTAATTAGTTTGTAAAAGATTAAGATTTAAGAATAAAGTAATGGATTTTGTATCTGAGCAGACTAACTAGTTATTTAGATTAAAGTGTACCACAATGTAGAATGCATCAGAAATAATGAGACTACTTATACGTTGTGGGACCAATTCACGATTAAAAAATAGTTAATTGTTAGCCTTTGTAAAACAATTACTTACCTCAAATTGTCATGCTACAGGTGTCCTCGCGTAAGCTTATGATTATGAGACTATTGCAGGATTTGTGATTGAAAATATAATTCGTATTTGAATATGAATGTGTTTTATTTCAAATTTTAAAATAACTTATGTAGGTATGATCATTAATACTTATTTTTAAAAAGTGTGTAGCAAAAGCAGCAAATACATTTCTTTTTTGTATTTAATCGCTATTTTATATTTTATATCTTCAGGAAAAAGTAAACATTCGGGAACATTATTTGATGCTAATTTGTATTATTGAAAATATTAAGATAGGAAGACGAAATAGGAAGCTCAAAAACATTTTCTGTATTAGTAATCAACTTACATTTTATAATTATTTTGTTTTCTTGAATTTTGATTGACTTTGTTTTCATTATCTCATGATTTGATGTTACAAAAAAACTGTCTATTTTTCTTTTCGATATAATGAAATCTTTAAAATGCAAAATTAAATCACCGCTTCGACAATTTTTTTCACATATGGATAGCTTTTTCTTATCTCATCAGTACTATTCATGTCCAAACTATCGCATTCACCGAGTCTTTTCGCTATTTGAGATAATGGTTTGTTACCAGTTCGTACCAGTACCATAACAGTACCAGTACCATATTTTTGATCAGGTAAAATTTGTTTTCGAATGGATATGCATTAAAACTTTGTAGAACTCCAAATTGGAGCACTTCATCAACAAGATGTAATAAATTATGGACATTACTCGTCATAAAATATAGTCTATGCCGTAGAAGTACTTAAAATTTTTCACAAAACTACTCAATAGCTAGCCAATGGCAAAAAATTTAAATATTCTTCATTTGAACATATTGTTAGTGCACAAAAAAATGACAGAAAATGTTTCATTGCATCACTGTTTAATACCTCTGGTAAAATAACTAGGCTAAGGTACAACAAGAACGTCCTAAGTTCAGAAGCCTTCCAGTGATTCAGATTGCTCAGATTTCTTACAGATCTATGGATTTCTGAAGGTAGTTTGCAATCGTCCAGAAAATCATTTATCGTCGTTATATCACTAGCTCGCCATTTTGTGTCTTTCTTGCCAAAATTTCCGTCTCGCCACCCAATAAGAAGGCGTTTCATAATCCCCAAGTCAATCAAATGCATAGAATCAGCAACAGGAAATGCTTTTATCATATCAATCGGAAGACTCAGTAAAGGTGAATCGACTTTATGATGTTTACCGTATTTTTTTCTACGAAAGTCTTCATCGTTTCGGGCAGGACAGTCTAATTCAGGAAATATGACCGTATGGGATACATGGGAGTATTCACCAATAATAATGCATTTATTACATCTGTGCTTGCCGTTAAAGTTGCAAACTCCTTTTATCATTGCCCTTGCAGGAGAATCGCAAACAAAACACCTAATTGTAGCATTAACCTTGCTATTATTAACCAGCAGACCATTTTGAAGCAATGTGTGCATTTCCTGAACAAAAGGTTGTAAATAAGTATTTATATTGTTTGGTTTTCCATTGCCCGCATATATTCCAACGATGAATGGTATCATACTAGGCAGTTCAAAAATTTTGCACAGTATTGGCCAAAACTGTTGTTTAGAACTTTTACATACTGGGAGACCATCTATGTTGAAGTAAAGTGAAATATTGGCAGGTAATTCTTCGTAATTTTTCTTCAAAATTGTTTCGAGCGGTGTTATAAGTCCATTATGCCAATAGTGACCATGATCAACGAATATTGTATCTATCTGTCGCGGAGTGTTCATGAGCGTTCTTGGGTCTACTGGAAGCAAATTCGGATTTATAGTGTTTATAAGTGTCGCTAAAGATTTCAAAGCTGAATGGCTTATATTATTTTCTAAAGCCTATGCTTTTGTTGAAGTTGTATTGAAACACTCTTTTACTTGGCTCACTATCATATTTTTCTTCGACGTCGGTTTCCTCAAAAGTTTCACTAATTACACTTTCATTTTCAGCCATATTTTCATCACCTGTTTCAGCAAAATTTTCATCATTCATTTCAGTTGAACTTTCTCTAGGATCATGGCTGCAAAATAAAAGTTAAAGTTAAGTATATCTGACAAATGCGAAAATACAAAAAACGTCCAGGGCAACTAATTAATATAAACTGATTTTTATGTTGACTTTCTTGCTTTGTAGGTATTAATAGGGACATCCTGTTAGTATCTTTTTAATTAATCAAAATATATTTATCACTTTAAGCGCCATCACTTATCACGGTTACTTGAAAATGCTTACAGCGCCATCTATTAATTTCATTGTGAATTACATAGTATTCAATTGTTTTTCTTGATCATGGGTCGAACGGGCATACAGCGATTCTGCGGTTCGTGCATGACGTTTTGGAAAAGGGAAGGCGAAAAATAAACGAGATTTGTAAGGAACAGTGTTTATTATTGAAGAAACCTACCTACTTGTGCCCATAATCCTATACAATAAAAGTATAATTTAAAAATAAAAAATAAAAATGCTAAATTAATTTTATAGGTAAGTGATTTGATAACTTCTTTAATCACTATCATCTGTCTACCTAAACCGTTTAAAAATTACATAAAAACAAATCATGATTTATTTTGTATTATACTTATGTACGGAACCCGCGATACTGATAGTAAAATTCTCTTGAATGACCTTGACAGAATTGATCAAACCAGAAAATCTTTTACCTAATTATTATAATCTGCTTGTTGTGCCTTTTTATTAATAAATTAAGTTACTAACCTTTCAAAAATAATTGATGTATCCTCTTTTAACTGATTCATAACAGTTTCTTGGCTTGAACTAGTACAACTAGTTTCCATGTCCATTACATTTTCTAATGTACGTGCAATTTGCCGATAATAATTTCCACTTCGTTTAATTTTTTTTCCACTTCACAGCATTCATTTTAAGTAGTTATTTTAAGCTATATGACTTTTTTAACAAAATCTTCAATGGTAATATATTTTTTTAACCAATCATTAATGCACGTACGCGTACCAGTTACAGTGGCATATTAGGGTATATTACAACTTGCAGCGGCAATTATTACACTAGGTTCCAAATGAGCTGCAATAATAACTCCCGAGTTACTACAGGTGATAAATATCTCTTTTAAACTACTTATTTATTACTTAAGGTGCCAAATAAGGAAATATTACCACCTATTATAGCACAGTTCTTAAGGAGGGATTTTAAGATGTCATTTGCCTCTTTAGGTTGCAAAAGAGGGACAATAAATACCTTTATGCATCTATAAGTAATAAATTTGACTAAATGCCACCATAAGTAATAAATCAGAAATAAAAATCACTAAAAAGCAACAGTTAGTTATAAAAGTTACTCATTTGCAAATGTGAGTGCTCTTTGCATCCATACGTAATACCGTCCACTCTTGCATCACCTATATGCCACCTTAAGTTACAAAATAAGTTCCAAAATTCACTAAAGTGTTACTTGGGTTATCCTGCTACTGTAGACTGGATCTCACGTTAACGGTAAGACAAGATGTTACGAGGGGCTTGGCTTTTCTGGATAAACATCTGAAAACATTTAAAATACTTTTATGCCACACTACCGAACAAAACAGTATTTTTAGGAATGTTGGACGGAGTAGGCCAAGACGAAGCTACCTCGATCTTGTTCAAGAAAGGCCAAGTCAAGAGTACCTACCCTGAACCGACGGGCATGTATGAATGAGGTGACTGATGAATGTGGATGAAGCGAAAGAAGTGTATTTGGATCGTAGTTTGACAGTGTCCGTCGAGGAATACAATTGACGCTTGTGTGGCCCCAACTTGATAAAATGCATGACGTCATGAATGTCCTAATAAATAAATTGATCGTTCGTTATTTCCTTTCCCTCCTTGACACTTGTAGTGAAAGAATACAATATTTTCATAGCGAGTGTTTTATATCGCTACGCTTTAGGTAATTTTTACGAAAAGTTCCTGACAGTGGCAGAATTTAATGAGTGGTACCTATGTGAAGTGGTAAAGCTTTAGATAAACTTATTTTTACCCATACTTATTTTTTATCCATGTAGTATTGCTGCCCTACAAAATATAAACACAGTAACTCGAAAATGTCAATTTTTTTTTTTAACATATTTGAAATCCTTGAAACGAGCTCTATCTGAAGCAAAGACCCGTTTTTCGCTAGCTGCCTTAGAAGTACAAAAAACAGAGGCCATAAACACAGTAAGATCCATCAATCCTAAACATGAGTGCAGTAAGCGCTCTTACTGTGGTTTACAATTGGTAAATAACATGAATTTGATTAGGTGTCCATAACATAACACAGTAAAAATATTAAACTGTATTTATAAGTAGGAATACCTCATTTCTTTCAATGACTTTTCCTTATTACGAACGCAGTAAGATTATTTGCCGCGTTTAATGCAAGCTAAAAGCTATTAAATTAACGCGTGCACTATACTACATACTCATCAGAATATACTAAATACTGATACTAATATCTAATACTACACTACACTACATACTCATCATAATATACTAAATACTGATACTAATATCTAACACTACACTACATACTCATCATAATATACTAAATACTGATACTAATATCTAACACTACACTACACTACATACTCATCATAATATACTAAATACTGATACTAATATCTAACACTACACTACACTACATACTCATCATAATATACTAAATACTGATACTAATATCTAATATCTGGACGGTGTTAAGCGTTTATGTATCAACCCTAACATCATCAAAGTTGAGAAAAAGGTCTTTAAAGTTTCAAACGGTTTTTTTGGTTTGGTATGTCTGATTATTGATATATAGTTACGATTTTGGTACCATTTTATGCGTAATAAAGTACTGAATCGAATTGATAAACAAAACCTAATGATATTCCGCTGCTGTTTTAATAAAATACAAAAAACTATTATGGCCAAATAAGAATCTGGAATTACGAATTCAGCGTTTATGTACTAAGCTGCTTGGTACAAAAATAATTCGAATTAGGAGTTTAGCAAAAATGTCCTAAAGCGGCTTGATATATGAATGATTTATTTACAATAGAGCTTACATTTAGAAAAAGTGTATCAAGCAAGTACCTATTTATTAAGAGTGTTGTTGCCGTCATAGTGATCTATCAACGCACAACCCAAACCACTGGATAGATCGGGCTGAAATTTGGCATGCGGGTAGATTTTATACCTTCATTCCAAATTTCAGCCCGTTATAACCATTATAACGTAGGCATCCAATAAGAAAGGATTTTGACTAACTCCACCCCTATGGGGATAAAATAGAGGGCGAAAATTTGTATAAAACTTTGTCAATTTTGAATCGCTCTAGCTGAGACTTTGCATGCATAAAGTTACTATAACATAGACATTCCCTGATAAAGGATTTGGTCAAATTCCACCCCTAAGGGGATAAAATAAGGGGTGACAGTTTGTATGAAACTTTGTAAATTTTGAATCGATCTAGCTGAGACTTTGCATGCATAAAGTGACTATAACATAGACATCCCCTGAGAAAGGATTTGGTCAAATTCCACCCCTAAGGAGATAAAATAGGGGGTGACAATTTGTATGAAACTTTGTCAATTTTGAATCGATCTAGCTGAGACTTTGAATGCTTAAAGTGACTATAATATAGACATCCCCTGAGAAAGGATTTGGTTAAATTCCACCCCTAAGGGGATAAAATAGAAGGGTGACAGTTTGTATGAAACTTTGTCAATTTTGAATCGATCTAGCTGAGACTTTGCATGCATAAAGTGACTATAACATAGACATTTACTGAGAAAGGATTTGGTCAAATTCCACCCCTAAGGAGATAAAATAGGGGGTGACAGTTTGTATGAAACTTTGTCAATTTTGAATCGATCTAGCTGAGACTTTGCATGCATAAAGTGACTATAACATAGACATCCACTGAGAAAGGATTTGGTCAAATTCCACCCCTAAGGAGATAAAATAGGGGGTGACAGTTTGTATGGAACTTTGTCAATTTTGAATCGATCTAGCTGAGACTTTGCATGCTTAAAGTGACTATAACATAGACATCCCCTGAGAAAGAATTTGGTCAAATTCCAGCCCTAAGGGGATAAAATAGGGGGTGACAGTTTGTATGAAACTTTGTAAATTTTGAATCGTTCTAGCTGAGACTTTGCATGCTTAAAGTGACTATAACATAGACATCCCCTGAGAAAGGATTTGGTCAAATTCCACCCCTAAGGGGATAAAATAGTAAGTGACAGTTTGTATGAAACTTTGTCAATTTTGAATCAATCTAGCTGAGACTTTGCATGCATAAAGTGACTATAACATAGACATCCACTGAGAAAGGATTTGGTCAAATTTCACCCCAAAGGGGATAAAATAGGGGGAGACAGTTTGTATGAAACTTTGTCAATTTTGAATCGATCTAGCTGAGACTTTGCATGCATAAAGTGACTATAACATAGACATCCTCTGAGAAAGGATTTGATCAAATTCCACCCCTAAGAGCATAAAATAGGGGGTGATAGTTTGTATGGAACTTTGTCAATTTTAAACTAATCGGGCTGAAACTTTGCATGTATAAAACAATTATGACTTAGGCATCCACTAAGAAAGGTATTTGACAAATTTCATCCCTTAATGGATAAGATAGGGGATAAAAATTTGTATGAAAAGTTGCGGACAAAAGCTAGTTAAAATATCAAAAGGGATTAAAAATACCTATAAGAAACAACAATTTATGTAATATTTTTCATAGAATCAGCAATTTTGAAAATAAAATCAACACAACAAGACGAAACAAAAAAAGGGCGACCGACCATACCAATGGACGATGGCCGTCGATTTTAGATATTACGTGTCTATAGATGAAATACTCGCTATTTAAATAGAGTTATCGATTGGTATACATGACTGTTGGATCATATTTTCAGACTACTCCGGTACAAGACTTTTCTGACGTCAATTTACGGCAAGTTGGCTGTCGATTTTGGCAATGACATCTATGGATAAAATACTCGCCGTTTGAATAGCTTTCGATCGATGTGTATCCTATTAGTGTTGAGTCATATTTACAGACTTCTCTGGTACATTAATTTTTTTCGACGTCTATTTAGGGCAAGTAGGCCGTCGATTTTGGCAATATTGTCTAGAGATGAAATACTCTCTGTTTGAATAGCTACCGATTGAAATGAGTCACATGACTGCTGACCCATATTTTTAGGCTACTCCCATATAAGTCATATTTTTCAGATGCAAAAACAGTACTTTCACTTTAGGTATTGGGTGCGTCGCTATAAAAGGAAAAAATGTACGTCCTTAGAGCTAACGAATGGCATTAGTTTCATATAATTCCAACATGTGTAGCCAAAATTTCCCAAGGTCCAAAGAAGGTTGATACATAATTGCTTTTTAAATGTGATAAAACTTAATTTTGCTTTTGTGTATCAAGGAGGGATAGTACATTAACGCTAAAATAGGAATAGCGCAATAGATTATTTTCGTTTACGTTCTATGCAGCATAACACATAAACGCTAAATACAATAGTTTGATTGTAAATTAAGCAATAATGTAACCATCAAATTATGAAAAAAGTAAAGTAGATCGTATTTTTTTAATAACACGGTCGTGTTCTTTACAAAATTTCGAACAAAACTGCATTCAAAACTCAATTTCGCACATTTTGTGGGTTGATACATAAACGCTTAACACCGTCCATCTAACACTACACTACATACTCATCATAATATACTAAATACTGATACTAATATCTAATATCTAACACTACACTACACTACATACTCATCATAATATACTAAATACTGATACTAATATCTAACACTACACTACACTACATACTCATCATAATATACTAAATACTGATACTAATATCTAACACTACACTACACTACATACTCATCATAATATACTAAATACTGATACTAATATCTAACACTACACTACACTACATACTCATCATAATATACTAAATACTGATACTAATATCTAACACTACACTACACTACATACTCATCATAATATACTAAATACTGATACTAATATCTAATATCTAACACTACACTACACTACATACTCATCATAATATACTAAATACTGATACTAATATCTAACACTACACTACACTACATACTCATCATAATATACTAAATACTGATACTAATATCTAACACTACACTACACTACATACTCATCATAATATACTAAATACTGATACTAATATCTAATATCTAACACTACACTACACTACATACTCATCATAATATACTAAATACTGATACTAATATCTAATATCTAACACTACACTACACTACATACTCATCATAATATACTAAATACTGATACTAATATCTAACACTACACTACACTACATACTCATCATAATATACTAAATACTGATACTAATATCTAACACTACACTACACTACATACTCATCATAATATACTAAATACTGATACTAATATCTAATATCTAACACTACACTACATACTCATCATAATATACTAAATACTGATACTAATATCTAATATCTAACACTACACTACACTACATACTCATCATAATATACTAAATACTGATACTAATATCTTACACTACACTACACTACATACTTATCATATTATACTAAATACTGATACTGATAAAACTTTACTTCATACTAATCTAGGTCATTTCTCTGTTTGTACCTAGGAATAGGGTACATGCAAATAGCCCGTTTCCTAAGCATAAATGCAGTAATGGCTCTTACTGCACTGTCAAACACTGCTTATCTATGAGGTTCACTTATTATAAACACAGTAACTGGCTTTTATACTGTGTTTATGTGTTGTTATGCTCCTAGTTACTGTACTTATGCATGGTTTACGCTTGCCTTTAAGCTCTCTGTTCCTAGGCATAAACACTTTTTTCAATGTTTTAACAGTTTAAACCTAAAATAATGAAACTTTTTTGCCATATCTACGTCTAATCAACGTCGTCTAATCGTGTCTTCGTCGTATAATCTACGTCTATTTTTCTATATAAAAAGTGAACATTTTGTTCTTAAAGTCTAATGTATACTTCGTGGTATAAAAAAAAAACTGTTCAAATTTTCAAACGCGTTTTTCTCAAAACTACAAAAAATAAATTAAAAATTTAAAAAACCCCCGACTACAAAAAGTAACAAATAAAATAAATAGTATTTTGTCAACTGAACATCGCCTAATATTTCATACAAATTGATAACTTTTATACAAACTTTATTTCATCGTGGGACCGCATTCAATTTTTTTTTTATTTTGATATCTCATTATGATTACTTATGATAGGTATATATTTTTGCGTACCTACCTAGCTATACTTAGCGGTCCCCCGACGAAATGAAGTTTGTATGAAAGTTATCAATTTGTATGAAATATTAAGCGATGTTCAGTTGACAAAATACTATTTATTTTATTTGTTACTTTTTATAGTCGGGGGTTTTTTAAATTTTTAATTTAATTTTTATTTCAAAGTTTTTAAACCTTTATCTATTATAATAATTATTATAAGCTCCTCCTGTTGTCGACATTGCATTATACAAAGAATTAAACACTGATCAAAATGAATCCAAACACGACATATCTGCTGTTATATTTTTCAAGAATTGATGGAGTGCTGGAAATTCGTGCTCCATCATCAGCTCCTCGCCTGTTGTCACTATTGCATTATATTAAGAATTAAACACTGATCAAAACGAATCCAAACACGATGTATCTGCTGTTAATTTTTCAAGAATGGATGGAATGCTGGAAATTCTGACTCCATCATCAGCTCCTCATCAGTTGTCACCATTGCATTATATTAAAAATTATACACTGATCAAAATGAATCCAAACACGACATATCTGCTGTTATATTGGATCTACAACCCTACCACAGCCGACAAAAGAGCTGATGACCTTGAAATGGCTGAACCGATTTGCATATTATATCCCTAAGAACACTCCCAGGAATACCAGCTTTAATTTAAAAAAAACTGCATCCAAATCCGTCCACGCGTTTAGGAGCTACAGTGCCACAGACAGACAGACAGACGGACGGACGGACGGACGGACGGACGGACGGACGGACGGACGGACGGACGGACGGACGGACGGACGGACGGACAACATAACACCCCTCTTTTGGCGTCGGGGGTTAAAAAGTGGGTTACTGTGTTCATAATTTGTAGGGCAGATTTGTTTAGAAGATAGTTGTAGTAAGTACTAGGTACCAGTTTGGTGAGGTTGGAGAGCGAACTGGAAGCCTTTGTTGGTCCCGTTGCAACTTATCGCGCAGTCTTCGCCAGATTCGCAGTGGATCCGTGTCGTCGTCATCGTCGGCGGCGGCGGCGGGTCGGCGGCGCGACGTGTCCGGCGGGATGTAGGCCTGCAGCGTACCCGACTCCGCGGCCGCGCCGCAGCTGCACGGGCCCGTCGGACACACGCACCCGGGACGCACCGCGCCCGCACCGTCCACAGCCCATACAAACTCCCCTGTCACGGGACCCGTTACCTCCTACAAAGTCAATGTTTCTCCCGTAACTTCATTAAACACTTCTATAACGCAAAGAGATAAGAAACAATTCTGATGACGCGGTTGCAAAAAACGCAGGTTAGAGTAGCAACAATCACAGGGCACGTTTCACTACTCACTGATACAATTTTACTGACAAATACATTATATTCTGTACCTTTCACTGTCTAAAAGTGTATAGGTATCTATAGACTACAACATTTACTCGTAACAGAACAACGAGCCGCTGTATGAATTGTTTAATAATATTA
Source organism: Anarsia innoxiella (assembly GCA_947563765.1). Lineage (NCBI taxonomy): Eukaryota > Metazoa > Arthropoda > Insecta > Lepidoptera > Gelechiidae > Anarsia > Anarsia innoxiella. The sequence goes on from OX387392.1 coordinate 52,764, forward strand.
TTACCCCTCTACGAAACAAACGTCGAGCACGTTCGGCTCTTTGTTACAGTCTATTTCTACAAACCATCGAGCATATTGGTGTAACATTTCGTATTGTACGAGGGCGGGCGATGCGCGGTTTGTAAAATGCAAACTCAATGCGAGCATTAACGTCCATAACTTGAGCATTACTTGTAACATAACGCCAAGCATTCGCACGAACATTACATTACACCGAAATCCTCGAGGAAATGTCGCAGTCTATATCCACCTTAAAACGCCATGTTTTATGAAAAAGACATAGGTTTATTTGTGAGTTAAATTTAATCTGCAAGTGGCAAAACGGTCATTAAAAATTAAGGTACCTATCTAGTTACCATGTCGTAAAGTTAAGGTACCTATCTAGTTACCATGTCGTAAAGTTAAGGTACCTATCTAGTTACCATGTCGTAAAGTTAAGGTACCTATCTAGTTACCATGTCGTAAAGTTAAGGTACCTATCTAGTTACCATGTCGTAAAGTTAAGGTACCTATCTAGTTACCATGTCGTAAAGTTAAGGTACCTATCTAGTTACCATGTCGTAAAGTTAAGGTACCTATCTAGTTACCATGTCGTAAAGTTCCGCAGTTTTCATGGTAAAGTTTTTTCTAAAAGCGGTTGTCTGAAGTGTCTCGTATAAATGATGCGTTGAGGCGAGAGGCGAGCGTGCCGGCCGCCGCGGCAGATAGCGCGCGCCCTGCAGCCGGTGGAGCAGCGCGTGCTGCACGGCGCGCTGCACGGGCCGCCGCCGCTCGTCCCGCGGCGCCGCCCCCAGCGCGTGTCTCCGCTGCCCGTGCCGCCGCTGCCGCTGCCCCTGCCCCGGCCCCTGCCGCCGCTGCCGCTGCCCCTGCCCGCTTTCCTTGCGCTCCGCCGCCCCGCACTCGCACTCGTCCACCGCTCGATTCTTAGGTTCTTTTTTTTTAAGTATATTCATCGCCGCCAGTCTTTTCCATTGCTTCGCTTTGCGCTTTACTGGCTGTAAAACTATCTTTAATGTAACGTAACGTAAACGTTTAGGGTAATTCCGGGGGAGATGGCCGTACGGGAGAGATGGCCAAGTCAAAAAAGTCCAATAAACGCATGTTAGATGGTGCTGCTTATGCTTTAACTTGCTTCGAATTGAGCGTCCGAATACCGGCAAGCAAAAAAAATAGCGAAAATAAAAAGAAAAGTAAGTAAAATCTACCTCTTTTGTTTTTAACTAGTGTGAAAATAAAATTGTGAGTTTACAATACATGATGTGTTTGTGAAGTTTCCATCAAATTCAGAGTTTTTATGTTTTTTCGAGACTAGTTATCAGTCGGTCTAAAATATAACTTTAAAATAAAGACAATAAATCACAGGTATTGGTACTTCTTTGACGTGGATATCTCTCCTGAAAAAAAGGGAGAGATGGCCACATTTCGTGTTACTATGAGATTTTTTTTCGAAAATTCTTAGATAGTAGTAAAGATGAAAAAAGTCAGTTTTCGCGAGTCTTCAGATGAAAAGGGTGGGCGAAAAGAAGATAAGCGTGTTGAGTGCGTTGATAATCATTGTGAAACTTGCTTTGTCGAAGACTGGCTTCACTGAAAAGTCAATCAACTGTGGGTGCACGAAAATTTTACATAATTCGATAATATGTGTTCAAAGTGTGGGCATGGGAAGAAAAAGAAACTTAAGAACAGAAGATAAGTACTCGGTAAAAAATATAAAGGCCATATTGAGTACTGGCTATCTCTCCCGTACCACTAAGGCCATCTCTCCCGGGCACTACGGGAGAGATGGCCAGTTGCGTTTTTTTTTACTTGTCATTTTTAAGTATGATTTTATTAGAAATGACTTTTTTTGTTTTAATAAATGTGTAGATAAATGTCCAAAGTTTCATTAAAAGCTATAATTTCAACTTACATCCATGTAGTTTTATTTCCACAAGGCTTTAAAAAAACTATGGCCAACTACCCCGGACTTCCCATATATTAATATCAAAAGGGTCGCTCAACTCCTTTCAAAGAGTGTAACGGTAGAAGTAGCACATACACATGTTTTATGTTGGCAAACGTTGCGATAAGGGTTGGTGGAGCTGGTCGGGGTTGAGGAGGGCGGTGACTCGACCCCGCTCGCACACACGCACGGCTTTAGATCCTCGTCGTTCCCGGTCTCCGTTAGCCTATTACAATAAGCAAATACATATTCGAATCGACCAAGAAGTATTTGATCAATTTTTTATAGCCTTATCTATAATCTAACCCATCGCCAAAACATTTACAAGTGACGCTCCCAGACGCGGGTCTGTTGGACGACAGCAGCGCGCACTCTTCCTTGATCACACAGAATCCAGTGTTGCTGTTAACTGTAGAGTAAGAACGTAATCTTAATATAATTATGCCATCTATTTGTATAGACTTGTCCATTTTATGTCCTATGGCTTGGTTGCTGTGGGTCTTTTATTTTACGTTTATAATATTAATTCATAGATTTATATACAAACTCCACTCTTGTGAATACATATATAAATACAGTATAAAATATTTGAGTTTGAAATGTTGAGAGCTTGCGGCGAAGCTGAAACCACAACCGGTGCGTTGGGTGTCCTGTTCCGCGTGGCCGGTAAGCGCCGCACGTTGCTGCGCTGCCAGCAGCGCCTCCAGCCGCCGCCACGGTCTGTCTGGATCGTCTTCACTCGCTGCAACAACCTGCTATTTAAATCCTAGCAGAGTATTTTCCGGACGGACGTTATTGCATGTGAGTGAATATGGAAATAAAAATATCTCATTTACTTACATAAATAATGATGTGCAGGAAGAGGCTGCGACTGCGAAGCGGCGCACAAACCAACACTCGGCCAAGCGCGCATCTCAGCCCCGTGCCACCGCCACCCGCCTATCACGCGCCCTTTCGACTCAAAATATAATTTGCACGTTAGTATTGAAGCAAACTCACATCGCGAGCTGGTGAATAAAGCCGATCGAAGCATTGTGTCATTCCTATACCTACGAACGCTACTTTCAGCGACATAAACTTTTAAAAAAGACGACGGCCTGGCTCTCTCGCACACTCATCTTGCTGGTTTCCGGTGTGAACTGAGCATAACGTCGACCGACGATAATACTTAAAGACAAATTAAAAGTATCGCAGGTACTTACAGTCACAACTTCTTGCGACTCGGTCACTCGGTCAGCTTTCTCCTTGCCGAATGCATTAGCAACGAGTCCGTGTTTGCGGTGGAGCGCATGGACGGCGTCCTCCGACGTGCGAGTGGCGGCGGCGGCGGCGGGCGCCGGCAGGTAGCGGCGGGCCTGCAGCCGCAGCCAGCGCCCGCGCCGCAGCTCCCGGCGCGCGGCGCTGTGCTCGTCGGCCGCGGCGGCGGCGGGCGCGTCCCCCGCGGAGCTGCGTCGCTGCAGCGAGTCGTCGCGTTGACGCGGCGGCGCGGGCTCGCTGCCGGTGCCCTCCCCCCCGCGGTAGTCTACCAGCCGGTACACCTCCCCCCCGCACGGGTAACACTGACACTCATGATTTGTGGTTTCTCCCCACCATGACGACAGCCATGAAAGCATTTTTTGGTTTTTGTAAGGGACTCTTAACGGGCTCGTCCATGTTGCGGAGACCACAGAACACAAAATTCAAACTTGATTCAAACGTATTTTTATTCTCTTGTCAAAATTCCGCCAAGGCCTAGTGTTCCGAGGCCTAGTGCAGTCTGGCGAAGCTTAGTATAAAAAAACGGAAGTATGAAACGCGTGGGTGGAACCTTTAATGGCGTTAGAACCCCTCAAAGTAATCTTTGGCGGCCATGTTTGCAAGATGCCAAGATGTCAATAATGTCAGTCTGTCAGCCTCATTGTTTGTTTTGTGCAGTTTGTTCTGTTTTAAAATATAAAATTAAAATTGATTGATGATTTGTAAAACTGTGATTTATGTGTAATAAAAATGCCAATTGTAAAGTGCGAGATATGTGGACTGAGAACAAGCCGGGTAGGAAACGTAAAAAGAACATTTCTGGCTCAATTTCCACTGGATAAAGATCGGTCGGTTAGTAATTGTTCATTTTACAAATTTAGATATACTCTAAATCTATTTAAATTTATAGAATTTTAGGCATATATCCATATAAAATGTGGGATGTTACATGATCACTAGTGCTGTGCAATTTTTTATCGATTATCGATTAATCGTTTTTTTTACCAGTTCTATTAAAAGAAAACTATTTACCCTTGAAGCAAGATCCTTTAAATGTCCTTAAACATTGTTGTACATATCAATAACATGTTACTATACCATGTTTTATAACATTCAGTGTCCACATTATGTAAAACATGTTATATAACAATGTTAAATAACATGTTATGTTACATGGTCTGTACGCAAGACATAACCCATTCCACAATTTTGTTGCAGAACCTCAAGAATCAACTAACTACCTGGAGTCCAGATCCTTCAACGGCGGCATAAAATGTGGCAGTGGTTATTTTTTAGCATTTGTTAGTTACTATATTGTAATTAAAAAATAATCATTAAAAAACAATGTTTTAATTTCTTTTTTTATTTGAAAAAATTGAAAGGAGGCATGGAGGAATGCGGGGGAGGCCTTTGCCCAGCAGTGGGACACAATAGGCTACAAAAAAAAAAAAGGTTTTATTAATGTTATCGATATCATTTTATCGACTAAACTAGCCATACCTATTTTTGTGGTCATATTGGCAGTATTGGTTCGTTGAAGCTTCAGTTAGGTTGGCAATGAGGCAATCCATCTCGCAATGTCGCAATCCATGTGTATCATAGACTGGTATTGTTTCTTTTTTTATTAGGGAGTCCCGTTTCTTAAAACGTAGTGATTACTTACTCTGTGGCCTAGTGTGTTTCTGTGACACAAAACATTTTTTTAAATTCGTCCACTCAGGACAGACAAAAATCAAAGACCATACAGCCTTGTCTTCAGTATAGTTCAATTGGTAGTTGATTTGATGTAAAATCATAAAATATCTCTTTAATAAAATACTTACGTCTTTAGTGATTTTTTCTTTGTAAATAATAATCGATTGAATAATCGTCATTAGTGGGCACAGACGTATAGAAACTCTTTGAGTTACTTAGTAACAATGATCATTGCTAAGTTATTATTCAGTAAAATCCAGTAATATACTAATTATCTTGAAAGTGTGTAAATCCATGTTTATACCAATGGTAAAATCCAAACCAGTATTCTGGAATCTAAAAAGCCCCAGACGTATGAAAGCTACTTTAAATAAGCCAAACAAAACGCTATATATCATAGCGCGAGTGTTTATTTTCAATCTAAGGCAAATCTAAGGATATTCGGATAGGCAATGAAACGGAGCCATACAGCCACGTCTTTTATTTTCTGTTATAACTGTAAATCCATGCAGTTAGTTTATACAGTATTAAATAAACACAGTCCAAACTTAAGGACAATTATACAGTCCTTAAGTTTGGATTAGATTCAGAGCATTGAGCTTACAAGAGATAGTACTAAGATCGTAGACCAAAATCTAAAAACCAAGACCAATACTTTGTGTCCGTATATGATTAAAAGTTAACCGTTTAAGAACGTACCTACATTACTACTCATTTTTAGGGTTCCGTACCCAAAGGGTGAAAACGGGATCCTATTTAAAAAAAATATAGTCAAATGGCATGGAACATATTTGTATGGAGTCTGGTATAGTAAAAAAAGGGTATCACTTAGGCTACACGTCCCCTATTCGAGTTAGTATTGAAAAAAAAAGTTGGCGGCCACTGATGAAACTTACGTCAATCGATAGAGAAAAATATTATAAAACGATAGTATTTTGAATAATTGCCAAAAGTGATATAGGTACTTTCCGAGATATAGAACTTTGAAAATGAAAAAAATCACCACCTTCTTGCACCAGTTCATTGCACCAATTTATTTTTCAATGCCTATTTTGAGGAGGTATGCATGACACGGAAATCAGAGCTGTCACGAACATCATCGGAAAACGAAAAGACTATAGTGACGATCTGGTGCAAGAAGGTGGTGAATTTTTTCATTTTCAAAGTCCTATATCTCTGAAAGTATATCACTTTTGGCAATTATTCAAAATACTATCGTTTTATAATATTTTTCTCTATCGATTGACGTAAGTTTCATCAGTGGCCGCAACTTTTTTTTTCCATACTAGCTCGAAAAGGGGATGTGTAGCCTCTTTACTATACCTTCTTTAGTATAACAATTAGGTTCGATACTTTTTTATTATTTATTTATGGATAGCTCTTTTGAAATATTTATGTTATTGTTTGTTTCTGTGTTTATGCCTGAGATTTGTAAAACTTAAATTGAAAAGAGCAACCCTACAGAGTTCCTTGCTAAGTTCTTCTCTGGGGAAAACTGCACTCTTGCGAATCTAGCATTAACTTTAAAAAATGACCCGTCCTAATTGTTGTCAAAACCTATTTTTCATTTCATTTCATTATTACTAAGGCTTGGCTATCTGGCTGTCCGTCCGTCCGTCTGTCCGCCTGTCACCAGGCTGTATCTCGTGATTGTTTTTTTACTAAAAATAGAATAATAATAATAATTAAGCCCCCCTTATACGAAAAGTGATATTTTTGCCTTTTTTCTCAATATTAATAATTGCTACTGGTAGATATTATCATTAGGCTGTTGATAACCTTGTGAATGATACGGAACTCTACGTGCGCGAGTCTTACTTGCACTTGGCCGGTTTTTTCTGTCAATTCTTGTTTTTTTTTACTTCATCCATTCAAGACAGGCAAAGATCAAAGACCATACAGCCTAGTCTTCGTCAATTGTTGTTCTTTGTTTGTCAACGGTTTGTCAAGTAAATCAAACGTCAAACGCACAAAACTGTATACTTACTCTGTGGTATTACTTATCTTGTACAAAACACTACAACAACCTTTAACAAAAACCCAAACAAGATCATGACAAAATAACAGAAAACAATATCAAGAAACAAACAAAAATAAGAAACATTGAACGCAAACGAAACGATGAGGTTCTTAGTAGGATACTGGAAATCTATTTATTCAAATTCATAAGTACATAATTGATGATGTAAATAAATGCAGTTACTTTTTAAATCCTAATAAAAATAATGTGTTAGGTTCGTAATAGAAAAGCAACAGCGGCCGTCGGCGAGATGACGACGAGCGAGGGGCAGCCGTGGACGGCGGCGGGGCTCGGGCCGCTGCCGCTGGTGGTACATCCCGCCATACCGCCGGACACACCGCGGGGCACAGCTACTCCGCAGCGGGGTGAGGGCAAACAGGCGACTCCAGAAAAAGGGAAAGGAGAAGGAAAAGGGAAAGAAAAAGGCAAAGGTAAAGGAAAAGGAAAAGGAAAAGATAAAGGAAAAGGGGAAAAAAAAGTCACAGAAGAAGAAAAAGAAAAACAAAAAAAACAAGAAGAAAAAAAGAAAGAAAAAGAAATGAAAAAGAAACAAAAACAGGAAGATAAAAAGAAGAAAGCTGCCGAAAAAGAATTGAAAAACAAAGAAAAGAAAGAAAAGAAAGCCGAAGGGAAAGAAAAGGTGAAGAAAATTAAAGAGAAACCTTTATCTGGTTGCACTTGCGATGAGTACGACGAGTGGGAGCTCGAGAAAGAGTACAAGGCGCGCCTCGTGGCGGAGGCCAAGAAGAAAATGCCGGTCGTTTCGGGGACGGCGGGCGCAGGACTGGCGAGCGCCATCTGCGACTGCCCCAACGTGGTCCCGCTCTCGCGACCGCTGATTTGCCGGTGCCCGTGCCAGCGGCCGTACTGGCCACTTGTGGCGGCCGCCCAAGAGAACCTTTGGTATGAAGCCAATAGCCGCCGGTTCGAACACGCACTGTCCGCAACCCAGCTGACGCAGCGGCAGTTACGATCAAACCGTCGCGTTGCAAGTAAACTTAAAAGAAGTGTCATTTGCAGATGCGTACTATGTAGAAATCAAGCAAAAGTATATTCACGGGTGAGGTTTTCATTAGGTATTGATAATATTTGTACGTTTATGGGTTACTTTAAGAATCGGTAAATTGATATTAAATATACGTACCCAGGAGGAGGTGTTCGACGAAGCGCCGTTGTACTCGCTGCATTGGCAAGGTGAGCCGCGGGAGATGTGCTTCTGCTACGGGCGACCTTGCGTCTGCAGTATCGCGACCTATGTCCCCAACTTTGAAAGCGAATTCAGTGGAGGTACGTATTATTCTAATGTATGCAGCATTATTCTAATGTATGTAGTTTATTGAATAAAGTTAAATTACACAGTTTTGAATTTTGTAGTTAAATAATCAACGTAAAAGTACCTAACTCATGGTGTTTTATTGTCTTTTGCACCTTGAGACATTTACCTAGATGTCGCATAAGTGTGTTGATATTTTTTGTATTTTATGAACTTAGTTCAAAAGGAAATTTTTCACAATTTAGATATTTTGAATTTAAGTGAAAAAAGCATAAGTGATTTTGAATTTATGGCTTTTGAGCTTAGGGGTTTCAAGTGTTGATGTTTTAATCTTAGGGCTTGTAATGTGCACCCTACACGTTACATTGTGATATGACAATGATTGTGAAGTGGAATGAAATAGCAGTTGAATCATATCGACATATACGTATTACATGATAGACGAGGTCTGCACAATAGTTACGACAGCTCCTGTTTATTAGGATACTTAACTAAACTAAAAAAATAGTTTACAATTGTTAAAATGCCGTCATTTCATCAAATCTGTACCGAACAGTGATGTTAAGTTTATGTAAAAGGTTGGGTATAGGTGAATGTGACTGTGGTTTTTTGCAGGCGACGACCAGGACCTGCAGTCGACGCTGGAGGGAATGAGGCTGTGGAAGGCGCTGCAGAAACGCCTTAATAAGGAAGTTTGCTACGACTACGCTACGTCGCCTTTTAAAGGTGCCGACGATTATTATTATGTTATGTCGCCTGTACAAACTCGTCGAGAGTCTCGGCCGAGAACGCTCTCGTCGAAAGCACGCCTGTACACACTCGTTCTACAATTTGAATTGAAGACTTACGCGACAACGGACGTAAAAGTTGCTGCTGCTATTTGTCTTTGTGTCGAGAAATACTACAATGTTTTAAACTTATACTTTAAAAAAAATCGTAAGTCATGGATAAAATAAGATAGTGGATGATTACTATCACCGTAATAGAAATACGTAAAAAAAACAGAATAATACTGTCAGCGAGCAACCTAATTAACGAGTGTGTATATGCTCGCTCTCGTTTATCTCGCGAGAGCCTTTGACTCGGGCCAAAAGACCAACACGCGGCCGAGAGCGACCGACACGAGAGCGCCCTGTACACACTCGCGCTCGGCCTGTCGCGACGAGTGTGTACAGTCACCATAACTTTTTTCTTATTATTATTATTTTTTGTGCGCTTAGATACACTCTAATAATGAAAAATAGGAAAAACTCAAGCGGTGCACAATAAAATGTAATAACATTTGTCTCATAATTCTCAGGCATGCTCCTATGGTATCTACATGTGAATAATACCTACATATTGTCATTTGCGGCTAGCGGGTCGCGTGTCGCGTTTCTGCGTCGGGCTCGGCATGTGCTTCCGCATGCTGCCGCCAGCGCAGCCGTGCAGGAAGGTGGTGACGACGGCCTCGCTCGGCACGTCGACCCAGCTGCCCTGCGACTTTGCCAAGTCCCAGGGCGTATGCGAGTGTATCACCTCGGGGCCATGCCGTTGCCACTTCTTGTCCAAACGAACTCCAAAAGAAACCAGGACCATGGATGAGTACGTCCTATTTCAAACATGGTTATTACAAGTATGTATGCAAAATATTAAAGAATCTTAATGATTTTAGCGGTGACAAGCAAGAAGGACCGGACCGGACCGGACAAGAAGGGACGAAAGAGGGCATTTCAAAAACATTAAATGAAATGAAGGGCGACATGAAGGATGAAATCAAGACTGATAAGAAGGAGGAAATGAAAACTGCCGAAAAGAAGGAAAAACGAAAAAAGAAATCTAAGAAGCGAGCGGAGAAACAACCAGACGTGCCTAAGCCACCACCGCCACTGTCCGCCACGCCGGAGGTCGGCGACCTGCTGCTCAGGCGCACCTGGATACAGGTGCAGGGGTTGCGGATACTGGATCCGACTCTGCGTCCAGACCGAAAGCTGCCCAACGCTACACTTCCGTTGATATCATTTGCTCAAACCTTTTGCGACCGCGGTAGAGCCAAAACATGTGCTAGAGTAAGCATAGAATTTGCTAAATGTATTAAAGTAAGATAAGTGGTGGTCCTGAATAACTCCGGATGTATTGTGTACAGGAGGTGAATGGGAAGGTGGTGGGGCGGATGCGGTGGGAGGGGCTGGAGATGGCGCGTGCGGGCCACCTGGAACCTACAGGCTGCATATGTCCAACTAGTCCGTGCCGCTGCGGGCGCCACGCCTTGCCAGCCTCGAAGAATATTCCACATGGTTTTTATCATCAGAATTACTTCTGACAAATACTAATAGTAATATCTTTTGTTTTACCTACCCGGTAGATGCACCAGACAGACGAAGAGATGTTTAGAGGATAGCCGCGGTCGTATGCATGCATCCATATTAAATAAAATGGTAGTCTGCACGTAATTGATACATTGCAGTAAAGATCGGTAATACAATTTACAACATTGCACTGTAATTTAATTAATATTCAGGCACGGAATGGAGGCATGTAGTCGTATACCTTTCTCTGAACATCGCTTCGTCAGTGCATTTATGGAAAAGAAAAAAAAAAACAAGAATTGTTTTTTGTTTCTCGCTTTTAAGGTCACAGGAAATCTTTAGAAGGGTTTTAGTTTTTAGTTTTGAGAACTTATTTTTAGTATCACACTTTGTTCATATTAGTGGTCATAACTTATTTATGTAATTACCAAAGGTAGTCAATTACTGTAAGTCATAACTCCATGTAGCTTATAACAAGCAAACAGTCAATATACATCATTGTAAATAGACCTTACTTAGCAGGTTGTAGGTACTTTACGAAATAATAATGGTACAAATAAATATAAGTATATGAAACCTCTTGAGATAAAACACATATTTACAAGCAAATCCGCGTGCAAGACCTAGTGATGTTTTGGAATACGCTTGCCGGGCTCTTTCATTGGTTTTGGTTAAGTGATTTCTTTACGACGACTACGGTGGAACATAGGAACATAGAATAGAATAGAATAGAAAATATTTTATTCAGTACCAATCAAAACAGATTATGTAGTACATTAAAAGACTTAACACTAGATGGTCTCGATCGATACTGAAAGGGCCATCCAGCAAGGAACATGAAAGTTGTTCAGTTTCATGAGGACTATCGCTGTGTTTCGGCTTTATATACCCTTTTTGTTAGACCCTGTATAGACTTGTTTGTATTTTACAAATACCTTTATTATGTTTACTAAACTATATCTACACATAAGTACAAAGCAGTTTCTGCATCAGAAATCAAAATTCTAAAAATGTCCGGTATAAGTGAGCAAGAAATTACCTCTATAAAACCATAAATAAGTACGTACCTAGGTGTTCTACAATTATAGATGTAAGTAAGGAAAGGTTTTTATTGGTATATGTAGGGCAGGCAGAATGAAAGACGTGTTATCAGTTCAACAATCTTTAATCAAGCGAAGGCAAAAATTAACCGACATTGAATGAGTGATTGAGCGAATGAAAGAATGAATATATTTAAGTATACAGTGAGGGAAGGAAATGGAAGTTTGACTTGGATTTTTGTAATAAGTATACCAACAGTTTTACTATATAAACAAAATAAATGAATACATTCATTGATTTAGTAGGTACTGGGCGAGCACACGTTACCTAATTTATCCAAAGGATTTATTTCGTGTTTTATCTTATTACAAATACAGACATTACTTTTAATAAATGAATAATACATTTATTTTTATTTTCACATCAAAAACATTACCATCTCTTTGACTTCACCGTAGTCTGGTAAAAAAAACTTTGAGCATTTATACTTCCAAACAAGTCCTTACTACATAAAGTTTGTAAAGCGATGTCGGTATATAATTATGTACAGCTCACGCAACATACTCGACGCCGGCGGACATGTCGCGCACGTGGTCGCGATGGCAGCAGAAGCTGAAGATGGAGCCGGGCAAGCAGCCCTACGACCCGCAGCGTGAGTCTAGCTTACTCATGTGTCCTATTCTTGCTCACCTTGAAAATAACTCTCTGATTGTACATGCGCTTGTGTTTCAGTGGGGAGTCACCCGGTGTCGTGTGTGAACTTCGACAGGTGCGTGCTCCACGGCAACCCCATGGGCCCGCGCGGAGCCCGCGTACGCTCCATTTGCGTGCCCAAGTGCTCGAATAAATGTGTTATCACTGGGTATGTATGACTAGTTCTTCATATTGTACTACGTATACTTATTCATTAATTATATTTGATAATGTGGATGGCACATACTTCAGCCAATTTTGTGATCCCTACATAGCGAAAACTGTTTTAACCCTTATTATATATACATATATGTATATACGTATATTATTTTAATTTTAAATTTACATCTGCAGTTAGGCGCCAGACTATACTCAGATAAGTTCTGCGAGTTACGGCGTTGGTAGAATTGGAGGCCACTGCCATATACTATACATGAGTAGATGCTTTTTAGGCGTTTCACCACATTGGCATTCAATAGCTCGGAGGCGAGATGGTTGTGATGGTGCTGAAGGCGGGCAAGGTGCTGTCGTTTGTATCGCCCTTATTACATACAGTTAGTTTTGTCGCACAGGAGCCTCGCCGCCGCCGCTGCTGCTGCAGAAGGCGACGCGACGCCTGCGGACGCGCCCCCCGGCAAGCAAGTGTGTGTGTGCTACGTGACCGCGCAGTACGACCGGCGGCCGCCCGCCGCCGCCAGCCCCCCCGGCGGGCAGACTCCGACGACTCCCGAACCCTGGACGGCGGGCAACCGGGATAACATCTACTGGTTCTTCAAAGACCGTCGCATCGGTACCGTAAATACCGTTTGCTAATAAATTGCACGAACTAGCTAACCAGAATAGGTAATATTATGGTAATTACACATGCAGAGGAAACACAAACGAGCACGGGCGACCAGGTGCCGACGACGTCGACTCGGCAGCTGTGGCCGAGTGTCGTCGAACCCGCTCCGGTAAACGCGCCGCCGCCTACCGGACTAAAACGGTAATGGCCTCGATGTTGTTCGTTATAACTACCAAGCTGCGCTCTTCAAGGACTAACTCTGATAACGACATACACCATCACAATATCATACAATTAATAAGTATTGTATGCACCGTTCTCTCCATCCAACCTGCATATTTACTACATACATACTTTTTTTTTTCAGATTTATTACTGAGTGTGGATGTAAACTGTTAACTGCCAAATATTCGTTTGTTAATTGGCTTTTTGACGGCCCACGCCAAGGTAACTAGGATCTTAATCTGTTACATATCTTTATCAACTAGACACCCATCTCATACTTCGTTCAGGCGTTTGTGAGTCATTTCAGTACCTAATCATTGATTTGTATAATATTTGCAGGTACCGCCGTGAAATCAAAGTAAGAAGTTATTTATCATCGCATGAGGTTAAACCATTTACGTAATATTTGTTGAAACTTGATTTATTAATAAGAATTAATCCTTTTTTCAGTGAAGTGCAAGTTGATATACCAAACAAAGAAGTAATTTACGAATGTGAATGTTTACCTATGGAAAACTTGGAGGATGATGAAAATTGTCAGGGTGCCTACAGAAGGCTGTGTCAGAGTTTGATGAAGACGTCAAGTAGCGAGGAGGTAATTGAGGTGGGGCCGCGCCCCCCTCCGCCTCACCCCGCTGAGAGGCCACCTCAGGCGACGGGTCTCATCCCCGACTGCTCCCGGTCGCCAGATAACGGCATGGTGATCACCTGGCTAGCCGCCACCACGCCTGACGGTAAACAGCAATGCGTGCTGAAAAAACGAAGAAATCGTTCTCGCCTTTATACCTCTGCTAAGAGCACTGTCAAATCCCTTAAGCACTTGATAAAAAGTAAAAAAGAGCCAGAAGTGTGCCCGTTAAGGAGGGCGACCGGCAAAGTATGTACGCCGTGCGGTCGGAATGTTCCTTGCAAATGTTGCGTGCACGAGTCGGGGATGCTCAGAGAATGTGAAGAATGTAAAATCCACTACGAGCATCAATCAGGACCAGGTCGAACTGCCATTACGGCGGTGCTAGGTCCTTGTGGTTGGGTCACTTCCGTTAAAGATCAAGTTAAATGCATGTCATGCAAAGGTAAGAAAAAAAAGAAGAAAAAAAAACCAAAGAAAAGTAAATCAAAAAAAACATTGGAACCTACGAAGAAAACCTACAAAGCATATGTGGTTCATGATACAAGCAGTGAACCAAGTACATACAGCGAAAGTACATACAGCGGTTCGGGAACCGTAAGTACTATATCCTCGTCATCGCTATCGTTTACTTATAGCACAAGCGACTCGAGTGAGTCTTCGCTATCTAGCAAAGAACCAAGTCACGTTACACCATTTCAAAATTCAGTTCATATCACATACTACGGTCAAACAAAAGTAAAACGAAAAAAGGAAAAGCTTTCAAACAAACCGCCTTGTACTTGCGGAGATGATAAAGAACTCCTTAAGGCGATACCCTTTGAATCGCGACCACCAACAACTTCCGTTAAGTATGTTTATGATGAAAACATTACTAGAATTGAAGAGGGATCTGAAGAGAGTTGCACATGTTTGATGACGGGAGTAGGACGTATTAAATGTTTGAGCTGTAATAAAGATGTTGAAGATATAATAAATCTAGCCGGCGGCATAGTCAATGAAGAAGCAGCCGATTGTGAATGTAAGCCGTTTTGTAAAGTGCAAGGTCAGACGCTCGCCTTCAACGACGAAGAAAATCCAGATGCTATGCTCATTAGAGACCTTATTAGATCTCGTATTGGACTATGTTCTCAAGTTAAATGCCAAAAAATACCAAAACCAAAGTTGAAGGAAAAACTAAATCGTTTATTTAAAGGATTTCGTGGTGTAATGACTGACGAACCATCCGTTAGTAGCGGAGAGTGCATATGGAAATTCGGCACTCGAGACGTCTGCCCACCTGAAAAACAGACCACGAACACACAGTGCACATGCGAAGGATCGGTGCGGGGAGCCAGCTGCGAAGCCCATCATCAACAGCAACTGAACAAGAGTGAGAAATTGAAGAAAAAAACTCCGCCACCGCTATGCGGATGGCTTTCAAAGGCCAAAAACGCTGACAGATGTGATGCCTGTAATACGGAAATGGACTTCATAAAGGATGAACACAAATTTGAATCAATTTTTACCAACAAATTTAAACCCGAAAAAGATCCTATGGACGATGAAAAAATGCCACTAAGTCTTGCCCTAGCGAAATCTAAAGATAAATCTAAAGCGCCGCCAGAAGCACTTCCTTGCGTATGTCGTCTAAATAAGAAGGTGCCCAGAGTATATCCTTCTCCTGGGAGTGCCGCTATGCGCGCACGTGCCGCCAAGTTGAAATCGCAGGAACAGAAACAAATAACAACCACCTGCAAATGTTTGCTGAAGGGTAAGGTGTCCAAGGATAAACTAGCCACCTGCAAATGTTCGGAGACAGTTACCGCAACTAAGGATAAACAAGCCACCTGCAAATGTTCGGAGACAGTTACCGCAACTAAGGATAAACAAGCCACCTGCAAATGTTTGACGGAGGTTAAGGCACCTAAGGATGTATTGGCCACCTGCAAATGTTTGTCGAAGGTTAAGACACCTAAGGGAATACTGACCACCTGCAAATGTTTGTCGAAGGTTAAGACACTGAAGGGTATACTGGCCATCTGCAAATGTAATCCGAAAGCTAAGGCACCCAAAGAGGAGCCACGTAAACCCGCTTCTCATAAAGAAATACCAACTACTAAAAAAGGTTTCTTTGGTGACTCTTTGATGAATTTTTTCACTATGGATGATGAAAGTATAAACCTTGATGTAATTGCTAAAAGAGGACATAAAAATGTTCTTGGCGAAAAATCTGGTCTGCGTCCACAAAGTGGGTATACCGATGCGGGAGAAAAGTTTTCTGATGAAAAGTCTAAGCTGCAGACTTGTGGGTGTGATATCAAGAAATATCAAGTCCACTCGCCTGAGTTAACACAGAAAAAACTACGGGCGAATGTCTTGGGCGACGACGGTAGTACGACACCACCCCTGCCCCCACAAAAAATACTAGGAAGAAATTATTTGCCAAATTTTTTTATTAATGAAGATAACTATAATGAGCAGTTTAGACCCATGTCTGAGTACATTGATAGTACGATAGAAGAGACAGATAAGTGTGGAACCGTAGCCGAGTGTTCACAGCATTGTATAAATAATGCGAGCGCCGAAACCCCGCTGACGACACCTCCCTGCAGTCGTTACCAGACTCCCCGACTATCTAGTAACAATCCTGCGGTTATAGATGTCGGGGAAAAAACACCCCCACTATACACGAAATACAGGAAACTATAACATTTTACAACATGAAACTAATAAAGTAATTATTATAAGTATTCCAAATAACAGGAACAAAATATAAACCTAGTTACGTACATAATACTTATTTTAGGTCCTAAATGCATACCTTCTTACCACTGATTGTAGAGAATTAAATAAATGTTTATATCAAAGAAGTACATATACGCGTTACCTACTTATTGTTATATCATACCGAGCATAGAACTTCCCACAACTGGGCAAAGGCCTCCTTCAAATGTTTCTAGTACGGACAGTGTTTGGCGTTCTTGCTTGATTTGAGCGCGGTCGCGGTCCTGCCAACGCGAGGGGTCTCTCACTGGTCACAACTTCTAAGGCATGCGCATGCGGCTAGAGTGCGTGCCATAGAATAGTTCCTATGCCGTCATGTTGGCATCCCTGTCTGTCAAATTAATGCATCGATGAGTGAAATGTGATTGCAGTTTTTGCTCAAAACACTTTCAGTCTTATTACAAAAAAATGAAATAAACCTGGTTTAAACCAGGTCTAACTAGTCTAGGTTTAAACCTGGTCTAACTTTTCTTATTACAAAACGAAGACTATCCAAAGATTATGAAGTCTCATCGAAGTCCACGAATTGTCTATGGAAATTGTTATTATTTCTTGTTGTTTGGCAAACATTTCGGCAAGAAGGCGGCAAGCCAAAATTAAAAAAATAAAATGTCACTTTTCGCAAGAACGTTCCGTTTCTCCCAATATTGATATTTATACTCGTACCTTGAAATGCATAAATATTGTAATATAATGTAAAAAAAATATATTTCAAAGGCATATACATTTATAACTTAAAGATTCATAACGTACATAATTGAAACGGTTTCATAAAGTAAAGTTTTGTTTTAATATTTTCCGTGAAACGGAGTTGCGCGGTGACATGGCGCGCATGCTCTTTAATTTGACAAATTGCAAATTGCAAACTAATTATTTATAAACAATTTTAATCAAATTGCACAAGATTATTTTTCGTTTACACTTCGCGCCAGCTACCTAAGTTTTATCTAAGTACCTAGTTAACAAAGAAGATGGAAAACCAGCGGAAAAAAGGAAGCGAAAATTGGAGTACAGAGGAAGAAGTTAGTAAAACTTTGTTTCGTGTTTTTCCGCTTTGTATCATTACATATATACATATCCGTCACACTTCTCTTCCATTGGGGTAGGCAGAGACCACTGCCCTCCGATCCAAACACACTTCCTTCGCTTCATCCGCACTCATCAGTCGCCTCATACACGCCCGTATTCATGTAAATATTAACTAACTTGTTAATGTTAAAGGGAATATTAATCTAACTTATTACAGAGGTTGATGGCAACATGTTTTATTCTGTGATTCTGTCCTGCTAATGTTATAAATGTAAATAATAATGACATACTTTCTTTTTCAGGAAAATCATTGCAAGAAAGTAAAATGAATTCAGGGAAATTATAAGAAGAGACACAGTATTTAAAAATAAAGGAATACATTAACCACTAAATTGAAATTTTATTTATATATTATGATTAAAAATAGGTAGCAACAAATTGCCTTCTCCTTATATTGCCTCTAACTGTAGAGCCTGGCAAGAAGTTTTGAACTTCAGGCTCCCTTGGTATGTCCTTAGCGTCTTCATCCCCAGGAAAGATGTCTTCTCGCATATTGATTGCAATGTTATGGAGACGGCACAACAACGAAACCTTTGTTTCCATAACCCGAAACACCTTTTAATGGTGTTCCTGGTTCAAATGAGTGAGATTCATTATATCGCCTATGGATGCAGGCATCATTATAAACCTGTGCGACATTCTAGCAAGGGATACGACTATTTTTTTGCACGTTAGGCTTACAACAGGTTGGGATACCCCATGAAGGTCAGCGCTATCATCTTGTATCATAAGGAAAAGAACATATTATTAGGTAGGTATAATATGTTAGATAAGAAATAATAATTTAGTAAGTAAATGATAATGATAAGCACGTCTTACTTCATGGCGAGCCCAGTTGTGAATTGCACATGTAATTTGCAGTTCTGGGCTGAGGGGGCATCCTCTGGGGTCGTGAGCAACATTTTGCCGTACCACGTCAACGATTTTCTGACCAAATCGTTAAGTGAATCTGTATTTATATTGAAATTCTTCATCACTAAGTGCAAATGGGTTATAGCGATTCCGAAATCTGTGCACATTGCGATAACTACATAGGTACATCATCTATATCGTCGAAATCAATGTCTTCAATATCCATGATTGTATTTCACAAAATATAATATAATAATCAATTTCTTGTAGTAAATTCGCGAAAAACTCTTACTTCAAGTGACAGCTGACATTATTTTGTTTGACATTTTCAAAAGATAAACTAGGTTTAAACTAGGTCTATTGCGGGTTTATCTTTGATACTAGGTTTATTCCCAGTCTAAGAGATAAACTACGTTTTGTAATAAGGTTTTTCTTTAGTACCTGGTTTAAACCTAGTCTAATATTTAAACTACCTTTAAACCTAGTTTTGTAATAACGCTGCTTGAATCTATTGAAAAAATCATGTCAAAAACTTTGTAAAGTGGTGAAATAATGACGGCATTGACAAGGTCTTTTGTGAACCTGAAAAACGTAACGGGGTCCACTTATTCCAATTAGTTGTTTTAAAGTTCGAATTGCCGCCATTACGAGTAGGTAGCCGAATCCGAATAGCGTGCCGAATAGTAAGTAAGTAAAGTAAGTAAGTAAATATTTATTTCCAGTCCAATAAAATATACAAGAACAAAAAAAAATTAAACAAAAAATAATAAAATTATAGTTGTTATTATAGGGTCAACGAGAGAATGCGTTCCTGACACATGTGACTAGTGATGTAACCTTACGTAACTGATATTTTTTATTACCTACTAGAAATTAATATCACAATGTGGTTCGTTATTCTCGTTTGCAATTTTTACCCGACTGCGCCAAATCAGAAGGAGAGTTATGTTTTTCGAGAGTAGGTATGTATGTATGTATAATATTTTAGCACGGTCTACACTACATAAACAAGATTAGATAACATATTTTCGGCCAGTTCTAGCAAAAAAAAAACATTTCGAAAATAACTGCACGCGCTAAAAATAATAATACATTTCGGGCTTTCGGAAGAAAACGTGGAGCGTTTTGTCCAAAAAGAGAATGGATTATACATACTTATAAACGCTCCACGATTTCTTTCGAATGTCCAAAATATCCTTATTATTTTATAATTTTTACTGCGTGCTGAAAGCGCGTTTTTTATTTTTTTAAACTATTAATTTGATAGACATAGCTGTTAATCGTTACTTTTCGTTAATTTTGACTGCTATTTTTGTCACATCACTAAAAAAATTAATGGCTGCCAAAACCTTGTAGCAGCGCAGTATATTTTTTGAAAATTATTGTTTTCTTAACTTTAATTGTAATTCGAAGTGCAAATTTAACGTGATTGTTCATAATTTGACATAATAAATAAATAAAAATAAAAACTATTTATTTCGGACAACATAATCCATAGTGTGTTAGTAGCAAACCTTAAAAACTACGTTAGTAATATATAACTAAAACAGATAAGCACTTCTTTATCATAGCGCCGACCAGTGGACAATTTCCACTGTCGGCTATCGCACTGAGCACACTGTTGCTGCTGGCGCGCACTCTGTGCAGCATGGACGCAGTTTTTTTGCGCATGATGGCTTCGAAACCATCAACGTCTGCCAGCGCAAACATTGCTGAAGCGCTACAGAATCGCGGCAGCCGCAACAGCGCCCTGAACGCGTTATTATATTGAATACGAAGGGCATTGTAGGCTTTTTTGGTATAATTGACCCACAGACTGCTAGAATAAAAAGACGTGCAGTAGGTACGCTTTATAAAGCGTTATTTTAACTTCATCTGTGCAACGTCCAAATCTGTGGGCCAACATATTTGCTCTGACCGACAATGCCCTACGCTCCCTTTCAATATCATCATCGTCCTTAAGACTTTCAGTAACAACGTGTCCAAGATAATTAAACGTACTAACTCTACTTAGAGGTTCGTTATATAACTTTATAGGGGGCACAGATTTTGGACACTTACTTCCAGCCTTAAACACCATGTACTGCGATTTTTTGGTATTGTACAGTAAACCATGCGAGACGGCATAGGACTCACAGACACCGAGTAAAGCTCTAAGCGCACTGACCGAGGGCGCCAGCAGCACCATGTCGTCTGCGTAACTGATGTTGTTCATACACACGTTACCGATGTGGCATCCGACACGCATGCTGCTGAGCCCCCGGACCAGCTCGTCCACATACAGATTGAAGAGCTTTGGCGAGGTCAGCCCCCCCTGCCTCACCCCGCACTCCATCCTGTATGGCCCAGAGTACTCCTCCGCCCATCTCACATAGTTCACTTGATTACCGTACCAAAACTTAAGTATGTCAGAGTATCCCTCCGGCAGACCAACTTTGTCCAACTTTTGCCACAAGATGTCGTAGGAGACCAAATCGAAAGCTTTACTAAGATCTAGGAAGCAGGCGTACACAGGAGTACACCTGTCCGTATAATACTTGACAGTGTGCTTCATACTCAGTATCGCAGTCTCGGTAGAGAGGCCACGCGTAAAACCATGCTGACCGCCGTGAAGATTGAAATGGCTATCTAACATTGAGTTGAGCACACCGTCAAGCACCTTGGCTATTGTGGTTGCTAACGATATTGGCCTGTAGTTCGATCGATCCGACACGTCACCAGTGCGGTTCTTTACAATAGGAACCACCGTGGTTCTCATAAGATCTATGGGTAAGTATGAATGTGAAATACAGATATTAAATAAAAGCGCCAGTACTCTGGGCAAATGCACGCCAGCGTACCTTAAATGCTCAATACTGAGACCATCGTGTCCCGGTGATTTGCCTGCCACCATATTGTTTATAATACCTTTAATAGTTTTAGAGCAAATAATCACCGTTAGGTCACGCTTGGTCTCAGTAGTGGGCATGAAAACAGACGATGGCCCTATTGGCGAGGAAACCAAGAAATGTTCTCTAAACAGGTTTGCTATTTGCTTTTGATCGCTCACTCCGCCCACGGTTTCAGGCAGGCCAGGCCCAACGTTAAGCCTTTTAGTGGACTTCCAGAACCTTTTAAAGTCATGTTTAGAATGGTGAGTAGCCAAAGCATCCATTTTCATTTGGTCTTGCGAGTTTTGACACCATTTTAGTCTACTTTTGAAGATCTTTCGACTATTCACCATCTCATTGTAAACAAAACCTTGCCTTGGTCGCCCATACCACACCCACATCATGAATTTGGACCTGGCCTCCCTGTGCGCTGCACCGACATGCCTATTCCACCCTATCAGGGCACGTTTGTGCTTATTACAATCACTTCTCTGATAAGATTCAATCGCAGCACACGATAGAGATGATACTATCTTTTTGTACAAATTATCTATCACCTTCCTATGACAATGTTCATTACAGAATCCATAACTACACTGTAAAAACTCTGATGGTAGATTTATTAACTTTAGGTTTTTATTACAAAGTTCCATATAGTTTCTTATTTGATCATCAGTTCTATTGCCCCATATGATTTTATTACAGTGCCTAGTGTTATGAATAATTTTCGATGCCACTAAATTTAAGTTACAGTCCATTACAAGTGGGAAGTGGTCAGACCAATACACGTCATATAAAACTCTCGCGCTGCTTACTAGGTTAAACGCGGCTTCAGTTACTACACAGTGATCTAACCACCTATTTGTACCATGCGCCTCACTCACGTAGGTAAATGAATTAGAGTCTAGTTTACTCACGTCCGCACAAATCCAGTTCTGTTCCGAGCAAAAGTTCTGTAGCTCACCATAAAAAGGTTGTCCTGGGTGAGCATTGTAGTCTCCTAGCAAAAACATTGCCTCACAACCACTTTCTACAACAATTGCGTTTAAACAGCTAAGGCAGTCCGTGAAATCAGTTAAGTTGTCCACACAGTCAACGGGCATATATACACTGCACACTATTATACTTTGCTCTCCTCGCTCAATTTTAATAGCACAGATACGCGCACTGGAACACGGTATAACAGAGACACAAGGAAACATGCTCTTTCTCCATAGCAGCGCGACCCCACCATGGGGGCGCCCCACCAGCACCCCGGCCGCTGCGTCCACCGCTGACGTCCCGGTGCTCCCGAACTCTGGATCAATGCTTGCGAGATAAGACAGGTCGTGTGGCATGAGCCAAGTCTCTTGAAGAGCAATTAAATCAGCTGTCTTACATAGCTCACGGACTCTCTCAATTGCCCTCTTTATTGATCTACAATTAAACGTAATAAAACTATTACTATAATAATAATGTAGTTTTTATAGCTTGTTACTTGTTAATTGGGCGAATAGACAAAAACATTTTTTTATCGTAAATTGAGAGCCGCCTCAAAGTTATATTGGCAAGTCAATCACCACCTGTCAGGAACGCATTCTCTCGTTGACCCTATAATAAAATCTTACATGATTAGAATGACACATATCAATCTGAGCCGAATAGTGATGGGATGAAAATGTTAAATCGAGGCATAAGCGAAATTTTTGTCGACTAAGCGAAGTTTCAAGTAATACAAATTACCTATTAAATATTAAAAATAATGTTTATCAAAATAAGTACCTCTAAAGGCACGAAAGATACAAAATCTTTATCAGAGGGTGCTCCGTCGTCGTCAGATATAACATCTATGCTAGGCGTAGGTTAGCGGGCAAGGAGATCATCATTGAATCCGTTCTTAACACACATATTAACCACTGATCGCACACCTTACTTTATTCTGGTAAAGCAATGAATAATCAAAAAATAACGACCCCAATGACATTATGACAGTCTCTGGCGCTAGTGACAGTAGTGTTAAGATAAGGAAATGAAATGAAATGTTTATTTAATCTTGTAGGACGAGTTTGACATCACTTAAGACGGGTCATTTTTTTTAAAGTTATTGCTAGATTCGCAAGAGTGCAGTTTTCCCCAGAGAAGAATCTAGCAAGAAACTCTGTTGGGTTGCTCTTTTCAAATTTGGTATTACAAATTCTAAGATAAAAATACTTAGATACAAACATTAAAATTTACCTTTCAATAATTATTCTACATAGAGACAGCTTGACAGAAGAGCAGGTCAATCCCATGGATTTGAGTCATCTAGATAGTCGTTGATTTTATAATAACCTTTTTTACTAAGTTTTTGTTTAACAATAATCTTAAATTTATTGGGGGTTAGTTCACGTATGCTAGCAGGGATCTTGTTGTAAAAGCGTATACATTGACTCACAAACGATTTGTTTACTTTGTTTAGTCGACTGGCATGAGGCACTAATTTATCCCTATTTCTAGTTTTAACAGTATGTATATCACTTAGTTGTTTAAATTGATTTAGATTTTTTTGTGTATACATTATATTTGAGAAGATGTATGTTAGTGTTAATATGTCAATATTCTTAAAAACATCCCTTAGAGATTCCCTGGGACCTAGTTTATAAAAAGATCGAATAGCTCGCTTCTGCAGAATAAAGATGCGCTCAGAATCAGCGGCATGCCCCCACAGCAGAATGCCGTAGGACATCAGACTATGGAAGTAACTGAAGTAAACTAGCCTGGCAGTTTGAACATCTGTCAGGTTTCTTATTTTTTTTACTGCAAAAGCTGCAGAACTGAGCTTATCCGCTAACTTGTCAATATGGGGGCCCCATTGTAATTTGGAATCGAGAGTAATACCAAGGAATACGGTTGTTTCCACAAGGCACAAGCTCTGTCCCTTCATCCTAATATCTGTATTTACTTGTCTAACATTGGGCAAAGTAAATTTAATACATTTGGTTTTCTTTTCATTAAGCACTAGATTATTGGCAGTAAACCACTCGACTACTTTATTGATAGCATTGTTTACATCTTGTTGTCGTCTAACTTTAAAAAGTAAAGAAGTATCATCAGCAAACAATACTATATCATGACAGTTATTTACAAGACTTGGCAGATCATTTATATATATTAGGAAGAGAAAAGGACCAAGAATTGAGCCCTGTGGGATACCCATGCTAACCGCAGATCCACCCGACACTTTACCGTTTACATCAACCCTCTGTACACGTCCACATAAGTAAGACTTTAAAAGGCTGAGTGCGCTGTTCTTTACACCGTAATGATGAAGCAATGATGGATTATAATCCAAATAAGGAATCAACTTAACTGACACACTTCGTTCAAATCTCGTAAATCGATTAGCTATTCGAATTTGAATTACTTAATCGATACGCTGCGCTGTATGATGTACAAGTAGGTACTAATTTTATTATTCTATAGGTTCAAATTATCTTGTCTCCAAATTCGGAATCATCCGAGCTATCTTCTAAATTTATTATCAATTCTTGATCAAAAAACCCATCAAATTTAATATCGCGCTCCAAGTCCCTATTAATAACTTCGCGCGTAGACTCTATCACTTTTCTCCACGCTTCTGGTGTTATTTTAGTGCAAGCATCTCTTAAAAGCCCTAACATTTTGTTAGCTGTAAATGGGGGTTGGGTATTATTGCGAGCTGCGTACCCTGAAAATAAAAACCAAAATAATATGTTGTCGTAATCAAAATAGGTATGTGAATAATTTTTATTTCTTTTATCTATTTTAAGCGCAAAATATATATACCTTTGAGTTGAGCCCATAATATCATTTCGATTGCGTTGTACTGGCAGTGGTAAGGCGGTAAACGAATTACAGTGTGACCTCTCTCTGTCGCCATTTCGTTAAGCTCGTAAATGGGTGGTCGAGGTTTGTGCATGTCTACTAGCCTTAGCAATTCACGTTTCAGCATACTATTATCTGCTCCTATACCTTTATTGTTAAGCCATTCTATCAGATCGCATTTTCGATTTGCCGCGGTCGGTGGCTTATCATTTTGCACAGAGTGATATGAGGCATTGTCCATCAGTATATAATGTGGCCGATCCAGATGGTTTAACATATTCTCGAACTACGGCTTGAAGGTGACGTAGTTCATCTCTTCATGGTACTCGTTAGTTTTAGTGGATTTAAAAGCTAGTAAGCAGTTAGGCACAAAACCATTACTTGTGCCGGCATGGGTTATTATAAGCCTTTGGCCTTTTCCTTGAGGCACCTTTGTAGAAGATTTCGCTGTGTCATCTGTCCAATTTTTGCCCACGGTGTGATTCGCATTCAGCCATGTCTCATCTAAGAACACTTCTTTGTCCCAGTTCTCAATTTTTTTAACTTTGCGCAAAAAATCCACTCGTGCCAAAGCTATATCATTTCTCTCCATTATGATTTTACGTTTATTGCTTTTTTTATAACTAAATCCAATATTTTTCAACACATTTGAAAGTGATGGCAAACTACCCTTAAATAATCCAGCGTTATCTAAAGAGGCTTGCAGTTTGGTCAGCGAAGGTAGTTCACAACGCATGTAAAATGCATAAACATGATTTCTTATTGCATCAGCATTTAAGCCGTCAATGCCAGTAACAGGAAACGATCTATTTCTTTTTTTATTTGGGCTGTAAAGATTTTTCTCTTCATAGAGGATTCACCAAATTTTTCCTTCGAAATACGGCTTATTGTGCTTCTTCCAATCCCAAGAGCATCGGCAACTCTGTCACAAACTTGCGAGACAGGTAACAACGGGCCACCATTTTGATACTCGCGTTCAAAGTAATCGCGTAGACGAACTACGAACTCGCGAGATTCGCTGTTCAAAACAGTCTTCTTAGTTCTTTTCGGCATTTTCACCAAAAAAAAAAAAAAAAAAAACAAGAAACTATAAGAATATCTTTATGTATCAAGGGAAACCAAGAGCACTTGTACTGACAAACAAGACAAGTAGGTACCTACTAAAAATCAAAAACCAAAGAGTAATATACATATATGTCGGAGAACATCTAAGATTAGGCTCATGAAGGCTCAAGAATTTTAAAACCATTTGCAAACTTTTTACTGTTAGAAAGGCAGTAGGTACGGGCTTGTTTCTGGCTCAACGTCTGTTTGGCGCCTTTACATTTGAGATGCTGACGAAGACAGAAGACATGTTTGATGGATTCTTTTTTGGATGTCAGAAGACATCACCTATATTTTGATATTTTTATAACATGAATTGAAATAGAGCAAGAGCCCATGACAGCCAGACCTTCCTATTTGCCGGAAATATGAAAGTTTTTCCATGTGTGCCCCCAACACAGGTAAGAATAATCCCCGCCCATGAAACCTGGATCGTGGTTCCTTTGGCAGGTAACAGGTAACAAAGGTGTTTAAAATCTTATCTCCAATTTTTTAAGTTCGCAAGCTCAATTTTTTTGTATTTTATTCGTAACAGCATTAATACTCACGATGCTCATTGCCAGACATATAGCATAGTTCCAACCCTCCGCCGGACACCCCTAAACTATAATTCTCTGTAATTATACTTACCTTATTTTAGGGAAGCTGAATTTTATAAATGTTGTTCAAAGAATTATTAAACTAAGTTTTCTCAGTAGCCAGACAGTTTTTTGGGTTCTATAATCCTGCCAGACGTATTAAAAGTGTCTAATATAGAGGAGACAATCTAGCTCTGCAATGTATGGGGGAACCTACATTAATTCACAACAGGCTGAAAATTACAGATATTGTTCAAAATGTAATTATAATTAATAGGTATGTAAAAGTTCCCCATCATTCCTATGTATGGAATTTTTTTTATTCAAAGTCAAACGTCATAAAAATCAGTGTTTCGCAATTTTCAGCGAAACGGTAAGATTACCATAAAAGTGCCCAAGACAAAAATTATAGATCTTAAAATTATCTACAAAAACTGTATCAACATTTTTTTCCTACGAGCCACCGTTTCTGAGATATTACAATCGACAAACTCTCCACGCGACCTAATCTTTCAAGTTAAGTATACCTAGGTACTTATTCGACGTCGAGAATTTAAATATTTTTCTTATCTCACACTCTCTCATTCAATTCCAGGCCACAGAATAAGTATAGGTTGTATTTTTAAAACAAAAAACTGTTTCCTTATTTACGTGATCGAGTACGAGAAAGACCTTGCTGTGGACATAAACGCTTCTTGTTCTTCGGGCTGTCTATTATTAGCTACAATAATGTATGACTCTCTAGTATATTTTTTTACCATAATTCTCATAAAGTGTGATAGATTCCCGATTTTAAAATATTATACTGAAAACTCAGCTGCTCTTTCGAACTTGCATATATTAATGTCTTTATACCATGATAAACAGTAACATCTCTACTTCCTGTTAAACATTTAGTACAAATAATACAAAAGTCTAACATTTTTACCCGACTAGGACGCCAAAAGTAAGGGTAATGATTTAGACAGCCCCTATTCATGTATGTTCCATCGTAGCATCTAAACTATTGAACTGATTTTAATGAATGAGGTGTCGAAAATATATTAAATCTCTAGAGATTTATATATGTGGTATACTTATGCATAATAAGATCGTAATATCTCAAAAACGGTGGCTCGTAGGAAAAAAGTGTTGATACAGTTTTTGTAGATAATTTTAAGACCTACAATTTTTGTATTGGACATTTTTATGGGAATCTTACCATTTCGCTGCAAATTGCGAAAAACTGATTTTTATGACGTTTGACCTTGAATAAAAAAAATCCATACATCGGAATGATGGGGAACTTTTACATACCTATTAATTATAATTACATTTTGAACAATATCTGTGATTTTCTGCCTGTTGTGAATTAATGTAGGTTCCCCCATACATTGCAGAGCTAGATTGACTCCTCTATATTAGACACTTTTAATACGTCTGGCAGGATTATAGAACCCAAAAAACTGTCTGGCTACTGAGAAAACTTAGTATAATAATTATCTGAATAACATTTATAAAATTCAGCTTTCCTAGTAATTATAAGGTAAGTATAATTACAGAGAATTATAGTTTAGGGGTGTCTGGCGGAGGGTTGGAACTATACTATATGTCTGGCAATGAGCATCGTGAGTATTAATGCTGTTACGAATAAAATACAAAAAAATTGAGCTTGCTAACTTAAAAAATTGGAGATAAGATTTTAAACACCTTTTTTACCTGTTACCTGCCAAAGGAACCACGATCCAAGTTTCATGGGCGGGGATTATTCTTACCTGTGTTGGGGGCACACATGGAAAAACTTTCATATTTCCGGAAAATAGGAAGGTCTGGCTGTCATGGGCTCTTAGACTAAAAACCTCGCAATAAATCCACTTGGTCCACCAACATACCCGCATTCTTATTTTAACGAAACTCCTTGTTAAGGACGAGCATCAAGCTTCGTAAACGCCCCTTTTGATTACTCGTCGCTTTATTGTTTTTTTAAACAATGAATCTACTAAAATAGCTCCTTAAACCTATCAAAACTGCTAAACACGAGAAAGAATCACTTAACATTACTATTTTAATAAACCTAATGATAATTAAACATATCGACTTAACTCGATTTAACTCGATTAACTCGATTGGTCACATCCCTAATTTTTTTTCACGACGATATAACCTTTTTAGAACGTAAAAAGATTTAATCTCATATTATTGGATAAGCATTATGTGTGTTATTATGTATTATGTTTTATGTATCTTTACGTTTTATGTCGAAAACATTAATTTTCTGGTATGTATAAATAAATACATTTCATAATTTTAAAATGGATATAGTTGTAAAAATGATTATGATTTTTACTGATGCAAATTACGACACTTATGGGCCGCTAGTATAAAGTTACTTCGCTACTTTTAGTGACACCTGCCATTCTAATCATGTAAGATTTTAAGAACTATAAAACGTAAAACCAAATTCAACACAAAATAAAATGAAACCGAACTTTTAAAACTTAGAATATAAAATAAACCAGAGAGACAAGAATGAGAAAGAAGATAGTTATGGACTGGAAAATGGTCTCCACTCAGCATATTGTCATGTCAATGGTTGCCCAGAGACATGACACTTATTTTCAGTGGAGCCAGAGAAGGAAAAAAGTGGGAAAAAGAGAGAAAAAGAATGATAGGAGATAGATATGAGTAAAATAGTTTTGTAGTGATAAGTACTTTTTGTTGCTAAAACGCAAGAACTGGCATGTTTCTAACTGGTTGTCAAGTTGGTGCTGATATATTTGAAGAGGCTGTCATGTGTGATGGATTATGGGTTGGATATCGCTGGAGACAAGATATCGGAAGTCATCACGTACACCTGGTTATTTTCTAACGTGATTGAAATAAAGCCAATAAAGCCAGTTTGTTCGTTACACGCCCACTGTATTATTTTAACTAAAAACTAAAACGCCACTTCTGATGACTCCTCGCCGACAGGTATATTTATATATAACGAAGCATCAGGTGGCCCAGCGGGACTATCTCCGTTATCAGGGCTCATGGCGAGTCGATGGTGTTGGGAACAATGAAATAAGTGCACTGTTGTCACTAATACTAATCAAGGTTTTTATTTAGTTTCGCTTGAACTTAAAATAACACTTGATTGAAAAGATTGGATAAAATTAAGAGCCAATAGGTTAGTACGAGCTCTCCTTCAGTCACCAACTGTCCAAGAATGACCACATTGACAACTGACACCTTGGAGTGGCGCCACTACCCTATTCGGAGTTAACCGCTCTTTAATTTTAAAAAGATAACACATTTCACAAAAGAGAATCAATAACTAAATTAATAAAAATGAATTTCAAGCGCAATATTTATCAACGCGCCGTCACGGCCGTCCTGCATTGTCACACGTCCTCGTGTGTAAAGTCAGTTTGCTCATCTTCAGCATCTGTAAACAACAAAGATCGGTTTACATATGTACCGCTCGGGTACCCTGACCACTCAAATCAAGTCACACAGATCCATTACAACCATAACTGCCACACAAGCTATTGACTGCCACACAGGCTATTGACTGCCACACAGGCTATTAGATGCCACACAGGCTACTGGCTGCCACACAGGCTATTGTCTGCCACACAGGCTGCTGACTGCCACACAGGCTATTGGTTGCCACACAGGCCATTGGTTGCCACACAGGCCATTGGTTGCCACACAGGCCACTGGTTGCCACAACGGCCATTGGTTGCCATACAGGCTAGGTGCCACTCGTAATACATACGGCATACTTAAGCAAAAAGAGCCACGCAGGCTTATTTTACAATACGAATTAATGAAGGCCACACGAAGATGGGCTCTAAAAATGCTCGATCTACTCACCATCGCCGTCACTGGCGCATTCTGACTCGGCCTGACTGGCAGGAGCTTCCAATTCTGCACTTAATTCCAATGAAACATAACACTCAGGCATAGCACGCACCCGATCATGTGTATACTTGTATGTTTTATTAGAATTTGACCTTTTTAACCATAATCTTATTCTCAAAAAAATTCCCACTTAAAAGCTAGCACCAACAGATCTCTACCAATCATTATGTCGTGCGATATACTACTATCCGGTACTATATGAAACAACAACTGCACCGAATAAGCTTGGATCGTGACTGTTGACATAATTTGGGTACCTATTACAATTTATACTTGCATTACCTAAACCCAGTAAAGTCACTGTATAATCTTTTACCGCCAAGTCGTTCTGCTAAGCTTTGTTTTATCAAAGAGCACTCGGCACCGGAATCTAAACAAAATGAAAACTTCTCACCGGATTCGTCCATGAGCTAATCGCTCGCTGGTTTGATGGTGCAGATATCAACTCGTCGTTCAACTCGAGTCTCGTTGGCTGTCGTCTCCTTGCTGGGGCAACGCGTCGCAATGTGACCCTGTTCACCGCAGTTGAAGCAGGTTGGAGTAATAGTCTTCTTTGTTGCATTGGCTTCTTTTGAAGAATGAGGCAGAGAGTTGTTAGAAATCTCAGTACGAGCTTTTATTTCCTCCCGATTACCATTCAATCGACAGTCACTTGCCACATGTCCGAATTTACCGCAATTATAGCAATTACGAGAGTTGTCAGTACGCGGCTTTTTCGCATCAACAGCCAAAGTCTCCTCCTGAGTCGTAGATCCTCTTTTCCTATACGTAAATGCCATAAGCTCTTGTTGTAATTTTACACGGTTATCTATTTCCGTTGTAAAAGCTAATCTTTGCAATCTTGAATCAATTTTTGCGGCATGCGCTAGTGTAACAGCAATAGCAATTTGCTCTGTTGATAAAGATTTCCATCTTGCAAGTATTGCGCTCATAAATCTATTGGCGTAGGACGATAAACATTCTCCTTCTTTTGGATTTCCATTGAGTAATCGCCATAAGTTCGCTGCGGGCGTTTCAACAAAATCAAATCTAGCCAAAAATTGATCCTTCAATTGAGACCACGTTATTCCAGGATAACTAGATTGTGCTAGCCATGATGCCGCAGTTCCTTTGAGTGCCTTACTCATGGTGACTATTAAGTCGCCACCCGAAAGAGGTTTTTCTTGTAAACATAGATCGACTGTATCGCACCACGCACGAGCATCGCTGTCCTGGAGATCAGGATTAAATTCGGGAAGTGCAATGCTAGACGCAGCTGAACGAGGCTCTTGAATCGCACGTATCAAATCAGTCAAACTTCGTTGTTGCATTTCAAATAGCGATTTCCAACGGTCACACTCTTTTTCTAAAGAAAATTGTTCCAACTGACCGGAGTGGGCTGCATGTCGCTCCTGAGATGCTCGGGGTAATCCCACTTCTGATAACGAAGCATCAGGTGGCCCAGCGGGACTATCTCCGTTATCAGGGCTCATGGCGAGTCGATGGTGTTGGGAACAATGAAATAAGTGCACTGTTGTCACTAATACTAATCAAGGTTTTTATTTAGTTTCGCTTGAACTTAAAATAACACTTGATTGAAAAGATTGGATAAAATTAAGAGCCAATAGGTTAGTACGAGCTCTCCTTCAGTCACCAACTGTCCAAGAATGACCACATTGACAACTGACACCTTGGAGTGGCGCCACTACCCTATTCGGAGTTAACCGCTCTTTAATTTTAAAAAGATAACACATTTCACAAAAGAGAATCAATAACTAAATTAATAAAAATGAATTTCAAGCGCAATATTTATCAACGCGCCGTCATATAGATATTCAGGTAATTTAAGTATGTATAGGTAGTGTTTTTAATAAGTGTAGATAGGTATGTATAAAAATGTAATTGTGTTTTCTTAGCGGCTTAATTTGAGTTTTGGTTATTTAGTAAGTGTAGTTTTAGTTTTTTCTTAAATGTATAAAGTGATTTGCAAGTTCTGATTGGCGGTGGAAGGTTATTCCAGCACTTTGTTGCCGTATAGCGAAAACTGCCGCGAAAAGCAGCTGAGGCGTGTTGTTGTCCAACCAGAAGGGGGGCCTCTCTAACTTGCATCCGAGAGAAAGTAAGTTTTTCAAATAAATAGGGAGGGTGTCTGTGATTAATTATTCCGAAGAGAAGGCAGGCAAAGTGATAGGTACGGCGATTTGAGATATTCAGAAGGTTATTATTGTTAAGATATGGTGTAATATGGGATCTACGCGGGATAGGGAAGCAAAATCTGGCACAAGCATTTTGTATAAGTTGTATCAAGCGTTTTGAACGTACTAAGAGACATTCACCATAAACATTAAACAGTATCTGCATAATTGAGTTTAGATAAGACAAGTGAATCACATAGCTTCAAACGCATATCAACAGATAGAAATTCCCTCATTTTGTATAATACCTTTAATCTATAAAAGCAATTACGTACTACTTCAGAGACATGGTTTTCAAATTTAAGAGTACCATCTATAAGCACACCCAGGTTTCGTGCTTCTGTCACGTAATGCTATTTTCGTTAGACCACTGATAAATTGCATGTAAATCCTCATTTATCTTAGTTACCTACAGTATTTGCAGTATCTTTTGGTTTACACGAGATATATAACTGGAGATCGTCAGCAAAGAGATGGCATTTACAATTTTTTATTTGGTTTATGCGATCCGAAATATAAATTATGAATAGGATTGGCCCAAGGACGGATCCTTGAGGAACTCCTCTTGTGACAGGAGCAAGTTTGGACAACAAGGTAGATCCATCAGCTTTAGTGAGTTCCACTAACTGAGATCGGTCATAAAGATAGCTAGTGGACCATTTTACAGCATGAGTGTTCAAGCCGTAGTAATTTAGTTTGGCTATAAGAAGCTGTATATTGATTGTATCGAACGCGCGTGAGAAATCCAGTAGAGCCATTATCGTACCTTCACCCTTGTCTTGATCAGTCAGTATATCGACAATCACATTCATGAGAACAGTACTGGTACTATACCCGTGTCTGAAGCCAGACGGAAATCTTGATAAAATATTGTTTCTCTCAAGGAATTTAGTTAATTGTATAGCTACATTTTTTTCAATGATTTTGGATAACAATGGTAAAATACTAATGGGTCTAAGATCTTTATAATCAGTAGGATCTGACTCTTTAGGTAAAGGTTTAACAATAGCTACTTTCCATAAGTCGGGGAAAATACCTGTGGTGATGGACTGGTTTATTATAGCTGTAATGATATCTAGGGTGGAAGGGGAGTGAGTTTAATCATGGCCAGCGATATTCCGTCAATTCCTCGAGCATTCGTTTTTATGGATTTAATAATGTTCTCAACTAGTGTACTGTCGACAGGTTCTAACTGAAACAGCGCTGGCTGAGACTCAAAATACGACATTTGTGACAGATTAAAAACAGCTTTGCCAGGAACATTTAAAAAATGAGAGTTAATACGATCAGGGTCGTTGATAAGTATGGGAAGTTCAGTATTCTTTGTACGAAAGTTAGCAATATTTCTTTTTTATATTTTTCTACAAGGCTTTTAGATCGTTGAAATTGTTTTTTAAGTAAATACATTTTTCAAAATAGGCAGCCTTTTCACTATGAAGAGCCGAAACAACAACACCTTTCAGGTCCTTATAGATTTTTTATGGGCTTCTAGTTTAGTGCTTTGGTATTTAGCATGTCTCATTTCTTTAACTTATCATACGCCTAACGGTAGGGGTTATCCAAGGATGCATTTTCTCTTTAATGACAGATGTTTTTATGGGTGCATACTTATCAAACAAACTTATGATCTGTGCGTTAAATGCAGCTACCGAGTCATTAATGTTGTGACATAAAATACTACACCAATCAATCGAATCAACTTCTGAGAAAAAGCTGTTGAAATCAATATCAAGTAGAGGACGGTTGACGGTATTTAATTATTTGAGGTGGGATTTTATCCCTCTTAACATTGAGTAATAGGTAGTATCCTTATTCGGCTACCTAACCAGTCGGGTGATCTGGACATAGTTAAACTTATCTGTTAAATAATGGTCCTTGAAGAAAATTCGGAATTCTTCTTACAGTGATGATGATGTGGGAATGTCAAAATGTGGACATATTGCATACGTTTTGTTTTTGTAATATATTTTCATGAAAAAATTCCGTGAATTAAAAGTAACACAGTGATAGGCCGAGATTCCGGTACGATCTGATCTAACTTATAATTAAATGGATGAAAAACTCAGGTTCTCAATAGCTTCTCATGTGCTTTGAACACCTGCATGTTTGTGTAACTGTCAGTACGGCCACTGGGCAGGTTTCGGATGAGGAAGGTTACCAAAAACAGAGTAACTTTAGGCCGTGGCCCCAGTAGGCAAACTGTTAGCGGCTGACTAGTTTGCGGCGTATCGATTTAGAACGCCCTTCCATATATATGAAATGGAGTGTCCGCAGTCAGCTAGTTTTCGCTCACAGTACGCAGTTTGCAGTGTTACGCGCGTTAATTATCTCAGACAGCGGCCGACTTCCACCAAAACCAGTGATTTCATTGATTTGAGTTCGCAGCTAACTCTTTTAGTTCGCCACAAAGCGGCTAACTCAGTGGGCCGCTAACAGTTTGCCTACTGGGGCCACGGCCTTACTTTTGTTTTTAAATAGCTGTTTTTTTTTTTCATATGTCTTAGTTAAGGCGTGTCCGCTACTCATATTTTGAACCAAAAAATGTTCAAATCAAACGAAATGAATGGAATTTTTCTTTGTTTTGTTCAGCAAAGTCAATCTATGTCAACTCCCAATACTATCCCCCCCTCCAGTATCCCCTTTAGCATGTATACAGGACAGCCCAGTAACAAAATAAGAGATAGGGGGTGTTTCAGGGGGGGATGGTATTGGGAGTTGACATAGATTGCTTTAAAAACTCAACCACTCTAAATTCCCACCATATTTATACCTAAAATAGTAAAAATTATAGGCTGAGCATCTTGGGGGGAGGGAGGGGGTTCGCTAAAATAAGCCAGGATCCTTCATTTAACTTCTAGTATCAATTTCCAATACAATATATGCCATTTAATAACACCAAAACACAGTTTTTCATATTCCAATACTGGCGCCACTAGTCTATCTTTGACAGCCTGTATCTCGGAAACGTGACGCTTTATCAAAATTTGTATTACCTGAACTATCGATTAGTGAAGGTTTCACTAATTGCCGCGAATTTGGAAAATTAAAAAAAAGTTGTAGGTCATCCATCTCTGCCGGCGTCTGTTAAAGACTATTTACAATTGCAACAACTACTTTAATATAGTTGTTATTATTTAAAATAATGTTTAGCACTAGTAATTAGCAGTGACGAAGAGGAACTTAGAAATCCTAGGACGTACAGTGCCGCATAAATTTAACTACAAATGTGATAGACTTCACCTAAGTCTACCGTCGAATATATACTCCAGACTATAGGAGCTAATCTCCAACGCACAAGAAGAAGTCACACTCTAGAACCAATACAACAATTATTGTTTTAAGGTGGATGGGCTACAATTGTAGCTACAATTATGGATTTGTTTCAACTACAAGTGTACAAGTCATACAATTGTATGTTTCGTAAATTAATACAATTGGATATTGCATTTTATTTGTAGACTGAACAATTGTAATGATTAAATATTTGTATTGTTTGTGGTACCTACGCAACATTATTAACAATTTAACAATTATTATTAAGGTTGTCTGGAAGAGATCACTTTTAGTGATAAGGTCGCCTTTGCGCACAATGTTTTAGTTTTAAGTTGTATTTGTATTTCTTTGTGTGCAATAAAGAATATCTATCTATCTAATTATGTATAATTGTAGACTTTAACAGCGTTATTACAAAACTAGGTTTAAAGGTAGTTTAAGTATTAGACTAGGTTTAAACCAGGTACTAAAGAAAAACCTTATTACAAAACGTAGTTTATCTCTTAGACTAGGAATAAACCTAGTATCAAAGATAAACCCGCAATAGACCTAGTTTAAACCTAGTTTATCTTTTGAAAATGTCAAACAAAATAATGTCAGCTGTCACTTGAAGTAAGAGTTTTTCGCGAATTTACTACAAGAAATTGATTATTATATTATATTTTGTGAAATACAAACATGGATATTGAAGACATTGATTTCGACGATATAGATGATGTACCTATATAGTTATCGCAATGTGCACAGATTTCGGAATCGCTATAACCCATTTGCACTTAGTGATGAAGAATTTCAATATAAATACAGATTCACTTAACGATTTGGTCAGAAAATCGTTGACCTGGTACGGCAAAATGTTGCTCACGTCCCCAGAGGATGCCCCCTCAGCCCAGAACTGCAAATTACATGTGCAATTCACAACTGGGCTCGCCATGAAGTAAGACGTGCTTATCATTATCATTTACTTACTAAATTATTATTTCTTATCTAACATATTATACCTACCTAATAATATGTTCTTTTCCTTATAGATACAAGATGATAGCGCTGACCTTCATGGGGTATCCCAACCTGTTGTAAGCCTAACGTGCAAAAAAATAGTCGTATCCCTTGCTAGAATGTCGCACAGGTTTATAATGATGCTTGCATCCATAGGCGATATAATGAATCTCACTCATTTGAACCAGGAACACCATTAAAAGGTGTTTCGGGTTATGGAAACAAAGGTTTCGTTGTTGTGCCGTCTCCATAACATTGCAATCAATATGCGAGAAGACATCTTTCCTGGGGATGAAGACGCTAAGGACATACCAAGGGAGCCTGAAGTTCAAAACTTCTTGCCAGGTTCTACAGTTAGAGGCAATATAAGGAGAAGGCAATTTGTTGCTACCTATTTTTAATCATAATATATAAATAAAATTTCAATTTAGTGGTTAATGTATTCCTTTATTTTTAAATACTGTGTCTCTTCTTATAATTTCCCTGAATTCATTTTACTTTCTTGCAATGATTTTCCTGAAAAAGAAAGTATGTCATTATTATTTACATTTATAACATTAGCAGGACAGAATCACAGAATAAAACATGTTGCCATCAATCTCTGTAATAAGTTAGATTAATATTCCCTTTAACATTAACAAGTTAGTTAATATTTACATGAATACGGGCGTGTATGAGGCGACTGATGAGTGCGGATGAAGCGAAGGAAGTGTGTTTGGATCGGAGGGCAGTGGTCTCTGCCTACCCCAATGGAAGAGAAGTGTGACGGATATGTATATATGTAATGATACAAAGCGGAAAAACACGAAACAAAGTTTTACTAACTTCTTCCTCTGTACTCCAATTTTCGCTTCCTTTTTTCCGCTGGTTTTCCATCTTCTTTGTTAACTAGGTACTTAGGTAGCTGGCGCGAAGTGTAAACGAAAAATAATCTTGTGCAATTTGATTAAAATTGTTTATAAATAATTAGTTTGCAATTTGCAATTTGTCAAATTAAAGAGCATGCGCGCCATGTCACCGCGCAACTCCGTTTCACGGAAAATATTAAAACAAAACTTTACTTTATGAAACCGTTTCAATTATGTACGTTATGAATCTTTAAGTTATAAATGTATATGCCTTTGAAATATATTTTTTTACATTATATTACAATATTTATGCATTTCAAGGTACGAGTATAAATATCAATATTGGGAGAAACGGAACGTTCTTGCGAAAAGTGACATTTTATTTTTTTAATTTTGGCTTGCCGCCTTCTTGCCGAAATGTTTGCCAAACAACAAGAAATAATAACAATTTCCATAGACAATTCGTGGACTTCGATGAGACTTCATAATCTTTGGATAGTCTTCGTTTTGTAATAAGAAAAGTTAGACCAGGTTTAAACCTTTGGTTTAAACCTAGACTAGTTAGACCTGGTTTAAACCAGGTTTATTTCATTTTTTTGTAATAAGACTGATAATGTTTTGAGTTATAGGGCCCAGATCGTACCGGCATCTCGGCCTATGATTCGGTCTACTTCGAAATTTGAGTGAAACGCGTTACTTGTTTGAAAATAATTTATTTCTTAACAACCTTAAACACTAAGACAAAGACTAGCTTACACCTAATTTGTGGCTTAATTCGTGAAAGTCATAAATAATTGTGAGGCTTAGAAGCGGAACTCGTAAGGGCGCTGCGGCCGGCGCTGCAGCAGTGGGATGTTGACTTCCTCGGGGGAGCGGAACACCTGCGCGGCGGCGGCGGCGGGCGCGGGTGCCGGCCGGCGCGGCTCCTCCACCTCCTGCTGTAACGAACGTACTTACTTAAATCAATAAACAATCACTAAGCATTAGTATGCTGTAAGCACACTTGGAAGGTGGTTCGCACCTGACGGTCATCGTCGTCGTCGTCGGCGCGGTCGTCGTGGTACACCTCGGCCGGGTAGTAGCGCTCCGAGTACCGCAGCGGCAGGTTCGGCTTCCTCTGCACCTCCTCCTCGTTAACGGGCCGGTACAGGTACTCGTTCACGAAGTGGTACTTGGCAGACTTCTCGCAAATGCTCTCTTGTGTAGGTGGCATGCAGATTAGGTGCACCTGCAACACATCAATACTGCGTTATCTTAATGTTACGATGCATCGAGGAATTTCTCTAGGGCGATATGGAACAGTGCAGCTCGTCCTAACCTGGTGGAAATTAAAACCGTCGGGGCAGATCCAGGAGTGCTTGACACTGTCCTGACAGTAGTGGAACACCTCACAGTTGAGCTCGGTGTCAGCGTAGTAGCCGGTCTGTTTGCCGCTGCAATCGAAGCGCGACTGCTGCAGCAGCTGCTGGAGGCGGTCGGGCTCCTCGGGCGTTTCCTCGGAGTCGGCGTCAGCCTGCTGGCGTTCCCGCTCACGTTCCCGTTGCCGTTCGTGCGCGCGCTCGGCTAGCTCGCGGTTGGCCTGCAGTTGCGGCGCCGGGCGCTGTTGCTGATGCGGGCGCGTGTAGCCGGCCAGCTCGGCGAGGTCGGCGGTGGGCGAGGGCCGGAACCCGGCCGGCAGCGCGTTGTATCCGCCACCGCCGCCCGCTGCGTACGCGCGTGGATGCACGTTACGGGATTCCTGGAAGATTTCGATGAACTTCTTTGAATAGGAATTATTCGTTTCAAATTCAATAAGTTTTATTGTCAGCGCCATAGCGCATACCACCATAGTGCTGCGACTACAAAATATACCTACAAAATGAGGCTCTTAGTTCCAAACTACGATAATAATTAGTTACTTATGTATAGGTATATTTCCAATATCTAATGATAAATAAAAAAGGAGGATTATAAAAGAAATGATCACTTTCGACTTTCACGGCGTTCACCGCGGTCGGTCGGTGGCGGCGACGGCGGCGACTGGTCACTGACTCCGGACACTTCCACCACACTACTTATAATACCTAGGTAGTATCTACTCTTCCACTCTAATGCCGTATTACGTTATGTACTCACTAGTTTACCTACGAGCTATAATCGGTAATTAAACGTCATTTATGTACTCGATAACTATAAGGTAGGTAGGTATACTTCTTTTGGGTTAATTTGTTATGCCCCTAATGTCTTGCCCCCGTGGCGAATGCCCCCATTTTAAGAGATTTGGCTGTCCGTCCGTTTATCTATCTGTCTGTCTGTCTGTCCATCCGTCTGTCGCCAGGCTTTACTCATGAACTCATGAACCGTTAAAGCTATAGCGTTGAACTTTTCACAAATGATGTATGTATTACCAATGCCGCTATAACAAAAAACAGAATAATAATAGTAATCAAGGGGGGCTCCCATACAACAAACGTGTTTTTTTGGCTTTTTTGCTCGATATCAAGAATATGTGGTACGGAACCCTTCCTTCGCGAGTCCGACTCGCACTCGGCCGGTTGTTTTTTTCAATTAAGTTATAACAGCCTATTTGGTCTGAATAAATAAAAGTCACTTGTACTTGTTGTATGAATACAGTCGAAGAGAAAAGTGTTTCTGAATTTTGTGCAAGTGTAGGATCTATTCATATTAGCTTGCCTTTCGTTTGTTTGTATACTAATCAATAGATTGTCATTATATCTGAATGAAGACAAAAAAACTAACAAAATATTAACTTACATAATATGCAGTTTAATTTCTTAAAGTACTTACCCACATTTTTTATGAATGTGATTTTTACATTACTTACTTAAAAATAAACAAACCAATACATAGTAACTTGTTACTACGTTTTATTAAACTAATTTGTGCACATTTTATCGCACTAAAACGAAACCGGGGCATAACTCAGGAACCCAATTATTTGACAGGCATCGTTGATTTATTTTTATTGAATTTGGGCACTTGCTTTCATAAGCAACAACTTAAGTAGGAACATTGATATCATCATCAATGTTCCCAGACGTGTCCGTCGAAGGCGACACCCTTAGCCAGTATATCTGTTGCGTGGGCGCGTACATGACTTGCAAAACCTTTGCTTCTGAAAGTCCTATCGCTAGAGAAAAACATTAAAGCAACCTCCACTCGAGTCGTTACTTACACGAACCTTCTAATTACACAATTTCACTTATTTTTAAATAGTTTATTACTTAGTTTAAATAGAAAAATAAACTCTATACTTAGTTTCAACCCAATGTAATGTAATTTGTAAGGCAATAAAAGTTATTTCTTTCTTTTTGATATTAATATGTTGTTGAGTCCGTGTAAGGAAGGAGAAAAGAAAAAGAGGCATGCATCGACAGACGACAGACGCAATAAGTACCTCCTGGTCTAGTGCGAGGTCGTCGTCGTCGATCTCGTCGTTGATGTCGTCGCCGCCCTCGCCCGCCGCCGTCGCCGCCAGCACCAGCAGCGCCAACCACCTGCAACACAACACAACACACCTCGTCAACTATAGGTACTTACTTGCTTGAATAACAATCACGATTAAAATAACACGTAATACTGTAATAATATTTTTAGCTTTCTCTATCAAATGCATCCATTCGTGAAATTAATCAGAAATAGATAGTAGGTACCGTCCTGTCACGACGTCAGTCTTGTGCCGATAAGTAATAGACGTTCGTGGTAAATACATACGCGTGCGTATAACTGGATACAATTCACGACTCTACCTATGCTTCCCCCGCTTTCATCGTTTGACTGTCCCCACTTTTATCCCCTACGAGTATCTTATAAATAAACCTGGTTATAAACCCTAATTATGTAGTATAGAATAGATAACTACCGACATTTCCA
This sequence comes from Anarsia innoxiella, assembly GCA_947563765.1. NCBI lineage: Eukaryota > Metazoa > Arthropoda > Insecta > Lepidoptera > Gelechiidae > Anarsia > Anarsia innoxiella. Next base: position 94,725 of record OX387392.1, read on the forward strand.
TAGAGGTGTGTGGTAGGTATCACGTACCTACTTGTTGAACAAAGTTAGAGTGTGGGTACGCACTGACGACAATGGCTGATCTTAGATTGGAAGTGTTGTAATCTGCGTGCAATAGTCATTAATCCGACTTCATTGTCAAGGTTGGAGTGCGGCAACAAGGCATCACCGCGCTCATAGCGCAACGCGGGGCGCGGGGGCGACGGGGGACGGGGTAGACGGAGTGTCATGACACCTTTCGTAAGCATTCATTAAAGTTGTCGTAAGCCCGAAATGAGCATTCATTCGCTTTGAGTAGTTTCCTTACTACCGAGTGCTGCGTCGTCACGGACCGACGCCCAATACAATTCGACGAAAAATTCAGCTTTCACTTATACTTATTGCTGATAATGTTTCAATAAGTGTCGCAGTCGCTGTCGCGGCTTGCTTACGAAAGAAATGCCAACAATCTAGCTAGACTATTGTGAAGTACGCTCCTATCAATTAAAGCTAAGGCTGCCTCATTACCGAAGATGACGATAAATTAATTAATGAAAAAAATTAAATTAAGAATTTAAAAAACCCCCGACTATAAAAAGTAACAAATAAGTAGTATTTAACTTTCATACAAACTTCATTACGTCGAGGGACCGCATTCTATTTTCCTTACGAATATATATACTCATTGATTCATTTAAAACATTTCACAGGTATTTTTAAAATTTTGATATCACACCAAGTTACTTAGCGGTCCCCCGACAAAATGAAGTTTGTATGAAAGTTAAATACTACTTATTTGTTACTTTTTATAGTCGGGGGTTTTTTAAATTCTTAATTTAATTTTTATATTGAAATTTTTAAACCTTTATTTTATTATAAGTTCCTCCTTTCTCTCTCCTTTGTCAACATTGCATTATATTAAGAATTGGACACTGGTCAAAACGAATCCAAACACGACATATCTGCTGTTACATTTTCAAGAATGGTGGAAATTCTGACTACATCATCAGCTCCTCGCCTGTTGTCACCATTGCACTATATTAAGAATTAAACACTGATCAAAATGAATCCAAACACGACATATCTGCTGCTATATTGGGTTTACAACCTTACCACAGCCGACAAAAGAGCTGATGACCTTGAAATGGCTGAACCGATTTGCATATAATATATCTAAGAACACTCCCAGGAATACCAGCTTTAATTTTAAAAAAACCGCATCCAAATCCGTCCACGCGTTTAGGAGCTACAGTGCCACAGACAGACAGACACACAGACAGAGGGGTCAAACTTATAACACCCCTCAGGTAGTAAGGATAGTTGTGTACTATAAATCTAAACCTATTTGTTCTAGTATCCACACTATGAATGATAATAAACAGCTAGCTAATAATGAGTTGTGAGTATCATAATGCGGTCATTGCACCGCGCAGTACGGCATGTTATTTGCACAAACACCGTCGTCGATTCGAGCGCTACGAGATAGTGCCTCGTCACAGTTTACGTATGGGTGTATTGTAGGTATCTATAGCGAGAAAGAGATTAAAGCGGATGATGTGGTGCGCGGGAGTCGCACGTAACCCGCCACTTTGACTCGAAATGGTTTCACTTTCGTTGTGTAACACGCGTCCGCATCGACGCCGCTGAGCTTTAGGTAGCCGCTGTCCGCTACTCATACTTCATCTTATTTACACGCCGCCGCCAAGTATTTAGGTAATGGGCTCGTTTAAACTGAGCTCCGTATCGCATGAAGCCTGCACTTTGTGTAGTGTAAGAGTAATGTGCCAGTCAAGTACAAGGTGGCGCAGCTCGTGATGGATGTGGTCGGCGGCGCGGCGTGAGTGCGCAGTCGCCGGACCGGTACTCGGCTGCATTGCATCATTGCGTCGCTGTCGTCCACTCGTATCTGCAGCTACACTAAACTCACTCACAGAAAACCTTTATGTATACAGTATGACCTCAGCAGCAAATGTCACTGCTCATTCATTTGATAATAGGTACCTACGTTAAGTACCATCTCCATTATGGTTATGACCAGCAGTGTCGCTACTCATGTTTATTATCGACCAGTGACTTAAGTAGGCAACTTAAAGGTGTACAGTTAGTATCATCATTCAAGAGCTCTTGTTGCTGGAGTCGCCGTCATTCTATTCTATTTTCCGCTCTCTGTTTGACCTCCAGTTACGACACAACGCCAATTGGTTCCATCATTTGGTCCATGTACCTTCTCCAGGTCATCCCCTATTTGCAGTTGGTAGGTTGGTACGTAATACAATAGATAAGCATCACAATACTACAATACTTTACAGAAAATGCACGCAACGATTTAAGTTAATGGGGGATTATTGTCTTTCTTTCTTAATTGTACAGTGACATTACATCATGGTAACATAACATTTTCATTTATAACAAGGTGCAATTCTGCAAGGAGCTGATCAGTAAATAACAAACTTTGTTTAATGTCATACATAACACATAGCAGCTTAGATAATGTAAACAAGTAAGTAGGTAAACACACGCTGCCACCGCCGAATATGAATAACAGTTATGTAAGTGGACAGCCGCTGCGCGACTGCGACGATGACACGGTATAAACGTTGCTTCCACGATACGCCGCGCGCGCGCGCTGATACGGACGCACGCGTGGTGCGCGGCGGTAATATCTCGCAAGAGCTGGCTGCGTTACAGATGTAACGTGTTACACGGCTCATGAGCATGTACTTATTAGCGGTGCACGGTGCGTACTATGACCTGGCATACTTTCGCTTTCCCATAGAGTGCGCCGGCGGCGGCGGCGGGAGCTGTCCCACGCGCAGCCCGCGGCTGTGGGTAGCATACATACATCGCACCTTGCTCACCTACTATCGACATTGTAAAAGCTGCTGCCACTTATCAGTGGTGCAATTAAAGTTGCCTTAATCAGGTCACACATTTAACTGCCTTAGTTTAACTTTGCTAAATATACGTATATGTAGGTACGTGCTAACACTCACATAATTTACTGTAGACAATGCAGTAAATCCATATTGAGCAAATTCATTCATTACAAATATCAATACATAATTAAAAATGAGATTAAGTGACGGTTAATCAATTGAGTTCATAAAAAATAAAAATAATTTCTTGTTTTTATAACTTTCATTTTCAGTGGTAATGATATGTCGTCTTTACTCTCAATAATCTTTACAGCACACAAAAGTATAAAACGTTGTCAAAATGGCAGAAAACACACATCAAGATTAAAGTTAAACAATTTAATTTCTAATTTTATTTTATTTATTTTTTTAAAAACTTTCGTCACCTACCTAGGGAAGTTCCGAATGTTCAATAAATATACTTCGGTTGTTGTCTTGAATAAGTAGTAATCACGTTTATGCATATATTTTCCGGTATGATTGCGTACCTGAGGTTCATGATGAGGTCGTGTGTAGAGCGCGGTGCTGGATAACGTAGCGTAGGTTGCACGAGGGTTGTAAGGGGTAACCGGAAGTAAACAAGGTTGCGTGCGGTGCGTGTGCGTGTCGCGTCGGTGTAGCGTGCGTGGTGTCGCGGGTAGCGGCTGCAACTGGGCATCGAGTGCTTTCTCTGCGCTTTATAACTTGCCGCCGCCGCCGCCGTCGTCGGGGGCTCCCAATTCCACGCTGCAGACCGTATCATCAGGTAGCTATTGATACGGACTCAATCAATTTGATAACGATTCATTCGCAAATTATTTAAAGTTAATACTTGTGGTCACTTCGACGAATTGATTCATTAAACTTTTACGAAAATCGAAAGTTTGGAACAAATTAATATTTCCGTTATACGAAATTACTTAGAAATGTTCCCACCTTAATGTATCGACTGGATAGACATCCTATAGCTACCAGAGATTGTGAGTTTAACTTGTCTACCTGTTCTTAAATTAGATCAAGCAACTAGTAAGTAGGTACTTGTTACTGAATGAGTGCAAGTAAAAGTAGAAGTAGCCATGTTTAGTTAAGTGAATAAATACGCGTTTAATTATGGATTTTACACGAAATCGTCGTAAATGAATACGCAGTGCATGTAGGAAGCGCGGCTAGTGTCACTGTCCTCGGCCACATGCTCGTCATACTCAACACTAAACTAATTTATAACCAATTATACTACTTGTTATTTCTCAAAATATTTACTTCAATCGTTTAGTTAAATACAATTTTACATAAATTTATCTATAACGTACACATTTTACAAGAAATCTATAAACATCGATTAATTGCCTTTTCAATTTAACAATCAAATAACTTCAATGCCTATATATAAATAAGTAAAAAACTGTGAGATACGTACATAGAGTAGCCCGTGGTAGGTACAATTTAATTTACAAAGCAAATTAATGAACCCCGCCGAGAACAATAAGAGCCGACCGCGTTGATGTCTTTTGTATGAGCGCCTCACACTCGCCGTGGCGCTGGCGTGTCGCGGGGTCTCGCCTCTCGGTGACGCACTGAAAACTGTGCTGAAAGTTTAAATCTACCGGAGACTGACTCAAAACATGTCATCGTACAATAACATTAATTAGACACACTCAATTTTAAACAGATCATAATAATAAAATTAAAGATAAAGCCGTCAAAAGTCGTTAGCTAGTTGTTGGCACTAATTTGATTTTTAGTGGTCAAAATGTGGCGGGTGGTGCAGTAGGTGGACTGATCCTCGCGGGCGCTCTTCTCCATCTCGTACAGGCAGGAGCAGCAGGGACAGAAGTAGAGGCGCAGGAACCGCGCCAGACGAGACTTCCTCGTGCCAGTGTCGTGGTAGGGCGGGTACTGCGCAGGAGTGGCGCGCTCCCATGACGACAGCGGCAGCAGCATCTCCTGCGCCAGGCTGTGCTTGGAGGGCGGAGGCGATTGCAGCACCAGCGTGGCGAGGTTGATCATGGAGGAGGCGTCGGGGCGGCGCGCGGCCGCCAGCACGTCGCCGGCGCCGGCGCGCTGCAGCCGCAGCACGGTGACGTCACTGTCGCTGGGCCGCGCCGCGCCGCCCGCGTCCCGCTCCTTGCCTGCCCCGCGCCCCGCCTCTCCGCCGCACTCCCCGCTCTCCTCCGGCGAGCTGATCGCTACTTGCCTGACGCTGAACCCCCCGTTCGCCTTTTGTATATCGATGATGTCCTCTATTTGTCTAATGTTTTCGTTTACTGTTTGTATTTTGGATTCCATTGGATTTGTAAATAGATAATTTTTAGAGCATGAAATTTAAATATTTTACAAATTTTTGTGAAATTTAATAAGGGACCTATCCAATCGAGATGGTTTGGTTTGGGTTTGGTGGTTGGTTTAGTCTGTGACATGTCATTTTTTTTGACATTGTTTTGACGAAAAGGCATAGAATAGCAAAAAGTGTAAAAAGTTTAGTACATACCTACCTATAAGTACTTTATCAAAACGTGATCTATCCAAGATCAATCTGTTCTGTTCAGCTCAAGCTCAAGTTCAGCTATGGTTAGGTCCCTCTTCAGTTCCCTCTTGGTTCCATCATGACAGTTTCATAGGTAGGTACCTAAGTTTTCCAAAAGCTCTCATTCTCCAGAGAATGCGACTGTCTTGACTCCAAAGTTGAAGTTCAAATAAGTAGGCAGTTTTTTTATTTCGTTGCCAAAAAACGAGAAGCAAATTATTTTACACTTGTATTAAATCTATATCAAACAATATTTACCTGACCATTTGACATGGCTTAAAATACAGTATAGTTACCAGGCCATTAAATAATTTTAAAAAGTGACATTGACGGTTTTGATTTCTGACGTTAGAAAACAACTCATTCAACTCACTCACTCATCGTTCAATAAATCATTCTTAAAAAAAAGAAAGTCAAATCAAAAACATCAAAAAAATGGCCAAAAGTTAAAGTGCAAGCTTAGAATATTTATCAATTTAAATAGATAAGTTACTGCATAATGGAGTTAAATACTCCCGACATGGAAATTTCGGGTGTGTGCAATTTAAACGGCGATTGTTCTCCGGACGAGAAAAAGGCGTCAATCGATATTAATCACACTAAAAATATAGATGACATATCTACGCCTTCCGACTTAAAATTTGATGATGGTAAATAACTTATAACTACCTAATTAACTAACATGTCTAGAAAAACCATTAAGTATGCTTATCTTAATGTATATATTTAATCGGAGGTAGCTAGTGAGTTTGTTGTCTCCTGCCCTGACTGAAGAAGTCGGTGAAAGTGCTTCGCCCCAGTCGTGATGTCGTCATAATTTACTTGCAGAATTCGATTTCTCGGACCCAGATCTGATTGCGAAAAGAAGAGAAATTGAGAGATGTCTAGAAAACTCCGAGGAAATCACATTAGAACAATGGCAGAGCTTAGCAAAAGGAAAAGGAGGTCTTATATCAGGTATTTTTGGGAATAATTGTTATGAACCTGTTACCTATTTTGCAAATAAACAAATAAAAATCATTTTATATATTAAATGTGCCTTAGTAGAGTAGAGTAGAGGTAGCGCACATTAAAGAGTAGAGGCCATACTGCACAATCGGCTGTGATGATGTGTGTTAGGTTTAGGCATTCACCCATACAAGCTGTTTTAATAATTACATCATCCATATTATCCTGCAGAGCTCTGTTATAAGTGTGGTCTCCACATAAATATTAGAAATAATTAAATGTATTTCTTTTATTTCAAGATACTATTTATTACCTTTATGACCTGTCTTCATACCTATAATAATTTTTATTCTCTTCTATTGATTGTTCTGTTACTGTAGACGAGTACAGAAGAAAGATCTGGCCTCTGCTGATGCAAGTCACCAAGGATGAAATGACTGACCCTCCGTCCCTGGAGGAGCTATCCACTCATGCTGAATATAATCAGGTAATGGGCATATTAAGATGACTTTACAATTCACTTACCCTCAGTTGCATAAAAGGTTTTCAAGGTATGAATGGGTTTGTACATTTAAATTTGCTTTTGCATAAAAAAATCAGAAGCAGACTTAATTTTTGCCAATTTTGCCAATTATGAAATTTCAACTTATATTGAATGAAATTAAAGTACATAGTGTTATTTATATGTCATGCATATAATATGGTATTAAATACTCGATTTAATACAATTAGTACTAGATAAATAGATACTCTTATATTAATAACCATACTATTGCAAACAATTATTATGTACTAAAAGCTCGAAATAGCTTACCTCTAGTTGGTGGTATCAAAATATCAACTCTAGTATAAATATTGTACTCCTCGTCATTTGCTTCGTCTCAGATTAGACATTTTAGCATTTTTAGAATATACTACATATGAATATGAGTGACCAACACCCTCGTTCCATTGTAATAATAATAGTGAAAAATTTAATCTGTTAAAATATATGTGCTGCAGGTGGTGCTGGACGTGAATCGGTCGCTGAAGCGGTTCCCGCCCGGCGTGCCACTGGAGCGGCGGCTGGCGCTGCAGGACCAATTGACGGTGCTGATCCTGCGTGTGATGATTGCGCACCCGGAGCTAAGCTACTACCAGGGCTACCACGACGTGGCCATCACGCTGCTGTTGGTGGTGGGCGCGCGCGCGGCGTGCCCGCTGCTGGAGCGGCTGTCGGCGGGCCGCGACGCGCCGCTGCGACCCTTCATGGAGCCCGACATGCGCGCCGCGCAGCACCTCCTTAACTACCTGCTGCCCGCGCTGCGCTGCATCCGCCCCGCGCTCGCCGATAAGTTGTTACGGTAAGAGTTTATAAAAACAATAACATATTTATCCTTTTATTTATTTAGTTACACGACACTCGTGTCGTTCTATTCGAATTATGAACGATTTAAAACGACGTTTAAACATGGTTCCCGAACGCGTAACGTGCGCAGCGCCGGCGTGGGGACGATGTTCGCGCTGCCGTGGTTCCTGACGTGGTTCGGGCACTCGCTGCCGCGCTACGCGGACGTGGTGCGGCTGTACGACTACTTTCTGTGCGCGCCGCCGCTGTTCCCCGTGTACGTGACGGCGGCGCTCGTGGCGCACCGCGAGGCCGACGTGCTGGACGCCGACGACGACATGGCCACGCTGCACTGCCTGCTGTCCCGGGTGAGTAGCGCCGAGGCCGGCGGGCGCGGGGAGCCCGAGGCCGCCGGCTCGCGATCTAACGCGCGCGCGTCCACAGCTGCCGGAGGGGCTGCCGTTCGAGGACATCCTGGCGGCGGCGGCGCGGCTGCAGGCGGCGCACCCGCCCGCGGCGCTGGCGGCGGCGGTGCGGCGGCTGGAGGCGGCGGAGGAGCGCGCGCGCCGGGCGGACGAGGAGCGCATGCGCCGGCGCGCGGCGGCGCGCGGGGCGGTGGCGCCGCGCTGGGGCTGGCGGCGCTGGGGCGCGGCGCGGCGGTACGCGCTGGCGGCCGCCACGGTGCTGCTGGGCGTGTACGTGTACTACCGGCCCGAGCTGCTGGGGCTGCGGTAGCGCCACGCCTACCCGCTCGTGCTGTTCGCGCTGTGAGCCGCACCGCGGGCGTCGGACCGAGGCTGTCCCATGAACTGTTACGTATGCGTAGAATCTAAATCGTATCGATCTCACCGGATCGCAGTCGTGTAGGAATGCTTGTCCCACGTGCGAGTCCTTCGTCGACCGTGTACCGTTGTATCTTCGGTTATAAAATACTTAACTTTATTATTATTATTTCTTACTGGCGCCTCCTTTGAATGTGTTACGTTTGATGCGTGGGTCAACGCACGATAGATACTGCTCGCACGATTTTCTTCTGTCGTCGGTTCTCGAATGATAGATACTGCGATCCGGGCGATGTCGACCCGGCGTCGTCGGTCGGTCGCTTTTATTGGATATGTCGCAGTCGTCTGGTTGAATCTGCTGGTTGATTGAATGACTAAAGCGTTCGATGAATGACTAATAAACAACTTTTCAAGTAATTAATTTGTTTAATCGAACTTTCAACGTCTTGACTGAACATCATTTAGCATAGTCATTGAATAGGAGACTATAATAGGCGACTTCGTAATGTTTGGTTAGAGCGACCAGATCAATTTTTTTCTTTAACAGTAGTTAATAGGTAGATCCATGCTGTCACACTATTTTATTATTACGAATAAGTCACTTCAAAGTAAATTATTTTTAAAAAAATCAACAAAGTGCTTATAATATGCGAGCTATTTGGCGCCATATTAGTTTTGGTGACTACTAAAGCCGCGCAGTGGAAAAAGTGGTACTAAATCACAATCACCTGACTGATTCTATGTCCGCTCTATTACAGGCCTATGTTATAATCCGCTAACTGATTGGACGTTGAGTGATGCTTAATCAATCAACGTTAGTCCTAGTCGTTTAATTAATGTCATCATTCAATGAATGCGCTAGTCATTCAATTAAATAGCAGTTTCAACACATGTCTGCGACCGATACATAGGTATAAGTTGAAACTTGTAGATGATGAAAAATAGAGCAGATAGAGCTGTCAAATGATGTGTTTCAGATTAAAAGATTTGTATACCTATGCAGCCGTATTTTATACTATTTGGCTATATAGCGGAAAGACGCTTTATTTATATTAAAATAAGATGATAAGCAGTATAATGTAATCATTGAAGTGTAATCATTTCAAGGATGAAACTAAGAATTCCTATTTAGACTACAAAGAAAATGATTCACAATGCATTTATAATTGAATAACTAGGTATCTATTGTCCAAGTGTTTATGTTATAACAAATGAACATGTGGTCAGTCAATCATTACTCCAGTAGTTTGATCAGGGAAACGAATCAAATAACTTAGACGGATCTGATGGGCGGCGATCTCCTGCAGCCGTCGACGTGATGTGATAGTCGCGGTGATTTAAGTAATTCATGTAGTCGTACCTGTTTGATAAGTTGTTTATAATGTGTTGTTTTAAGTTGTATCGCTACTGGGTAGGTACTAGATAGGTAGGTATATGTTATATTATGTATTGTAGTATATACTTGTGCTGATAAGTGAGTAGATAGAGGTACATTGTAATACCTACATCCGATACATTACAGCCACTGACAGATTTTACGTGACTGATGCAATTAAAGCGTGAAAAAATTATTAATCGAAATATTTTGTAAATTAATTCAACATGTGAGAATACCAAGAATGGCTACATTTCTAATTGTTTCATTTCCTAAAAAGAACTATTACGCAGCTCTTCTTTTATTTTGTTAACGGTTACATTGGATGAACATTATTTAATAACCAAAATGATTTATTATGAATTAAAAACGTATGCTATCCAAGTCTTTGTATTTTCATTCTAGTCCTACAATAAACTAACTTTTCGACACATATTTATCCGTGATACCCAGGTATTTTGGCTTTATTCTCAACTTCAAGACTGAAAGGGAAGCAATGAAAAAATCTTATTTAAAAACAACATTAAGTATATTTCAAATTATACATGTTCCCACCAAGTCCCCTAAATTACAAATTAATGCATATTTAATATCTTGCTAGAGAGCATTTTGATTCTGAAAAAGAAATCACAACTTAACTAGAGAGCTTCTTGGCCAATCATACCTACAATGTGTGTGGACAAAGTTTGAACAGGTGGCAGTACGCACTATTTTGAGCAATAAATTGTTCTACAGATGGCTCAAAAACCAACACCCTCAAAACAGCGGACAATTTGGTTTTATTTATTATGTCGGCCCAATGTCTAATAAAATAACCACAAGAACTGGATTACGCTTTTATTTACTTCTTTATTTAGCTACTGGTAAAACAACATGTTTGTAATCAAATCACTGCCACTTATTTGCAAAAATTGTCCAAAGTTGAAAAAAGCATTTTTTTTCGATTAATTTTTAATTTGCATTCCAAGCTATGAAGATAAATGTGAAGTATGATATGTTTGTATAGTTCGCGTAAAGTATGCGATGTGAACCTAAATATGTACAGAGATGAAACAGTTGGCGTTTGATGTTGTTTAAGCTTAATTATCTAAGTAGATTCTTATAGAATTGAACAATAATGAATAAGTATACTTTTTAGATTCGAAAACCTTATCACAGCCTTATTGACTTAACTTAAACCTAATGAGGTCAACGAATAAACGTAATTCCTTTTACTTCAATGTGAACGAAATAAGACATGTACAGGAAAACGTACCTAATGAGCATTACTGTCTCTACATAAACTCACCTAAAATGCGCTTTTGACCATAAAGCACATAATAAGTACCTACGTGTGCCTGTGTCTCACACACTGGGACCAAATAACACAATATAGCAAAACGCATTAGATAAATGAAATGTAGTCGTTGGTGTCGGCGCGGGTAGTGCGTTCAAGGCTGCGCCATGACGGTGGCGATGTACTGCAACGCGCGCTGGTCGTGCAGGATCTTGAGGTGCTCGGCGCCGGCCAGCGGCACGGACTTGACGGCGCGGCCCGCGTTGAGCGAGCTGCGGGCGCGCGGGCTGCGCATGCGCCACAGCTCGCAGGCGCGCAGCGAGCGCAGGTTCACGGTGCCGTCGCCGTCGCCCGTGGCCAGCACGGGGTAGCCGTCCAGCCACGTGCCCGGCTTGTACTCCAGCCGCTCCACCGTCGAGATGTTGTACCCGAACACGCAGTGCAGCTCCACGCCCGGCGCCGCGAAGTCGTCGCTGAACCGCTGCGTGTCCTTGCGCATCTCCCACGCGTTCGGCAGCTCCATATCGCTGCAACGCAACGGTTATCGTGTCAACGACGGACCTAGCCGAAACTCTATACTACTTATATGACATAAATAAGTAGTATAGTATTTGATACTGCAGCGTTTAATTAAGCTAGTCATCGGGTTCAATAGTGTAACATGTCATGCTCGCTTGTGCCGCTGCAGCGGTGGCGCAATGTGTCGGGTCTCCTACTTCCCTAAAATATGTGGAAGGGGTTGATGGCTGGCACATGCGTTGAGGCTAGGGATTGCAATCCGGTCCGGCGGATCCGGCGTGTTTTCGGTGCCACCAGATCCGGCGAGTCAGCTCCGGATCCGGTGCCGGATCCGGTAAAGCAAAAAATACGCGTCAAACAGTACTGTATGCACCGATTTCTTAAATGATGAAAATGTGACAGAAACAGCAGACGAAAATATGGATTCCAATTTCGATTCTGATCTACAGTTACTTAATTAATGGCGATTGGGCCAACCAGTGTTGAGGCAGAAAGTGCCTTTTCTGCTGCAGGTTGTATTTTTAGTGCCATCAGAAGCAGATTAGGAATCAACAATGTTTTCTAAGATCGTATTTTTAGGCACAGAAATAATATTTATTTGCATTCTGCACTGCAAAAAATTCTTATTTTATTGTTTCAACTTCAGACCATAATCCTAATATGGTCAGAAGTTGAATGTATAAGTACAAAAAAGCCTGTTTTGTTAACTTGAGCCTATGTAGATTATTAATTACCGTTTAATAGTATTATTACTGAAGTATCTACTTTCAGATACTTACAGCAATACCATGTATAATATAATACAATACAATACGCGAGAGTCAGACTAATTACTTACTTTATTATTTAAAATAATTTTATTTAGTTCCTACAAATAGTACCAAAAAATACAATTAATACCAAAAAATATTATTAAAGTTATGTTATTTGCCATAAATATGTATTTTATTTATCTTCTTATGTATTACTATCAGAACTAAAAGCACTAAATATTACTATAAAATCAATCCGGTAAAATCCGACCGGATTGAAAATGATACCGGATTGCAATCCCTAGTTGAGGCCTGTATGAAGGTGCTGCTGTGGCGGCTGGTCATGTTATGCGGTCTCAACCTATCTTTACTTTTTAGCTATTTACACCTTGTGGTTTGTTTGAATGCTGCTGGATCAAAATTAATTTTAGGGACAATAATTATAATGATGAAAATATGTACCTTTACACCTGTGTAACTGTTTATAAGAATTGTAAAACTTTATTTGAAAAGAGCAACCTCACAGAGTTTCGTGCTAGGTTCTTCTCTGGGGGAAACTGCACCTTGCGAATCTGGCGTTAGCTTTAAAAAAATTACCTATAGGTACATATAATAATGTAACGGTTTCAAGAGCATTTTTTGTGCCTATGAAATAAATATATTTTTGACTTTGACCTGACTTTAAAAAATATAAAAAAATACATATTTAATTCAGCGACGACATTAACGGCTATAAACGATAAACGAACACCGATGACCCTTTATCGCGCACAGACGACAGAAACGGATAAACTACTACTTACTATTTATTAATATTATAATTGTCAATATTTGTACAATATTGTTAACATTCATCATCATTAAACTTAAGAGCTTCGCTCTTGTCGGTGGAGTCTACGCCACTCTGTTAAATAGTTTTTGCGTGTAAAAGTAACAAAAATACTCACATCTATACATACGCACAAACATTGACATTTATAATATTAAGGTACCTATTTAAGTAAGTAGGATCCTAGTGACTCAATTATTATAGTATAGTTTTTAGAAACTGCGTGATACTCTACAGTTGGAATCGCAAAAACGACGTTAATCATAAATTATTAACATAAGTAGGTACCACTTACGTGAAGAGTTTCTGCAGGTCGTCAATGGTGTAGTTGAACTTGTCGGTGGCGACCAGCACCTCGGAGCGCTTCCAGAGCGCGCGCGACGGCAGCAGCCACGCCAGCGACGGGCACGTCACCTGCTCCGCGCGCAGCACGCTCTCCCTCAGCACACGCGACCCCAGGTCATCGCCTTACGCACACACACACACACACACACATAAACATTATAGAAACATTATCTTTTGTGTATTATCTGGCCTTTTTCAGCAGGGAAACTGTTCCTATCAATACTTATTTTTGATGACGTCAAACAAGCTATCAATGTTGTAGGCGACTCATAATAATATTAACAATAATATTTATTTAATCTTATTTTAAAGTGAATACGTTTATCAAATAAGTGCGTAATGGTACCATTCAGTTGGTTAAACATAGCAAGGTTATAGTACAAAATCACAATAAATTATTTGCAGTACGTAGTAACTAAAGTAGGTACCTATGGCGAAAGCTTTGAGCGCCTTGACGGCGCCGCCCCAGGGTGTGGAGAGCGACACGAGGCGGCGCACGTAGCGGTCCTTCCACGCCTGCGGCTGTCCGCGCAGGAAGTGCAGCGCCATAGACCCGCCCATGCTGTGCACCAGCAGCGTCACAGCGCTGTCGTTGTTCATCGCGTACGTCTCCTCCACCAGCAACTTTAGCTTCATAAAGAACTGTCCATTCTCATCTGACAACCAACATAAACAATGTTAACAAACTTAACCCAGATACTCCTATCATAGGTTTTTATGTTTTGTTCAACTAACTGGGGGCTTTCCTGAAATCGTAGGGCGCGCCTCTGATGGAGACGTTGCGGACGTAGCCTATCTTGACGAGTGTGTCAGCAATGGAGTTGAAGTAAGCGCCAGCGGAGTCGTGTGAGGGATCCAGCCACTCCACAGGCTCGGGGTTGCCCCAGCCGGGCACTCTGATGGATACGCCGGGGGGACTGCGCGTTGTGCGCGTCACGTTGTCGTACTCCAGCCGCAGGTTATCCACCCAGCAGTCGATCACAAATGGCACCAGCAGCTCCAGGTTTAGCCAGATGTTGAAGTAGTCGTTTGATGTCTTGGCACATATGTAGTGAACAACTGTTGTTTTGTTTAGCTTGGCCTCTAGCTGACTTCCTCCATCTCCAGGGACTAGAACACCATTAAATATCACATTTAATTTACCTGCAGAATAGAATCTAGATCACATTTACAATTGTTTTTTTATTCGCTCCTATCTATGTAAGTACACATAGTTAATTTTCACAACATTTTAATTACTTATATAATGTTTAGCAGAATAACAAGTTTGCTAGGTGTTAGGTACATTAATAAAATAAATAATAGGCACTTACTTAAAATAACAGGGGATAATCCTAGGGAATTTGGAGCATATATCCCGAAAATGAGCACAATAAACAAACTGTGTCTAAGAGCACACATAGCTATGAAATCAGTTGTTGGGTTTATTTGATTAAACAAGTTACTGCGGTATGCATGCGTCTCGTATGTTCGCGAAAATGGTTTCCTGTTTTTGCGCAACGCACAGACTGTATGATGCGCGATACAGCGACGCAGCGGCGGCGGCGGCTAGCTGTGGGAGCGAACTAGTGACTGGTGATGCAGGACAGTAGCGTAGCGTCCCCTCGACAAACTCACTATCAGTTTGCTACTACCGTCATAAACGATGTTCTCAATCAGTGGCCCTGTGGCCCTTGGCCTCTGTGAAACACCGCTCAAACACGGATCATGAAATAGGTACTTGAAACTTTGATCCAAATAATTTTAAAACAACAAATTCAAGACGTAACAACTGTCACAATCTCTTCAGTTATTCAATTATTAAAATCAAAAATATGCACAAAAAAGGAATAGCGCGACACGATCCAAACCTAATCGTCTTTGCAACTCGAAGCAAAATTGTATATTTTGTTCGTTTGAATCAATCAATTTGTTCGTTTGATTTGTTATTTTGTTTGATTAAACTACTGTCAGCAGTGTCAGCTGTCAGCCAGCAAACTGTCAGTCAGTCAAGTCAAGCGCATTCCATTTCAACTTTTCAACAAGGCCCATTCCACTGCGCGTTCCGTGGCGCGCGCGTTCCACACTTGGCATTCCCGGCCTCATTCCCGGCGGCATTCCAGACCTGAATGAATGAAATGAGAAGGAATGATTGCTTGACATTGACGTTTCTGAAACGTTTATAAAGTATGATTTATCAGAAATGTCATTGAGAAATGTAGGTAATTCTGTTTATACAATAAAGTTACATTGTTTCAAACGTGCAAAAATCGTTTGACAAAATGTTTAAAATAATGTTATGTACTATTAAAATCAAAGTGTTTTAGAATTTATTTATTTTCATGAAATATGTAAGTAACGCCGCCGCCGCCGACAAGAACGGTGAAAAATCGGGCTTTTTGGGCATGCGCGTTGGTACATTGATTACTAGCACATTGTGCGTGCCTGCCTTTAATATCACTGGAAAGCCTAGAGCAAAGTTAGACTAGATTTAGGGAAAGACTATTATTATTTTATATTTTCTTATCTTGGATCGATACATAATAAAATAAGTATTAAAGTAGTTAGGAATAGATTTAGGTATAAAGAATTACTTTTAATTGTGCTATATATACATAATAAGTCGAACATAAAAATGATTGCACTGTGCCATTGTGAAAATAAAGAAAGTCTCACTTGCAATAGTTCTAAAAGTTGAAATGGTTTTTACACAGGTGACTTGATTTTAATTAAGTAATTTAATAACTTGAATCTAATTTTAATTTTCGGATGTGTAGATATTATACATAAAAATGACCGACTACTTTTTATTACAGGGCCGTGTGATAATTGTTTGGTTATCGTGGCTCGTCGGGGGCTTGTGTGGGGTCGTTATTTTGTTGATTGTTATATGTTACTGCCGCCTCATGCCGCGACATCAGAAATCATTCGGTTAGTACCTAACTAAAATATTAACTTATTTATAGTAGGTACCTACCAAAGTAGTATCACGCATGGTATGGGAAAATGGTTTTTTGACGTTTCACAACCCATGTTTCTTACTTGACTAACAAAAACTTTGACTGATTGCGTTTCAGACGAACAATACTTGAAGGAACATTATACAATAAAGGAGAATATCGTATTTAGTAATTCAGGAAATTATTCTAAGGTGAAACACAGTGAGGTAAGCCTTTGTATAGTTACTTGAATGAAAGATGACGAATAATACCAGAGATAACATGTTGTTGTTTACCTTACCACAGTTTAAAGTGCATATCCTACATTTACCTACAGTAAATAATTGCAGTGAAAATTTTGCCAGGCGCTGAAAGATTGATTTTTTTTTTAAGTTACTCGCTTTAACCATAGATAAGTAAGCACTTCAGCGAGTTCTGTTCGAGTTCGGGTGCGCCGCCCAGCCGGCCCGCCAGCTACGCGGGCGACCGGCCGCCGCGCGCCGCCGCGCCCCCGCCGCAGCCCGCGCAGTACGCCTCCAGCGGCAGTAAGTTGTAGCACCGAGCCACGAGCTTGCGGAATTAAGTACCTGCATGCATGCCGCCAGACAATAATGTTTAAAACGAAATGGAATACTGTAGGTAGATTGTATTGTTGTCGAAGTCCAGCTAAGAGCATTATGCGAAAGCCACACACTAGATATAAAAAGGTACCCTAAATTAATTCCGATTGTCAGTGCTGGACGACCTGGACGAGGCGGAGGCGGCGGCCGCCAGCGAGGCGCTTAAAACCCGCTCGTTGCCCGCCTTCTTGCGCCCGCGGCCGCGTCCGCTCTCTTCCGAGACGGACCTGTATCAACTCTATGCTAAGGTACGTATTTACACATATAATTATACGATATATAAATAAATAAATAAACCTGCTACATTTTAATTAGTTCCCTGTCATTATTCAGGTGAGTGAAAGCAAGAAGCACAAGAGCCGCATGCGCAGCGAGCACGCTGCCATCATCGCGCTGAGCAAGTCGCGAAGCCAGGCGCTGGACGACGCCGGCGCCGTTATCGTCTATGACCAGCGCACGCAGCTCTAAATACAAATATACTCATGCATATAGATATAACACATGATAGCAATTGGTCTATTCATACTTACTCTACTTTTACCATATCAGTAGATCTGTAAGTAGGTAATCTAGATAGCACACAATAAAAAAAGATAATGACTTAGATTAGATGACAATAATCTAACTCTAATTTTGTATTCTAAGATACAATCGACTTACTAAATGAGGTGGGTAATAGTAACGAAATTACCGACTCACATAAGTAGGTAATCATTAGTATTAAAAAGAAGTGAGTGTACGATAATGCGGGTTGCGGATACTTACTTAGATAAGTAGCTTATGTTTTCAACGAACGACGCTCCATTTTATATAAAAGCCTAGGTGCATAGGGTATATCATGGAAAAGATAGGTCTTAATGAAACGAGTTTGTTAGAGGATAAATGTAATTGTAAAATTAAATAAGTTATGTAGATAACAATTTTCGACCCATGTACCTATTGGTAAAATTGTGATTGTTATTGTGATAATAAGGATCATAAAAGTTATTACAATCATTTTTGTTTTCATTACCTCAGTCAGTGTTTATTGACTAGCTAGTAGTAGTCGACTGACGCAAAGTGTGACTAGCAGAAGGTGCGGAAAGTGGCGAGTGTGGGGTATGTGCGCAGACGCAGCAGCTCCAGCTCTGTTTGCAGCAGCACGATGCGTGTGTGGTTGGCCTGCACCTCGCGGATCAGGGCGCTGCGGGCCACCAGCGTCTCCATCCTGTATAACAATCGTTAGCTCATTCACATTCCTTACGTAAAAACTGCTACAAAACCTTTACAACTTTGCGAATGGACCCTCTGCACAAGGATTTCGACATTGAGGTCACTGATCACTATTGTACATAACAAAAAAAGGTGGTTGTCAATTTTAACCAGAAACAATTCAACTAAATTGGTATTCTGTGCAGAAACAGAAAATAGCTGCGACAATATACCTACTTATAAAACTAAGTATTGTATTAGCTAACCTTATTTTTAAGATCCTTCGTATGCGGATGGGTTCGAGCGCATCTTCATTAATACGCTTCTCAGAAGCTTTCAAGACCAGCATGTCAATGTATTTCTGAAGACCTGTAGCATAACCTTCGACGGTGGATATTTTCACCTACAGAGTAAAACAATTTAAGCCTTTTATAAGTACTTAATGCAGTGTCGTAGGTAAATAAAGATTGCCCTATTAACCAACTAAAGCACCTGAAGCTCCTCGTTGTACTGTGCGCTGTCTTGGAACACTCGTTCTATGGACATCTTTGTGGCTGCCATCTCCTTCTCAAGTCGAACGTAATCCTGCTCATCAGTATAACCTTTCTCCTTGTTCTTTAGGAAATATTGTAGTTCTTTTGGAATCTGCACAATTGTAGAAACATTGTTTAGTAGTTAATAGGTAGGTACTTGTAGTTATAAATAGTAGAAAGTAGATTAAGTAGAAAAGGTAGGTACTCTTAGTAGATACCTTGAGTCGTTCGTATGTATAGAGTTCCTCTTGCATGTGCCGCAGCTTCATCTTCATCTGTGCGTGCTCCCATTCCTTGGCGAGAATCTTTTTGCGAAACTCTATTTGTCGTCTCATCATACGCAGCTTGATCGCACCCACTCTCTACATCAAGTCAAACTTAATAGGTTAACTGAATAACGGTAATTGATATTTGAAACATTTTCGTGAACAGATTTATGTTTACCAAAATAAGGTCGTTGATGACGTCAACGACACTCCTCGGAATAAGAGTAGCGTCATCGTAATCCTCGAAGTGGCCTGTAGTGATGATTTCCACTTGTCCCGCCGGTAATACCAACTGTTAAAGTGAGCGCAGATACGGAGTTAAGCGGATGGTGAATATGTTGTGAATGACAGGATATGAAAAAGATAGAGTTGTGCAAGTGTACCTGCATGGTGCGGTTGACGATGGACTCCTGTTCTGTTTCTCGGTGGGTGGCGATGCGAGCGGCGCTCTGCAGGAGGAAAGTCTTCCGCGCCGTCAACGCCCGGTTCCACGTCGCCGTGGCGTGATCCACGTACGCCGTCTCCATTATGACAGCGCGCATCTAACATTTTAATTATTTTAGAATCAATTACCTTCTTACTTACTATTATTACGTATATTAGTACGTGCTATACTTAGTTTGAACAATAAATTCATGCTAAGTTGGTATAAACGGCGGCGTTGCGGTAAACGTCTCTACAGTTGTATTTTATTGATCTTTGCAACAGGACATTGAACTGTCGACATAATTGACCTCTTTTACCTATAGATACGTTAATAAACAAGATACAGCGCAGTATCTAAACCCAATTGAAGTACTCACACGAATTTCATTCTCAATCTTGGAGCGTCGCAAACGGCACATATTGGCCCAGAGCGTCTCATCCATAATAGCGGGCATGTTGGTCACTAAATCCAATTGATCTATCCTGTCATTGCAAAACGTAAGAAATTATGTTCTTTATCCAAAAATAAACAAAATAAATACATTGATTTAAAAACCTCAACCGATTTGTACGAGTCATCTGATTTAATACTTTATTTCACTACAGGTAGGTACCCAACTCGTGCAATTCGTTCGGTTGACCATCCCTATGTTCATCCCCTATCTATATCTTATAACGGCTAAACAGATTTGAATGAAGGAGGTACATAAAGCTAAGAACAAACATGCATAATTCACCCGATTCAATTATCTTCTAAACAAATATTTAACCAAATCTAAATCGCATCACACATATTTGTCTGTGGCAATAAGTCGTGGAGCCACAGACAGATAAACACACACACAGATAGACAAACACGACTCCAACTTTTAATGTATCTAAGTACCCCTTCAAGTAATCGATACAGTCTGGGTGTAAATTGGGCGGGCGTGCTCCCGCGAGCGCAGCTGACGCCATCTCGTACAATACGGCCGGGATCATGCTGGCACGTTGTTGCCACTTAGGTCGCTTTCTGCATCGAAAAAGGAACATAATTAAGTAATACTTACAAAACATTTTTCTTTTAAAAATAATTAGCATTGGCCAAGCAGCCTATCTATTATTTAACGTTACGGATATCGTGTAGATATTGATTAAACTAACTTGAAAAATTTGTAACATTGCTCGACAACGACGGGCGAGAGATCAGCAAAGTGATTCTTGAAGGCACGGTCCATGTGGCGGTCCTTGGCAGCCAGCGCATCGTACGCCGCCTGGCACTCGTCGCCCTGCTGCGAGATCACCGCGAGCTCTCGCTGCAGCACCTCCACCTCGCTCTCAAACTGCAATATCTGATGCCTGGATAAAAACGAATGGTCGAACTCACTGCTCACAACCACAATCTTAAAATTATGCTAGGATCTACATTTTGAGGTACCTACCTATAGGTCGCGCCACGTAAAATGAACCCTAGCTGACAGATGCGCATTAGACCATTTTTGAGTCTGACGTTTAACATTTGTTTTAAAATGGTACCATCGCGCACAAAAGTGTTTAATTACAGTCATGGTTTTACGCACAAAGGAAAGAAAAATATTATTAGTAAGGTGGAATATAAAAAAAAATACACAACTACCAATCAATATTGGATTAAGTGAAAAATGTGTAAAAATGTTAAAAAATATTCGAAAATTAAAAAAAGAAACATATTGTTCTTCCATTAAGCCTTCATGGGTGGCGCGAAAACCAGACGAGGACGCGGTGTTGATGCCAGAAGTGGCCATTTTATTATCATCGTTGTCGTCACTTTCATAACCTTTGAATTCAGAATCATCATCCCCTACGTATAGTCTATAAGCCAACATACGTAACCGCGTGCGAAAGACTCTTATAAGAATGAAACGATAAATAGCCCTAGCACTTTCGAGCGTTAGTGTACCCATGCGCGAACATGTGATTTTCATTTGTTTCTAAAGTTCTTTTTACGTGGCGCGACCTATACCGGCTTTATTAGTCAACTTTTACATAGTTTAGTAGTTTCGTAAGTTACTTGATACAAGTGGAATTGAACCGCAGAAAGGGCATGATTCAAATTTTACAAAACCTGTTTTTATTTACCAATTTTAAAAATTATCTACCTACATACTATTATTTGTAGAGAATATTGGAGGTTGTAAATTAACTAGAACACAGCACATGTGCACAATATCATCAATACAAGAGAATAAATTATGAGGAATTTTATCGAGAACACGATACACTCTTAATCTTTGCATGATCCTTTCTACGTGAATTCTTACTCGAGCCGTTATTTTTGCAGTTAACAACGCAACAACAGTCATGGCTCATTTCTTTGCTTTGATTTTGTACTGCAATCAACACATTTGACAGCTGATTATCCGCATTTGTTTCCAATTTCTGCCGTGTTGTTCGCTGCGGTCGTTATCTGTCCGCCACTACTCGCTTTGCACATAACCAATACCTAGGTACTTATTTGACGAGCGTCAAGAAGTCCTGGGGGTATTTTATGATCTTTCCAAGGTGTTGATAGACCTTGTTTATAATATTTCGGGAATGTCATAAAGCGACCAAGCGCGATTCAGGCTCTCCGCGTCACGCGTGGATGCCCAAATTCCAATTTTAAATAAAAGCAATTAGACATTTTATTGGCTTATTATGAAGCACTTACCTTAAATCCTCGAGTTTCTCTGATGATTCAACGCGGTCAAGGTTCTCTCGCCGCAAACGCATAAGGTTGAGATTCTCTTGTCCTATAACTGAGTCCACTTTTATCTTTGTCAACCACAAATCTTTTACCTGTTAATGTTTTTCAAATTCTAAGCATGTAGAAGTTTTTTGCAAGTATACAAGTGGTATACTTGCAAAAAACTTCTATCTATATCATAAAAAACACTTAGACAATGAAACGAAACTCACCCGTAAGTTATACTTAACGATTCCCTCGTTAAGCACCTGAGATAGTTTAGCATATTCTGCGTGGAGCATCCTGCGGTACTTTTCGCGTTCTTCCTCACGGAATTTCACTTTGGCCTCGTAGTCAAACACATGTCGCAGGTCCTCTTCGTTCCAATGCTCCGGCTCTTTATCCAGCATACATTGCGGTTTGGGAATAGGTTTCTTGATCTCCTCATGCCAGAGCTTCTCCAACACGCCGTCCATCATCTCATTGAGAGCTCGTTCGCGGAAGTCGTCCTTGGGTCCGGGGTCTGGCGGTATGACTACGATCTGCGACGGGCTGATATACGGCGGAATAGTGCACTGTGTATGCAATTAATTACTAGTAAAAAACATATTCAGTAACTAGTACCTATTTCACACTTAATTATTGGCTCATATAGTAGTTAATCACCTCCTCTGGTTCGACCTTGATCAACTTAAAAGGTTCCTCTTCCTGTCGCCACTCCGGGTCTCGAATGACAATCATCATATGATGGAAACTTCCTCTCAAATCAGATAGCTTATTAAGTTCTGTAATTGTAACATAGTAGATAAATATAGTTTGACTACTAAGTACCTAGGTATATAACTATGATTATATTAAGGTGTTACAGCTTAAGCGTTGTACCTTCCAGAATGAATCGCAGTCGAGTGTTTCGTTCTTTGACGAGCCCGACCTCGCGCTTCTTTTGATTCATCATATCATCAAATTGTTTGTTGAACCACAGTCTCATGTTTTGTACATTAAGCTGAAAGTTTATTCAATTAAATTGAAGTGTCGGAGTCTGCTAACGAATTTGTGAATAGCCGTTGCTTGTTGGGAACAGTACCTTGACGAGTTGCTGAAGCCAATTCATCTGCAAGAAGCTGAAAGCGATCGTCTGCGGGATCATGGTGGGCGGTACAGTGACGTACTTATGGGTGCTAGTGCCCGACAGCACGTAGGGCTGGCCTTCAGGTGTCTCATCCACTTCATCTAGCACCACATTTGCTTCAGACAAGCGCCCCTCTCCTGCGCCCGTTACAGACAACTGCGAGTCGGCAGGCGGGCGCACCCTGGAATAACATCTCCTCTCGTTAACAAATATTTATGGTTCTGTATGAATTGTTGATTACTTACACTTGTGTAACACTGATGGCTTCCACTGGTTCTTCCCAAACCCGAAGTAAATCACCGTCATTTTCCATCTCGATGCTCCGAAGAGCCATCGTCTGTTGCAGCTCGGGCCATAGGTCACGCTGTGTTGGCAGTACTGGATAATTCTCTACCTGTAAAAGGGGTTATTAATTAATATAACTGTTCACTCGATCGAATCAGAAACAAGTAAGTTCGTTCGTATATATTCCTTCTTCTAGTTACTATCACGTAATTTTTTTACACCGAATAAAATGTAGATAGATATCTACATATCGGTCAAACTTTAGCTACCTTCTTTAGAAAGCAATACCTAATGTCCGAAGCAAACCTTTCAATAGATACTATAGATAGATACTTACAACTAGAAAGACTCCGGTTTACGCGTACTATTTGGACTTGACAAAAGTATTCTGATCTGGTGTTATACGATATTTTATGGCAAACAAAAGTTGACTTAAGAAACTACTGTGTCTATCTAAAGAAATTATATCTGTTCTTAAACGACCAATAGAACTGACTGAACATATGAATTAGGCGGGTGTGTAGGTACTCGGTCGTTATAGGTTGGAGTGCGGGGTGCGGCTGGGGGGGGGGGGTGTTGCGGTCACATCGTTGGCTCTTCAACCACTTTGTAGGTACATGAACCGGTTGCTCGAAGAGATCACCAGTAGGTGGCGATTGCATTAATAACTATTAAGCTATGCCGATTATATGGTGCTGTTGAGCCCTTCGATTGGTGGGTTACGAAGGTTGTCCGTTTTTGTGAACAGTATGCGGTGGCCCAAGGATTCAGATACAATGCAACTAAATGTGAGGTAGTGGTATTCAAGGCGGAGATGCAAGCGTTCTGACCAAATAAGTAGAAACTTATAATACTTTGCATATAAATAGATTTAAAACACACACAAGCTATGTTGTGTGTGTCCCGTATTACTAACAAAACTATGGAGATATAATTTGACCGCAATACATAATAATTGAATTGATTACCTGGTAATGGCTAAATATTGCGAAGAGCTTGACTCGTGGTGTCAACATAGTCTCCCAACATTTACTTTTTATCCAAGCAGTAACCTTGTCCTGTGCGCGAATCCTTGCTTCTGTATTTAGCCGAATTTCTTCTCTCTCTCTTTCAGCCTACAAATTGATAGAAACGACTTGCAATGCATATTAGATATTAGGTATTAAAAAATCACGTGGTGGTAAGTATGTCGCAGAGACGCCAAACCTGTCTGAGGCGCTCTTTCTTGTTCTCCATGTGCAAGTTGAACTCTGAGAGCGACAGCTGATGCAGCGGCCGCTCCGCGATGTTCTCCTCTAACAAAGCTACCAGCTTCTTCTGTAGCGATTCAAACACGCGGACCACTTCATCTCGTTGTGTTTTGTAATCTATTGATTCCTCGCGCACTTTTTTCTCTTCTTGTAGGTCTAGATAATTACCTATCAACAGATCAATTATGTAAACAGGTATTTAATTTTCTTTATTATGAAGACGATATTTTCTCCAAATACGCTTCCGTGACAAGGGTACCTACTTTCACGATTATCATATAATTCAATAGTATTGTATTCTTCTTTTAACAACGCTGGGTTGACATGTTCGTTGCGCACTTCATTCCGCAGCTCGCTGATGTTGGGGTGGCGGTAGGTGAGCGCGCAGGTGCGGTTCACGGCCATGTGCGCTACCAGCCGGTTGGCGGAGTCCACCGACACGTCCTTCACGCCGCCCTCGTAGCGATGCGATACCGGCATCTTAAACTCTACGCATAAACATGTTTAAGGGCGATTCAAAGCAGGCAAAACATTTTAGTAAGTAGGTACTAAGTAAAATTTTTAAGCACCGTATCCTGGCGATCCGTTTGGATTACGTAACACGATAGCTCCATCTGCACCGAAAGTCAGCAAACATGCTAGACCCGTCATCCCACTGAACTGTTTCAAATCGTGGTAGGATTCAATAATGGGGCCCATCTTAACTGACACAGTTACGCCTTTCTGAGTGCCAAAACATAAAATAGGTATATTGATTAGGTTATAATAAAAAAATAGTGTAGATAGGTTAAAACATGTTCAGAAAAAATAATTATGCGTGTGCGTGTTCTTACTTCTCCGCTGAGTTTGAGGACATGGAAGCTGCGCGAGAGGTAGGGGATGGCCAGCATGGTGTCCTTGACGGAGAGCGGCAAGAGACGCGCGTACGGGCCCATCATCTTACCCGCAAACTTGTTGTCCTTGCCAGTTACGGCGTTCACGCAGATTATGCGTTCCCCTATAATAATGAGTTCGTAGATATTTATTTTTATTTATACTTAGGTACCTAAATGCCTATCAGTTGAAGATCTTTTAATGGTAGAAAGTAGGCATTATAGAATAGAGTGATCTGCGTACCGATCAGGTATTTATCGGAAAAGAGAACCAGGCTGAAAGCGCGCATGAATTCCCCAACTTTCATGAGGAAGCAATCGGCCAGCCCGCGGCCCAGCTCCGTGTAGCGCACCAGCGTTAGGTTGTATTCCGTGTCTACCTGTCATAAAATAACCTTAATAGTAATTGCCTAGTTCATTCCGAAACGAACGAATCAATCATAATATTATCAGAAATAGACAAATGATCTCCCACTTTGTAAATGAAGATATGCCCAGCGGCCATGGCAGCGGCTATGAGCTCGCGGCCAGTGGGGGAGAAGACGACGCGTGTGACTGACTGGTGTGTAAGGCAGGCGTGCGACACCACGAAGAGTGCGGCGGGCAATTGCGTCGGTGCCTCTGTCTCAGCATCGGGCGCCGGGCTTGCTTCGCGCGCCGGCTCCCACTGCAGCAGCGCCAGCCCGTAGTTGGGCCCCACCGCACCAAACACCGCTATGATCGGCTCCACGGGACTTGCGTTCATTGACATTTCTGATCCTACCAATTGTTTTCGTATAATCTGTTGAATATGGAATTAAGTTTTACTTTTTTCAAAAAATTGTCATAGGCCTATTCTACACTTAATCTCTTTACTATCTATTTACCAATGTTGCTGTAGGTGCCTCGTACACACAAATCTCCCCTGAATCATTCATCGTAGCAACGTACTTAAAATCTGGTGCAATGAGGGTCAACTTTACTATATCCCTGAAAGTTAACCATTAATTTAATCAGATCCCAAGTATAATAGAAAGGTAAAAAGGTAAAGACTCAGAAGTAAAATAATACAAACCTTTGTTTATAGCAAACCGTGCGTACGTCGAGTTCGTTGTCCTCGACAGGTGCCGGTGCGGCGGCGCTGGGAGAGGTGGGGGTTGTGGCGCCAGTCTTGGGAGACTTAGAAGCTCCCCGTTTGCGTCGGCCGCCGCTGCGGCTGCGGCTGCGGCCCCGCTTCCCCTTGCCCTTGCGCTTCTTCTTGGTCTTGCCCGCGGTGGGCGCCGCCACGGACATGCGCGCCACCGGCACCACGAGCGTGGACGCCAGCACGATGCGCAGCAGCCGGCCGCTGCGCGTCCACGCGGCGGCAACGTCAGCGGCTGCGTTGCTCACGAGTGTCAACACCTCGTCATTTTCCAAACCCGCTTGCGTCCACACCACGCGCCACTTTTTTCCAGTCTGATCTGGTTTCTGATCTGTTTTTTGTTCAGTCTTTTGATCTGACTTAGGCTCTGTTTTCGCTGCTTGCTTCGCCGCTTCTTTTGGTGCTGGTTTCGCCGCTGGTTTCGGCGCAGGTTTTTGTTTAGTTTTCTTATCAGCTTTTTGGTCCGCTTTTTGGTCTGTTTTTGTCTCTGCCTTTTGATCAGATTTTTGGTCTGTCTTTTGCTCTGTCTTCTTTAACCACTGGTATTTTAAGATTAATATTAAATTCTTATATAGGTAGATACCTACTCAAGTATATTGATTTGATTCTAATTTCCTATTCTATACTCGTATCTGTGTAGGTAGGTACTTTAAATAAATCTATCCATCTATCCTACTTAAAATAAATTTGAAAACTCTTCTTGTCAGTAAGCACAGTAAGATGATTAAAAAATGCAAAAAAAATCCATTGTTCTTGGATTCCTGGGATGTGTGTTAATTAAAGTAAAAGTTTGCATGAAGAAAATCTCATTAGTGATCCGATCCGAGACAGGTGTCTCTGTCTAAAACGTCCTGTTTTATGAAATGGACATTGGACATAGGTTTATTTGTCAGTTACATTTAATCTGCAGATGGTTAAACAGGCACTTACTCTGAAACTGTTATCCGGGCCATATATCAGAATTCCATTTCCAAACGCGCATATGCAAGGCTTATACTCGCAGTTGATTTCCTCGCTCCATTCTTGAGTGCTTGTCATTTTTATTCCGTCAGATTGAACCTACGAATCAAGTGGGTCATAATCCTTCTAATATTATAAATGCCAATATTTGTGCCGATGGATTGATTGATGGATGTTTGTTACTCTTTCACACAAAAATGACTGAACGGAATTTGATGAAACTTTGCAAAATTATAGTTTACACATCAGAATAACACATAGGCTATATTATTTTGAGATATTTTGTAAATTTTCCAAGATACAGCGATAAATGCGTACGAAGT
This sequence comes from Anarsia innoxiella, assembly GCA_947563765.1. NCBI lineage: Eukaryota > Metazoa > Arthropoda > Insecta > Lepidoptera > Gelechiidae > Anarsia > Anarsia innoxiella. The sequence continues at coordinate 122,851 of OX387392.1, forward strand.
CGCAGGCAGCCTCTAGTATGTATCTATGTATAGGTACTAGGTAGGTATAGGTATATTTTTTAAATTACAATTTAAGGTCGATTTATTTATTAAAGCATTTTATTGTACAAGGTGTTTGTCATTAGGAAGCTTACCAATTGCAAGTGACCGGAAGCATTGATAGTGTAGAGGCTGTCGTCGGTAGTCCAGCAGACGCCGACGGCCGGCTGGTCCGCCGCCACCCAGCTTTTGGTGCGCTCCGTGGCGCGCCTGATTGAAAAGCAGTGCTTGAAGCACGGCGCCACTTCCCACACGATCAGCCCCTCGCCGTAACACTCGCATAGAGTCATGTGAGAATGGCTGGCACTGGAACATCCATCATTATTCGTTGCAAGATCAACCCTTACCTAGTATTTATGTGACCCTATGTTGGGGAATAACACAATTACGAAGTGAATTAAAACACAAGTACCTACCTACATGTTGTGCTGTTTATGATTTTTTCTAAAACATAACTAACATCCTAATTCCTATCTACTTATAGGTACCTACTTAGTTTTGCCGAGCGATCATACAACATCGTCGACGTAAACGGGCCATCGGCCACAGCCACTGGTGGCCAGCGACGGCGACTTAACACACTTTTTCATATAAATTGTATAGAGTTACCGCACATGCAATATACGGTACCTATGTGGCGGCTTACAGCCACCGGCAGCTGTTACTCGCTTCTGATACTGTGGCGGTAGCGTGCGACCAACAGTCATTGGTCGGTGGCCCGTTTGCGCCGAGCCATAGCGCGAACTCGAACCTCGGTAGTTACCTCGAAATTTAAACTTTCGCTTCTTTTGTTTTTAGGTGACACATAAGTACTATTAGGTTTCCACTTAGGCTCTCCACCTGCCTACGACTAATATGATTGAGTATAGGGTGTGCGAGTAAAGTAGGTAATAGTGACTCACGCGTAGATTTGCGAGCGGCGGATGACGTCGGTCGGCACGGTGATGAGCCTCTGTCCAGTGCGCCAGCTCCAGATAGTCATGATGTAGTTGGGGAATCCGCTGAAACCAGCCACCATGTCGCCCTCCATCAAGCACAGCGCCTTGTAACGGTTCACGTCCGTTGCTGCTCGTGCAAAGTAGAAGCGACAGATATTGTAAGGATAAAATTCAAGTCAGCTAACTACTTACTTAATTACTGACTTATTTATAACTATACCTGTTAGATCAATAAGTTTGGTGAACGATGGATAGCTCATAATGAAAATTCGAGCATTGCGGACCTTTTCAGCAAAAGCAAACATAGGAGATTTGTGACCTGTAATAATAAATATAATGTCTGTTATTACTGTGTTTCAAAAATATGTTGTAGTGTAAATATGTTGTAGGTAGGTATGCTAAGTGGCAGTGGAGACCGGTGACAACGTCGACGCCGTCGCCGCTGGCGCCGCCTCCCGCCTTGTACACCAGCTCGAGCCCGGTGCGCACGTTCAGGAACATGATGTACAAGTCGTGCGCCACGCACACCACGTCCTTGCCCACGAAGCAAAGCGACGACACCCGATTCGGGATTATCCACCTGAAATGCAAACATCGATAAACACATGCATTAACCCGTCTAAAGGTTTCTAAATGGACATAAAGCCGTTTTATTTATTGAACTTGTTTCGTTCGTAGATAATAAGCGCTTATTTATTTATTTATTTATTAATGAGAACACCTAAGTTATAGATAAGTAAGAGGTACTACCTATCTGCATAAAATATGTTTATTTATTTATATATTATTAATAGGTACTCAGTCGGTCTACCTTTCTACTTACATTCTTACATACATACCTCACTTTCGGGTCGAATGGCTCTTTTTGCTCCTCTTCTGTATCTCCTTCAGCCATTTTCTTATCAATTTATAATACTTAGTTAGGTCTATGTAAGTTCGTTGCTATCTAAGTAAGTAGGTACCTACTAATGTGCTACGTGTGCTACCTAGGTACTTAGTTTACTCTTAACAATCCTATCAAATAAAGGGACCTAATTCAGAAAGTAGGTATTATAATAATAAATAAACACTGTAGTTTACTAATATTATTCCTTTGAGCTTGCTAAACTGAAAGCAAAATCAAAAAAAAAATTCCAAGAAAGAAACAATCTGTGACTTGTCTCGTCACTTGTCGTTTGGTATCTATCTCAACCAAAAACATTAAACAAGGTTTTGCTAAAATTTTGGTTCCCAAGCAACCAATAGAATAGATCAATGTAAACCTACTTTTTCAGTAGTGGCAGAATAATGAAAATGTCAATGCTTATAAAAATAGAGTCCATGTTATTACTGTCATTGTCATTGTCAGTTGTCAAATAATAAATCCATTCATTCAATTTGAACAGATTTGAATCGAAATACATTCAATTCAATTCAATCGTCAGGGCCCAACAAAATAAATCGCGAAAATATCCTATTGATAAGAAAACAATAGTTTATTCATCAATCTAATCCAATATTATGTGTAAGGTATTAAAACAACCAAATTGTTTAAAACATTGGCACTACATTAAGATGTGAAAATCTTTGGTGTGGGAATATCCTTAGAACAATGTAAGTATTAATTATTTCACTATAACTTTATACCTTTGTATTATGATCTATATTCTAGATTCCTTTAGGTAGAATCTCACAATTATTTGACTTAGTAGTCGATTTCTGACGTCGCCATTTGCCCTGCGTGGTATTCATTAGTATGGCGTTAATTGTCTGTTTAGATGTAAAGGGCAACTTGATTAGCGGAAATTAAATGTGGAATGGGTGGTTGTGATGCAGGAACGGGACGTCGGGGCTGGCGGACGCGTCAGGACCGGTGGATGCGTCAGCGCTGCACCTGGCCAGCATCACCATGGACCGCAACTTCGCGTTGCTGCTGGGCGCGCTGTCTGCTGCCGCGCTGTGGCTCGTCTACAACACCTACTATAACAGCCGCGTGCTTGGCTTCCTACTCACCAGACTCATCAACAAGTTCTACTTTCAGGATGATAACTTTAAAATAGGTAGGTGCAAGAGTATCCAACTTACCAGACCTATCATTTTTGAGGATTTGTGTTATCAGGGGACAACTTTTACTTATGTACATCTAGAATTAGCTTTAAAAACAGACCATTGATATATTTTAATTGCTAAATAATTAGCTTATGAAATAAAGATCATTTAGATTTGATTTGAAATTATATTTACAACAAGGATGAAACAAAGGATGAAAAGAATGAAGGAAGAACAATAAGGATGTGGAAACTCACTCCCTCTAGTCCTATTTAACTTAAAAGAAAAAATGAAATCCCTGTACTGATTGTTATTGTCAGCTAGTATGTATGTATTTTTTTCTCCTTTTTCAGGTTCTTTTACTCTCAATGCGCTGTCAGGTAAAATTATGTTCCGAGATATAGTTTATATCAACTATGACTACACACTTCGTATTCAAGATGGTTATCTGATATTTCGTTGGTGGCGATCCTATATACCGAAAGATGTTTCTGAAGGTAAATATTATCTATTTTATTAAGGTGCCATTGTTCTTTTCACTATTTGCATTGTATCTTCGATCAAAATATCACATTTTCTATTTTATTACAATAATGAGTCCCTACTTTTTTAAGGTATGAGGATAAAAACTGTGTATACATGTATTTTAGAGAAAAAGTTTAAATATTATAGAGCTCTACAGCTCCCTTAATTGTTTAATGGCCCCAGCAAATGCTAAAACAGACTCCGTATTCAATATTTCGAAATCATTTTTAGCCATCATTAAGCTGAAGCTGATATAATTTATTTATTTATTTAATATTATTATTTATTATTATTTTTTATTTTTATATAATGATTACTTACTTAGCAAAATGATTTGCAGATCTATCTCACTCGGACACTCGGCTGTCGATTGTATTGAACGGGTTCGAGCTGCACTTCTACAACCGTTGTGAGATGTACAGTGAGCTAGAGAAGGTGTTTGGGCTGGAGCCGAGTGTGAAGCAGCAGTTCGAAGAGTTCCGCGACCGAGACCGTGATCAGGCCATGAACGACGCCAACGAGAAGCGGCGCCGCGCGCAGGAAGCAGTGCGTTCGGAGGCGGCCATGGCGCGCACGTGGCGAGACCTCATCCCCGTCATCAAGGCTGACGTGTGCTCGGCGCGCGTCGTTTTCGGTAACCGGCTCGTGCCCACCACGCTGTCCGTGTCGGCTGAAGACGCGCGCCTGCTCTACAGTACCAAGCCGCCCGCCTCAAGCCTCGACCATGTCATGCACTTCGTTAAAGCAAAGGTAGACAACTGTAAAGTCATCCTAGCGCCCAGCCCCAACTACACGTCCATGGTAGACGAGCCGCCGCGGTTCATGGGCGAGGGCTTCGTAGTCATGAGCTCCAACTACATCGAAGTTTACTTCTACATGGATGAACCGGGGGTAGTGCCGGAGCGCCCCGTGTTGCTGCAGCTAGCCAACGGCGACGTAGTAGAGTCGGCGCCGCCCATCTGGGGCGTCGACATCAAGTGCGGAAAGGGTACCGACTTCAGCTACGGGCCCTGGGCCGACCGCCAGAGAGATCACCTGTTTAAATTCTTTTTTCCGCCAAATTATAAAAACTTGGAAGTGACGCCGCAGCCGAAGCCGGGCGACCGCCGCCAAACGCAATCTTTCGATATAAGACTGTCCACGCTGAACGAGGCGACCATCGACATTCTATTCACGAAAAACAAGGAGACCAACGCCGTCCACATCAACGTCGGCGCCGGCTCGTACCTGGAGGTGACTCTCCCGTGGATAGTGCTGCAGGACGGGTATACTACTAAAATAACCGGGCAGCTTTTACACTTGGAGGCCACCACTAGCTTACAGTACAGAAGTCTGGCGGAGAGCGAAACCTTGGAGTACACAGTGAAGTGCCACTACCCGCTCGTGTGGAACCACCACCAGTGCTGGCAGCTGTCGCTGACGGGTTGCAAGGCTACGGCGCATCTCGTCTACACGCACGTGGACTTCTTTCAAGATCTAGTCAACGACTGGGCGAGTAAAGCCCGTCCCGATATTCTACATTTCGTTCCGTACACTTGGAAAATTTCATTTCTTTTAAAAGAATGCGAAGTAGTTACCGTTAGTAATCAGTACAACTGGATAGATTGCAGCTCTACCAACCAGGAGAACAACCACGTGGCTTTCTGTGGAGACCTTCTTGACGTTTCGTTCGATTTGCCGTTTATAGACTACTTGCCCGATATAATACCTCTGAAAATCTGGATTCAAGGCGAGGCGGTCGACATGAGCCTCTATCTGCCTGAAGTGAATACGTCGAGATTGCTGCTCTTATCAATAGACAAAAACATGAAGCTCGTGCCCTGTCGTCTGAAAGCCTCAAAATGGAGGAGAAAGTGCGTCAAATCTCAAGGCTGGGTAGATTGCTGGTCGGTTCCCATCGTGGCGCTGAGCGTAAGGTACAACTACCACCCCATCCCGCCGCTGGGACCCGAGCCGCAGGCCGACATCACCACTCCGGAGAAGGAGGAGATTCTTCTGTCGCCCATGAGAATCCCGAGAATGCGAAAGCAGCCGCAAATGAACTGGACCACAGACGGGACGAGGTTCGACCGCACGACGCTCGCGCCCGACAAAGTCAGCGTAGAGCTGGAGGTCGGGCCGTCCATCCTGCTCGCGTACGGAACCATCATCACCAGCTTCATGAACCTGATAGAGAACATATTCGGCGAGGACCAGACGTTCACGGACATGCAGAAGTCGCCCAACCTGGACGCGTACTACTGGGCCGGCGAGGCGGGCGCCGTGCGGGCGGAGCGCGCGGCGGACGACGCGGCGGACGCGCGCGAGCCGCTCGAGCCGCGCCGCTACCGGCCGCTCGACGTGCGCGTCTCCATCATCATCCACGACATCCAGGCGCACCTCCTCAAGAACTGCAGCGACAGCGAGCCGCCCTGCCCCATCGTCCTCATCGAGAGGTTCGGCTTCGAGATGGACAAGAGCTTTCGGGAAACCAAACTGCAGCTTCTATTGAGTCCGTCGATCCTAGTCTCGTCTAACAACTTATCTCGCACTAACGCGATGTCGTCCGGCGCGCTTTACCAAGGTCATCTGATGCTGTCGTCGTTCCAGCTACGAGGTCACGGATTCTTCAGCGATACTAACCGTTCTGCCGACCAAGACACCGTCGAATACGCTTGGATGATGGAGCTCCAATTGGGCCAGCTGACGGGTCGGCTGACGTTGCCGCAGCTGTACCAAGTGGTCTCCTCTCTAGAGACGTTCCTGTTGCTCGTGTCGGACTCTGAAAACGAGCTATGCCCGCCGAACCCCGCCAAGCAATGCCACCATGGCCTCAATGACGTGCAGTGCCCCGAGACCGACCTCTCTCTGAAGTACCGCTGCCCGACGTCGAACGAAATCAAATATCGCATGGTTCGCGTCGCCATCGATCTGATCGATATATACGTCGCCGACAACAACACCACCTTGCAGACCTGCATATCTCCGATCAGACTCAGCTTCTGTAACTTACACGGGCCCGGCGTCGCCACGGGCCTAACGGGACTGCTGTCGAGCATCAAACTGGCGTTGTACACGCAAACGAACATGGCGACCCATTATCACTCCAACAGCAGCAACAGCAGTCAGAATCGGCCGCCGGAGGGCGACAACTGGGTCGGCGTCGGATCCGTGTCGCTAGGACCGCTCACTCTAGAGGCCGCCACCGCGCTGCCCGACTCTCCTCGAAACCTTCATCACGTGCAACAGAAATTTCTCAAACTTCACGACGAGAAGACGAAGCGGCTATGGTTCATGTGGCCCGGCGAGGGCAGGAGCTTGCACTGCGGCTGCCTAGGAGGCTGCGCGTTCTTCGGCTCCAACCGCAACGGGCCCAACTTCTTCAAGCCGAGTCCCAGCGACGCCGCCGACGGCGTCAACGTGGCCGCCTTTCACGTTATCGAGGGCGCGACCGGCGAGTTCGGCTACGGCCAGAGTCTGCTGCACGCGGGGCAGCTGGTGTTCCACACGCCGCCGTACGGGCGCCACGTGCGGCTGGCGGCGCCGCGCGAGCCGCGGCCGCGGACACACGCCGCGCGCCGCGCCTCCTACGCCAGCGCCGGCAAACCCGCGCATCCCGCTCATCCTGCGCGCTGCGACGTACCCTACGCGCGCCTCGTGGACGCGCCGCTCCAGGCAGCCAAGATCGACAGCGACTCCAAGCTCAACAAGACCGTGCTCGCCGTGCCGCAGCTCGAGAGCAGCGTGTCCGACTCCCGCCTGGCGCTCGGCTACTCGGCGCGCGACTCCACGCGTCGCCTCAAGACCGAGGGCGAGGCCTTTACGATCCCGCGGGCGGGAGTGCGCAGCGTAGGCGCCTCCGAGTCGCACTACTCGCTGGACTCGCAGCCGCAGCCCGACGACGTCGCGTCGGAAGTCCGCCGCACCGTATCCATCGCCAGCGAGAACCAGTCGGAGGCCTTCTTTTCGGCCGACGAGGACATCTTCCCTAGCCGCTCGTCGAGCCTGAAGCATTCGTTCGGCAGCCGCCACAGCGCCGTCCGAGACAAGAGCTCGCTCCCTGGCGACACGACGACGGAGAAGTGGTGCAACTCGGCACCGCGGCCGGAGCCGGCGGACGGCGCCGACGCGGGACCGCAGCCCGACTCCGAGAGTGGCTCCGTGTCCTCCACCTCCTTCATCTCCGCCATCTCGTCACAGGAAGACATGACGCTCGTGAACCTCCACATGCAGACGAACAAGCCTATAGTGGACTCGCCGCTCCTCATGTCCAGCTACATGCACAACCTGCCGCAGTATCGCTGCGGTAACTGGGGGAGCTGCTCTCTCCCCAGCGGAAGCGACGCCTTCACGATGCCGCTGTTCCGGCGCGCCGACGACGGAACCCTCGTGTACGTCGGCCAGCGCTACCTCCCGAACTTCGAGCCGGTGGGCAAGGTGAACGTCTTGAAGCTCAGCCAGAAGAAGGAGAACCACGCGGCCGCAGCCGGGCCGGCGCCGCACTCGAACGCGCAGTTCCGCAGCCACCCCTACCCGTGCGGCTGGTGGGACGCGCAGGGTGGCGGCGGCGCGGAGGCCTCGGAGCCCGCCTGCTCCGGCAGCGACTCTCGCGGCGGCTTGGCCGTGAAGTTGCGCGGTGAGGTAGACGTGCTGCTGACGCCGCTGGTGCTGGAGAGCGTGCAGCGGTTCGTGGAGTCGCTGACTCCGGTGCTGGCCGCCGTGCACCCGGTGACGGTGGTGACGCACCTACGGTTGCTCTCCGTGTCGGCCGTGCAGCGCGCTAATGTGCTGAAGCAGCGTCGCTACGAGCTGAACTGGCTGCCGCAGCTGCAAGCGCGGGAGCGCGGCGGTGAACGCGACGATCGCTGCAAGTTAGCTACCATATCGCGCGAGCACGCCTGCGTGTACGAGGAAACGGTGAGCGAGCACGTGCAGGTTACGGTAGCCGTGCCGCGTCTTAACGTCGTGCTCGTGCAGTCGTCCGTGGTGGAGGACATGATCTCGTTCTCGGCGCTCGACAACATCCAGGACCTGACGTGCGTGTCGCTGTTCGGCGTCATGATCGAGAACGTAACGGCTAAGTACGCTAGCTCGCGCCGCAGCGACGAGAGCGTACAGCTTTACTACCGGCCGGCTCTGCGGGTGCTCGCCAGCAAGAAGTCGTTCGGCATCATGAAGGGCGGGCGAGTGCTGGGCGGCTCGTCGAGGCGCGCGCCCGAGCGCGGTGAACCCGTCTACATCGAGTCCTCGCAGCAAAACAGCGAAGACACCACCTTCACGATCAATATAGGTAAGGTTATTTGCTTACAGTACAGAGCCGCACTGGCGATCGTTACAGATCTAAAGCTCCGCGTTCGTTTATCACAGGTAAAATCCACGGCCAGTTGCGTCGCGTCAGGAACGAGTCGTCCCAGCTGAAGGACGCCACCATCACCGGAATCCCGTGCCAGTACTCCAAGGTCGCGTTTAAATTCTCCCGGATCGAGCACTGTTCCGACGGGTGCGATGGCACGGTAAGTTCCGAAACCGTACTCGAAAAGCCATTTTTTTTATTTCCTATGTAAAAATTATATCTAAAGTCTGTCATGACGATTTCAGTGCTGCCGCAACGGGACCGTGGAGAGTCAAAAGGAAAGCGCCATCGGTTACATAATGTTCGAGTGCGGGCTGGAGGGCGTGAGCGTGAAGGTGTCGCGGCTGTCGGAGCAGGGCGGCGGCGAGGAGGCGGCCGCCACGCCGCGCGACGCCGACAGCCTGCGCGGCTCCGTGCACTCCGCCGACGAGCGGCCCGAGCGCGCCGCCTCCCGCGCCACGCGCGCCTCGCAGCTCGACGAGCTGCTGCGCAAGCGCGACTCCGGCTCCAAGCCCGGCACGCCCAACCCCGGCGCCGCGCCCGCCGCCGAGCCCGAGCCGGAGCCCGACGCGGCCGCCGCGGTGGCGCCGCCCGCGCCCCACGGCAGCGCCACGTCGTGCGCCGTGGACCTCAAGACGGTGTGGTTCAACTTCGCCGCTCCGCCGCGCACGCCCATCACGCAGAAGATCGACTACACTCGGCTGGACTGGAACCTGCTGAGCACGGCGTCGCCGGCTATCAACGCGTGGATGAACCCGTGCAACAGGCTCGGCATCCGCGTGGTGGCGCTGTACCGTGCGCACGCGCGCCGCCTGGCCGCCACGGCCGCGTGCCTCATGGCGGGCGCGCTGGACCTGGCGCCGCACCACGCGCCGCCCAAGTCGCGCTACGGCCGCCACACGGCCATGGCGCGCCAGCTGCGCGAGGAGCCGTCGCTGCAGCTGTGCGGCGCGCTGCTGCGGCACGCGCTGCAGGCCGACGCGGCTGCCGTTCAGGCCGACCTGGCCGAGCGCCACCTGCCCTCGCTGTCCACGCTGCGCCAGGGGGTGGTCGTGCTCAGCCGTCAGTGGAAGAACATCCTCTACTCGCCATTGCTGCTAGAGCACGGCTACCGCAACAAGGTGCTCAAACCGCTCAACGTGACGTTCGCGTTGCCGGACTTGCTGGAGGTGAGTGTATCGTCGGACGGGTTGCGGTAGGTCGGAGAGGTAGCAGTGATTGACGGTCGTGTATGCGTGTACAGGAGGAGCCGCAGTGGGCGACGGCGACGGGCGGCGCGGACACGGACGCAGCCGACGAGAGCTGCCTGCTGCTGCACGCCGCGCCGCATCAAGGTACTGCACGGCTCCTAGGCGTGGAATTTATTGGTTATGATCGTATTATAGTTGCTAATCGAGCTCGTTGGTACAGAAGCAGCCGGCGAGGAGGGCGTGGGAGCCGAGACGGAGTCCATCGGCTCGGGAGGTGGCAGCCGTCGAGAGGACCTCTACCAGTGGATGGCTAGCCAGCAGCCCGATCGCACTGTACGCACTATTTATTCGTTAACCTTGACTTCTGTTTTCTCCGAGTGGGATTATGTAATAACTTTTTTTGGAACTTTTGTTTTTTGTAACTTCGTTTCTCTTCAACTTCGCCCCTGTGAATCTAGCAATAGCTCTAAAAAATAACGCGTCTCAGGTGACGTGACGTCACTTCCAGCCTAGAAGATGAAATAGATATTTAATTTAATTTCTCACTTATAAAGTTCGTGTAACGATTAATTAAAATAAATAAATAAATAGAACGACGACGTACGCTAGGTACAGGAGGTCCGCAGCCGGCGGCCGCTGATCCCGGCGGCGCGGCTGCCGACGCCGGCGCCCGCGCCCGCCCCGCCCGCGAGCGGCCCGATCCCGGCGCAGGGCTCGCTGATGCTGCTGGACGCGCACCTGGTGTTCCAGCCGCTGCTGGCGGCGCTGGGCGTGGAGCCGCAGCAGGTGGCGGGTGAGGCGCTGGAGTCGCTGGGCGCGCGGCTGAGCCTGCAGGCGTGGGTGGAGGCCGTGCGCGCCGACATCGTGGTGGGCGCGCTGGGCCGCAATGAGCGCCGCCGCGCCGCGCCCGCGCCCGACGCCGCCGCGTTCCTGTGCGAGAAGCTCAGCGCCGACGTGGACGCGCGCCGCCTGCACGCGCCCGCCGCGCGCCGCGCCGTCTACGTGTCGCGCGCGCACCTCCGCCGCGGCCTCAGCACCGTCGTCAACTTCAACGTCGGCGTGCGCTTCATCTCGCAGCAGGTCAACATGCCGCTGCTGCGCCTGCTGCACCAGATCGCCACCATGTACCAGAACGTCAAGGACGCGCAGGTCGAGCTGCGCGGACAGGCCGACCGCGGCCGGCGAGCCGACGGACCGCCCTCCTCCTCGGGTGAGTCGAGTCGCCGCGCCCGGACCGTGACCCCGGCCGGATCGGGTTCGACGATCACTAACGCCCTCCGACAGTTTCAGACTTTCGCGAAAACTTGGTGTCGGTGTCGTCTCTGGACCGAGAGACTCAGTACTCGACGCTGGACTCGAAGTGGGAGCTGCTGGTGGCGGACGAGGCGTCGCCGCGCATCATAGCGCCGCCGGCCCCGGTCAAGGCGCCGCCGCCCCGGCCCCGACCGCAGTCGTTCGCACAGAAGCTGCGATCCACTAGTAAGAGCGTCAAAGGAAAACTAGGTAAGTAAGGAAATCATTCTACAGGGTGTCCCATAAATAGGCCGACAAATAAGCCTAACATGTCTATACAAAAGTTTTATGAGTATTGAGTTAGACACGTTTTAGTAATTTTTGAAAAAAGAACCACTTTTTGATGGTTTTTGTATCAGAGAGCGATTAATATTCAATTAATTAAAAAGAAAAGTACGTTAACGGCTTCTTCGATAGTTACTTATGATGTAGCGAAAATTATTCGTTGATGATTAAAGTGGAACATCGACTAATTAACTGTCAAAGTTAACTTTAACTCTCTCCCAAAAACAATAACTCGACTTTGAGCAGCTGCCACGAAAAAAAATTACTCGGATCTTAATGAACAAATGATTTAAAAAACTGCCTTGTGCTATTCCGAATCCAGAATGGTATAACATGTATTGCAAAAACAACAAATTCGGGGTATTAGACATCAAAGACTAAGTCGGATTATTTCAAAAACTTAGAAGGTGGGTTAAGGTGGTTAAATTGATAAAATCGAGTAGTTATGAGAAGTAATCTAGTAGGGCGTCTGGTTTTAAGCCTGACTAAGTAATAGGGAGTGATAAAGGCAAGAACTAAGTCGCTGTCGGAACCAAAGTAGTCTAATGGACCAAAACAGGTAGTATTTGAATGGTGCCAGATTAGACATGGGTTTGGTGGAAACATGGGGAAATCAATTAGGGGATATTAAAAAAATTTGGATACTTAGTAAGGCTCGGTCTGTCCATCCGTCTGTCACCAGGCTCTATCTCATGAACCGTTATAGCTAGAGCGTCGCAATTTTCACAAAATATGATGTATTACCATTATTGATATTACAAAAAATAGAATAATGATAATAATAGGGTATTTGACTATATTCAAAATATACAACAAAATGTGGCCATCCTAAAAGATTATATTATAAGGAAATATATTTCACTTTATTTTGATGTAAAACATGTTTATTTTTAACAAAATAAAATAAACAAATTGTAATATTTTTTAAATTTTTATCTGGAACACGAACGGCCTGTTCTTAATGTTATTAATAACTGTTATTAATAACTATCGAAAAAGCCGTTTACGTACTTTTCTTTTTAATTAAGTGAATATTAATCGCTCTCCGATACAAAAACCATCAAAAAGTGGTTCTTTTTTCAAAAATTACTAAAACGTGTCTAACTCAATACTCATAAAACTTTTGTATGGGTATGTTAGGCTTATTTGATGCACCTGTCGTGTCAGTTTGTCGGCCTATTTATGGGACACCCTGTAGGTCAAAAACGTCACATTGGGCAAGTCGATAACGCACGAATGCTCCCGCAGGATATAGCTCGCTGAGCGAGGGCGCGCACACGCCGATGTTCCCCGCGCTGCCGCCGCCGGCCGCCGCGCCGCCGCCCGCCGAGCCGCTGGCTCCGCGCTGCTGGCGCACGCTGTACCTGCTGCTCGACTTGTACGCGCGCATGCCCGACGCCGACGCTAACACGCACAGGTCAGACGTAACACATCTACGTATTCATTGCGACACAATCTGAGACAAAATTCATTTACTAACTCTATAGGTACGGGTACACGTCGACTTTTGCCGAATATTGGCAAAACGCAAACAAGAAATGGCACAAAAGGTTCCACTCCACACCGTTTAAAGTAATAATTAATTTATTCCCGGTTCATAATGAATGTGTGTGTCGGTGTGCAGACTGTCAGCGTCGAGCGAGCTGCCGCGGCGGGAGGCGGGCGGGCTGGTGGTGGCGGGCGGCGTGCGTATCCAGCGCACGCGGCTGCTGGCGTCGCTGTCGGGGCTCAAGCTGGAGGCCGAGCTCACGGCGCTGCAGGCCGCGCTGTCGGCGGCGCGCGCGCGACACTCGCTCACCGGCACGCTCGGCCGCTCCACCATCGTGCTGCTCGAGGGGGCCGCGCCGCACCACACGTTAGTACACGGATATACAATAATGTCGTGCCAAAGAAAATTCTTTTTAATTTTAAATTATTATATGGTCAATGAGAGAATGCGTTCCTGACAGATTGACTTGCCGATATAACTTTCAGGCGGCGCTCGATTAACGGTAAAATATATTTTTTTGTTTATTTACCTAATTAACAGGTAACAAGCTATAAAAACTACATTATTACGTCAAATTATAAACAATTACATAAATTTTCACTACAAATTAATTTTAAACATAAGAAAACAATTATTATCAAAAAAATATAGTGCGCTGCTACAAGGTTTTAGTAGTCGGTCATTTTTTTTGTGATGTGACACAAATAACAGTAAAAATTAACGAAAAGTAACGATTAACGGTTATGTATATCAAAATAATAGTTTTAAAAAATAAAAAAAAACATGCTTTTATCACGCACTAAAAATTATAAAATAATAAGGACATTTCGTACATTCGAAAGAAATCGTGGAGCGTTTATAAGTATGTAGGTAGGTATAATATATTATCTTTTTCGACAAAACGCTCCACGTTTTCTTCCGAAAGCCTGAAATGTATTATAATTTTTTGTGCGTGCAGTTATTTTCAAGATCTGTTTATTTTGCTAGAACTAATTTTGCTAGAATCTTGTTCATGTAGTGTAGAGCGTGGCAAAGTATTATACATACCTACATATTCTCGAAAAACATTTGCCGTGCCCTGATCAGGGTCCACATTTGGTACTTTAAGTTATTTATAAAATCTGTAAAAACCTGTGGAGTGCAATAAATGATTGAGTATTGAAACATAACCCTCCTTCTGATTTGGCGTAGTCGGGTAAAAATTACAAACGAGAGTAACGAACCACATTGTAATATTAATTTCTTAGGTTACTTATTGTTTTTTTTATATTAGGTATTAAATAGAATCTTTTTTAAAGTAGGTAATAAAAAATATCAGTTACGTAAGGTTACATCACTAGTCACATGTGTCAGGAACGCATTCTCTCGTTGACCCTATAATAATACGGTATATAATCGAGCAGTGTGAGCGAAACATCGGCGTCGTTTTCAGGACGGTGGTGCGCGTGAGCGTGGGCAAGTCGCAGGCGCTGCACTCGCGGGAGGAGGGCGGCGGCGGGGGCGGCTCGCTGCTGCTGAGCGTGGGCGGCGTGCGCGTGGAGCTGCCGCAGCACCCGGTGGCGCTGCACGGCGTCATGACGCGCTCGTCGCGCCAGCTGTCGTCCACGCTGCAGGAGCTGGGCGTGGGGCGCGGCGCTGGGCGGCGCGCGGAGGAGTCGCCGCCGCCGCCGCCGCCCCCGCCGCCGCCCGCGCCGCGCCCCGACCGCCCCGCGCCCGCCGCGCCGCCGCCGCCGCCGCCGCCGCCGCCGCTGCAGTTCTCCGTCGCCGTGCAGAGCCTCAGCGTCACGGCCGCGCTGCTGCCGTCGCTGCAGGCGCAGTACAAGATGGAGGAGGTGAGCGGCTCGGGCGTCACCGGCGAGAAGGCGCACTTCACTCTGGAGCTGCCGCAGCACTCGCTGAGCTTCGCGACGAAGCTGGCGGCGACCGAGGCGAACATTCCGGCGGCGGCGATGGTGGCGCTGCCGGCCGTGCACGTGTCGGGCCGCGTGCTCGAGACGGGCGCGGGCCCCGAGGGGGCCGTTCTGCGCGCCGGCCGCTACCTGCACGCCACCGCCGACATCGGCCTCTTCGAGCACACGCTGTCCACCGATCTGCTCAACCACCTCGTCTTCGTGCAGAAGGTCTTCATGAAGGTGAGTCGGGTGACCTTCGAGGTTCGTCGCATTGAATAGGCACGTCGATATCGTAACGAGTCGATAAATTGTCGTGTGTCGCAGGAGGTGAACGAAGTGGTTCAGAAGGTGTCGGGCGGCGAGAAGCCGGTCCCGTTGTGGGCCGACGATGCTGCGGCCACTTCCCCGTTCGCGCGCGCTCTCTTCTCGCTTCTCATCCGCATTCAGGTGAGTAGACGTAGTGTGCGTACTGTACGTAAGCGGTGGCGGTGCGTGACGTACGCGTGTCGTTGCAGCGCATCCAGCTGACGGCGACGACGCCCAGCAACTCGGCGGTGCGGCTGGAGACGGGCGCCGTGGAGCTGGAGCTGTCCAACCGCGTGCAGAACGTGCCTCGCTCCGCGCACGCCAGCGACGTCCGCCTCTTCGTGCGCGCACAGGTCGACCTGAACGTCAGTCTGGGCCAGCTCATACGCAACGTCATGTTCGAGGAGGCCGAGCCCGAGTTCCAGCAGTACGCGTTCTTCAACACGAGGATCTGTGAGTGAAAAGATTTAACTCGTCGCGTAAGATACCGGAACGACGACTAGGTTACTGAATCTGCGCGTGGTCGCAGCGATGCGCAATCTGTTCCAGGACGAGATGGAGGGTCCGGCGGGAGCGGTGCCGGAGCCGGGCGCGGAGGCGAGCGACGTGGTGCTGATCCGGCTCAAACGGCCGCTCGTGTACGTGCAGCCCGTGGCCGTGGACCGCGCCATCCTCGTGTGGCTCAACTACAAGAACGCCTACGAGTACTGGAACGAGAAGCGGCGCAGCCTGAACACGGAGGTGCTGCACGCCACGCAGCAGCTAATCGAGAAGGTGCAGCTGACGTCGCAGATGGCGGCGCCGCACCTCAGCTCGCTGTTCCTGCAGCTGGACGTGGACGACATCGGCGTGTGCCTGCCGCTGACGCCGCCGCCCATGCTGGGCTGCCCCGAGGCGGCAGGCGGCGGCGCGGTGGTGGTGACGCTGGAGAGCACGTCGGTGCGCGCCTGCTCCATGGGCGCGCTGGTGTCGCAGGGCCGCTTCGTGGGGCTGTGCCTGCGCTTCGCCGACGACTTCGAGGCCAGCCTGGACGACTGGCAGCCGCGCGCCGACGAGCCCGCGCTCAACGTGTGCTGCGTGTCCGAGGGCACGTACGAGGTTTGCAGCCGCACCACCGCCGCCAAGCACAACGGTGCGTATCCCCGGCGAGCTAGTGTAACCCCGTGCCGCTACGAGCTCCCTTCGATGTGAATGTGCTTGTGTTTGCAGAGAACGCGAAGTGGTTTCTGAACGTGTCGTGGCAGATGGAGGGCGTGGACATCCACCTCGACGTGTCCGTCGGCCAGCAGCTGTCCGCGCTCGGGCACACGCTCACTATGCTCACCGGTGACTCCACCATTACTACTATTTTATCATTATCCTTGACTGATCGATAAGTTTGCATTTAGACATAACAACTCGACTGGCTTCTGATTTCCTTATATTTATTACTCTATCTAACTCGATTCGTTAACAGGATTCGAGGAGGAAGATCCGTTGGGGATGGATTTCGACAGCGACTTGGACGACGAAGCCGATACTAGCAAGGGTTCTCAGGTGATCATATTCAATCTGTATAGAAAATGTTTAACCGTTCATGAATGGTACGTAATATTGAAAGTTCACGTGTGCGTCTGTCGAAAACAGGAGAGCGTAGTGCTGCGTCGCAAGGCGGACCACCTGCCGGCGTTCGTGTTCGACGCGCGGCTGGACGCACGGCAGCGATCCAAGCTCATCGAGCACGAGATGAACGAGCAGGCCAAGATCATCAACGACCTGCGCGCGCTGGGCGCCAGCCACGCCACCGTGGAGCTGGAGATGCGGCGGTTGCACGACCTGGAGGCGCTCGTGTTCAAGGACTTCCGGCGCGACATGATCCAGAAGTTGCGCCGCCAGAGCGTCAAAGCGACCTCGTACACGCGCGGCAAGCTCGGGCTCGGCTCCAACCGCTCGCGCTCTTTCGTGGCGGGCCCGGGGACCGAGCCCAAGGACGCGCCAGACCAGCGCCTGCCCGACATCGGCGAGCAGTCCACGTCCGCCAAGCCGTTCACCACGGAGGAGGACGAGCGAGGTATTCGTAGATTCCGAACCGTTTATTCGTCGTGTCGTCGCTTAGCACTCATGTAACGACCCTGTGCATACGTGCGCAGGTCCCACCCGAGCGGCGTCGCTGCGCGGCTGCGGCGCGGAGTGGCGGCGGCCGGGCGGCGTGCAGCGCCAGAGCTCGCTGCCGGCGCGCGCCGACCTGTGGCCGCCCGGCGACCTCGACGACGACCCGGAGGTCGAGCTGCGCCACAAGCCCGACCAGGGGTGAGTACCGCGCGTGCGCTCCCATTCGAATCGGAGCGGTCGCTCATCCGTAACGATCGTTCGTGTGCGACAGAGCCGGCGGAGAGGGCGGCGCGGGCGGCGGCAAGCCGAAGGCGGCGGAGCCGAACATCGACTTCGAGCTGGACGTGAAGGTGCACGTCAACAGCGGCAAGTGCGTGCTGCACACCAAGGAGCCGACCAAGGAGGACGACCCCCGGCTGTGAGTACTCCTCCCTCCGCCCCGGTTATTGCGAGTCGGTTTGCGTGTATCGCTTTACTTACGTGTGGTGGTTGCAGCGGCGGGCGCATGCGCGTGGGCCGCTCGACGTCGGGCGGGCTGTCGGAGGGCGGCGGCTCCCCGTCGGCGCGGCGCCGCGTGCCCGTCGGCGCGCCCCGCCACCACCCCGCGCTGGACGTCACCGTGTTCCGCGTGCCCGGCTTGGACTGCAAGGTACTTTCCGCTCGTCGCCGTCGCGTCGGTCCGACTCTCTCCGACCTCGAGCTCCGAAGCGATAATGTGGATGACTATCCGCCAGGTCCACTACGAGTCGAAGACGGTGGGCGAGGACGAGTCCCCGGCGGCTCCGCTGCGGCGCGGCAAGAAGGCGGCGCTGTTCGCCTGGATCACGGTGCAGAGCATCCCCGAGGAGACCATCGTCAGCCCGCATATCCTAGAGTTCATGGAGTACGCCCTCGAGCCTATTCCCATCAAGAGTTTCGCGCCGCCCGCTATTCCTACGAGTACGTAATGTGATTTATATCAAGAAATAAAACGATATTAATGCATATTCTGCTTAATAGATTGTTGTCGTTAATTTAGAGTAAAAATATATAAACAAAAACATAAGGCAATAATTTGGTGTTAGCCATTAAAATAAAAAGAATATGTACGTAATATGCCTATATAAATGATAATACAAAAACTGAGATATGTCACGTGACTGTCGGGTCTGGGTATCGTTTTATCGTTTGGTTCTTCTTTATTTTTATTTTTTTTTTAGATTTTTGAGTAAAGAATTTCGAATGTTTATAACTAAAGTCTAAAATCCTTTCGAAAAATACTAAATAATGTAAAGAAACGAGACAATTTTCCTTGTCGATCTTTGTATGTTTGGGACATTCATAATAAGTATAACCCTGTTACCGGTCCGTAGCGGCCGACGGGGACGGCAGTGCGGCGGGCGAGGCGGCGGAGGGGGGCGAGGCGGCGGGGTCGTACGGGCAGTACGTGTACGCGTCGTTCCCCGTCGACGTCATCGTGCACTTCCACATGCAGCCGTCCACGTTCCGCTTCAGCTGCCTGCCCGCGTCGCGAGTCGAGTGCCTGCTGCAGCTGCCCACTCTGCAGATCGTGTGCAGCTCCAAACGCGCCACTGACGAGTATACATCGTTCATTTCACATTCATATTCTGCTCCGGCTATGAGTCGTCGTGTGTCATTTGCAGGAACTAATTATATATTGGTTATTTATTGAAGGGAATATGACGTTCCCCCATGAAACTGACGAACTATGTTCAAATAAGTAATTGTTACTAACCGATATCATTAACCGTCTTGCAATTTCACTAACAGAAACTTTCTGCTCGTGCAAAACAACTATTTCTGCACGTTTGAAGAGAGTTAAATGTTCCATATTTGCTTAAAAGAATAGACAAAATATGAAAAGAAGTTTAAAAACGTATCGATAAGGCACGAAGCTCAGTAACGACTAATGACTACCTGTCAATACGTTTAACAAAAGAATTATCAAAATATCTGAGGGTAGTTTTCGTTGACTAGCAATGTTAGTTTGCAAATCATAATTTATCATCACGAGAATATTCCATCTTGCTTCAATGCGATCTTTTTTTTCATTTTACGTTTAAAAATAAATAAAAACATAACATTTAACAAATCTGGCTGGCATGATAGGGACTCGAACCTGGGTCCTTTCGATCGATCCATCCATATAGCCCCACCGCTGCCGCTTGACCAACTGTGCCACGGTAGCTGCTTACGAATAGTTTTAAAATTGGCTTCTTATTCAACTTGACAGTGAATGATCTTTTCTGATATTTATTATTTGCTACTACCGACCTTTTTTCAAAATGTTTGACCAATGAGGTCAAAGCAAAGCTCACTCATACTAACGAGCCAAGTTTAGACTTAAAGACTGACAACTTTGTCGACTGTACATAAACCTGATATTACTTTTGACAAACTTATTAAAATTCTACGGTGGCTCTTCCCCGACAACAATCATAAAATAGCAATTGAAGCTATCAAAGAATGTACGTCGCGTTCGTCAGCGAGGAGTCGCAGCCGGAGGAGGGCGGCGGCGGCGCGGCGCGCGGCGGGCTGAGCGTGACGAGCTGCCTCGCCGACTTCTCGCTCTACGTGTTCCATCCGTACGGCGGCAAGAAGTCCAGTCTGAAGGAGGCGCAGTGGTCGCCGCTGCAGGACTCCGAGCGCAAGGACTCGCTCAGCATCAACGTCGAGTTCGTCAAGTTCCACCTCTCTCGCTCTCGGAAGCTCGACATTCACTCCGATCTCGATCACTCGAAAGCTACCGTGCGCTTTTCCAGTGAGTATATATTTATTTATTAGTCTGCCGACAGGTACGACGTCGTCAGTCTTTGACAAACTTAAAACGAAAAGAAAAATTATTTATGAGTATACCCAATAATAGGCAAACACGAGATGCTTAAATAAATTGATAACAAGTGGTGTTTGTTGTACCGAATTAAAGTACCTACCAAACGTAACAGTGCAATGTCATTTGAGGGTCAGCTTTTTTCGATTCACTGTTTCGTTATTTTTTTAAACATTAGTTAGTCCTTAGCGTTACACTAATAAAATAATGTTTCCGATCGGCAGCAATACTGGACGTGGGGTCGGCGTGGTTCAAGTACGACATGCGTCGTCTGGGCGAGATCCTGGCGTTCCCCAAAGCGTGGTACCGCCGCACCATCGTGCGCCGCATGTTCCTCGGCGATCTCTCCGCGCCCGACCGCTCCAGCTCTGCGCACACGCACCAGTACGTACACGCACGACGCACGACGCACTACTGATTACGAAGCTACAATGTACTATAAATAAATCAATGTTGTAGGTCGACGAGCAATACCGTGCCGGTGTCACCGATGCTGCCTCAAAAGGAGAAGATCAAATCTGAAGCTCAGAAACCTAAAGGTGAGTGGCAAAGTTCATCCGCGGCAGGTCGCCGCCGTAATTTTGAAGCACCGCTTGATAAATGGCGTTCGTGTTAGCAGATAAAGCGGCGTGGGAGACGCTGGTGCTGTTCGCGGTCAACTTCACGAAGCTCAATGTGCACATGAACATGGGCAACGTCATGGGAAACGTCAGGTATGTAAGAATCGCGTCTTATCGAGTAAGAATTTGACAATATTATGAGAAAAAAGGAAAAGGAGAAAGAGTAAACGACTTCTCAGCCGACAGACAATGAAAGGACGCGTTCTTTGTTTCAGCTGGCAGAGCCGCGATTTTAACTGCTCGGGCCGTCTAAGCATCGGCAGCACCGGGCACCGCAACATGCTGCTCGGCGTGGCGCTGGCCAGCTCGGCACTGGACGCGCGCGGCGGCATCGTCGGGGGAGCCATCTCGCTTTCCGCCATACACACGTACGGTGAGTACCCGCGGTGGAGCGCGGCGGCGGGTGGTAGAGCAGTCGCGAGTGACGTCGCTGGGTTGCAGTGCACATCTCGGAGGAGCCGGGCGGCATGCCGGCGCACGTGTGCGGCGTGCGGCTGGCGGCGCTGGAGCTGCGGCTGGAGTACATGGGCACGCCGGTGCTGCTAGCGCGCGTGTCGCGCCTGCGCGCCGCCGGCCGCGACGAGTGGCTGGGCCAGCACCCGCGCCCCGCCGTCATCCTGGCGCACGGCACGCTGGCCTGGCAGCAGCTGCAGGTGCTCATGTCGCGCAGCACCACGCCCGACCTACTCAAGATGCAGCTCAAGCTCGAGGAGTTCTTCACGCAGCAGTTCAAGTCCAGCAAGCGCGTGTTCTCGTCGCTGCACCCCGACTACCGCGGTCGCCGTGCCTGGGAGCGCCAGGAGCGTGAGTATCCCGCGTGTACTTGCGACGCTGCCGGAGCTCGTCCGACGGAGGTGACCGTGCTCGTCGACGTTCCAGAGGCGGCGCGGGCGGCGAGCGAGGCGGAGGCGCGTGCGCAGCGGCCGGCGCGGCTGCACCGCCACCACCGGCACTGGCAGCGCGCGCTGCGGCAGCTGGCAGGCCTGCACCTGGCCACGCTCAGCGCGCCGCTGCCCGCGCACGGCATGGTGCTCGGCGGCACCATGGAGCTGCACGGCGCCAACGTGTCGCTGGCCTGCTTCCACGGCAACAGCTTCAAGTCCAAGTCGTGGGCGCTCTTCAGCCTCAAGGATCCCTTCATCAGCTTCGCCACCGAGGCGCAGCAGCTCGCCGACGAGGCCGGTCAGCACACGATCTACCTATATTTCATGAAAAAGTTTTATCGAAACGTATCGCCTCGAAATAACGTGTACCTCGTCGGTGGCAGGCGACATGGAGGTGCACGTGGTGCAGTCGCTGACGGCGGGGCTGGGGCTGGGCGCGGCGGCGGCGGCGGGGGCGGCAGGCGGCGGCCACCAGTCCATGGGCACCGTGTGCCGCATGACGCGCGCCATGATCTTCCCGCCGCAGTTCAAGACGCTGCGGGAGTGGTTCCAGTACGCCTTCGCTAACAGCGAGATCGACGGTACTCACCCTAACATATTTCTTAGTACATACGCGATCCGCTGCAGTGTTACGGTGAATTGAAACTGTGGTCGTGGTCGACAGCGATCGAGTTGTTCCCGTCGCTGGAGCGCGAGGCGGGCGCGGCGGGCGGCGCGAGCGACGAGCGGCGCGCGGCGGGCGGCAAGGCTGGTGCGCATGCGCGGGAGGTGATCTTTGCGCTGCCGTCGCTGCAGCTGCATCTGCGCACGCAGCACCGACAGGCGCACGAGCCGCCCAAAGACGACGGTGAGCCGACGTTGTATTATAAGTTATACGATCTCGTCGTTAGTACACGGGTGTTGCAGTATTCGTACCTATATCTCGTTTTCATAAAAAAACGTTACGCGAAGTCTACGTTGAGTGTTCGCTTCGTTCTCGATAAAGCGAAGGCTGACTTAGATTTTTGCCGTCAGATCCGATGCCGGTGGTGGAGTGCAGCTTCATCACGGAGTTCGAGGACCACATCTTCGTGTCTGTGGACGCCGAAGCCTTCCTCTTTCTACACGATCTCATCTCGTCTTATATTAAGGAGAAGTCGCGCGTCGTGAGTGATCACCTGCTAGCTTAGCATGGCACTCTGTGACAAGGCTTTGTCGTGCGTTTGTCACGCTTACGCCTCTGTCTATAGTATTAAATGTGATAAGGACAGCATACGTGAGATAATTGTCGCGGCTCGCCATGCTAAGCCCCCTGGTTTCTAATCCTTATACGAGTTACAAAAATTGTCCCCGAACATTGTCGTGCCCGCATCGTTTCAACACATTATCGACAAAATGTATTGAAACGATGCGGGATTTCGTTACTCATCATACAATATCTTCTAAATTTTAAGTTTACAGTTTACACCGTTAACAACCCGTGTGTTATTTTGACGTGTAAACTATAAACTACAACGTCGTGAAGTATCTCGGCGGTTATTGCGTGAAAGAATAACAAACATCACACATCGACGTAGGTTCGATTCTTAACCGTCTAAAGGAAAACTCGTACGAGTTAGGTTAGGGGCTTACCACACAAATCCGGGAATACGTCCCTGACGGAACATGACAAAAATCGGTTACGTACAAATTATGTATGAACTAGTTCACACAGCTCCATGTCAGGCGTCTATACTGGAACGGACAACTCTGAACACGGATAGCCCTGACCCGGAAATATGTGGATAGCCCTTTAAAATGAGTAATGAAGTGCAAGAAAGTGAGCCAGGCTACGTATGTGCAGATGGGCAG
This sequence comes from Anarsia innoxiella, assembly GCA_947563765.1. NCBI lineage: Eukaryota > Metazoa > Arthropoda > Insecta > Lepidoptera > Gelechiidae > Anarsia > Anarsia innoxiella. Next base: position 146,423 of record OX387392.1, read on the forward strand.
TGCGACGCGCGGCAGCGGCGCGGCGGCGGCGGCGGACGCGGCGGCCGTGGACTTCCGCGACTACCACTGCCTCGCCTGGCACCTCGAGCCCACCGTCAGGTAACCACCGCCTCGTGGCTACTCTTGTATTCTATGTTTAAATAAAAGATAAATTATAAAGCGCTCGGGTTTATTATGAATGAATTGAAAATCAATTAAAACTAAACACAACTCTGACACCAGCCTTCAAAGATACAATCATAGACAAGTCTTAAATCATAGATAGACCTTTATCTATGCGTCTACTACATAGCCGATTCCCTCGCTAATCCCCCCCCCTCGGCCCGCAGACTGCTGTCGTGGGCCGGCAAGAGCATCGAGCCGTACGGCGTGGACTACATCCTGCAGAAGCTGGGGTTCCGGCACGCGCGCACCACCATCCCCAAGTGGGTGCAGCGCGGCGCGCTGGACCCGCTCGACCACCTCACGGCGCTGCTCATGCGCCGCCTAGCCGCCATACTGCCTAAGCGACACTAACCGATATCGTAAAACTAAATGTAATGCAGTGATAGCGCAGTTTCAAGGTCAGTAAGATAACTATTTCGACTTTTAGGTGAGTCGTGCGAAACTTTAAGTTCTATACGTTTTTATACGAATTACGAATAGATAGCCTTCGTTCCACTATGCGTGTTCATTCCGTACCTTATTTCCATGTCACAAATGTTACAATGTTGCTCGAACTATGTATAAAGAGAGTGATTACACGAGTAATAGTTTATTGCTAAATTACAAAAGACGTTGATCGTGCTGAATAAAACAAACGAAATAAATAAATACCTACCTAATAATTTGCAGAATAAAGTAAATTACCGCAAACAAGAGATTATAGACTGATACGGCCAGATTAATGTTCTGATGTGATTTTGGAATAAAACTTAATATAGTTAATTATATTTTTGATATCATAATTTCGTATAGTTTTACCCTACTAGGACTCGTTGCGAACTCTTTGTGAATTTCTATTAATTGTTAAAGAAGATGTTTGTTTGTATATTTTGAATATAATAGGCGAGACTGTATTTCTTTCTTGCTAAAGTGAAATAAAACCAAAAAAATATATCATACGTATCATTAGAATTATTTAAACAACGACGTGACATTAGTTAATATAAATACAATAATTATTGGCAAATATTTAGTCTATTTGTATATAATGTATGTAAGTAAATGTATTTAGTGCAATATGTTTGCTTCTAGTTTTGATAAAATTGGTGCGTTAGGAAATGGTTAGTAATAACTGTATCTGTAAGATGATACGAGGAAGCTTTAGCTGGTGTAAGTATTTTACTATTACGATGTTAGGGGATTTGTAATCGTCATTGTAAATAACTTGTAAGTATATTAATTGAAAACCAAATAAACTTCAATATTTCAAAGATGTTTTAGTATTTCTTTAACCCTTTTTGCGAGTTTCTGGGTCGCTGGAAACGAATGACCGGATACCTATAATATACAAAGGTAACTACAGTAGGTATTCAGCGAGGTGCCATTTCAGTTGTTTCACTCTTTATTACTAAATAATTGATTAAATTAAATGAATATATGAACAAAAGAGAAAACTTTTTTTTTTTTTTTATTGTTTAATAATGATTTCGTTATAACTAAGTTTTTTTATTTTCTATTTTGCATTATAGTATTCTAATACAATAAGTTCTTCATTCGTATAGGAAGGCCGTATACGTATGCATATAGAAACCACAATATAGTACATATGTACATATATCCATTGTCCTATAAAGTGGAGACCCGCAGGTCCGTGGCGAGCGGGCAGTGGTAGAGTGGTTGCGGGCGGTCGCTGAACCCGCTGTCGGTGGAGTCGGGCGCGGCGGCGGCCGGGCAGCCGCGCAGCGCCGCGCGCACCGCCGCCGTGTGCGCGCGCAGGTACGACTCGATCTGCTGCGCCGACGCGCGTCTGCGCACCGACAGGTGCCAGCACATATCCGTCACTTCGCACCTGAAATACGTTGCACTCGATTCATCGGTTTATACTCCATTTTTATAACGATTTTATTTATTTCTGTTAGAAAAAATTACAGACAAACAGGAAAATAAAAACTAACGTGTGGAAAGAGGCGTCGCGTGGCATCGGAGGTCTCCCGCCGGTGCGCACGTACAGTAAGATGCGGACCGGAGGCCAATCTCCGAACGGCCGCGCACCCAGCGTCGCTATCTCCAATATTAACACGCCTGAAAGGAATATAGGTACAATAATATTTTCTAGTCGCATTAAAACGAGTAACGACACGCGACGATGAAACGTCGCACTACGATATACTTATGAAGCGCCTGACCTAGAGCCCAGACGTCGGAGGCGTAGGAGAACTCCCCGTTGCGGAGGCTCTCGGGCGGCATCCACGGCACCGGAAACACGCCGCGCCGCTGGCACACGTACTTGTAGTCGGACTCCTCGTCGTCCTGCGCCTTCCCCTCCTGCTTGCATGACAAGTTCCGAGCTAAACCTATCCCACGGAACAAAATCGTGTTAGTGTTGCAAATAAAACGTCAAACCACTGATTAATCGACATTTTGTTTTTGTCATTCCCGATGACGTGTGATAAATATGGGAATGTGTTAGTGTGTACCGAAGTCGGCAAGTTTGAGAGTGCGGCGGGCGTCGACGAGGCAGTTGGCGGCGCGCACGTCGCGGTGCAGGTAGCGCTTGGAGGCGAGGTGCGCCAGCGCCGCCGCCGCCTCGCGCGCCAGCCGCGTCAGCTCCTGCGGCGACACGTGCAGCGCCTCCGGGTCCGCGCTCTCCGCACCGCTACCGGAGTGCAAGGTTACTTATTTTTTCCTTTTACAATTTCATAACAGTGAATGTGTGGCAAATACCAAATTTGTTAAACTTCATTGAATCATCACCTTATTTAAGCACCTATCAAATCGGAATAGATAGCATCTATTCTCTCACTCACGTATGCATATAGGGATCCTGCTCGTGCATCTCGGCGAGATGTCTGCGGGCGCGCAGGTAGCGCAGCAGGTCGCCAAAGAAGGCGTTCTCCATGAGCAGCAGCGGCGGCCCGAGCGCGGCGCACACGCCCACCAGCGCCACCACGTTGCGGTGGTGCAGCGACGCCAGCGCGCAGCCCTCGCGCAGGAACTCCGCCTCCTCCGCCGGAGCCGCGTCTTTGCGCAGAGCCTGCGCCATCACAACCATCATAAAGGTACATATCAAAAATCACGAGAAATAAACGCTTCCTTAGAAATAAACCACTAAACCTGAACCACTATTGGAACAATTGGAGTATTGTTCGATAGTTTTTATAAGTACTTTACGATTTGAACGCCTACCTAATTTAATAATAAAAAATTGCTAATAGCATGCTATTTATAGAGCGGTTACCTTAACGGCAACGGATTTAGGTGCACAATTAGGTAATCGTAGTATTCCAAGATGCACGTTGCCGAAGTGGCCGGAGCCGAGCTCCTCGCGCAGCTCGAGCGCCGAGCGGTCGACGAGGTGTGACGCGAGCGCCGCGGCCGTGCGCTCGCAGCGAGCCAGTAGCTGGATCAGCAGCTCGTCCTCTCGTCGTTTCAGCCGCTGCAGGCGCATCCTCCGTGCCACACACAGCGCGCCGCCCGTCAACGCCAGCGCCGCTGCTCCCAACCCGAACACCAAGTCCTGACATACCGGCGTGAACTCATCGCCTGCTGCTCTGAACAAGCACAGCGATGTACCGTCAAATGGAGGCTTTGTTCCTTCGTATGCCTAAAAGTTTTAATTTACAAGTTACATTTAATTTAAAGATATTAATACGGATTCAATGTTTTTACATTTTTGAAGGTGAGAAATCCAACCTCTCGGAAGACTTTGACCGGTGTTACGTTATCATTTGGACCCACTCTCCACATAGAGAGCAGTGTACTGTCGTTACTGTACCACGACGTCACATAAATCAGCGGGTCTGACAGCGCGTGCTTGTGAATCCGTAACGGCTGGGTCAATCCTGGCAGAGAACAATTTTCCAATTCCCTTGCGACTCTCCTAAAATAAAAATAATTACTAATAACTAGTAAACGTGCAGCGAATAAGTAGAAACAAATAGGCAAAATTGGATAAAGTAATTCAGGACATTACTCGTCAGCTCCATTAGAATGCAAGTCGTTGACATATTCTGGAAATTTGCGTATCGTCGTCAGTCGCTGCAGCAGCAACAACATTGCATCTATCATAGGTGCGGCGAGCGGCGGCCAGGGTGCGAAGTCACCTAGAGCCGAAGTCAGTGCGCGTCGAAGTGTCCCGTCGCCTCCTTCCGTCGCGATCGCGGAGTCGTCGCCGCCGCGCCACCAGTAGGAGACGGTCAGTACGCGCACCTCTTCGAGTCCGTCGCAGGGAGTCCTCGGGTACCACTCTCGCACGATCCACGCAAACTCGTCGGTCGCGGCCATCCCGAGGCGTATCGCCTCACATATCACTCGGTTGGCGATACGGGGACATGCGTTAATAAAGAACACGCGTGAATTAGCATCCCGAAAGCTCCTCAACACGGCAGCGATAGAACCGGTGTCGGTCGCACTAGAGAGGATCGCATTACGATGTTTAACCACGCCGTCTCCGAATAACTCAACATTGAGATCTTCCGCGAGCGAAGACGCGTCGGAGATAACGGCGACGCGTCTCCAGCCGTGGCGCAGGAACACGGCGCGGACGGCGGCGGCGAGCGGCGGCAGGCGGCCCGTGGCGGTGAAGGCGGCGCGCTGCAGCGGCGCGCGCGCGGCCGGCACGTCGTACAGCGCCAGCTGCGTGCGCAGCGCGGGGTGGCGCGCCAGCTGCAGCGCCGCCGCGCCCGCCTCGCCGCACGCCAGGAAGCCCGCGTACCACTGCCACTCCGCCAGCTGCGACACCCGCCATATTTCGTTGCTCACTTTGTTCCGGTCGCTACAGTTGTTGATTTTAAATCCGAGGTCGATCGTGAAGCGTTCGGAGAAGGATTCTATGATGTTATCTACGGCGAACTGGATAACCTTCCTATAAAGTTCTACGTCCTGTTGACAGACGAAAACGTCTATCAAGTATTCGGTTTTATTAACGCGGGTCCAATTTTCAAATTTAGCGCTCGAGTCGGCCCAGTGGCAGGCGGCTTCGTCGATATTATGTGTGGTGGCGTTTATTTCTAGAATTTGTCGTATGTCCTGGGGTCGCGGTGCCAGCTGAGCCAGTACGGCGCGGATGCTAGTAGCGTACTGCCGGAACACGAAGCTGTCGCCGACACGGACGGACTGTACGTCTGCGGGCCTCCACTCGAGAGGGTTTAGCTCGACTCTGCTCTCATCATCCCAAAGATCGTAGTCCACGAAAAGGAAGGAACTATTATCATTGCGTCTCTCAGTTAGCTCTGCGTGATCTTTAATGATTACATAACAGTACGGGATGCGTTCTTTGTTTCTCAGGTTTTGTGTTTGATTCAATTGTTTTAAAAAGTCTTTATATTGTGAGGCGGTTGATGTGTCAGAAAAATGTACGACGGGTATACATGCTTTTTCTTCGGAACTGAAAATAAAATGTTGAGTGGAAATAGGTAAGTAATTTGGTAATGTAGCTGTCGATTGACAAATTAACTTTTTTTCCAAATGATCTTACCCTACGAGAAATTGGCATTTTTGTAATGCTGGGCGGTCTTCATAAAAGGGCCATGTGTTGGATTGTGTACACGCAGGATCGTTGGCGGCGGTAGCTGAAAGACTCCGGAACAGTCGCACGTTCACCGACGTGGCTGTACCCACCACCTACACTTGGAACAAGATTAACGCATCACTATCTAAAACTGTTTGTCAATTATGATATTATTTTTTGCGTACAATGTGTGGTGCTATTATGGTCAACCAAGCAGTATACAACGTTGACAAATATACCTCAAATATTTACTTATGTTTGTAATGTAAGTAAGTAGGTAGTGACCTCTAATCTGTGTCCCGCTATGCTGCACTGCTGTAACTTATTCGCACAAGCGTCGCGCACAGCGGGGCAGTCGTACTGGAACCCGTCCCAGTCTGCGTCCATATGGATCATCATTCTGGAAGTGTTCCGCAGTGAGAAAAAGTCTTGACGATCTATATATGGAACCTTACCTTAAGTTTGCATTAGGTACTTAAACCATACATACACCCATAATCATGTAAATACATAGAGCAATGAATCCGGGTGAAATTGTCTTGGTCCGCAATTTTTTTAGGATTAGTAAGTAAGTGACCCGGATTCTTTGCTCTTGAGTGTATATGTTATGAAAAAGGGTCAAGTGCGTGGATACAACAAAAATAATTTGTGGTAGTGTAAATCATTCGTACTCACTCGTCGTATTCGGTTCCGTTTTTCATTTCCAACTTAGGTAGAAGAGTGGCGAGTTGGCACAGCGAGCGGTCAGCCAGACGCGTGCTGACGCCGCCTAAGCCGAGCCGATGTCGCAGCGCCGCCGCCAGCAGCGCCGCTGCCGCCACGCTCGGCGCGCGCGTCGTGCTCATTATCACAACACGCCGACATTTGCCGAAGATGCAAAATCGGTTTGGTTCTGGAACGGGTTTTAAACGTCACTTGTCTGCATCATCAATGTTTTGTTAACATCATAGGAGTGTCTAGTTTTGTAAGGCCCAGAACACCCGGGAAACGAAACTGCAACTGCTAGTTACAGTTTCTGCTATAGACTCCTTTAGAAAATCACACACGACGCAACTAGTTTCAAACGTTTGAAACTAGTTTCATAAGTATTGAACAGTTACTACACATAGCTACCTGATTTATATTTGTTTGCAAGCTGTGCGCAGTGACTGGCGGCAGCGCTTCCGACGCAGCTACAACACGCGACTGCGATGAGAATTGTACTCAATGAAATCGCTTGCGACCGCATGCTCTCTGAAAACATTTATTTATTGAGACTAATAACACGCCTTTTATAATATCAAACAAAAATAATATACTCTCATCTGCATTAAAGGTTAAATAATGACGCTAACCAAGTAGATCTCACTGAGCTATCTACTTATACTCGTACTTTTTAATAAGAGTACCTTCTTACTTATGTATGATAGTAGGTATATTTTTAATAAGTAAGTTCTTAAATAATATAATTTTAGCTGACTGATCGTTATGTAAGTTAAATCCCTTACGCCCGTTATTAATAACCTATCCTGAGCCATTTTTACCCAAATCGAGATTGAAAAAACAAAACACAATTGTGTTCTTGACATGTTTTTGGTACACAAGTGACAATTGTGTTTTGTTTTTTCAATCTCGATTTGGTAAAAACGGATCAGGTTAGGTTATTAATAACGGGCGTTAATCGTCATGGTACCTATTAAGTATTGGTTATTTTTCTTACCTTTCATTACGGTGAGAGCCTATGTGATTTGTATGTGTATCTTGCTGGTATAAAATTAAATAAGTAATAAATGTTAGGAAATAAACGTGGACCCAGGCGCGGGTCGGCCACTCTATTCTATAACTGTATGGTTTTCCTGTAAGATACGGGAGTGAGAGACCGTTGAAGTGTAGCGAGGTTTCATTTTGAACTATGACAATTACACAAATAAGTAAGAACACTATTTTCTTGTGACGGTGCCGCGTTAATGAATAGACAGTTATTCTTTTGGAGTACATTAAATTATTTAATTTGTATATGTAGTAGGAGTATTGTGTTCCGCGGACATAGGGTACGTAGGTAAGTATACCCGTAGATATACGTAACATATGCAAATATCGGGCGTATAAATTGTATTGTGCTACTAGAGGGGAGGTGGGAGGGCTGGGGGGCGCGGCTACACTGTATCACTAAAGAATGAAGGATATAGTTAATTAATTACAAATTACGAGAATGCTTCATTGTACGGAAAAGGAAATACCTATCGTATTAAGTATAAATAACTAACCTTTTCTGATAAGTAAACCCGAAAGAATCTAGTTTATGACTCATCTAATTAAATTATGTTTTATAGGTAGGTACTAGCTCTCACATCGTAAAGCGTTGTTAGTACTTTCTATTTAAAAATAATTAAGTATAAATAAAAGGGCAAATAAAACTCTCACAAAAACATACAACATTAACACATTATTTATTTAATAAGTCCGTTAAGTAATACATAATTAAATAACAAAATATTTATATACTTACGATATAACTTAATATCTAAACTACCTGTATAATGACTAGAAAATTGTTGGAATGATGTTTCTTATTTACAGCCTTACACGTTCTTACTTAAGGTTGGGTATTGCTCTAATACTTCGCCCTCGGGGCAAATAAATAGTTATCTATATTAAAGGTCTTTTTTATTTAACTTAAAGGTAAATCATCAACATTGCTCGTTTGGACTAACTATTGCTTGATTGGAAACGCTGATCAGTTCACGTGGACTGCTTCAAAGAAATGTCTATCATATCACCTGTCGTAGGTGTCTACTTACTAATTATTACGTTGATACCTTTCATAATGTATCTACTTCATTCTCCGTGTTGAGAAATAAGCCGTTGAACTACGGAAACCCTTTGGTTAGCGTCACTAAACGCCAGCTGAGGAAACAAATGCTTTGTCGTAACAGACAATATTCTAAGAGCTATATTATGTACCCGCAAAACTTCCTCTAACTATAATCTTGATTATTTCCCGAATTGAGTTTTATCTTTCCATAAAAGTTAACGACGATTTGGAACAGGAAACCAAATTATTTAACACCACCATTAATTAGGTATTTAAATACCTACTTAAATAAAGTCGAATTTTAAATCGAATTAGAAGGAAAAACTTGAGAAATAAAAATTATGTACTTATGTTCTTAATAGTTAACGTTTGTTTTTAGAATGAGCAGACAGAGCCTTAAAGCCGGCGGGCGGCGGCGGCTGTCAGGGCAGGAAGGTGTCGGTGTCGAGCGGAAGCGCGCCCTCCGTGCTCAGGTACGTCGTGTCGGTGGCGGCCGACGCCGGCGCCGCCCACGACACCCAGCGGGCCTCCGCCTGATCTCGCGGCAGCCTCCAGGGCGGGTCGCCGTCGAGCGGCAGCGCGTCCAGCGGCACGTCGAGGCACGGCTGCAGCAGCCGCGGCGCGTCGGCCAGGAACGCCGCCACCTCTGACGCCGACGGGCGCGACTTAGGGTCTTGCTGCCAGCATGACTTTATTAAACCCTCCCTGAAAATATAGGTATACTTACGATTAATTGCGATAGAAGGAAGGCAGTCTATATTATTTATATGTGTAGAGTAGCTAAATATCTTATAACAAAAAACACCAACTTAAAATATTGAACGATACCCATAATGTACTGATTAGATAAGTATAAGTTCCAAGACTAATACTCACAATTGTGGCCTTAATCCAGAAGGCATTTCGAGAGTCCGGCCTCCCTTCACGTGAGCCAGCACCTCCGAGTTGCTGAGTCCTTGGAACGGCAAGGACCCGAAAGTGACGATCTCGTACAGCAGCACTCCGAACGACCACACGTCAGACGCCGGCGAGAACACTCCGAGAGCTAAGCTCTCCGGAGCCATCCATCGCACCGGCAGCATGCCCTTCCGGCTACGAACGATACAAATCAAAATTATCAATACGGTACTCAACGAGTACATCGTTAAGATACAAAGATGATAACAAGTGACTGGTCCCTCACCTGAACCGGTAGTAGTCGTTCTCGAAGACGAGCCGCGTCATGCCGAAGTCGGCCAGCTTGACGACGCGGCGCGCGCTGACGAGGCAGTTCCTGGCGGCGACGTCGCGGTGCACGTAGCGCAGCTGCGCGAGGTAGGACAGCGCGCGCGCCACGTCCAGCGCCATCCCCGTGAGGCGGCGCGGCGACGCCTCGTCCGCCTCCCGGCCCTCCGCCTCCTCCTCGCCGCCGCCCGTCGCCAGGTGCCTCCGCGCCAGCAGGTAGTTCTTCAGGTCGCCGTACAGCATGAACTCCATCACGGTACACACCGGCTCGGTTTTCGTCACTATACCTAGTAACCGCACTACGTTTTTATGATCGAAGCGTTTCATCGCCTCGGCCTCGGACAGGAAGTCGAGTTTCTCCTCCGTAGAGGCGCCGGCCTTGAGGGTCTTGACGGCGACGGCGCTCCAGCCGCGGTCCTCGGCGAGCAGCGCGTGTCCGCCGTACACGGTCCCGAAGGCGCCGGTGCCGAGCTTGCGGTTGATGACGACGCGTTCCCGCGGGATCTCCCAGCGGTCGTGGCCGGCCGGCTTCAGCGGTAGCGGTCTCATGCCGAGCGCCTGCAGGTGCTTGCGGTACTCCTTCTCGGCTCGTCGCCTGCAGTACAGCGCGGTCGCCGCCAACCCTCCCACTAGTATTGCTATAAGTAACGCACCTAACGCCAGGAATGCTGTTCTACAGTCTGTATGCAAAGCGTCCGCTAGTTTTTGAATACCACAGGTGTCGCTTCCGTCGTCGGGACAGACGCCGTCTGCCGTGTACCATTTAATAGTCGTAGTATTTATATCAAGGTGGCCATTATTCCATGTCCCTACTGTTTCCGCTCCAGACTTGGAATTCCATTGTAAAATAACTAAAGAACTATTTCGTGTGTACGCGCCATCTGCTTTATTCCAGTTAAACTTTCCAGTGATTCCATTAAATCCACTTGTAATTGTTTCTTCGATGAGGTTTCTGCGGACAACAAGTTTTGTTACTACCTGTACGACCTTATTCAAAGCTTAGAATAATCAAGTACAGTTGGTACGTATGTACGTAATATACATACTGGTGTTTGTTACCTACCTCACAAATTTTGAATCATGTAGATCATCGACGATACGAGGGTTAGCTGTGTAGAGCCGGATCAGCGCCTCCGCCCATTGCCAGATTGTGTCGTACAGTAATGCAGCGTTCGGGTCCGGGGCTAACTCTGCCAACACACATTAATAGTTTATTGCAAGAAGATAGTGCACAGAAAGTACATTATACATATTTCTATAACAAACATCTTGTATATGATGTTATTGACGTAGAGTGCTGTTCTTCCGAATTTTTTTTAACTTTAAAGTAGGTATATAAGGTTGAAAGGGTGCTATCTACATCTTCCTATGTGAGTGGTCAGTACGCATACTTGTATTAACTCTTGTGCTACTTACGGTGTTCAGCATTACGAACCTAATTTAGATAGGGCGGGGAACAGATTGTTTAGAGTACCCCGCCACTCGTCGTCCCACGCTCTTCGTATGCCGGTCGAGTTGTTCGTCTCGTTCAGCCAATGTGCAGCCCAGTCCGATATCACTGTAAAATGTCCTTGAGCCACCTATAACAAATGGAATAGTTCAATATCAGTATCTAGGTAGGTACTATAGTATGTCAGTAGCTGTCTCATTATCGTGACGTTAATTTAATTTCAGATGAAGCAACTAAATTTGCTAACCTCATAAATTTGTTCGATAGTGCAGTTCTCTCCGTCGGAGGGCTGGATCCAGTTGACAGAGTGCGGCGGACACAGCAACCACACGGCGCCGTTGGCGGGCGTGAGGCCCTGCTCTCTGGCCGCACACAGCGCCGAGCGTCTGAGGCGATCTTCCTCCACGCACAGGTAGAATATCTTCGCGTTGTCAGCAGCCGCTCGTGATACCCACTGCCAAAACAATACGATCTATTAGTTAGACAAGTCTTTGGCAACCAGTAACTTTCAGTTTAAGAAAGATAAATGCACTCCAAGTAACTCCCTACTGAACGGCTGATCTGAAGTCAGCAGATCGTGAATTTCTGGTAGCTATAATGAATTATGATTTTATTAGCTTAATATAAATGAGTCACAACACAAACTTACATTGCGTACAATTCCAATGTCGACAGTGACGTTGCGTGCGGCATCAGGCACCTCGACGTGCAGGTCGAGCTTGGCTTGGAGTCGCATAGCGTCGAGCAGCGGGCGCGTCGCGGGCTCGCTGAGCGCCGCCGCGCGCCGCCAGCCGAACCGCGCCAGCAGCGACGACAGCGCCGACGCTGCTTCCCGAGCGTCGCCGCCGTTCAGCACTTGCAAGCGGGTAACTAAAAACAGTTTTACAACTATTATAGGGTGATTTTATGTAGGTATGTGCGTTCTCTCTTATCCAGCGTGATCATAAACTCGTCCGAGCAGGCAAAAGTTGGTACTTATTTATGACACAAATCTTGGAAATTGGTATTTCTGCGAATAATTAGGTAAGTAGATAGGCACCTTCGTTACTAGCAGGAACAGTAGAAACAGGTACTTGTGGAGTATACGCCAAAATAGGCAGATGGTATGGTAGAGTGCGGGCGACCATGTCGGCCCACGGTGAGCCGCAAGCTGGGCCGACTATCGCAGACAGTTTCCTATAATCCTTTGTGCTCACAGCGTTGCTCATGTATTTCTGAGCTTCGGCTGTGTGACATTTATCGTCATGAGTCTGTAAATTATACATTCAAATTGAGTTGGTTCGAAATTTTAGTACATAGTATTATGATAGGTGTGTATCAGGAACAAGTGAGTTGGTATTTACCTCAATTTTAAATTCTATATTTTTCTGCATATCTTGCAGCTTAGCTTCGGCGAGTATGGCGGCTGCTATGAGCGACTGCGAGTTAAACGCTTGTCTGTTGGTGGACCTCGGTATCAGTACCGCAATGCGGATTTCATTATCAAATGGATTGGACGTTTTGTTCTGATTCTTGAAAAACTCCTCCGCGGCTGTCTCGGGACCTACATAAAAAGCAAAAAAATAATAATATCACAATCAAACCAACGGTTTGAGACATTACTATTGCCTACAACATTTATTTATTGTCTTTTTAATTTACCCAGAGTAGGAAGAAGCTCATGCAAAGTACTTATTGTAAGTAGGTATTCAAATTGTTTACCGTTTGCCTGCGCCAGAGACCTAAGACTGTTCTTGGAGATGTTCAACCTAATGAGTTCCACGAAGACGGTCATTGCTTCTAACAATTCCGTTCTCTTCACTATCTTGACAATGCGCCTGGATTCAAATGGGCAGGGCTGTCCGTCGAGGCAGGGCGGGGGTCCGAGGATTGTACCGGAGATGTCGCTCAGCGGCGTCAGATCTAGCGCCCAGTCACACGCCACGATAGGTCGCGTGGCCAGAGCCTTAGCGACGTCCGTCAGTTGATCTCCTAGCGGATGCACGGTCGCGTACAATCTGTTGCCTTTCACTTCATTCAACAAAATTTGAGCTTCTTCATCGTTGCTGGTGAGAAGAGTCGCGCACGTATCATTCGCACACCAATCTGGCTTCAATGCCGCCCTACTGCAGTTGGAGTATCCACATTTTGATAGTCTATAATTTAAAAAAATAAGTTTAGTTTTCGAAACCGACGATGAACCTAGAACAAAATTGGGTTTTTTGTATATTTTTTACTTATTTATTCCTATAAGTACCTATATATACAGGTAGGTACTTACAAAAGAGATTTGAGTTCGCTATCAGGTACATGGTAGGCTTTGGCTACGGGTAGGTCGGCGAGGTCGAGCAGCGAGCGCGCGGGCGGGGAGGTGGCGAGGCAGGCGCGGCGCGTGGGCGGCGTGAGGTCGCCCAGCTCCTCGATGTGCACGAACTGCAGCTCCGGCGCCGTCGGCACGCTCTTGCTGCCGCCCGACATCACCGGCAGCGCCACTAGCGCTATCTGCGCCGTCCCTAACGATATCCAACGATTAAGAGTTTCAGATTTACAAGTAACGAAGAAGCTCTAAAAATCTAGCAACATGCATTTCATATCGATAATTTGGCACGTTACGTCTCGGTTTTAAAGAATTTTTTCATTTAAATCAAAAGGGTCACACCGCCAGAGGGCTCTAATATCTCTAGTAGAAGCTTCCTGAAATGGAACGACAACGTCCTAGCGATGAAATAAGTAGTGTGTAGTGTACCATTGTTGAGACACCGCAGCGTGTCGACGTAGCAGTCGCCGTGGTCGGGCGCGTAGCAGTGCGGCAGCGCGACGGCGGCGGCGCGCGCGGCGGGCGCCAGGGCCGCGCGCAGCAGCCCCGCCGCCGCCCTGCCCGCCGCGCCGCGCAGCGCCGGCACGCTCACCGACAACCTCACCGCATCGTGCGTCGTCTCGTTTTCTGGGGAATACATATAATATATTATAACAAATATTATTATAAATAAATAAATTATAAAAATTAAAAATTACTTATGGATGGTTAGGGAGCGCTACGATGACCTTCGATAAGGTACCGATTATTTTGAATAAACAGGTACCTAACTACGAAGGGATTGACGGTCCTAATGTGGTTTTATAAAACATACAGGGTAACGCTGTAATTAATTAATTGAAGTTAAATTATAAAACTCACCTGCATCACAGTAAACGACGGATAGAGCTGAGATCACTGCAAACACCACAATCCAGCACCTGGATTAAAAAGGTATTCTTTAAATTGTTACTAATGAGATATTTTCATTGTAGGTAGATGGGAAAAACGGAAGGAATATCGCAGTTAATGCACCGCTGTGAACTGATACCGACCGCCGCCGGGATCAGGTCGGAATACCGTAAAACTGAGTCTGCGAGTCGTGTTCCACTCACACTGCGAGCTCCAGCCTCCACGGAGACCACGGCATTGAGGTAAGTCAAGTAGGTAGCATTTATATAAAACAAGTGCAGCTTTAACGAGACCGCTCCTTTTTACGTGACTTACACGGGTGATGTTCCGTCTCTTGCTTGGGACGTTTGTTACGATAAATTATTACACTAGTCTGCCGCTACCAGGAGCAGTCTCGGTTAAAGCTGTAGGTATTTGTAAGCAGTAAGTAGGTACATGTGTTACCTCATGAGTGACGCGGTGCGGCGCTGAGGGGGACGGGGGGCGGCATCCGATGCAGCTCCTGCAACAATATATAGTAGGTCCTCAATATAGACATACTAATAATATACCTTTAGTGGAGAATTTCGACATGTTGGCTTTGCTAAGAATTGTAGGGTAAAAAAAGATTTATCAAGAATGTTTATTTGCTCGGTCAAGGGCTACAGAATATATAGTTCTGGAAAACAAACTAACCCATGCCATGTTCCATAACGGGATCTTAAGCGCTAACTACACATGTCCGGGAACACGGCAAAAATTGGTTACGTACAAATTGTATGATCTTGTTCAAACAGCTTCGTGTCAGGCGTCTAACTGAAACAGACACGGATAGCCCTGACCCGGAAATAAGTGGATAGCCCCTTATAGTATGTGCCTACCACCATCACCATACCAAACTCAATACTTTGCCAAGATGAACAATAGTTTCGCGTCATAAGTACATAATTATAATCACGATTATATAAGAACGAGTACATACTTATCTACTGGATAATTGTGAATTCCAAAATTTAATTTAGCGGTGCAAGATAGAGTACGATGATGAGCAACCTAATAATAGTTCCAAATAATAATTACATAGTTGACACATTTTTATAATTTAATCTCTCACACGCGTTGCTTTTGTCAGACATCTTTAAAAAATAAAATGAGGTCATTTGAGCGTTCATTGATTGTACCTAGATCCTAGATTATACTGAAATACGACTTCAACTTTTTACTGAACTATTTTTTAAGCCGTAAATAATTATTTAAAAGATTGGTCCTACAGGTAACTTTGAGTTCGTTAACAATAAAAAAAGATTATAGATATATTGGACATGACGACGTAGGGCCCTGGTCGAAGGTTTCTTGCCGTTTTCTTCCTCTCGGCTATACAGGTAGTGAACCGGTAGTAGTTTTACATCAAAAAAGTGTAATGAATTTTGCCTATTTTTGAATAAAACACTTTTCATTTTCATTTCATTTTAAAGATACAATTAACTTACATAGTTTAAAAAAGCCTGTAGGGTTAAACTCAGTTTATGCATTAGTTCACGGTGAACTGACCGGCCTGCGGTACTTTCATAATAGTGGACGCAGTTTCTAAATTTTTTAAACGATTTAACATCTCATGATACGAGTCATCTTTGTACGCAACCAACCACGAAATGTGCACGTAAATATGTGAAGTAGTAGTAATTTCATTTTTAAATGATATTATTACAGTTAATTGCTTGTATGAATTTACTCTCACTTGTTAACACATACTTAGGTACGTACTCAAAATGTGACTGAGGGAAAGCAATACAAAGGTTCCTTTGAAGCTGTCTCTAGTATTCGGGATTTGGCAGCAGTTGCATATGCAAGACAAATGTATATAATGACGATTGTTTACCAATATTTAATAACATCGTACGTAGGTATGCCGCCGGTTACGATTTCTGGGTCAAAAATAAGGCAAACTTAAGTTGAAGTAAACCTGAACATATAAAATTACGTAGTTATTTAAAATCGATCACGGCCTTCATTTATGAAATAAGCGTCGAGCCCCAAAATAGGTGGCGAACTAAGTAATGTAGTAAACAACACTTCATGCGTACTTACTGACGCAATGTTTTAAACAAAATTGTAATTTTATGGTAATTGTAACCTGAACAAGCGAACCGACACTTCATGTAACTCTTACAATATATCTACCTATTCATTAATATTACATATACATTATTTAGTAGGTATTTAGACGTCGTTTTTCAGAGTTGCCACACTAATCGTATGTGAGCTCTAAGAATCTTTAAAAAACCGGCCAAGTGCGAGTCGGACTCGCGTAGTAAGGGTTCGTTCTACGTTTGTTGTATGGGACCCCCCTTAATGATTATTATTCTATTTTTAGTTTTTTTTGTTATAGGGGAAACGGTTAAAAATCAACAGTGAAAATGTCAACGCTCTAGCTATAACAGTTCATTAGATACAGCCTGGTGACAGACGGGCGGACGGACAGACAGACAGACGGACAGCCGAGTCTCAGTAACAGGGTCTAGTTTTTACTCTTCGGGTATGGAACCCTAAAAATCTACTTAATATAGGTACAGGGTGTAGTATAAGCAACTCAAGCCTTTTCCATTCGCCAACTAAAACTTTAATAATAAATGAATAGCAGCCGTCAGCTGTCAGCCATCAGTCTTCAGCCGGCATATTCGTGGCATAATCTATGTTTATCTTCCGCTCCCAGACTCTCTTACGGCCGTTACAAATATTATATCTATCTCTTGCCCTACTGGAATTAGAAGTAGTTTATATTTTAGATTAGTGTTAAAAAAACTATGGGATTCTTCTGAAGGATAGATCAAAAGTGATAGGAACGTAACAGTTAAGTCCTGCCGATCTCGGATAGCTATCTGTCTTTGAATGTTGGGAACTGCTGTTAGAAGAAACTCACAAATCGCACTCTATATGCAATATTACTCGCGTAGCTCGCGTGTATCGCTCGCTAATCGTTTATGCACCTACTTAATGCAGTTACACAATAACGTCCAGCATGAAGCATCATTTCATAACCTATAAATGTGGTATATAAGGTTGTTCCCGCCAATTTTATAATTTTATGACTTAATTGGCTAAGTCGGCAAATTTAACGTTTCCGTTTTTAAAATCGGAATTAGGATTTATAAAAATTAATGCTAGAACGTACAATAAATAAATATTTGTTAATATATTCGTAGGTACTACTTTATCAAATAGTATAAAATATATCTTCTCGACGCCTTCATTACGTTATTTTCTACGACGAAGATTAAAGTCAAAGTCGTATTGATAATTTATGTATTTAAATACCTATATTTAAATAATAAATAAATTATTATATTACGTAGTTAGGTAACCAGAATTTGGTTTATAATACCTTAATATATTGCCAAACAAAATCATGAACCAAAACAACTTTAGATACCTACTTGTACCTACATATCTACCTACGTGTTATTTTTCTAGGAGAATTCACGTGCATCAAACATTAACTTCTTAACTTATAAACGCGTACATAAATGTACTTAGTCATTGTGTTTGTGCACTCTAAATTCGCTAAACGCAAACTGCAACGAAAACAAGATAATTTATCTATCGCACCTACGAGTAGGTAGGTACTGTTTTTATCTTGCAAGTGCAAATGTAAACAACTGGGACTTGGCAAAATTATCATAAAAGAACTATTTATTTACCTTGATAAAAATGAAAGCATTTCTTACATAAGTAAAGTCTTTTATATTTTATACTTACATACTCTACGTAACATTTCATTAAAAATTCTCGATTCCCTATTTTTATAATTTTACCATTTAACTGGTGACCTAGGGAAATATGACTGACGAAGAAAATTATTTATTTGCATAAAGTGAACTTCTATCCATTTAGTATGTAATGTGATTAACTAACAAACATATATTTCTCGGGAATTCCCACACGCACTTTTTAAAGGAAAAAATATAGCAAGAAATGTATGGGTTGCTTATCAATTTATCTGCCGTTTGCGCCACGTCAAATGACATCTACTATCTAAATGAGTGCATACAATATAGAGTCAGTAGGTATGTTACTTTTAGCCAGCATGAACTTAATTGGAGAGATAATAAATAGGTTATCGATGATATTGAGTGACGGATTTACGTAGGAGGCGTCCTTACCTCTTCGCTGCAATTTGGGGCCGAACTCGGCTAATTTAAAATTGCCTCAGTTGCGTGTCGGCAGAGTGTCAATGGCATTTTTTGACATATTTGGTATTCTGCTAAACAATAGCTTACACTGATTGCGACCAAATGTGTCAAAAAATGACTCTGCTGACACACCACTGAGATTAATGTAAATTACACAGGTAAATTAGCAAACTTGGGCCTCAGTTATTGTTGTCCTTGGTTGGTGTATTGTATTTAATCGGTTGTGCTCTCACCTGACAAACCACATACCTACTTATGTGCGATTCTAGAATAAGACGCTGTTGCTAGTTTAGGTAGTAATACTAGTTCTTAAAATACAATAGATGGTTAATTTGCAATTGTTTGTATGCTTTGGGCAAAGGTTAAAACTGCAGAAGATGGGCAGAGAGTTTTCAATGTCAGAATACGTGGAAACTAATCTACTACTCTATCTGGTTAATCTGAATTTACTTTCTAGTAATCTGGAAACTAAATCTTAAAATTACCTGACTATAAATTAATTACTTTTTAAAATAAGTACCTATCTTGATTTAAAAAGAAAACTAGAAACTCTACAATTAGGTAGATACTCGTACTGACTTATTGCATTTTACGAGTACAAAATACCTACACCTATGTATACGAGTAGGTAAGCTTGATTTGTTACTATTTTCGAATAAGTATGATTAATTCGATATTATCATAATTATAATCATATTTATTGCGCTTCCACAAAGTTACAATGGTCTTAAAAAATATTTACAGTACATGTTGTGGACCCTGTTTTAGGGCACGGCAAACAGAGAGAGGAAGACGTTATTTACGCCGAATCCCCAAAATTTTCCTACATAAGAGAGAAGTGTGGTTTCAGTAACACTAGAGTAAACTATGTATAAGTGACGTTTATTTAAAAGCGTCATTTCTTAAGATATTATGGTAAACAAAATATAGGTACTACTTTAAACTTCATCCATCGAAATAGATAAAAGTATTAGTATACAATTTTTAAAAATTTGTTAATTTATTCTTAGCAGTGTTTTGCTTAAAAACTAAACGTCCTTGTTGTTCCGTGTATATTTTTATTATTATCAACTACCTATGTTTTTTGTCCAAGACAATTTAAAATTGAATGTTAACTAATTATTTTGGCTGATTCTATTTATAAAAGTTACTATAATTAACTTATATTGTTTCAATCAAGTTTACATCGCACAATTCTGTCAAATCCTTTGTAATATTTAACATCTTATTAGATAACTGTCAAAAACTTAACTAAGTACTTTCAATATGACGTAGTTTAACTTTAATAAACAAATCTATTAAAAATGCACTTTATTAAAAAGTAAACAGGTACCTAGATACCAACGCAGGTATATTTATGATGTACTTAAACAAGTGTTTACGTAGGTATCTAGTTGTTGCACCTTGGATCGAGTTATCACATTGTGTTTATTACGCGGTAATTATCGCGTTGAGGCGGTAAGGGCACTCGCTGCAAGTGTTTGTTATCATGATACAATGATACCAATGCAATTTAACTTAACATATCATGTATACGCAAATACCTAATCACGTACTTACTTATCTTTACTAAGAAACTGAATAACTAATTAAATTATCCGCGATGCATTCTACTTATCTTTATTCGAAATTATTTATAAAACAAGCTTTACCGTGACAAAACTTTTCGTAGCGCCAGATTTCCCTCCAAAAATCCAACGTGAAAATCCACAAGTAGGAACAATACACAGCACTTTACTTAGCACAGACGCACTTCAACCACCTGCATTTAAATGAGAATTGAATCGCAGATCACAGTTTATCAAAGTATCAAAGTCAATCGAGTTAGCGATTTGGCGCGAGTAAACGAGCACCGAGCTAGTGTATAGCGGCGACGTTGGACGCACGTTGGCGGCACACTGCGCGCGCGCCGCGGCTGGGCCTCCCCCTCGCGCGCACAATTAATACGTCGCACATTAGTCCCACTCCCACTGTCTGTCTGTTTTAATTATACTATAAGGAGAAGCTTACAAGCGCCGCCGCTGCCGCCGGGCGCGTCGCTACGACCGCCGACGTGCGCTACAATAACAAGCTCTAAACTAATCTATCTCGCAAAATAATGAAGATTGGACCGCATCAAACCTATTTCTACTTCATATCCAACTGAAAATAACTATCAAGTATTATTTATTAATATTAAAAGTGTTGTCTACAACTTTAGATAGACTTTCTATTGCCTAAATATAAATGAGTAAGTTGTAACGCTATTATAATAAAAGCAGCGGTAGTTATATTGATTGATGTTTGGACACGGTGGAGTGAGCTTTCTCTCTGGGTCAATTGTACACGAAGCAATAAAAAAAGCATGAGTTTACGGTAAATTTTCAATAAAATCTCATTGTACAGGGTATTTGGTATTTCCTTGGAAAGGGTGACCCAGCAATAAGAAGTTTATCTTTGTAGGTCAAAAATTAAAAATTCATAGCATAAATAGTAAAAATATAATATAAACTTTCAATAAACCCACTGAACCCTTTTTTGATTTACCTATCTAAAAGTTTATTACACTTCAGTACAAAAACTGGATAGATAGTAAAAAAACTGGTTTTGCGAATAATATACACGAATACCTTTACATACCTATCGTAATTATTTTATTATTCGATTGTAGGAGTACTTTTCAAGTTTATTTATTTATTACCTCGATATAAAGTATTAAGGTCATTCACATCTGATCGCTCAACCGTCAAGAAAGGCGTGGAGTATAGTCGAAGCCAAACCTATTTCGTGTTCACGCCACTACCTGGGTATACTCTACAAACCTAAAAAGGAGTGACATGCTTTACAACTTCATGGGTGGATCCCTCACATGATCCTGTCAAAATGATCCGTTGTCAATACGTGTCTTGTACGCCTCACTAGTAATTTATTATGATTACGAACACGAAGGTGCAGATGTTACTTTTGCTCTTTAACTTATAAAGGATAAAGTCATCAGATTTGTATTCGAAGTTAGAGCTTTAGAACATTTTTACACTGTTTTTTTTTGTCTAGAGCTTCACTACAAATAATGAATAATCTTAGCTAGGTATCTACCTAATTAGCTATTTGCAAAAAAAAACATAACAAAGTCAAAGAGATATACATAAAATAAAGCTAAGATCGGAAGTTCGGACAGGCAAACAAGATCTTGGAAAACAGAGACCAAGGGTAAAAAACAGACACAACTATCTATACACCAAACTGATAAACAACGTTATAATCAATGCCTATTATGTTTTGTGTAAGATAACGATATTTATTCAGAATGCATTTAGTATTTTGACGTAACCCACTCGCCTGATAACCACCGCCGCCGCCGTCGGTCGCCCCGAAACGTCTCATTGATTTGACGCGTGACTTGTTTTCAGTGAAAACAAGTCACGCGTCACTTGTTTTCACTGAAAACAAGTCACGCGTCACGTCACGTCTGAAAACTTTTCAGATGTGGAGTGTTTGCACGCTCAGGGCACTCTCTTCCTTCGCTCTCTAATTCCGACACGTATAGAGGCCAGGTTCAAATACACTAACACCGAATTTACTTGCATCGGCAACATTATCTAAGGCCGGCCAATATAAGCTACGGTTATAGATGTTCGTCATCTTTTTTCATAAGAAATAAGAAACTCAAGCCAACTTACTGACGAAAATGTTTTCAGTGGTCAACAAAGTCACTTGCTTACTGTTTTCAGTCCTCTCCTCAAATAAATGAATCCACTAGAACTGGTAAACGTACCTAACTGGTAAACTATTAAAACGTGGAGATTTTTACGTGGCGTTCTCCATTCTGCGTCATTTCTGTTTTTTGTGTATAAACAACTAACACGCTTAGTATTTGTCTGTCGTGTTATTGTACGTAGATAGTACAAAATTTGTACAAGTTCTTTAGTATGAGTTCTTCATGTTCATTAGCATAACAAAAGATGTTTAATAGAGGACATAGATTGACGAACAATGAAGTCCATGGCGTACCAAATTACTATGTTTTCAGTTTGATTCGTGTCCGCCTTCTTACAACTCTCGTACTAAACTGTTGAGTTTGTAAGTGAACCTGATACTTAGGTAAATATTTATTTATTTAGGTCGTATGATTTAATACAGTTTATTTGTACTGATATTTCTATACTTACCGTACTTGTAGATAATAAAGTCTTTTCTTTAGTAGTAGTCCACGACCTTGCTTCAAGTACCTAGTTAGCATCTTAGCCGCACCTCAGCTATTACATTCTAAGCACTAGGTATGCTACGAGGTAATTCTTGTACCAACTATAGCGTCTGGGTTTCCCTGCAACTTCATTTAAATATGACTCATTGACTTGCAACACAGAAAGTAGTTAACATTTACCTTTGTACGAGAGATCATAAGGATGTTGTATAAGTACCTAAGTGTACTTAATTGATGATAGATTATAAATAATTTACCTATATACTTACAACATCCAATTGCTATAGCCAATCCGTCAAGTACCACGATCATGACTATACTCAGTAGACTTCAAATCAAGAAGCCTCTATAAGTATCATTATCGAAGAAAAAGGTTTGAGAAGTTCCCTCATCTGAATATCACATTCCTCAATGATTAATTCGGCCATGGACGCATGATGGTAGTACCAGTCTAGACCGAGTAAGTGAAACTGGTTGCAAGAACCGGCTGCGCGCGCGCATACCACCGTATAGAATACACTATTGCAGCCGGAGATGACGCCTGCGTGCTTTGTTTTTGTTACAAACACTTATCTATGTTTATCTGTTTTAAATATAAACATGTAAAAGGCTAACTAAACAGTAGGTACGAGTATGTACCTAAGTGTACCTATTTCGAAATGCAACAATAATATGACACTGAAAATTTTACTGTTCCGTTGAAATGGTGACAAACATCCATCAGTGTTCTGTTTCATGTTTGACTACTTATCCAAATAATGAGTAATAATTTATTAATAAATAATAGATGATATTGTTCACCAAAAGCATTTTAGCAACTCCAAAAGCCATAATGTTTGATAAGATAAATGTAGGTACATTGTTAACAAATCAACTTCCACTGATAAACGCTAAATGTTAAACATTTACGCGCTTCCCAGTATTTGAGTTATTCTAATATATTACAATAAATTACTCATAAATGAGACACGTGTAATTTTGGGAGCGATGACGTCAATCGCCGATATTGAAACAAAACCAAATCACGCCGGACTCGGATTTGATTCACAAACTAAACTTACTTTCAAATTGTTATCGGTCGATAGCAGTGATTGTTTTGTTTACCTGCCGGTACTAGCGCGGGGGGGGGCGGTTACGGCTCGTGTTGTAGTACAAGTAGGGGGAGGGGGCTGTACGCGGCACGTGTAACCGGAATTGCATCTTGCAAACACATTCACCTTCATACCCAACTATTTTGCAATCAGCTTACATTTCTGCATAACCAAACCATCTCTATGACCAACTGCATTGTAAGCCAGCAATGGTATTAATAATGCAGTTGAATATGATTTAAATTGCATGAGAATGGTGCGCCTGACGTGAGTATTGCACGCGCGCGCGCATTGAACCAACAGAGTACGCTCACACTACAGCCCTGACCTTGTTGTTGAGTACGCAGGTTCCAATGCGATTTATGGACGAACTTCCAATAGCACGAATTTATATTTTTATGAGCAAATATTTCATTTCAGCCTGTTTGTTTGTGATGCACTATTTTCAAATAAATTCTAGGACATTAATTTTATAATACGTCGAATAAAACATGATGGTTTGGATTGATTCGGAAGTGTATTAATGATTTTCAGACAATATTCTACATTCACGAGCGCACGTGTGCAGTTTAGCAGTAGAAAAACAAAATGTATTAGCTGCTTTTTTATGTCCGCGCAAATTAAACTTAGGTATAAGATTCGACTGATGAAGGGTTTGCTCGATCTTTCTGGAACCCAGTACTAATGCAACCATCCTATTATAGATGTACTGTACCTATTCATCGGATCTATCTAAGACCACACACGACTAAACAAGAATGTCTATTTACGTACCGTCATGCACCATGCGCCACCTACTTATTTATATTTCCCTGGTCAAAACTTGGTTTATTTAGTTGTGGTATTGCAAGTCCCTTCGTTTCTATGAACCCACCTACTTACTCGTACTGTACCTACTCGTGCTTGTACTTATCTTCAGCATTTATTTTCAAATTAATATTTCCTTTTAATTCTTTTGTTTATGCATGAGATGATTCCCACGATATAAGCAGTCTGACATGTGATTACGATTTCCTGAATTAAAATTATGTCATTCTGTCATTTAGTTTTTCTCTGATAAACCATTAACAGATTATAGTATGTATCTACTTATTTACTTACTTGAAATAATTATGATCCATAAATCAATTATTCTATTTAATTATTGGTCTTAACTTCATTTTAACTGTGGATGGTTAGTGACAAGTTTTTAACGAATTATTTGACGAAAGCATGATAGAAAGTAAAATATTTAATTTCTGAAATTGAAATACGGAAATAACAAAAAATAAGAGCTCCTACTCATTTTGTTGTCAAAGAATACAAAACAATAAAACTGCGGTGACCTCATAAAAGGTGGACAAGAAAAAAAGTTTTGTTAAAGATGTTAGTACCTAAATAAATGTTGTTTATGTAGATACCTCACGTAGGGTTACCTTGCGCTGCTGACCTCCCTTCGTTCCCCAGTCGTGTCGGTCTGTCCTATTACCATTAGAAAGGAAGGGAAAGTCTAACTACTTATGCTGGTATTATAGAATCCTTCTCTTTGCGTATTTGCTCCGACTGTTACCAGAGACCAGAGATGATATCATTTAGAAAATTTCATTAATGATGATATCGGTATCAAAGACAAAGACATTTATTTTTCAAAAACAGTACAAATAAACACTGTGTGCGAAAAAATGCTAGTAACAGCTAACTTACAAACTAATAATTAAGTAGGAACTTTTTTTGAGATCATTTACAGGGATAAAAAAGAATATAACTTAAAAAAATTAACAATCACTTAAAAAATCTGCAATAGAATAACAATTCTTACTTAATAAAAAGTTCTTTAATTAAAAAAATTAAAATTATTTAAATTATTTATTATTTTAATTATCATTAAAATATTGAAGTTAATATCATTTTTATCTAAACAGTTATAAAATTCCAAAGATATTTGAATGAATCAATATCTAAAAGTAGATAAATGAAATTTCTGTTTGTAGATACGCAAGTAGGTACGAATGATAATAACGTTGTGCAATTCGAGAAGTAATCATCTAATGACGACGTAGTGTTGGACGTTTATAGAATACTTGCATTCTGTTTATAGGGTTGCCTCGTGCACTGACAGTTTTGTTTCACAATTTTCCAAATCATTGTGAGTGTATACGACTTTATTAGTATTTTAAACGAGCCTATAAAATCCATTCTTGGTAAATTTAAATCAAATTAAGGTAGTAACCTATTTATTTAGTCTTCTGTCGAAATAAAGAATTGATAATTATATAATTTTACGATGCTATTTCGAGTTGCAGTTAGTAATAAATCTCAATATTTATGTAAGCACTAAAATATTTTTGGAGCAGACCGCAGACCATATTAATACAAAAGTTGTGAAAGAGTTTCGCCATTTATACAGCCCTGTCTAAATATCGACCTCGACATTATGTTGACATGAATAACATTTCTAGATTGAAAAACATGTTTTTGTATAAGGTTCTTGTTACGATTAGTTTAATGCATATGACGTGACTTTGCTTAGGATTTATAAATAAAGATGCGATGCAACATATCTAAGAATGTTGTGACACCTACACAGGGTGATTGTAAACTGTGAATCACAGCAATTGGCATCGAACATATTTGTATGGAGCCTGGTATAGTATTTATCTTGGAACGGGAGCATTCAATTGTTTCATAATTTTTGATCAATATTTTCTTGGAAATTGGTATGCTGGCATTAACCTTGTGAAGTATAGTTTGTTTGTAGTGTAGCAGACAGACGCGTCCATCTCCCGTCATGAGATTTGATTCCTAGCCGCCACTGTTCAGGTACCGGTACCTAGCAAGAATGCTATTAATAACTTTGCTAAATATAATGTTGTAGTATAACTAGGAGTAGCTACATATCTATGTATCATAATCATCTTATAGACATAGATCACGTGAGCAATTGTCGTCATTGGAGACATGTTCAGCCAATGAAGACCAAACAATGTCGCGGGATACAAACAATCTATTATGTTTTATGTTCTTTTTTTAAACTAAAGACTTTATAGAAAATTATATTATAATAAGAACTAAAACAAATACCTACACGAATTACTTGAAACATTACAGAACAATATAAGTAGGTATAGAATAGGCTTTGAAATAACAACTGATAGTATTTATTTCTATCTTATCTATTCTACTTATGCAGGTAAATACTTAATTTCATTATAAAATTTAAGAAATTAAAGAAAATTAATGGATGTGGATGAAGCGAAAGATCGTAACAAGTGGAAGTGGTCTCCGCCTACCCCGATGGGATAGAGACGTAACAGATATGTATGTATGTGTAGATCTTTGTGGTACAATTAATAAGATGGCTGGTAGTAGTGTCTTTCTTTTTTGTCTCGTCATGATTCGTCGGGTCTAAGCTTATCTCATAGGTTCAGAATGCATCCAAAATTATAAAATTTTGTTGATAGACATATTCAGATTAGAATGGCATTGATATCTGCTGCTATACATATAGTACCTACCTATAGGTGATATGGTTGATATTTATGTTTGTTTATCTATACAGGAATTCTACTTACGCCTGTATACTGAACAATAAGCATTTAGTTAACCAACCATGTCAATGAATCTCATGCAAAATTGTTATCGGTTCTCCTTTTGACAGACCTCAAACATTAAGATCGTGTAATTCGTGTTTTAAAAGATTAAAAACAAAGTTTTTTTCTTTTATTTTAAAGAGTTTATTCACCAAACGAGTTATCGCCCTTGAATGCCAACGGTCGAAGGCGTCACCGTCGCGATAATTTGAAAGTTGTTCATATTGAGTAAATATCATACGATCTACTCTTTACATTGTTACGAGAGTTTTTTAACGTGTATTGGGTAATAAAATATTAATAAAATATATAAATAAAATATTGGGTAATTTTAAGGAATTTATTAAAGCTCTAAAATATGAAGCTCTAAAATACCATAGTTCATTATATTTGCATCAAAATTTCCAAGTCACTGTAGAACCACAAGAGCACTTATAACGATAATGCATTTAGGAAAACGAGAAGAAGTGTGTTTAGTTTGGATCGTAGCAAGTGGAGGGAAGTGATCTCTGCCTAACCCGATGGAAGAGGGGCGTAACGGATATATGTATGTATGTATGTGTTTTTGGATGGAATCGCGGTATCCTTCATCGCTTAGTTTACGAAGCGAATCGATTTACAAAAACTTTTCTATCTATCGCTTTGGGCGCGTGTGACTACAATTGTTAATATTGGTAGACATTTTGTAAAATTTTATAACAAACAATTTGTATTTACTAAAAGTTTTTTATAAAACGTTTAAAAACATAGACATTGCATTATTGTTTATAAACATTGTATAACATGTTGTGTTGGAGCACCATTTAGTAAAACATTGTCATTCTGTGCACAGTATTGTAACCTTTTATATTATGTTGTATTGTATAACAATGTTACATAATATGGACGTGTTATCACATAAGTTGATTATAACATGTAACATAATCTGTACGCGTAAGAGGAACAACTGATACCCGATCGGTGACACCTTCACACTCACGTATCTGCAAGTAATTACGGTAGCTATGTACCTACGTAATTGGATGACAATATCAGATATTCGTTATACCTATGTATGCTCTACATTTGTAACATTATTAGAATGTTTAGGTAATCCTTTAATATAGCGTTTTCCATTTTCAAGCAGAAACAGTGCCATATAAATGTGGCATTCTTTCGTACGAAGACAATAAAATAATCCAATTGGGGTAGGCAGAGAACACTTCCTTCCACTTTCTACGATCCAAACACACTTCTTTCGCTTCATCCACACTCATCAGTCGCCTCACACATGCACGTCGGTTTAGGGTATTCTTGACTTGGTCTCTTAAAATATGTAATGGATAAATAAGCACTTACTTACTTATAGTAGTTTGGCAATTATTTTTTTGTCAAACACTTCGCTATTTGTTGCAAATGTTGCAATACCACTCACAAGCGATGATCACGCTGTTGTTGTAAGTAGGTTATTTAACTACCTAGCCTAGCTTAGGTTTGCATTATTATTTATTTAATTGCACACCGATTCGGGTTTTCTTTTCCCGAAGGAAATAGAAAAAAAAACTCAAATATATCCGCTATAACCATAATGAGGCAATTTTTTATTTTGCCAAAATTCCACTTTACGTAATTGCAACACAATTGAGTGTTTCTGTACAAATAGTAATTCATTCTTAATTGCTTGATAGGTAATTGTCATTAACCTGCGCCGTTTATAAAACTAATGGGATTTTGATGAGGCTTTTTATATAAAAAAAATCTGTTTAAATTTTGGAGGCTGTCTGATGTTAATCTGAGCATAAATAAAATAATATATCAAAGGTTATCGAGCTGAAAGATGGTACGCTTCAGAGGCAGCATATGAAAAAAAAAACGGCTAAGTAACTTCGGGTCTCGAATCGCCCATGAAGGGTTTCATACCATATCCTTTTGACATAATATGTAGGACATAGGTACCTATTTTACACATATTTCATAGTTCTACCTATTAAAATTGATCAAAATAACAAGAAAGATATGAGAGGTATTGGCGTTCTGTAATTAAAGTATCTACACAGCTAATTACACAACAAATGGTGAAAGTATTCCTTAAGTACCTATATCACCTATATGATCCCTATATATAAGTACGTATATGCCGTCTGTTTTATTACCGAGAGTAAAAGTATTGTAAGTGCAACATTAACTAACGTACTGTTTTGTGTCGTCGTGTATGTTCACAGTCACGACAGACAGAATGTACTCGTAGCACGTTATTGTAGAGAACTTGCAGTTAGGTATGTCGGCGAGTCAAAAATAATCTCAAACAATATTAATTATGACTATAAGTTTTATATGTAAAGTTGATAAAAAATTATCTTTTGTACCTATCTGAAGTATCTTTAAATTGTTTAAAAGCAAGTAGGTACATAGCTATCGATATTGTGTTATTGATATGTTTAAACGAGTCAATCTGAACACACATTGCGAAGACATGTAGGTACCTACATTCGTAGAGCGTGGAGTTCCTTTATTTCTAGTGATGTGAATAAAATACAATTAGGTTACTTGCCGTTTCTTCCTCTCGGCTGTACAGGTAGTGAAACGGTAGTAATTTTAGATAACAAAAAAATAAACGTCAAAAAAGTGTAAGTAATTACCAATCTTTGAATAAAAATATTTAAATTTTTCATTTCAATAACAATAGACTTAACTGCGTAAATGCTTGGTATTTCAGCCAATGTTAAATATTGTGTCGTGTTTGTCTGTTAGCTGTTTACCCGTTATTGTAAGGTTCCACGTATTCACTCGTACGGCTGTAGATCATTATGGAAATTGGTGAAGTTCGGTTTAATCAGTTGTAATTCAAGGCTGAGTTCGTTGTCTTTACTGATAGCGCGATTACGATCGCCGTCTGCTGATTTAACAAATTTACTTACTACTAACTAGTTGATAGGTAGTTACTGTTCCCACCTTTCATAAGTCAGCCTTATACTTTGCTGTACTGTATCACGTCCGTTTATTAAATATCACATCCTCACCACATTGTACCTAGGTACAAGTGAATCATTCAAACAATAAAAAAGCCGCGGACGTCCCTTATCAACATAAACAAAACCGCAGTTACGTTCTACGTAACGTAACTATTATCTTTGGTTTGTTTCAAGGTTGATTGATAACTTTTAATAATTAAAATTCCAATTTGATGGCCCATCCACAAGGCATCCACGGGTGATCTCAACCTCGAGGTCGCCTGTACAATTACCGTCCTCGTCGGGTAGACGCTCCACGGTGCCTGAACTTAAATCGTCAGCGAATGATATGAGAACGGGTTTCGGCGCTACTACTCTGAATTGTAACACCACAGGCGGAAGTGAAAGTGTTTCAAGCCACTGTTTACACCCAAAGTCAGCTTCCTGTAACAATCGATATGAAAGGTTCATAAAAACATACTTATCATTGATTTGCTACATAGTCAACAACCGAAATCTGCCCTTTTCGCTTTCTTATTTAAACGTTCCTATGAGGTCTAAGGATATGGACATACAGAAGCAGGTTGTCGGTACCGGTTTCCAGGACTGGGTCATTCGATCCGATGGACTGGGCCAACGATCTGAAACCTGCTACTTATGTCCTTATCCTCATATTTTGAGTTACGAATGTAGTAATTTTGAAAAAAATATTACTTTGTTTTCATAGCTTATCTGGGCGTTGCATATGCCGTCATCTAGTTGGAAGTATGATTTGTAGTCACTGAGCGGGAAATAAGACAAACCTGAAACAATTCAATTCAAGTTCAGTCCGCATCCAGATCAATTTGTAAATACTTATTTCTGATAGAATAAGCCCATTTATGTAAGTTTAAGTTTCTGTTAAGAGCAAGATTATATTTATATTGAAATAACAGTTCTGATTCTTATTTTTTTAACTGTTAATTTGATTTCATTTTTTATTTTGAGTTTAGCTTTAATATGATTTTTGCTTTTTTTTGTGATAGATTTTAAATTTCAATCAATGCAAGTGTAGTATAGACGTAACTGTGAAATACATGTACTTTAATGTTCATATAAATTTGTGTATGTCTTGTAATGATTATCCCTTTTGCTGATGCTTACCTTGAACGAGCTTTGTTTCCACAAGTGAAGTACACGTAGAGCATCTCACAGCCGCAGCAATAATGGCTAAAGTAAGCACTTTCAATGTCATGATGATCTTTTATGAAAGTTATCCGAAGCTCCGAATAATGTGACAGATTCCAAGGTTGGCAAGTGCTTATATATTGAGTTCTTTGATAATCGAGTGTAAATGTAACATCGAGAGCAAATCATGCATTTAATAGTGACAAATAAATAATTCACCACAGTTTATAATATTTGATTGAATATGGGAGACCGGGGAATTTAGGTCATGCAAATTCCATAAGTAACATTAATGGCATCAGTTATACATCAATTGTGAAAATGTAGCCCTAGCTATAACGTTTCACGAGATACACCCTGGTGACAGACGTACAACCAAGCCTTAGTAATAGGGTCCCATTTTCACCCTTTGGGTAAGGAACACTAAAAATGTGTTGGTTTTGCATTTAGTTTTATTGAAAGTGTTCATAACTCACAGACCGTAAATACCGGACTTATATCATCGGTTTCATACATTAGGAATTATTGCCTTGT
This sequence comes from Anarsia innoxiella, assembly GCA_947563765.1. Lineage (NCBI taxonomy): Eukaryota > Metazoa > Arthropoda > Insecta > Lepidoptera > Gelechiidae > Anarsia > Anarsia innoxiella. The sequence goes on from OX387392.1 coordinate 178,374, forward strand.
TAGGTATATATCCAAATACGTTTGTCGCACTTTGATACCCGTCTTGTGTTTCCTACTTACCTGCGTTGACCTATATCACCTGAATATAGCACCTGGACCGATCTGGACCGACCTAGACCGTATCCGATGTATATCCGACACGGTACTTACTGCCATTCGTTTACTTTTAAATTCAATTGTATACAGCTCGGATCCGGAATTGTAACAAATACGTCGATACATATACATATATATCTGTGAAAATACATATCGGTACCTATATTTTTAACATGTGTTTTACTGCTAAGCCCAATTACTTATAATTCGGTAAAAACTTGTGGCACTGTAAAAATAAGAGCGATACGGTATATTTTCAATTATTACATTTATGAAGTATATAGATTTAAAACGGCATTCAAAGTTTCTTTTTAAGACACTTATATGATAATTGTAGTCTGTTAAATCGCACCAGTTCATTAATGGAAAATTACTTAAAATAATGCCCATATACTTATGTAGGTAATCGGAGTGTTTTTGTTACATCGTCGTATCTTTGTACCTACCTGTAATTCAACACCTACTATTAAATTCTTTAAAACAATTAGTTTTATTTCAATTTAATTAATTTGTACCTCACCAGGCTCTCCAACTGCGTTTTATAAATTGTCTTGGCAGCCATAGTTGCAATTCTGTATTTTTTGCTCCTGCCTGGGTATGTAAGCGAAATAATTTAGTCGTAGACAGGTGCTAGGACGTCTGGCCTTTAGTACCTGACTGACATTGTCTCACGTAAGATCCTAAATACAGCCGAGGGGTCAATGTCCTCATTACCGCCATCACACTGTGTTTGTTTCAAATTCCGACCGAATATCATCATTATCATACAAATTGCTGCCAATACTGATGTCGCATTAGTAAATTGACACTAAACTCGTTTCTTTGTGTTTACTTTTAGTTAGTTTCAAATTATGAAGGCTGTCTGTTTTCTGTATTGGCTATACAATCAGCCGCCGACGCCGTTTCGCCGGTTACATTACGTTCCGGTTGCCAAACGTGCTTATAAATAACAGAATGTTTATTTAATATTTATATTTTTTTGGAATAATTAAAAAGGGTTGGTATGCTGTGAGCGTTTGTTGTTGAAATTAGTGTGGCTAAATGTCAGTAGTGTATACTAATGTATAGCCTGCTTCGCCGGTCTCGCTTTGCGTCAGGAAACAACGGAGCTTCTCTCGTGGCTGTTTTTATAGGAATCTATCTTAGATCACAGTCCGGCCCATACAATAATCTTTTCTCGGCATTATTTGTCTCATACATTGTGCTCAAACCGGAGGTTTTAGATGCCTTAAAGCAGATTTAGATTGAAGCACTTAGTACTTTTCTTTCCCGCTTTATTTCTACTGACTACATAGAGTTTGTCCACGTTCTTCGGTGGTATTTACTCAATTTACAAGTAACAAGGGGTGTTTCATGTTGTTTGTGGCTTCTCGTTTTTTTGACTGGAATATTTATTACTTTAGTCTTTGAGCTTTTCATGACGTTTCTATCCCTTTTCAGGTTTTACATTAAACTTGTTTCTTTTTTTTCATTGCTTCTCTGGCAAATATTCCTAGTGCGTGTGAATTTTACTTAAGTAGGTAGTTAAGTTTTAAACCGTCGTCGGTTACAGTAGGTAAAAAGTTTTTCAAAGCTGTTGCCTGTATCAGCGAAATATGTACCTTATACACACACATTTGCAGGTCGGCGTTACATTCACAAGCGCAGGCAACCACATGTCAAGATCATATTACTGAATCTTGTAATAATTTCCATAGTGTCTCATTTCAAGTGGTCAGCGGTTTAAGCGATAAATCCACATCCTGATTCATAACAAATTATTTTCTTCATTACTATGACTATTCTGTTACTTCGTTTGGTCTGATTTCCTTCTAAAGTTTAGGAACCAGAACAGATCTGGGGCACAAGTCTGCTATTAATTTAAAAGTTGTGTGTCGGCAGAGCGTCAATGGCATTTTTTGACACATTTGGTATTCTGCTAAACCGTTGTGCTAAACAATGGCTTTCACTGATTGCGACCAAATGAGGTAAAAAAATGACGTTGACATTCTCATAGATACTTTGCCGACACACAATTGAAAATGTTGTAAATTAGCAAACTTGGACCCCTGGAACACTCACACAGGGTCTTAAAACGTCTACAATTTACGGTACATTTTTACTAAAGTCCATGAGTCATTAAGGTTAAGAGTCGCGTCGTTGGACACTGAATGAAGTGTTTTTGTTTGACTTTGAAAGACATTCGAAATGAGAGTAGCTCTTAGTTCAGCCCACTTTTGTATAGTAACAATGACGATGTAGAATTGTTTGAGATACAAAGCCATTGAAAACCAGGTTTCTATTTTCTACCAGCGTCTTTCAAAATGGTCCGACTTGGCTAAGATTTATATTAAATAACGTTTCTTGACTGTATATGCTCAGCTACAGTTTCTAAACGTAGGTAATTAGTAGTTATAAGCATTGTGACCATATCCATAATAGATAACTATTACCAGATAAAATTGAAATGATCACTTATAAGCTGAGTGGTCTATTCATCTTTTGCTAAGATTACCTTAAGTAATATTTTAATAGCAATCTCTGGTGCCTAGTCTTCTTTCCTCCCTGCCGTAGACCACTCCACTCCACTCCGGACTACTTACGAATCATTATACCAAACTTATTCATCTTTGAGATTTAAGGACCCAAGTATTAGTACCCAATCTATGATGATAGGCAGTAGAAAAGTCGTGTACTTCAACACCTTGGAAAAAATAAAACATAAAATTGCATTAGATAAAGTAAATAGGTACTTCGTAAGTCGGTACCTACTTTAATATTCCAGAGTTTACGTTTATTTTATTACGTAGGTATTTCTACGTTTGACACTCTACCTAGACAAAAAAAAAATCCAATCTTGAATCAATTTCAATAATTTGTATCAATAAAAATCTTTCGAATTCTAAGTATATCTTCTCGACAATAGAAGAAAAAAATAGTTGGTAAACAACATTAGGATATAAATACATCGGCGACGATGTTCGTGCCAAATCACTATCTTGATAGAATAAGAGCCGGTGCACAACGACTTTTAAAAATACTCTCGGAGACGCCATGCGACGAGGAATGTCGCAAAATAAAACTTTACTAAACCCACCTACATTACAATGAAACTATATTTTGTTGGTGTTGTAACGGCGGCCACTTTTGACAAATTATTTAGCATTTTGTAATACATCTCTCTACAACGGCGTTTAGTGCTATAACTTTTGACCGGTTATGAGTTTTGACTGTAATATAACAGATATTACAGTCAAAACGATTATAAGAATTGCAAAACTTGTTTTGAAAAGAGCAACCTCACAGAGTTTCTTGCTAGGTTCTTCTCTGGGGGAAACTGCACTTTGCGAATCTAGTGCTAGCTTTAAAAAAAACCTATATATAATATATATAGGTTTTTATATATATATTATAATAATGTAATGGTTTCAAGAGCATTTTTTGTCCATATGAAATAAATATATTTTTGACTTTGATAAAATAATGTATTTTGATCAAGTGTTACCTACATTTAATTTGTGGCACGGGATATAAATCAATTACGGCCGTAATTAATTTTAGATGTAGCAAAAACGTTATATGTACCTATGTTCTATGTCAGGTTTAAGGAGATTATTATTTATTTATTTTTGATAGTCTACTCATAGTACCTACAATAAATTACCGCAAGAAACGTAGCGGTTTTTATGAAAATAAATCAGTAATTAATTGGTAAAAAGTAATTGTAAAGCGAAAGTTAAAACAGTAAAAACAAGAGATAAAAGTAATGAAAAAGTTGTTCTTATTTGCTTTAAAACAGATTTATTATTTATTGCATGTACTTTAATTAAGTGCTAAACGTGGTAAGGTACTCACCAATTACTATTTTTTGTTATTTTACAAGTCTTCGTGACGAAAGCTAAAGTTAGAATAATATGAAAGGTAGGTAAAAAGAAAGATATCTGAGAAAGATTAAACAGCAGGTTTTTTTGTAAACAAGTGAATAAACATGTGACAGAAACTTAGCTGTCTCGTCTTACATTAATTCGTTGATTTGGCAGAACGTTTCGAATTACCTATTCTTGTAAAAAATCTGCAAGTAAGCACTTGTATCTAATTTGAGTTCAGCTTTTACGTTACTGTCAAGAAACTTCAATATAGCATTGGATGCAAGTTTTAAATCAGCTAGGAAAGGTACTTTCAAAAACTGAAAAGTTGGTTACTAACTCTATTTCATGGACACTATGTTGCATAGATAACTGCTACACAAGCCGCTAGTTTTTCGCCTTTGTTAGACCACAATTACAAAACGAAACACTCAATGCACTTCAATGCAAAAGCCTTGACGCAATGCGCAGATGATAGCAACCAATGCCCGCCAATTAGCCACCAATAGAGTGCACCAGCCTTTAGTAAACAAGAATGTTTACTTGTATATACGCAGGAAACCATTACAGTAACGATTTCAAAGAAATAATACATATAAACAAAGTAAGTGCATGGACACACGTCGATCAACATAAACTCATGCCAACCGGTACTAATGACGATCGTTTACTGAAAAAGTTACATTTTTTCTTTTTAAAGTAGGTCCCTAGTTGGGTTTCCATTCTTGTATCGGAATAGCGTTTTTTTATATCTGCTTTTGTTATAAAAAAAACTGACTGACAGTAAATAGTAACAGAAAAGTACAATTCTCTCCTTTTCCGGAAGTTAAAGATATTATGGAAGCTCTGTCTTAGAAATATACCGTACTCGTACTTGCCTAAAAAACCGCTTCCAGTGCCAGATTCTAATGCTAAACATTTCGTCCTTTGAGAAGTACAAGAAATACTTTTTCCCGTCTAATACATACCTAAATCTAAATGATTCCCTTAAATAACAGTTATAGTTTTTATAATGGTAATCTATCCCTGTTACCTATTTACATGCTCAGTATACTCGTCAGCCATTATATTTAAGGACTCTACAATAATGAATTGTTGTTTTAAAATACTTTAAATAAAAACATGTTAATAATAGGCATAGCGATGATATATGGAGTTACTGGCAGGTGTGTGGTAACCAGTTACAAGACGCACGGCATGTGATGCTACAACTGGTAAACTTTAACTAGGAACTCGATTACCATAAGCGTACTGACAGTCCAGGTGTTAATATAATTGTTGCATGAGATATTCAGGGCAATTAAGACGAAGGCTGTCTCACGGATCTGATCACGCATCGCTCTACGAGGATAAATGGCGGCCGTTGTTTGTTCGAAACTACACTTGGCTTAATGTACGTAATTGTAATAACTGCAGTTTTGTGATCTTTTGTCAATAATCATACCGAAACAAACAACGCAAAGACGTCACTTACATTCAAAAGTTACCTACTACTTTATTTCTAGTGATGTGAGTATAAAATACAATAACAATAGACTTAACTGCGTAAATGCTTGGTATTTCAGCCAATGTTTAATATTGTGTCGTGTTTGTCTGTTAGCTGTTTACCCGTTATTGTAAGGTTCCACGTATTCACTCGTACGGCTGTAGATCATTATGGAAATTGGTGAAGTTCGGTTTAATCAGTTGTAATTCAAGGCTGGGTTCGTTGACTTTACTGATAGCGCGATTACGATCTACGTCTGCTGATTTACCAAATTTACCTACTACTAACTAGTTGATAGGTAGTTACTGTTCCCACCTTTCATAGTCAGCCTTATACTTTGCTGTACTGTATCACGTCCGTTTATTAAATGTAAATTAGCAAAAGCTGTTGTACCTAGGTAGGTACAAGTGAATCATTAAAAAAATAAAAATGCCGCGGACGTCCCTTATCAACATAAACAAAACCACAGTTGTACTTTCTTCGTAAGTATTATCTTTGTTTTGTTTCAAGGTTGATTGATAATTCACTGTTTAAACGAAAGGCTATCTGCTGTTTATTTTACAAATTCTGTTAAATAGTGTAGAATTCATTGTTTCGACATTGATTGCCCCTTGTGTTGTCATTCTGAAATAGACAGAACGATCAATACGTGGGCTTTACCCCAAGTGGTGTAGTGTCTCTCTCTTCACAACTGGAACCTTGTTTCTCTCTCCATCAACGGAAGGCATCCAGTGGTGATTTCAACCTCGACGTCGCCTGTACAATCACCGTCCTCGTCGGGTTGACGTTCCACGGTGGCTGAACTTAAATCGTTTGCGAACGATATGAGAACGGGTTTTAACCCTGTTGCGCTGACTTGTAATACCTCCGGTGGAGTTGGCACTATACCAATTAGTCTGCCACAGCCGAATGGAGCTTCCTGTAACAATCGAAATGAAAGATCTCTACTCATTCATCATCATGATCATCATGTCAGTTTATGGAAGTCCACTGCTGGACATAAGCCAAGGATCTCTACAACGACCAGTTATATGCGCTGCCCACATCCAACAGCTTCCCGCGACTTTCGCCAGGTCGTCGGACCACCATGATGGAGGTCTTCTCACACTGCCTCGTCCGGTGCGTGGTCGTCGCTCGTGAACCTTTCTGCCCCATCGTCCATCGGTTCGTTCATTCATTAAAATCTATTTATCGTTGATTTGCTACATACCTACTCAAAGCCCCAAATCTTTTGCTTTCTTATTTGAATATCAGGTGTAATATTGTAAATGCAATAGTAGAAATATTACCCTGTCATCGTAATGAAACACGGCGCTGCATTCGCCGTCATCCATCACGTATATGAGGCGCGGGTAGGCGGTTATCACCGGTACATCGGCGAGACCTGAAACAATTCTTCGATTTAATTCCACATCCCAGATCAGTTTGTAAAATTGCTTTTGCTGTTGATTACCTTGTGTGAGTGTTGTAGTCGTATTGACATCACAGGTAGAGCACCTCACAACAGCAGCAATAATGGCTAAAGTAAGCACTTTCAATGTCATGATGATCCTTTAAGAATATTATCCGAAGTTCTGAATAATGTGACAGAATCCGAGGTTGGCAAGTGCTGATATGTTGAGTTCTTTGATATTTGAGTGTGAATGTTATATTGAAAGCAAATCAGGCGTTTAATAAATAAATAATACACAAATAAATAATTCACCACAGTTTGAAATATTTTATTGTATTTGGGAGACCGGGGACTATAGGTCATGCGAATTCATAAGTAGGTGACATTTAACGAATAAATAAGTGTTTCTCTAGTAGGTACTTATACATAATAAATAGGTATATTTTCTTACTTGTTGAAGCGTTTAACACATGAATATTTTTCCGATCTATCTACTACTCGTGTAAAGATAAAGAAAAGAAGAGTGACATCATGTAATTTCACGAAAAATATGTTTATCTCAATGAATGTTTTTCCTAATGTACCTACCTAGTTGCAGTTTATTCTTATAGAGCAAGGTACCTATTTGAAAAAGTGCGAGTCGGACTCACGCACGAAGGATTCCGTACCATTCACTAGGTTAACAATAGCAGCAAAATACATATAATAAATTATAGGTAGACATGATACCGAGCAAAAAAGGCAAAAAAAACACGTTTGTTGTACATATAGGAGTCCTCATTTATTATTAACTAGCTGTCCCGGCGAACTTCGTCCCGCCTTAGAATGAACTTTATTGTGTAGGAATAAAGTTCAAATTGACTCTACATTTTAGTAAGAAAACATTTGTATGGGAAAAAGAAAAGGTCTGTTTTAGGGCTTTCCCGGCAATTATTCGAATTTTTTTCACCGTAAGAACCTTCTCCTGATAATAACGAACAGAACAAAAAAAGAATTAGCGAAATCGGTCCAGCCGTTCAGGCGTGATGCCGTGACAACGGAAAACGGGTTTCATTTTTATATATATAGATAGATAGATATTCTATTTTTAGTATTTGTTGTTATACCGTCGTCAGTAATAAGTATGTAGGTACATAATTTTTGAAAAGAACGCTCTAGCCTGGTGTTTACCCTGGTGTCAGACTGATGGACAGCGGAGCCGAGCGGGTCCCATTTTCACCCTTTGGGTATGAAACACTAAAATTATGTTGGTTTTGCATTTAGTTTTATTGAAATAGTTCAAAACTCATAGACCGTAAATACCGGACTTATAACATCGAGTTTCATTCCTTAGGAATTATTGCCTGCTTAAGCCCGTCTTGTGTTTCCTACTTACCTGCGTTGACCTATCTTATCACCTGAATATAGCACCTGAACCGACCTAGACCGTGTCCGATGTATATCCGATACGGTACCTACCACCATTTGTTACTTTTAAATTCAATTGTAAACAGCTCGAATCCGGAATTGCAACAAATACTTTCGTCGATCGATACATATCTCTGAAATTACATATCGGTACCTATACTGTTCGAATTACAACTACCTATAAATGTAAAGAAAAACTCTTTATTCTCACTTTCACTAAAGTTACACTTTTAAATAATAAATAAAGGTAGCAAACATGATTTTTAATGGTAGTAGGTACCTGTAAGTAATTGATTCCGTAAAAATCTGTGGCACTGTAAAAAAAGAGACTGCCATTCACAATAATAAGTATAAAAAACGGTATTCAAAGTTTCTTTTTAAGACACTTATATGATAATTGTAGTCTGTTAAATCGCACCAGTTCATTAATGGAAAATTACTTAAAAGAATGCCCATATACTTATGTAGGTAATCGGAGTGTTTTTGTTATCCTCAAGAGTAACCTCAAGAGTTTCTTGCTGGCTTCTTCTCTGGGGAATCTGCCTTCCGAAGTCAGCGTAGCTTCAGTCAGTTAATTTGCTTTTACTTTTGTTAACTTGTTATAATTTTGTTTTTATTTTTATTTTGTTTTATATTTCTGACGCATTCAAGTGTAATTTTGGGTTACCTATGAATAAATCTCTATTGAATTGAATTGAATTGAATTGAGTTACATCGTCGTATCTTTGTACCTACCTGTAATTCAATACTATTAAATTCTTTAAAACAATTAGTTTTATTTCAATTTAATTAATTTGTATCTCACCAGGCTCTCCCACTGCGTTTTATAAATTGTCTTGGCAGCCATAGTTGCAATTCTGTATTTTTTGCTCCTGGGTATGTAAACGAGATAATTTAGTCGTAGACAGGTGCTAGGACGTCTGGCCTTTAGTACCTGACTGACATTGTCTCACGTAAGATCCTAAATACAGCCGAGGGGTCAATGTCCTCATTACCGCCATCACACTGTGTTTGTTTCAAATTCCGACCGAATATCATCATTATCATACAAATTGCTGCCAATACTGATGTCGCATTAGTAAATTGACACTAAACTCGTTTCTGTGTGTTTACTTTTAGTTAGTTTCAAATTATGAAGGCTGTCTGTGTTCTGTATTGGCTATTCAATCAGCCGCCGCTGTTTTGTCAATAAATTAATACAAAAACAAATTCTTGGCAGATGTTGGCCAGAATTTCTATTGGAAAATCGGCCAACAGTGTGAAACCGCCTCATCCATCTCTTATTTCAAATAAAAATAGGTATCCTTTTCTTAGATAATTTCATTAGTATGAAATACATATTTATCTATCCTTTTCTCTCTTCGATGGACGATGGGGTAGAAAGGTTCTCGAATGGCGACCATGTACCGGACTTCCAACGAGGCCTCCAATAAGGTGGACCGACGACCTAGTGAAAGTCACGGGAAGCCGTTGGATGTGGGCAGCGCATGACCGGTCGTTGTGGAGATCCTTGGGGGAGGCTTTTGTCCAACAGTGGACGTCCATAAGCTTCCATAAGCATGATGATGATGATGATGATCCTCTTCTAGGCTAGAGATGAGAAAAATGTTTCTTTTTTATTTAAAAAGTTAAAGTACTTACCTATATGATTTTATGATAGAGTCGTTCGTAAGTAGGTTCCTTCCTAAATTAAACATATAACATCAGTTTTAGTAATCACATTGTTTTTTGTACCGTAGCATCTAGATTCTAGAATATTCAGTTGACAATCGGCAAATGGAAAATTATGAAATGTAGTTAGTAAGTATTATCGCGAATCCGATTAGCTCAGCGGGTGTGCGCGCACGCAGCCTCCTTCCGACCTTGGACGCGACGGGCGCCGAACCTCTTGCTGCTACTCCACAAGAAAACCAACAAGTGCGCAACGAATTATAAAATTTATGGTTCAACACATAAACTGGAAATTAAACCGGTTCCTTAATAAGTATTTGATAAACTTTGTATTTTCCCAAAAATGTAAATTACTTGTTTTTCGAGTTTTCTAAGTATTCCGAGTGAGTATTGCGCATCTATGTATTATGGCCGGTTGAAGTAACTTTCGTATAAAAATTAATAGATTGATGTTAGCCGACTCTATCAATCACATTTTTTTTTTCAGTTTTTTTTTTTTAATATTTCAAGAAGTTAATTCTTTTAAACTCTCATTGTAATATAGGTATAAATAAATTCTAGTCACGGAACCCAAAAAGCAAAACAACGATCATGTCAATCATTCTTAAGTTGCGTCACTGTCTTCACCGCGTATAAGTAGTGTTTTCTAATCTGTGGTATAAGCAAGTATTCGCCTATCAGCCAGGTATCATGTAGCTACAATATTCACATATCTATTTATAAAAAATGCTCTAAGTAAAATTAAATACTTATAAGTCGCTGAGGCTTTAAAGGCAAACAAACTTTACTCTCAAAACACAGTTTGACAAGTTAATTGATATAGGAGATTGTAAGGTCACCTCGATAACATTTGAATGTTTGTTTATTCGTTAACTTATTTAGATTAGATAGGTGCGTAGGTACTCGTAATTAATTAAATAACATGTTGCCAAGCTATTAGTAGAGCATAAAATACGTAAATCGTCGAGTGGAACCTTTGTAACTGTGTTTAAATTGGAGTTATAATATAAATGACAGCTATAGGTACTAACTGATTTACGATTGACTGATATACTTAACAATTTCCTCTGTTGATATGTATTAAGTACATAAGTATAGCGAAAAAGCTAGGGAAGACGTGTGATAAATAATCTACTACTTTTAATTGAAATTGGATTGTTTGTAAACATTTTGCGAATCCGATGATCTTCGTGTGGGTAGTTGACCTTTTAGTTTTAGGAATGTGAAGATACTACTTATTAGTAGCTTGCCTTACTACTCGTACTACTGCTTAGGTATAATATACACATTCGTGACTTTGCATTTTTAACTATCGTAATCATTACATTACGATAGTCTATCTGGCTTATCTAATTTACGTATCAAACCAGATCTTAATGATTTTATCTATTTCTAGTGATATATTCCTATAGCAAAAGTGTCAGTATATTTACTTAAAGTGCGCTGATGTTTTATGCGTTGCTCGCAGCGTCAGACGCATGCGATCAGGTTTCTCTATATAAAATCGACGGCTGCGTGCAACGCATGAAACAACGCACGCCTTAGTTATTAATGTATGAAGAAACCTGGGACCGGATTCTACTAATTACCAAATGAAAAATGGTGTCTCTCTAAAATGTGAATTGTAAGATTTTACACATTTTGGTATTCTCTTAAGAGATAAGTTGACAGTGGACAACTATCGGCCGTACATTTTATTACTTTACGCTTTAATCGGTATTCTACTCCGAAATGTCACATGAGTGGCAGTTCCAAACGGTAGTCTCTTCGCTATTTGACAGTAGACAAAACCCTCTAGAGACTACTAATCGACTACTAATCGACTATTAATCGTGGCACTTAAGAGAATACCAAATTTGTGACCTATTACTGTGTTAATCTGTTGGCTATAGCTTGGTCGCTTAACTTAATTTAGCGGAATTGGTACCCTGATCGCATGCATCTGACGCTGCGAGCAACGCATGAAACAACAGCGCGCTTTAGTTTATAGAAATCTAAGAAATGTAGAGCAGGACAATCAAATGAATATGCAAACAGATTAGCGTTCTCTGAAACGTTTTGTATATTTCCAAGCCATTTCCTACTTTGAATGACAAGGTTAATCATTGAAGGAATTATTTAAGTACTTAATAATGAAGAGAGATGTTATTTACTCCGCTGATGTTTCCGTCAACAGTCTTACTTACTTATCTTGTTTATGAGGCAGCCAACTTCAGATCCATTCATTATTGGTACCTACTCGAATACAAATTACCTTGTTACTAAATCTTGTTATTTAAAATAGATATTATTTACTACTGTTTAAAATCTTACGTTAATCGTATTATTATGACAAAATTTATAGTTTCGGCATTCCACTCGAAAACATCTAATTAAACAATTCGCAAAGAATGCCGAACCAGCCTTAACTTATATTTTGGTTATGGTTACAAATAAGATATTTTGTTGAAATGCTCTTTACTCTGTTGGGAAAAGTTCTTTTAATTATTAAGGACATTGTTCCCAAGAGGTTAACGTTATAATTAGTGGTGTATGTACGTAACATTGGGTAATTTACCTTAGGTTTAGTAAGGCCTGTAATAGCAGATCATTTTACTTAAACTCTCTCTACAAGTATATTCTTATTTAGACAGTTTCTCATCTAACTTAAACAATTATTTCTCATGTATTAAAATAGTCAGCCATACAAAATATGTATGATAGTGCATATGTACTAGCTATCAGATGTAGTCATTGCCAACTTTTTAAAACGCATTTCCGACTATAAAAACAAGTAGGTATATAGACATACGCATTTAGATAAACTGATTGTAAACAATGTTATAAAATGTTGTTATCAAGTAGCCATTGTTTACGATGACAGTGCAATAACAAATAAAAAGGTTTTCTGTGCGTTTGAATTTACGGATATTTGTAGAATATATTATTATAGGCTTATTGGTAAACAAATACAGTATGAACAATTAAACTATATTAGCTTTTATTTGGTTTTATAAGCATGTCATTGTGTGTAAAACTGAAGGTGTAAGTAGGACGACATGTCTGAGCTTTCGTCTAAATATAACTACAATGCTATTTGAGAAACATCCCGCCGGAATGCAATGTGACGTTGTAACTACGTAAAAACGAGTACCTATGCATGCAGTTGGTTTCGCCAAAGTTTTGTAAATATAGTATAATGTGTTTGTACCGTCAGGCAATGTAAGAAAGATGGGTAACGAATGCCTCAGCAGTGAACTTTTATTAATGTACCTACCTAGATGACGTAGGCTACAATGTGGCTTTGAAAGAAAAAAAATAAGTTTATTCAGAACTCTTGCGACAAAAATATATATTAAAATGTAAAGTTTTGGGTAAACGAGTGACAACATGAAGGTTCTTTAACTATGTATTGTGCTTTGTTTCACAACTACACGTGTAGATAATCAATCAATTTATACATAATTAAGTACCTATTACCTATATATTATGATATCATCATTTAATTTAAGAGTTAGACTCTTGTCGGTAGAGCGTTCGCCATCTAGGCCTATCCTCTGCCAGTGCTTTAACTTCTTGATACGACATGACGTTAACTTTCTCTTTCACTTGAGTGAAGTAAGTACGTCGCGGTCTTCCTCTGCCTCTCTTTCCCTCAACCTTTCCTTCAATAATGTTTCTCAAGAAACCGTCATGTCGTATCAAGTGTCCTATCATCTTTCCTCTTCTATTTTCTACAGTTCTTAACAAGCAGCGCTTCTCGTTGACCATGTTTAACACTTCCTCGTTACTCTTCCTCTCTGTCCAGCTTATCTTCTCCATCCTATTATGATATATATATATATTACTAGCTGTCCCGGCGAACTTTGTCCCGCCTTAGAATGAACTTTATTGTGTAGGAATAAAGTTCAAATTGACTCTACATTTTAGTTAAGAAAACATTTGTATGGGAAAAAGAAAAGGTCTGTTTTAGGGCTTTCCCGGCAATTATTCGAATTTTTCTCACCGTAAGAACCTTCTCCTGATAATTACGAACAGAACAAAAAAAGAATTAGCGAAATCGGTCCAGCCGTTCAGGCGTGATGCCGTGATCAAGGGAAATGGGGATTCATTTTTATATACTTACTAGCTGTCCCGGCGAACTTCGTCCCGCCTTAGAATGAACTTTATTGTGTAAGAATAAAGTTCAAATTGACTCTACATTTTAGTAAGAAAACATTTGTACGGGAAAAAGAAAAGGTCTGTTTTAGGGCTTTCCCGGCAATTATTCGAATTTTTCTCACCGTAAGAACCATCCGTGGACTTCAATGAACATTTTAAAAAAAGAATTAGCGAAATCGGTCCAGCCGTTCAGGCGTGATGCCGTGACAACGGAAAACGGGTTTCATTTTTATATATATAGATATAGATGATATATTATGGTTATAAGTGGTTATAAGTTACCCACATTATATCTAAATTTCATCTTTTCCGTAGAATAGATATTTTTATTTCATTTTTCTTACTTTTGAATCTCTTCAAAACAGTTTCGCTAAATAGTAAACAAACTACAATGGTAATTCCCCTAATTAACTTTACTCATACTTTACTACTTACCTCACACGTGTACACGCGTGAAGTTTTTGCTAAACAATAATGATTGTTTGTAATATTTATTCTTTTTATGGCTCTACAAGTCATCAGTCGCCGTGGTAATGGCCGTGACGGTGGCAATGATGGTGTCGTCAGCCTGTCATCATCATCAGATGATTTCATTGGGTTCAGCCACTGACTCAAGTAACTGGGCTCACATAAAACATCAGACGATCATATCAGATTCAAAGTTACTAACTTTTCTTTATTTTAACATATTTTCTTGTAGATAGGTATCTTTCAACATCACAGATATTATCTATCTTAAAAAACATAATTCTTATTTTCCGATAGTTTCCGAAATACTTTTGTCGAATGTCGTTTTTGCAGATTTCTTTCGGTTACTGTTCCAACATCAGTACCTTCCTAAGTCATCTGTACATCAAGTAATCTATGAAATACGTTATGGCTCGAGATTTCATAGACATTATCATTCGTCTTGCTTGTAACATATACCGTGTACATTCATACATATGTATAACTGCCCCGGAGATGAAGAGCAATAAAATATTGTGATTGATTTTCTTCAATAACCGTTATATTCCATCGCGTGAGGTACTTATTTAGAATAGCGATTATGGCACAGTACGGCGGGCAATCACGCTTCCACCAATGTGATGTGAGCGTGCGTACGCGCAACGAAATAAACATATTTATGCGATCTAAATTGGGAGCAAGTGTGTAGTAATTAGAGTTATGCTAGTGTTACCATTCCTTATGACGTTATAGGTATCTACGTTGATATTTATTGTGTAGGTAGACATTTTATAATTGACCAAAAAGATACTAGGTAGCTACACAACGCATAAATTATATTCAGCATGCATCTGTGAAATCATTTATCTAGTATAGAAGACAGCCGCGATCAGAAGTCTCAAAAACTTATCGGAGATTGTAAAAATCTACTGAGGACGATCAGTGGTGCCTCTCTGAGGTTGAAGACCTAGTAAGACTCCAGTAAGCCTTTCAGTCTATTACGAGTTTTGATTACGGCACGTAGACAGCCTGGCATTATGATTTAAAAGGAAGAAGAGTCAAGAAACATCTCGAATATGATATATTTCATCCTCCAGAATCAAATTCCAAAGTATCATTATAGAACCTACGACGCAATAACGTTGTACTCGCTGTAAACAATTTCTGAAAGCTGAGCACACAATTGTTTTGGCATTTACCTGTGCGTGGCTGGATAGAGCGTAGCGCTAGCTGTATCTAATGGGTTATTCCGTATGATCGTGGGTAATAGGATCTTCGTTTCGTGTTATGTTATGTCTTGCTCTTCTGAAGCGAACATTTTGCGGACGGTGATTGGCTGGTTGGGAAACAAAAGACGGTGTCTTACAATGTTCGCTAAAGTTTGAAAAGTTGATACCACTAGAGTGCGTTTCATTAAATAGTTCCTATGCCGCCATGTTGGCAGCATTGAATTGTACTGCGAAACACAATCAAGGTAATGCGGCAGTACAAACAATGCTGCCTATTTCATGAAATGCACTCTAGCTGGGCTTTTTTCCCATGCTCTTTAAAAAAAGTTTACACGCTTGCCTCGAACCGAACCCACCTTAAATTTGAAGCCTCTTTTTGGTAGACGGCCAACAGATACATATAATTACTTACTCAATTTACATGCTGAATAAAACGAAAAGGTAGAAATGAACCGTAGCGTGACATTATCACACCTTGGTCAGAAAGATCGCGTGTTTGTCGGCGCTGTGTTTAGAATTCCTCAAGGCGGTGCCCTGACATTTGCAGCGCACAAATAAAACTATAAAACTGATTGTAATTAGTCAGAATAGCCAGTGACGGCGGCGTGTTGGACGGGTGTTGGAGGGTATTTGTTAACCTTAATAAGCTGTATTTACCTACCTTTTGCTTGGATGACTGTGTGTGATGATGGAGATAGGTTCCTTCAGTATCGATTGAAGAACTCTGTTTTTTAATGAGATTTCTTTATCTCCTGAATTAACCTAACCTCATGCTGATAATAGCGAATCAAACGGTTTGAGGTTAACAGGTGAATATAGGTAGGTAGGTATGTGAATATGCCGCCCACAAAGAGCCTAGCGCCGGCCCTGTCCCAATACAATACTCGGCGCGTCCAGATCAAATCGGGTCGCTTAATGCACATTCCGTCGTATTTCGGTCCGCGGCGGATCTACTTTAATCCTAATCTAAACGGGCTGAGTAAGTAGTGAACGGATGTTACTTCGGTGGGGTCAGGATTTTACAGAATATCTAGCTTGGACAGGTATCTAACTGCTAGAGAAGAATACTAACAGAAAGGTACAGCAGCAGTAGGTAAGTACGTACTCTAACAATGTTTTTACGATGGGACATATACACTTTGAACTGTTTGCATTATTTATTTTTGATAAACAGATTTCATATTTATAAGTTAGTATATGAATAGTTTTAGAGGACATAACTCTTATTTTTCTTATTAGGAGAAGCAGTAAAAACTTATGGCAATATCATGTTGGGTAGGCGTGGCTTTAACACAGGCACTTAATCAAGAGTACACCCGTAGGTGCTACTTATTTAATTAAAAGTAGCAGACAGCAGCAAACCTAATTAAATCGCAGATGAAAATCTCAAGTTCTTTACACTAAGCAGTTCCTCGAAGGAGTGATTAAAACCTACAAAGAGATAATCTCGTCACACGCTATGATAGCCACCACGAGACGCTCTCAAGTAGAACCCTTTAATAAGTCCCGTGACGAGACGTGCCCACAGCGCCGTTGAAAATGTTATGTTATACGCTAATTACTTAGTCCAATCACGATTCATGATAACAACAGGGTACCGTATTACGTCGCTGTTTTATTTGGGGAAAATAAAAGGTATTAGCCTTGGTTTGAGATTTATAACAAACCATATAAGATCAATTTAGTGGTGGGAACCTATAAATTGGCTGTTGTGTTTTAAGTAGTTTATAAGTTTTTGTAAGCTGTTGGTTCTCAAATTTAAAAAATATTTATTGAATTTCAAACTCAATGCCGATTAAACGTTTCCCCATAACAATATACTTCTTGTAATTTAAGCGATAACTGACAATATTTCTTACGCATGCTGTGTTCACCTATAATTGGATCTACATCTCTGCTTTA
The DNA here is from genome assembly GCA_947563765.1 of Anarsia innoxiella. Lineage (NCBI taxonomy): Eukaryota > Metazoa > Arthropoda > Insecta > Lepidoptera > Gelechiidae > Anarsia > Anarsia innoxiella. Next base: position 195,990 of record OX387392.1, read on the forward strand.
CCATAATTGTACGATAATATCTATAATCTAAGTTGTAAATCTGTTGGTGAACCAATAAATAAATAAATAATAAATAAATTTTATTCATTTTAGGTACATATGGAAAAGAGGTATTGTAAAAATACTAAATGTCTCTCTTACGCCAAGTTAAAACAAATGAACTGTGGAAGCTCTGGCTAGTTGGTAACTGTATAAAGCCTCGAAACTATAAAATGAAACCTGATGAGGCTCAAGTTCTTTGTTGGATTCTTCTTGGGTGATATTCATAATAAAATGTAAAAGTACGTACATTTTAAACTACTTACCAACATATTCAGTGTTTTCAAGTATCTTCGACTTACCGTTATTATTTTGTGCAAAAACACTGCCAAAATAAGTAGGTACAAACAAGTTTGTTGTGTGGGAGACCTCCTTCTTTTTATAACCCATACCAGTATTTATGTTATAGCGGTAACAGAGATATAAAATCTGTAATTTCAACTTGAGGCAGGTGATCATGTTCCAGTTGGACCTCTCCCATAATAAACTGTGGATATGTAGCTGTACGTATCTAGACTCACCGAAGATATTGTCAAGTCATTAGAAGGAATCCCGGTACCCACATACATCACTCCGAGTGTAGCCGGCGACTAAAACAATAGAATGTTAGCTACCTAACGCGTGGGCTGATACAAATCGGCGCCAGTTTCCAAATATCGATATAGCTTCCGCCAGATAACACTCAAATTCCACCTCAATTAAAAAAAATATGTTTATTTACAAGCCTATAAGCAGAGTAGCTAAGAGTGTTGTTTTTATGAACGCTGATAAGTGGGCGTTTATGAAGTAGGTATTCAAATTATGTAAACAGGTTAGTGAATGATCGTTGCAAGAAAAACAAAATAAACTGTGTTATTTATTAGGTGTGTTGTAGGTAAACATGTTTTGTGAAAGAATTTTATAATGCCTAAATAGACTATAGCCGAAAGTCCATAGTCGAAATGTCAAACTAAGCGAACTTACATCGGACTATCTTTAAAACTCATTTTGTAATGGGGGTTTGAGTCTAGCTAGGCGCATCAACCATGAAAGCTGTTTGTTATTCTCAAACTAGGTAAATTACCTACTAAACGCTCAATTCTAGTGTTAATCGATACAATGATTGTATAGTATAGGTATCTACTTTTACTATCGAACTAATTAAACCACAATGCAAGATGATTGAACTTTGTAAAACTCTTACTATTCATCCGCGTTGCGTGCGAGCTATCTTGATATACCGTCTAACAAAAGTGAAAGGAGTCGGATCATACTTTACTAAGCACTTCAATACAATAACACAATGTTTAGTATAAACTTGTTTACGGCGTATTTTATAGGTAGTAATATAAACTTGTGCCTCGTATGTAGGTAGGTAGGTACTAACATTTTACTACGTTTCTACGAGTAGGTATATAATGTCTTCATTGAAATACCTAGTAAAGAAATATACTTCGTGTGAAAATTATTAGGTATATCATTGTAAGTTTCATTCTTGCTAAGTGCGAGTCGGACTCGCACACGTAAGGTTCCGTACCATTCATTAGGTTAAATAGTATAGCCTAGTAATAATGTCTACCAGTAGCAATTATTGGGTACGGAACCCTAAAAACCTGACTGTTGAGTATTTAATGTAGTATTTGCGAAGGATAAAATGTCAAGCTAGTTATCATTATTGATCTAGAATTGAAATCTAGCTGCTAATTAAATAATCTAAATGCCTTGTTTCATTTGAATATTAAACACCTGATATAAAAAAATGTTGAGTTTCAAACACCTAAATTAAATGTAAGCTTTAATTTTTTTGGTGAATTCTCCGTCTATTTTTATTTATAATTTATTCTTGCGAGTAACCCTGATATATCCTCTCATACTTATTTATTAGCAATAGCAAGAAGGTACCTACCTAAAGGTTGTACCCACGAACTTCGAAGTTATTTGCGTCAAATGTTGCCATGTAGGTAGGTATAATTAGCAAAGTTTTGGTTTAATCATTTACTTGGGTAAAATACGGAAGAAGCTTTATTTGTACTTTTATTCGTGGGATTTTTCAGCATAAGGGCGATATTCGTAGTTTTATAGGTAGTCCTATTCAGTAAAGGTAGACTTGCACTCGAGTGTAAGTAAGGTACAGTGGCCTAATAAGGCCCACCTAGTTTCAAATTGAAATAAAATCTTTAATATACCATCATTACGGAAGAAACTGCATGTAATGAATACTACGACTATTTGAGAATCAATATAAAAGCAGCTTTTTAAATATTAACTACATTGAGATAGTATTTTAGCCATTTTAAAAAACATCGATTTTGGGCCTTACTAAAAATGGGTTTGATAATAAGGCCCGTGTTGTTTTCAAATAATTTGCTGTAAAAGTTACAATTAAATACTTCTAAGATGTATAAATATGAAAAGCATCACATTCTTGGATTTTGATAACAGCAAGAATTAATTAAAATCATCAATATTTACTCAGAAATTTATAGTTTTACATCATGTTAGAAAAGAACCCGGAAATTGTTTTCTTTGTATTTCATATAAAAATATTACTGTTTTAAGTAAATATATTTTTGTTTAGGCCAGAATTAAGTCCCTAATGACAATCATTTTGATGTTGAAATTTTCATACATTGGGCCTTATTACACGTATTTGGTATATACGGCCCTGATTGCATGTTGCAAGGCCCTGTAAAAAAAAATATCATAGTAAAAATACATGGTTATTTGATTCAGTTTTATTTGAAGATGAGTTACAGGTATGTGTGAAATTTAAAACGAAATCTTATGTAGAATTATTTTTCTTTCTAAAGTTCCCGTAATATCATCGGAGAAGACATTTTTATGGCATTAGAGTAAAGCATTGTTTTAAATGGTATGTTTAACTAATTACTTTGTATTTTTTTTTGTAGTACCTACATCAAATTAGACAAAACTAAATTTATAAAAAACTAAAGGGCTTTATAAGACTTTGATTGGGTTATACACAGCCCAATACGGTATAGTAAGGCCCAATCATCAACTATGTTGGGCCACCCTAAACGTTTTGGGCCTTGCTACCCACATGTACTATTTTTTCACTAAATGAAAATAAAATCAGACCTGTCTACTTAGAAATCAATAGAATGAACATTAAATAAACACACAAAATAGAAATCTACCTACAAATAATGGCAAAAACAAGTAAAAAATTACGATTTAAGGCAGCGAAATTTAAGGAATGCATTGGCCGTCTCCGAAATCCGTAAAGGAACGGCTCTCACTGAAAAAATGGCGTCCGCTCGCGATCGACTCTTGCGTTCCTGCGTTTCTATTGGTCCATTTTACATGTGCTAGGAATGCGGAGCAGATTAAATATATTTTAACGGGTTTTTTAAACTTGGGCCTTGCAAAACGGCGGGCCTTATTCGCCCACTGTACCTTACTAGGAACGCATAAGCAACACGTGGAATCATCCACGTGGAACATGCTCAAGTTTCATAATGAAGTGATAGTGTCTTAAGTTTCATCATTCCAAGACAACTTGGAGTTAACTTTTTCTAGGAATATTCCGCCTTCACTATTAGTCTCGTGAGAATGAAGCAAATGAGTAAAAATACCATGAAGTTAAGATTACACGGTAAACCGCAAATTGCGTATTTTTACAACCACTATAAAACACTTCACGCTTTAGCTCGGGTTCCTGAGGTGAGGTGCGGGTTAGCTACGCGTCCACTGGATCCGAATCGGAGCGTACGGAGCGGAAGCATTTGTTGCTTTCTATTGATTTCTATGGCGAATCTAGCTAGTCCATGTAGTACCATAGAAATGAATAAGTACAAAGCAACGAATCGTTCTACTCCGTACGCACCGATCCTGATACAGTGGACGCGTAGCTTAAAACATGCAATTTCTAAATCAACAACAAAAGAAAAATATTCCATTTCCCTTTCGAGATTAGAATCGTGAGACAAAACCACAGGAATCATTTGTCACCTTTCTTAATGTAGGTACTTACTTTTTTAAATAAAAATTAAAAAGTACTGAGCTAAGCATTAACTACAAGCGCGTGTAAAGTCGTTTATTTGATGCCAAACATGTCCGAAGCGGAGACGGCAAATAATTATGTGAACTCACCTGCATTGTAAGGAAATGCTGCGCAATTTTTCGCAGAAATCTGTCGCAGTGAACAAACAACTTGATGTTTACCATTTATTTGTTTAAAATATTAACTCGTTGCAGTGAAATTGTTTACTTCAAGGTTGAAAGAGCAAGTTAATATAAGGGTCATTGCAAATGTAGTGCACTCTCCTTTTATTTATCTAAAATGTTAATGCTCAGATCATAAGAGAGAAGAGAATGATTGCTTTTAGAGGACACACAATAGAAACCGCGCCTTCATGACAGCATGAACGTATTATCTTTTGAATCAATTAACATTAAGATAGGTTTCCTATAAACAAGTACCTACAACTACATGCCTACGCATAGGTAGGTACGTATTAAGTAGATACTTAGATAAGTTTTGGGGCGGAGGAGTTTAAACTTTAAACTACGTTTCTGAGTACGTAGTTATTTAATTACCTAAATTAGATATACAACGACCTCAACCTCATCTACTTTGCAAAACCAATAAAAGATACTTTAATATACTCGGAGTGAAGGTTAATGATTATTTTCGTCGGTTTGTTGTCTGTTTCGTCGTGTTTCGTCGGCGTTGCTGAATAGTGTTAGTGAAACCTATTCAATAATGTTAATTTTCTGGATATTTTGCGATAATCTATTCTAATGTATGCCTGGCTAACTGCGTAGTTTTATAACATTGCCGCTGAAATAAATAAATAAAGCGGCAGGTAACTCATCCATTAATAGAAACCTACATGTTGCGTTATTTCTTATTCAGCTATAAATATTTTATGCTAATATTTCTTGGTACTTACTTACTCAGCCACGCACACCTACTTATTAATTTTATCATACAATACAAGTTACCTATATGAATCTTATGTTTATCAGCTGAGACCGAGTTCTTTTTCATTGGTTTCAGTTTTTACTGACAAATAATCGGCTATTTGGTACCCTGTTCATTCTGGTCGTGAGAACTCGAGTGATAATAGTTTTATGCATATCCTACATTCCTAAGGATGTTGGTGCAATCATAAGTAAGAAGGTTCTACCTCAAGATGACCCTGTATCAAGATTCTATAAATTCCAGATAATCTTAGCACAGTAAATAATTACTCAATGTGTGGCGCACATGCGCGTGCATTATATTTTCCACGGTTGCATTGTATTGACCGGCAACGATGTGACGTATGCGCACGCGCTCGGCATCGGACACACATTACTTCAATGACGATTGCTTACGATATTTGTACTCGAATCTACTCTACCTACTGCATATCTAAAAGCATAACTAGGACGCAAACGCTAAACGTTTCATACACTAAATAGGTAGATACCTACTCGTCTCTACCTATATTTTAATCGTACTCAGGTACCTAGTCTTTGACAAGGTTTTATAATAAGTATGCAGTTAAAGATTTCACATATGTCACGCCTCTTTCATTTAGACTGAGACCACTTCCTTCGACGTTACCTCGGTACTAGACCAAATACGTATACCTCCATCGCTTCCACATTCATCAGTACCTTCTTACTTGCTCGTGGTTTCAGGTACGCTTGACTCTTGGATTGAGTATACTTATACATTAGAATTAGGTTACTTCTATGTCCATATCGGTAAACAAAACAATTATAAAATCATACTTATAAATTATAAATGACATTTATAAGTACTTGTTATCACCTGTCTCTATTATTATTCCCACCTGCCTCAGTTTACCCTTTCTTACTCTATTTATGCGGTAAAGAAAAAACAACTAACCATAGTTGTTTGAAAAATAAACTTTAATATTCTTTAAATAACGCTCGTAATTGTAGATAGATACCTATTGTAAGAAAAGCGAAGTCCGTGAAAGGGCATTAATAAACGCGTACTTACATGAGTAATGGTTTCCTTTTCTTGGTTAATTACTAGGCGCTCTGTAGTTTAAATAGCTACTTACATTAAATTATCACAATAATATTATTGTCTATTACACTCATGTGATACCTACATAAATACCTCTATGTGTAAGTAGGTACCTACTCGAGGTTTTGACTGAAATAAATAAATGAGTTAATGAATAGGTACTCTTTGTTTTTTATAGTCTTGAACGTCTTGAATTTGAACAAGAAGTAGGCAGAGTGGTAGGTAGGTACGAAAACTAATAATGATTCTATAAACTTAGGTACACAGATGTTTTCGTTTTTTAATATTTACATAATGTACAACACAATAAATAGATACAATACAATATAATACAAACTTATGCTACTTAAGTACCTACTATATACATAACTATATTTATATAAATATTTATACATAGGTAACCTCATAGATACCCCACTTATAATAGGAAGATATCATCGAGAGCGTCTCCGGGATTCATGGTACCCAAGAGGCTGGCAGCATTTCCTCTTTGAATAGCTATGCTTATTCTTTGAGCAAAAAAGCTGCCAGCTCTCGGATCGCCTGATGCTTCACGGAGACGCGTCGAGATATCGGACAGGAAGGACTTTGCCTCATGGCCCCAGGGGCCAAGCGTTTCGACAGCGAAGGGCACGAAGATATAGTTGCGCGTAATATCGTCATACTTGCGACGTTTGAGCCCTTCAGCTGCCGCTGCAGCCGCACCAGCACTCAGTGACGTAGATGGCAGGTGAGATGGAGCTAATGTATCCACGCAGGTAGCGTCCCATACAAGGCACTTTCCTATCTTCCACGGCATCAAAGTGAGACCGTCTGGTCTTTTGCCATCGGAGCGCATTAAGCCAGTGGGCTCCAGCGCTGAAGGAACACCAGCGGAAACCAATGCCCTGCGGATAATGTCATTGATGGCAGCATGACGTGACAATCGCCCTGCGCTCCTTTGGCAGGAAAGGCCGTGTTGTCCCAATGTACACAGAGGAATAATAAATACTATAATAAATACTCTAAACTTAGGTATCTACGAAAGTTTCCATATCTGAACAAACTACTTTTGTACCTTGTTTATTACCCATTTCTTAAACCTACCTTAAATGGTACCTATTCATTCTTAGAGCAACATAATAGGTAGGTATTTATATAATTAAAACCTTATACAAAACAACGACAAACAAACGCTAGAGTTTTAAGTTTTTCTATCTTTATTACTGTTTGCTTAGCCTGTAGCACTGGCCCTGCCATGAGACATACCTATTTCGATGATTTAAGACCTTATTACTAGACTATTTAGTAACGAGCCAGACTTATACGTTTTAAATAGCCAATTCACATTCAAAAGGTGGTCATACCTCATTTAAATGCTGTCGCAATAGGTACCGGAAACTAAGAGACGTCTAGGTATATGGATAAGTGGTTACTTACTATTAATTTTTATCCTGATAAATGCGAATGAAGTCGCGGGCAGCCTGTAGTAGATTCTATACTTAGATAAATATACCTATTGATTTCCTCCAATAGCATCCTGTTGGTGGGAATTCACAATCGATATTTGAATCGATAACTTAGAAAACAGGTTAAGTGATTCTTGGTAAACAATAATTTATGACGGAGTTTGCATTTTATGGCTTGTTGCATGCAGGTTGTGACTGATACGATTATGATTACTTAGTGTAGATACCTAGGTATACTAGACATCTAATACTTATTACCTATTGTCATACATGTGGTTAACCCAAGACTAATAGCCCGTTTCACAGATAAAATTTAACTGACAGATAAACCTATGTCCATTTCATAACACATGACGTTTTAGACAGAGACAGGTATAAAATATCTATCAGATAAATTATATCTTAGATGGGGATCAGGTCCTTAATCAATTATACCTACGTACCTACACGTAAGAGAGAAATCGCAATCGAAAGTAACAATTTGCTTACCAATTAAATGAACAATTACCAAATTGGTTATGAGAATAAAGAAACAACACTTAGGTTAAGGCATTCAAAACTTTTTACCCGACTGCGCCAGAAGGAGGGTTATGTTTTTCTAGAGTATGTATGTATAATTCTTTGGCACGCTCTACAGCCTAATCGGCATGATTGATTTCAGGTTGAGAGGTGTCGTTAGATTCGTATTTACTATAGGAGTGACACTGGGTAAGTATTAAAAATAAAATGTATTTTTTAAACGTAGTCGGGATTTTTTAAAATAAAAAAAATATATACGGTCGAATTGAGAAACTCCTCCTTTTTTTTGAAGTCGTTTAAAAAGGTTTGGTTAGGTTATTAACTTGTTATCGTGGAGATTATGATATTGCAAGCTATCTTTGCGTTAAAATGTAACAATATGATTCCTATCTATAAAACACTTAACAACATAAATGTTGTAAAGGCCTAGTTTAATTACCATTAAGAAGGTACTTGTCCTCGGTACACTTACATGTTAATACTGAGCAATTATCTTCGCTGCATTCACTTAGGCTTAAGGTAAATAATGCTTTGCACGCTATGTTTGTATTTAGTAACAGACATCGTGTGATGAAGGTGAAATTGTATTGCTTCTTTCTTTTATGTAAATGCTGTAATTACGGTATCTTAAAGGACCAGGCTCATTTATTCATTTTTTTAACTCCAGACAAATGTACAGATATTTCTCATGGCTACATATTAAAGCAAAAAAAATACCGACCAAGTGCGAGTCGGACTCGCGCAAGAAGGGTTCCGTACCGTTCACTATGATATGATATCGAGCAAAAAAGGCAGAAATATCACGTTTGTTGTACATAATTATTATTCTATTTTTAGTATTTGTTGTTATAGTGGCAACGGTAATACATCATTTGTGAAAATTTCAATGCTCTAGCTATAACGGTTCATGCGATACACCCTGGTAACAGACGGAAAACCAAGTCTCAGTAACAGGGTACCGTTTTCACCCTTTGAGTGCGGAACCCAAGAAAATAACTTCGCTACGGAAGTACCTAACTGGCAGGGAGTTTTTATTTTAGTTTTTTTAACGTTTTTTGTCCGTAATTCAATTAAACATATCTTTGAAGTGGTTTTCATTGAAACAACAACATTAACAAAATAATGATTTTGTAATAAAGAATTGATATCCACAATTATAAAATGCTAACTTAAAATATAATCATTATATTATAGCAAAATAATATATTACATAAAATTTACATAATCGCTTACAAAATGAGAGCTTTTCAAATGACTATGAACTCACTAATCTGTGTCAGTAAAAAAGTAATAGTTTAGAATTATTTTAAATGCCTACTAACATATATTTTTGTAGGTATGGGAATTACAGAGATTTTTCAAGAATATTTTCCTCTAAGCTCCTTAGAAAAGAAAATCTCCCATTGTGACAGCAGATACATTTTTATAAGTTTTATAATAGGTATTAAGAGAATACAAAAAGAAATATCTACATAGAATAAAAAATATATTTCTATCTTATCCAATTTCGAGACACGACAAAAATGTATAAAAGATTGAATAATTCAAATTATTGTTACAATACAAACATGTTTATTACATAGAGTTGACTGACATACATTGCCACTTTTTTCATTGTGATAGGCAATATCCTCAAATAAAATATGCAATGTAAGTAAAACAAAATATTGCTAAATCCGCGCATAAAATTGAACTTTGTAACGTGCATTTTACGTAACCAATAGAAAATTCTTAGTGGTTACGCGGGTTGAGAAGCACCTTAGTTATATTGCATAGATAAACACTAACTACTCATAAGGTATGTCTCCACCAGCGCGCTTTTGTTTTCATGTCCAGCTTGCGTTTCATCTTTAATTCGTTTTGCGTCAAGCGCTGTCTTTTAGTATAGAATATATTATAAGGTGCCATACCGCCTGGAACTACGTGCCGGGCCTGGCGCAAAATAGCTACCTTTTGTATGGAATTTCTTATCGTTTGACAGGTTATCTACCAAGAAAACTATGAAAAACTTGCGCCAACCTTGGCACGCTGTCATAAACTCATTTGTATATGAAAAAAAATGTGGCACCTCCTTATATATTCTATACTCAAGAAGCGCTGTACCCTAACTGTTTGACACATTTTGAGGCGTGCGCCATTGTATGTGCTATGCAAGCGCTATGTATGCAAGATGAACGTGAAAGCGCGCTGGTGGGGACATACGTATAGGGAATGTCCAAACATAGGAACGGCCTCCCTTGACTTAGGTATCGGTGAGATCCTATACTTTAATTGACCATTTAACACAGAATGCTGAGATATGCTATTGAACTGGTTTCATTTCGGTGGGTACCGCTGTAGTAGGAGTCGCTTATCTCAGACTTCACACCTGTTCTTTCTCTAGTTGTGCAGTATACACATTTACTGTGTTGCAAACATATAACGCAATGGCCAAGAGAGCAATAGGATATACAAGAAAGTGCTCGTATAGAATGGAATCGAGAGTTAAATGTAATTTTACTCATAATAACAGCTAATTTAATATTCGTAAAAAATCGATCAAGTAATTTACCTATTTATAAAAAAAGCTAATTTTGAAAATTAAAATTGGTTTCTAAATACAAGTAGTTTGTTATCATCAGTATAATCACAAAACACAACGTCCTTCATTGAACACAAGAGTATCAATTGAAGCGTAAGAAAATTCCATTCACAAGAGCGCTATACATCGTAATGATACTTACATACATCCACAAGCGAGGCATAAACGCCTGATAGTTTAAATCAGGCAAATAGCGCGTGTGAAGCATTTGCTCGCAAAATTTCATCAGGCGTTGGAGACTAGTTGATTGAGAAGTTCTGCGTGAAGTCATACTCGATGGTTGGTATGACCGTTTGTACGAATTTCAGGAAAATGATTAGATAAGAGTGGACGCCGAGTTCGCCGCCGGATTCAGTTACCGTTTCTATTATTTTTTTCATTACTTCTGCGTGTCTGTGGAGAGAAAGATTGATTAAGATTGTATTTTAGTAACATTCTAGGAACATCGATCTATTTAGAATGCTTTTATATTCATTGGATGATGAAGGTTTTATGTGACAGATGATCGCAAGTATTGGTGTAAATTTAAAGGAACTTGTTACGTGGTGTGGAATGGACAGATACCTAGGCGTCGTAATCTGTCACACAAATACACATAGGGCTCATATCTAGATATTATACCGGCAAGGATGTACAGAGGCCATGCTAGGTCCAGAGAGATGTGGGTGCGACTCCATGGTGACAGTCTTCTTAGCGTGGTCTTGAGATACGTCTTCATACATCTGCTCCACGCTCAGTAGAGTGTGGTTCTGGAAATACGTCAGTGAAGTTAATTAGATTAGGTGATGGTGTAGGGTTAAGACAAGATTTTATTTCCATCAAGCAATCATAATGGGATGGGTTCAAATGGGTTGTAAAATTAAAATACTTTTCTGATAAAGTCAATACTTTAAACAGTTAAACAGTCAAGAGTTTTTATTAAGTTAAGTTTTTCCCAAAAACTTGCAATAGCTACCTCATCATATCCAATAAGCCAAAGCCGCGGCGTCTGGTAGTACTTGTCGTATGTGATGTGTAGGTCGTAGGTTCGAGTCCGTACAATCTCGTCGCCATCCGCGCCTTTACGCTCTACTTTCGCAGGTTTTTGCGGCGCTAGGGCTGTCGACTGAAGATTTACGGTGGTTATTTAACAGCAATCATTGGAAATATTCCACCCGTAGGCCTTTGCCACACTAGGCGGAAATTCCGTCTTCGATCTCCCGCGTACTGTCACGTAGTTCCGTCGCGGACGAATTTTATATGCAATAACATGTATTGGCGTTCCGCCGCGGAAGTCCAGCGACGGAATTTCCGTCTAATGTGGCAAAGGCCTTAAGTTAATATACATGAAAATGAAAATGAAAAGTGTTTTATTCAAAACTAGGCAAAATTCAATACACTTTTTTGATGTCACTTTTTTAATCTAAAACTACTGCCGGTTCACTACCTGTATAGCCGAGAAGAAGAAGACGGCAAGAAACCTTCGGCACAGGGCCCTACGTTATGTGCAATATAATAATCTTTTTTTTAAATCAAGACTCTTATATACAATTACATGTTGAAAAAAAAATGTACAGAAAAATAATCTTCAATCACAGGTATAAAAATGTTAAACATACCGGATCCACCTCATCCAAGAGTCCAGACTCCTGGAAGTGCTCCATGTCTTCAGCCTCCCCGTCCTCGTCATCATCATCATCATCAGCATCGGCTCCCTGCTGCTCCCCGTCGCTGTCTCCCGTGTCTGCTGCTTCCAGGGTCATCTCACATACCTGGGGTAATGAATTACTATAATTTTAACATTTTTATGGTTTATTTTTTGGTATAAATGAAGTTACATTCCCCATAAGATAATAATAAGTATTTGATTGACGTTGAATTTTTAAGTTCCACAATCATACAAATCACAAAAATGAGGGTCTTTATTTCTTAAAAAAAAATCTTATCTTTTGTTTTTTTAACAACCATGGAGTAAAAACCAACAAAAAACTGAAGGGTCAAAAGAGAAAGAAATGAGACATTTAACAAAGTTTACCTTTTCCTCAACTGTAGGTGATCCAGCGTTATCATAATGATGAGTGTCGACCCAGCCTCCGTCGCCGTCCTGGTCTTCCTCTATCACCTTCTCTTTGTCTTCACAGTATTCAATCTGGTGAGTAAAGGTTGAATAAGTGGTTTGAAGGACATTGGAAAAGCTAAAATAATAAAATAGATAGACTAGGGTCCACATTTGATACTTCAAGTTTATTTATAAGATGTGTAAAAAACTTGTGGAGTGCTTGTAGAGTCTATGCTTACAGAAGAAAAACATCTTTTTGGTAGAAACTGACTATCCAAATGCAATTTCACAATGATTTCAAAATTTAACTAAGAAATACATATTTAATAAAGACAGAGAGACTTAATATAGTGCAATTTGCACACTCAGATCAATTTCTGAGAGGTGTTTGTTAAAATATTAGAACAAAACATTAGTTAACAAACTTGTTTGCATCTCCGGTAGCAAGGGACATTCCTTGTGATGAGGAACTGTTTATCAGCAGGTAGATATGGCCGGAGACGGGACTCCTCTCCCTTCGCCCACTGCCATGTTGGGCAGTGGTGCACCAAATGCTCTCCAGCAGCCACAAACTCTTCAGGAGTCAGTACTCCTGTCTCTTGGAATTTTGATTCCTGGATTACAGACAAAATATTGATAGAACAGTTGTAATATGGAAAACATTGTAAACATAGAACAGTGTAGGTTAAAGAGTCATGTTAAGTGTGCAGTAAAATGCTATGAGGTCTAAGGGCAATGTATAAGCTTAAAGAACCAGAGACATAGGGGTCATGCCCTATTCATTTATTCAAATGGCAGGGCTGTTTCATGTTCTGACCACTTAAAATGGACGATAGAACAATAATTCATGTTGCAGCCTTCATGTTATCTTCATACAGACCATTATGTTACGATGAATTTCAATGACAAAGCAAATGGGCTGTAAACAGTAAACAAAGATTTATGTAAGGCTACGTACCTTCAGTACCGGCGTCAAGTAGCCAGCTACTCCCAAAGCCGTGCCCTTCACTGTATTGATCACACTCTGCATCCTAGGGATTTGTTACCCTTTCTCTTGAAGAAAATTACAATAAAATCGGAAGGATGATAATTAATTTAGAATGAATACCGAAATTAAGGCAAGCAAATGCAGCAGGCAGCTGGTCGACCCGACAAGAAGTGAGTGACTGAATGAATGAAAGTAATTAAATGTCAATGTCAATGCAGTCAACAAGACTGTCCGTCCACACGCACACATGTTTGTTACAAAAGTTATAAATGCATTAAATGCTTGCAAACCTATATAGGTATACACTGTTTTTTTCTAAAATTCCCCTTATGCTTGTAGAACTATTTTATTTTACATGTAAAACATTTTCTACGAATTATTGTTTTGTATAAAAATTCTCGAAAAAACAAGGCAGAATAGCCTTGGTTTAAAAAAGGTTGAAATTAAACGTTACCGTTGCTGTCAAGCTGTCAAGTCATAGTGGCTGTCATTTAATTTAATATTCATTCATTCATTCATAATCGATGATTTTGATACTTTGATACGAAATAAATTGACATTTTCGGGAAAATTCATATTTAATTGTTAAAAACGCTAAATAATGCTCTCATTTTCTGAAAGACTGTAGTATTTCAAGCCGGAATATATATTTAACGTGTCACAAAGATCAGCTACGATGGAGGATGTATTGGATGAAGTGGTTTCTTCGGAAGACTTACAAGTAAGTAAATAATGGACCGTGTGGTGCATGCATTGTGTTGAGGTGTGAGTCACGTTGTTGCATTTTCGTGTCTTCGTTGCAGAAATTCGAGCGCGTGTTCCACGAGCAGCTGCACCAGGGCAAGGTGACGCACAAAGCGCAGTTCGAGTACGCCTGGTGTCTCGTACGCAGCAAATACCCGACCGACATACGAAAGGTCTGACACAACCAATCGTTTTATTGCTTCAGCTTGTTTATTATTACTATAACAATATACCTGTATCTCTATTTTCATCCTTTGTTTTTGCATGTAGTGTAGGCTACAGTTTATTGAATTGGATCATGATATAAGTGTTTCCTTAAATTCACAAAGTTATGAACAGCTTTTAAACAAGTACTTTACCTCGACCTTAAAAAAATTGTTTGATATGTAAGTAACTTTTGAGTGTATACTATTTTCAGGGTATCCTCTTGCTAAAAGAGTTGTCCAACTCACATCCAGACGGCAAGAGAGACTACCTGTTCTACCTCGCGATTGGAAACGCCCGAATCAAGGAGTACAACAAGGCTCTACACTATGTCAAAGCTTTTCTAGAGATTGAACCCGCCAACCAACAGGTTTTGACTTTAGAAGTAAGTTTTTTTTGCTTATTTATATTTAAAATTGTATGATGTATGCTGTAGGTAAAGACCAAATAAATAACAACCTCAGGACAAGTCAGTTGTCTGCATCAAACTTTTTATTTCTTTATGGAAATTAATCGATATTTATTTTTCCCGGCTTATTGCTAAAATATTGTATTCCGTCTCTTCTCATGTTTGTCTTTATTTCTTTGATTAGATTTTCTTTCTTAGGTTTGATGTCTTCATTTATCAATAAGTTTGGGAAAATATGATTTCTTCTGGAATTATTTTTAAAACACATTGCTGATAAATTGCAACACAAATGTGGATTTGTCACGACAACAGTCTTATTCTTACAATAAAATACTTATTCATAGCATGTGTTATCTCTAAGATTACTTATCTATTAGGTTCATTGTCATGGTTCTGAGAAATATCACGTATGAGATTATTGTGTAACTGATATTTTTAATCAAATAGTATTACTAAATAATGAAAAAAAACTGTGTGATACTAGTAGTGTTAAATGGAAAGTTGTGGGGGGGAGGCCTTTGCCCAGCAGTGGGATCTTGATGGCTTAAAAAAATAATATCATTACACCATTTCTTGCCAAGTTAACTTAAGTTGCTTGACACCTCATTCTTTCTTCATGCAAAGGATAGTAGTTATTTACATTATCAACACAACAACATAGCACAACACATAACATATTTTAAGTCAACCCAATTCGCAGAATAAGCTTCTAGAAGTATTAGCAAACATTGTGCCTTCTTATTTTGATTTTAATCCATAGCTGGTCAAAG
Source organism: Anarsia innoxiella (assembly GCA_947563765.1). Classification (NCBI taxonomy): domain Eukaryota; kingdom Metazoa; phylum Arthropoda; class Insecta; order Lepidoptera; family Gelechiidae; genus Anarsia; species Anarsia innoxiella. Next base: position 211,719 of record OX387392.1, read on the forward strand.
AACTTTCTCAAAATATGGCAGTATAAACAACTGCTATTCTTTGAGGTGTCAGTCAAGCTTAGTTTACATGGCAGTCTGTCTCTAACGTAAATGTTTGCGTGTGTAATTCCAGCGTCAGATAAACAAGCGCATGGAGAAGGAGGGTCTGATCGGTATGGCGGTGGCGGGCGGCGCCGTGCTGGCGGTGGGCGGGCTGCTCGGGGTGGCGTTCGCGCTGCTCAACAGGAAATAGCATTGGCCGCTGCTGTGAGTATACACGTTGTTTGACTATAGACTGACTATCCTGTGATTTTGAAGATTTCTAACATATTTTCGAGTTAGTGTCTAGAGACTTTTAAGATAAGGAATGAAGGGTGGTATGACGGGAGTAATTGTAATTCTTACAATTGGCTTTTTTCATCATTTACAGATAAAATATATCTGACAGATATTTTATATGTGTCTCTGTCTAAATCATCATCTTATCTTATTCAGCCACTCGTGTCCCACTGCTGGGCAAAGGCCTCTCTCCTCATACGCCAAGACTTTCTGTCTCGAGCTTCCTCCGCCCAGGTACCCAAGAAGGTATCCAGCTCATCCCGCCACCTTTTCCGCAGTCTGCCGCGACGCCGTTTGGCAGTTGGTAGCCATTGAGTAGCTGTTTTTGCCCATAAGTCTTCTGGCATACGGCAGACGTAAATCATCATGTTTTATGAAAAAGATATAGGTTTATCTGTCAGTTTAATTTTAACGTTAGGTGGTGAAAAAGGCACAGATTTGTTTTGGTTATTTGTCACAAAATTATTATGCAGTTTTCAAGAGACTTTTAGATAGTTGAATGTTCACAATACATTGTTTCAGAATGAACGCCGCGCTGGGCGTTCATTACCTGCTGAGCAAGCGATTCCGGCGCCGGGAGTAGAAGCCACGACCTCTCACACACCTGCTGTACCGATCCACTGTAACATAACACCCTTTTGTACAAATTTCAACATTAAATCCTAAAATTGTAAGTGACTATTGTTTGTGTCAACTTTGCTTCTAGTTTGGTAGTGTAGATAGCGGGTCCGTAGTCGGTACTTTTATGTGATATAATATGTATCTGTAATGTATTTATTTCTCTAGTTTTAGGCGCTACTTTATTATTAAGCATGTGATGATTAATATATTAAAATGAAATATTCTGTTCAAGGCGATTCCATTAAATGAATAAACTTTTGATTTGGAGATTTTTGTAATATTTTAGACAGTATACATCCGATATTTAGATTAGACAATAAGAGGTTATGGTTTTTCGATGAGATTTCTGTCTGATTGGAATGGAATGTCAATGATAGAAGTAACCAATGGTAATTATTATAATTTACTTTGTCGCACGAACGGCGACAGAAAAAAAACACAATCTATAAAATTTGCAATCTCATTTTGTTTATGTTTATCCACAAAGCGTCTCTGAGGTGACCTGAGTTGAATGACTTGAGCCGAGAGTAGCCGGATCGCCGGCCAAGAGAGTAAATAATTGATGACACGGATGACTTGCTGCATTATCTTTATGACATTTACTGTGTGTTCTTACGCGTAACGTACTTGGCTTGTCGTCGTTTCGTGCGTAGAAAGTACACGAGCGTCATTATAATTTTTGGCAAGGTGTATAACAACTTACTTTACTGGACAGCGTCAGTAATGAATTGCAAATATCAATACTGGTGTACAGTAGTAATTGATGGTGATTCAAGATGAGAAAGGAGTCTACAAAACCAATACAGACTTGCTGTAACTGTATTTGCTGGTGGAGCAATCCCCTTATAGGCATATCTTCTGCTAATGCTTTGACTTCTTGATACGACATGACGTTAACTTTCTCCTTCACTTGAGTAAAATAGGTACGTCGCATTGTGTCGGTTGTATGGACATTTCTTTGTATTTATTAAGTTCACTTCCTTTCATCCTTTAGTGTGAGATAAAATCCTAAAGTTCAGTGCAGTGCAATACTGTCTGACAAAGAAACTGGGGGAATAAATGAAAGGGCTTTAATTCAAAACAATTATTTTTATTATTGTTGTATAATAATGAAGTGAAGCGTCATACAGCTAATACACTAACGTTGCGGCTAGTTCAGAGCGCGGGCGTTTAATGCAACGACGAGACTACATTTCTGCAGATATGCGGCTTCAACAAAATAATATTTCATATCTTTTTATTTTCATAAGTTTTATCGCAGGCATTAATTGAGCCACAGTCAAAATTTATAAGTACTCTGAATATTAAACATGAAAGTGTGTGAAAATTCGCATATCTGTAAATATGTTTGTATTTTAATTCGTTGACGTTAAACATTTATTTGAAGTAGGTACCCCCGCGCCCCGCGCATGCCGTCCTCAACAAATTACTCAAACGCTCAATATAAATAATAAAAACAATACAACCGTCGTAGTGGAATCTTAACTACATTTTTGTAGTGGCAAAAATATACTCGAATCTTGCTCTATGTGCTACAATCTAGGGGACTTCAAGCTTAACATTGGGGCACCTTATGTCTTTGCGCTAAGAATTACACTGTTAAGCTTGATGTCCCGTAGACTGTACTGTTCAGTTGCACAGAGCAAGAGGTAACCAAAGTACTAACAAACATGTCGCAAATCAACTAACAACTACTCGCATACACAATCTGAGTTATTTATTAATGATTCAAACTTAAATTTAGTTTTAATTTGTGCTCACTAATAAAGTTTTGGGCGATTGCGTGTAATGACGGCAAACATATCCTCTTGCCATTGTCGGATGCGACTAAATTTTATTTAAGATATATTAACCGGTATTTTACGCAACTGCCCAAAAGAATACAACGTTAGTTCGCAGAGTAGTGACGTCACAGCCATGACGTCATCGACCCCTCCGAGCCACCGCCGTACAACCGCTACGTAGGTACAGCTCGAGTACTCACACTCAGACTCAATACATAATAAACATAAACATTAAAACCGAACTTCCAGTTCTTAGGTAACTAAACATAAGATTTATACAACGCCGAGAGCATAATCATAGACTTAAAGTCCTACTTCACTGGTAGCTATTGTGTAGATATTGTACAACGAGGTGCGATGACCCGCTGCGCGCGCCCTCTGTCTCACGCCCACTGGTGAAAATACAAGTGTTACCAACAATAAATAAATTCTTTTTACAAATTGTGTATTTTTGTACTATGTGGCTCATCGGAGCAGAGGACGGCGCCCGCAAATCACCGTCAAATCTTACATGAAACGTGCTATGAAAAAATATATACTTTCGTCTTATTTAGAAATCTGGTAACTATTGTATAGGTGCAAGTGAAGCCGCGTACCGCGACAATGAATGAACGAAATGAATGTCTCTAACACACTAGTCAAACATGAAGCACTCGATCCTAGAAACGATAAACTTACAATAATACAGTCGAAAATAATTAATTACTTACTATGGCAACACTGTAAACTGTTAACAAGTAGTGTAAACGCAACCACCTCGTCTCACTACGCGCTACTTACGCTCAGCCACCGCAGCTCTTACGCTAGAGATCCGGCCACTCGCCGCCTTCTCTCATATAAAAGATTAAATGCTTCTCCTATTGCTCTAAATACTTAAAATATCGTGAATCCTAAGTCCAGGGAAGTAAATATAATTTGTGACTCGCTTACGAATACTCTTATCGTATACTAAATAACTATAACATTGTACTCTAAAAAATATGTATAAGTATTGAAGGCTAATATGAGATTGTAATCACAGTAATTGTTATTTAAGTAACGAGCCCACATCATTACTACAAAATAAACCTTCCCGAGTCTGTTTAGAGTCGCGGGCGCGCGACGTGGCGCGACGTCGCTTCCTCGCGACCGTCTACTCGTATGTACACGTAAGAAGGCAACATCAAGGTATACTTTATTATTGCTTTTGTTTCTATTTGATTTAAGTATTATAATGTACTTTACATATCACTTGAATTTATTTACAACGTGATCTCGCCGTGACGTCACGACCCGCGGCCGTGCCTACACCGCACCGACATTTGCCGGTCCTAGGTGATCCTTTCCTAATCTCCAAAAATGTCATGTATCAATAATAGTTACTGCTATAATTATAATTGCTGTGTAAATTGTATCACACGATTTAAGATGGCGGATTTACGCACATTTATTGAAACAATATTAGAGTCGATTTATATATTTTATAGTAAGTCATAATATAGTACGAATTTAAGCTCTGTCTTAGTATCTGTTCGTATACAAAGATAATAATTTGTCTAACACACAATGCGTCAGTGCTGGCCGACGCCGACCGCTCGGCGCCGCTCGAGGTGCGACTAACAAACGGAATTGGTAACGATCTACGGGCAGCACTAACATCACCTACTGACTTGCATATATTTGTACCTACGATATACTCTATAGTATATATATAAATGCAATCTGCAAAATGCATAAAACAACAGTATTATATCTATAAATTGTATAAAATATTAAATAAAATCTATTGAAGTGAGGTAGATGGATGGAATTTCACATTTGTGTGGATATTTAATAACGCAGCCGCATTGGCCCGAACGCTGAGGTAGATGGATGGAATTACTATGTACAGGTCCAGCTAAGTGACGGGGACCTCGCTCGTGCACGAGGCACGAGGCACTACGCACTAGTCCACTAACGGGAGCGGGCGGCGGGGCGGCGACGCGCCCACACGCACCCTTCTAAGCCTAAGTTTACATTTAATTACAATGAAATGGCACCAACGACATTCCACGGGTCAACAATAAAACCGTTATTACATTAACCGCAAAACGAACCGATCGGCTAGCGACCACAAAACATAACACTCAAGCACCGTTTGAAACCTTCAACAAAACATCGTCCTTGGCGGATGCGCGCGCAGCATTTCATGAGGCGGCAGCTTTGCGCTCGTCGTCGGAGTAGTCGGGCGCGTCACGGCTGCCGTCCAGCTCTGCCTCCGACGTCACGCCGCGCCGCTCCTCGTCTCCGTACTCCTTGCCGTCGTACTCCTTACTGTAGTAGTCGTCACCGTCCTTGTCCGGCCCAGTAGACTCTGCTCTCTCTCCGCCACGCGTCCTCTCCTTTCCTAGATCGAGTGGTTCATCGGCTTCTCGGCCTATGTCGGGTTTTCCCATGTTCTCGGTATACTGGCGTTGCATCTGTTTGAGGAACCGCTGGTGAGCTAACGTGGTGGGGGGCGGCGGGAGGGAGCCCATCTGCGGGGACGGCTCGTCATACGTCTTGCGGTCCAGGTGCAACGCGTTCATCTGTGCCAGCTTGGCTGGGTTCATGCCTGTTGACAAACCTGTTAGTTAGAAAATCGGTTGTATTTCAAGAGCTGACTTCAAAGGTATCCAAGAAGAGAACATTCGACAACATACCGAACATATTCTCGCTCATATACTGTAGGTAGGTGTCCAGGAGAGCTGATCCGCCGCTGAAATTGGGTGGGTAGTCATCGTGTTTGAGGCCGGCCAAACCAGGTGGTAGACCTTCCACTGCCTTGGCGGTCACGGCACGTACTGCTGGGACCTTGGTGATCGTCGTGTTGGCTAGGTTGTTTATATCTGAAAATATTATTATGACGTTACAGGGGAAGGATTTTGAGATGTAACCATTATAATATTTAGTTTGTTTGGGTGACGGCGGGGGTAAATTCACATCAACTCTGCAGTATTATAATCTATGACGTTTCTCAGAAATATTTCTGGTTATTATATATTATACTACATCAAAAAATAGTAACTTACGTGGCGGGGAAACAGGCGAAGGGTCAGAGTATCTATGCTGGCTAAGGTCATCGGCATCATCAGCGCAGACGGAACTGGTTTCCGAGGCGGCCGACTTAGCGTCCAACTTCATGTCGGACCGCCGTGGGCCTGTCGGAGACGCTCGAGCTCTGAGCTGCTCAGGTGACACTTTTACGCCCGCTTTTGCAAGGAGTCTGGAAACGCAAGAGTTCGTTTGTAGTTTTATTGTTTTGAAATGCTGCTGGGACATCGTTGACGAAGGGAATCTCCTCTTGAAAATATGATTAAAATTTGCCGTTCGAAGTAATTGGCTCCAATAGAAATACTCACTGGCTAGCAAGTTCAGGGTCAAATCGCGTTGGCATCTGCAGCACAGGCAGGTCCTTGGTGGAGATCCCGCGATGTTGCCGCGACATGTGAGAGTGCAGAGAGTTGCGTGACTTCGCCACCGTGCCGCAGAGCACGCATCTGTATTCGGGAAATGGATTATTAAAATTAAGTGTTTTGGGGCATCAAGAGGACATTGCAAATTTAACTTTGTTGTGTAGTGAAGAGTGATTCAGGCTATAATAGCTTAACAAGATCCAATACCAATTTCGTAATTAATAATATGGATTGAAAATCCGACTATCAAGCCATAAATTAGCCCTGTTACAATGTATCCAATTAGGAAACCTGATACTAACCTGTACCCAGGACAGACAGTGTGTTTGTCCTCGAGATGTGTGCGCAGTGTGTGAGCGGAGCGGTAGATCTTGCCGCACTTGGGGCAAGGGCGCGGGTCCGTGGCTCGCACGCGTAGTAAGTCTTGGGTGCGTCGGCAGCCACCTGCAGATTTGACGGTCGATTAGTTAAGCGATCAGTTGGGCAACGTTGTTGTAATGAATGTGAAGGAAAAGATACTTGTTAGCAAGCTATGTCAATGCGCATGTAAGCGTGGAAGTTTGTACATTTTTATTTGATTTGAAGTATGTATTATTGTATTTAATATATAGCCTAGTGCAGAGTTGCTATCGTTAATAGACTGTTCGATTAGCAACCAACTGTACTAGACTATAGAATGACTCGCCCCAAAAGTATTCTCACCTGTTATTGTTCGAAGGATTCATTAGCGTTCAGAATTAATTGAAATACAACATCCTACTTTGTAGTTTTATTGTTATCATATAAGCAGACACTTTCGTTCGGGTAAAAATTAAATTATTACGTATATATTGTATCACTAATACAATCGCAACTAGAATCGTTTACTCACATTGAACATTTGGTTATTTGAGTTGACTAATCGATCAATAATTTTACGCTTAAAAATATTTTATTCTCATAATAATCATAAAGATACACGAGTTCGCCTCTGAGGCTTCAGGAACAATTTCATCTACTCGCTAAGGTTATCGATACTCGTTTATTTAATAATTTTGAGATCTAGGAATACTCTGTGTTCCTATCGCATACATTCCCAAGGCATCTTTGAACAACTTCGGTAAACTATTTCACTAATATTGGCACCTAAGTATTCTGCAATTTGTATTTTAGTGTTGGCTTAAAATATGACATTATCTAGTCTAATACTATATATCGGTACTTCCTTAAAAATAAATTGGTGTTTTGTGTTTCAAAATATATGCGACGGGAACTACTCGAAGTAGGTATGTACAAACCGCGGGCGGCTCTACGTGACTAGATATGTTGAGATTGTGCACACGCCGCGCACGCGCAGCTACAGACCTCATCTACAAACTTTTACAAAATAATCACTCTATTCATGGAAGTGAACTTATCCTTACTATTGCATCAAAAGGCATTTAGATTCTTTAATCTATTTCGTATTGTCTTATCTATGGTCGAAAATATACAAGTAAAGCGAAGAGACTCCCGTACTGTGACTGCCGTTTAGTATTTCATTCATCGCGTCATTCTATATAGGCCTTAAATACGTGTATAGTCACAGTATTGGAGACATAAGAGTAAGGCAGCAGACGGTCCCGTCCGTCGCCGCCGCCGGTCTCGTAATAATATATTGATAAAGTAATGTGCCGGCGGCGGCGGCGTCGGTGCCGGCTGCTGCGGATAGAAGAGGAAGTACAGCTGAAACTAGCTCGTGTCAGCGGAAGCAACGATGGAAGTGACAGACTCGCTCGCGAGGGGGCGAGGACGACCGACTCAGTACTCCGTAACCTATCAATGGCACCAATCATCACATGTCTTAATGCGCTTAAAATATACCTTACAAACAATATCAGTCTATACTACTACAAAAATAATTTTCAGTCGATATCTATCGCTTTTTACATTTCCGTACAAATATGACAGCCCACAAACGTTTCCATAACTTTAAATGCATCGCGGAACGAACGCTGCAGCGAACGACATGACTCTACGGTTCCGACTCACAGCCCATTTCAATAATTTTACTCTAGATAGCCGAACGTGTACGGGGCGGGGGACGCTCAGTCGGCCCAGCCGCAGCTCCACTTGAGGGTTTTCATGCTCTCCCACTGGTGGCGGTGCTTGAGACGCATATGATTGCGCACCGAGTTGGGGTGCGCGAAGGAGCGCGCGCACTGCAGCACGGGACACACGGGGCTGTCGCGCGGGTAGTGCGCCGCGAGGTGCGCGCGCGCCGTCGCCCGGTCGCCCGGCCGCGCGCCACACAGCGGGCATTGCAGCGCGCCGCCTATCGCCGGTTTTGCCAACGCGCCTCCGGCCTCTGCAACGCCAACACCATCTAATTACATGCGGTTGGCAATACCGGCGATAGGCCCTACCTCCGGCGTGGGAGCCGGCGCTCACCACCAGGCGCCGAGCGGGGGCGGGCGCTCGGCGTCGCGCCGTCTCTAAGAGTTCTGACGCTGGCGGATGCCGTGCGCTTGAAGCTGGTGGTTGATGAGGTAGTGCTTGGTCTTGCAGCGTTTGCCGCAGTGCTGGCACGGGAACCACTGGTCGCGGTCGGTCTGGGAGTGCACATTGAGCATATGCTGGCGCAGGTTGGACGTGGACGAGTAGACGCGGCCGCAGAGCGGGCACTGCGGCCGGTAGCCCGGCGCGCCCGCGAGGGCCGCCCCTGTAACACAGAGGCGGCGGTTAGTTTGGCTCGCAGGCGCGCGGCGGGCGCGGACGCGGCCGCTGCTTCACGCCGTGCGTTGAATTCATATGTATTTGCATATACTGGCGCGTCTTGAAAGCCTTTCCGCAAAGCGCGCAAGAGTGCAGCAGGTCGCGCGCCGCGTGTACGTTCAGGATGTGCTGCTTGAGATTGCTATTGTTGCTGTACAGCTTGCCGCACTCGGGACAGCTGGGCTTGGCGCCCTCACCGTTGCAGGGCGCGGCGAAGTCCCCCCCGGCCCCCGCGGCGCCCCCCCACGCCGCTCCTGCGCACACGGCACCGCGTCAGTGCACACTCCTCTAGCTACTCCCCCTACTCCTACGTCACGCGGTACGTTTGGGCTATCATAGTGTACCTACTTCCCTATCACGACATACTTGCACATATTATTTCTGGTTTACTATTACAGTCTAGGTGCCTACGTTCGGGGCAAGTCATTGTGTATTAGTGCGTGGGATCGATAAGAGGCTTATGCGTAGTTCTCGTTATTTAATTGTTAGTGATATAGACAACATGCATTACATGACTCGATAATGAAAAATTAATGATGCAAGTGGCTTCCTTTGTTCTAGGTCTGTCATTAATGTTTATTTCGATTTACATTAAACGTTTCGAGCAGGTACGATTCCATTGCAAATGAGAGGTACAAGTATGTTCGTCATTATCGAGTCAATAGTGATGGGGGTGTTATAGTTATCGGGTTAGTAAAGTGAGGGGGGTACTTACCGAAGTTGTCTGGAATGCCGGAAGGTCCTGGTAGTCCCGGGAAACCTGGAAGATAGTCAGGGTGGTTAGAGACCGGTGAGAGGCTACGGGCTGTGGTGGGGGACGGGGCAGTACCTTGCAGGTTGAGTAGACCAGGGAAGTGCGGCACGGCTCCGTTGGGGGCGTTGGGTTCGTCGTATTCCAGGGGCTCCTGCTTGGCTCGCGGCTCGCCTTCCGTGTCACTCGCTCCTGCGTCCGATGATGACTCTTCTCCTTCTCCAGACTAAATCAAACGTTGTAATCAGAAACATTATATATTATTATGCTATAAGCCTGTACTCCCTTTTACATTTAGTAATAACAATTGACTACTGACCAAGTTATTAGAAGCTCCCGACAGGTGAGCGGCTTGCACGCTGTCTAGCTGTGTTCCATACAAGCCGAGCTCGTGGCCGTTGGTACTGAGCCGCTCTGGGCTCGCGCCCGTCGCCGCCAGCAGCTGCTCCGTCCTAAACCAGGAAATTTAGCAACTTGTAAGTAAACGAGTATTTACCAGAACTGCCAGTTTATTATATGGATAATGTTGATAGCATTGCTAATGAACCTAGGACTGATATAAATAAGCAACGACTTAACATCTAAGGAAAATATAACTGAACTCACCTGGATTTGAGTTGTGCCTGATAAAGATCTGATGACCTTGCTCGTTTTGGTGGCGGGGTTTGTCCGTGGACGTCGTCGGGGCGCCTCGAGCGTCTGCCCTCGCGCGCCTCGCGTCCTTCACGCGACGCCACGCTGCCCGACTCTGTCCATGATGATGCCGACTGGACAAAATATTGTACATTAAAATGGTGCCGCTTCAAATGGACGAAAGCAATTCGGGAATTGACACTCGCTATGCAGTAGTAGGACCCATCTTGTTATCAACTTGTGTTACTTACCGGTGAAGCCTTCTGGTCAAGAGTAGCCAATGGTGCAGGAGGAGGCACGTCTGTGAGTCCTCGGACTTGCAGCAACTGTGCCGCTCGCAGGAACTCTTTCAGCTGCTCCTGGCCGATGTGCACCTCGCCTTGGTACATAAACCTTGAACATAGAATATTAAGTGAGTATTTTATTTATTTCACTTTAAACTGTGAATCATTAGAATAAATCCTTCACACTTATTGGGTTGTTCCTTTCATATGCATAAAAGTTACCTGAGTAGACTTTCCATATCTTTGTCGTGTACGTCTCTGAGGATGACAATTGGATGCTGACAGGGGTTCGCTTTAAGTAGTCTTCGGAAGTAGGGGCTGCATGCTGATAGCACCACCTGGACATTCAGAAAATACGTTGATGACTTAACTAAAGTACAACAAACCTCGTACAACTGGAAAGTAGTTTCTTAATAGTCTGTTTATATAAGATACACAAGATAGTATTTGCAATTCAGAATTTTTAACAAAAAAATTAAAAAATAGTTTCTTTGCTATTGGAAAAGAAACAAAACACGGCTTACAACGGAACACGTGCCACCACAATAGTGGGAGTGAAGGCGTTACCTTGTGCGCAGAGAAGGTGGCGCCCGCGCACGCGAGTGTAACGTCGACGAAGTCCTCCTCGTCGCGCAGGCGCCGGAACGACGACACCATGGCTGAGTGGAAGTCGTTCCAGCGCAGAGAGTACTGTTGCTCACCGCCGGCCGCGGCGCCGCCTGCGCAATTAGAAAGGTCAGATATGTTGTCGTCCTTTCCGATAAGAATTTTGAATTAGGTAAACATTGAGATTCGGGATGCCAAAGCGAATGCCAGTTAAAGTTTCACATAAGTCCAAAGTAATCGTTTTTTTTAAATTAGGAATTGGTTTCTAATAAGATCTTCTCAGAAGAAAACAAATAAGATATCCCCATTGCCCGACACCTATAAAATTCCCATTCTACTTTTTAAAATGTTGCGAATATATGACATATGTAATGAGATTAATCATGACCACTTTGATTAACATGAAAGGTCACACTCCACAAGGAAGAGGAGTGCAATATGCAATTAATGTCTAATATAAGATTTGCGGCTTCATAATGTCAAGGATGACGGTATTGCAACCTACACGAAAGCTAAGACGGATGGTTTCCTTCGTTACCGAGAACATAATGATAATATAAAGTTTGAAAATCAAAACAGAAGTGAGCTATTCGATTGATGTATTATGGATTGACCCCGTTCGAAGATTGAGTATGATTGTACGAGTTTTATACTTAGTTACTGATGGCCAAAAGGTTTAGATTAGTTATTGTAATTATACCTATAGACGTTAAAAGTTATACGGTTAACATATTGTGATCTCATTGATTCTGTTACAAATACAGCACGATTAAATTACTCAGTAAACGAGAGAGAGAGAGAGAGACTGATGAAATTCAAATCGCCGCGAATAGCGGATGTTCAAATTAAAGTATGTTTCTAGCTTGATTTACATATTTACGTGGCGAGGAACAGATTGCAAATAGAAACTCGATGACTAAAGACTGAGACAAGGAAAAATAAATTCAAAGACAAAAGAGTATCGAATCGTTACCGAATAAACTGTAACCATAACTTATGGACATCCGGGAATCGAAGGAAATAATTAAAAAAGCTTGTAGTGTCGCTGGAAAGAGTACGAATGGAATCCATCCACTATTTATAGAGCCGGTTGGTACTTAGCGCGTGTATCGGACGGTGGGTCGGCGGCAGCTCGCGGCGACACTTTACAATTATAATCTCGCATTCGCCATTCCGCACTCCAGATAAATAAAACATGCTTGCTGAATCGACTCCGAACCAATTTCCATGCTCGTTTCGTGTTTGTCTTTATCATTTACGTTCTGATTTGTGTCAGATTTTTGCAGCTGTTTCGTTTTGAAAACTGGATTGATATGTGGCGTTTCTTTTTAATATTTTTCGGAATTTAACTCATGTTTTCTGTCGCTGCCAACAAGAATCTTTTCAAAAGTGACAAATGTTTCGTTTACAAGAATGTCGCCTACGTTTAGAGTTAAGTCCCATCTACAGAAGTTATTGATCGCATTTCGTCTCGTTTGCATTTTATCTTTGCTGCGTACCTATCGCTATTGTTTGGGTGTTTCTCTTGATAATTTCAATCTAACTTAATACGCATCTATTAAGATTTAAGGCTTCTTTTCAGAAATTGGAAAATAAAGGATCGGGTCCTTACGTATCGGGTTCCATATTTAACTAAATAAATATTTAGAAGAGGAAATTCAGACTAGTATTAAAAGCATACAGAGTGAATAATTCGTAATCAAATTCACCATAGCTAAACAAAATGGATGCGGCCGTGTGCCATTTCTCCTGTCTTTAGTAGTCCATACACGTAACCCACCCCACTCACATTTTGAAGACACCGATATATTTGCAGTACCTATAAGTAGTTGTATATCGCACTATATGTGATTAACTTTGAATGTACGGAGACAGATAACTAAATACGTAGTTATTAGTAAAGGAATAGGTAAAATGACAAAGTCCGAGTATTTGTAAATCTGATGATCCCAACAACTTGTCAATAAACTAAACCAAAATAGTCTGTATTGATAATGCGATTAAAAATGGATTGCATTTATGTTTATCTAAAAATACGAAACGTTTTCCACTTGACAGGATAGCATTTAGCATGCTCGGAGGGTGAATGCTTGAATGGTGTTATCCACGCCCCGTCGGGGAGTCTCGGGTGCCTCGTGCCGCGATCGACACTGACTTGATGATAAATGTCCTCTTCCGATACGACACACAGTTTGATCCCATCTCCCCTCCCCCATCACGCGAATTCCAAACGAATTTGATTACCAAAACGTAAAAGCACTTGTTGTCGAAAGACTGCGGATTTTGCATGTCAAAATGTATTTTTCCAACTTTTTTCCTTGTTAGTAAAGTGAGGGTGCTTCGATTATTGTCCATCAACCACGCAATGTTTTCCTTATCATTTTATATTACCGCGTAGTGCGTCCTTATCCCCATTCTATAGAGCGTCGAGCGGTCGTTTCTCAAAAGAGAATCTCAAATTCGTTTTCTAAATAAGTACAAACAGCGCGAGAAAAATAAAGTAACGCGCCCCCTAATCTTAAGTAAACGACAGAAACATCATTAAACAAGAGCCGTGGCGATCTGAGCGCGTCCTGGGGGCGGTGGGGGTGGGGGGTGAGTCCTGAGGGATGTGGGGGGTGGCGGGGGCGATGCGAGGGGGTGGACGAAATCAACGAACTCTCCGTGTACGTGTGACGTCGTATGACGGACGGACGGACGACACGCGTGCCTCTCGCTATACATGTTGGTAAACAATTCACTTGTCTCGCGTAAATATTCTAATGGAGGGTTGAGTTTTGTTGCTGTATTCGGAAGGGACCGGCTGTGATAATGATAACAAGAGGTTTGGATATGTTTACGGAAGTTTATTTAGCATAACAATATGTAGAAATGGAAAGAGTTTAGATAGGATTATTATAGGTACCTACTTCTATAAACAATGACTAATTATTGTCAACAGTCAGAAAACGAATGTGCCAAATAGTTTCAAGGCAAGGAAGATATTATTAGTTACTCTTCTAAGTACCTACCTATTACCTATTGTATCTTAAGTCTGTAAACAGCTGTTATTCGCATCTGATTTTGAATAACTCTCAATCCTCGCTCAGTCAGTGCCAATTTCAGTTATTGATGATAGGAACACGATATGTACCTACTTATAACGGACTATTTTAGGTTAAAGATTAATCAAGCTAAATAATGTAGAGCTATAAATATAAAGTACAGAACGTGTTTGATTGAAATTGCTAAACAAACGGTTTTCAATGCAATTCGTACATGCAGTATCTAGTAGATAAATATATTAAATGTATTAGATATCTATGTACTAACCTGTGTCGGTCGCCATGGCCGGTTGCTCGGAGGGCGGCACGGCGGAGTCGGTGCGCGTGCGCCCACTAAGCGCCTCCACTCCCGCGCATTCCACGCGCGCGCTCAACGCCGCCACTTTGACAACACTGCTTTACGCTTTGCTTCAAGATAACGCGCACGCTTTCACGCTTTTCTCTTGCTAACTTAAGTAAGCGCCTGCTTATTTATTTTTTTTGCTTAATTAAATCGTATTTACTTAAAGCTATTTATTGTATTTTGAGTATTGCGTGTTTTTTTATGTTTTGCTTCCTGAAAGAAAACAAAATGTTACACTTTGATTTTTTATTGAGGTACTAGATTAAATGCAGTTGGATGCGACCGGAAACGAATCGAGCGGTGTTTCGTATTTATTTATTTAATACATGTTTTTTATTTCGCAATCGATAACTTATTGGAAGGGTGCCGAGATAGAGTAGAAACGTCGCGGTAAATAATTTGTTGTTTTTAACTTAGCAGAAAAAAAAAGTAACTCTTAATTTCGCCATAGCTAAGTTGTTTTTTTGAAACAAATATTTTCGAACAAAATAAACGAACTCTAAGAGCTATCTCAAATTAATTGAACATTGTTTAATTGCTTATGTCATTAATTAACACAACATAAATCACCAGTATGGTTGTTTATAATTACGTTCGCGTAATTTCCATTTGAATTTAAAATATCTAACTAACCTAACCTAAATCATTATTATCAACATTTATGAAATCTAAATGTTAAAATTTTTGGACAACTAAAATCATAATAAATTAAATTTAAGAATAAGAGAGGACCTATCTAAAAGTAGGCAATTTATAATTGATGAAAACTTGAGTTTTGGTAGTTTAGTAAAATAATTTAAACACTTAGTGAATACGTGTGTTAAATGAAAGTATTTCACGTTTAATAGTTCGCAAATAAATTGAACCGCGCGCCTACTTACAAGTACTTACATGCAACGAATGACGTAATTGCAAATTAAATCTTAAAGATCGAATCACGGTAGTCACACACAAACACTGGTCGCATATAATGAACGCATCCCGGTACGAGGATGGGGTGGCGAGTGCGGCCAGATCGCGGGGTGTTAATTTACAGGCCGGTGCGGTGCATGCAACGATCGATGGCGCGCCCTGCACCGCCACAATACGGGAGGAGCGGCCAGATAGAAATCAATACGATGTCCATCATCGCATGCACCCTCCCCCCGCGCCGCCTGCGCCTTGCACCCGTCGGAAAATGCATTTTCCGCGACGCCGCCGCTCTGCACCCTTCCCACGTTTCGATCGAACACTCGTTCGCGATTTGAAAAAAAAATTACGCAGTAATATATTTTTTGCAACGTCCGGTTTGTGATGCACCGCTCGGTCCGTTCGGAGGTTCGCGTACCTGACGCACGCGTGCGTTCCGTGGCGCGTCACGCGGGCGACTGTCGCGCGGCGGCCGCGGCCAGGCGGGCTGAGAATAAACAGCGCCAGTGGGGCGCGGGAGCAGCGGGGCCGCCGGGCGGGGCGGTGCAGCCTGCACGCCCACTCCGCCCACGCCCGCCGCCGCCGGACACCGCCGCTGCACGCGCACACGACCACCGCCACCGGACAGCCACCGCGAGGGTTGACGCTCCACATGAATGACGCCCGCTGTGCAAATCACAGCTGATCCTGCCGCCGTCACGCTCGCCGTACCGTGGCGCGCGCTTATTTCATTTACATCAACACTCGTATCATATCCCTTACCTATGAATGGGAAAAATATGACGGTTCATATTAAATGACTCATTTTCAGCTTGTAGAGCTACAAGTTCATTGAAGCTTTAATAAAGAAAAAAATAATAGGGTGGCAAACTATTTAGTGTTATCTCATCTCTCACTTATCTACTTGGATGAAGTTATGTCATATTGTACCTCTTACGTAGGTATTAAAAATTGCCTTTAAGCTCTATCTTGAGAGGAATTCGTAGACCATATCTGTGCTGCTAAAGAGGATTCTTTAAGTGCAGTTAAAAAGTGACCTAATTTTGAATAAATAAAGTGTAAATTTATGCAAAGACATTTAAGATTTACGAATTAATTTACGATATTGCAGCAGCACTACTAATCTATCCAACATTTAGGTCTTTTTGATAGCATTTTAATGTTATTAATTTAAAATCTGAGATTAAGTGGTTTATGTCTTCACGACAGGTGCAATATTATTCAGAATTGTAGATATAGTCCAGTACAGATACGTGTCTATTTTGTTTATAATGCAATAGGATCAAAATGGGAGTTTTATTTAAACTACACAAGAGCTCATGTTATAATACCTACTTGTTTACTTATAATACTTATGGAGAGTAGCCAGTACCTAAAGTATCATAATGTATCTACGCGTATCCAACTGAAAACGAAAACAGCTTTCCCGGTTCGCTTTTATCACGATATTTATACATTAGGAGGCCAAACAATACATCCCTAAAGGCTTCCGGGAAACGCGCAAACGGCCGGCCAATCATTCGTCAACCGCCCGGCCCGCTGTAAATCTTGCAGAGGGGGTTAGGGTGGGGTATGGACGGCAGCGGGGGTGCGCCAGGCGGGCGGGGGGCTTACGTAACATCCGGAAGTGCGGATTAGGAATCAATAGTGCGCCGTAATGATAGTTGTGGAGTAATCGCTGTAACTGCGCTGTTTGCGTTGCGCGCTCCTAGACACCCCTGGCCGTGGCCGTCTTGGGTGGGTTATCTGCGGCCTCTATTTCACGTCGGGTTACTGATTAGCCTCGTAATTGGACGAGGAAAGGAATTGGATTTGATTATGTTTAAGTAAGGCCTTTAGAGAAAAAAAGGAAAAACCTAACTAAATTAAAAGATAGTACTGAATTGTAAATTTATCTTCAGTTAATTTTTCAAAGAGCAAATACAGAACAAGAAAGGTAGAAGGCATACATTAACCCTTTTTAACAAAATGAAAACGCTCATTGAATTTGCACCTCTGTATTTCAGAATTCATCAAATATCCTATCCTTAACACTATACCTACACATATGAGGTTACCTACATAAGTATCTACCCTTCACATAACATCCGGTAGGGGAAGGAAGAATGCTTCACTTTTGCATACACCGTCCTCACCGTACTCGCTTACAGATAACGTCATCCATCACAAAACCTTTGCCATAAAATCCGAAGTTAGTCTGTGTGACTGCCGCACATTACATCGCAATAATCCGGGGGTAAGACGAGTACCGCCCCCTGACCCCCTACGTGACCCCCACGGCAGCCCCCTTCGTGTCATCACTGCCTCATCCGTCACGGTGACTGTTGGAGGTGACAAATGCCTCGGCCACTTCATTAGGGGACTTATTAAAACTGGATTTTCCATCTGGCTAAGACAAATTTTAGGTTCGTTTAGATAGGTAGAGTCGGCTTTAGGGCTTTTAAGTTTGCGTTTTTATCCGACTTCAGAAAAAGGAGGTTTCTCAATTCGACCGTATATTTTTTTCAATGGTAAAGTTGCAGCCATATTTGCCAAACGACTTCCCAGTAAAAACAGCTGTGGGCGCCATACTCAAGGCACATAAGTATTTTATGGAAAATGACTCTTAACATCTAAATATTTTCTACAATAAAGGAAGATGAATGATTTTTGATTCTTCAAATACTACTAACTAAGAATATAATTCCTAATTATAGGTACATTCATATACTTCCACCATCCCTTTGAAATAGCAGAACAATACGTTATCCTATCCTAAATGTACTTATAGATAATACTTGTCCCGAAACGTGCGATGTTAGATTGAAGACGGAGGAAAGGAAAATCGTGCGAACTCTTCAAGATGTCCGTGGTCCGATCCCCTCCCCGGCACGTACCTTCATACCTCACCCCTGCGGGATGCTTGTCCCTACGCAATGCCGCGGTAATGAGTTCACACTTCTCTGTTTATGGGTATATCTTTGTCTCTTTTCTCGCTTAAAGATCTTGGTTCGGGTGTTAATTTATTTTGCTTTACTTTTTGGTTTCAGCATTTGAATTGTTTAATAGATTTTAGATATGTTTTGGTTTCGGAACGTCTATTTTAATCCTTTATTAAACAGATTAGGTATTAATATATTTGAGCATTAGTGATCTTTTTAACATTTGAGCCTCTTTCTAGTCCTGAATGCAACGTGCATTAAAATAAGAAAGTACATATTGACAGGTCCCTATTTCTAACTTATTTAATTACATCTTCAATTGTCTCGTAAATCAAGTAAAGGGAAAGTAGTGACCAAACACGTTCCCTATAATAGAATAGATATCCATAGCAACCCTCGATAGATCCTCAACAATTTGGAAGTTCAACCTCACTGCTTTCGGGTGGCGGTACGGCTCCTATATAGCTTCTATAGACACTTGGAGCGTTATAACCGCTACAGCCGGCCCTTTGTACGTACAATTGCGCACTTAGAGAGGGGGGTAGTGGGCGGCGGGGGCAGTGGGCTGGACACGTGGAACCCGCGGCGCCCGCTGCAAATGTTATTGATGTACTGTGCCCTGATGAGATATTATCGCGGCTATTTATAACGGAATGCTGAAAGCCTTGCTCTTCTTTGTAAGTAGTTAACTTTGGTTTTGGATTTCATATTTTATAATTAAGGCAATTTACCTACAGGTTTAATACCAAAGGTGATTAGATTTGTCATCTGACGGGATTTCATAATTTAATTGCTTAAGTATCTTTTATTTTCCAAAACAATATTTTCTGACCTACGACCTTTAAGGAACCTTAGCTCGTTTTAAGCATCTAAATATCTACCACGTTTGTCTTTAGACAGATTTACACTTACCACTTAATAATTGCCTACCTACTCAAAGTCAATACACGCGAGTGATATTTCGGGCAGCTCACAATGCGATAAAATAATGTAGCGTACACGTAGAGGTACTGGAGTGTGGCGGGAGTGAGGCGGCAGCGGGTCAATGAATCACTTTCACGTGAAACCCCACTCCGATCACGTATCATTCGTAATTGGATGAGTACTTGTCATACCCGTGCCTCATGTGTAGCCTCTGAAACTGAGTCATGTGATCAGAAGTTTACATACTTCTGATCGTGATGGTTGCCCTGAAGAGTTGAACGAAACCTTTGCTATAACTGACGTCACATTGAAGCCACATTTGGCAAATACATTTGGCTAGTTGGCATAATGATGTGCTTGGATACACACAGCCTAACGTCTTGTGAGAGCAGATGAAGCACTTTGCTCTCTGTCTGATAATTTTTAATATGACTTCTATATTGCTGTCAGTCTCGTGGTAGTATCTAAGGTTTATACAGGTGGTATTAAAATACAACTCACGGCCGTGTACAGGTTCTGGATTTAGCTCCAACTACCTTGAACAACCGGTGGAGGTTCTGGAACGTCTCGTGGGCTTTGAATCTGTTTTTAATCTCGAGGTTCTCTCCTCTAGTGTTTATGTAGGTGTGGATACTTATCTTCTAATTGATTTTATTCTATATTTCTAATATTAATGAATCATCTTCACAGTATTGTAATTGCCTACGTTGTACTTAACATCCTACTTGTATTTTGTTAATTGTCACTTTAATGGTTTTATTTACGTGTTCAAAGAAGTAATTTTATACCAAAGTAGCTACTTCAGTAGTCTAAAAACCAAACAATAATTAGGTCTGTAATTATCTTTGTGACGATCATACATAATGGCCAAGATAACAGTGATGTAAGTATTTTTAAATTACTTACGCACTCGATCGTGCTCGAATTTTCTGCCAAAGACGTACATTCTAGCGGTGTTGTTTATATCGTTTGTCACGGTGTTAGAGCGTAAACAGGACAATTTGTCGTCATAACCGTAAATAAGAGAAGAGACAATCGAGCAAAGGACGGCCTGTCTCCTGAAGAACGAGAATAATAAGCTTGAAGCCCCCACGATACCAATCAAGCAGGAATTACACAACAAATGTACCGGGCAAGTGCTATATTTCCAATAGATAGCGGCCGTCAGCGCCCCCCCTTACTCCACCCCCGAGGTAGGTGGGAGTTACCCCTCCTGGTACATTTGTCGGCGGGTGACCGCACTCACGCACCGGAAGTCGCCGCACAGCCTTCAGTTTATTGAAGTCGCCGAAAAGCGAGATTTGTTACACTTCAGTGTTTTCTTTTCGGGGAATATTTTATGAGATGCGTCGCTTTTCAATGTTTCAGAGGGGTTCGGTTTTGAGACAAATGGTTTAGTGTCGTATCTGGTGGATTTTATACCACAACAAAGTCTCTTGTTTGGATCCGTATCTTATTTTTATTGTTGTCGTTACATTTATAGAAGTTGTTCTATCCCTCGATCTAGAAAGTTTCTTAATAAATCGAATCTTCAGCTCAATAAATCTCTCTTTTTCTATGATTTGATAGATTTAGAAAAGCGTCCGAATGCATTTATGATTAGATATGTAATTCTATCTAAAAATACATCGGCACGGATATTTATAATTTTTATACAAGCACCTCATTCCGCACATCCAATCATCATTATCATATAAACAGCAGGCAATTAGGCTGATGGCGAAAATGCTAAATTACCAATTATATTAAAACGTTATTCGATATTTAATGATAAACCAGGTTGAATTCTTGTATAATTTAGTCCTTAACAATCGTAGAATTGTCCTGTGATATGACATATCTGGCGTTTTTATATAAACACGTATTTATAACTAAATTAGAATTAAATAAATGTTAACGGTGATATTCTAAAGATATGAGGGAGGATTCCATTAAAATGTCGTTTTATTATAATATCATTATCGATGAATTGTTAATTTATTATTTTATTTTAATTTTAGGCTTTTTAATTCCAATCAAAGATATCTATATATCTAGTCGTTCATAATCTAAAGGACAAGACAGCAAAGAAATCATAACGGACAGGACTTTTTTGGGGCATAAATTAGGAACGATTTGTATAATCTATAAATACTTAGATTTAGGTAGGTACTATTTGTAGCTTGGAGTTTCGGTTGATATTCAGTTTTTATTCGTCACTACATCATGTTGTTTATATAACTTATAATTACAAACAACTAAATCAGCCAATCAGTGAGACAAAACGTTCCCCATGATTAGTCATTAAAAGCGAGACGCACACCGATTGCCTTGGCGTGCCACCTTCCACCTCGCACTGTGCCGGTCGGTACTTGCCTTTAACTACCAAAAGTACTTTTTATTTGGGGTTCATTTTTTAAGTGCTCTTTGAACCACCCACGGATAAAATTTAATTGACAGATAAACCCAGGCGGCCCAGGATAGGGAATCATGGAAGAAGAGGAGAGAGGCCTTTGCCCAGCAGTGGGGCAGCGATGGCTAGATAAGATAAACCTATTTAGGTGAGGAGCAATATGTTGGCGCGCAGATTTGCTCGTTGCAATGAAAATGTTAAAACTACTCTTTTTAAGGCCTTGTCAATCTTTTTATACGAGCAGCTTGTGGGCCAGATACACGCAGAAAGCATATAATGCCCTGCGTGTCCAGTACAATGATGCGTTTCGCGCTCTGATGGGCCTGCCACGATACTGTAGCGCATCAGGGATGTTTGCGGCGGCCCGGGTAGCGGATTTCTTTGCTATTATACGCAATAGAGCGGCATCCCTGTTGGGCAGGGTGAGGAGGAGCCCGAATAGGCTCCTGAAATTAATAGCAGGCAGAGTGGATGGCTATATATTGCGTCACTGTGCTCGGCTTCATACGGCGGGTACAGTGACGCTTTGGTGATATTTTAGATATTAATATTACGTATTATTGTTTTACTAATCCTAGTTATTTATTTAAGAGACATTGTAAGTACTAACCAGAATATGGATTAATCCGAAATAAAGAATTATTATTATTATTATGTCGGTACATCTTTAAAGATCTCGGGTCCATAGGGACCCGGTCATTTGGGAGGCGTGCATGGGGCCGAAGCCAACATGTAGAGGCCCTTTTAAGTACCGTTTATTCTAAAATGTGAGATGGCATGCACCTACCGAGGTCTATCCCCCAACACACTATGTAAATGCATTGGAGGACAGTCCCCGGTAGCTGCAGAACTATTGCCGGAAAAGGGTGAACGTTGGTTTGGGCTATGGGGATGGGATTTGTAGGACTGGATAACCGGGCTATTGGGGTGAGATAACGGACGTCTGCATGTTAAATATCTCACAACTTTAAATCTAGCAGACGGTGACTTGCCACTCTTACTGAATGGGCCACCCAAATGGCCGCACGCAAGGTGCGACAAGCAGCAACATTGTCTAGAGTGGCTAAGGGTGCGGAGAGGTGAGACTGCGGGGCGTTAGACGTCGGTGGTACACCTAGTAGAACCCCCGGCGTTATGACATTTTACACTTCCATCCTGGAGCATAGGTTCCGCTCTTGCGCTGTTCACTCGAGGCCAGCCAATGAAGGCAAGCCAAGAGGCGAGGGCTAAGATGGTAAAGTGCCCTCTGAACTCGGGTCCGTGGTGACGCCAATCACCAACAGCTTCGCCACAAAGCTGCCCTGCGGGCTTATTATTATTATTATTATGTATTGTGACAGGCTGTGACAGGTATAAAATATCTGTCAGATAAATGTTATGTATAGATGGTAAAACAGGCCATAAATCTGTGTAAATATAAAGCTGGAACGTAGAAGTTCGATACATAAAGATCAAAATTATAATTAACAAGCCGAAAATCTAATCCAATTACGAGCTAAACTTTCATTTATAAGATCAAGAACTTTCCTTACTCAGTCAAATTAGGTTTGAACTTAATTCGTTGTTTATTTAACTAACGTACGTTTATTTTATATATTTTTTTAATCGATTAAAGGGAAAAATATTTAAGGGCTTGAATGTAACAAGAGTCAATAATGTTAAAAAAAATACTGCATCATACTAATATCTAATTTCGAAATGCTTGATTTGCAGTATTATTTTATACCTACCTATCGTATCCTTCTTTGGAAAAGATATTTTATCATCTAAATCGAATATAAGCCCGCAAAGGTTTACCAAGGTTTACAAAGCTTATTTAAATACAGAACCTTTAACCAGCCACGTGGTATCAACCCCGCCGGTACCGTGCGTGTCCCGCGTCGCGTAACACGCGTTTCCGCGCTAACATGACTTCTGTTTACTTCCGCGCCCAAATTACCGCCCAAGAGTTGCCGCCCGCCCTGGCTTCACTCGCCGTCGCCCCACAAATAATAAGCTTTCCAATCCCAGTTACCTCGGCTCGACCCATTCAATTTGATTGTACAGTGGTACTGGGAAATAAGTTGGGATGTTGTATCGAAAAGAAAGAAATACCCTAATGACGATACACCCTATTGTTATTCAGTTAAGACTTTTTCTGATTCTTGTGTGCATCAATGGAAATAATTTTGATTGGCGAGTGGAAAACGTTTAACCAATAAGACAGTTTGTCACAACTTTATAAACAGAGACCTATCTAAATGATAAAAGATTGTTTCCTAGAATTAATATACGTAAGTACATTACTATAGCTATAGTAGACCCTTCTCGCTGACCTTACGTAACTTATTTCCCCAGTACTGAATCCAGTAATAAAGTAACATGTTTTCTGAATTCCTTACACGTGAGGTGCGTGACGTCTCGCGGCTGACTCACTCCGCACTGTCAGTAATTGCAACGGAAAATTGCTTTCGTGATTGCCTATTACGAATTATTTTTTGTAAACTTTTTTAAGGTACTACTTACCTGCTTGCAGTCACGCCCTTTTCTCTTCCGGGTTCTAAGAAGTTGGTAACTCGTACTTACTCCTAGATAGGTTCGGTGATTAAACCCACTGGTTTTTGTTTCAATGATGTTTATTGTTTTATTTCTAATTATCAAGCTAATCAGAGTTTAAATTTGAATTATCATGTTAGTAAACCATACTTTTATCGTTGTTATATGAGAAGGAGTTTAAAGTTAATTCTAGAAATGGTTTCTCACTTTATAAATAGGCATCTATTTCAATTTCCACGAGGAAGCTAAACATAATACTCACCAAAGTTTTTAAAGGGGTATTTAACCGCTTAATACCTACCAGCAAAACCCACCCAAAAGTGCAAATCAAACCATTACCACCCCAATGCAAATGATAGAACTTTTACCCTCTTTATAGTTTGCGGTTCGTACACGCGCCGAAGTGCGTTCAATTACTGTAGGTGTCCGGATGAGCCCTGATTAGTGCCGGTCAGGTGGCCGGGGGTGTTGCGGGGGTGTGGGGGGAGCCACCTTTACACCACCCAACTACTCCCCACTGTTTATTGCAGGGGGACGATCGCCTGAACTTAAGTATTGATTCGCGCGAAACGTGATTTGTACGCACTCATCTAGAGGTTAGCTTGTGGCCAACTAGAAGAGCTCATTGGCGGTTCATCTTTCCTGCTTTACATCCATTGCTGGTTTTGTTCCACTCGCAATTCCTGGCGCTTCTGAAACCAAGCAATGGATAACGTATAAATTGGAGATATCGCCAGTATGGAAAAATAATGTGCTACGTTGGTATTTGGTGGTGTTTACGCGCAAACCGCGGTCAATAAGGGCCGCACCTCGCTGTCAGTTTGTCCGTAACGCGTCCACTGCACGACATCTACCGAATCATTACTACCCGATGCCATTGTCTAAGTGGTTGAGTCGTAACTATCTACTAAGGGTGGCTATACATAGATATTTTGCCCTTATTTTAGACGAATAGTCATGAACTATCAATTCTAGAAGATACTATTTCGAGATCACTTAGGTATAAACTGTACCATCTCAACTTGTCTCAAAGCTGTCTTTAGACTTTATTAATAGAACTGAGGAACCGTCGAACTGCCTTTTTCATCATTTGATTTGTTTTGAAATCCAGAAATTGATCAAACAAAAATTATGTTTCCAATAATGTCTTATTAGTTGACGAAAGCCTTCTTTAATTTAATTTGTCCCCACATCATTAACTTAGGAAGTAGTCCTTTTAATACTGCCATATCCAGCATCTCCCAAAGATACCGCATCTATTCACTCACGAATCCACGTAAACCGGTGACTGGTCATATCGCACTTGCCGCCGGAAACATATCTCAGTTTAATGCTTCATCTAATTGGCATCGATCCGCGGGCGGCCCAGACTGCCTCGCTGCTACCGCTATATGACGGCCGGCGGCCGGTATGGTAATGCAACTTATGTTTATATGTTTTTACATTTTTTGGAGAAGTAGAGCAAATGCTAAGTGTTTTAAGATGTAAACTTGTTTAAAAAAGATGGTAAACAAGTAGATTTTTAATGAAATCTATAATTTAGATTTAGTTCTTTCAAGGTGGATGAATGTTGGAGAATTGAACAATGACAATAAGTCCTACTTAATTTACGCAATAAGGAAAGGAAATTAAACTGAAGCAAAATCGGGTAAAATAACTCTCGTCGTTGATTTATTACAATAACTGCCAATTTAAATAACTTTCCTCAAGTAAGCCGATGTCAAAGCTGAAGGAAAAAACGAAACGGAGATCCTTCGCAATGTGAATTAATAGAGGTTGCGTAAATAAACAAAAATACCACAAATACTCGAGGGGACAAGTTGACTTTGATTTAGTTCAGATTTATTCTTACACTAATTAATACAAAATAAATAGCCCGTTGTGTCAGATAGACGGGAGTGGTGTCGCCCCCGTCAGGGAGGGGCGGTGGGGGTGGGGGGCAAATGAAAAATGGCGCAATTAGCCCCGAGACAGTGAAAAACAAGTGCACTCGATCTGCGCTGGCGAATGTCGAGCCGAACGTCCACGAATGTTCCCGAGTCGCATTGAAAATGCGTCATTGATGCTACACTGTCACTTTCATTGGAAACTATAGGAAACTGTTGTGTTTCGATGTTATGCAACATCCGTTAACTGTTACTGTAAATGAAATGTCGATGAGAATTCTGGAATTTATTAGCACCGTTTAAATAGAGCAGTTTCTTATAAATGACACTCAATACCTTTTGCTATGCAATGCAAGCTATAGGTATCATAGTAGCTCCTGCAGGAACTGCTCGTCAGTCTATCAATATTAGCACCTGTCTGTGGCAACATTAATAATGTTATCTCTATTTATTCAATTGCTTTGAATTAGTAGCTGTTTATCTTTCATCGTGCGTAGGTATCACGATAGAAAATATAGTTAGGTCATCTATGAAGTTGAGTTGAGAAATGGGAATGACTTATTTCGAAATAGATGCAAATCTATTCACGATAGAACGATATCAAGGATGAGGAATTCAGAGAATTCAGCAAAAGTACCCAATTGCTAGATTAAGAAAACCTTCTTCCCAATCAATCTTTAATTCCTCTGGCAATAAATCAATAAAATCGCCATTAATTTCGCTTATTTCGTAGTCTTGGAGGCTGCTAAATAATGGACAGCTATCAGGTCTCATTAGTGCCGAGCGAGGCGCCACCGGCGACCGGCCGCCCGGCGCCGCGACGTCGATCAATACAACACGAAGTGTCCCGATAGCGCACGACACTAACCGAACGTCGCCGATCACGCACGAAATGTGCCGATCTCCTGCCGCACATGACAAATGTCATCGCGGTCCGGCCCTACAGCCTTCAGCTTTCGCTGAAAATTGTAAAAAGTCTGCCTCTCCGGCTTTGTTTTCAGTGGTGAGACTTTAAAACTCAGTGGTGTGGTGGTACAAAGTGGTTTTAGCTTGGTGGTTACAACTCAGTCTGTGAAACCTGTGAGTATTGACACCTGCTGCTCGTTGTCGACCTGCCTTTTCATAAAACACTGTTCTCTGTTCAAAAACACAATTGTTAATACCTACCTGCCTCAATTTGTAACTATTTAGACCTCACCATAAAATCTAGATTCTTATCTTTGTACTTGAGGTATGAACATCAATTTGTCCAAATATTGGTTAATAGAAAGAGTAAGAACATCGTTGTTGCATTACAGTTTCAGAAGCTCGTATTTCTGAATCGGTAGCTTTGTTTTTATAAATGAGGGTGTTATGGTATTGTTTCATGTGGATAGTTTCTCTCTAGCTGTATCTTCAATAGGTTTTAAGTAATATTTATCGAATTAAAGCAATAGATTTACAAAATTGAAACATTCATGTACTGCGCATGTGCAAACCCTGGGTGCTTTGCGTCATACATACACCATGTTTTCATTTATGTTTCTGAAAAGTCAGGTCGATTACTTCATTTACTTACCTCATATGATGAAAATATTATAAGCTACCCTCTTATAACTACCTACGTATATTAAGATCTACTTAATTGAACGACATGTACATATTCAAATATGTACCTAAATATACTGCAACCTTATGAAAATTTCTTATCGTGATTAAATTACTTATACTTACTTACTTACCTACCTATTTATTTATTTTATTTGCGGAATAACGATTTTTATTAAGATTAAGTAGGATAACTAATCTTCATAAATTCATTGTTACTTTGCTCTTCAAACCACACCTATACCGCCCTAATTTATCAGAATAGACTGTTAAAATAATATAAAATCAATAGCTTCCAGTATATTTATAAATTTTCCACTTACATCGTCCCCGCGCATATGAGCCCTGACCTTGACCAAGATTGCTCGTAGGCTGCACTCATCGCCCAGATAGGTCAGACCTATCATCCCCTTCACGTTGTATGAAGCTAGGGCTCTTCCAAACTGGGTGTTCTCGGAAGCTAGCTGTCAATGTGACAGTTATTATCAGCCCTCGTGGGGCGAAATGGGGCGACTCTACATGTGGAGACGGCTTTTATTAAGTAGGTTAATTAGTTACAGTTTATTGATTGTTTAATTTAGTTAGTTTGTGAGCAATTTTAGCAATTGGAGCACTAAAAACGTTTTGATCCCATTTATCTCGAATTCTCTCATATGCACTCCAGTCGCAAAACATATTTTGTTTCCTTTTTTAATTTTTCAAACCATACTCGTAGATACCTACCGATCCCTTTCTTCGGATATTATTTTTTGTCAAAAATGTGATATGTACCTACTTACTACCTACACAGATATGACAAATATATCCATCGTGACCCTGGTTTGAAAAACTCAGCGACAAATCACGGATAAACAACTTTCAAAGCACATCGCCTTTCTACTTCCGAGCCATAGGTCACATTGTTGCGGATTACGTTTTATAAATCATCAATTAGTGTGCTTACGCATGTGAAAGTTGGATGTAATTGATATTTTGTGTGTGTTCATTCATATTAATATGCCTATACCTACATGTAGGTAACGTGTTATATGTTTACTCTGTAGTTCCGTTATATGACAGACTGAGACAAGTCAATTTCAGGCCACAGAGTCGGGCACAGGAGCGATTAGAGATAGGTACGTACATCCCTTTGGTTATAACTTCTAAAAAGTCATACTAAGTATGTAAAAGCAACATACAAATGAAATGGTAATTCCTAGTAGGATTACGCTGTATCTTTCTTGGCACACATGAGGGGTCATACAGTAGTTTTCGCGTGAAAGAGTAACAAACACTCTCCCATTGATGCATAGGCACAAACACTGATATTCAAAATATAAGAAGGATGTCTTTTAGCCTTTATTATACGTGTACTTATTAACTTGTGAATTAAAATGAGCATGTTGCGTTCCAGCGGCGGCGCTGGGCCGGCGGCGGGGCCATGCGCGGGGCGCGCGGCGGTGAGGCATGAGCGCGGCGCGCGCGCCCGACCCGCCGCGACACCCGCAGCCGCAGCCGCTACCACAGGTAACATACGCAATGTCTACTCACATACCATAGCTACTTGAGTATTAACCATGTCATAAGACTATACTGAAAAATTGTATGAAACTTCATCATTGAGAAAATCTCCGAATTTTCCGATTTTGAAATTATGGAGAGACATTTACATAAGTTAAGTTTCGTTCTAACTACGTATGGAAGAACTCGTCGGTTCGTAATACAAAAAACATAGGTACTTAATGTGGGCTAAACGACCTTTTACAACATAGGTTGAGTTTCAGAACTGCGTATCATAATGTAATTGCTGTTTGCATCTAACTGTTTGTAGATAGGTACCTACAGAAAGCATCTTCAATATCTTCATGCTTTGCATACTTAACAAAATAACATTAATCTTTAAAATATTAAAATGAACCATGACTCGTACATCACTTTGCAAACATGAGCAAATCTCCGCGGAAATAATTGCGATCTATCTCCAAATTCGTGTGCGCACGCGATTCTAATTACACCGCCATTGAATTGACTATAATTGCTGGCGCTATGTGAGCCTTGCGTCTGGCACTCGGTTCAGACATAAGGTATAAAAACTTAGGTTTTTAACGTAGGAAAATTACTTGCAATTTTAATTTATATCGCCCGCGTTGGTAATGAACTATTCATCGGTTTCTATCGACTCTTATATTACTATGTACAAAGGAAGTTGGAGAGACGGATTTGGTCGAATTGGAATCTCGAAAGTGACAATTTAACGTCGATAGCTGTATGGCGTCGTAGGTACTTAACATAACCTAACCCCGCATTAAGATATTACAACTATCTATGTATAAATCGTTCGTGCAATTTCATGAATTACACCAAAAACAAAGTAAATTAATACCTTAACTTAGAAAGTATAATTATCGACAGTCTGTTGCAAATATGGAAATAAAAGTAACGGTTTGAAAAGCGAATCTAATGTGTCGTTGTGACACTAATTTCTTTATTCTTGAGGATTTTGACTTATTATTTGAACATTCGTTTAGTGCAGTGATACAAGTATATGTAGAGTGGGAGCCACAGGTATAGAATCATCTGTATAACGTTAAAAAATATTACTAAATTCAATACCTACTTAGCAAAAAACAAAAGTAAAAGTTGCATTTTCTTTGATAGCTCTAATTTGTTTTTTAATAATAGATCCATATTAGAGCTTTTATCACCCAAATTACCGAGGCAACAATTACCATTAAAGAATGATTGACATGTAAGGTCGATGATGAGCCGCGTACCCCCTCCCGTGCCGCAGGGGGCGTGGCGTCGACGTGCGCGCGCGCTTCAAAGCCGTCTGACCCACTGATACAGTTTGCGCATTATTTTGCACTGTCTGCCTAAATAGGCTTTGTTATAGGCTACACGCCAACCCGCACTTGGCCAGCGTGGTGGATTACGGCCTAATCACTCTCTGTATGAGAGTAGGCTCGTGCCCCTCGGTGGGGACATATATGGGCTGATAACGAACGAACACGTTTGTGACCACTGCACGAGTGATTTTTAAGTTACACGAATAAAATAAGTAGGTACCCTGAATGTTTGATCTAGTAGATAAATAGATTCCTTCATACTTACCCAGTTGATATAAGGAACTACTTCGAAATATCAAATCACTCTTCAAACTGACACAGTTTTGTCACCGACACAGATTCCTGTTTTCCTTCTCTCTTGGCAAATTGTTTTAAGTCGTTTTCAGCCTTTTTGGTTCACCACAACAAAATCCATCTAAACACCCTCAAAATAATAAATCTCACATTCCGAGTGCTTGCTTTAATGTGGCTGTGATCATCCGTTCCCACTACATCCAAACATTCCTTTGTGCTGGTAACTTTTTGCTGAATTACGTAAGAATAGCAAACATAACTGTGAAGGGCTGGATATATTAGCAGCGGGTTATGAGAGATCTTCAAGGTCATCGTGTGTATTCATGCATTGCTGGTCCATATTGGTCTAGCAGCGAGTTAAAGTACTAGACTGGTGGCTTAGATTCGGTTAGCAAAAGGAAATCTTTCGATACGCCCTCTCCTAGAAACGCAGTATTATATTGCTGTATGTTATTCATATAAAGAAGAGATAATGGCTTGGTCTTTTCTCATAAGGCTTGGGCTAAACCTTCGTCCAGAGTAAAAAAAAATTTTCGAGGTTCCAAATGCTTTGCGCAATCCAACAAAAGATAAGCCAATTAAAATCCAAAAATTTCAAATGTCCTCTATGTAAGGAAACTGAAGTGAGACTCGTCCGCTGCCAACATGTCCTGCGCCTGTGTTGAAACCCCGCAAGCCGCCGCCGCCGGACCGTCCACCGCAGCGGTTCCCAGAAAGGCTGCGCGCCGATAAATCTGCCCTCTCATTATGCGCACTCCCTACATTCCATGCGCAGACGCAAAAAGTCTCTTCTCCGTTATTGTTTCAGTTTGGAACTATTTGAGAGTGGAGTCTCTTTCATTTGGTTATACTCAAAGTTTTGAACGAGAGTATGCATTACACGCATTGTGTAGAGCTTTAGTTACTAGATATATCTACATCAATGTCAGTTAATATGGCTTACGCTACTGGACACTACTTTACCACTGAGGTATTGTGGTTGTTAAAATAGTATGACTAGTTAAGTAAGAGCAGATACACCCTTTTTCTACGGTTTACATGTATTTTATAAATTTTCTTTCTTATTCACTCTTTTTTTCTTTCTTTCTTTTTCTTTCTTTCACTCCCATTCAGTACCATGACTAGCTTTGTCACATCTCCATAGTTCCTCTGCTCTTGCGCACCTCGATCCGGAAACAATGCTCGCCCCGCGACTCGGCACAGACACAACAAGACAGAGACTGCAGCCACATTCACCATCAACTAAATCAGCCTTTAACAAGCAAACACTGCGTTATGTGTCATCTTTCCACGAATCTAGACTTGAATATAACTGAGATTTCGGGGTAAATACTCGTTGGTTATATTTTTTGGTATAGGGCTTTCAAAGCAGTATAATTTGGGCATACTTTCCTTGAAACTTGTGGCCTTTAATTCTAAACGGTATTGTTACAATTGATTTAAAATTATGCCAAAATAAACTTAATGACCGCTTCATTATACAGAACCATCAGATATCCGCAAGTCTTGGGGATATCTTGCTCTGAAATACTTACATCTGTTTCATTCACACAAAATACATGACGCTGCTGAATGAGATTACAGCATTTCACTTTGGATATATTATCTAAAACAATAAAAAAGAAATATTGTATGTCACTAACCTGACAAGGTTTGCAGAACTATTTATAATAAACGACCTATAGTATTTAATTTCATTTTACATTGTAGAACTTCCTCTACGATTTGACATTTTAAAAGAAACTTAAACACGTAGCAATAGAACCGAACCGCTTTAAAAAAATTGAGGGATTTTAAACAATGACAGTGTCAGAAAGACTTTTAATAAATCATTAGCGTTATTAACAATTTCTGCAGCTAAAAGTTAGAAAATTAAACTTTAAAGTACTAAACATAGTAATCAAAATTCTATGCTAATTAAGTCCAAAAGGCTGCATAATTTTCAGCGTAATTCCAATAGCACACCTCCAACATTGCATAATGTTAGTAAATTACGCAATTTGATCAGGTGTGGCCAGGTTCCATGTAATTTCAATTGTAAATATTGAGTTATAGGTTAGTAAAGTCACGCGCAATAATATTCATACACTGCGACATTTTAAAAGTATCCCAATTTCTGTCGTTTCAAAAATACGTTTTTTCAATATGTTCAATGATTGTATGATTGTTGGTTGTTATTTTATTACGATATTACGAGCGAAATATACAAGAAATCAAATACATTTTTACTAACTTGTGACCCAAGTGGGTTACCTTGGAAATATTAAGAAGCAAGTCCAAGGCGATGCTTTGCTAACCTTTCTGTAATGTTGTTTGTTTTCGCCAACATTCAATCTCATGAAACCCACCTAAAGAGTAAATTATCAGAGGCAAAAACTACAAATTAACATATTCAGTACTTACACATTTCTAAATAAGGTATTGTATACCTTAAAAGGAAAACAAGTATTTTACAGTGTCTTCTTTCCTCATCTCCTAGTCAAGGTCCAAAACCTTAAAAATTCCTGGTTCCCGGTTACGGTAAAGCTATGCGTCCCGAGCCCCGACAATAGCGCCCAAAAACTTGCATAGTTGTCGGCGGATCAACGTGCATTTTTATTCTATCTATTTAATCTTAATTAGGGTAATCTATTGCTTATCGTCTCGATTCACTGGAATCGAATTAGTTCTTGCAATTTTGTCTTAAAGGCTATCTCTAGCTGTTTGAAGAAGGCGTTTAATTAAAAACTAGTTTTGTGTAAATGAAATGTAAATATTTACTGGAATTTAGAAAAATGTTGTCTCGATCTAGAAAAAGAAACTGATAGATCTTGTGAATTACTCAGTATTAACAAATAGCGACATAAAGGCTGTAAGAAGCAGCTACCTATTGCCCATAATGTCCAGTCCATATCATGTTTTAGTGCAACTCTACTACAACAAGCTAAGATATAATAATGAGTTTGATCGCTGAAATTGTTCAAGAGGACCCTATAGATAAAACACAACCAGGTACCGTAAAATAGAGAAGCTAGAGTCCTTTACGTGTGTGAAAATGTGAGTAAAGTAAACACATAGAGTGTCGTAAAGGTGCCTCCACACCGCTAATGAGGCTGCGAGATTTACGGCCCATAAATATTGTAAGTACCGAAGTAGCGTGTAATGACCGTATGCCCACTGTAATACTCTATTCCACTCTTCCAATGTAATTAAGCCCTTAAAGTACTTTTGCCGTTAATTGTGTGTATTTGAATAGTTTTGTAGGCGTTGCGTGAGATAAATAATTGAGAATTTTATTTGGGTACGTACATAATTATTTTGTATTTGTTTTAATGAGTTAACATTTACCAAAGTTTCATATTTTAGTACCTTAACAAAACGGAATTACAAAACTGTTCCTTAAGTAAATTGTGATAAGTTACGTAATCTAATGAAATACATTTCTGTTCAAAATTATACCAAGAAAACGCAATTAACACATAATAATGTATTTATCATCAAAATCTAAAAAGGAATAAGTACTTCAACAGTCCGTTAGTCATTTTAATCGTACAAACTATAAATGGTGATATTAACTGCAAAAAATATTTCCGCCAACTATTTCTACTTATGACCGGCTAAAATAATTAAATTGCCAAATTAATAGTTGGATAAAGCATGTAGAGGCCCACGCGTGGGGCTGTTGACCCCACTCGCTAATCATTTTATTGCCAATCCAAAGATTTTGCACGAAATTGCGAATCTATTATCGTGACTCATGTTGCCTATTTGCGTTTTATAACAACAAATATGTACTTGTGATAAAAGTTATACCTTAATGGATGACTGGGTAGAGGCGGCTTAGGATAGAGAATCGTGGAGAAAGAGGAGAGAGGCTTCTGCCCAGACAGGCCAGTTAGCGTAGTCGGTAGTGAGTCTGCCTCATACGCACGGGTCGCGGGTTCGATCCCCGCCGGTAAACAAACATTTGTGTGATGAGCATAAATGTTTGTTCCGTGTCTGGGTGTTATATATTTATCTATGTATGTTTATCAGTCCCTGATACTCATAGTACAGGATTTGCCTAGTTTGGGGTCAGGTGACCGTGTGTGAAATGTCCCTCGATACAAGTTAAAAAGCAATCTTCGACCACTAATTTATAAAAATATCATAACTTGAATGAAAAACTTTCCTATTCCTATATAATAAATTGTTAAACATTCAGGTAGATAGATTAAATTACCAATATCTATAATATAGGTACCAGTAGATTTATACTGGGTGTAACAGAAAGGGGGTATAATGCCGAAACACAGCGATAGTCCTCATGAAACTGAATAACTTTCTCCAAAGAACATGGGTCGTAATTCGAAAAAAAATTTTCGCCTACCCATACAAAGTGTCCGATCAGCTGATCGAGTAAGATGGGCGATCCAAAAAAATTTTTCGAGTTACGACCCATGTGGAAAGTTGTTCAGTTTCATAAGGACTATCGCTGTGTTTCGGCATTATACCCCCCTTCTGTTACACCCTGTATAGGTAGGTACTCAAACACGTATACATATCACATGTACCTACTACCATACAATACCTAAAAGTAATAATAGTGGTCAGGTGAATAAACACCTAAATTACTTTGGCCATTTGAATCTAATTAAAACATGTAGATAGGTCCAGTATTTGCTCATTTGCTTCTAAATCGACATAAACAAGTGTGCGACAAAAAAGGACGACAAATATGTAAATTATAGTTGCTCGGTACTGAGGATCCAAACTCGTCTTTTTAGCGAGATTTCGAGTTATTTTAATTCGGGTGCGCCCGCGCCGATGGCGCCCCTCCCCCGCCCCCGTTACCCCTCACACTCGTAATGAAGCCACGACACATTAAACTTGCGTCTTTGAAGTTAATTAAACCCAGACTTAAGTGAAAATAAATTATAAAGACTGAATTAATTTATGTCGTTGAATTTTGTTCAAAGCCCATTAAAAAATAAACGAGTAGTGTTCGGTTTCCGAGATGCTTCGAGCTTTGAACTTTAAGCTCGGTAAACACTTTGTTACTGTTCGTTTTGTAATGTACTCCTTTTAATAAATGGATTCAATGTTTTATTGCTTTTTTGTTTGCTTCAAAGTAGCTTTTAATTTAGCTGTTCTGGTACTTGCGTTTCGATAGTAGAGAGCTATTTGAAACGTCTGATGAAATTTTGAGAGTTAGGTCTGTTTAATTAAAAAACTGCATATAATAATAGATCATTAATAGATCTTTAATAGATCATTGATTAACAAAATAAAATATTCTTTTACCACCCATATCTAGTAATTTAAAACTTTGTTATTACCCACTCAGAGTTTATAAACAATCTTAAGCATTCAGTTGCCGCCGTACTGCCATATCGCGCATCCTGTTTTCATCCCACGCAGCTCGATGCGTATACGCACGACTCCCGCGGCGGAGGCGGGAGGAGGGGGGAGTGTGCGTGCGTGGAACGGGATCGTGCGTGCGCCGGCGCAGGCTCTGTTAGCGATTTAGCGGGACTACCTTCACGCATCGGGAGACTGGGATATTCCCACTGGTTTCCCTTTTCTTGACCTACGGTTACTTTTTCTTTCTTATGGTTTAAAATGAAGTAGATCGGAATGTTTTAGAAATTCAACAGAAGAATAAATAAATTAAATTGTACTGTAAAATAAATAGGTAACGCGTTGAAGTCTTTTGTTAGAAATAGTGTTTCAAATAAAAGACATCAACGCGCTCGTTTTTATTTTGATAATTTCTTTCTTGTGATTATTTTGAATAAGTTTAGAGTTATTATTTTAAGACTTCTGTCGAATGACTCATTTTAAGATTTTCAGCGTTATTATTAAACTTATCACTATGTTCTTCGTAGATTTATGTGTAATTTTGTCTCTTTTCTTGGGCTGTTTTCGCGTGTTTTTTGACTACTTAGGTATACAATTTTATGTACAAAAGAGTTCAAATCTTTTGAAAGCAAAAAAGCCTTCAAAATATATCTAAGTTAATGATTCAAAATCAAAGCATCTGCCGAACGCAGGTGCTGCGTAGCTTTAAACTTCATAAATCTGCTCAAAAATACGAGCTAAAACAACAATCCTTATCGACTTTCAATGCGCACGAGTTTCGCGCATTTCAACGCTTAAATAATACATAATTCATGATTTCATTGAAAACCTGGATAATGTTTCCTTTGATTTATTTTCTTTGTGTTTAGGATTTACAGTTTTTGAGTGTATGGAGAAAAATTGCGGCGGACAGGTTTTTAAAAAACGAGTAGCTATTTCTAAGTATCAATTTAATTTTTTTTGTTATAATAAGTATAGGCCTAGCAGTTGGACAACAGATCGCTAGATGTCTAGATAAGATAAGATAAGAAATAAACATGATTATTGATAAATAATAATTACGAAATATCATTTATGTAAACTTTTTCTAGAAATAATCCTTAAAATATCTTTTAAAACTTGATCTTTTGCTTAGTTGCGTAACTATTTTGAATTCCTTATTGCACTGTTGTTATTTTACCACCTTAAGTTATCAAAAATATAATTCCTACCATCATAATTCCGTAATAACCTCCAATAAAGCCTGGCTATCTATTTTACAATACCAGTAAAGCCACAAAGGCGGT
Source organism: Anarsia innoxiella (assembly GCA_947563765.1). Taxonomy (NCBI): domain Eukaryota; kingdom Metazoa; phylum Arthropoda; class Insecta; order Lepidoptera; family Gelechiidae; genus Anarsia; species Anarsia innoxiella. Next base: position 249,127 of record OX387392.1, read on the forward strand.
GACACACGGCGGATAATCCTGCCGCAGCCGAATTACCGGCGGTGTGGTAAAACCTTTACAGCTTCACACTTGCTATCGTTGGCTTCAATCGTGGTATAAGCAGAGAAGATAGTTGGCTTCTGTAGAATGCTTAGTATAAATAAACATAAACAAACAAAAACAGATTCATCATTATCATATTTAAGAGCGTCGCTCTTGTCGGTAGAATCTCCGCCACTCTGCTCTATTCTCCGTCCGTTTGAGTACCTGATTAGACACAACTTCTGTTCCCTCTTTTATTTAATCTAGGTATATACCCCCTTCTTTTCAGGTCCTTATTTTACAATCATCAAATGACGTAAATTAGTGAAAAAAGACTTCTTAGGACAAATAAGTTTCTTTTGACGTTGTTTTAACATATTGCACATTTAAGATCAATTGATTTATTTAATCGATTTCGTCTTAAGCGCCATAGATAATAAATTTATGTATTTAGATATCCGCAGCCGCATAATCTCAAATTCGTAAACTAAGATCTTAAAGGCGTAATATTCGAATTTACGCTTCCTTCTCCAACTCTCCATTACCTAATTGCACATATAATATCTTTGTAGATACCCACGCGGATGTCCAGATAATTATGGTAATGCAGCCATTTTGGAATTAGCGCCTCACTCTATATAACAGTATTCTTTATTCGAACTTAGTTCACATCGAAAATATTCGGTTTATAATTTCGCTATTTATTGCTCGTTAATAAAATAGGAGACGGTTTTGATCTAATAAAACCGGTAATGTATGGTAATTTTTGTGGCATACTTGTGTTCTGTGATAGTGTTTACTACTTTCAACATTAAGGCTGATTTACATTGAGTCAGTAACTGACGTCAGTTACTGAACTCACCTGGTATTGCCATTGTGTAAATTGATCACTGACGTCAGTGCACTGTCGCGTCTATATACGAATATTGAAGTCAGTACTGATCACACTATGGCAATACCAGGTCAGTTCAGAAACTGACGTCAGTTACTGACTCAATGTAAACAGCCTTTACTAGTTGCTGTTTTTATATACTTTTTCAAATACATTTTTATATCTATAGGATTGTTATTGATTGATTATGTACTCGTAGCTTAGGTTTACAATCTCCTATAAAATTATATTGACGAATTGGAAGAAAAGATATTTTTTCATTAAGCTTTTATCAAAAAGAAATAAGGAGTATATTGTTACTTTTTTGATATTCATACCGGTAGTTAAAAGTTAAAGCAGTTAGTTGGTTGGTAGTTAATTAAAAAGTTATCAAAAAGTTTAGTAGGTTGGTATATAGTAGGTATATATTTCAGTCATAGAAATAATACTTTTCGATAAAACAATATTCACTTTGTCATCTAAATAATCTTACAACGTATATCTCCCAATTCTTTGTAACACAAAAGCTTAGGTTAGGTCAAGTTTTTGCGCAGACGCCGTTAAAAGTGGGTCAGGATTGCGAGTTGGCGGCGCGGGCGCAGACGGTGCCGCCGCGAGCTAAACACCCCGCCCTCGCGACCTTGATACCGACAGTCGTTAGTTTTTATAACAGTGTTACCATGGTGGTTTACTAAGATTTGTAAGCGAAAGTATTTAGGCTTTACTCTTGGGTTTGATTGATAAAATAAAAATAAAAAAAAACATAAAGTACATTAAAATATGCTTAGGTAAACAGAAGGACTAGGTATGTAGATAAGCGGTTGACTATGTAGTTGGAATAGTTGATTTCGTTCAATAGCTCTTAAAATGAAGCTTTTGTACATGCCGAGTCATATGATCAATATTTTGTTGCCTTTTTTGTCCCATTGCTGGGGCAAAACCCTCTCCTATGCTTCCCCAAAGATTTCGGTCAGTAACTGCTTCCTCCTAGCTACTTTAAATTAAAAAAAAAAACTATTTTAAAATAAGCTTCAAACAGCTAAATACAGCAGTATTAACCTAACATCAAATCCGATTAAAATTACCCCACATCTCCCAATCACCTAAAGCTGGCAACTCCTGGCTTAGAGGTGACCTTCCGTTTGCAATGGTGGTTATTATTAGCGATCAAACGCCGCCGCCGCCGCGGCAGGTGCACCATGCACTTGTTACAAATAAGGCTTTGCATCAATGCAATAAGGCTGCAAGGACATCGTTTCTGATTTCAAAGATACAGAGTTTTGGAGACTTTTTGCCTGGGCTCAATTGCCTGATTATTGTCTGGTGAAGCTAATAAGTCTAGCCATTATCCAAATGTACTTAAAATATGGTACGATTACGATTTTATGCACTTTATGTGAAAATGTTTTTATCATTTTCGCTCTTATTGGTAAAGTATTCACCACTCTGCTCTATTCTCTGCCGTCTGTTCAAGCACGACACAACTTCTATTCCCTCTTCTACGTAAGTCCTCCGTAATCTCCCTCTTTTCCGCTTACTTTCTACTTTTTATGAGCAAATTAAATACCTATTTGAAAAAAAAAAACATATTAATGTAGAGGTAAATTCCTTGGAGAGAAATTAGAGAGGCCTATACTCAGCAGTGGGCAGCTATAGGCTGACAAGAAGAAGAAGAAACTCCAAAGAGAGAATATAGACTCACGTGACAAAGGACTGTCACAGTCACTCTTCTTTTAGGTACTTACCGGCAAAAAATATCCCAAACTCATATCCAACCTTTACCCAAACAAAAACTGTAACGCGACCCTTTAATAAGTTAATCTCAAACCTCTAATGAAACGTCACAATGTGATGGAGTTTTGCACTCACAATACCACGTACACAATGCATTCACCATCTACCTTGTCCCCGAGAGAATAGAGCTTGTTATTTAGTAGCCGAGATGCAAAGTGGCAGGTGGAATAAATAATGCAAGTGGAAAGATTGTCAGATAACTACCTGCGACTGAGGCTTTAGGGTTGACTATAAAAGAAAATTTTTTTCAAAAATGGATGCTAAAAATTTGATTGATAGAGACTATATTAAATTTATTGGTTATAGAAGTGACATTTTAAAAACAGTATAATGTACACAATAATAAGCAAGATTTGTTAAAAATTGTCCCTTATATGTTTACTTCTATGTTTTCTTAAATACACAATACACATACCTACAAAATACAAGACAAAGACAAGTAACAAACCTATTAATTTACGATAATTTGCTCATAAGTAACTGTCACAAGGAAATAATCGGACAAGATACGATGTTATTAAGTACCTAGGCTCCGTAACTACCTTTACTGCCAGCCCTAGAGTGTTTGCATTTGAAAAGTTCCGCTGTTTCCGCGAGTTATTGTAAATTCACAACACGTCCTCTCCCCTTCCCGCCCCGCCGTCCCTCAGACTACGGTGTCATCTTACATTGCTAGGTAGTTACATACCTAATTAATATTGTCCATTAAATAAAATACATTTTAATAAAATACATTTCTGTAGGTTCCTTATAGGATTAAGAATAAAAGAAATAATATTTTTTTGTTTATCGTGCATTGTGCATTCTGTTTTCACCAGGATAATATTACTACATTACAAATGTACCTACCTACCTACAGGGTAATGTTTTTTTGAATATCATTGTCTAATATTGAAACCAGAGTAGCCATCCTTTTTTATTAAGAACTTAAGATCACTAAAACTTATTACTTCCAAAAATAACAACATATAATCAAAAAACAAAAATCCAGTTATTAACACGCATTTTTTACTTGCAATATTTGCTCTACGTAAAAAGATGCAGGTATAAATTAAACAGTAACAATTTGAGCATTATCAGTCGCCCGTAGATTGCTCACCCCGATGCGGTACCTTTTCCGGCGCTAATTCTCACGTACATGTGCTACCTTCATAAATAACTGCACACTTCGGTACCTTTACTTTGTATTCATCTGAGTTCCTTGAATATCCTGTCTATGCAAGGTTTTATGAGTTTAGAGTTCCGTACAATTTTGGAAGATATTTTGCTCGGAATGACGTAATTTGCTAAAGTTACAAATCTTATAGGATTCAAAAATCACGATGATAGGAATTAATCGATTGAAATTGTACAACATGTATTGCTTGTTTCACCACTTATCGATAAAATTTAACTGACAGATAAACCTATGTCTATTTCATAAATCATGACGTTTTAGACAGAGACAGGTATAAAATATCTGTCACCTAAATTTTGTCAGTCGATGGTAAAACAGCCCCTTACTGTGTGATTGACTTTAGGCTGTTATGCAAAAAAAGAAAAACGAATCGGTACCTATCTATATATTCGCCAAAACTATAGATATAGTTATTAATTAGTTATATAGTACAATAGTTAGTTATGTAATTCCAAGCTCAAACACTTCCTGCACTTACATATATACTATTAGAAATCATATACAACCTCAAAATGCATTAAAGGCTTTACTCTCACACGTATACAACCTACCCCATCACGACCGGAGCACAAAAAACATCATATCACACATATCTCGGTACTAAATCTCATGCTCTATTGTTACCAACAAATTGAGTGAAGATACAAATTTTAAGTTGCATTTTTGGATGCGGTAGTTTTTAGTAACACTCTTAATTCACTTGTAGATATAATTATGAGATTTCTTTGTAAACTGTGATAATTACAAAATATAATGCAGCTAGTGCTTATGTTTCTTTTTCTGTACCTGAATATTTGAAACTTGGAAGGTATAGTGTTATCGATAGACTGAGCACATCTAGCTAAAACGACTTTCTTATAAGCCTGTTTTGGCTTATTTCCTCAAGCAACTAAATAAAAACATGGTATGATTTAATCAAAATACCGCATCCACCTTCTAATTCTAATTCTAACATCTCACCCTCACACTAAAAATACTTAAAACCCCAAAAGTTATATGCACTTTCGTTTTTATGCAGGTGGTTGCATGTCAACCTGCGCCTGCGACCGCGGTTTTTATAACCACACTCCATTTATCTTTGCAGTCATGATGCTGCATTGTGATCCGCGTAAATACGGTGAAAAAAAGGGCTAAGCGTGTGTCGGAGTCCGGTATGAAGGGTTCTGGCTATTTTGTGATAAAATTGCTAATGTCTGAGGTCATATAATTTTTGGTTTACTTACTTATTCATTGTCTTCGTTCGTTGAAATAATAAATAATAATACGATTACATTAATGCATAAACGAAAAAACCTGACGTTAACCAACACCATATGGCCTATTTTAAGTTGCAAAGTATAGGTACCTAACAATATTAGATCTTAGATAGAGGCATATTTAAAAAGAGACAAGCAGCTGTGATTTTTTACACACTGTACACTTATTACTCTATCCTTTCCATACGTAACCCTAAAAACTAGGGATGGCGACCGTAGCCAAAAAACGGATAAAAAACCGTTTTTGAAAAGGATCGCGTTTATTTGCTGTTGAACCGTTCGCATGGTATTGTTACTAGCGAGTATCGGTATCCATCGGACGCCATGTTTATTGTATTTATGAGGTTTTTTAACTTTAAAAGGGATGTAAGTGTTTTATTTTACTGGTATCCATTATCGTGCAAATTGCATCTTTACCTATTTCCTTATTCTCTACAATTTATATTAATGCATAAATAAATGAGTATAGGTACTTATACTTATACATAGTTATCTATCGCGCAACTTTCCTATCGGGGAAGTTAGAGACCACTTATCTCTAATTGCTACTATTCAAACACACTTGTTTCGCTTCATCCACATTCGTCCATAGACAGGTATATACGAATAGTTATAATCTTATCTTATCTTATCTAGCCGTTGTTGTCCCACTGCTGGGCAATGGCCTCTCTCCTCCTTCTCCATGATTCTCTATCCTGTGCCGCCTCTGCCCAGTCGTTCGTGAAGGTGTCCAGCTCATCTCGCCACCTTTTCCTTTATAGTTATAATATTATTTTTAAATCCGTACTGTCCCGTTCTCGTTTACGAAATCGCCACTAAAACAGCCAGACCAAAACCGCTCTTTGTTCGTTTTATGACGTTTGTTGTAGACAACTCGTAAAAGTATCTCATTATAGATTTTGGAAATCAAAGTATTGTTGTATTATTATAGCGCAGTTTTACTGCTTACCTCGGCTTTATACTCGTAGTTCCGTTAATCTTTGACATTTTGTAAGGACCTTAAAAAATTGGGTTTAATTTGACTTGACTTAACTTTTATTTAATTTGACTTAAGTGGACGTTAGAATATTCGATAATCGATAAGAGGTCTTTGAGCTATTTCTCATCTTATTCAGATCGCTGGCAAACATCCTTATTATGTCAACTCTTCGCGAGTATTTTGAAAGACCTACTAGAGCTTCTAACTTGATCCCTATGTTTTACACTGAACTAAAATGTCAAATAATATCACTACGAGGAATTAAATTTTCCGAAAATCTAAACGTGTAATTCTGTAAGGTCGTAAGTCTGCCAACCAAACACATTCCAGCAGTATTGTCGCAACAGCAGCGGTACAGTTAGAAAAAGTTCATAAATGTCAAGAATATTAACTGCACCGTGGACTCACCTACGCCACTCGCTATAGTACCGACACACTAGTGTATGTGTTTGATATTGTATGTGGGGCGACTTCGACGCTCATTATGCTAATCTCGCGCGACACTGCGGACATATGCGCCCGCGACTTTACTAGTTGTGTGTGTACAGATTTGAGCTATATCGGTTTAGGTAATAGTATCAATAAAATAATAAGGAAATTAATAAATATGTAAAGAAGACATTATGTGCCTTCTAAGCTTCTGGAAATTACGTTAAAACAAGGACACTTTTTGCCGTTATGACAATAACCTATTTTGTACTTACCCAGATGTGAATCTAGATTTATTCTAAAAAAACTTAGATTTATTATGAAAAGTATTATTTATGCGGGAATTTTCTTTTATTTTAACTTATTAAATACCTCTAAGGTACATAAAATAAAACTCATATTTTTATCTTAAAATGTTTACAGAAAATTCCAGCGATTTCCACATCAAAAGTACTTTTTTCTAATTCAAGTAGTAATCATAATATGTCCACACACTAACTAACACAAATACTTAAAGCACAAGTAGAGATGATACCGTGTTGTGTCGTTGCCATAAATTACGGATATTCAAATGATTCGATACCAATTCGGTACCGCAATTAACACGCGAACTGGTTTCATAGGGATGTGCCGCGTGAACTCGATATTGTGCTTTCATATCGATACTTTTTTACGTAATTTAGCTTATTTTTTGTACACTTTAGGACGTTTATAGTAGATTTTTTGATTATTGTAGCTATTTGTTTTTTACAAGCTTAAATTAAAACTCATATTACAGTTAAATAGGTACTGTTCGGTCATGTTCAGTCGAGAATAAATTATTGTTTAAAATCTAATACGTGTCGCGTGTTACGATATACTCGTACACAATAAATAAATGAAATATTCTTTATTCAAGTAAATATTTTACAAAATGATGCTGGGACGTAGCGTGGACAATAACACTGATTAATTTATGAGTACTTCATTATCAGAATTCTATCGACAAGCGGTTACATCACTAGCACCGCACTAAAATGGTTTTATATGTTCTCTAGCCAATAAGTGTGTAATGAATCTTATGAGTACGTATGGAATGAGATAATAACCAATTCGCCTAACGTGGGCACGGCCCGTTTTTTCATAAATTTATGTATTTAATACCGGTTCCATTGGTGTCGCCGTGCGGTATTCTCTGACTTTTTACACGCACGCACACTAACACAACGCAATTAAACGGATTTATTTTTGGTAATCACGTCACTAGTTTTATACATCTGCAATTCGTGTATTGTTTCTGTCAAACGCTAAATATATTGCCTTGTTTAACCAATATACTATTTGCTTGTACACTTTTTTTAATACGACAAAAAACGGTTCTTTATTTTGTTCAACTAGTTTCTTCTCATTAGCACTTAAATGTGTTTCCGAGAAAAAAATCGAGGATGAATTGAATATTATATATGAAGTAGTTGCGGCATTAAAATCAAGATGTTGGATCGTCTGCGCCCACGCAGCTCCGGAAACTAAAACGCGCGTATTTGGAAATCTTGTGATTCACGGAATACTTATTGCTTATGATTTAGGTACTGATGTATTTAGTTCGTGATCTAAAAACGTGATTTACGTTATTTTGAAGTCACTGCGTATTTTCTGTCTAGCTAGTTTTAGCAGCGATCGCATTTTCGGCAACGTAAACAAGTCTAGCATTTGGTTGGTCGCTGAGGCGACCTTAGAGTTGACTATATAGAGTGCTGAAGTAGTTGCAATAATACTTATTGCTTATGATTTAGGTACTGATGTATTTAGTTCGTGGTTTAAAAACGTCATTTACGTTATTTTGAAGTCACTGCGTATTTTCTGTCTAGCTAGTTTTAGCAGCGATCGCATTTTCGGCAACGTAAACAAGTCTAGCATTTGGTTGGTCGCTGAGGCGACCTCAGAGTTGACTATATAGAGCGCTGAAGTAGTTGCAATAAAACGGCTTATAGGTTAGTTACAACGAAGTAGTTGTGTGTTATAGTATTTTAGTAACTCCGATCGCAGTACAACACTAAACTACAGATTTACCTGTCAATTGCAATAACCTTACTTGCTCCGGAAGCTACTCAATATGAAACTATACCCTATCCACACGGCTTCGATGTGTTGGTTCTCCGCTCCGATAGCTATTGCATACTATATTTTCTGTTTGGATAGAGTATAGTTTCATTATAAGAGTGTGCCAGTTACTTTACAGGGCCATCACTGCTTTAGAATAATTTTAAATGTAATAATGTTACATTACAATATGAAAAGCTATTTAAATCACATTAGTATTAAACTACAAGTCTATCATACTAAGGTTCAATTAGAGCAAGTCTGCATTCTTAATAAGACGTAGATTACTTTCTCTAAAAAAATATTCCAGAAAAACTATTGTACACTATTATTGTTGATTGATGGACTTGTAAAGCAAAACAATGTGTATAAAAATAGCGAGCTTGTAGTCGCTCTTCGCTGGTCGCCACACGTTCACTCCGCATGCCACTTCACCGCGTCTCCAACTCTCGCTGGTCTTCCACCTTGACACCTAACTCACACTTTTATCACAGCCAATTATAACACTTCATATGCTGTATTTAGGGTTGGTATTTGCTATGAAACAATTGTAAGATTTGTCTTTATATCAAGTGCTTTTGTCTCAGATTTGAAGACGTAACTTACAGTTTTGTTTCATTCGATTTTAGATCTGCAAGTGTTGTGTTTAAAGTTGAAATTTCTGATGATAAAATTGTGAGATACCTACGTCTATGTATTTTTATATTTGTCTCTCATTATATGTTCCATTATCTGTCCTGTTCTCACTTCTATTGGTCAATGTTTTATTGATAAAACCATATTTACTACTATACTTCTCATGGAACCTTTATCATAACGTAGCCGTCGCTCTTAGAGACCTTAATGTATAGAATGTTCCTAGATCCTTTAGAGGTAGATATTAGTTTTAGTCTGCTAGGCTAAACTAATGTAGTGTGTATAGTTTTTAAATAGAGTAGCACACAATATAATTTTATTACAGATATTCGCATGGAACATTATCCACTCTACGATTGAAAAATAATACCATGTTGTCAAATGATTATCCCTTGTCCCTTTGCGTACCTTTTCGATAAGTTTCTTTATCATATTTTTCCTCAAAACCCTGTAGTATCTTGGTTTGTAATGGTTCCTTTACCGATCTGAAAAAATCCTTGGAAACCAGTGAGATGTTTGTCGAGATGGAGATGGAAGTCGATGGAAATTTTGGTTTATCTTTGCCATCTATTTTTCAAGCATAAATTAATAGGCTCTAGAATTACGTTGGCCTGTTACGAGACATCTTAATTGATGCATATTGCACATGAAGTCTTAGAAAGGTCCTAGAATTGAATAGGTACCAAATGAAAGCAGATGGTAAAGAAATACCAAGTTGAACTGAAATCGACTGTAAACGGTGGTAATGGAGTGTGGAACGTGTGTTGACTCTGCGAGGGGGTCGGGGCTCCCCTGACCGTGTGTGGTGTGCAGGCCGGCGGCGGCGCGGGCAGGGCGCTGGGGCGCGGCGCGGCGCTGTCCGACCCAGACCTTCCCTCGCGGCTGGCTCCGACGCTCAATACTTTCTGGGTTCGTACTCTTCTCTTCTTACTTTGACCCTCTTCCTGGAGAGATTGTTATGTTGGATACTGTATTACTGCTGATTGGCCACCTGTTATAAGCCTATAGGCCTTTAAATTACTTGTATAGTCAGAAGATTGCTTTATCAACACTTTATCAGTTAACAAAGTTTATTATATACTCGTAACTGAACATTTTTTGCTTACGACGTTTATTTCTAGATTCACAACAATGTAATAAGTTATTTTTATAAAGTTTTATCAAGAGTTAGTAGCAAAGATACAGTATCCAACATTAGCAAGCTTTTTGGTATATTCCTATTTACCTGGTTGCTTTCTTGTCTTTGTATCAGCCGTTTGGCCAAATACCCGCTTATCCGCAGAAACGTATCTATGAAACCCCCCCTTTAAATTGAGTGTTTTGCAGACTTTGTATTTTTGAGATACACGCTGGGGTAACAGCTTCAGGAAATATCTTTTTGTACCTTCCTCCCAAAGTGCTTTTACATTCTTGCTTGCTCGTCCGACTTTTTTGGTTTCCATCAAGTTTTGCCGTTGTGGTTCTATGTACCCCTAATGTTGTAATATATAAAGCACTGTTGCACTATGTGTCAATTGCACTGCACTATCAATATGATTCTTTTAGGATTTTGACTTGTAATTTAGCTTTTGTTGTTTCATTCAAGGACACTTCTAGCTATGACCTGAAAAATTAGATGCTGAGTTCAACAATTAAAGATCGTAAATGAATGTAACTAAGTATGTTTTTGTATATCGGAGGCCATAAACCGCGCAGACACGTAAATTGTGTTTTAGTAATAAAATTACCTCATTTAAATGGAACTATTGCCGACCCAATATCCAATCTCCTCTCTCAAAGAACCGAGTGTCGAACTGCCGACCGCTAGTATTGTTTATGCCAGTGAAGCGTCTGCGCTAAGATTCTCAAACTTCTATGCATTTATGGTTGCCTGGTATTTTGACGGAGATCAAAGTTTTAAAATATAAGTAATACTACTTACGTCTATAACAGAATGACACGTAAGAAATGACTTTTTGCATAGCGCGTTACACTATTAATAAAAAAAGTTTTTAGTAATTATCGTGTAATTAAGCAAATGAAAGTACCCTTTGTAAGTAAGTAATTCAGAAAATGTAATAATATCCGTTATTGAAACTTCTACAAGCTATGCGAAATGCTACGAGTACTTTCACGCCAACGTTATGCGTAGGCGCATGCTACGAAGCGCTACGCGGCGTAGCACACAGTTTGAGCAACACAACCTAAGCCGGGACTCGTGTTTTATGGCGCATTATGCTATAATAATATTTTTTACTTAGCACATTTGTTTATGTGAGCTGCGGTGGTGTGCGTGCGCGCAGCCGCCGTACAAAAATGTCGTTTGTACGCGCCGCGGAATCTAATAGCCAACAGAATTTTATGTTGTTTCGCGGTACGAGATTATGTTACCGTGGGTGATGGGTTTTTGACTCTTTGTGTTTAGTTTTAGAATGGCCAAGATGGCCGCCGGTGCCCAATTAGTTGCGTACTCGCATTACTTTTGTTTCACTTGATTTATTCCTAGGATTTGCATACGGTAATATTTCATTTACGTGTTGTACTGTACCTATAAAAATGTCTGCAAGAAGCACTTATATCTACTTTAAACACGTTTAATTTATTGAGCAGCTTTATTAGTTGAATAATTTTGTAAAAGAAGTTATTGAAACTAAAATTTTAATAGTAGGTAATGTAATACCCATAATACCCAATGCATAACAACGTTAGGCCACCGCCATGCGCCGCACAAAAATATGATATCACTTCATCATTGTTTTTAACTAATAGACACTCATTTATATTCTATTGGCTATTAATTATTGAATTAGAGAGGAAGGAGGGAATAAAGATGGGAGATAAGGGAGGTGGCGGAGGGGGAGATGCGGTATAAATTACGTGAAGTTTAATTGGTAGACCACACGCGACGAAAGTCCATACTTAAGTCGGATTCTGTACTTGCATTAAGATTTAATGGGTCGTATTCAACTATTTTGGGAATCGTAGGCGAGTTCATACACCTACTGGTGTTTGAATATCGTGTGATTGGTTACCTTGTTGTTAAAATGATTCGCTCATGTCTGTGGTAACTATGATTTAGTACCAATAAACTTTATTTGTAAATCTGATTTGGTGATATAAATATTACTACTCAGGAGTAGTCAGAATCTACACCTGGAAGTAGACCTAGGTCACCTAGGCTAGGTCTAAAGCTAGCGGACACGGTTACTCGTATACATAGTTTACATCTGCTGTCGGCAAAAAAATAATGTCCTATTTAGTATCTCACTAAGCTTGTACTTATCTTTTCAAACGTTTTAGGAGATGGAGCAACGCACATAATATTAAGTATAAGCTTTTGTTCAAAACATAGGTATATGTATATCCGAAATGGATGGTGTTAGGTACCTTTATAAGAGCTGGTCATTTTCAAAAATCTATGATATTATAAATATCTATGAGAATTAAAGTGTTAAGTCGTTTTAAATCAATCATCTTTGTTCCCACATAGTAAAATATGCATAAGTGAACTTTTATGTTACATTTCATATGAACAAGAAAACAAATAATTCGTAAATGTTATCGAGATCGCCTATAACAGTAACTGTGACCTCGCTTATAGGAGTTATTGTCTAACTTTATAGCTAGTTAACTTACCTTTAGCTGTATATTGCTTCCCATCAAACCCCAATTTATGTAGTTTCAAACTTGCAAAATCATAAACGTGTTTTCCCCACTTTTACATGTCAACTTTGAATGTGTTAAGTTTTTATTCGGCTGACTATAAAAAAGGGTAGGAACAAATACTATGATAAAGAAAGTAGGAACGAAGTATTTCTTTGTATTAATACTAGTTTTATAGTTTATGTCGGAGTTTTATGGTTTATTTTAACGAGGATATTTCAGTGCAACGTTTTATACGCAGGTTAATTAGTTGGGCGATTAAATCTTGTAGAGTATCGAGATTGTTGACGGTGAAGAGCTAGGATCGGTGCTGCTCTTGTTTTCATGGGGTTCCGTATATAACAATCTATTTTGTCAACTAAGGATCGACGCTTTATTCAGTGAAACTAATTTCATTCCTATTTATGTAGAGTTTGAGTGCATTTTTACAGGTATAACCTACATATTAAGTACGCTGCACACAAAATTTCATACCTATACATTTTGCGGTAATTGTTTGCACACTTTTTATAATTACTTTTGATCTTGCCTATAAATAAATAAAATACACAAATAAGACTATTTTACTTTTAATTTCATTATAACATTCTCAATCTTCATATGTTACCGAAAGTAAAGATTTACGTAATTAATGTCTTCCGTCTGCCATTTTACTATGAACCACCGGATATTGGTTTCTTTAATAGATATTATAACCATTTCAAACAATTAACGTGATATAAGTGATATTATTTGGTTAGAAAGTATTTTAATGTCTAGACGTGTTTCCGAAAACGGTTGGGTGGTCTGAGATCAAAGGATTTTGCAGATTTTAGTGATTAAATTTTATAGTTTAACAGGATATGCTACATAGGTAACTTCTTTTTACCCGACTACGGCGAACCTAAAAGGAAGGGTCATGAATGTCATGATTTAGGCAGTCTATGTTTATACTAATTGTTTCGATAATGCATTTCTTTTAACTCTTTCTGCACTAATGCTTTCTGCAACATTTAAGTAATTACCTCAAACAATTCTAACTTAGTATGTTAATCTTCAACTTTCGTCGCTCTACCTCAAGATGACTACGAGATTGTACTAGACTGTGCTAGGTATTTCTGTCTTCTACCTTTTTGAACACCGGGTTCTTCATCGCACTGTCGCATCCCTACCACTCTCGCACTTATTCGGTGGTCTATCCACCGTGGACGTACTCCGTCCCCCGCCATCCCCCGCACCTCACGGTAAACAATTTTTATTCGAATGTAACAGTCTATTATCGTCGGGATTGTCTTGCTCGTAAACGATGCCAGCCGCCATGTTTATTGGGATATAATAACCGAAATAAAGTACGCTTTTATTCACATTTGATGCGATCTTTGTTTATCTTTAGATCGAATAGTTCGGTTTATGGTGGAGTGTAGGACGATGGGCAAGTGGTCGTAGATTTAATTACTCGTTTAATAACAATGGATTCGTTTACTTTTGATTTGATTTTTGTGTTTGTTTTCGATTGTATTGTTAATATAAAGATACCATATAAAGAACGTAAAACAAGTTTGGTCTTCAAATCTTTAAAGTGTGATCTGATTTAATCATCATATTTAAAAGTGTCGCTCTTGTCGGTGGAGTCTTTGCCACTCTGCTCGACTCTCTGCTGTCCGTTTGAGCACCTGATACGACACAACTTCTATTCCCTCTGTTGATTTAATTCTGCTAGCTTAGCATGCACTCCGTGACAAGACGTTGTCATGGGTTTGTCACGCTTACGTCTCTGTCCATAGTTTGAAATTTGATAAGGACAGCATGACGTGAGATAGTTGTCGCGGCACGTATGCTAAGCCCGACTGATTTTTGTAAAAGTTATACGTATTTCGACCAAACAAGTTTGGTCTTATTGTTCCGCTTGCACACCTGCCTATAACCTAGACTGAATGATTCATCTGATACCTACATGAACTCGAAAACCCAAAACACAATATTACACACAAAAATCCCCGAAAAACAATTATCAAGCGGAAAAACACCAAATTATTTACGTCAATGTATTTATTACTCGAATATTAATATTACAAAGCAAGGTGAAGTAAATTGGCGATCATTTGAAGCTTTCGATCTAATACACACACGTACGTGAGGTATCTATGTGTGTGTGTGTGTGTGTGTAGCTTAGATTATAAATAAAAGGATGATACGCGGTGGTTAGGCAATAATATATCGCATAATATGATCTCAATAGTACCTATCCGTAGATGGGTTATAGTCTTCGTATTCATAAAAATTGTAAACTAGAGAATCCTTAACCGTTATGATTAAAGTATAAAACAAAATAATATTTTAGCCTTGCACAACATCTAAATTGATAGCAGTAGCGATTCCATCATGCTCACGCGCACCTCAAATCACATATCATCCTTTTAACTTTAATCTGTGTTATAGAAGAGGCTTGTTTTGGTCTCATCTCGTTATTTTCTGTTTTATTGTATGAATACGGAATGAGCCGGCGACGTTGCGACACCGCCAATTGCTCAGCCTCCAGTACGGTACATCAAAGATTAATTACACCCAAGTGACACTGTGGCCGTTTTGTAATACTTTCAAAAGTACTAATTTTCTCAATATGTTTGTATAAATGATTCATAATATCAGCTGATAGAGGTCAATGCCAGGAAAATCACGTTTTGTTCCGTTTTGCTTTGATTATGAATGACGGTGCCTTTTTCTTACGTCATGTTTGTTCTTTTATCTTTTAAGTAAAAATAAAAGATGCTGTTATGTCATTCATATTCTTCTCCCGTTTCTTATCTTTATCATGTATGTACGTCATATGTACTTTCTTATTGGTGTCACAAAATACGCAAGATATTTCTGATTTTCGCTTACATTAATTGAATAATGAATATCATCTGCCACAGTACACTTAAAAATCTTATAACACCCCTCTTTTTGCGTCTTAGGTTAAATCGTCGTGTAACTTTTATACACTTACGAACATCAGATTTGAGTCTATTCCTTCATAAAATGGCGATCGTCTTTTGTCAAATGTTGTCTCACCGAGTTACCACGCTTATAGGCATTTACATATATCTTTGACCCCTCTATTCTTAGGTGATTAGATAGAACTGAATTTGTTAAGTAAGTATGTGGCATATGCTTGTTTATGAGAGTCCATATCTTTATTATTCGGGTATTGATGGACCGGTCTTTGTAATGTCTCTAGGCTGATTTAATTGGTATAAACTTTGATGTTGTGATACATGGTATAAATGTTTCCTTACAATCATAGAAGTTTTTTTTTGAGAATATTAATTATAATGGTTGATTATAATTATGACCTGAAACAGCCCAGTAACATTACTGCCCTTTTTACGTAGATACCTATCTATAGATAGGTAAGAGTATCTATTCGTTATTCCTCTTATCCTCCCGTTTGATTTATGAAGTTATTTATTTACGATACTAAAAACTATACAAAGTACATTATAAAATTATCAATTTTCACTTTACTACATATTTCACCGTGTATTATGAAAAACTAGTAAATATGTAATGTCCATCTAATTCTAATTTATAATGTTTGTATGTAGTTCTCACGCCTATGTTGCAAATACTCGCACTCCGATACATTTATCTTTATTACTTCAATGATATTCACGGAATCAGTTCGTTATCTCGTAAGTTGTGAGCTACTCAGTGCTTTCTCATTTATCTTTACAAGTTTTAGGCTATTAGATACTTCTTTTATACTAAATACTAGAGGCTGCACGCGACTTCGCACGCATTTATCGCAATAACTTGAAAAAATTACAAAATATTTAAAAAAAATATAACCTATGTGTAATTCTGATGTACAAGCTATAATATGGCCAAGTTTCATCAAAATCTGTTCTGTAGTTTTTCCGTGAAAGGGTAACAAACATCCATCCATCCATCCATCAATAAAAACATTGGCATCTGTAATATAAGGAGGTTGTTAAAATTGCCATTGGTACCTCCATTTCATATCACCTTAATGCTGATCATTATTTAGTTTGATATGTCTCGAAATAGATTAGTATAATTTGTTTTCTTTCTACTTCAAATCTTCATATTATTGCTTAGGTATAAATAATCCATAATAAATAGTATATCCATAGATAAATACCTAAGTTATAATCATACTTTGAAGAATCATTAATAGTTGGAAAAACACTCTTACAATCTTGAAACGTCTGAAATAGATACCCTTCTTTCAAGCTAGTTATGGTTAGTATTTGAATATAAATACAATTCTATAAATCTTTAATTAAAGTCTCATTTGTAGACTTTACAAATAAAGTGTAAATTGTGTCGTATTAATGCGAGAGGTCAACGACCGAAGCGTCTAGTCGAGTCGGTCTAGCTTGTTTAATTGGGAATTGCAATGTCGCTATATAAAACTGGTATTTTATGCCATTTGAGTTTTTTTTCAAACTATTATTGAATTTGAGGTAAAAATTTGAAAAACATGTTACCAAACTTGCCTGAAGAACCACGATCCAGGATTTTTGGGTGGAGATCTTATTTGTGTCTAAAGTTATGGGCTCTTCTCCTATAATGGGGTTTGGATAGTGGAGGTTTTGTGACAGTTACATGATAAATTGCGAAAAGAAACTGCTACAGAGAATGACCCACGATTATCCATTTTTATTTGCATTTTACCAATTTTCAGGTTGACATTAAACTCTGCAGGTCAGAACAATCAATTTTGGTGGATTTATGGATCTTTTATCTGTAAACCATTTTTATGTTTATGAGACGACACTTTGTTTAAGAAATAGGATTCTTTTGTACCTTAAATAAGTAAGTATCACTTGATACCAAAGAGTTTGACCTTTCGACATTAAAAACGGTACCATACACATAAAATGTAGCGAAACTTGCTTTCTTTACCGTCTGCATCAGAATTAGATTCCTAAATTCTCTAATACTCAATGTAGGCTTACGATAAAAATGTTTTAAATTTAAATATAAATTGCCGAAACTTATGGCGGTTTAACAAGGTTTGCTTCAATCTTGTTTACATTTACACATAAATATGTAAATGGCGGACTGTGTCGCATTGCTTGTTTTCAAGACGCGACGGCATTTGTCGATAGCATTTTGGAAAGTTCATTATCGAATCGACTGCCGGTTTTCACTCATTATTACTAATTCATTCTATCATATCTATTATAAGTAATCTGTGAAACTAAAGAACTTAGGTATAGGTATTTCAATTCATTTCAATTATATAATTTAGATGCAAGAGTCTCTTGATAAAAAAGGGACAAAAAATTTCGACAATCATAAGTCTATAATTCTGTCCGCATGACTATCATCAAAAAAGGAGGATTTAAAATTAACATGTACAAAATTTTAAATCACTTAAAAACACCTTATTCCAGCAGCGTATTATAATAAAAATGTTAAAATGAAATGTAAATATTTGTC
This sequence comes from Anarsia innoxiella, assembly GCA_947563765.1. NCBI lineage: Eukaryota > Metazoa > Arthropoda > Insecta > Lepidoptera > Gelechiidae > Anarsia > Anarsia innoxiella. The sequence goes on from OX387392.1 coordinate 267,441, forward strand.
CAATACGAAAAAACGTCATTATAACTGTGTCTTACGTGAAATGCTTCTGTCGTCTGACCTTTGGTTAAACATTCAATATTAATACTAAAATAAAGATTATCTTAAAGAATTACTTTGACATGGTTGACTCTTATTTATACCCAGTTATTGGAATTTTACTTTTTTATGTATTTGCAGTATTAATGAATTAAAGCGAGTTGAAATGTTACCCCTCCTGCTCGCTGTCTGGCGGTAAGGGCTGGGTGTCATTATTTTTACAAAGCTCTAAGCTACGTAGATTCGGAAGATGATATCCCCAGAGAATCCTGCAAGAGACTACGATTGCTTTTTAATTCAATCGATCGGTGACCGTCTAGTCACGTTCTTAAAATATTACATGATAATATGTACTACATACAGACTCATGTCTATCACGCGCTTCTCCCATAGGGGTACTTAGGGTTTACTTGCTACAATTCAAACACACTTCTTTCGCTTCATCCACATGCACGTCGGTTGAGGGCACTCTTATAATAGTACGTATTAATATGTAGGTATCTTTTATATATTATCCTTAATCACTAATTGTTGTTATCATGATTACAATTTCAAGAGAACTGTTAGTTTGGATCAAGAAAATGTCAATGATTTAAGTGTCCAAGTTCTTTCTTTAAAAGTTTAAAACCTTTTCGTCAATATCCTGAAAATGACATCACACTGGTATCGTATAGTTGAAATATTAAAAGTGCGGCTAGTAAACCGCATTAGATATGGATCTGATGTACAAAAGGCGTTACGTCACCGCTCAGCAGTAAACGTCAGTTTCCACCCACAAATAGAGCGCCATAGGGTAGGTAATTCAGTACACTCACTTCATGTACTAAGAGTAGAACTTTTATAATTGCTTCTATTGAAATTATAGTCTCGGATTATACATAGGTATACCTATACTGTATTATCTACCTCAACATGTCTAGTACAAATTGTATAAGTACTTAGTATATTAATTTATTTATTTAGGTAGTCAAACAATTACACAATAAAATATTACAGAAAAAGTACTAATTGTGTAACCAACAACGACAACCACAGCTTACTATAACAGAGTTTTCTAAAATACACCCTTTCCCAACTTCACAATTTGAATTTTATTAAATTCTAATTACCTATATCAGAGTTAAAAGTGATCATATTATCTATCTCAATACATAAAGCCAAATGTTTTTTGTTTAATGTTGTGTTAACTGCACCTTAAAAAGGAAATGAAAGGGGTGTGATGATTATGTATATGGCACTTCAATCCAGCGGTCGTATTGTATGTCTACATTTAAATAAAATACGAAAGTATCGCACTTTAGGGATGATTGCGTTATATTAATAAAGCCGCAGAAAAGCCTCAGGATTCTCACTCTAGGAGATGTACTCACTGAACGTGGCAGAACTAGCTTACAAAGCCAAAAAAATACAAATGTATCGTCTCTCTATGAGTTTTATTTTGGTTTACAGTAGCCCTAATTGGCACATTCTAACATACTGTTTTTCCTAGACTGTGGTATGAACTCGGTGGTCCACAACCTACACCAGAGTCGTATATCATCGCAAGTATGGCGATCTATAGCAAATAGCAATTCTATAGAATTTGGCACTTTATTGGTTTCTTTACAATAACATACTACAATGGGTTTTTATTTAGCGTTATTTTAATGATTAGGTATGATCCTACAACAGTTTAATCATCCGTTGCGTAAAAGCCAGTTAAGTTAATTATTGAATTAACTATTTAACGGAATGTTATATTTAATAACGTTTTCTGCGATTGCCGGACACTCCTGCGCAATCGGTTAGAGATTTCCTGAAAAAATGTGAAAATACACTCTTGAAGCTGAAAATACATACATAATACATACTCTCGGAAAACATAACCCTCCTTCTAGCGCAGTCGGGTAAATACCCGCTTTCCCTATATATCTTCTTGAGACAAGATAATCAAGTGATATATCAGTGATAGTGATATGTTTGGAATGCGAAGCGCCGCTACCAGCTGGCCGGTATCCGAACCCGCGACCCTCGCTTCCGCTGCCGATCAGCAAGTGCATATCTTCTTCTTAATATGGCTCTGACTTCCTGTTGTGACAAAACTTAATTATTAACTTAAACACCTAAATGTAAATCACCAAAATATAATTAAAAATGCAATCAAGTATTTGAAATTGCTAAAGGAAGTCGTTTGTCGCAGATTTTACTCGAATTATAATATCAAGTGTGATAGACTGATATTAAAAGTTAGCATAAAATATTATGTCTATAACGATAAGATAGCTGATTAAAAGGAGGTGTAAGTTTTGAAATTAATTAGAACTTACACGTAACAATGGGGATGATGATTACAAACAAAAATTTAAAAAAAATATTAGTCCGTCTTTTAGGCTATTAAAAAATATTTGAAACACATTTTTTACCAGATTAAATACACAAATAAATATAAAGATACAGAGCATCAAAGTTACGGAGTGGGGGGTATTGACGTCACTCCTACGTAAAAATCCTAATGAGGAATGACGTCACGAGCAACTTTAACCCAGTGTATCTTTGTCATTTTTAGTTTAAGAGAAAAAATAAAAAATACGTGTCGAATATTTAAAAATAATCTATGTGATGGACTAAAAAAAATTTTTTTAGTCATCATGCCCATTCTATACTACATAAGAATCTTATACACTAGGTATTTCAGTACCATCGTTTGCATATTATTATTATACTCGCAAAGAGCACCAATTACGAATACTGACTTTAATAATATAGATCGCGAGGCGTGTACCAATCAATACATCTCGAGTACTCATCGCACTGTCAACACATATTTCTAAACATTAGCCCCGTAATTCACGGCAGTTATTTACGACCGGACCGGGTCTGAGCGAACCGGTCCGGTCGCCACCGCAACCGGCCGCTTTATAAGGCGAGTATAGACTACAACATTTTCTCGAGCATTTCGGTGTCATGTAACGTTCCAAAGAATGCGTAGTCTCTAAAGCATTACCATGTAATGAAACGTTCGTGCGAATGCTCGGTGTTATGTTACAGGTAAATGCTCACAACGAGTCTGCATTTTACCAACCGCGCATTGCCCGCACTCTTACAAAAAGGTTCGACGAAATGTTACACCGATATGCTCATTGGTTTGTAGAGTAGGCTGGAACAAAAGCCGAGCATCATTTCATAGAGCTGCTCGTTGTTCTGTCACAAGTAAATGTTGTAGTCTACACTCACCTTTACGATCCGGCCGCGGGCCACTGTTATTTATTGCACTTGTAATGTAATGAGAATCCAAAAATTCTCCCATGTTTGGTAATACTTATTTTCTATTGCATCTAACTGTATAAAGCTTGTTAGTGTCGTATTGTAATTTAAATTTTTATGTTTATCTGATTTCGGATTCAATTAGTTACATGTTCTCTACGCGGTTTCCAATTTACTTGGTGTTTAAATTAAATTATAAGCATTAATATACATGTTTTTTAGTTTTGTGATGTATGGGAATAAGTAGAATAGATAACGATATACTTATCTGAATATTTAATAAGGCATTGTAGACCAGACAAGATGAGAAATGTTATGAAAGTGTAGAGGTCTCTGCCAACTATGAGGTAGTAAAGGGTAATTGAATCGGAAATGAAAAAAAAAAGTTTATTTTTGAAAAATGCACTTAACAATTTTAAATCTATAATATTATAATCAAATCATTCCGATTACGTCGTGCAATTCTAAATATCACAATCTAAAATATAATCTTGAAAGTTAGATTTTACATAAGCGATTAATAAAATGACACCTTGTTCTGTTATGCAATACGGTTGCAATTTCCATTTCGCAGTCTGAGTAGACAGGCAGTCTGGGTGAGATATTTGTAGGGTTAACACAGTTCTTGCAATAATGGTTTATGTCTTTTGTAACTATGTCCGTCTCTATGTAAAGGCTGGTGGTGATAAGGACAGAGTATGCAAGAAAGCGACGTAGCCAATGTCGCAGGAACTTTGGAAGCCTGATGTAGGTTTCTATTGTCTCTCTTGAAGATTTTATTTATCAGGTCAGGTCATTGGCTACTGGCTGATAAAGACCAAGGTATCTAGGTACCCTTAGGCACATTTTGAGGATATCATATAGGTCACACAATTATGATGATTTCGTTATTTTTATGTTGCATCAAGTAGATCACAGTTACTCAAGATAATCTTCATTCAGTCCACTATGCTAAACGTTTCAAACCAGACCAGCTAATTGGCGATGAACTGGTCCAATAAAGGCCAACATTGTACGATATGACACCTACCTTTCACTACTTTAACATCTTGTCCAATTCAATAAACTGTTATAAAAATCGCAATTTAAATAGATTCTTAGCAAAGCTTTTACGACCTTTCATTTGAGTTCTGTAGTTCGAATATATGAATACGATTAAAAAAAGGCGCAAGTGATATTTATAATCAAAAACTTAGGACCTTGAAAGTACGCCTAGTATTTATTTTATTTATTTATTAGGCTTACCAACAGTCCACATACACAATACAGTCACAATAAACAAACACAATTATAGGATAGGTGTAGTGACTACTTAAAGGTAAACACCAAGTAAAGTATTTAGTTAAATATCGCCAGATTTTTCTATTAGTTTTTTACTGACTTATCTTTCTCTTCTTTATTGAGCTTAACGTTAAAATTACGAGATTTCACTTACTCTGAAATCTTTTTTTCTTTTTACTACAGATATAAGTAAGTTTTTTCGTCGCAGATCTTTCCATCCTATTTTGTTTAGAAATACTATGCATTTGGGTTGTAAAATGTTAATCATATCCATCACATAGGACATACCTACTTAACATATTATTCTAACACACCACGTAGATATCTATGCGATGTTAATATGTCACATAATGTCCGGTGTATAAATTATTCGTGGCAAACGTGTGATTTATTGGCATTAGCACATCAAAGATACCCGATGGGGACTAGCCATACTTCATTCACCATATCAGCTTGTTTTTATGTATCTACAAATTTTCTCTTTATTTTAAGTTATTTTGGAAAATGCGTTTTATAGGCGCGGTTTGATGAGCTATATTATATGTATTAATTGGTATTCACTAATTTGGGCCCTTTTCTTAACTTGAGTGCTTTATTTTGGAGATAGATGTTAGTGCGAATAAATAGTAAACTAGATTTCTGTAATTATGGTTGCATCAGTGATAAAAACGGGTCTAGAGGGCCTCCAGAATTTACCGATGATACCGATGATATTATCATCATAAGAAAAAGTGCCGATGTTCACTGGTCACTGGCCAGAATTACTCTGTCCTCTCGTGATTGACCACACTAGATCCACCATCAGCGTGATAAACTTTCCTAATTGTGACATATGTTTCGTACGGCTTTAACTGCTTTGCGACCAACTAATTAAAAATTTTTTAATCATCACACATCTCAAATACATAATTAAGTATAAATAATCCATGTATTTCATTAGCATTAGTCCCAATTGGACATCGATCTAGCGAGCATTGCGACACCGGTCGGTCGATCACCGGCCTTGCATGACGCACTCTTACGTATCTTTATGGTACCAAGTAGGTATCTCGTTTCCATTTCAAAACGGCATTTTTTCAATTTATGTGAGTAATAAACTCTTTATCTACTTCGCTATTGGTTTTCTAAGAAACTTTACTTGTTTGGCAAGAGCTTGGATTCTTTTATTAGAGTGAAATCTATAGATATATTGCTGTGAATGTGAATTGTTGTTACAGTCGTATTATTATTGTTTTATTAATTTATTGGTGATGGTAATTTAGATAATGCTTAAATAAAATATTTTAATAAGGAGACGATGCACGATGAATGACTGAATAGGTGGTCCTTTGCCTGTACTTTGTCTCTAGAATTTACTTTGGCATCATACGTAAATCTCAGGCACACGACTATCCGACGATCTATTTACCATTGCGTTAGCAAGACCAGCTTTTAAAATGTAGGCAAACTACGAGTAGTGGCAAATAAACACAAATAGTCCAAAATATCAAAGAAATTAAATATAAAAGTGATTCAATCTAGTCGAATGTGAGGTAGCTCATTCATCTATGTAGTTTATTAACGAATGTTCATTAAAGAGTGACTGTTATTATAAGTATTATGAGGTCTGCGCAGACGCATGGGAACGTATTTTGATGCCAGATTCATTATGCTTTTATTACTATTTTAGAGGCTTTAATCCTTCGGAATTAGTAACTAGGAACTAATGAAATGTAAGAGTTTTAAACATTAAAATGTTTTTCAACTTGGATTAAAACGAGAGCGTTATTATGGTGGCGCCAACTAGAGAGTTTTTTTAAAATTTTGATATTGATAATTCAGTAAATTCAAGTTACTTAGAAAGTACGTGCGTCTATAATCATACCATGATTCTTGGCAATAAATTGTTGAGTTTCATTTCCACAATACACACTTTGATTAAAACTTCCTGTATTGCTCTTTGAACATACATAATACATATCTCCTAGGTACTCCTTTTTTCCATCAGGGTAGACAGACAATCTCTGCTTTTTAAACGTTTAACAATAAATAAATATTCAGTAATTTTCCAACCAACTTAAACATCACTAGATATAACATTGGGTGTCATCAGTTCGTTACTCCAAATCCGTTAGGTATTAACTTTCTAATGTACGCGTTGTATGATCGGTGCGACCGGTGCGGTCTTCGGGCTGCGGTCGCGTGGATCGCCGGAAACACTATATGGAACATGTTGACACGTTGCGGAATATACGGGCGGAGAGTTTGAGCGGTTACGTGGCGTTTTGATAGAGACTAAACGTCTTCATTAAAAAAAACTATTTTGATGAAAAATTGTACCAATGTCTTAGCTAGTATGTATGTTTATAGACCAATTATTATAGATCAAAAATAATAGGTGTAGTTTTGGTCTAATTTTATAGTCTAAGCCTTAGGCCTTAGACTTTAAGTCTTAGCCTATACACCAAGACTACACCGACTTAATAACTTACCCATTTACAACAATTTATATCTAAAAGCCTTTCTATCTTTTCTTTTATAGGTAAGTATCTATTTCATTTCCTTACTTCTGAAAATAACGGGTGTAGTTTGGTTCTAAAGATGGTTTTATACAATAGTACAAATGTCCCTTAACACTAACTTTCAAAACGCCGCGAACCCCCGCCCGTATGTTTCCCCCTACCAGTGTTTTATGGCCTACCATTGTGCTAATATATGCAGATTGCATATTAAATGCTTTAATTAACCGCTTCTTTAGATTTATTTCATTCAAATGGTGCCATTTCTGTGTTCGTAGTTTAGAACGATGTCACCGATACCTTTATTTGGTTGGTTTTGTATAATTCATGATTTATTAGTTTAGTTAAACTTTCTTGTCATTTGTTGTAATATATCTATTAATTTCAGTGTTTCTTAGAGTACAATTAAGTATTTTTGTTGACATCTAGGCACCATATCTTCCTTCTTTAAAATAAAATGTCGAAGGTACGTTATTTACAAATCAGGTCAAAATCTTTGAAAGAAATTATTTTTAATTTTGACATTTCAGTTAACTTAAAATTCCTACTACTCCTCACTTGATGTTGTCTTACATTATAGCTACAGTATGAAGTGGAATCTCAAACCCGCCATATGTGTGTATTCGCTAAGCCATCGGAAGTGCAGGAGCGTGCCATCTGCGGTGTCATATTACTGAGGACCTTGCCTCCCCCCTCTCGACGACCTACCACCCCTTGCACTCCCCACTGTCTTGGTCGACTCCATCTTTTGTTCAGTATTTCTTTTTGGAAGATAAATATTACGTAATGTAGTGTAAGATGTTTCTTGACAATCGTCTTTATAAAATTTTGAATACAGAACTTTGTTTTAGTGTTTGTTAATAGAGAAAGGCTAGATGACCTAGATATTCGTTAAACCTAGTCTAAAAGTCACTAAAACATAAAGCGATGATTACAAACACATAAAATAGACACTTAATGCTGCAACGACGTCGGTTAAAACTCCAATTGAACTATTATTTTTTCAACCCAAATCTAACCTTACGTGAAACCAAATCTACATATTACGTACCGCAATTAGGTTTTAGTACGCAAAAAAGAAACGTGTAATTATGGTATCAACAAATTGATAGTTGGTGCAAAAAGCGCTGGTAATTGTTATATTGGTAATCAAAACGCGGAAGATCAACACATTATTTAACTCCGACTGTGTTTTTAGCTTTTACATAAACAATGTTAATTGCTGGTAGTCTGGGAGCTGTTTGTTGAAGTCTGGCTCGAATTATTAAGTAAAACTGTAAGGAACGTAAGTATGATAGGTATTCATTTGAAGAGGTAAGGGTGCCTTTTCTTTCATGGGTGTCATCAGTGGCTATAACCAGATTTTTTTCTTAAACAATGGTCTCTTCTTTTTATAACATACTTACCTAACTAAATAAAAAGTCAATAGAATCTTATTATGTTAGAGCTAATAAGTTTTCCTCCCGTTTTTCAGATTTTTAGTTTTTGCAATTATAGCTCTGGTCGATTTTCACAAACGTTTTAGATTTACAGAATTAAGTTTGATTACGTACTTATTTTACCTCGTATGCTCAATCAGATCAAAAATCCAAAACTCATCTCTCAAACTGTAATAATTCTACCCACAACAAGTCAAAATGCAAAAAATCAGTAAACCCACTTCGAACGAGCACCAACCAGTCTTCATTACACAATTACACAATTTCAGACAGAACTATCTATTACAAGACCTATAAAACACTAGAAATTGATCATAATATAAAAGTATTAAACAATAACGAAGCTGTAAGTCGAGTAAAGATCGTCTAAAACATCGTTACAAGTAATTAACACAACTAATTGGTAAACGGCGAGTATTGCGAATTACAACACGATGTGATGATGGCCGGCAAAAAATACACACAGTACGAACTCCGTACAATCACTATTTGTGACCGTTTTTTAAAGAAAAAATCTATATTAAAGCGAGACTGTGTTAATATAGCTGAGTAATGAATTTGCAATAGGGATGATGACTATACATTCAAAAATTCAAGAAATAATTAGTCCGTCTTTTAGGCTTTTAAGAAATATTTTAAACACATTTTTTACCTGATCAAATACATACATAAATACAAAGATACAGAGCATCAAAGTTACGGAGTGGGGGTATTGACGTCACTCCTAGGTAAAAATCGTACTTAGGCGTGACGTCACGAGCAACTTTAACATAGGAAAAAGAAAAAATACGTGTCGAATATTTTAAAATAATCTATGTGATGGACTAAAAAATTTTTTTTTTGTCATCATGCCTATTGTTTTGCTAGCTTTATTCAAAGATATCTGAAGTAAACTTTAATTGGTTTGATTTAGTTAGCATGCCTTTTTATTAATTTTGCATCTCTTGTTTGCGAGACTCTAGTTTTTTATGCTCTCATTACATTGTAGCGAAAAAAAATGTACTGGAGTCAACTTAAAAAATGCCATTAAATACCATAATATCCAGAAACCTTATTCCATCATATAGTAGAATATAATTTTGGAATCCTGTTAGACAAACCTTAGTTACAATACCTAATCAAGCGTAACCCCTACCTACATCTCACAAGAATTAACTCGAGATTCGAATAATATGAACGCGCATACAGTTGGGATCTCTACTTGACTCAGTTCACAAAACTTCGATTATCCTCCCATTTACAATGCACCTCTAAAATACCCTGTCTAGACGCATTGACGTTATGTCTGCATGTGAAATAATGTGCATATTGCACCGAGTTCAGATATTTATAACCTCGGATGAATAACTGCATCCTAAACGACATTGATTTGTACATTACCGCTTTCTGATTGTATATTATCGGTAGGTAATAAAGCGGTCGAATCTAATATGTTATTTGTGAAAGAATGTCCGTTTGCAATTTTATATCTAGACAAAACTTTTCATAGATCAGATCTCAAAAATCTAGAAGTCAACAAATACTAAGTAGGTACCCATTATGCACTCCTGAAAAAAACGTGGTAAGAGATAATAAAACGGGAGGAGGACCAGTAGAAAGCTAGTATGTCCTAAAATATTAAATTAATAAAGCTTTTACAAGGACATGCGGTTATTAGACAGTTCAAAGGTGAAAGAGCGTAACTAACATTTCCAGCATTTTCAATATGAAGTCTAAATCCATTCGCAATAGGGTTTAACACGAAATGCTACAGAAATTTAGCTTTTATTCCTTTGAATTAGTACTAAAACACGTATGTACGTGGAAGTGTTAATTGCGCGTTGGTAGTAAAACGTTTTACAGCGCAACTGACGTCGTAAGGCAATTGTTGTGGATTGTAAAGTTTTACAATCGCCTACGCAGCTCGGACCACGGCTACTGGGCTGTGATATATCGTAATACGTGAAGTAAGTAATTGTGGGAAACATTCTGTTGTAAATCAGGTGATAACAAGCAAGGATTTCTTACTTTCTAATACATATGTTGTAATTAGTCGCGGGAAGTCGTTGGATGCGGGCAGCATATGACCGCCGACCGGTCGTTGTGGAGATCCTTGGCTTTTATCCAGCAGTGGACGTCCATAAGCTGACATGTTGATGACGATAATGTATAACTTAGTTAAAGATTAATAATAAGTTCCAATATAATCTTTAAAATTTTTCGATACGTCTAGTAGGTACGTACCTACTTAAGAGGCCTTTTCTACTTAAAATTGCGTAAACGTCATCTTCCATAAAGAACACAAGATTCAGAGATAAACAAAGCTTAGGTAAGTGCTATCTAAAAATCTTTCCTACTTAAAAAAAAGTGTCCGGAAAAAAACGCTTCAGCAATTATCAAGAATTTTAATGGGCAGAAATTGTGCAGCGTGCACAAAAGGCCGTAAAAGGACAATGGTTAAAAAATCGCCACTCTACCGGCAACCGCGTACCTGCGCTGAAATTATTTAATTTCTACCTTCATTAATCATATTTTTTGCGAGCAGGTACCGGGGTAATGCTTTAGCTCACTGACAGCCAAAGATATCGCGTACGTGAGAGTAAAAAACCTTTGTCTATGTTCTCAGATTGGATGTCTTATAAAAGGCCACCAACGTTAAGTTATGTTTTGGTTGAATGTCATACAAATGGTTCTCGTTGTTTATTTTTGTGACGTCCAATTGATTTTGTTTTTATTCTATTGCTTCAAATGTATCAAGTTTTAAATTTTATATCAAGTTGCAATATCGTATTACTTTGCTACAACCCGTCCGACTTAACTGTGCACTTTGGTGGAAAGTTACGTCAGCGCGGGAGGTGCACAAGCTAGTTAAGTCGCACGGGTTGTAGTTCATTTGTGCTTTCATCATGTGTGGATACTCCTTTCTATCTTTTGGCTCTTCGCATAATTTTACTAAATATTAAAAAATCATTATTCGGAATCTTATTTAAGTATATTCTTAAATATCATAATCCGAATAGGCTATTTGTCATTTTCATAAGAAACCCGGAATAAACAGACCGTTGTCTTAAATCTGACCTTAGTGCCAAAGTAGCATAGTATTATTATGTCAGAGCTCCGATAAACCGTATTGTCTAAGTTTTTGTGCGAGCTCGTGTGCACAATATCGAGTTACAAGCACGCCGCGCCTGCGCCCGCGCCGCTCTGCATCTTCCTAAGAAACCTCACAAAAAATAAACACTTTAATAACTTAACCTTCTTGTCTTAATACATTTAACTTGTTAGGAACGAGGTGTGGTCTTACAATTATGATATTTTTAATCGGCTTTTTGTTTCGTTCATTGTTCTTAGATTTATCGGTGGTTAGAACTTTGGTGTTTATTCATTTCTATATTGTTTGGTTTAATATTTTCTGAATGTACCAAATAATATTACTATTATATAAAATATTTATTTCTTATTTACCCGACTATGGCAAAGTCAAAAGGAAGGAACCGTATACTTGTCTACTCATTCCTTTGCAACTATATTCAACCAATCAAGCACATCTCTACAAATCTATCCAAAAATGTGGCAATCAAAACAAAGCTGGAAGGTACTTTAAAAACGTACTGCAATAACGTGTGTGAGTACGGTCCCTGCCACATGTCGCACCGCCGCCCGCGCCGCCACAGGTAGTATTTTTTGTCCACTCTCTAAGGGTCGTTATGACGCCTCACTATTATATTCCTGCGCGACGCATTGTACCCTCAGACGTATTTAAACTTAGATATTGATACTATATGACTTTTTATTACATCCACAGAAATGTGAGAACAACCTTTTTTTAGCAACAGGTATTTTTGTGATACGATTATGGAATTAATTTTGTTTTCTTTTTTTTTGTTGACGTTCGGTAAGTTACGTTTCTAATAATAAATTTATTTTGATGAAGTTAGAAGGGATCGATTTGGGAGTAATTTCATTTAAAGGAACTCTAGATTGAAATTCAAAATGTTGAGATTCAGAAACGACAAATGTTACATAACGCAGTGATTTATCCAAAAATATTATAGGTAAAGGAGATCTGCGAGCACCTGCTTTAAATCTTCTGATGTACTAGAATATATTTTATATTGAATGTTGTCGAGGATAAAAACTAATCTCTCTTATAAATTAATTTAGCTATTAGGATTCTTTTCTTAGTGAATATGTTCGGATATTGAATACCACTATTTATGCAAAAAACAATTTTATGCAAAAGTGAAATTTAAAAGAAGAGCCATTTCACTAAAAAGTAACGTCCGAGGATGTCAGCGACTATAAAATAAATCGACGTAATGTATTAGTAGTAGGCCGTAAAAATTATAGCACAAATGGAATTAATGCGACGACCTAAACGAGATTTATGGTGTCATTTAAGACGTCGTGTTGTCGCAGCTAAAAACTTTCTAAAATCTATTTTGCGTAACGCACATTTGTCTATGATATTGTAGAATATGGTATTTGAAAGTAAGATCCATACGTCGATAAGATCTAATATGTATACCCTACATATACAAATTGATATGTAGTTATCAGTATCATCTAGCATGAACTTAGGGAATGCACTAACTAACATTTTGCTCTTCCACAAAGATTCAACAGGCCAATTAGCGTAGTCGGTAGTGAGTCTGCCTCATAAGCAGGGGTCGCGGGTTCGATCCCCGCCGGTTAAAAACATTTGTGTGATGAGCATATATGTTTGTTCCGTGTCTGGGTGTTATATATTTATCTATGTATATTTCAGTCTCTGATACCCATAGTACAGGATTTGCCTAGTTTGGGGTCAGGTAACCGTGTGTGAAATGTCCCACATAGGTATTTATTTATTCTTCTATTTAATAATCCATTCTTATAAATAAAATCCTTATACCTTCTTATACGTAGATTGTAAAACTCTTTGATAACGATAATAGATAATATTGTCCTCTTAAAATATATGTAGATTCGGTACAGATATATGATTTAGATAGTTTATCGGGTAGTAACAATGACGTAGTTATTCAAAACCTTACCTGAAATACTCAATAAACATTACCGACACTACTTGCGAAAACACGAATACGTTTGACCCGCGATATTTGGCGTATTTACAAGTCCAAGTGCTTAATGTAGTCGACAACAGCTGGCATCTCGCAGTCACCCATAGTTCAGGTCACCAAACTCTAGCCTCATAATCTCTTGTATATTTGAATATGTTGCGGTGAAAATTATCCGTTTTATAGTATAATTTAACTCATGGGGTCATAGTGCGAAAATATATTTACAAATAGTAGCTTATTTTGAATTCTTAATCATCGATAAAGGTTTTTCAATTTTAAGGATCATTTAAAATCACGTTACGCGCGTCTTTTGTCAATATGTATGTATTTTTTTAAATAACAGTCACACGTGTCATACTTTATCAGATAGGTAGTATCTGGGTCATCTCCGCGCCATTTGTCCAATCCTTAAAAATCATTTCCACAAAAACATTGATTCTAATTTCAATCCATTCCGCCACATAATTCTCACGTTCGCTAGAAAAACAACAACTTCTGTTAATGGATTTTGTGCCTTAGCATTTGAATTGAGAGTTGGATATAGAATGGTGTGTGGAACAGGAAGGTGACCCTAAGTCGCGACTATGCGATTATATTGCGCTCATTTTTTGCGCAAACTCTATATTGTGGGGGTGGCAAGTAACACTTGAACGAATTGCAAAGATTGCAAAAACGTTGACTTTTGCTACGTACGAAGTTATATTTTTAACACTAGAATACAATTACCTATTATTATTTAATATCTAATAGTTTATTGTAACAACAACGTACCTTTTCTTTAACTACTCTTTTTTCTGTTTATGTATGTTGTTGAAGTAGGTTATACGAGATAAAGTTGAAGTAGGCTCTAGCCCCTGTAGTGGGGACGTAATAATGGCTGATAAGGTATGTTGTTAAAAACGTTTATGATGAAAACTATTTAATCTTTTTTTTCTTAACGAGGTAGTTTTCAAGATTAAGTAACTACAGTCTTATTTGTAACACTATTAATTCAATAACTCTCTCAACATTAACATTTTTATACATAGAAGTATTTTCATCCCTTCAAGGCAGGGTGGCATTACCATAGTAACGCCAAGTCACACATAGCTAGGGTAAATCACCCGATCTCTGCCGGCCACTCCCCGCGATAAATCACGTCTCGGCCGGACGTGAGAACGATGCGCCCGCGCAGATCGCAAACTGCACGTGTTGCGTTACGTTACATCACATATGGACATTAATGTTTTTTTGTGCACTACTTGTCGCATTTTCGTATTCTTTAGTTATTGTGTAACCGTCAGTTGCAAGCGTCGTTTTAGGTATTTCCCCACCAACACGCTTTCGTTTTCATGCTTGCGATTCAATTTTCAGTTCGTTTTGCGTTAACCGCTGTGCCTTACTGTTTGACACAGTTTGAGGCGTGCGCTATTGTATGCGCTATGGTCTTTCGGGCATGCTTCAAATGAAAACGCAAGATGAACGTAGAAGCATGCTGGTGTCGCTGGTGGAGCCCTAGCTTTTAATAGGTATGCCATTCCTCTGCGATTCTTTTTCGTGATTCTTTTGTTTTACCAAGAACCTTAAAATTACTTACTACTAATAATAAAACTTCGCTTAATATTCAAGTGGTTGCATTTCCCCCGCCCTCTACCCCATTCCCCTCGCATTGGGAGCTGTTTATTTAGGACCAGGCCTATACAGACGTGTTTACCCCAATTATGTCTCACTATTACAATGACACCGGAGCTGCGTGCTGAAAAAAATATTGTTTTCCTTCGACATAGCGAGTACGTGTTATAAATTCAGGTAGATTAGACTGTTTTTGAGTAATATACAAGTATCAGTTAAGTAGTTGTTTTAGTTGATACCTACGTTGCCACAGAATAAATAAATATGTTATGCATAGAATAATAGTACAAAGTTGTAATAGAAAAATTAAGGGGAAAACTTAAGATCTTAACATACATACATATACGTCACGCACGCCTCTCTCCTGTTGGGGTAGGCAGAGGCCTAGAGAGCCTGGAGAGGCCTAGGCAGAGAGAGGTAGCAAGTGGAAGGTCTCTACCACTTCCTTCCACTTGCTACGATCCAAACAAACTTCCTTCGCTTCATCCACATTCATCAGTCGCCTCACACATGCACGTCGGTTTAGTTACGAGTAATCTTCCTTATTCTTAGTTGAATGACGTCTAACAATCCCTCTCACTGACTACACTCAAATCTTCCTCTCAACGCTAAAAAGAACAAACGCCGACCTGAATTCAAAACATTCCTAACTCCAGTCCAGTTTAAATCTTCATATAACTCATAATAAGACAGCTAGTTCGCATTTTTGCTTACAAATTGCCTCCCTTCAGGCACTTGTTTGCAAGCAGATGATGTAGGACACTGTAGGCCATGAGTGGGGCTCTAGAGGGAGGTGGGACGTGGTGCAGTGCGCTGTATGACCTAGTTTCTACAAAAGGGCGAGACTTGCACGTCTTAGCTAATGTTTGAATGTATAGTGCGGGAGAAGTGGAGAAAAAAGGCGGTTTACCTATAAAAAACCATTAGCTATGTTTTTAGGTAATTCTAAACAAGGCAGGATAATATAACCTAGCCTTTTTGGTTGATAATACATTTTGTAGAAAATGTGATCTCGAGTTAAGTTACATGATAATAATTTTGCAAAAAAAATGATTTCGAATTTACAATAAATAAAGCCACTTCTTGGATTTTAACTGATATCACGTTGTTTCAACCACCTTGTTACCACTTAAGCACGTCCTTGATTTACGTACTTAACAAAACTGACCACGGTTCATACAACCAATCTAACATTACCTTCTTATTTCTGTTTATTGCTATCAATCAAAAACCATACATACATATGTCATGCTCCTCTCCCACCGTGTGGTAGGAAGAGACCACTTTCCCCCACTTGCTACGATCCAAACACTTCATTCTCTCCATCCACATTCATCAGTCGCCTCATACAAGCTCGTCGGTTCACACAAAAAAACCCGTACATAAGTACCTACATAAACACTATCTTCTCCGATTGTACCCTACAAATACATCCGCGACTCAGCCGTCGTGTCAACGGTATAATTAGCGTGAATCTAGGCTCTAGCTACTTTTACTGTGGGACACTTTCAGACTGTGCCACGACCTTGTCACATGCTGTTTTATTTAAGTAATTATATTTAGTTTCGATGCAAATTAACAGTTTTATGCAATTGTCACATTTTTTAACATTCTTTAAATGTTGTTGCTACTTTGGTATTGAATTAAATTGAAACCTAGGTTCCTATATTGATACTGTAAAAAACTTTGAAAACGACACTGCTACCTAGTGATAGAAAAACGTGGTGAAATTTAAAGTGGTTTGAAATAGCCTGCAGTCTACCTACATTATCAATTAAAGGTACTTATTTTTATTCATCTCGCAATACTCATCATGCATTTACTTAATCCGTGTAGTATTCTTATTTAAAAATACATCTATTTGAGTAAGATTTCTCCATCCAGCACCCCAGCCAGACTATCAAGTATCGACCGAAGGAACCTAGTACTAACAGATGAGAGGGCAACGACTCCTGAATTAACATTGACTTTACCACTTTACTATGAAATTCAGAGTACACGCCCCTCCCTCACTTCATGTACCCCTCCTCGAGACTCCACCGGGATTTGTACTCTACAATAATGCCGAATTTTAAATTTGAATTTCATTTGTTTGGTACAGGATGTTAGAGTAGAGGAAGACTTGAGAATAAAAGTTTTGCGTAAAACAGTTCCATATGAAATTGGTACCATGACATTACAATTCATACTTTTAAAGGATGAAATAGAAAATCAGCACATTTTAGAAATTAGAAACGATTCGATGTTTGAACAACAAAAACTACTTAAATTAATACAATTATGAAACACAAAACAAACCATCATCATTAAATTTAAGGGCGTTGCTCTTGTCGGTGGATTGTTCATTTCTCTGCTCTATTCTCTGCTACCCGTTTGAGCACCTGAAACAAAATACTTTATGATTTATTTAGTCTGATTTCTTCGGCTTAGCAAAGGACATCCTGTACAAAGTTTTACGGATTGTCATGATTCGGGTCGAATTCAGATAATAATTTACGAGTATAATGACCGAGGTGCGTTCACCGCGGATTTGCGAGTCAAAGTTACACCAGTTACATTATACTACTATTTCGTATTAAATGTAAGTTTTATTTTATCCAATAACAAATGCTAGACTTTACTTTTCAGCATTTGTTATTGAACACAAAAACTTTCATTCACATACACAATTACATACATATCCGTCACGCCTCTCTCCCATTAGGGTAGGCGGAGACCACTTCCTTTCTCTTGCTACGATCCAAACATCTCTTTCGCTTCATCCACACTCGTCAGTCGCCTCATACATGCCCGTCGGTTTAGGGTACTCTTGATTTGGCTTTTTTTGACTTTTATTCACATGTATTTAAGAGCCAGGCTCTTGTCGGTGGAGTAAATGCTATCTTTGCCTCTCTTCTGCCAGCAATTCGACATCTTGATACGACACGACGTTAATTTTCTCTGACAATAACATTATTTGTCAGTAATTTTTCCTAAATTTCTTCAATGTCATCCATTATGTCTCATTATTTATGTTTTATTTTGTAATACAACAAAGTTACAGATGTACTCTCTTTTAAAAAAAGTCCGTATACCCCAATATAACCTACGATTATACGTACACTAAACTTTTCCAATTGACTGGTCATAAAGAAGCCTTAAAACTTAACCGGCTCAGACAATCACAGTCGGTTAGCTTCAAATCACGTAAGAATCAACTCGAACCCTGCACAGTATAGACACCCTTTCTACCGGAGTCTCAATCAGATTCTTGTTGTGATCACGCCACGGGTGAATTATCTTGAACCCTGTACTGTAGACATGGTGTTTCTGTTCGGGTCTCGTGTAGATTCTTGCCGTGTATGTCACGTAAGAAGGAAATAATAGTTGGTGTAAGAAGCTTAGTGTATCGTTCGACCTCTGCGGGTTCATACTTTCATATAAGGACGGTTGAGCAAATCTGGATTGAGGGATTAGGGGTGGTACACACGGTACGATTCCCCCTAACTCTAAGGGTTTCCACGAATTTTGCTGACATTATAGTTCACACCTAACAATTTTTATGAGAGTAACCTGATTTTGTGTACATATTTTTATGTACCATGAACTATTGATATGAATAAATCTGATAGACATTAAGTATATGTACAAAAGTAAAAAGGAGTTTAAGTATTTAAAACTTATATTTTACTTTATCTAAGTGTCGGAAAGTAAATATTACTTTTGACGAAAGAAATAAAAAAAAAATTCAGATCAAAAATTCTTTTAAAGATAAAAAATACGAGCTTCCAGATACTAATAAGCTTTATCAATCTGCATTTATTTGACGTTCCATTACTTAAAATTCTTTTAAAAGTCCGTAGGTAGGTACTTTCATTGCACTGAATTACTTTTATACATAATTGAACTACTTTTAAACGACATTTCGATGATCGTATGTTAACTTTTTAATTCGAGTATGAATTTACGAATTTCATTTTGCCCTTTTAGTGAAAGTACCTACTTTAGTTGTTATTTTGAGTTGTTTTCGCCAATACAAGAATGTCA
The DNA here is from genome assembly GCA_947563765.1 of Anarsia innoxiella. Taxonomy (NCBI): domain Eukaryota; kingdom Metazoa; phylum Arthropoda; class Insecta; order Lepidoptera; family Gelechiidae; genus Anarsia; species Anarsia innoxiella. The sequence continues at coordinate 286,617 of OX387392.1, forward strand.
ATATTAAAAATGTTATGACGGTAGCTTTTTTAATGCTTAAACATTGTATGAATGAATTATGTAAAAATGTATGTCAATACTAGAGGTTGCCCGCGACTCCGTACGCATTTATCGTTATATCTTGGTAAAAAATCATGATATCTCAAAATAATGTAGCCTTTGTGTTATTCTGATATATAAGCTACAATATTGCCAAATTTTATCAAAATCTATTGAGTAGTTGCGTGAAAGAGTACAAGTGCCATAAAAGAGTAGTAGGGCCATAAACTCAAAAGAAAGTATTTTTTTCTCTACTTAGCTTTCCTTACACAGATCCCCAATATCTTAAATCTTGCTAAAATATCTCTAATACTTCTCTAACCGTGTAAACCCCGCCTAACTCTAAACCGCTTACTACGTGCAGCACAAATGCATCCAAGCTTAGCTCGCTCGGGTGCAATGTGCAGCACAATGCATCAGTAATTGCATTACACGTGACGTGACGGATCTTTGCACAATGAGCGAGCTACTGTCGTATTGTTGCAGACTTTTTTTTTAAAAGTCGCGCTTACTTTTGTTCGTTTACTTTAAAAAGATTTCGTCGTAAACGCAATTTTGTAGATTTTGTTTTTTAAATCGTCAAAGTATGAAATTGTTATTGAATATCACATTTACCTAAGATCAATGATTTTTTATAGGTATAGATATGTTATATGCGCGCACATTTTGAAGACTGTAAATAGACCTATTTAAGACAACTTGTAGCTAGTCTCAGTTAGTCTGAAGACATTTGGAGTATGATTTAAAGTGCTGTCATTAATGTCATTGTAATCATTGTTCGGCACAGATTTTAAACGCCAATCACTATAAAGGTAACATATCTATACTTACCTATAAAAAATCATTGCCTAAGATTAATAACAACCTACTACTGCATTTGTACTAAAGGGTTATTAACAGAAACACTTCGTGAAACCTAGCACTTACATTTATCGTTGCTAAATATCGAATTATAATATTTAATGAATGATTAACTAAAACGAAATATTATTCAACTTTATGATTTCCGGAAAACTTCTCTAGCATTAAGTGATATGATAGGTTCGTGTCCTATCTTATCAATTATCTACATTTCTCAAGATGTTCACCACCTGTGAACTAATATTCTAAGTAACTACTCGTAGGTAATCGTGCCTAGATAGGCATGATTAGTGGAACTCCACTATCCTTTTTTATATTAACCCAACTTCAAAGGAACTGCTTAGATTTTCCAGTCGTTTTGCATTCAGTGTTTCCAGCGCGCTGCCCTCGCTCTAACCTAGGTCTAGACCGATCAAAGGGCTAGATCTCTTTGCGATGCATTCCTTGAGCTGCATTCGATGGGTCTTGGTGCAATCGAGTGAGGAACGTCTGTGATGCTCGCGTTTGAGAATCCATGTGTTTTAATTCAGTGCAGTTGCGTTTGGGTCTCTGTGAAGTTTATTGGTTAACATATAAGGTGGAATCTGTCCACTTGTCTATGTATAAATATCTATAATCTTAACTAACTAGCTATCTTTAGCGAGAACACAGACAGATCTAGGTACAGATACCTAATGCGCCACAATCAGCTGTTGTTCTTTTGTCGCATCGTTTTATTATGATATTTGTTATCGTTAATACTCGTAGTTTGTTAATATTTCTACACTCAGTAACTTAGCGAAAAACATAAAAATTGTTAAGATCTTTAGCGACGACGGAACATTACTAGACACAAAACGAAGAGAAAAAACCTTTGCGTTGTAAAACCAAATAAAATGACAATTACTTACTGCACATTAACATGCACGAGCTACAAAGAAAGGCATAAATTGTCGCCGCCGAGAGATAGTTGAAAGCATTTAGGACATTCAGTACCTACATAAATACTCGCATTACATAATGGAGAATGTACGAACCTACAGTAAAACGCGAATTAAAAAGTTGTATTGCCAAGTACGTGAGTCATGTTGAGAGCCAAGTGCCTTGCCAAGTAATTGCGAATTTCCCACGTTAAAGGCTTTCACTGAATAATCAGAGCAAAAATGTTGTCGCACACTCATACTTTTACTCAGAATTGACCAATCTTGAGGTAGAATTTAAGACGGAAAACTTACAATATTCAACCGTGTTCTGAAAGAAGTAAGATGTGAAATGGAAGGGCGTGTGTAAAACTTGTTTCGTTCTAAGCGAGAAAGGACGTGAGGAGGAAAATGTAGTGCATAAAGCTCGCGATGAATGAATGCACCGCTCACTGCAACCAGTTCCAGATAAGAATGCACCGACACCGACCCACTGCCCGAATGACTCAGGCACAAAAACAAAACAAAGAAATAAACTCGCTCACAGATTAAGCGATTTTCAAACGCCGATTGACTCGATTCTGGAATCGATTTGCATAATTTCATTTTGATTTTTAATTAGCTGCATCGATTGGGTTACATAACGAGGTAAAGGAGTTTATTATGTTGTTTTTTTCGGCGCCTGCGTCGGTGAATGTGATTTTTAACATCATAAAGAACTTAAAATGGTTCAACTTACCCTTTTCTAAAAGATTATATTTCCGACACTTTATTTAAATACTGTATCAATTTTACTTTAATTTATGGAGTTTGATTGCTTGAAGTAATAAATACCGACATGTTTGACGTGATGGCAAACAATTCAGAGAGACGCAACGTTGCTTAAATTTCCTTAATATCTTATAATACGAGTACCTAACTGAATAATTTAAAGCAGCAAGGCCAAATCACGGCACATACGAAATAACCTTCTACGAATAAACAACAAGCTGCAACTAAATCGTGGTTTATTTCGGGTTTATACTCCAATTAAGCACATTGAACGGAATAGCCCCAATTTCTTGCACCGACGTACCTACATACAGGACTCGATCCCCCGACCTCACAACACACATATGTAAATAGTGAGTCCTTCTGAGAACAAGCCGCATGCCGAACCCTAATTATTTTTAATTGCTCGAACCTCGCGGCCTTCGACACTTCAAGTCTAATTTTTTTCGCGTCTAGTCTCTGATTCACTTCGATTAAAGTACTAATGAGTCATGAGGCGGCATTACCAAAGGCTGCACGCGATAATACTCATTCAATACTAATATTATATAGGATAAAGACAGTGACTACGTTTGTATGTGAACCTTATCATGTTGAAACCACACAAGACGATTTATTTAAATTTCTGAACCAATTTATACATATGTGCAGTCTGGCGTTTTTTTATCCTATAATGACGATAAGTACACGACTTAAAAGTACTTAGTTCGTTATTGACGGATTTGTATGAATTTAATCTGTTTTTACTGAACCAAACATAAAAGGAAAAATGCGTGTTTATCCTAAGCAAAATGTTTTTTCTACATGCAGACGAAATAGCAGCCAAAAGCTATATTAAACCTCAAAAACATGCATGTTTTTTTCTAATGTAGGTACTTCTTAGAAAAACAGGTCGGTAGTAAATCAGCAATGGCGTACCGGAGGCGCCCTGTTATTTAGACTTAGCGCATAAATTCCCGCGGGTAGAGGGGTGGGGGACGAGTCCTAATTGCGCAGGATTCGGCCATGCGCCTGCGCCGCGGGTGGTTCCAACTATAACTGAGATTACGGTACATTGATTGTAGAGTCCTGGAATTAAGGATACTTGCACAAAATATAGTCAAACCGAAAAATCTGTGGGCCGTGGCATCTTTATGCTCAATATTAAAAAAATATGGTAACTATATCGGATAAAAACAGTTTGCAATCTAATGGTATCTACACACTAAAGCCGCCGGCTTTTTTGACAGATGCCATTCGTAAGACGTAAAGCCGCAGGCCTAGCCCGGCGGCATGCCGGCGACTTTGGTGTGTGGATAGCATTACCCTACTACTATTTATAATAAACGTCAATGTTTGTACCGATTATGGATGGATGGGGGATTGCGAAGATGTTTTCTTACTCTTTCACGCAAAAACTACTCAACAGATTTCGATGAAACTTGGCAATATTGTAGCTTATACATCAGAATAACACTAGGAAATATAATTTTAAAATGTCACGATTTTTTCCCGAGATATGGCGAAAAATGCGTACGAAGTCGCGGGCAGCCTCTATGTTTCCAATAATAGTCAAAAGTGACATTTGCAAAAACAAATGCAGTTCCATTTTTTGCTCAAGATTGGTCATAGACATACCCAGTGGCCGCTTCCGGGCCCTTAGAACAAACGCTTCATGTCGCCCACATGTGGTGATAATGGTGATGACGCGACGTGCCGTATGTCCTTACAGTTTTTGCGACACTTTTATTACTTGCGTTTTTTGTGGCCATCCGCGCGGGGTTGCGTTTCTTGCAACCGATGAGAGCTCTTTCGGTCGGACAATTTGATTCGGGAATTGATTTTGGATTTGTTGCGAGTTTTTAGGTTATTTTATTGAAAGCTGTTTTTAGACTATTTATAGTGTGTATAAAATGACGATGGTATGAAAATATCTGTAAACATAACAATCTCGCAGTTTAAAGTCTTCTTATTTAAAGAATTACCTCCCAGCCTATTTGTTTTTGCTTCTCAAATATTAAAAACCATTAAAAATCAACACCATCCAAACCTACACTTAACATAAAATTAAATCTTGGAAGCCTTACCGCGCCAGAACTAATGACAATGCAATAAAAACAGTGCACCATAAATTCCGAAATACCATTAAAAAGCGGGCGATATACCCCCCCTCCCGGGCCCCTGTTTGCGCAAGACGCACGCACACATGCGCTCGCGCAGGTACTCGGGTTAATTGCCAACGTATGTTCAATGTTCATAAAAGTTTACCTGATGTGTTTGGGTGCGAGGAGTCTGATTAGAAACAAGGATATACGAGCTCTCAGTGCCGACGTTTAAGCTTTATTTAAATGGTTTTCGAGCTACGAAGATGATGAAGGTAATATAGGCTACATGAATTTTTTTATTATAAAATGTGATTATTTATATAACAGTTGGTTTATTGTAAGATGATTGTAGGTACATAGAGCCAGAAAAAAAGAGAAGTTATACAAAAGGTACAGCATAGTTCTAAAAGAAATTAATTAGTTTTTAATATCTTGATTCTCTGTAATGGTGCTCCCACACTGCATGCTTAGTTACATTTTGTAACATTTAGTTTTTTAACAGTTTGTTATGAAACAAATGTTTGTAAACATTTAATTTGACATGCAGTGTCGGAGCACCATAAAGATTCAAAATAAAATATCTTTAAATTACAAATATCTATCCTAAATAAAACTTCTTATGTCTTAGTAGATTTATATTAGATTATTATTTTTATAAATTGAATAAGTTAATAATTAATATCATTAATAAGAAAGAACACAATAAAATATGAATTTCTAATTTCCAAAAACAGCTGTAGCCTACATTATTAGTCTCGTATAGAACAGACATATAAAGCATTTCCCTATTTATGATTAACTTATAATTAATTCAACTAATTCGATGTTTTGCATACGAAATTGATTATTATATCGAAGCCAGACGGATTACACTTGGATGCAAATATTGAAATATTTCTTTAATCTCAATTAATAATTTCTTATTCATTTCTTTATTGGAAATGAGAATACAGTTTGGAACTTTTTTTTCTTAAATAAAAGATACATGATCATTTATAATATTTATTAATTCCTTATGATATTCGAAGACCCGTTAAATGTTAAATGTTGCTATTTCTGATGTTTGTGTCTGTCTAATATGACTCAAGATAAAAATAAAAGAGATCAAGAGTACCCTAAACCGATGGGCATGTATGAGGCGACTGATGAGTGTGGAGGAAGCGAAAGAAGTGTGTTTAGATCGTAGCAATCGGAAGAAAGTGGTCTCTACCTACCCCAATGGGAGAGAGGCGTGACGGATATGTATGTATGTAATATGACTCGAATTTACAAGAAAGTAAAACACAAAATGGACTTGACAAGATCTCATAACATTTTATAGTAAAAAATATAAGTATCTAAGTATGGATGCAATGCCATATCCATTCCCAATACCAACCTTCTAACATCCAACCCCGATCATACTCGAATTCAATCGGCCAAGTATCTAATTTAATATCACTCATCTCTCTCACACTTAAGCAGCCAGAAAGAGACACTTACGGTCAGTACGAGTACCTGAGTCTCGCCGGTAATTTTTAATTGACAAAAAAACTGGACCCATCCGAATTTATATATTGTGGAATTTATTTTATTAGTGGAGTTAGTTGTGCGTGTGTGGGTGTGTGATACATTGCTTTCGGAGCTTTACTCGAGGATCGTGGGTTCGTAATGTTAAATGATATGTATGTACTTAGATTTGGAGATGTATGATTAATAATAAGACTTAGGTAAGTATCTTGGTATATTATTTCATTTATTGTTGCTTGTACGCTTGTTTCTTTTTCGGTAAGGTATTTTTGACCACTTTTAAAAATGAACAAGCAATGATCGTTAATTCTTTAGTGCTAAAGGTTGCAATTTCTTTACATCTAAGTTACTTAGACTATATTTCATCAAAATATCCAGTTTTATCTACATATGTGTTTAAAATAATTTTGCTTATGTGCTTGTTTCTACTGTTATAAAGTGTTAAGTAGGTAGGTATGTAGTTGTCGTGTCCTTTAAACGTTGTGTCTTACAGGAAACAAGCCATCAATACGAGATTCCTTTAAATGAGATCACTTGTACCAAAGTTTTAATGAGACGAATTGAAAAGGCGTATGTCACATGACACACTCTGTCATTTACGTCATTTTAAAACTGATGAGGAGTGCTCGTACAAATAATTACGCTGTAATTGGCTGTAGGATTGTGGTCATTTTGGCGCAATTCGACATTCATTTGTTTAATATCAGACAGTTCCCAATTATAATCGATTAATTTAGTTCTAATGAGCCTTACAGTTCTGTTTTGTACTTTCAGTAGCTCAGAGCTACTACTTTTTACAGTTTATTAAATTAATTTACCGTCTATAGTTAGACTTCGTAGTAAGTTTCGTAGCCTTGGCACCTGTGTTATGTCAGTATGTTGATTTCACATTTTGAGAGGAAAACATTTCAAATTTCCTATTTGTCACACATTCTATGTAAAAAAAGTCTTCCTCCTTCGATACTTAGCCAAGTTTTGATCCGCCGACTGCAAAACAATAACACAAATTAACAAAAAGTCTGCCTAAATAGTTAGGTACTAAAAGTTTGCAAAAACTTGATAAGAAGACACCTCATTGAACAAGATACGAAGCCGACAAGGCCAAGGTAATGATGAAATATCTGCCCGACTTCCGACTGCCTTATTATAATTACATACTAGCCTAATCATACACATATTTAACGTTTATTGTTCATAGTTCATCACTTAAACGTTCCAGCCGATGAGGAATGCTAAAAAAACGCACTCGAAATAAAATTACATTACAGGTATCTTTAGATACAATTTGAAGCTGAGTTTGGGAACCCGAGAGCAGTGTTTCTTAAAGTTTTGTTAGGTTTTGGGAACCAAAAATGTATTCAAAGAAAGTTATAGCTTGCATAAGGTATCTTCATCAATAAATAATTAATTAAATAACTACGTGTATTTCATATTCTATAAATGTTTTCCTCTTTCGATGCAAGCAGAATCCTGGATAATGTAAAATCGAATCAAAGATACATATGTACGAGTAATTCTGATCCACATTATTTGTCAGAAGAGTGTTACAAAAAAAACGAAATGATCTGCTGATAAAAGCAGATAAAAGCATGAATAGTTATATTTCTTCCAATATTTGTCCACGTCCCGTATTCAGCGGGTCAGAACCCAAAATGGGGTCATCATCATAACAATTTGGGAAGCACATCCCCAAATACGATTTAAAGGCGATGTGGCTAGCGATAGTACAGGTAGACGCGCCCGGACAATGGCAGCAAAAAATCGGGAAAAAAAGAAAAAATAATCCTCTTGTGGGCGCAAAAAGCCAGCGGTAATGAGTGTCGGGATAATGGCTGGCATTGTCTATGCGCTTGCGGGGTGAACTGTAGCTTACCAGCTTTTTTGTGCACTAATGCAATGGTAAAAGGAATTTCGTGGGGAAAAAAATTGTGTTTGATTTATTACTTTGGTGGCCTAGATTGAGATTGGGGTAGGGGGGTGAAGAGATGTAGAGATGTACAAATATAAATAGATAGCACGTAATGTCTATGGTAAATGAAAGATATGGAAGGAAAAACACTTTAAAAGGGTATATATAAAGGTAGATATTATTAAATTATATAAATACTGTCTTGATTACATAGGTAGGTATATCTTATATATAGGTATAATGTCTATGGTAAATGAAAGACATGGAAGGAACAACACTTCAAAAAGGTATTCTAATAGGTATAAAGGTAGATATTATTAGATTAAATAAATACTGTCTTGTTTTCATAGGTATATCTTTTTGAAACCTGACATAGTTGCGTATACTTATAATATTTAAGTTTTACAGTCAGAAATAAATAATACTTATTCCATATTTTTTGTTACAGGTAATCTACATAATAATCAGCTACTACTATCAAAAAACCACAACTAAATCGGTAAAGTAAACGAAAAGACATCACTTAATTAAAATCAGTGTAATTTATAGTGGTGCGATATCTCATTAGATTTGAAAAGCCTACTTAATTTGGCAGTGGCGCAGGCGCGGGCGATTATTTACAAACAGCCTACGACTTGTCAACGTCGACGTATATCTGATTACTACTTTCCATAGACAATTCGCCTCTAGATTTTTAAACTTGACGTCTTCTATGTTTATTAAAAATCAACACTCGAGTTAGAAAATTGTAAGTATACAAGTCTGTGGACTGTGATGTTTTGATTGTAACTCTTTAAAAAAATACTTATTTTTTTTTTTTTCTTCTGTAGGTACATATATTCTTTACTGGAGTTATGTGTTCTCTATGATGTAAATAGTTACATTTACTCTGTGTCCGAAAAAGCCTAGAGTCACTCTGTCTCGCTATAAAGGCCGAGTTTTTAGCGTGTTTACCAGTAACTTTTACTTATAATTTAGGTATTATTTAGCTATTACATTTATCTACGAGTACTCTCGTATAAATCGAATTTATGTCATAATAATTTCACAGTAAGGTAATTGACCTCGATAGATTTCGCTTGTAGAGAGCCAGTGTTGAGTGTAAATGTGTTAACTCCTTCTATCATTGGCCACTCTAATGAGCAACGTCAACTAATCTATAACAACTGCCGAATTATGCTAATAGTAATGTACCGGATTGATATTGCTTGAGCTAAAGTTCCTTTTATAGTGAGTGAGATAGTTTAATCTTTGCTGTATATTTGTAAATAGGATAATTCCATGTTTAGTAGTTAATTTAATGTATAAAGGTGTTTATATATTTTGAATGAAGAATAGGTTTTAATTAAAAAAAAAGTAAATTTAGATTATATTAATATAAAGTTGTAGTTCGTATACAAATTAGGATATAACCAACAATAATATTGTATTTTCGTCTAAAATAATTTAGTTTTCAAGTATCAGAATAGAATAGGATTTAAATTACTACAACGAAAGCAGGCCGAAGAAGTTACTTTTCCTTACGCCAATATACTTACGTAAATTATATGTTCAATTTGTAGCTAACATTTTGAAACAATATTCCCAAGAAATATTCATAGTTGGAGAACTTTAAATTCCTTTCTTCAGCTTCACCAACCAACAGCCTTTACTAAAGAAATCATCTCATCTAGGCTATTAAAACACGTGTTTAGACTAGTGAGTGTCAACTGGTTCGCTTACGTAAAGTGCACTCCATATTGTACCGACCAGTATGCTAATCGTAGCGGTAACACACCTCAATGGATATACTTTTTTAGGGTTCGGTTGGTTTGGGGAAAAAGCCTTTCCCCATTATTACAAAACGAGTTTTATTTATAGTCCTAGAATAAACTCAGTTAATGACGTTACGGCTATAGAACAAACGTCAAAAAATGACATTAGACCTAGAACTATATTTAAAACGCGTTTTGTAATAAGGGGGATTGTGTTTTCAGTGTTATCTTTTACAGTTACTCGTACATATCTGTCACGCTTCTCTTCCATCAGTAGGTAGACAACACTTCTTTCCACTTGCTACGATCTAGACACACTAGATACATCCAGATATATTTTTTACTTTGAATACTGACTTTTTATCACTATTTATCACTACATAGCCGGGTTCTTGTAAATACGAAAGTTCCTATGGTTCCTGCTAAATATGTCGTTTCGATAGCAATGGACTCCACATAGCCTATATTACGTTTTGTATAATAATACTTAGTCTTACTATAAACTGTATTATGCTAATCTCACCTTAGAAATTGCTGTGTGAGCTGTGTAGAGACTTAAAATATTTATCAAAAATATTTTTTTATCCAGAATCAAGGTTTTCAATTACTACCTCTGTTTATAATTCTTCTTCTTGTTCTTATTTAAGAGCATAACTCTTGTCGGTGGAGCCTCTTCCATCCCTCCCTATTTTCTGCCTTCTTTTTAACATCTTGATACGACATGACACCCGCCTTTTTTGCCTTGTTTATAATTACTTGTCCAAAATATATTTTGATATTTCTGCAGAACCCTTCAAACTGTCTCAAACCGAACTCATCCTTATCTTTAATTAAAACCAAGTTAATAACGTACCGGAAGCGAGACAGCACAGATTTATGAAATAACATAAAAGTTTCGCATTAACGACCAAATTATTGCCTTCTTAGAAATTTCTAATTAGATATGTAGAGAATTTAATGTCAATAACTGTACAGCGGAGACCGGTCGATAACAGACCTTATGGAACTGTCTATTGAATTAATTTTTATTCTATTTGAATTAATTTACCATTTAGCGGTTAAGCAATGTATGTATGCGATTAAAATTGATTGGGAAAGTAATTTGACACCTTCACGTGTAACTTGTGAATGTACGATATGATTCGTGTTTATTATTACATCTGTAGATAGATTTATTTTATCTATCAGCTTTTTGGAAATGTGGTTATTTATTGATACAGAACCCACCCTTAAAATAATAGTTTTACATTTTATTAATTAGGTATTAGAGAATGTCTACGATTTCGTTAGCTCTTATCGTCATATCTTGAAAAACTCACACACATATCTTAAAACAATATAGCCTTTGTGTTATTCTGATGTCTAAACTACAATATTGCCAAGTTTAATCAAAATCTGTCTAGGAGTTTTTGCGGGAAAGAGTAACTAAAATCTTCACATCCATGCATCGGCACAAACATATTTCAGAATACTAGAAACATTGCCATACACTTGAAACTTTTATAACTTAGTAGGTGGTTCACCATTCAAACTAAGAACACATAAGCATTCACTATAGTCTCCAAGATTATGATCTAATCTTCATCAGCCGTCTCCCTCCCACGGCCGGAATACTTCAATAGTTTATGGAGCATTTACTATACTTTATTTTATACGCGGAGACAAAAGGTTTATGTAAATAGTGCCTCTAGTTACACAAGAATTTTGTGAAGAGTAAAGAGGGTTTTATAGTCGTACTAGGGAAATAAGTTTCGAGTGATAAAATTGTGGGCAGCTATAGGCTGGAATGATGATAATGCTATAATTAATAATGGATTAAGTGTAGCAGCATTTAAATTGTATTATTGGCGTACGAGTACCTAAGTACGTATATTGTTTCTACTTACTTTATTTCTCGTTTGGTTAGGACTCGAAAAAAAAACAGGCTGATGACTACGGTGCCTATTAAAAAAGATGATCCGAATTCAATGGTCATACAAATCCTTTTAGGTGCCTCAAGGGTGCATATTAGAATCCCTAAAATGAAAACATCTACACTTAAAACCCCTAATCTCAAAACCTAAACTCGAAAGTCGAATAGTCACTGTTTAACCTAGGTTGCAATACATAACGATAGATTTTTGATTCCTCATTTTATTAAGCAAAGAAACTGTAGATAATACTTGTAAAGTCAATATATCTCCCCAGTCGAACTGTACCACTCGCTTATTTCCAACAAATTGGTAAATTTCCATTCGTAGACGTTTTGATTGCGACGTCGCCCGCAATTGTGGAATATTATCGTCATTTTATGTTAATTCCTACATTTCGGCCCATTACGACCTGACTCCAAATATATTATACGAGTAGATGCGCCCGCGCAAATTTACTATTTTATACATATTTTTTTATATCTAACGGTGTGCTATATATCTTGTTTGTAATGTGTTTTAAGAAAGTTTTTTTTATTATTTTTATGGCACAATGTTGTGTGAAATATGATAGTGGATAGACAATATACCTATCGCGTCTAAGCGATTATTTAAACGAATGAGAGGTGTGGAGCACTGTAATTGATTTTTTATTTGTTTGAGGAAAAAATATATACCTACCGTCGAATTGAGAAACCACCTCCTTTTTTTGAATTCAGTTAAAAACTGTGGTTAAAAATGACATAAATTATTCAAATATAAATCTTGAAAAATAAAAGATAACCTTTGTTTACCAGTAATACGTTTATATCTATGATAGGCTAGATAAGTGACCTTTTTGGCCAAAAATCCAATTCCGTTACGAAATTAGTTCGTTGATTCATAAACATTACAAAAGTTGTCGTAATCTTCAAAAATCGGTAAAACCCAGATGATTTTTATGCTAAATTACTCGTTTTATATTCACAGTTTGATTTACTTCTTGCAATGACATGTCGTGTCTATTGAGAGTTGGTATTTTGGGTATTTGTTACTTAGATTCAAAACGTCAAATGTTGCGGATGTAACGAAAAATCTACCCGGAAAAAGGAATACCTAAACAATCGAATTTTAAGGTAAATTTTAAAATTCAAACACATACTTTTAAGACACATTCAACCTCTCCAAGCCAGTTAAATAAATTCTAGCAGCAACGGTTTTACATATGATTGCGTTACCCTACATTTAACCCTGCTAATGCCTTCGTTCCACGAAATTAAAATCCTTATTTAACAGGCGAGCCGACCCAGCCTCATCTGTCAAAACCGCTCAATGTTTAAAGTATTTTAAAGCTAAAGAGATCTCGACCCGACCATATTGTTATTTATATTAACACTGGCCGAATTGCTCAGACCCTTCGCACTTAGAAAAAAATAAAGAAAAAATAAGTCAATTACATTCTGGCTGGTAAAATGATTCTTATTTTGAATCTGTGAAGGTTGTGTGTGGTGTATTGCGCGTTTCATGTTAGGTATGCGTTTTTTGTGGTTGTGTGAGTGGGACGGCGATGATGCGTCGTGCAAAGTGCACTAATGGAGATTATATTGTGGGATTGCTCCTCGTGAATTTATTCTTTGCGCTACATTAACGTTGACTCTGTCCTTTGTATGAAAGGTTAACTTTTTCAATGCTCGTTTTTTGAAATATATCTTTCGATTTATTATTATAAGTTTGTGCAGGTTTATAAGAAAAAATGTCAACTATACTGCTTTTGATAGATATTGAAATATTGCTTAAACGTATGAAAGTATATTAAACAGCCTAAAAACTATGCCACGTATTAAAACTATAATCTACTACCTAATGAAATCGTTTTGTTACTCCTAAGCAGATTTAAAGCACTTTAGAAATTCTCCCCCGATCAGAAATTGTTTCTGAAAACAAAATTTTACTCAAACGAAAAAATTATACCTTTCTTAATAAAATCTTCGTTCGTATAAAATGAACCCATTAACTAAATACACTGTATCAAGACAAGGAGTCGGCAACAAAGTCGTGAAAGGTGGATTACAGGCATTATGTGGAGTATGGCGTCGCGGGTGCGCGGACGCAGGGTGTAAGTAGCGCATTGGGTCACATTGAGACCGGGCGGCCTTGGCGCGATCGTGGGACGCACAGGGTTGCTAGGATACGGGAATCTTAAAGGAAGGTTTGGATTTATTGCTCAAGTATTCTTTTGAAAGATGTAGGAATTTCAGCTAAGAGCTTTAAGATTTTCAAATTACCTATATCAATAATATAATAAACTCTATGTATACCGTACTTAAGTGAACTCACAAAGTTATAATTTTCATAACAAACAAAAAAAGGCTATTTACAATCCAATAAGATTATTTTTACTTTGATTCCGCTTAAACTTTCAGCTTTATCATAATGGACTTTCAAGTTTAACTATAAGGCGCTTTTCTGTTTTACCTTTCACCATCGTATTAAAGCCATTTTGGAAACATGTATGAAAGTGAGACATAGTGCATACTTACTCCATATGTCACTCACTCTAATTAGAGATATTTAAGTAAGTACCAGTTCACAGCAAAGAGTAGATAAAGCTCTCTCATGATCCTTCCCAATAGCCTTCTAAGTCCTAATGCCAACCCTACCTTGGCATGCGCCTGCGCCGCCGCCACGTAACAGCCGTTATATAGCGATACAGCCTGCACGCTGCAGCCGACAGTTATTATAGAACTCTAATGTATTTTTGGCAATATAGAGTAGTGTAACACAGAGACATGTGTGGGTCTTATTGGAATTTTTGGAAAGTCGTTTGTTTTTTAATTGTTAGATTGAAGAAGTATATTGAATAACAGTCAGTAGGATATAACTCATCTCTTTTATGTTAGTTTATGTAGAAAAGTAAGTAAAATAATAGTTTTAAAAATACCAATTACAAAAACAGTGCAACAGTTCAAAATATTGTTTTTTTGTAAAAACTCTAATAAGAAGAAAATCAGAACTAGTTAAAGGAATCAAAATCAAAATATTTGATACCAATAATACTAAAGTGAAGTCCCTTTAGGCGACCAAGGCAAGTCATGACATACGTACTCAGACGAAAATGTCTTAAAAAGAACATGGTAGTCATATTCAACTACTCGTATAACGACATCCAGAAAATGACCTAGGACGCCTAAATATTAAAGTCGCTACCTACATAAAGAACCCTGTCCGACAACAATAACTTCAACAACAAAAACTTCAACAACAAAACAATACTTTAAATAACCCGCTGTATCTGACCAGCACACACTACTCTGTGTAAAAAGGCTTAGCCGGCAGTAAACGGTTAATAGGGTAAGGTTTACAAGCGGCGCGATCTGCGGGGGGAGGGGTACAGGTATTGTGGACTCAGGGTTTAGGAATTGAAGGCTTAGGTCTGGATTAAGTCCTAAAAATACTCTAGTAAAATTTTAAGTTACGTAGTTTTTGGGAGATATTTTCTGAGAGCAAGGATGGAATTGGATTTTATACATAGGTACATATTGCGCCTCCTGGCTCTCTCCCATCGTGGTATGCAGTAGTTACCACTTCGCGCCACTTACTACGATCCAAACACACTTCTTTCGCTTCATCCACATTCATCAGTCGCCTCATACTTTTCAGTCGGTTTGAATCTTTTTGGAAAAATGACTTTTACCAACATTTTCAATTAACTATTCCTAAAGTACATATAACAGTTTTTTCAAACGTTCCCACGCTAAAACTACCTGAATGCGTTTAATTGCAAAATTACAATTCAAGCTAACATACCGCAGTTAAATCACTAACAGTTAATCTATAGGTTATAATTACTTGTGACCTTATAAAGTATAGTTAAACAACACTATAGCACAGATTAATATGTACATACGTAGTGATTAACCAAAGTGTAATCACGCGCACAAAAAGTGATTTATAATATAATGAGTGCAGTGCGTCTGCGCCTTGTGTTGCCAATATTTTAAGTGGTTTTTAACCAGATTTATTTTAGAAAGAGAGTTTACAAAAAATTACATGTGCATACAAGAATGTTTAATTTAAAGTGTTCATTTAAAGTTCAATAAAATTTCAGGTAATAATAAAAGGTTATAAAGATACAATTTATAATGCCGGATCGAGATAGAATCGAACAGATTTAGACAAACCTCGACAAAGTTGGCAACACCACACCTGCCTCTTGGCATGTGCTGACTTTTAAATATAGACCGAAAATACAGCCTTCGACGATTTATTTGCGAGCTGCAAAATACAGCCTTTAGTCTCAGCTTACTAGCGACCTGCCCAGTATAGACACTCGTACTAAACGGGTCCCAAGTTAGCTCGTGCCAGTTATTGTCCTTGAATTTGTGTTTGTTCTGTTTACGGCACGGGTTTAGGGTTTTTGGAAATGTTGCAAAGGTGTTTTAGATTCACACCTGCACCTCGTATTTTGAAAATATTTCATAAATTGTGGTAGGTCTGATGAAATACATTTTTAAGTACCAGGCTATTATAAATTTGTAAACTGATATAGATTAGTTTACATTATGTTTACATCAAGATACATTACGTATTGGTAAAGAAACAAAACCTACCAACACTTCATGAACATAATAAAATGTAATCAAAATTCATTTAAACATGTATGTACATCAAAAAGAAAAAGTTAAATTGCAAGTCGATCATTCCAATAATAAATGAAAGTCGCTGTAGATGCAAAAATCAGAGCATATTCCCTAGAGTGACAGTTTGCGGCGGAACCTCCCCCCCTCCACTACATAACTAGGTCATTGGGGGGGTGCATCACCACCCGATACTTCACGCTTCCTCTTTTCAAGGCAAATAGTGGGAAAATAGACTTGCTATTGGCAACATTTTTGTCATTGGACTGAGATTCTTTGTGATGCAAAATTTATGTTTTGATCAATTGAAATTCAATGTTACTGTAAAGAATATAACGTGGTTTGAAGTAGTTGATAAGAATGCCCCAATTTACGTGAGGCAGTCCATTTACCTGGAGGAAACGTCAATTTTTTTCCAATAAAATCATTTCAAGACATCGCTAAACAGAGATATACTTACCAGAGGTTATAATATTGTCCAACTTAAAACCCCTTGCAATTATTGCACAAACATTACACTTCAACTGGATTTCCCTCGTTGCATTTACCACAACACACAGTTACCACAATTGACGCAATTGCGTGTAACTATTCAAAGTGGAAAATATTTAACACGTAAAAAAACGGAATAAAACATTTCGGCCTTAATTATACCAGAAACGAGTCTTAAACAGTTTATTACTCCTCAATAAATGTATAGGTATCAAAGTAATTACTTTAAAAACAAAGCGGCAAAAACCCGAAGGAATAATACTATAATACGGCCAGTATCGCATGCGCAAGACAAGAGCAAAAAACTAAACAAAAACGGTCCCAACTCTTCCTTTCCTAAATTATCCTGTCACGCTCACCTATAAAATGCAATTGGTTTTTAAAAATTCGAATTTGAAATACTAACATGTTAGAATAACGACTGTGAAGCGAGCGAGTTCTGTACAGGATATTGAATCTTATTTGAATGGGGATAGGTGTGTGTAGAAATTGTTGTATTGGTGTCAGGTTGCGCTGTAACTCTACCATAAGCAGTAAATCTTGACTATAAGCGTAGCTCACGTGCAGACCTAGTATTTAACAATATTTGAAATTCGTTAGACTGTAGACACTTGCAGGCCTAGAAACAACTAAGAAACTGATTGTAAGACGTTTTATTATGTTTTAACTGGTAATTCCTGGATAAAACGTAAAAAAGAACTGAAGAACAAGAGCCCGCATCTTCTTTGGCATGATCGATGTTAGATTAGGGAAGGAATAGAGATTAAACCTGTACTCGTACAACCCGAAAAATGCCTTCACTTTTGAACTTAACCTATGAACCTGTATTAACAAAATACTAACCAAACTTCCTTAGATAAGTGTCAAAGACAAAAGTCAAAAATGTAGTATTTCATAGGCACAAAAAATGCTCTTCAAACCGTTACATTATTGTAATATACATTTTTTTTTAAAAGCTAGTGCCAGATTCGCAAAGCGCCATCCCCCAGAGAAGAACCTAGCAAGAAACTCTGTGGGGTTGCTCTTTTCAAATCAATTTTAAAGTGTGTGTGTGAAACATTTATATGGAACAAATGTACAATGTAAAATAAGTAAATCCTTAACACGTACCCCCTATATTAGAGCTACCCCCACACAATAGACGTACACCACACGCGCGTACCTGCAGCAAGGTGACCCGCGTGAAGGGCACGGCCTGCCCTTGCGCACCCTACCCCCTCTACCCCCGCCACACCCCGCACCCGCCCGCATTCGCATGCATTGTTCCATCCACACGCTATTACCATGACCATTGCGACTGACCATCGGTCTCCAGGGATGGGATGAAATACTTATCGAAGGAAATATACATGCTTACATTAGTTATTTGAATTTAAAGGTAGTTGTTTTTAGTTTTGATATTCGAGTACCTATTTACGGAGAGTATGAATCGGTACTTGTAATTATAATGTTTTAGAGGACGATAATTTATGAGATGTATATTTTAATTCGGAATAGGTATTACTATGTATTTGAACCCTTAAACATACGTTTAAGGGTTCAAAACAAATGCTAACATGGTCATTGAATGAAAAATTGCATGTTCATACAAAAGACATCAACGCGTTCCCTTTTTAATTGCTAAGAAAAAATTTTTAACTTTAATTGGGTTGTGTTATTAATTGTTACTTATCGTTAAAAAACTTACCTATTACGATAATATTGTCGATTGATTTAGTCAAATTGATTATAATAGTATTAAAACCCGAGTTATAGGTACTAGATAGAGTCGGCAAAAAACTAATCTATCGAAAAATATATCAAAATAACCACGCCCTAATTTATTATAATGTTTATAAAACAACCACCTCCCTAACTAATACGGCGTCCACGCTATAGGCGACAGGTGGTGGTCAGACGGCGGCGGAGTTGCGCCCGCGCAGACGACCACAATAATCGCTATGTAAATGAGTAATCGAGAATAATCGACCGCAATCCCGCGATAATCGAGTGATTCACGCGAATTGAAACCCCGCGTACCTGGAATTGTCTACCTAAGGGTAGGTACCTACTTAATGGTGTACCTCGGACTTTTTTTTATTTTGTGTAGTAAATTGTTCTGTCAATTTTTAATTGGATTGAAATAGGATTGTCTGGAACCTTTTTACATATTTAATTTATCAAAATTATCGATGAATATTAAATTAATGAAAATCGTAAAATAAACAGTACTTTCTGTGGAGGTATGAATCTATAAGAAGTAATGTGTAACTAAAATTCCGACAATACAACTATCCTAATTTTATTGACTAGTATAATCTCATACTCCATTTAAGTTTACTATCGTAACTTAGACGTTATTTGTTTATCAACATTATTATACACGTGATTGTACACGTAAAACCATCAAAAACATATTGTCTTATATTTGATGAATTTAAAGCCAATATTCATTCATATATTAATTCCATTCAGTAATATCGATGGAATTATTCGCATTGTTCCAAAAGCACCTCGCTATAATAAATCGTGCTGAAATAAAAAGTCTCCTGATTCCCAGACCCTCTGACGCAGGGTGACCAATATTTTCCTCATCACACAGACTTTGCTACTTTCTTCGTAGAATCTCATACATTACTCCACTCTGACTCACGCAATGACGAAGATAATTGCTTTTATTTCTGCATTTCGCAGTTTTTCTAATTTCGTAAGAGCGATGTCTGGAGTGTGTGTCATACCTTATACGTATGTTTGCAACAACATAACTATGTAAATAGTTTTAATAGCAATGTTATTTCGTGTTGAGTGAGACAGGAGATACTTTGACCAGTAGTGAAATACCTACGAGATAAGGCGTTATTTTTAATGAGGTCAATGTCCGATTTTCTTCCATAATTAATTTATATCAAAAATAATTAGTACCTAAATATTTACGTCAAAATTGAATTCTGATTCCACGCGAACGAACTGTACATTACAAGTTAAATAAAACCTTTCATAAGGATCTGTCACACAGAAAACTAGTTTGAAAATTTTTCATCGAATGTCTTCAAATATCTTCATATAAATTAGTAGTATGTTATTCTTTTTACAGGTAGCCCTAACCATTATGAATAAAATAAACATAATTTAAAAAGAAAAACCAAATGCACTATCCAACTTGCGTCTCAGCTTACAATTTCCAAAAGGCAATTAAAGCAGGCCAGTATTGTTTGTTCCACAGGAGTCGTCGCCTACATTGACGCTAATATCCTCGAAGGTAAGTCATGTACTGGCATCATCACCGACCATTGCCTCAATGCCATGCTTTCGGTATAACATGACTATAACCTGCCATAGATTAGACATAAAGTTGGATCGTGTATTTGTGCATGCACTGCTGTCGGGCGTTCACCCCCATCTCGTTGTTGTTTGTCGATTGTGTATTTAGAGGTTTATCTAATGTTTTTTATTGATCTATGATGAGGTAATAACAAGTGACAATCGTGCTTTAATTAGAAACGCTGCTTCTGAAGCCGTTCTTAACGCTTAATTTTGTAGCTAAGTCGTTGTAGTGAAGAGGAGTCTTAAATATGAATTGAAATAATTAATTGAACTATTTTCATCTACATATATTCTGCCTAAAAAACAAAATACCTAAGTCCTTAGACCAACTTCGGACAAAGAACCAAGTATTCTTGCGCTCTGATTTATCAATAAGGTACTTTCTTCAAACAATAACAATAGAGATGTATCCATCAAAACCACTTTGCCTAATCGCTGTACAGACGCCCACACAATGCAGACAGTTGTCAACGTCCCGTCGAACGGCGGCGCGGGCGCAACTACGGGGGGTCCTGTACACCCACCGCACTTAGCACATTCGTATGGAAATTTTAAAAGAAATTACTTTATCGGTTTTATTGAGTTTGACGTTTGTGACTTGAAGTGTTTTCATCGATACTGTTTCAAAATAAAAGAAAAGAAAACTTCATTTGAATACAAGATGCAGTACATTGGTATTTTAAATAGTTTTTGAAATGTTTAATATTGCCTTCAGTTGTAAATCTGATTAATTATATACGTAAATGACTAATTACTTAGTAAATAGTACGGTAGATTTCGTGAGTAATCCAAATTACAAAACAGAGTTTAAAAAAATCCGCGAGTTATTTATAAACAATAGGAAAACAAGTCTGTAACGAAAATAACCGGGCATTCGTATAGAAATGTAGGGAATGCTGCGACTAATGTGTGCCGGCGCAAGTAGGAGCGACTTGAGTGTCGCGACGAACTATTTCCGTGCTCGAAGTACTTGTGTATACTGGAATATTAGGGGGAAGTGGTGGGGAGGGCTCGTGAGATAATTAGAGTAATTTGAAGGAATTTTAGCAGGGTATAGTTTGATTTTAGAAAAAGTTTAGCTAGTTTACCATATTGATGTCTTTTAGGTCTCGCTTCTCTTCCTCTATGGTCTTCTTTATGAGAGAAGACCTTAAAGTGAAATTTAATTTACGGAAGTGACTTAATATTTTTCTAAATCTAAGTTTTTTACAATTTACAGTAAAGAAAAAGCTGCCGAATTGAGAACCATCTCCTTTTTTCTGGTTGGATTGTGTTTAGTTTTAAATCAGTTAAAAAGATGAGACTAGCCTAGCCGACAAATGTAAAAAAATAAGGCTGCAAGTTGCAGCAGCTTTCATACGTCTGTTGAATAAGGTACCTTTGTGCATCAAGGTTTCTATTATCCGCTGGTTTACACCAGTTTTGAGCTTACACTCCAAGCTGTAATAATCATCAACAATGTGACTAAGTACTTATATTTCACCATCAAGTTAATTCCGGATATACTGAGAATACCGAGATACGTCATACTAACCAAGCCTATGTAATGAGTAATACTCATGAGTAATGCAATGTACTGGAGATTCAATACAGCCTTCAAAATAAATAATTACTAAGATATAACGGTACGACAAGCTTTATATTTGAGGTACCTACTCGTTCCTCCATCAATGATACCTACGAGTATTTGTATTACGCTTAACCTACTAGGCTAAATTAAGGCGTTTTATCAAAAAATAATTAGTAGGGTTTTTTACTATTCGGATTGGGTTTCATAAAATAGTTTTTCAATAAGTTTCAGACAGTAAATGGAATGGACTAACCTACTAAGGCCCACTTGCGCAGCCCAGAGTTAACGCAATAAGCCCGGAGTTAGCTGCTAAAATAGGGTTAAATCAAGGTAAATCAATACAAATTATCTATTTAACCCTGTGTTAGCAGCTAACTCCAGGTTTATTGGGCTGCGCAAGTGGGCCTTAGGTGTCGTCGCGACTGCAACTTGAACGTTTGTTTTATTTACTAACTATTTTTATTATGAAATTATATCAAAAAATGTAAAAAAAAGCATAATCAAAGAAAAAGAAGACTATTTAGTAATTATGTTTAAATGGTGTGTGTATAGTGTCTTAGCAATTTTATAACAAAGTCAAAGCTTAAATCAAACGACAAATTCCTCACAATGACTCAAACTCGACTAAAAACAAAAAAAACATCTAAGATCTCACAGCACATGCGCAAGTAAACACAATTATAAGATTAATTATGAGTCAGGCGTACATTCGGTCTCCGTGACCTTTCCTCTAAGTGCCGGCTTTTCTATGACTACCTAATTTATTAGGCAATTTAACATTGCCGATACAAAAAAATACTAGTTACTTTAGATACCTGCAAGTAATACTAGTCATGACTCATGTGAGGATAAGTTTCTCAAATTTTAATGGTTTTCGTATTACTAAGAATTAGTGATTGTCGGTTTAGATGTTTTTGGTAATCAAGAGGCAATAAATTAGAGTTCGGTTTTTAAATTAGCCATTTGTATGAATGGGAAATGTGGTTCGTTTGCATAAATCAATTCTTGTGGTGGAATGAGGATTCATTACTATTTTGCTTTTTCTTTTATCTACATACTCATACCTACCTAATTGTTGGACTCCCCGTTATTACAAAACGAGTTTCAAAGATAGTTCTAGGACTAATGTCATTTTTTGACGTTTTGTCTACAGCCGAAATGTCATTTATCCGAGTTAGTACTAGAACTATAATTAAAACTAGTTTTGTAATAAAGGGGTTAAACTATCTGCGAGTGATTTTTATGACAATCCATTAAACTGTGATAAAAATTATTTGCCGCTCGCAACTTTGTGAAAAATATAAAATTTTATAACAGAGATAAGCACAAAAATACATCAAGAAAGAACGTAAACAATAAAAAGGTACTTTCAAATCGATATTTTATTCGTTTTCAACTTTTTGTAAATACTAAAGCAATTTTATGGTTAAAATTCGCCAATAATGATTGTAATTAAAGAGTTGTAAATACCGATCGGGGTATTAAATCTGAATCCGATTTCTTCTTAAATATGTTGTTCAATATGTTGCAGTTTAAATCGGACATTAAAGGAATTGTCGCAAGAAAGAGAATGTACTTAAATGAAAGTAGTTATTGGTACTGCATGCCGTGCATTCGTAATGTACTCGTATTTTAAGGTTTATTCGAAGTTAATTTACGAAATTTTGACACTGAATTTCTTTAACATCCTACTCATATTATAAATGTCAATGTTTGTGCCGATGGATGAATGGAGGTTTGTTACTCTGTCACGCAAAAACTACTGAATACATTTCGATGAAATTAGGCAATATTGTAGCTTATTATATCAGAATAACACGTAAGCTATATTATTTAGAGATGACATGATATTTTTTTCAACATACGAGTGAGTCTGTAAATGCGGAACATGAAGTCGCGGGAAGCCTCTAGTAGTTTAGGTATATTTGTATCGTACAGAAAATGGCATTTTAGTATCCCTTAATAACTTTTGATTAGCAGGTTGTTATCTATTTATAAATCAGAAATATATCTTTTATTTCAAAATAAATTGAAGCGCGTGCAACGTTAGCCGGATGCGACAAACTGCGTATACGCATGTTGCAGGATTAAGAGTCTAACAGATACCATTATCATAAATTATAAGATTTGCCATATTAAGATTAGGAATATTTTTCTTGTGGCCTATGTTGTCCCACTGCTGGGCAAATATGGGCAAAAAGGAATATTATCAATCCAAAACAAAACAACGATATTAACTAAAGACCCATCAATTATCATAATTTGACGTTAAAACATTTTTTTTTAAATTAACTTGCCATGTCTACAAAACTAACGATTCTCAACTCTACACCCACATAGAAAAGTCCGACATCGAATGAAGTGTAAGTAAAGTGTCTCTGCTCTACTAGAATAGAAATAGCTGGAGTGGACATGTTAGGGGGGAGGCGGTGGTGTGGGGGGGAGGGGTGCTATTACCTAGTTGCGGAGTCGGGTGGAAGAAATAGGCGTCATTTTATACTAGCTTAAAGAGCTTTTAGAGCGATACAATGTTGGAATATTAACTTGCCAAGATTTATTGAAAATTACATTTTTAAACGCTTAATTTTTTTTTTCGCCATTTATAATTATTATATTTAATAAACGGCTAAAATACATGTGAATATGATAAATAAAATATGTTCGAATTATGTTTTGGCTATAGCAAATACATCTTTCTCTTTAAATTCTTATAAAATAGACTTTGTTTTTCTTTGAATTTTTTCGAAAATATAATTTTAAAATACTAAATGATTAAATTTTGTAAAATGGATCTACCTTACATAGGTACTTACTTATAGAATTTAAATCTTCCGCTTTAATTAAAATCGCTTATTGCTACTTCATTAATGATATTAAATCAACAAAAGTGAAACCTTTAGAGCAATCGGTATTGTTTTATGTTCAGTCATACGCAATATAATATATTTAGCGTAAAATTAGCTGTTTATTTACCCAACGAGCTCCTGTCCTATTCTGCTTCCGTCGCGGCCACGTGCCGAATGCAGTCTTTCACATTTAATTGCGTCGCTATATGAGTTACTTTGATGACGACGATTCCAACACTTTATTGGTTTTATTAGATATAAGTAAAGCATTGGTATCTTACTAGGTAAATACACAAATGATAGGTACACAGTCAAGAGTCCCCTAAACCTAAACCGACAGGAATGCATGGGGCGACTGATGAATGTGGATGAAGCGAAAGGAGTTTGTCGGATCGTAGTTTGGTTGGTCCCTCTAGATAGGTAGAGACCTACCCCGATGAGAGAGGAATGTGACAGGTATGTATGTATGTAAATACACAAATATACCAAAGTTTCATCAGTGCTAACGATAGCTCATCCACTCTAAGGGTACTTATGCATCAGTTAGCCAGAAGCTCGGTGAGATATGACGTTAAATGCTCTGCAGCCTTAAACTCTACCTTTAAATATTGGCGTTTCCTACATTTCAAAATGCGGTACCTACCTACATAGCTAGTCATATTTATATAACAGCCTGAAGAAAACGGGAGTGTTGTTATGTGTTTCTTGACATTATGTCCTTTAAGTAATTAACAATTCGAGTAATTCAATTCTTTGAAACAACATGACTCAGTTATGACGATTATGGCTCAATAAAACGTGCAAATAAAAAGAGATAAAACACAGGCGCCCTTTCGGAAAGTACCGCCGAGCTTTTGATTGTAGCTTTCTGTGCTTATTCCGTGAATTTAAGCGGTTTTGAGCTTATTTTATTAAACGTATCATTACGTTGGATATTTGGGTAGACGTCATATCCGATTCCAATTTGAATAAGGTCTGAATTTGGTACCGACTTTTATTTTGTTATGAAAACTTATTTGTTGATTACTATTGTATCTCATGGATGAACTTTTTTAATTATTACTGATACTGAAAAGTATAAATCGTTACAGTTTATTATTTTTAAGAAAACGAGAGGAGACAAGCTGTATATTGCTGTTCCTTAACTAATTAAAACAATAAATACAATTTCAGCCGATAAAACAAAACATTGATCAAAAAAAAAAATAGTAGCTACCTAAATATAACATTTTAAGAATATAAAAATAACGGCAAATAAAGATTATACAATACACTTAAAAAAAAAACACATAATACATTAACATTTAAGTCTTTAATGCCGCAATAGATGAGATGTCACCGGCGACATTACACAAGTGACCGAAATTATAAGACACTCGTAAAGATGAGGCAATGTTCAAACGGTATATGGTATTACCGTATCAAGTATCCGGAATCTTTATAAATTCGTGTGTGGTGGGGGGCAGGGGGGGCAGGGTGGGCAAAGCGGGCATATCTCACGCGGTGTGGCAATCGTCGCAACTAAAATAATACTAAACTGATGTGGGCGAATGCACTCTATGTCGGAGAGTGGTGATTTTTGGATGAGGTATCGTGAAGATAATTCGATTAACAGATTCATTCATTAATGTTTTAAAGAGCCAGGTTCTTGTCGGAGTAATCGCCATATTTGCCTTTCTTCTACCAAACAATTATTAGGATTAGGATATTATTGTTCTCTAATAATATTGATATATTCAAGACTGAGTATAGTTACAGCTAGCTTTTTATATAAGTAAGTACCTACTTATGACATTATAATTCCTTAAAGGCAATACCAGAGGAGCGTTTACAAAAAAAATGTTTTCTTGTGTCATATCTACATACTTAGCGTGTGTTCCCTAATGCCGTAGATATTTTAAATATAGATATGGTAATTATCAAAATTAAATAAATCATTCCAAAATAATAAAAACAATAACTTATACCTACTCTAATCTGACATACTGAATCACATACTTATCAACTTTCTACATAACAATGTCGTAAACGCTTCAAAAAGGGTAAATTAGTGGTAGCCTCGATTTCAGTATCGACTACGAATTGCCAAGTGGTAAATAAAATAAATATTTAACACACATTATCTCGGTAGGACGCCGTCACGTTCAATCTTAAAGGTGTATCCGATTGGGGAAATTATGTGAGAGACATTTACATCTGTGTGTGCTTTAAAATCAAAAGGCATGATTTTTTTTTTTCTGTTTAATCTGCTACTTGGCGATCTGTGTTAACACAATAAGCCAATCGTTTTGTATAATTTAGTTTTTGTCATATAGCATAAAGAACTGCAGAGGATTCCTTGCAAATTCTTTAGTTAAATCTCGCAAACAGCGTAGGGACATCATGTCGCTTTAAACGGTCGTGTGATACACTGCCTGTACCCTGTAGTGTTGAAGCTAGTTCATTAACGTGAGTCGATATTCTATCTTGGTAGCTTTTGCATGATGACTAACTAAATTTTTTTATTCGATCACATAGATTATTTTAAAATATTAGACACGTATTCTTTCTTTTTTCTCTTAAACTAAAAATGACAAAGATACACTGGGTTAAAGTTCTCCGTGACGTCATGTTTGAGTACGATTTTTACTCAAAAGTGACGTAAAAACCCCCCACTCCGTAACTTTGATGCTCTGTATCTTTGTATTTATTTATGTATTTGATCAGGTAAAAAATGTGTTTGAAATATTTTTTAATAGCCTAAAAGACGGACTAATTATAATTCCATTTTTTGAATGTAGTCATCATCCCTAATGAATGAAGAAATCAAAGCGACAACGATTCAATTTTTCAGTTTCGCTCAATAAGGTCTCTACAGCGGAAAATTATTCTTTTTTTTTTCTAAATGAGGACTATATTCATTCTATGAAGTAGGATACGAGGCGTCTCTTTCTCTTTCAATCGTGCAATAAGAGCGATACGATATTCTAAAAATATTTAAAAAAAACACGGATTTCAAAAATTTAAATTAGATCATTTAATCTGAACGCGGAATTACCTATTAGGTTTATAATGAACTTTTAAAATTATTAGTGTTTAAGATTTACGCAGTTTAAGTAGGACCTAAATTAATACAATCAGCTGAACATTTACCACATCCACAGTAAAGAAACCGCCCTACACCTTCCCACATCCTTGTATTTATACATCTCTGTGAACTTTATCTGAGTTCTAATAATATTCACTAGTCACTAGTGGTGAACGATATATTTACACTTTTTACTAGATTTATTTCACACTATTTGCCGTGGATTAAAGGAGTTTACTAAAATTATGGGCTACTCAGCTAGATTACATCATTGCGTATAAATAAACGTTTTTATATAAGTTTTAAACAAATTTAAATGAGACTGTGTATTTGTTTAGTTGGCATCGATTTTTTTCGTAAACACAGAGGCGTGGATTGATCTAGTAGCCGTAATATTGATCAGTATTCATCATACTTAACATCAGAATCAGACATCAAAATAACACATAGGCTATTGTTTACAAATATTGTTTGTATGTTTCTCCTGTACTGGGTGTAACAGAAATGGGGTATAACGCCGAAACACAGCGATAGTCCTCATGAAACTCAACAACTTTCCCCAAGGAACATAAACTCGAAAAAAAATATTCGCCTCCCCATACAAAATGCCCTATCAGCTGATAGAGTATGGGCTATCCAAAATTTTTTTTCGAGTTACGACCCATGTTTCTTGGGGAAAGTTGTTCAGTTTCATGAGGACTATTGCTGTGCTTTGGCATTATACCCTCTTTCTGTTACACCCAGTTCATAATGATAAACGCGAACGAAGTCGCTAGCAGCCTTTAGTACCTACATAAAAGATAGTAAATCAGAAGCAAATCACATACAACACACAATAATAGTTTTTTGGGTCATACAGACACAGAAAACAATAAATGTCTCTCCTGTTCCTGAAAGTTAAGGACATTGGATGCTAATTTCTGAACTTAATTTATATCCGCATAATCTGTGCCCGATGTAGTTTTGGCCTGCATATACATTTTGAGGATTAGATGCTCCAATGTCCTTAATCATCTGGAACAGGAAAGACAATTTTGAACCTAATTTTGTGTATGACTCTTTTGTATAAAAAAATAGAGTATGTCTTTTATATTACACATATAAGTACCTACATAAAAGTTGGTAAACTGGGAGACTCACATACAACAAACGACATTGTAATAGTTTTTATACAAAAATAGAGTAGATAGAAAGATCAAAAATACTTAACATGAAAGTGAGACGGGAAGCCGGCACAAATCAACAAGTACCATGGATCCGGTGTTATTTATACAAAGGAACGTGCGCGTGCGACACCACAACTACTACATACTACGACACAACTTATAGTATGACACTGCCATAGAAACTACTTCTATATGTTTTGATTTTAATTAAAATGTGATGTTTTGATTTCTTTGATACTCACGGTGGACATGGATGGTTATTATCCGTTACCAAGAACACCTATCATCCCAAATACTTTGAGAAAAGCCTTATCTAAATAGAAAGTTAATGTTTTATCATGTTTGATAACATATTATTGATATTTGTGGAAAACCAGCCATTATTACGTTAATAGTTTACGTATTAGTAATAAATACATATAATGGTCTAAATCCTGCGCTTGACTGTTCGTTTATTCTTGTCCTAGTATACCTTTTAATTTGCTTATTCAGTCCCCTCTCTGAATCCTAAGTATCCTTTCATACGCATATTAATTTTAGCTAAAATTATAATCTCCATCTAAATACAACAAAATAAACCAGATCCTTACGGCGGATGGCAACGATCAAAAGCTCTAGTTAATCATACAGCCATTACAACCATATGCGCAGACGCACGCACGCGGCACGTCCGGCGAAAAATGTGACAAACAAAATTACAGGAATCATGCGCACTTGCGTATTTTTAGAGTACATGTACTCAGTGGCGTAATGTGAGCTTTTGCTAGACGAGATCATAAAAATAACAAGTTATAGTATGACCAGAATTGAAGTGACAAGATATGAATGGATGTGCCGCCCACTCCTCATGCTTTTTTGAGGGAACTACTATAAATATTTTATTGTGAAACTGTTTTATGCGTTATATTGGTGTCTCGATTGTAATGTCCATTGGTATTTGAATGCGAATCTTTCTTTTTGTCGAATCAATGTAAGATGTTGTTGTTTGTTGTTTATATGATAATCGAGTTTTGTTTCAACGATTTTTACAAGACAAGACTTCAAACTTGTTATTATTTATTACATTTCTTTTGGTGTCAATCAAATCTTCAATGTTTCAAAAATCTCGTAAAATAGTAGACATGAAAAGTTGGTAATAGGTGCGAGTAACTATCTCGTTATACATCCTTGTCTTTCTTACAATGTTTACGTACTAACTATCCTTACCTATAAAATCTTTTTAAAAATCGAACTCGACAAATTAACGATCGCTTTAATAAAGTTTATTACATTCCCAGCTAAGTAAGTACCCGTGTATGGTAATCTTAGCGCGAAGCAATTAGTACGTTATCTAGTGATTTGCACGCTATTTACGAGGTTCTTGCACCGCAATTGTGGAGAAAAAACTTCAATTTTATAAAACCAGTCCTACATATCCTGGCCATAATTATTTTATTTACACAGTACATGTTACTCTACGACTGGTTTCAATTGATTTATAAGGAACTCTATAAGTAAATAGAGCTAATAAAATGTAACTTGAAATGCGCATTTAAAATTGTTCGAGTTGTTTAATTAGTATCCTACCAGATTTGCAAGATTACGTTTCAATTTTTACAGAAGTTTATTAACTAGTTTATAATAACAAAAAATGTATGCTTAGCTAACTGTTGGGTTAGGTACTGAGTTTTCTCTTATAATAATACATAGTTTTTTCTGACATCGGTACAGATGCGTCACGTCTCTTTCCCATCGGTATAGACAGAGACCACTTCCCTCCACTTGCTACGATCCAAACCAAACACACTTCCTTCGCGTCGTTTAGGGTACTCCTGACTTGGCCTTTCTTGATCGAGATATTTTAATATTTGAACTATCTGCTGTAAATAAACCTTCAGGCATGCTCTTCTAATAAATAATTATGTTAGTAGGTTCCTAAATTTTCTTTTCTGCCATCCAGCCTAATATCGATATCCTTTAGATACCTGCTCAGTAACCTTAAACCAACCTACCTACATCACCTAAACCATTAGAAGTTTAAAGAGTGTGTGCGGCAATGGCTCGTAGTTGCCACTTCGTGTACTAGTGTGGTAGTATATATTAGGGCGGCGCGGCGGCGGACGGAGCCGCGACGTCGGTACCTCGCGTGCCACCCTTAATTGCTTGACGCGGGACCACTGTGTTTTGCGCGTGGAGCTCTGTTTGGGTATAAGCTAGTTCTTTAGCAAGTGTAGTGAACTTGTTTTATATTTTTTACATACATAACTGTTACGCATCTTTCCCATCGAGGCAGAGACCAGTTTCTTCTACTTGGTACGATCAAAACACACTGCCTTCGCGTCATCCACATTCATCAGTTGCCTCGTTCATGCACCTCGGTTTATGGCACTCTTTATATTTGTAGATGAGATATAGGTACTTATTATTGCCAAAAATCTAGAAGCTGATGCTTCACTATAACAAAAATCAAGGCACGTGACTATGAAACTGAACGATCCTCCTAGAAGTATCGGTCGAGATTCGTTACTATTCTTTGCATTCGACAGATCTTATTCAATAACAAAGGAGACGCTATCTACTAAATTAGGTTGTTTTTGGGTTCTAAAGCTAGAACGAATCAAGAAATACACATTCAGGCAAGTAGGCACTTGAAGAAACTATAATGCAAACGCTCCTTAAAAGGAAGTGCGTGCGCCCAGTACTTACACACCTAAAGTCGCGGTATAAAATTGTCTACGCCGCGCGCCGTGAGAAATAGACGCCCCCTACACCCCCACCTACAGGGGGGCGGGAAATTGAAAGTGCGATGATTAGATCGCACGATACTCGCTGACTTCATAGCCCATTGACACTAACTTTTGATTTATAATTATTATTTGGGAATGTTTTATGTTTCTTGTTTACTGTAATGATTTCTAAATAGGTGTTTATAGTCATAGACAAGTCATTTATTCGCTGTACTGGCACATAATAAAGTAGCAGCATACCACACAGATATTCCAAACTTAGCAGATGGTTAGTAGATTAGTTTCCAGGTATTTGAACATTATTTTCATATTCAGTAGCTATCTTTTACATGAAGTTACATGTAATCTTTCTGCCCGTGTAGAATCAGGAGGGATACGATAATTTCAATTAATAATTTCTTTACATTTTCTTTTTTTATAGCGTTATTTCTTCATTCTTTCAAATCTTGTAGTTATTTCTCCCACTGCATCGAAGCAATTAAACTTTTACCTGAACTTGAAAAAAAAACATTTGTGACACCCGCGCCCTCCTTTGATTTGTTTAAACTCACCCCTAAATCATAATTCCCTTCACATTTAACAAGAAGTAGATACTATACTAAATAACAATAAAGCATTACAGTGTCACTTCCCATGCCGTGACTGAAACAATGCGGCGTGCGTCGAATCACCTCCCTCTTCATAGCTGATTATTAAACCGGAACCTTGCTAACTTTCGTAAGGACAACTTATAGACGCACCTACTTGCGTATTGAACTACTTATAGTAATATCACTGTTGTTTCAAACATTACACGGTTTTGTACGATATATATATATTGGATGCAGACCAATAAACCGGCCGGAGAACCATTGCGAAGCCTATGCACAGCAGAGGGCAGCTGAGCTAGGCCGAAATGATGATACACGTATCATCATCATAATATACCGTGGTATAAGATACATTTGATGATGGTGGTGATATACACAGCATATTATACATTTTTGAGGTCTTAGTGGTGTGGAGCTTATGTATTCTTTATCTCAGAAAAGTATATAAATGAACAAACTTTTATACCAAGACGTGGTATTTCCTGATACGTCTTATTGTAGTTTTATTTCAGCTACCATTAAACCTCTTCTCGAAGCAAGTTCTTTTAAATGTAATGTAATAATAAATCCAATAATCTTTACTGAAATATCATGCCCCCACACCCCGTATCAAACTTCAATTTACGATGACACAGATCGCACCAAAACAGACTTAGAAACGTTGATGACTGGCAATTATTTAGCGGAAATAACTTGTATAGTCTACTGTAGTCGCGTGCTCACCCTCGTGGCACCCTTCCATCGCACCAGCTCCATCACGGCATTTGCTAGACAAGTCTCAACAATATCGGTCATAAAATACGCAATGTAACACGCACTAAACTTGTACTTCTGAATATCGATATAAGTTTTTTGTTGGATGACTACCATGGATGGCTTTCACATGGCTTTATATGAAAACATCTAAAGATAATACTCAACTTTCTGTTTTACACACGCAATTAATCTTATTCAAATCTTAATTTTTAACCGACTTCAAAGAAGGAGGAGGTTCTCAATTCGTCTGTATGTATAATATATTTTTTTTTTATGTATGTTCACCGATATTTTCGTCAATTATAGACGGATTTCAAATTTTTTTTTTTGTTGGGTATTGTTCACTTCTGAGGTGGTCCCATTTTCACCAGTCCAGGATCTGATGATGGAATCCAGGAGAAATCGAAGGCAACCACCGAAAATTGTATGCTCGTATGGTGTTTTTACCCGACTACGGCAAAGCCAAAAGGAAGGGTAATGTTTTTGGCAGTCTATGTATGTACGTATGTATGTATGTATGTTTGTATGTATGTATGTATGTTCCACCGTAGCGTCTAAACTACTAAACCGATTTTAATAAATGAGGTGTCAAAAGATTTGTAATAATACAGCGGGTGACATAGGATACCTAGTTTTGCAATAAGTTTAATACTTTGCCCACTAGTGGGCAAAAAGTCACGAAGAAAAAATAAAGTTTGTAAATGGTGGTGTGTGGAATATCAAAATCAAGAGCTCAGCGAGTACATTCCAAAAATATATTTATCACTAGGTTTTGCGCACGGATTTGCTTGTAAACTAGTGGACAAGAAGTCGCGACGAAAAATATAAAATTTTTAGTGTTATGTACTCTATCAAAAACTTTAACACAACTAAAAATCATGAAATAAACTGATTTTTTAAAAAAAAGTAAACCGACTTCAAAAAAAACACAAATGACAAAAACTTTAACCAGACAAAAGCATTACCTACATAACTAAAAAGCGATAAATAACCAAATTTATCTACTTAATGCATATTATATATGTGAAAGTAAAAATACTGTTATTGATTAATTTAAATTTATATTTTCAAATAAGACCCTAACCACAACCAAATCCGCCATTCATCCCGTCGCATAGTTACCAATCAACAATTCTTACTCTCATAATCCTTAGCATGCATCCTTTTCATTCATCTATAACTTCCGCTTCCTTCTTACGTCACTTCCGTTTCCTTCTCCTGTCTCCTTCCCACACTCGGCCGTCCTGATACAATGTCTGTCCTCAGACATTCGTCAACTCTTCCACAATGTTTCCTCTTTCAACATAATACGTCTCACAAACACTCTTTATACTCACTCATACCTAACAACTTTATCTAGACTAACACCTTAAACAACTTAAACAACTTAACACCTTAAACAAAACATCTTATAGAAAAATACACAACCCCAAAACATTTGAAGTTTAGATAACCATCTAACGCTATGCCTCTTGAAAAGAATTTATAGTCATAAAACAAACACAAAACAAAATCATGCAAACTTCCTTAAACTTAACAAAAATAAACTTTAAACTTTAATTTAATGGCTCACAAAGTATCAAATAAAACTAAAACTACTTCTCCTTCTGCAACAGACAAAAATTAAAATAATCAAGTATAAACTTATAAAAACAAACTTAGTAAAAACATCAACCATTGTCAATCTGTCCAGCTTTCCTTTTCTTATCTAATCCTGTTATGTAATAATCTCTGTCTATCACTTCCTTCATCTTCTTCTTAAAAAAATGTCCATTACTATGCATCTGTTTGATTATTTCTTTTTCCATCGTCTTAGGTATAACTACTAGCTTATCTCCTTTAAATAGAATGTCGTTCTGTGTCCAATAGTCTTTGTACGTCTTTTCTCGTATAATCTCCTTGATAGCTGTGATGCCTTCAATGATAGCAGTGGCCTCCAGCTCATAGCTTGAATGTCTCGACTGAGCATCACTCGTCTTTCTGCTCATATAATGAACTGGGTGGAGCCCTGTATTTGGATGATATTGCATGAGTATAGCAGAATAAGCAACACTCGATGCGTCAGTGTGCAACTCAGTCTTCAACTTTGGATTAAAGATCTTTAAAACAGGACCTGATGCCAAACTCTCCTTTAAAATATTAAATGCTCGTCTTTGTTCGTCTTCAAATACAAATTCTTTTTCCTTCTTTAATAAATCTGTGAGCGGCTTTGATATCAAGGCATAGTTTTCAATGTACTTTCTAAAATAAGACGTTAGCAAAAGACTTGAATACTCAGAGAAACTTACTTGGATCACTCCGTCGTCTAGCCCCTCCTTTACCTGCTTTTCAACAACCTTTTGTTCCATCAAAGACAAACGTCGTGGTCTTTGAGCTACAGGAATGTCATCTTTCAAAACAATCTTCAACTCGATGGGAGCGTCTTTAATTTGGATTGGATTATAATTTTCAACACACTGAATGACTTTCTCTCTAACCGCAGGATTGACAATATGTTCCACTTCTACTGGTAAATCTGAAAAACAACACAACTTAGACATCCATTCATCACTTTCAGGCAAAAACTGTACTTTGTAGCCACTCATATTAACGGTATTTTTTTGAAGTAATTCTTGGCCTAAAATCATATCAAAAGGCATAACGTCTTTAGTCACTATATGAAATAACACGTCCTTGTAGTTCTTCCCGTCGATTGTAATGTCCAGAAATACTTTTCCCATTGAATTGACCACGGTACGTCCAAGTCCGGTCAAACATAGGTTATCTTCGCATTTTTCCATTCCAATAGCAGCAAAACACTCGTGCGTTATCAAATTAAAGTCACTGCCGGAATCTATAAGCGCGTCCACTGATAATTCATTAATTTTTACTATAATCATCGGCTTCGAAGAGGAATTTCTTGCTTTGTTTACATTTTTTTCAACTTGCATAACTTCATTTCCTCTGTTTGACTTTTGGCTGTCACAACTGTCGTCTGTCACTTCCATGTTGAAATTCGCTGTGCGCAGCTTTACCGACGGAGCAGTTGCAGCAGAACTGCCAGAAATCCATGCTTTTTGGTGCTGTTTTACCGACTGATCCGACGTTGTTGGCTTATTATTTCCAGTGCACTGCGTTCCTATATGCCCATAATTGTTGCAGCGAAAACACTTGACTCCTTTTATGCATTTGCTAGCAACATGGTCCATATCGCCACAATTATAACATCTGTTCGGTCTTTGCGGCAGTTGAGGTTTACTCTTCCTAACTTGAGGTTCAGTCGTAGCCATTTTAGTCTTCATCTTTTCGTACAACTGCAATCGTTCTTTTAACACAGGAAACGTGCTAGACCCGTATAAGATCGCTTTGTTAGGCTCATGGTCGACGATTCCATCTATGATGTACTGTATCGTAACGTAATCGGGAAACTTCCCATTGTGCCCCAACTCCTTCATTATTAACATGTATTCGTAAAATGTCTCACTTCTTTTTTTTTGTCGAGCAGCCATCATTTCGTGAATTTTTTTGACATTGATCGCGTCCGGGAACTCCTTTAATAATGCAGTCTTTAGCTCTTCGTATGTCTTAAAAACTTTTTCACTTCTTAGCCATAGTCCAGCGGTGCCAACCAAGGATCGGCGTGCATAGATAAGCTTCTGCTGAGCGGTCCAGCCGAATATCGAAGCGTTGTCTTCCAGATCCTCAGCCCATTTTATAGATGATTCGATTTCGTCGCCGCTGAACTTTGTGATTCCGTCTAAAAATAACGCAGCCATCGTCGTAGTTTGTTCGCTCGTAGTCGTAGCCATGGTTTTTCTTCTTAAGGTCGTCTTCTTTAAATCGTCTTCGTCTTCGTTCTTGGTTCGTTAATTGTCTTTCCGTCTTAGATTTTAGATCGTCGTTCGTAATGGCGGTGGTAATGTGGTAGTTCTTCGTCTTTCGTCTTTCGTCTTTCGTCTTTATACGTCGTCGTCTTCCCCCGTTGTCGTTTTCACATCCCTGATAGCCCCCACTTTGTGAAAGTAAAAATACTGTTATTGATTTATTTAAATTTACATTTTCAAATAAACCCTAAACTTCAACCAAATCCGCCATTCATCCCGTCGCATAGTTACCAATCAACAATTCTTACTCTCATAATCCTTAGCATGCATCCTTTTCATTCATCTATAACTTCCGCTTCCTTCTTACGTCACTTCCGTTTCCTTCTCCTGTCTCCTTCCCACATATATATGCAATTATTTAAATATTAACAACTTAATACCTAATACTTTAACAAAGTCATCTTTAACTATTTAAATATTTACAGTTATCACTCATTTTTTAAGTCGGTGCCAGCCAAACAAATAAATGTAATTAAGAAAACTGACCGACACTAAAATTCAAAGCATGTATTGTATTTGAATTTGATTTGACGGCCGCGCGCGTCAAACAACACAACAGACTACTTTACCTAGGCTGAAGGCTGGCACCGACTTAAAAAATGAGTTATAACTGTAAATATTTAAATAGTTAAGGATTGATTTTGTTAAAGTATTAGGTATTAAGTTGTTAATATTTAAATAATTGCATATATATAATATGCATTAAGTAGATAAATTAGGTTATTTATCGCTTTTTAGTTATGTAGGTAATGCTTTTGTCTGGTTAAAGTTTTTGTCATTTGTGTTTTTTTTGAAGTCGGTTTACTTTTTAAAAAAAAATCAGTTTTTACTATTCACAGGCAGGTAATCAGTTCTACCAACAAGATCTCTACGTTAAGGTAGAAGTTAAGTTAGATTAGAAGTTAAGTTAGATTCAATCAATGGATTTATGAATTCTCATGAGTTTTCCGTCGTGTCACGTGAAAAGCTTCGTAGCGTGATAGCTAAAGAAATACGAACCTACACTATTTTATATTAGTAGCGAAACGAGGATTCTTCTACCCATGTAAAGCACCCTTGTTTTCTCACCTATAGTAGAAACTCCATTTCCGACAATAAAGGTTAGTTTTGACAGTAAGACAGGTGTGAAATTTATTCGGCTTTAGGGAGGGAGCGTGGCGTGTTTATGATCACGGAATCACGATTCTATCTTGTTAAATATCGCAGTTCGAGCGTTTACGAGCGTGACGCCGCTAAATGAAATATTGAAAAGACTTTACAGTTGTTTCCTTCGAAAAAGTTCGGCTGAAGTTTTACTTCGCTTCACAAAGAACAGGTTTCAGCAATTTAAGGCTTCGCGGTTTGTTTTTTTTATTAGTCCTTACTAGGTGGCAGAGGTTTAGGTGTCTTTATACATCATATAAGTCCATTATTGTTAGGGATTTTTATACAGTTTTATAACCAAATTAATATGCCAATATCTAAACGTTATTGCACTTTAACTCTCGTCAACTGACATTTTATTACACGCAATTTCATAAAATCTTTGAAATTAGATTCGTTTTTCGTCATAACCCCCATAATAATGTCCTTCTAAAATAGAACACAAAATATTCTACCATTAATTCCAGTTATAACAACTTTAAAATCCAGCTATTACCGTACCCATATCTCATCGCTACATGTATCATACACGTCTCTTAGCTACGGAAATGTACAAACGTAGCGTCGCGACGATCCGTTTCCTAAACCGCTGCATTCGACGCCGGGTCAACGCACTCTCATTAAAAGGCCTCCGATTTTAAACACAACACTCTTACATTACTCGTTTTACAACCACTGGAGAGTTTAAAAAGGGAAGACAGACAGCAATGGAATGAAAAGTCGTAGGACGCGCGCCGAGTGTCACATTACGCGACGCCCGGCCCTTATTTTGTCAAATTGTAACTGAAATAAAACGAGCGCTATAATAAAAATACCATAGGTACTGTTATTGCAGCGAGTGGTTGGAAATAGACCGGCGCGTGCGCCGATGCCGCTGTAATGGACACTCGTGACACTCGCGACACCGCTTGCGACATCGGCGATAAATGAATGTAATCTATGCTTCGGGTTTGAATTAACATAGACGGTTATTTGTTAGAGATACCGACAGGGGATTTATTAAAGTACTTTTTGGATACGTTGGTACGTGTGTTTATGTGTATGTTTTGAAATGCGCGAGCCGAAATATCTGACTTTCTAGTGGATAAACTTTGTTCATCGCTAAGATTTTATGTACCTAATGCGCATTTGATAAATAAGGTTATTTTCGAAGTGATAAACGTAAATAAGATGTTGCTGTAATAAAAAATAAAATTAACAAAGTAAGGTAGTATGAGTTATGTTAAAATTGAGTCGAATTTGCGTTTTCCCGAGTAAAAAACAATTACAATAGAATGTAAAATATTTGGTTTACTATGAAATTCATTTGTTTATTGATATCATGCAGATATCTGCCAATATATCGTGTGAGATCTTGAGTTTCTTCTTTGAATAGGATCCCTTCAATCAAACGTTACCGTAACATTACCACGCGATATCATATTCAAAACATATCATTAAAGTTATTGATACATCACATATCGGCATCAAAACTATAACTGACACTATAATCATGCAATGAATCAGGGGTCTGTCACGTGGACCGTCGCCCGCGCATGAAGTAGTTCCTAAAGACGGCATTAACTTGTAATATAGTGGTCGGAAATAGCGCAGTCGTTCACCCTGCCTCGCTCTTCCACTGAGTAAGCACTTACTTTGATTTGTCCCGTTTGCTACCAGTGACAGTACCGAATGCTTCTTGAGGAGTGGTAGCTTTATGTTTGCTTTGAAACAGTTTAAAACTTCTGTAACGTCAATTTTATGCACCTACTTATGGTTTTGGTAATGATAAACCATATGCGAACGATATTGTATTTGCAATTGGAGTAAAGCGATTGTCGATTGTTATCATGTCAGATTTGTTCACATGTCATCATCAATTTATTGAAGAGCTATGCTCTTGTCAACGGCGGATCCAGGGGGGCGTCATGGGGGTCATGACCCCCCCTGAGCTGGGTCTAGGACTCAGATGAACCACTAATGAACATAATAGTTTTATTTATACGTTGTTAAGACGCCTCTTACAGATGCGACCGATAATTTGTGAGCACCTAAATGGGACGAAACATAATATAACCGCGTTAGAACGCCGCCACAACGCAAGAATCGACAGTGGCGGCAAAGGCGTGGCGAGCGGCGCAGTCGTGTTTAAAATAAACAGAATAATGTCTTCTTGATAACAACAAACAAAAAGCAATCAGTTTCCTATAATCAATGACAGATACACGCGACTGTTGGTGGATTCAAAAATCACGAGGAACTGGCTACCCTGATACATACGACAATAAAACGCTCTTTATCGCACCGTCTCACAACGCCGCCGTAACGCAAAATTCAAGCTTCAAAAAAGGGCCGCCTGCGCACCACTGCTGCCACTGCCATGCCGATTTAAAGAAACTAAAGCCCCCGGCCCGACGGCCTTATTTGCTCGAAAATGCATGAAAATTCGGTCGCGGCCGGCTTTTTTGTTGAGTTCACGCCGTTCGCAGTTGTGCGGCGATGCAACGCGGTATGTGTTTCGGCCTT
This sequence comes from Anarsia innoxiella, assembly GCA_947563765.1. Taxonomy (NCBI): domain Eukaryota; kingdom Metazoa; phylum Arthropoda; class Insecta; order Lepidoptera; family Gelechiidae; genus Anarsia; species Anarsia innoxiella. Next base: position 326,996 of record OX387392.1, read on the forward strand.
AACGCCTAGCAAGACGTAACCTCAATCGGAATCGGTACGACTAAAGTTCTTAGTTCTAAGTTGAAAAAATAAAATTTCTTTATTCGTGACCCCCTCCTGGCGATAAAGCTGGATCCGCCCTTGGCTCTTGTCTGAGGAAGTTCTTCTGTTCCCTCCTCCATTTTCATCTTGACAATGAAGAATGTTTTACTCAAGTGACTGGCTATGCTACCTATAGCATATTGTTACGTCTATGCTACCCTCTCGCGCCACTACCAAACTACAATTAAATACGATACGCTTATAGAAAACTTGATAAAATCCCGATGACAAATACCATAAATACTAAAACATTGATTCAACTCTAACAATAATCTACCTATACCTACCCACCTACGCGTTCACAATTCGACGGAAACTTACATTAAACTAAATCAACACACGAACAAATGATCAAAATAAAGAATCGGCGCACGACACTAGGGCCGATTTAATAAAATAAAAATAAATAGGTACGCAATACTAGTTGCGCAAACAAAGTATATTTGTGTTATTTGCACCAGTTGTCTTGAATATCGCTCCTGTTATAATAATAATGTGGAAATAAGTACCTGCCTTATTACTGTATTTCTGGAGATATGCCAATTCGATGTTTCTAGCGATTCTGCGTTTGGTGAAAGTTGTGATAGTGGGTGATACATTGCGTAGTTTAACCGACTTTATTACTAAGAATTTTGTTTAAAAAAAACAGATTTGAAATACTTATATTTACATAGCATATTTATTTCGTTTCCAAAGTGCTAAGCCCACAATATAACTATTTTAATTTTTTATTTAGTACCTACCTACCTATCTATATAAATTTAATACCATACATAGTATCTGACTTTAGTAAAAATAAAAAGAACAATCACAGAAGAACCCCTATGGTGCTTCCACACTGCATGTTTAGTAATGTAGTAAATAAGTAACATGCAGTATGGGAGCACCATTTAAATTAGTTGAGACCACCAAATTAATTTACCAAATGTAAACATCCAGGAATATTTTTGTGACTATGCAAATATTTTTCAAAATCAATATCAGAAGAAGCAATGTACTATATAAAATAGAAAGTAAATAAACCAAACACAACACAGTAAGAGAATCGCTGTAGCTCCACGTGTTTTTATCGGCGACCGTTTTCATTTCATTCATGATACTCAACATTATTTACTTTACAATTATTTATAAACAAAATTGATCGTTGAAATATTTATTAAGTAAATAAGAAAGACTAGAATTCTATTTAATGTAATGTCATGAATAGGGATGATGACTACATTCAAAAATTCAAAAAATAATTAGTCCGTATTTAAGGCTATTAAAAATATTCAAAACACATTTTTTACCTGATCAAATACATAATTAAATACAAAGATAAAGAGCATCAAAGTTACGGAGTGGGGGTATTGGGAGTAGTGGGAGCAACTTTTACCCAGTGTATCTTTGTCATTTTTAGTTTAAGAGAAAAAAGGAAAAATAAGTGTCGAATATTTTAAAATAATTTACCTATGTGATGGATAAACCATACCTATGTGTGTGAAATCTTCATATATTTATATGAAGATGGATGTAGTAATTATTTACTTGGCGTAAAATAATGATATTTGAGCAGTTTATACATGGAAGTGTTCTATTTTATGTTCGACCAAAGACTTTTTTAATGAAACAAATAATATAAATACCACATTTTCTTCTTCTTTTTTCTCTATTTTCTATAATATTTTTAAAATACCTACTTTACTCTTTAGATAGATAGTTTGTTATCGCCCTTATTTATTGAAAAGCTCGTAGTAATGAAAACCATATGCAGGTAACTCACTTTCAGTACCTAATAAGCATCTACTAAGGAAACGATCTTACTTAAAAATATTAATTTGTATTTTAAAGGCACAGAAAGAAGCTTTTCAATTTACGGCATTGAGCTTTTTACCAAATATACAACACCTACCGCCATCTACACAGTTTTCCGAAGTGCGGAACTAAATAACCGCTCCTAGCGCTATCTGTCGGCCGTATGGTGGAACTTGTTTCTTACTCCTAGCTTTGTGTTTAGTCTCCTTAGCTGACTTGTAGTGCTCGTAATTCTTCCAGTAAAAGCCGATAGATGGCAGTAGTAACGTCGCAAGAATTTTATTGTTTCAAAAGTTGGTTGCTATATGTACAGCCTACAAAATTCTAAGTGCTAAAGAAATATTTTTTTATAAAACCCAATAAAGCAAACGTTGTTTATTGATTTTTTTTCTGAGTATGCTAGTTAAAGTCTTTCACATTCAATAATTTCAGTATCCAACATTTCGTTATTTACTAGTGAAATGAAAATATCGTCTCTGATAACAAATTTTGATCCCATTTACTCATTCCATACTCCTTTCATTATGCTGTACTTACCTACTAGGATACCTAATCAAAAACCTAGGTAATTAGTCTTACTACAGTTTAGCTCTAAGAAATAGTTGAAGGGAATTCAAAGTGCGGAAAACAGCCTAATAAACACAACCTGGGTACCTACCTATTAAACTCCCGGCATTCCCTTCCTAGACGTAGACGCTGCAGAAATCAGTACGTCTGGTAATGAAATAATGAGACAAAAGCCTAGTGCCAGCGGTTGACAGATCAATGTCGCTTAGCCGGAACCACTGGCCACCAAATCACCACAAAATAATGCTACCTACACAAGCAAATATCAACTCAATGTGTTTATTTATACAGACGAGATGAAATGTAACGATGTGCTGGTAAAAGTTGCCGGTAATGTGATTTTGGAGGTAGCTCGATGAGATTATCGAGGGAGATGTTTTACATTGCTCGGTCGGTTTTTGTAGGTAGTTTAAGAAAGTAACAAAAGAAGGCAGGTGCGTTATTTTGATAAAGTGACATACAAGTTTGGGAGTTAGCCATGTAAGTACGTATACACAGTTTTTTATAATATTATTTTAAATGAAGAAATCACACGTTTCGTTTAACGATTTCTATTAGAATGAATATTATATTCGTTGTTTTAGAATCATAACTAGAAGTAATGAGTTTAATCTGTGCCATAAATTGGGATAATGCCACGCTTTGCCTTCTAAAAAAATGCGTTACAATGACTTTTCACAACTTTTCCTTATCCAGTAACTTAATAGTATTAAAAACTATAGTAAATAGCCAGCAATAGTGTACAGCATAGACTCCCACGTCGCCCGACACTCCCCGAGTGCGCGTCCCGTATTTTTAGCTTGGAGCAATCGCCCGCGCGCTACAATACGCGCCGTTTACCAAACCGATGCACCAAACCGAGTGAATTAGTGTATAGTGTGTACCTAACAGTGAAACTGTGAAAACAGTGAAATGTGGCTTTTATGACGAACGCTCTAAACTATGGATCGCTTGAGACGGCAACGGTACAAGCTGGGCCGACGACGGGTATGTCTCCACTCTCAGATACGTCTTGATTTAGCTCGCGTTTTTAGGTTATACCTCAAATTTCTTACCTTATCAACTAAACTCAATCATTTTGTACCTTATTATATCTATTTTAGTCATAAAATCTACATTCTAAAGCAATTACATAGGGTTTAGTGCGAATATTGACAGCTAAACGCGATTCAGCAGATGGCAGCGCTAAATTATGATAGTACAGCTGTTCCGAAACTGAAACGAGATTGTTACACGATTACAAGAATTATTTCCGACAACGTAAAGGCAAATATATGGAAATTCAACTTGTTCTTCTTATTTCTATTTAAAAAACTATAAATACAGGCCACCATATTTAGTTTCCCATGTTTTTTACCCTCATTGAATCTATTGTCATATAATTAATTCACATCGATGATACACCTACGCCATCGATCGAGCAATACCCACTTGTTATCGAGGGTACACTTCCGTAATTGTCAAATTATTTAATTCAAATTCATTGTTGGATATGTACTCGACGTCAGAATTATACTTCGTCGAAACTTTACTACTTAGGTACCTATAAAGTACATCTTAGTTTTACAAACTCAAGCAACAATAAAGAAATAAGTACCACCTGTTACTGTCTACAGCACTTTACATACCTATCTATGTATAATATCTTACAATCCGATTGTATTGTAAATGGGTTCATCAGTTCAAATTCAAAACTAGCTTCACACCACAACAGCACTTTTCCATATAGGTACCTACTTACATATTCTTGTAACATCAAGATTTCTTATACATATCCTTATCTGTCACGCCTCATTCCCATCGGGTTAGGTCCCTCCTCCTCCTCCTGCCTCTGAAGTGTAAATTCCTTTTTATAAATCCCACCTGATGAATGATAACAAATTCTAAAAATACTTTCGTATACCTACTTGTAAAAGTATTGGCTGCTCCAATTATATTTATATAAATAGTTATAATAAGCGTACATCGACCTCACCTCGGAATACGTTTGATTAATCACTCAATTTGCCAAACATAATAATTTTCACTTATCTTAACAGTAGCCATAAATTTTAAGCTTGTTAATGTATTTACTTATTTATTTTATTATATTGAAATGAAAAATCATATAATCCTGTAGGTTTTGACAACACTTAGGACGAGTCATTTTTTAAATTTAATGCTAAAATCGTAAGAATGCAGTTTTCCCCAGAGAAGAACCTAGCAAGAAACTCTGTAGGGTTGCTCTTTTTAATTTAAGTTTCACAAATCTCAGGCATAAACACAGAAACATACAATAAAATTAATATATCCAAAGAGCTATCCATAAATACAATAACATTCATTTAATTAAAGGAATATTACATACCTATGTACAGTAGGTAAATGAGACAGGGATATTTATGAAAAAAAAGCGGTTATAATTGTACGATGGCTACGCTCAGTTTTTCACGAATGTTATTTGGGTTAATCCTAAGTAAAAGTTCTTCTTTAAATCGTTTCCAAACAATTACATTATTTGTACTTAATTACTTACATATAGCCTTATAATTATAAGTATTGATCAGAATTGTCATTTCTTGTCGCAATATCTTTGCTACCAATAACATTTATATATTATTTATACATTTATATATATTATTTATATATAATTTATATATTATTTACATTTATATATTTATATATACAATAACATTTATAAACATACATACATACGTGTATATATGTAGATGAATCCCTATCTATCACCTTTCGTTCACTTCTAGGAGACAAAAACCACTGTCTTCCACGTACTTAGGTATCTCTTTCATTCATCCACAAAATGAATATTTTAAGGAAAATTCCATTTCATGAATGGCGCTGACGTGGCAGGGTCGGGGCTGACTCACGCGCGTAGTAATCTGGATGCGCACGCGCTGATTCCCACAACACCGAATTTGTATAAACATGCTCATGGAAAGGAAACATGAATGTTCTGGAAATTTCATTCATTTTATTTGTAACTGAAGGCAGTTCTTATATGAAGTTACCATTTCGATGAATATTAAGAATTTTGCGACTTTGCGTGTCATGAGTTGATCAGTAGTATCATTTAAATCAATAATATTGTTATAGGTATCATATTATAAATACATACATATCCGGCACGCCCTCTCCCATTGGAGTTGGCAGAAACCACTTCCTTTCACTTAATATGGTCCAAACATACTTCTTTCGCTTCATCCACATTCATCAATCGCCTCATACATGCACGTCGGTTTAGGGTACTCCTGGCTTGGCCTTTCCGTAACAAGTCCCCGATTTGATTATAATATAAGTATAGTCAACATGTCTCTTGTATCTTCCAATAATAGATATATAGTACATTTAAAGAATATCTAATGTACCAAAGGCCAAGGCATCCAAGTTGTAAAACTAAACACTTCAAAACAGTATTTCGAAATTTATTTCATTAGAGGACCAACATATTGCAAAAATAAATATACATACTTAGGTACGTATAGCTATTTTAAGACTATGATATCCTGTTATTTGACTAAGATACACTGTGTACTATAAATTACTTAATCTATCTTTTTGTATAAACTTGCTGTTGGATATCTTGAATAAATAAATAAATAGATACATACATAAAACATAACATAACATAACATACATAAATGTCACACCTCTTTCCCAATGGGGTAGACAGTGACCTCTTTGACTATCATTTATAAACATTTCAAAAGAAATCAGAAAGTTAATCCTAATTGGATATCTACCTCTATAATAAGGCAGTGTCCACGAGGCTCCTTTAATAATATAAATAGCAACGCCCTTGAGGACGGGCCCTTAGAGCCTAAGGGCTGCAGTCAGTGGAGTGAACGGCCTCAACGCCGCAGCGGGGTATTCCTGTTTACTACATTCATATCCTCCTTTTTACTTAGAATATTGTAGAATACATCATTAGTGCTAGCTTTCCATTAAATAGCAGGTTATGTCATTTTAACAAAGCAAAAGAAAATTGGAGTGGCATAATGCAGAACCTATTTGTAATTCCGTATGCAGAACCCACTTTTATACTCATTTAAGAAACTGAAGGTATTAAAGATATAGAAAGGACGTAACTAGTAAATAATTTTCTTAAAACAATGTAACTAAAAGCAGCCAGGGCAATAACTATTATGTATAATATATCATAGTACCCCCCCCCCCCCCGTATACTAGAAAACTAGATTATCAGGATTTCTTTCGAAAATTCAAGTATTCAATTACTCGTAGCTAATTAATGGTCTTTTAAATTTTCAAAGCAGAACATTAAAGTTTCTTAACTTATGTCTAAGTTGTGCTGTACGGAATATGGAAAAAATATGATTTTAATTATTTATACTTACATTTTTTTTTGTATGAAACTTATCTAAACTTGAACTTTTCCCCACTTGTCGTGAAAACGAGAGTTTCCCGCCTAAACTGGGTCACCATCGATCGGTAGCACGCGCGTGCGCTACGCCTCCTTACAAAACAAACCCTTATCCCCTTTAGATAACGCACAAACTGCTTTGCAGCACTTGAAGATTCTTATACCGCATAGACATTACAGTATGAAATTATTTATCGTCTTTATTCCTTTGACTTAGAGTTGCTTTTCTGTGGAAATATTTGAAAAAATACTCAACTTTGAACTCTATTTGGAAGCAATAAGGTTGCCAATGACCTCATAGTGTGTAGTCCAGTAAATAATTGGAATTTTACGCTCTTTCAATTGTTCAGACGTTTTATAATTTTTCTTGTTCTTTGAAAGTTTTGCAACAGCGGGGATCAAAGTTTTGCAGTTTGAGCATTCTGTTTAAAGGTTTACACTTTTATTATTTTTGTCTTTCGATAATGTTGGTTAAAATGAAAATAACCTATATGAGAAAATAATAGAGACCAAAAAATCTATTTTAGGCTGTAGGTACCTATGTCTCTTATCTGCATTGTAATGTCGAAATACGTACATTTAAACTTTGATTTACATTCTAACCAGTCAGATAGATACAGCCTATCAAGTCCCACAGCTGGGCAAAGGACTCCCTTTGTTTTCCATCCAACGAAACCAGTCCATTAAAACAAAATCGTATTCAGTTTTTGTTAATTACCACCAATCCAAACAAAAAAAAAACAATTCCCGCCAATTTAAACTCATAATTGTTAAATAGACCCTTCATTTCAACAAATACTTTACAAGCTAAGGTACCTACTTAATTTGGCTGCTTCTAAAAATAGTATAAAGGTCAAATTCTGTGATAAACATCGTAATGTCAAGACTTAACTACAGGACGGCTGGACGTTTAAAAGTTAAGCTTTATTAATACTTACAAAGTAACTATCAGAAAACTAAAATCTAGTTGGAGACACGTATAGATTACCTATACCTATTTTTATTAGCTAGGTACTTATAGGTAATTACATTGGGTGGAAGGAAAGCCACTGAGATATTCAAAAAGTAAAAAAATGGATATAAAAAACCTTCCACTACTTACAGTGTTGTAGAGTCATAATATGAACGCGCAATATCTTTCATCTATCAATAAACTACATACAACTATATGAAAAATTCCTTTAAATATGAGTCAGCATAGATATTTCTCCTTTTACGAAGATAAATGGAGATTCGTAGCAAGATCGTAGGCGGCCAACGCCAGCCCACTTTCGCTACGATGCGTGGGCTAGCTACGACACTGCTACGACGACGCGCGTAGCAAAATTTTTCTTACTTAGTTTTTTAGAAGATAATGTTTTAAATGCAAGATGTAATATTCAAATGTGAATCTTAGAAAAACATAGAGTAATTCCACATTAGTTTCATCACATCAAAATAAATCAATTTTCACATTCTTTCTTAACCCAATTTTTGATAGCGTGTTTTATTAAAAATCCTTTCATTTTGTTCAAACAGAGCAAAAGTGTTCAAAATAACAAATCCATTTTAAAGTTGACAGTTGAAATCCGTCAGATACGGCGCCTACAGCAGCTGGACGAATTTGACCTAAAAGCTTATGCATGTAGTCGTTAGATGTACGTACTCTTTTGTCTTTTATGTTGAGTTGAGTAGGTACCACGGAACATTTATGTCACATTTAGACAAAACATTAGAAGTTGATATCGATAAATTACCACCTATAAATCTAAAGAAGACGGCACCATTATCATCATCATATTTGAAAGCTTTTCATCATCTCTTGTCGGTCGTTGCCACGGCTCTATTCTCTGCCGCCCTTTGAAAGAAGATGACACTGTACTGAATAGATAATTAATCATAGAAAGAAACCTTTGCTGCAACTAGACAGTGCCTTGTATTAATTTTGTCCTACTCTGCCTTCTCGTACAACGATCAAATCGGGGACTTGTTACGGAAAGGCCAAGCCAGGAGTACCCTAAACCGACGTGCATGTATGAGGCGATTGATGAATGTGGATGAAGCAAAAGAAGTATAATTGGATCGTAGCAAGTTGCAGGCAGTGGTCTCTGCCTACCCCAATGGGAGAGAGGCGTGACGGATATGTATGTACTTTGCCTTAACGATAGAATAAAACAAGGCCTTTATACCAATGACGTATAGCATTCATAATCGTATAAACGTTTATTTCATAAAGTAGTCAGTGACTGGCGGCGACTGGGCGATGACTCATACCGCTGTGGGGCAAAGATTCAAGCAACCAGCCTTTAGCAGAACTGGCATTTTGTAATATGTTACGTATGTAGGTACTGATGGTTTTTGAGTTCATTTAATTGCTTTAGAAAGTTCAATGAAAAACTGTTTCCTTATTCTGAGAAGAATCCGTCTTTAAAGACATAATAGTTAAATATGTATTTACATGCAAACTATATATCTGACACGCTTCGTTCCCATTGGAGTAGGCAGAGACAACTTCCCTCCACTTGCTACGATCCAAACAAACTTCCATAAATGTAAATAAGTGTGTATAAATACTACTACTTGTTACTCTTTATAGTACTTACATATATCTTGTATCTTGTTTATTCCTAAAAACTTATTCCCAGTAAAGACGCACAGGATGGTTGATCCAGACTAAGCGAACGCTTTTTCCACTGATGGTAGTCTAATATTGCTAGTTAAGTGGCGCCGATGATGTCAGACACTAGATCTTTTAACGTCTTCATTTTAATTTTTATCTTCCGAAGAATCTCTTCTTAATAACTCTTTGGATAACGTATTTTGTAAGCGATCTTGTTTCAGTCTAGTATACTCGTATCATTATTGACTACTACCCTGGGGCCCAAGTCTGCTAATTTACATCCTCAGTTGTGTGCCGGCAGAGTGCCAATGCCATTTTTTTGACACATTTGGTCGCAATAACATACATAACACGCATATCCGTCACGCCTCTCTCCCATTGGTGTAGGCAGAGACCACTTCCTTCCACTTGCTACGTTCCACACACACCTCTTTCGCTTCATCCACACTCATCAATCGCCTCATACATGCCCGTCGGTTTAGGGTACTCTTGATTTGGCCTTCTTTGAGCAAGTCCCCGATTTCATCGGGTTCGTTCGAGGTTCGTTCGGTAGGTCGCAATAAGTGTAATCCAAATGTGTCAAAAATGCAATTGATACTCTGCCGACACACAACTGAGGCTAATTTAAATTAGCAGACTTGGGCCCCTGAATATAATATTGCCTAATGACTGTTCTGCATCACGCCATCAATATTGCGGTTACGTAGTGCCGAGTGCGACCGGCGACCTTTTAGTTCTCACGCACTCAAAACGTACTGAAATCATCCAATGCGGCCATCAATGAACAAATTCATGCAGGGTTATTTGGCAGTACTACAGGCTTGTATCGATTTGATTTACAGAAGGTTATTGCATCAATCCATGGGCTTACATTCCGATTTTATGATATCAGTAAAAATGTATGATGGGATTTTCCGGGTGTGCGTTTATACATACCTATACCACTCTATATATATGTCACCTATACTTGTAATCACACTCTTTTCCCTTTCCGGTTAAGACCTTATTCAGGCTACCATGATAGCGAAGTATATCGGAACCTTGGACGACAAAATACTCCTACTTATTCGCTACGTGGGAAAGTGACAGGTTACCACCATACCTACGTCTATTGTGGCAGTTTAACTTAATTTATCTTTAAAAAGTTTGCGTCGTTCTTTGTTTTATTCTTGCATTTAATTTGTTAGCTTTTCTCTTGTTTTTGGTGTCGATCATGTAGGTATAGTGGGGTATAGCTTAGGGGATTCCATTAAACGTTTGTGATTCAAATCTTCAAGTAAGGTTTTCCATCTTTTAGTTGTTGAATTAATAAAACAGACAGAATTAAACTAGGGTCGACTCGTCGAAGCACATTTCGATATTTGGTGAAGTTGACGAAACTGTGTCTCTAAGACCAAATTGTGCACATTACCTGCCCGATATAGGTACAATTTTCAATATACAGCAACATCGCAATGTTGATATCCTTAATGTCATACTCCTGACGAGTCCTGTCAAGCAACACCACCTCGAATGACCCAGTTGTTAGCAATCGCTAATCTCAGACGGTCCGCGAGTGCAGCGTGCGCGCGCAGCTCATTCACCTAGCCCAGGGGGCGGGGGGGGGGGGTGATACGCGTGTGGAGGGGGCTCGGGGTAATGTACGGCGCTCGGGTTTATTCGGCGCGTCGCGAGGATCCACCACGGAGGAGCAGGAGGCCTTGCCGCTGGTGGTCCGGAGCGGCCACCAACTGCAACCATGTCGTAACCGCACCATCATGGGCTACAACAACCAGCAGGGATACAACAAGTTGTTCACACAGGTGCGGCCGGCTTACACCTCAAAATTCGTCGTAACGCGTACAAAGTGAAGTGAAGTTTTGTGTTTTGTTCCGTCACGTTGCTGTTTCTATGTTTGGAAATGGGATTTAGGCGGAGTTTTGTGTCGGCTCGCGAAGGTAAGGTCTTGAATTACGTGGTTGTCTCCAGTGTTAGTATTTGATGTCACGTTTTTCAATTGTAATACTCGTAACTTGTACTTACCTATGTTTTGTTTATTTCTACTTGCTTTGTAGAAACGATTCAAAACAACATCATACTATTGAAAATATTAAACAGTTATAATTTGTAATTGCTACGTATTCAGAGGAATATATTAAAAATACCTAATAAATAAGTTTTCGCGGAAATGTCGTGAATTTTCTTGTAAACACTACGAGTACTAACAGAATTTAGTTAGCGTGGTTCATGAATTTCTAGGAACTTTCTAACGCCGTACAGATGTATCAGTAACCATTTCTATTCAGTTGTTCTATTCGAAATACTCATTTGTTATTTTCGATGTTTTAATTCCCTATTAGTTTTCTTTCATGATAGTACCTACCTATTTGTATGGATAGGAGTATAATAAATAGGTAGCTGGTAGTCTTTCTTCGAAGGCTTAGCTTACCACTTGCAAAGTAAGCACGGTTGTTCTATAGCTAGTATTTTGCAAAAGATCATTATCTAATTGTATGTACTCTATGTACATACATACATACATATCCGTCATGCCTCTTTTCAATCGGGGTAGGTAGACACCACTTCCTTCCACTTGCTAAGATTCAAACACACTTCTTTCGCTTCATCCACACTCATCAGTCGCCTTAGTGCCATGGTTTCTATGTGATGTTTATTTAGAAGTCTTTAGAACCATTTAGCAACTTTTTTCATCCAATCCAATGAAAATTTTCCCTCTCCTAACCTGTCTCCTTAACGGAATTCTAAATCCGTCTCATTATTCAGTGCGAACAAAAACGTGCTCCTTCCTCGATTCCAGCTATTAGTGACTAGTGGATGATTGGCGGCTGTTTACACATAGACGTACCGACACTATAGCCAATGCTAATATTGTTCGTATAAACGCTCTGTCTGTTTTATGCTAGAGTAGAGACAGATTGGTCCCACAAGATATATAAAAAAAAGATATATTGGACACAACGTAGGGTCCTGTGCCGAAGGTTTCTTGCCGTTTTCTTCCTCTCGGCTATACCTACAGGTAGTGAACCGGCAGTAGTTTTAGATCAAAAAAGAGACATCAAAAATGTGTAATGAATTTTGCCTATTTTTGAATAAAACACTTTTCATTTTCGTACGCAACGCATTTTATTTATTTGTTAATTTATTGTACATAAATTCGCCTACTGATTATCAGATTTCCCCAACGCATAAGAAGTTTTGTCAAGTGGCTTCATCTGATTACCTACAAGTAAAATTCTTACAATTAATTAAGTGAAGCAGCTCCTTCTATAACAAGCATTATGACATCTGCTCCATATAAATAATATGATTAAAAGCACACTTGTCACATGCAACGCTATCCGATGTGTACGTGTGACATGTACCTACATTGCATACGTGGGATCAGTCTGTTACTAGCTTTATACTTGTAGGAGTATACTCCGTTACTATCGTAATTTCTGTTACTGTTCAAGCTTTTTATATCTATTTTCGACTCTGACTAAAAAACATTCTTTTTTCTTCCGGGTTGATGCATCATAATAACCTCTTCGTGTAGGTACTGTGGATTATTTCCATATTAATTGTTTTAAAATTGTTTTGTTTTTAAACGGTTTTATTTAGCTCACCCCGTTTGTTTTCTTGGGTCAAATTTAGTAATTCAAATTTCACCCTCTTCCTGTCAACCGATTAATCTGAAATTTTGTATACACTTTGGATTTTGGTGACAATACAATTATGTTTATTCATTATCATTATAAATTCAAGATGGCCGCCGCTACAAAATGGCGGATAATTTAGGTTTTATTAATCCCATCAATATGGGTATCAAATGAAAGGGCTCAACAAGCAGAATACAATATACTATAAAATATTGAAATCCAAGATGGCGGCCGCTACAAAATGGCGGATAACGTAGGTTTTATCAATCCCATCAATATGGGTATCAAATGAAAGTGCTCAACCAGTAGAATTCAATGTACTATATAAAATTAAAATCCAAAATGGCGGCCTCTACAAAATGGCGGATAACTTAGGTTTTATCAATCCCATCAACATGGGTATCAAATTAAAGGTCTCAACAAGTAGAATATAATTTACTATGCAAAATTGAAATATACTTAGGTGCGAAACTGTTTGAAGAAGGTCAAGCCTACGTGGCTCTTAGTAGAGTAAGATCTTTGCAGGGACTACGTATAGAGGAGTTGGACTGCAATAAACTAACGGGCAAGAAACCTTGCAATAATGAAGCACTAAATGAATTAAACAGAATGCGAAATAAAAACTAAAAACTAGAAAATAAAAATAGGTAAAAAAACTTTTTAAGTTAAACGGTTTTATGTTAAACATACATTGCAATGTTTAAGATAAATGTACTAAAAACCAAAAAATAATAAAATAGATACAGTCGTGGGAATTATAAACATATGCATAGACTAGACTAAAATAAAACCGTGGGGCACGTCAATTGTCTACAAATCATCGACTTAATGTGCGATAGAAGAATCGTTTAATTCGTCGTTAGGCAGTTCGCCCGCAGATGGTGAGGAAATTAAGTACTTACTATTTTCTTGCTCATGGAAATTCCAATAGTTATACACTCCATGTAAATAAAAGAGATGTTTCAACTAGTTTATCGTTGGACATTCACACTGCTGGCTGGCGAAGAATCGTTCCACTGCTCGTAGTTTGTCTTTAATCGACAAAACATAATGATAAAAGTACTACTCGCTCAACACTATGAAACCCTAAAACTCGCTTATAATCGAGCTTGCTAGCTTGTTTCCACATTCTAGCCCTACTTATCACACGTCCATCGTTGTCGGTTGAACAACTGCCTAATTATAGTGTAACATTACAAAAAAAAAACATTTTAATCAACGATTGTAGACAATTGACGTGCCCCACGGTTTTATTTTAGTCTAGTCTATGCATATGTTTATAATTCCCACGACTGTATCTATTTTATTATTTTTTGGTTTTTAGTACATTTATCTTAAACATTGCAATGTATGTTTAACATAAAACCGTTTAACTTAAAAAGTTTTTTTACCTATTTTTATTTAATTTTGTTTTAAGTAAACATTTTGTGTTATATGTATTTTTTATGAAAAAATGCTTTTTCTCAGACGTCATACCTCTTGTCATACTTACTCGTAGGCATACGATATAATTTACACTTGATGAAACCTGCTTCTGGGATTTCAATTTTAAAACATTTTGGTAATTCAAAATTGCTCAATTCATAGGTAACTTTCATAACCACTGTATAAAACATGTTACGGCATGTATAAACACTGCCTATAGACTGTTTCTCGTCATAGTGTTAGGTGTTCTGCGTACGCACAGAATGTTCCATTAGACGCGGGTACAGAGACGGCTATTTGTGATCTAGGGTGTTACTATGCGGAATTTTCACTATGTTTCCAGTGACTAGGTATTGCTGATGATGATATTATATAGTTATCTATATTGCTTAAAGTTTTTGATTTGAACCTAAAATCAATAGATCCATCTTATTCATGTTTTAATTAGGATGCATAAAATTGATCTCTTCAGATAGGTACTCTTTTGGCTTTTCAATTTTACATACATTCGTACATCTAGAATTTAGTGAGCTGACAAGACTGGGTTTTAAAAGTGCAAATAAGTATTTATCTTTTAAACAAAAAAATACTTACAAAATCTATCGACTTGATAGAAATGTACCTTGAACAAAGCCTGAAAGGGTCAAATCAGCCAAAACGGAACCATCACCGTTTTTTCAGTATTGCTAATTAATCATTTTCTTTTCAGTAGAGCAGGCAGAGCATATCAAAATAACCTTGAGAAAGACTTATTATTCCAAAAAAATAAATACTTTGTTATTCCCGAGACAAATAAGGGAAGTTATACACATACCTTGGCAAGAATGGGAGATGTTGAATCAAGGCCGTCTGGCCGACATAACCTTGTGTGGCGCCGGCGATCTGCCACGAGACCAACGCCTTTACAAGCATAATGCGACATAGGCTTCTCTCCTGGTTCGGGTAGATATTTTATTTATGTATTTTTATAGGAATCATGGTTTAATGGTAGTTTGATTCGCTGCCAAAGTTTTCAGGGATGTAATAACAAGATATTATCTACTTAGTGATATTTTGTACCTATATCATTTTGGATGAACAGAAAAGCGGCTTCTACCTATAGCAAGTTAACGTTGTTTTCATTTTTGATCGATGTATAAACAAAAAAAAAATTTATAACATGAATAGGTACCTAATTTTGACTTCTATCAACGTAATTTTTTTGTTTAGGTTAATTTTAATCTGAGAGCAAAGCTAGAATGTCAGCAGTAGCCCTATTCTAATAAAATAAATGTCTCAAAATACTCCAACGCTCGTCTCGCGTGCTAAACCTCCGTCACGAGTTTTTACTATAAAAATAACGTTTTACTACCCGAATTTGGATTCGTAATCCCCCCGTTTTAATATGCAAAAACGTTACACTGAAATCGTATTAAAGTCAGCCCCGAATGATATAAAAAACCGCATACACAACTGGCGCTGCCCCAAAAACAAGGGCGTAAAATATGCAGAGGCGGGGGTTGGTAGGTAAGGTGACGTCACGGTTCGACCCGCCGCGCCGCCTGTCTGCCGCCGGAGCCTTCCCACTGCCTTCAGTTCGAATCCAACCTCCTCCCACGACGCTCTACTTTCGCCAAAACATTTTCCAAGCATTATCCCCTCGTTAAAAAAGTTGACAATCATCACTGGCTGAAAAGAACGCACTTAGTCTCTTTTGTTCAAAATTTTTAATTTCTGAATAGATAGTGTTTTGTTTTAAAAATGAAATTGAATTGGAATTTTTGTTTTGTATTTTTTTATATTTGTGGAAGCTGTGGCTGAGGTGAGGCCTTAGATGTAGAGCTTACTTTTCATAGATTTTTACTTCTTCTATTCGTGTTTGTACTCGTAGAGTAAAAATAGATTTCAGTCAGCTTTCAGTAGAAAAATAGAGATGCATACGTGTGTTACATTTGATTTAATAAAGTGGATATAATAGCTACTATAAAGTTAATTGAGTCTCTTAATAATCTCTCCTACTGTTTATTCCATCGTAGATAAACTCGGGGACTCACATAATTTCAAATTATGCAATAATATATGTAGATTTGTAGAGCTGCACTTTTAGTACCTATTAACTTCAAGTACTTACTTTTGTAATAGATCATTTTCTTATACTTTATGATTATTATTACTTCGATTTACATAGTTACATAGTTGGACTTTAAAATGATATCAAATTATTCTTATTTTTATAGTCTTTCTAAATATTGTATTCATTAATAGTCGCCATATTATATTGCTGATAGGTATACCTACTTATTTAATATCTATATATCGCTTATGTAAGTACTTGATGACAAAAGAGTTAGACTTGATTAACATTAGCATCGTTCATTAATTCTTTTATTCTTCCGATTTACTCTATTAAAAGAGTACCTGCTTACATATATATTTTACATTTATTTCGTAACATTCCGTTACCCAACCTCTCAATATAACATGGCGCTATTGACTAAAACTAACTAATATAACCTGCCAGCACGTTTTATCCTAATCTGGATGTGTTACGCATTGCATGCAGTCGTACCGTCTCGTCACACTGACCCATGACTTACTACAAGCCCTTGGTAAGATTATACTTTCTTTTCATCCCCTTTATTGGCTAGAATTTTCGAAATTTTTCCTCTTTAAATGTGAGCAAAAAGTCTCCGCTTTCGTAAACTACAATATTAGCAGGCGAGTCCACACAGAGCGAGCAGCCTCGCGAGGCAGATGTTTAGCTGCTCAAGAAAGGCCTCGCTATCCTATTGAGTTGGGTAGTTCTTAGGGGCCTCTTTTAATTGGTCAATTGGTTGCTTCGCAAGACTGTTCGCTCTGTGTAGACCCACCTAATGCTTTATGATTCGGTGATAAGGTTTGTGCTAGAGTTTTGCATCTATGTTTCTTTGGAGATTTATAAAAAAGTTAAGATCTGTTATGTAGATTTATCTGCATTGCATCATTTTTGCTGCTAGTTTGCTATAATTTAACAGCATAAGAAATATTTTAATAACGCTTTGGAGTTATATTAATCTTTATTTTTTGCTTGTTATCTTTAATAAAAAGTTCTTATAGGCTTTCTCCAGGTTTCCCTTTATTCTAACTCCATTTCTCTCAAAAAAATCATTTGAATCGATGATATTTACCAATAAGTACATATGATCCAATATACATAGATAGAAAAATCCAAAACTCACCCCCTTATTACAAAAACGAGTATTATTTATAGTTCTAGAACTAACTCAGATAAATGACGTTTCGGCTAAAGAAACGTCAAAAAATGACATTAGTTCTAGAACTACATTTAAAACTCGTTTTGTAATAAGGGGGAATCAGTTCCCCAATACCCTAGTGGCATAGTTGGGAAGTGCATTGTCACGCAAATAGCTGCCCTGAGCGGTGCATAACTGCAGGCAAGTTGCAGTGCGGTAGTGCGCGCGCAGACAACGGCCTTTGCCAAAACATTCTATTCATAACTGGAGGCTTCGATCTTTTGTTTTAAGGGTAGGCTAGTGTACACTGCTTTAGGCCGTCAAAGCAAGAAGGTACCTACGCTGGTTCATTATAAAGATTTAATTTATTTAAATCGGATTGGTTTTCGACTTTTAGGAATAGATTTGGATATTTTTTCTGCTCTGGATACTTGTCCTTTATCCTCTTTGAGTAATGTAATAATAATATTTCGACCATTACTATTATAAGCCAGTATGTTTGTGTTTCTTTGCATAGACAAACACGCTAGGAGATAGAGAATTCCCTAAATTGTGGAATATAATATATGAATGTGCTAAATAAATTATCCGATTTATTTTTTTATAATACCTTAGTTAGACTTACGAGTACGCATAAAACGAAATACGCACAAAAAAAACTACCTAGTATTTTTTATGTAGAACCTATTATTAACACATTATGTAACTTTGTGGAAGTGCAATGAATGAATGCCTAATTTGATGAAAATTACCTATGTGAATATCAACAAAACTTCATAATTAATACAAAGAACAGTTCAAGCAAATATTAAGAGCAACCCAACAGAGTTTCTTGCTAGGTTCTTCTCTGGGGAAAACTGCACTCTTGCGAATCTAGCATTAACTTTTAAAAAATACCCGTCCTAAGTGCTGTCAAATCCATCTAACACATTTTGATTTTGATTTTCATTCAGTAAAAGAGATGTTTGTATGTTGCAGGGCTCAGCAGATTCAAACTATTCCCAACCATCGTCGGAGCTGTCGCTGGACGAAGACAAAGAGACCTCGCGCCGCGAGGATGAAGATCGAGCTCTCGCACAGCTTAACAACGCACGGGTGAGTGGCCACGGATTTTAGAAGCATACATTTCCATTTCCACATTTGATGGTAGATAACACGTTTCCTACATATCTAATTGTTTTGTTTATTGATTGTACTTATACTATAAATTTGCAGCATTTTAAATTTAAATTGTATTCAGGTAATTTATTTTATCTAAATTCAAAATTATATTCGGTTTAACACGACGTAGTTAATTTCAGTCATGCTGTTCCACACTTTTTTGGCTTTACAGTCTGGAAATACTTAATCAGCTTCTTTATCATTTTAATTTAAATAAATTGCTACACAATCAGCAATTTGGGTTTACCAAAGGTCGTTCCACTACGGACGCTGGTCTTGCTTTAATTAAACATATATTTGATGCATGGGAACACTCGCAAGATGCCATTGGCATATTCTGCGACTTATCGAAAGCATTCGATTGTGTTCATCATGAAATACTATTAAATAAACTGAATCATTACGGTGTACAAAATGAATCTCTTAATCTTATTAAATCTTATTTATCGGACAGAATTCAAAAGGTTCAAGTCAATGAAATAACGTCACAGAGATCGCAGGTAGAAATTGGCGTGCCCCAAGGATCGATATTAGGTCCTTTCCTTTTTCTAGTTTACATAAATGATTTGCCATTTATGATAGAAAGTCTATCGCAGATTGTTTTGTTTGCCGATGACACATCTCTTCTCTTTAAAGTAGATAGAAAACGTCAAGATTTAGATATTTTCAAAGTAAATAGTACCCTGAAACAAATTCATGATTGGTTTAGTACAAATAATTTAGCGTTAAACGCGAAAAAAACCAAATGTATTAAATTTTCGCTTTGTAATGTAGTCAATAACGTAAGCAATGTATGTATTAATGATGAAATATTAAACTTTGATAATGACACTGTTTTCTTGGGGATGACACTAGACTCGAAACTACAATGGGGACCCCATATTGATAAACTGTGTGGACGGCTAAGTTCCGCCGCCTACGCTGTCAGAAAAATCAGACAGCTCACAGACATACCTACAGCGAGACTTGTATACTTCAGCTACTTTCATAGTATTGTCTTATGGTATTCTTTTATGGGGTCATGCCGCTGACATTCAGGCAGTATTTGTTTTGCAGAAAAGAGCTATTCGAGCCATTTACCATCTAAATAGTCGTGATTCCCTGAGAGAACTGTTCAAAGAAATAAATATTTTAACAGTTACAAGTCAATACATATATGAAAATATAATGTTTGTAAGAAAAAATCTATCTAAATTTAAGAAAAATAGTGATGTACATAAATTTAATACTAGAAATAATAATAAACTTGTTTTGCCTGGTAGTAGACTAGCTAAGATCAATAATTCATTTGAAGGGAACTGTATACGGTTTTACAACAAACTGCCTGATAATATACTAATTTTAACGGAAACTAAGTTTAAACGGTGTATCAAGAGGACTCTTTTACAAAGAGCGTATTATAGTTTTAACGATTTTATTAATGACAATAGGGCATGGTGTGTTAATGCTCTAGCTCCACACGATCATAATATATAAGTTGTTCTTTGTAAACAAATGATTGTAAACAATATTTTTAAAAAGAGCAACCTCTAGAGTTTCTTGCTGGCTTCTTCTCTGGGGAATCTGCCTTCCGAAGTCAGCGTAGCTTCCCTCCTTTAATGTTTTTCTTTTTTTGGTTCTTTAAATTCATTATTATGTTTTTTATTTTATTTTTTACTTTGTGACGAATTCAAGTGTAAATTTAATGTTACCTTACCTAAGAATAAATTATTTTTGAATTTTTTGGAACATAACTTTATTTTTTGTTATCCTAGTTTTAAGAATGATTGTAAGCTGTTGTCCTCGTCATAGAATAAATAAATAAATTTCCGGGTCAGGGCTATCCGTATTCAGAGTTGTCCGGTCTAGTCTGACGCCTGACCTGACACGGAGCTGTGTTAACAAGTTCATACAAATTTTACGTAACCGATTTTTGTCCGTGTGTTCCGCCAGGGACGTGTTCCCGGAACTGGGCGGTGTAGTTAGCTCTTTAATATCTTAAGATCATCTTTGGACCCTATACAATGCAAATAACCTATAATTATTTTTTTCATATTGGTGTATCTGATTGGGTGTACCCTGAGGATTAACTCATATCGTTGACATATAATTTCGTGTGATTCCAGACAAAGCCGGTGGCGTTCGCGGTCCGCACAAATGTATCGTACGATGGAGCATTGGAGGACGACTCGCCCGTGCACGGCAGCGCCATCTCCTTTCAGGTGCGGGATTTTCTGCACATCAAGGTCAGTTCAAACATTTTCTTGGAGTATCTTAATACTGGATCAGAATAACGCTTGACAAAAATCGCAAAGATCTCTTTGACAGAAGAATCTTAATCGATCACTCCGAGCTTCTTCTGAGCTCTTTGAATTAGAAGCGCCGCAAATACATTTCGCTTACTACGATTATGAATATAGGTATCGTCAAGAAAAAAAGAGATCTTAACGATACTTAGCTTGTACTAGACCGTCTTTTTCAATAACCCGTTTACATCACATCATTTACTCTAACCGTACACTGTACGTAAGGAACGGAAGTATCAGATGATTTAGGAACGCCCAAAAATCGCTTCTTTCAGAACCAAAGAGTGAAAATCGTGATATAAAACTAACCATACGGTCATGACAACGTTCCAGGAGAAGTACAACAACAACTGGTGGATCGGGCGTCTCGTGAAGGAGGGCTGCGACATCGGGTTCATCCCGGCGCCCGTGAAGCTGGAGGCGCTGCGGGCGGGCGCGGCGGCGCGCGGGCGGTACAACACGCGCGCAGCCTCCGCCGCCCCCGCCGCCCCCGCCGCCCCCGCCGCCAGCAGAGGTAGCACCCCCCCCACGCCCGGTACGTCACGCCCACCACACGCGCCTCACCCTACTGCCTCGTGCTTGCTTCACTTCCTTTGGCTCTCTCCGGTGCTCAGGGAAAGAACCGGCTAAAGACTTACAGCCGTTCCCAATCCAATAAGCAAAGATAGCTTTCCGAGACCGGCAGTACTTAACTGTCAAGTAGCTGTCACTTTTGTCCTTTAGAAGAATCCCATAGATTTTTTGACACCGGTAGGCTTATAGGGACGAAACTTAATCAAAGGGACGAAACATTCTAAAACAGATACTTAACTATTTCTGTCTCCAGTAGGGCCAAACCAGAGATAGATAGAATATAGGGAACAGGCGTTAGGTAGTATTCTTTTCACCACCAAAATTTTACTGACATATAAACCTATGCCTATTTCATAAAACGTGACGTTTTAGACAGAGACAGGTATAAAAAATCTGTCAGATTTATCTGTAAATAGAGAAATGAGGACTTATAAGACTGTCGATTGGTATAGTCTGTCAACTCAAAAAGACTAGATCTTATAATTCCAGTGTCCACGAACTGGATATTTATTTATTCATAGCAAAACATTTTTTACATCGAATATATTCTTAATATTAGCAAATTAATAATAATAATAATTAAAAAAAAAGAAAGAAAACACATAAAGAGAAAATAATAATAAGAAAATAATAACTATTAAACTCTTTGAGTGTCAGTGGTTCACACTTTGCGTCGTTGATATTCGTGACGCATAACGCACACGTCATACTGTCCTTATCACATTTAAAACTATGGAAAGAGACGTAAGCGTGACTAACCCATGGCAACGTCTTGTCACGGAGTGTAAGCTAAGCTAGCAGGTACCTAATACCTATTACGTACCTTAGTTAGATTCAAATTGACACTACAATTGATGTAGTACCTACAGTTGGTAAAAATAAAGAAAATGAAGCAAGCACGAAACCCTTTGGCTGCCGTTCATAATTCCATAATGCATTAGATACAACGTGGTCACCGACACACTGAACAAAACACTTTATTACACGATCCCAATTAGTTCAATCATTCTTAAATACAAACTGTAGTTACTTTCATATGAAACTAAATGTAGTTGTCACCGTCTGTACTTGAACATAGAAACGACTCACCAATTTCAACTTAGCACTCATAGAAATGGTGCCACGTTGTATCTGATGCATCCAGTACAAGGCAGTTTTTTATTGATTCCGGATCGGCTTATGTTTATTTCAATAAAAGATGTTCAATTGTTTTCCCTGCACACACAGCACACGTGGTTATTCCCGATCAAATTGTTGTAGGTTATAAGTTTAGAATACTCTTTTTCGTCAACAGTCAGGGAGCTAATTCTCATTTTTTAACATTGTAGCTATTGCTATTTTAACTTAAAATTCTGTGTAACAGATATCAGAATAGCTTGCTAAATGTTAACGTTGTAAAGCTACAGCATAGAATAGTTAGCATTCTGAAAAACAGAATCAATACCCATAAAATTGTCACAATTTGCAAGTAAATATATAATCTGCTTGGTAACAAATAGCCCAGTTGGACCACGACCACTGCTAGTCTTGGAGCAGGAAATGCAACACAATACAATCAACTTTCTATCTATTATGTTGGATATAGGTACATTTTTCTATTGACTACTTACGTGTGCTGTGCGTAAACTATCAAATAACAGTATACATTGATAAGTAAGACGATCCATATAAGTTATGTAGTGCTCCGGTGTCTATGTGATTGGCTGTTGTCATGTATATACTTACCTATATCTAAATTATACTCATATCTATTCAAATAATCTGTAATTACAAGTGGCATTCTCCCGTATTATCTATTTCTTTTTCTCCTGTTGTCTTGTAAAATCCAAATTCTGTTCTTTGTCTCAAAATATTTAAGTGTTTATATAGGGTGACTTCAAATTAGTGAACGATAGAAAAGGATATGCGTGTACTCGTGATAACGAACAACTTTTACTATGGGGCCAAGTTCGAAATCATAAAAAAATATTGGTCTCCCATATACTATCAGCTGGTGCATTTTGTATAGGGAGTTCAAATTTTTTTGAATAATTTCGACCTTGGTCCCATAGTAAAAGTTGTTCGTTATAACGAGTACATGCATATCCTTTTCTATCGTTCACTAATTTAAAGTCATCCTGTAGATTTAAGTCCTTAAGTATTTCGTCTGACTGAATTTACATTTATTGTCATCAAATAAGACTCTTGACTTTATCTATAACCTACCTAGTAGGTGTAGAAAGTTACAAGAGAGTTAAAGGTAGTGTATTATCAAAGTAGAAGGAAAAAAATCCTGAGAATTGACACGTGTCATTGGTAGAACATTCATAATTAAAATCGCCCTGTAATGCCGTCAATGGCGCATAATTTGATTGGATATTCATATCGATTCTTTTGTAACGATAAAACCCAGAACACACGGTGAAACGCAACTGAAACTGCTAGTTACTTTTGAGTTGCATCGAAGTTTCTGTTACCTACAGACTTTCTTAGAAAACAACACACGATGCAACTAGTTTGAAACGTTTCGTTTCAGTTGCGTCGTGTGTGGTTTTCTAAGGAAGTCTATAGCAGAAACTTCGATGCAACTCAAAAGTTTCAGTTGCGTTGCAGTTGCGTTTCACCGTGTGTTTTGGCGCTTAGTCCGTAGAAACGGTGGTTAAATTCTATGTCACTTGTTATTACTTACAACTAGCTACCTGCAATAATAATACACTTTAAAAACTTCTTTAATCATGGAATGTATAACTGCTTTGTACTACTTACTGCCCACTGTCTCTCATTTCATACCACGACTACCATTCTCTCTGGTGGGACTTGTCGCGATTTCCTGGTCTGTCGCACTCACTCTTGCCATGTTTTCAGATGTGACGTCCTTCGACCGAGGTAAGCTCACTCCACTCATTCCTTTCTACCAGGAAATTACCTCAATCTTCACCAACCTTACGTTGGTTAAACGTAATCTATATATTTTTATATATTGGTTTTAAATTTCAACTCTCAATGTTTTTATTTTAATAGTCTATGAATGTAAAATTGAATTATATCGTCGTTGCGATGTTATCCCATCCCATGAAAACCATTGCTCCATTAAGTCCCAACTTGAAATATATCTGCGAGGAAAACTTGACACTGCAAATAACTCAATAATTAAATAACACTTATTAACATGTCGTCAGGTTTTCCTTGCGTTAATGTCTTAATTGTATTTATTTAAGTACTTATATGCGTTTATTTTGCAAGTTTTCAGCAGAGCTAGCTGATCTTATCCAAACTCTAAAAAATGCTTTGCATTGCATATGTGGATGTTGTCCAGTGGTACCAATAATACCTAAATTTTCTTCTCTTTTCTTGGATTTTGGGGGAATGCAACCAAAAACTTCAAAAACGAGTACATTTGTGTTGAAACTTAATATATTATGATATGTTGGTTGTGTTCTACCATAACGATAACCGAGTAAAATACTTATTCTTTCCGTATGTACCTACGAGTTACCTATATGAAAGTAGGTATACAGCATGTGTATTGTAGGTACGCCCGAATTTCCTGGCATGTCTGTGTTGGTCGTCGATTTAGGTATCTCAAAAATATCAAAGCAACTACCTCAAAAAGATGTTCCCAAAAATTTGCTTCTTTCAAAACCAAAGACTGAAGATTGTGATTTTAAAACTAACTATATGGACATAACAATAACAATCTTCGCTCTCGAGGTGCTCTTAAGCATGTAGCGTATCCCGGCATGAAGTCGCGAGCCCAAACAAAATGTATTGCAGGGGAGGAGTCGGACGGCGCGGGGCGGGGACGGGGCGCGGGGCCGCCGGGGGGGAAGGAGAAGCGGAAACCTTTCTTCAAGAAACAGGAGGCTTGTACGCCGTACGACGTGGTGCCATCCATGCGGCCTGTCGTACTCGTGGGACCATCGCTCAAAGGATACGAAGTCACGGATATGATGCAAAAAGCCTTATTTGACTTCTTAAAGAGACGGTTTGAGGGCAGGTGAGTTTTTTTATCGCTTTTTTAATAACACTGTTAAAACTGTATAATTGTTTTTCCACAAATGTATACTAACACAAAGCTCAACCGGCACCACGACAGGCACGAAGCACACCGAAGACATCGCACCGTCTTAACCGGAACGTTTATTTACCGAATTAAACTTCCAGGATAATAATAACTCGCGTGATGGCGGACATATCGCTGGCGAAGCGGTCGCTGTTGAACAACCCGTCGAAGCGCGCCATCATGGAGCGATCCAACTCGCGCTCCACGTGCCTCGCCGAGGTGCAGGTAACCGCACTCACCGCTACGACTGTTACAGGATCATCATCACCCGCGTCACGGCTGACATCTCGCTGGCCAAACGCAGCCTGCTCAATAACACGCCCAAGAAACCGATCATGGACAGATCCAATTCGAAAACGAATTGCATAGCCGAGGTCCAGGTGCGCGGTATTTGCTACCCGCTTCACCAGATTAGTTGAATGACTTCCTGTTGGTGCAAGCTTGGTTGATTTGATGCTCGATTGTTCTCATGCTGCATTTAGCCTGTGTCCAAACGTGTCTTACAAGCGATTTGCAGATTCAACTTTATCACTTATTCGATTTTTATTCAACTTTAATACCAATGGATTAACAGATAAAATATTCTCAGCAAGCTAATAAACCTTTATTCGGATATACGATAGTGTTAGCTTTGTCCTGCATTATTAATACATTCAAGTCACTTGATCAGATAAGTCGTCACTTAACATTTCCTTCGAATCGCTTGTAAATGGTATCTACAGCAGAGTCTACATGCATGTCATAACAAAACTTTGTCGTCTTCTCGCATCATTCTGTGACACGCGACACGAAATGACACGACAAGACTATTAAAAACTGTCATGATTTGCTCGTTTTCTCTGCTATTAGACTCCTACTCATACTTTCTACGCATTACATAACAACATAACTCATTTGCTTGCAACATCATTAACAAAGTATCTAGTTGGTATATTGTGTCGTTATCTAAACTGTAACTACCTGTAACACTTGCTCTAATACTTGAAAAACCACAGCAATGTAATATTTGTGAAAGAAACCCCAAATGAAAGAGGTGAAAATAATAATATGCCATTTGAAATGTGTGTTTGAATTCTGGAAAGCCCCGAAAGTAACATAACGTTTGTGCTTGTGAATTTTAATCATAAATTAAGCTTTCGTTTGGCAACTTTTCCTTTAACACTTTTGTCAATAAAATAACAAAGTTGTTAACTAGGCGATGAATGAGCAAGCAACGGAACAGGAACACAATTTTAATCAAACCATGCTTAACCTATCGCAACTAGATTGAAAAGTTCTGATTACTTTTGTAAGACTACACAAAATCGAATAAAAGAAAAGGCACATACAATAAATCAATTTCAAAATTGCTTACTCATTTACAAGCACATTTTCAAAAACTCACAACATGACGTCTTCTGCAAACCTGGATTTAAACCTTTTACAAAATACATCTTTCCATAACAAAAGATCTAATTCCATGACTTATGGTGGCGCTCTAGGCCGAGATCGAGAGGATATTCGAGTTGGCGCGGACGTTGCAGCTTGTGGTACTGGATTGTGACACCATCAACCATCCGTCGCAGCTGGCGAAGACTTCCCTCGCACCCACCATCGTGTACCTTAAGATTTCTAGTCCGAAGGTAAGTTCGGGTAACCACTACCAATCGATCGATGGTAGAATGGATAGGTAGGCGACGTCGATCGAGAATTTCTACCAGATTAATAAATAATGATTATTATATCAATAATTTGGTAAAACTACCGATCGACGTCGACTATTCCATTCTGCCATCGATCAATGCCGTCGATCAACGGTCGATCGATTTTAGTGATAGCACTTTTACTTTATTTGTGTACCTTATGATGTTGATTTTTGGCTACAGCTTTCCATCATCCGCCACTATCTGCACGGTCTATGTTCAAGTAGATGCGAACAACTGAAAATGGCAATACGTGACGTACCATTGGAGAGTCCTACGTCCAGCAGTGGATGAATATAGGCTGATGAGATGCGCATCACATAAAAAACCACCAAAATTTTACTAGTCTTCAAAACAATCCCGTCTGGTTTCCAGGTCCTCCAACGTCTAATAAAGTCCCGCGGCAAGGGCCAGAGCAAGAACCTGTCGGTGCAGATGGTGGCTGCGGAGAAGCTGTCCCAGTGCCCGCCGGAGATGTTCGACGTCATCCTCGACGAGAACCAGCTTGAAGACGCTTGCGAACACATAGCCGAGTACCTTGAGGTTAGTTACATATCAACAAGCACTCGCGGCAACTTCACACAAGTTCTTATATTCGAATCTAAAAGCGTAAAATGCCTGAAGGTTTAGTTATAGCAATTTTGTAATGATGACGTTTTGCTCGTAACTTATTATTTGTGTTGTCCGTGTGTTATGTTTTGTGTGTATACTATACTCATAGTTTATGTTTAACCAGATTCTTTTCAAATGTTCTTTTCAAGTAACGAAAATTAACCAATAAATTATTTACTATCGCCTCTACAAGCCTAACCCACTACTCGCGATAGGGTTTTGTAGCTTTCCTGTGTCATTTTGTCACTGTTGTTGTCACGAAGCGAGAAGTCAACAGAACTTTGTCACGGGTAGTCCGATCTTTCTCAACTCACAAAGACTTTATTCATGTAACACAAAATTACACTTGATTTAATAACTTTGTGTATATTCCAGGCGTACTGGCGCGCGACGCACCCGCCAGCGGTGACGGCGCCGGCCCGCTCGCTGCCGCACGCCGCGCCGCACGCCACGCACGCGCACCGCCACGCGCAGCCTGGTGAGTTGCTATTGGTCTATAACGTGTTTATGTTGTCGTTTCTAAGCTTTGATTTCGACCTATCTCTGTTTAATATACGAGTAAGCCTGGTTTGCATTTCATTGCCAAAGAAAATTATGTAGGTACAGAAACTTTTTGAATAAGGTACCTGCTTACCTACTTAAATACCTACTTAATGTTCCTACACACTTAATCAATGTAGGTATAAGTGCTTTGTCAATACTTTATTATGTTTATATTTGTGAAAACCTCTAATTGGCTCCTTTGTTAATTTATAATTCTCTATTTTGTATATTGAAGCTGTTGGTTTTCCAATAAATAATATATAAAAAAAAAGTCCATAAATAAATTATGGATGTTTGTAAGATTTTTTTGGATGAAACGAAACGCTTGGTTACTCTATATTTTAAATTTATTAGTTACGTATCTTCTTCTTTATCAGCCCATATATGTCCCCACCGAGGGGCACGAGCCTACTCTCATACAGAGTAGTTACGTATATTTTATTTTATTATCTTTATTTGAAATATTGTATCATATTTTTTATGTTACATACTGATATTACGTATTTTATTTAAACGTGAATCTTCTTACTTATCTTTTACTTTATTTGTTACAGTAGATCTTTCTTTTCTTTCGCGCTTTTCATTTTCTTTCATAACTTCACAAAAACTCTTAATTAAGCACCCTTTATGACAAACATTTTACTAAATAATGATTTACTAAAAATCCCATTAAATAATTCTATAACAAACTAAAATGTGTGTTAACTAAGTACATGATGTATGTGTGTGTGTAACCTTGTTGGTATTGATCCCCCCGCACACCCCGGAGGTCACCGCGACCGCTCGGACTCCTACAACAACTATGACAGAGAGAGAGGTAAGTACTAGCTTTTCTATCACTCTCATAATAGCATCTAGTTCCTTCAATCTTGGTCATCTTCATATCTTATGTCTCAAGTGTTATGAACTATGTTCATCGTATTTGGCTTTTGCCTTAAATTATATTAGGGATGATATAGGTGGTATAGAAATACTTGCGGGAAAATCACCTTATACATAGCTTGCCAGTCAGATCAATCTTTTAGTAATTTACGATTAACATAGTACATACCTCCAGATCTTGTCTTCTCTTCACCTATCTCTAACCATAAAAATAACCTGTAATAATAACAACCGTAGAGCTATTTTATGTTGTCAGCGTTACCGTCCAAATGTTGTAAATAGAATGTATGTTGCGAACCAATGTACCGAGACAGTCCCGCTCAGTCCAGCCCACTGACCTCCCTGTTCATTTCAGTACAAGCCGCAGGACAAGCCCACTAACCGTCGAGCGAAGACCATATATTCCAGTGTAGCCTTTTAGCAGCCTGCGCCGGCGCACACCCAGGTTCCGACCACTTTCTAGCGGCTGAAGACCGCCACTTACCAACGAGGCTCTAAGGGTCCTCATTCATTTCATTACAACTTGCATTTGCATCAGATATCATCGATCTGCATGAACTAGGTCGAGTTATCTTGTGCATAAGGAGCGGTTGAATGGAAATGAATGTGGCCTTTCAGGACCCTCCGCTTGTCTGCTGATTGAGGGTGTCGCTTCACTAACTGTCCGTCTTCTAGCAACTGTGTTATTGCGTGTCGCTCTATGTAACCAACTCGCCTCGCGTCGAAGCATTAGCTTTCGTCAAGTGATCATTTTATCAAGCTTTATTTGCGATGGAGACTACGAGAGACTCGCGTAGGGGTTTTGTCATCGATGGAATTCTTCGCATCGTTTTTCATGCTCAGATTCAGACTAATTATTGGGGTGACTACCGCTGATTTAGAGTTTTCTTCAGCGGCAGCGCCAGCGACGCCGCCGATGCCGTCGGCGGAGGAGGTGGTGCTGCCATGTCCGGGCCGCGTGCGCACCACCGGACAGACGCTCATGGAGATGTCCCTCAATCTGGTCTCGTAGGGCAGTAAGTGCGGGTTCGCGTGACCCCACTCTCCCTGCTACCGAGCGCACTGACTCGCTCGCCTCGTGTGCTGTTTGCCGTGTGCCCTTTTTTTATTTTTGAGTTTTTACTTTGATTTTTTGCTACGTTCAGTTGTGAATATCTGTTGATTACGCATTGCGCGTTACAGGTGGCCGAGGGGCGCGCGCGGCGCGGCCGGAGAGGCTGGAGGAGGAGTACTACTCGCGGGAGAGGTACCCGCGGTACACGCGCGACTACCCGCGCGACCACTACCACGAGGAGTACGGCCACGAGTACGCGCGCGGCGGCGGCGAGCCGTACGAGCGGGAGCCGTACGAGCGCGAGCAATACGGCCACGACTACACGCGCGACGCGTACGCGCGCGAGGAGTACGGGCGCGAGTACGGGCGCGAGCAGTACGCGCGCGACGAGCGGGGGCCGCGGCGCGGGGAGCGGGAGGCGCCGGACGAGTACGCGGCGTCGCGGCGCGCGCTCAACGCGGTGTAGCGGCGCGTGACGTCACGCCGCGCTGGTGCTTTGAGACCGATTGTTTTGCGGTTTCGCGTATCTTACTGTTTAGTTGTCGCGCATTCCTTGGGGCACGAGCCCGCTCGCGCTGGACGCTGTTTCGATTCGCTGAGCTTTAGTGACACGCTTGGGCGCGACGCACCACGACCGAACTGTTGTGTCGGCGTTCCTTTCCTTTTGTACATGGGTGAGTGGGACGGAGCTGTCGCTTCGTGACGATATTCGGAGAGAGAAGTAGTATAGGCTAGCGTAAGCCACTTTCGCCCCTGTTGTTCGGAGATCGTGTCGAATGTATAAATTTTACATAAAGATAATTTTAGTACCGTTAGATATTATCCGTTTCCCATTTTTGAACATACCTACATACTCTGTAATTATATTGCATCGTCTGTACTTCATTGTTGCAATCATTTGTAAATAAAATACTTTATATCGATTAAATGAGTGTTATTTTTTTAATCCCTTAGATTATTCGTTGAAGGAAGGTGAAATTAAAACGCGTGTTATGAAGAACTTTGCAGTTTATTACAAGCATATTCGAGTAAATTCGATGACATGTAACATGCGGGCGGCCGCTGCCGACATAAATAAATAAAACATTACAACGCGTAACAGATAAATAAATCATAAACTTTCATCGTTCGCCTCTTTGGTTCTACTAGCTAGCTTACAACTAAAGTAATTACACATATACAATTTCACGTCGATTTCATTATACAAACTGTTGCAATTTGGTGTCAAATTAACTGATTCAGATTCAATACACTGGCGAAGGAGAACTTAGGTCGCTGTAGAATAGAAACTTGCTCTCACGTACGATTTCATCGCTCCACACTTTGCGTAACAAAGCCGACGAGGCAAGCTCCTCCTCTACATCAAAAGACTAGACAATAAACTTACAATAATAGACTGCCGAATGAATTCACGAACAAGAAGGTACATAACACCTCTTTGGTTTGATAGAGATTTCCACACTCAGGTATCTCGTAACGTCCATATTTACACTATACACGAAACTAGTATGTACATTTCGCTCCACCTCGATCCCGAACGCGGTCAGATGTAGAGGTAGTCGTTCTTCGTCTCTCTGCAGTAGCTTATGCTGGGGAACTTGTAGACGGGGCTGTATCGGACGTTGTCGCTGTCGGACTCTAGGGACAAGGCGGAGAGTGCTCGGGAGGGTTCGTCGTCGTCCTGCTCGAGGTGTGCGGCGGGGTGTGTGGGGGGGAGGCAGCGCGCGGGGAGCGGCGGGGCGCGGGGGGCGCGCCGCACGCGGAAGTGGCAGTCCGCCGCCGCACCCGACCACGAGCGCTGCACCAATAAAGGCAGGTCGTCGCCGTGCAGCTTGCGCTCGTACTCCTGGGACGGGCACACCTGGAAACGAACATCATGTTTTGTTAGATTTCCATCCAACTTTTGATTCGTCAGATCAAAATATTGATTGAAGCCTTGGGTAATCTGTAATTGGATTGGGTATCACAACTAATCTATCTTAATTGGAGAAGAAACTGAAATAGACAATATACAGACGAAGCTTTTTTATCACAATGGAAAACCGAAAACAGCAATTACATTTTTATTACCAGCTCATCATTCATATGATAAATACATCAAAAAAACTCACCTCATACAACGAAAACCGTTCGACGCCTTCATTGGAGTCATAGCAATTCAACAAGATGGCGAGCAACTCGTCAGCCGTGGTTCTCTCGCTGGTCAGTATACACTTGTACTGCGAGGACGACATCAGCGCGGAGTCATAGATCTTTATCAGACCGCCTGGACGCATTTGCAAAGAAAACCTGGAAGGAGGAGGGGACATGATTAGAGAGATGATTCTGGGAAGTGTTGGTCTTGATGGAAAAAGTGCATTGTCAAGGAAAAACTCTATGAACAAAGAACAGTTGCAAAAATGACCTAATTTTGGGTACTATGTTTCGAAGATAGGTATAAAAAATAATTAGGTAGATAAGAAAACCTACTCCTTTAAAACTACTATATTATAAGCCATTCAAATTACGCAGAAATTTTAAAATAAGCCGAAGATTTTCACGATTCCATTCGACAAGGATTCGTACTTCTAATTCATATCTATTTGGCTTATCATTTATCAACATACACGATGCTATCATACAAAATATTATACCAACAAACACTCTACCTACATTAAAAGCTAAACTCGCCCCCACTTATATTTCACGCTCCATCGTAAGCTATTAGTTACACGGTCATTACATTAAACGATACAATGTTCTAAACTCGAAACTGTTGGATACACATACTGGAATCCTTCATAAATCTATTACCGTAATACGGCCGTCATTACACTGAAACTAACCCTTGTTACACCAACATTCTAACTGTCAACATGTGGAGTAAGAGTAACACGATCCATATGGACAATAAAGAGTTGTCTAAGAGCTTTTTAGCGTTTTTATTGCTCGTAGTTTGTTTTGGGCCGAGAATAGTTCGCCGGAAGGGAGCGACGATGGGACGCGTTCTTTTTAGATCGCTAGATGCGCCCGCGTCGGTGGTCCTAAGGTGAAACTGTAGTGAAACCGACTGAAGTAAGGCGATGCTGAAAAATGGGAGACGCGACTTTTGCCGATGGAAGTTTGGCGGCTAATGATAAAGCTAGTGACGGCCGTTTGACTTTGATAAGTTAGTTTTGGTAGTTAAAACTAACGTTGAAAATAACTTTGCTTTCAACAGTGTCCAGCCATAATAACTGTGATTAAAAACAAACATGTTTATTTACCTACCTATTTCTTAAAGTCCAAAAAATTTAAACACCTTAAGTAAGTAAGTAATTGTCTCAATGAACTTTACCAACGGATAACGAAACACAAAAAGAATAGAACAGTGCATAGTGGTATATAATTCGCGGTTTTGAGTGAAACAGGTGACACGCCGCGCTACCCTCTGGCAAATTGCTGAGGTTGAACACACCTGCGTAATGATATACCTTACAAACAGACGTAGTAATTTAAAGTGGGTATTTAAATGTACTAATCATATAGCAATGAGTATCTAGATAATATAAACGTATTAGGTTGATGTAGAAATACTGCAATGTGCAGAATTTTCTAAGAATTATTCATTGTTGCTTAATATAAAAAATAAGGAATAACGTGATCGGAAAAAAACGTTGAACGGATAGAGAAGAATAAAGTTTTAACAATAATGTAACTATTGTTAAAACTTTATTCTTTTTTAATTTAAATATGAAAACATTTGCCATAAAAAGTGTATTA
Organism: Anarsia innoxiella; assembly: GCA_947563765.1. Taxonomy (NCBI): domain Eukaryota; kingdom Metazoa; phylum Arthropoda; class Insecta; order Lepidoptera; family Gelechiidae; genus Anarsia; species Anarsia innoxiella. Next base: position 361,265 of record OX387392.1, read on the forward strand.
TTTATACATTTGGATGCCTTAATTGTGCATCAAAGATTGGTATAGCGTAAGAACTGGAACGTACCTACTATTGCCTACTCTTCTTGGGAGGGGTACCTACACATATTGAGTTGATCTCCCCTATTTAGTAAGAATTTGATTAGGTATTTCATCTCACATAAAAAACAAAGACCAACTTACTTAGAGTATCCTTTGGGATGACACGCCTGCAACGCTGCGGGACGTGCATCATCATCCAGCACCAGCGTGGTCCTCAAGCCAGCAGCTCGGACCCTGACCTCCATGCTCAGGTAGAACAGCCGAGGGTCCCGGTGCCGCATCCTGAACTTGCTGAGGAGTGTGGAGACCACTTCGCGGGCGCGGGTGCCCCACGTCACTGATAGTGTTTTGTATTCTATGTCTGGTCGGAGACATCGCGCGTATACTTTGATTGTTGTCTGTGGACAAAGAGATGTAAATTAGTTGGATGTTATGAAATATTTATATTTTAGTAATAATAAGAAAATTGAAACATTAATGATGACATAAGGGGATGATTTGAGCGAAGAGAACGTCCTAATAACAAAAAGGGATCCACAACATTCAAGATTACATTACCTACATTATTAGAAGTAACTTATTTTAATTGAGTATGTGTGAAAAAAATGCATACTGGAAACGTATAGGTAGGTACTTAATGTAAAATACAAGAAGTGCAAAAAAACTGACGTCGGCGGCGTGGCCTTTCAAGATTCCTTATAATAAACTCAAAATCAAACTGTCAATTATTCCATAAAAGAATAAAACCTAGACCTCACCGTCCTCAGGATACCTTAATGAAAAGAACCGCTCGTCACAGTCACATTTCTAACCAAGTAAAGAACAGTTTACATTCCTAAAGCAATCTTGTCCATTTACGTTCTCATGCATAGTCCATTGCATATAAGACTGAGTACGTAACGGAATACGTTACGGTTGCGGATTTCAGGTTCTTACTCACTATTGCCCTTTATGCAATGGAATGGAATGCAACATAACATTTGTGACACATTGTAGAAATAGTATTAGATATAAGACAAGATTAACTTCTCACATCCCAATGACATGGTCTAAGCCACTGACCCATTATAAACCCAGACACAATAGATTTTCTATTGTTCTTTTTTTTTCTGGGATGTGAGAGATTAAACATAAGTAAACATTAGAAGTTGTTCAAACCATGAGAATCCATAAAAGTTAAAAAATATATTAAAGTTCAAATGAAGATCCAGGAGATCTATTCTGTAATAGCTACTACACTAATAAGTTAATAAGGTAGGAAGAACTAAAACAAAACCGGAAAAAGGACCTTCCTAACAAACACGCTACGTGAAAACTAAACTTTCCTATTCACATTATTAATGCAGAATGTAAACAAAATTGAAGCACAAAAAGATCACGATAAAGACAAAAAAGACAGCCTCACAAAATTCACCCGGAAACCAAAACCAAACTTTCAAATAAAGAACTCACGTGAATATTATGCGGGTGCAAGGCCAAACGCATCCGAGGCGCGGGGACCGGCGCAAGAGTCGCCATGATACGTGCGCACGCGACGGTTACACAATACTAACTGAAGAGCACCATAAGGGCCGGATAGTAGGCCCTATGGTATCCCACAGGCTACGGGACACATTATTGGACCAAGTCTTACAAGGATTTACCGGTGTGCAAAAAAATATATTGGAAAAAAACTTTAAAATTGTATTTTAAGAGCTTTAGTAGCTGATACGATATCTTATCAATCGAATTAACAAATATTGGTTTTTCTACCGATTTTTGGGGCATATTTGATAATTTATATCTCAGGTAAGCATGTCAAAGTGTCAACGACTTGTACGTAGGTAGTTACAAAATTGTATAAAATCTACAAAATAAGGAAAAAATATTCAGCACGCACAAATTATACCAAAAATCTCGTGCATTACAATAACTAAGTAGGGACAAATATTTCTAATCATAAAGCATCAAAAATAAAATTTACTAGTCAATATAAACACAAAGGCACCTGACATCAGTGCAAGGCATCGCGACCACCTGCCGCTGACCACAGCCGCTCGCACCCTACAGGAAGTCAACCCAATTGTCGGGGATTCGCCATTGTCCAACAATCGATACATTGACACCACTGTAACATATCACCGATTCGCATTGCCACCCACAATAACTAACTAGACACCCCAATTGTATGATCAAACTTAAAGATCAGGCGTCCAGTTGTCTGGAATATATTTTTGTTAAACAGGAAGAGGATATGATATTTTATGAAGTGGGTGAATGGGTTTTTTTTGGAACTTTACAGGATTAATGTATGGGAATTTGTGAATTGAGTGTGTTATGTGATAAACATTGTTGACATCCGTTCCAGTAATAGTAAATTTTGTATTGACTCTACTGTGTCTCTTAAATCTAAGCAATGTCCATGATTTAGCACTAATCAACGTCAACCTGGTTTAAATACCGGGTAAATGATGGGAAAGATCAGATTGGTAGCGATAGAGGTCACACTGACCCAGCAAACGTATCTAAATAGTTCTGTAGAAGAAGTAGTGTTCGACAGAAACAAGATTTTCTACCGAAATGGTCCATCACTAAGTAGAAGTCCCAAATGTTCTTGAATCCAGAAGTTCTACTTAATTAATCGCAAATCTGATATGTGTGATATCATGTTAACTTAGCTAAAAAGCAAGTAGATACATCAAATAAAGCATTACTTCAAATTAGTATGTAAATCTGTAATAATCCGAGTCTAATCAAGATGTACTTAAGATACCAAACGACGTTTCAAAGTAAAGAAAGTACCGGTAAAAGTGGTCATCTTTCGTAAGGCCGATCTTAGGAGCGTTGCGGAGGAAACGCAAAAACATCACCGGACGCCACTGGAATGCGGCACCCGACTACCAACTTACTAATGCTTTTATAAAAACAACATCCAGACTGAACTTCATATTCAAGCTTCCAAAGTAACTGAAGATATAAAGTTGTAATAGCCAGAAGAAGTAGTTAGAAAATTGAAGACAAAAAGTGTCGCGAGTTATGTTTTGATTGAAGACAGTATCCCGGTCGCCATGTTTGTGTCGTCATTTGTTACCTAGTACCTACTTACCAACTAATTGGTTTCCGTTATAAGATTACTTTGATATGAGAAGGGAAAATGAGGAGTAATTATCATTGATTGCAGTTATCTGATCAGGTGTTTATAATCTATTAACTCAATTAAGTGTAAGCGATGCTGATTGAGATGACACATTTAAGACAAGTTAACTCGTTATAATAGGATCTTACTAATTTGATTTGTGATGCACGAAAATTCGGATTTCGTACCTGAACCGTGATTCATTTAGGTACATGTCAGCTCGTGGACGTTCACTGCTATACAAAAGCCTCCATGATTTTTAAAAAAATTAATATTAATAACAAGAAGATTTATGGGGAAGAGAAAGAAAACTCAAACAAAACTAAATTATGAAATCGAAGAAAGCAGAGATGGGGTATCAGTATACCGCAAGCGTTATCAGTATAAAACGCAAAAAACTGACTCTGAATTAACTCTGAAATTGACGACCTTGCCGACATTGAAAAATACGAATCTAACCAACAGTACCAACAAACATCATAAAATCATTGTCATAAACGACAAAGGTCGAGACAAAATCTGTGAAAAATGCACAATGCATTTCCTACTGCAATCAAACACTGGTAATTGCATTGGTGACTGGTAGTGCAAGACTGCAACGCACGTGTTCCGTTGCACTTAATACAATCACCTTCTTGTTGTTTTAGTTCGTTGATTAGTCAAAAGATGGCGCTACCGGTTCTATGTTTAGTATTGGAAAATTAAGAATGGAGTGGTGTTTTAAGTTTTGTCGTGATAAAGGTTTTAGATCCCTTGTTATGATTGAGATGTATATTTAGAAGAGCTGTACAAATTAAGCATTTTGGAGTTTTCTTTTTATCACTTCAATTCTTCACAACCGAGCATCGCAAGGCAATCGACGCTAAACAGAACCTGATTCTTACAAAATACTTTTTCAATTCAGACTTTAACTGCCTCACTACCTCAATAATAGAATTCCTTACCATTAGACCTACAATAGGCAATTCCTAGACAATAGCCACGTATTCAAATGTTCAACGAGTCACTTTGATGCATCCATCCATCAGTCTGTCATGCAACGACCCTCCGACCTTAATAGATTAAACCACGGGTCAAGAAGTATCTAGTAGCTTGGTAGATCGATTAGGAACGGAATCGTGCATGCTACTGCAAGTAGCTAAGTTAACTGGGCTTGTTAACCTCTGTACTTTAAGGTAACTAGGTATAATCTAAATTCTAAGATATATCTACTTGTTGTTTTCACTGGAGTTATTGTAAAGTCATAAATAAATAACGTCCATTGAAGGGCGACGTGTTCCTTGACCAAACAGCTTATTTTGTATATGTTGTTAGCCCATATATTATGTCCCCACCGAGGGGCACGAGCCTACTCTCATACAGAAAGTGATTAGGCCGTAATCCACCACGCTGGGCAAGTGCGGGTTTTTTGTATAGACAGATGAAAAAAAACTTAAGACATGGATGGTGATATGAATGAAATTATATTCTTTAGATATGCATGTAGGTATCTAACTGCGTTTTTCACAAAAGGCACTTACCTAATACTGTAGATATAAATGAGAGAATTTAAACAGTTTATGAATTGAACCCATTGGCTATCAAAAACTGCCCCAGGAATTGTATCTTTACCTATCCTAGGTAAGTACGTCATTTCTTTAGCAACTATTTAACTATAGCTTTGCAACTTTGCCTAGGCCTACAGCATCAGTGCACTAGAGAACATTGCACTCTCATCCTTGCAGATAAAGTAAAATTTTCAACAAAGAAGTAAAATGTCGGATGACAGTACTTAGTAGCAAGAATTTAGTTTGAAATGGTCTCAATTAGATAAAGGGCTCTTAGAGATTAAGGTTAATTTGTTGCGAATTCCGAGACGTTTGAGATATTTTTATACGCAATCGCTTGGTATTTGAAAAGGAGAGTTGAAAATTATCTACATAATGTGGAAACCATAGGACGTTTTATGACCTTTAATAGTCGATAAGTTAATTTTGAGAATTCAGTGACCAATTCACAAAGCATATTTTTTTCGTTTAATCTTTCATAGCTTGTAATAACTTTAAATTACAAATCATTGTATTGGAAATATAATTAGGAACCTGCGTACGAACTTATTTTTCAAACAATCTATACATAGGTATTTACATTATACCCTACATTGTATTACATCAGTGTTATAGCACCACAAACCCATTGTATGCATTTTCATTGAAGTAATGATATGTAAAAACCCGTAATTTGTATTTCCGTTCCATCAAATATGTTTTCCGGTGTTATGAAGCTAATTGTAGTAACCTTGCTCACTTCCCCGTTACGCGTAACGCCGCGGCAAACAACTAGTGTGTTTTATATTTTATTCATCAACTGTAACCCTACCATTAGCTAGCATTGACAGAAGTAGGTACTAAGTAACTGCGAATGAAAAAATACGCAAAAATTGATATTGCTTAGTTACTAATGCGATAATTAGACTTTGCTTCTAAACTAATAACCTACGAATAACTTTTATTTAACTGATGATGGTGTAAATTGGGTATCAAATTTTTTTTACAATATTTTTCGTTAGTACTTCTGTAGAAATGCGGAATAAAGACGAAGTTTTAACCAAGAAGACTGAAATTGAAGATAATACCTACTGCATTTATTCACTGCAATGCAACCTTTGGTCAAGGTGTTGATTATGATCGCAAAATGCATAGAAACTAGGCATCGTGGCCGTGACAATCAAATTCACGCACGGCATTTAACAATTAAAATAAAATATTAATTAACACGTTTTAAATTCTCACTAGAAAATAAACATACAGTTTTAGAAAACAAGGACAATTTTACCGTTATTCAATTAGTATAGAATTATTGGTTTTGAAACGGTTAATAAGGAACATATGCATTGTATGCGGAACGAAGCAATATTCAAGAAAGTTATCTGTCATAAAAATGTTTCATTGCGTGAAGTGCATTTTATACGGTTTTAATTTGCATGTAATATGACGGCTAATTGTTTAATTTTCATTTTAAGCTATAAAATATATATGAAACTCAAGATGCTGTCCGCGACTTCGCAGGTAGATATACGTATTTATCTTTAAATCATTGAAAATTAACACAATACCTATATTAAAAAAATATAGTCAGTATTATTCTGAATTCTGTTGTTTAAGCTACAATATTGCACGATTTCATCAATTTTCTGTAGTTTTTGCGTGAAAGGGTAACAAACTTTAGTGGTATATTAGGATAGCAGAGGGCATCTAACATCTAACATCTAACATGTGACCCTTGTGATTCCCTTGAACGCGTAACTAAACCCCTAATCACAAATAATTAGCTACAAATCGGAATCCGGCGGATGTACAAATTAAGAGCAACTCTTCACCGACCACGAACTAAAATAACCTTCCAGTGACAAAAACTCTCGATCGCCCGTGCTTCCCATTTCCTAATTTCCTGCCTGAGTCCGTCACACCTCGTTCACCCAATTTAGAAGACATTCTACCACCGATAACTCGGTCCATCTCTGTTTTGGAGCAATCCCAAGTTGTAAATAATGAAAATTTAAAATTATGAACTCATTTTCACTTTCGAACGTCTAATTAAAATTTATTTTACGAGTTTGTTTCTAGTTTTTAGGTTTTTAAAAGAAACGTCGTAAATAAACTGTGTTTGGTGGAAGTGTTCAATTACAGCGTTAAATGAATTAATGAAACTAAAGTTATATACCTATAGGATATAATTTACAGCAGCAAAAATAACAACTAACAAGCAAAACGAACATTCTTAAATGAAATCGATGTATTTGTAGCAGACGAAATTTCTATAACAGGACAGAATTTGTTCAACATAATTGATTTTTAACACTTCCCTATGCAAACATTTGTAGATTTAAATGAAGGTAATAGAGACTGTCTCTTTGAAATGCTTTTAAAGGCAGCTGCAGCCGCAGACGCAACAATATTGACTGAAGTAATAATCAGCGGAAGTGAGTCGACACACAGAGGTTGTGTCAATACGACTAATGTTTGGGAGATACATCACAAATAGTATTGATTTGTTAGGTACCTGATTATTCCATGTTGCGCTAGAAGCGAAAGGAAAAACTTTAAAGATTCCAACTGACGATAATGTTACGGACACCAATGCCTGTATATTATTAATAATTTGATTAAAACGATTATGTACGGCATGTTTAAATCGAAAATAAATATAGAATAACCCATACAAGACCTATCTACAGCCAAATAAAACAAAACCAAAACATACCTAGTAAAACCAAAGTTTACGCTTGTAGAAAAGCACTTAAACCGAACAAAAGGGAAATTTTGGTAAAACAAACACTTAAAGAGTGAAGAATTTACGAGTTCTGAAAAGCCCACCGCATTGTTACTGGAACGAGGCACCTCAATGTGGATGCAGTTGTCTGACGCGTCTAATAAAAATACTAATAATAGATGGGTAATTGACAGCCTCTTCAGATTAGGTCAGGCTCGAATATTTACCATGAGTTATAGTTGATGCGGAGTAAAATGATTACTTTTTTGGAATTATGAGTACAAATCACAAAGAACCTAGATTTAAGCAAGAGGTAGGTATTACACATTGATATATTAAATTGTAAGTATCCATGTTTACTGCCAAAGCAAAAGTTAATGCATTCCATGGTAGTCACACAACTCAAGTGGAACCACAACGAGAAATCAAGTAGGGTCATGTTGCAACCGAATCTAAATAGACATAGACAAAGGTAATCTGCTAAACATCAAGAAACAGACGCACGTCGCCCACGAATTTGTGAAATAATGCGAGGGTTTTTACAACCTCATCAAAACGCAGGCGCTTTGAAAACTAGCGAACGTGCCTCGTAAAACATTACAAAAAGTGATCATAGTTTCTTAGAAATCGAAACGATGGAAAGTTTGGAGACTATTAAGAATCTAAATAAAAACAAGGTCTTATAAGACTCGAAAACAAGAAGAGGATAAAGAAAGGCAGGCAAGATAAAACAATGTCTTCAAGGCATCATAGAAAAAACAATTGAAGATAAAGAGAGAGAATCACAAACAAATACAAACAATATAAACCCAAAAAATCTATGAACATTAAGACAAAACGTCTCTTATTACAGCGAGCGTCACCTGCAGATCAGCCCTACTATTACATCGACCAGATGCGGCGTCAAAACAAGACCAGACCGAGAGCGGGTAAAAAACGCGCAGGCTGCCGGAGCACGTGCGATCACACCAGGTGCACAGGAAATAAGAAGACGGTTAAAAAACTCAATGAGATTAGATTTTGAAGTTCGAATGTCGATTTCAAATCTGGGCTACTGTGCCGGGTTTAGACGATTTCTATTAATTAAATTCTTTTTATTTTGATTTTTTGAAATCTACTTTGATGTAGGTAAGTAATTTTTGAAGGAGTCAGACAGATGTGCGTTGGACTATTTTTTGGAGCTTTTATTTATTTGACAGCAGCAACTTGTTTTCATTATTATGAAATTTCTCCTACATTTAAAAAAGCTTGATAAAGATGAATCAAAAGATTAACGAAAGCAATTTAAAAAAGAGTCAAGATGATAATAAAACAAAAGACATCACAAATTGGCATCCAAATTAGCACTAGCTAGGAATTCGAGCATGACATAACGACGCAGTAAGAAAATGGATTGGTCACGTCGAAGCAGCCGGCGAGTGTCCAGTTCGAATCCCTACAATTACCCGCATTTTAGCTTCACTTACTGTTTGCCGGGACGTTAGCGGCTACCACCAATTAGAGATGAGCTGTTAAATTGCTGGCTTCATGCCACCAGGCGACCAGCTGCGTACCCCTTCATTCATCAATGAGAAACTCAGGACTCGAGTAAACAATAACCGGTCTTTATTTGATTGAGACGAAAGGTGTTGGGAAATGAATGGGAGAAATGTACTTCATTGACTGTATTCATTCATAGGGTCGAATAAAAACCGCTAGACTTACAAGCTTTACATCTATGACTATACAGACATAGACGCTTTAGTATTATAATTAACTTTCTTTTAATTCAAGTTTCTCAAACGACACTTTTACGACTAAAATAAATCACGATATTCAACATGTGTTAAAATTATTAATTCAAAGATGAAAGCATGCAAAACATAAAACTGTTTCTTGTTTTGATAATAAACTGTGATGAATTGGCTATAAGTTTTCAAGGTCTGAAAACACTAAACAAACAAAGAAATTTCAACCTAATTGTTTGACGCACGAATCTAAAATGTAATTAATGAGATATCTAAACCGAGGCCGATATAATTAGCTAACTAATCCCAAATACCTCATTTAATCGCGATTTGTTGCGCTCTCTCTAAGATTCTGGTCAGCTACTACACCATATTTGACATCAAAATATTCATGCCGGAAATTGTTTAACAAACTATGATTCTTTTGCCGACTGTGCTGATTAAGTACAATTTGCTTCTCATTTATTCAAATTTAAATTCAAAAATCCAAAATTAAGTACCTACGTATTTTTTTATCTAAAACTAATACTATTAATTTCAATTTTAAGTGCAATCTATTCATCTATCTAAATTCTTGAAATACCATCCTCGTAATATCTTTTTCATGCTTAAATAGGCTAAAAATGAAAATACAAGACTTCTTATTTCAATACGTAGCGAAAATGAAGCATGAATTCATTCCATAAAAGTATCGTCCTTTCTTCAGAAGCTGTTTCGAGTCATTCAACAACAACACAGCTGTAACTGCACTTCTTAAAGATACTAAAATATCGTCTTTCTTTGTAGAGCCACACAACACTTTCTTTATTGGAATTCATACTCGATTACATTTGTTTTCATGCATACTTTGACTACACTATAAGTAGCTTCTCATTCAACAGTTGATATGTTTATGTTCTTTACGCTACTAAGTTTGTGTTCTTTACGCTACTAAGTTCAAGATTAACTACATATGTTTTGAGTGTATCTTACTTATAATTACAATTATTTTCTGTGGTTTATAAACAACCTCACTCAATTACATAATTAAAAACATATCTACGGGATAATCCCTGACCACAAATCGCACATTTAGGTCTTGTTTATATGTTTTTCTCCGATAATTCAAATTACCTTTAAAACCACTATCGAGGGAAAACCCCCAGTCTTATTAACCTGGTAAATACAATGGTAATACCGATCAATTAAGTATCTTAAATAACACTAACGTGATTTTCAAGAATGGAAAATTTTAGGGTTTTCCTCACTACAGTCTACACTACAGAATCGGTGCTTAGTTAGAGTCGCCATTGTCACAAAAAATAAAATGTATATAATGTATTAACTTTTAAAATAATAATTATAATTTGAACAATAAAGCGGCGTAAATACAAACAGCCATTCGTATAGAGTCGAAACCGACCGGATGTAGGTACTTCTATCTATGACCTTAACACTGCTCGTGACATTCCGGCTACACTATAACACAAGCCACTGTAGTCCGTCGTAATAATACTTAGAAAAAGGATGTACAGAGATCTTTTTGATGCAGATAATTGTGGTGTTCTAAAAAGTTTTCATTATCGTAATTTGGATAGATAAGTTTTGTTGCAATTTAAACACAAATATCAACACACTTTTTATATTTTATGTCAGTAGTTATTATTATACTAAAAACAAAACAAGAAACAATACAATACAAAGAAACAACAATAAAACACAATAAACAAACAACAAAAACAATCAAACAAAAAAAGAAAGAAAAAAAGAAAAAAAAAGAAAAAAAAAAAAGAATTAAAAAATAAGAAAAATGACTAAAAAAGAAAAAAAAAGAAGAAGAAGAAGATGTCAATTACTCATTAGTCTACTAAGGCTAGATTGTAATATTTATGATGTACCTATTATATTACATAATTAGATAGGTCATTATCAAAAAAAAGTAGTTATTATGTACGAGTATCTTTTTTAATTGCCCTTTACCTTCTTAACTTATTCAACCGTACCTCTTTCTCCACGATTCTCTTTCTTAAGCCTATACTATGTAACTATTTTTAAACGTCACATGTTTCGCTACAATTTATTCCGAACATTAAGTACTAACAAAAAATACCTAAAGGTATCGCCACAAAGACGTAAGTGTATAAAAAACAAACTGCATTACAAATTGACTCATTCAAATATCGAGTTTCAGTGATATCAATCTTTGAGAACATGAGCACTTTGAGCTTTGCTTTTGCCGACAAGCCGTTTTATATTAACCTTACTTATAATAAACATTTTCTCCTGATTAATTAATTCATCAAGTAGTTTTCTACCTTATTATGGTTATATTTGAAAAACAAATGACTACCGCGATTAGCGCCGTTGAAAAAGCAAAATTAGAATTTTGAAGACGACGTCTATTTTTGGTTTTGTTTTTTCACTTTGTTGCCATTTCCCGTCTAAGGCAGCTAAATACCCAAAATTATTATCATGGTATTTATACATTTCAAACCTTTGAGAACACATACTCGTACATATACATTGCTCAAACAAAAATTTATGATAGGTATAAAACCATGAAACAAAGATGTTTTCTACCTTCATCAGCAAATTATTGTCAAGAATTTATCTGTTACGTATTTACCTTGGCTTGTTGACTGTTCAGGTTAACAGGTGACCTTTCGCGCCTTTTTTGTTTTGTTTATTTACTTTCGTCTCCATTTACGATGAGTTATGTGTTTTGCGAATTGAAAAGACATTGTTTTATACTCTTTAATCTTAAATGCCTTGAACTTACTGCAACACCTAAAGTTCAGTTCACACTACAAGTTTAAAAGTATGTTCCAAGGGTTAGGTCAAACTCTAAGAACTTATTATTTGCACCTAATTTACTTTACATTTCAAACACAATTCTTTAGTATTCAATTTTAAATAAATGACAGGAAGCGCCAAGATTCCAGACTTTCGCTGAACTTAAAAGACTCAAGCGCAGTATTGACTATCTTAACTCTTAATTTTGCCTAAATACTTAGCAGACGTGCGTGATTATATCTTTTAAAAACGCCAGACATCTCAAATCTCATTATAATTTTAAAAGCAATTTTAAGTGACGTAAAACAATGCATCATCAACATTGGTAATTGTTTTTAAAGTATGCTTATCTTGACTACGTGTTTAATAATGGGCTGTGCATGAGCAATACAGTAGAAAGTTAAGATCTGTCTGCGCGGGCGCAGCGGACCCGACAGCCCTTGGTTTAATGCGAAACATATGGCAGCGGTATGAAAATTGCAACTTGTTTGTGTTCATTTTGAAGTTGAGTTATTACTTGTGACGTAATGCTGTATCTTGGGGTTAAAGTGATGGAGAGAACTCTACCCACGCTTATTTTCGATTCAGTTTTGAGTAGATTTTACGATGCTCTCCGAGAAGCCAGAGACAGATCAAGATGTCAGATCCAGACTGATGAATGGTGGAGGTCACGACCCTCAGACATGAGGAATATCATCGATTGAGGATTGGAAGACCTAAATGACAGAGTCTCTTCCAACAAGACTCTTAACTATAATTATGAATAATGATGAGAGTTTTTGGGATATTACATCAAAGAGCCAGTTGGCCATTCTGTAGTCGAAGTGGGTTACTAGATTCCTTACATAAGCCTGCAGCAAATCGTTTGTGCGTCTGAGAAATTCCTGTATTTAACCTTTAGGAATGGCACGCTTCTGATCACAAATACCCAAAACCTTTGTTTTATCCATTGACAGTGAATTGTCACATAAAGCCTATAATTGACATAGCTATGCGCTAATATCGTGCGCCTACACGTCGCCCACCTATGACGGCAAGGCTGCGTGCGCACGCGCAACTCTCTGCTTGTAAGGAAGCTCGTTGACATACTGGGGTAATTCATGTTGGACTGGTTTCAGACGACCTTCTGTTTTGTTTACTAAAGACTTGTTTTAAATGTTCTTTTTTGTTACGGCAAGCTTTTGTTTTTTTTTATAAGGGGTCTAGTGCCACTTTCAAATCAAATCTTTTTTTACACACCATAACTTTTGTACCTACTGATGTTTTTTTTTTTTTTAAGTAGATTAAACCATAAAGATATTTTAGGGACGAGCTGGATACCTTCTTGAGTACCTGGGCGAAGGAAACTCGAGACAGAAAGTCATGACGGAGGAGGAGAGAGGCCTTTGCCCAGCAGTGGAACACGAGTGGCTAACGCCCGTTATTAATAACCTATCCTGATCCGTTTTTTACCAAATCGAGATTGAAAAAACAAAACACAATTGTGTTCTTGACATGTTTTTGGTACACAAGTGACAATTGTGTTTTGTTTTTTCAATCTCGATTTGGTAAAAACGGATCAGGTTAGGTTATTAATAACGGGCGTAAATTAGATTAGATTAGATATACATGCAGTATTCAAAATATTTGCTACATGACTCTCAGTGGTATCTCGCCTTCTTGCTTGACCACATTATAATATCAATATATTGGTCAGGGTCTTACGCAGTACGATTCTAACCATAAAACGTCAATAAATTGATGACACAGGAAACTCAGACGAGTTTCGACAAAATTGTAAACATTTGTAATGACGGCGCCAACAAGTAATGCCACCTTAACGGACTTGTCACATAAACTTATTTCGTGAAACCACAGTAACATGACCCACTTTTCAACAAGTTATTTCAAAGGAAGTGCGTATTTGAGATTTTACCAATTTTACTTAAATCTTCAAGTTTTTAATGACCTTCAAAGTGGCTTGTTTTTATCTAATCGATGATTAACAGGTTCAATTTCCTTTGGATTAAAGAGAAGAGGAAATCTAAATCGGGTTTTGGTTCATGTGAATTGGATTTAAGTGTGATTTTTTGTGTCGTTAACATTCTTGGGTAGTTTGAGTTTTAGATCCGGGTGCAGTGATATTAGCGTATCTACAGATTTATGCAGTTTTTTTGGAATTTACTTGAAACAGTCTTATTACGATGGAGATCTTCCATTTTATCAATAAACTTCATTAAAATAAGTAATAATTAGCGCATTTTAATTCGATAGCTGTTTGATCTCTTCTCTCAATGCAATTTACAAGTAATTTGTAACTCTTACACTACAATGTTGGCATAGGACTCTTGTTAGTGCCTAGCAAGTCTAGAAACTTGTTAGACATTAAAATTCGCGATATCCTGCAAATACAATACAACCGGAGGGCGTCGTTGATATAAATCAATCGTCCTCGTACAAATAGTAACATTATACTATCATATCAACCAGTATAGTTAGCTCAATGGTGAAAGCACTCGTTTTACCCGATAGTGCAATAATTGAGTAATACTAATAAGAATTGTTGTTACGTGTATCGAATGAGCAATGTCCGCTGAAATTATGCAAGGCGCCATGTTTATCTATTCGAGTAAATTAGTGCAATTTTGCGTTTATTACTTTTGACAAAGTTTTCGAGGTCGATAGGACTGGTTTTTGGAATTCGCGCTCAATTTTATTTGGTATAATTATACCTACGGGGTGCAGATTGTATAGATCATCAACATCTTAGCCTATAGCTGCCTCTTCAATGATTCTCCAGCGCGACTGGTTTGTATCTTAACTTTCCAAAAATTTTAATGATAAATTAAACATTTTATTTCTACAGTTTTTAAGATTTTTATGAATAAGCAACCTAAACAATATTACCCATTATATTATTATCTTTGAGCCTTGAGCCCGTCACCACGTGTTATACAAAATAAATGAAATTCATTTTTCCGCACGACCTTACCTTGTACCGGACAATTCTGAGAACAAACTGTCCAATGCATAGTTCTCGGAAACTGCTTTAGGTATTGACGACAGATAGTTGAAAGGAATTCTGATAAACACGGATTTACCATTTTACACGGCTTAAGAAGGTGACGCGAGACGTCGTAGTGTCAATTATAAATCGATATTTTGTAAAATCATATCTTATCAATCACTTAACTCATTAGAGATAGATTTCATTTATATTTGCTATGAATGATACAAAATAAAATGCGTATTTGTGGTTTATTCTATTTACGCTTTGATTTACGCTCCATTTACGCATCTCCCGTAAATGATTGAGTGTGTAAATAATGTAATACATAATGTACAAGTGTAATACATTTGTACCTTTCCCCAGATATTGATTACAAGAATGCCTCTACAACAAGTTTGACCGCGCGTGCTTCTGGTATTTATCTAGAGCTGTTAATACGCCGTGATTAATTACTAATTAGATAATTACAAGTAGTGTTTGTACACTGATCACTGTCAGCTTGATTGAAGTAAGTGGAGTATTGAGAGATTGGAAGGTAATTGGTAAAATGTTGTGACATTAATTAAGGCTGTGGAGTAAAGTTGGTTTTAGCCATGTTTCTTGTTATCTTATAGTTGTTAAGTTTGTTAAAATTAGAAGACTCAGTTTCTATCCGTGGTAATATGAGAGCTATCTCTCTATCATATGACTATTTATTATTTATTTTATTTCACTTACTTATTAAAAGTTAGTTTTTAAAAATTAGTCAAATGGAAAACGAAGTCTATAGGTACTTATGTCTTCCTTTTACACACTTTCTCGAAAAATAACTTCAAAACACCTTTATTGCAAGACGTTTGTCCCTTGAATGAAAATATTATTTTTTCCTCATGTTACTTAAGTTTATTGCTCAATCGAATACTTTATTCTTTGAAGTGTTTATAAAACCTCAATATTAACTTTAAATATTGATGAGTGCTCCCGAGAGTCCAAAGTCAATATTTAATATTGTGCAGACACAATTGTAAGTACTAAGTAAGAAAACCTCAAACAAAATAAACACTAGACTTCTCGATGGTCTTGTCTTAGGTAACTAGGTACCTAGTTAATATGTAAAAAATATATAAAATAAAGTTTATTACATTTCGTTACACCTATTATTTCATTTATTATGGCTAGTTTTAATTACTAAGGCAAAAACATCTATTGGACAGCAACAAAATGATTTTACTGGCGTGGCGCAGTAGGTACAATGTTCGGCTTATGGACTAATATCATTACACATTGTATGCTATTGTTCTAGGGTCACCTTACATTGTTTGGTCTAGCAAAGTCTCAAAGTACCGTAAAGATGAGTCAGCGTCCGCGCAGGTCGCAGTCCCTTCCTCGTAAGGTCATTAGCTAAATCACACTCGTGACGTCACGGCTCTGCGCAACAAGATTGGGCCAAATGAGGACATGTGGCTCAAACATGTGCACCGAATTATGTGATATTATTTTGGCGGATTTTAGGTCGGGTAATTTAAATAAATGTTTTTCGTGTGTTTACTTGTCTATGCTACCTACTAACTTTTTGTTAGTATTTTTAATTTAAGTATTTGAATTACGCATTTACAATGTAACTAAAAATAAATAAATATTATCGGATTACTTCTTGTCGTTTTATAACGTAATAATCAGAATAAATATCTATGTATGTATTAGTTTCAGTTAGTCTTAAATCTATGAAGTTCCTAGACATTAGATAAAGTTAGGTACATCTTTTGATGTGACGTCATAAAAACAAATAATCGTCACTATCACAACCACTTGTAGAAATGAATCATAATCGTGAGTCATTTGTCTTCGAGTCTATGGCACTACATCTCTACCATAGGCTAAGCTGCTATTATAAACTTACAACTATCGATATTTTACTATTGCTTCTGGTAGTTTTTATAAATAATGCGCTTTGTGGTAGAGGCACTGGTTCTACGCGTATTCGGTCACGCTTGCAAATTACTTGCTCACTCAATTATGAGTCGCTAACAGCTGCTTAGATTCATTCCGATCGGAATTTATGACGAATTTCTTTATTGGTTTGTTAGCACTTATTTAATTGGTGTTTTTGTAGTTTTTGTTTGTTTTGCCGTCTATATATTTTCTATTCATTGCCGTAACTTTTTAAACCGATAATACATAATATAACGCCTCTTTCCCATCGAGGTAGGCAGAGACTACTTTCTTAAGCATCAGCTAATTATCTATTTTATAAAATCAAAGACTCATTAATAAGCAAACAAATTATATAGCACTTTAAATGCTATGTCGATATTATTTCTTTAAATCTAACATAAGATTCGCAAAAAATAAACAAAACTCTCACAAAGCTAAAGTATTGAGTAAATCAGTAACAAAATATTTATTCTTAGTATAAAAATACCCAGTTTTTTATACGAAACATTTGACTACCTACCAACATTGTTTACGGTCACGTTTTACGTTTACGTCCGGTTTTCGATCATGATTTACGTTAAACACCTCGTATAATGCGGACACATAGCCGGAGTAAAGCAAGGTCGACGTTTATTCTTTATTCTCATAACTAATTTACATAACGTACTCAGTGAATAGTTGTAGTGACAATTGTAATTGCAAGGTTGGCATTAGAGCTGTTAATATTAATAAAGTGCCATTCACTGCGCAATTTTAATACGTAGGTATCTATCTGAGATACAAAAAACCCATGTGAGTAGAGCCCGAAGCAATATGTCACACCGATGCAACATTTGGCATAGTTGTGGAGCTGTATAAAATTTTATCATCAGCCCTTTTAAAGTCCCCACTAAAGGGGCACGAGCCTACTCTCATACAAGAGTGATAACATTTGCTAGTTTAGAATGTAGATCAATAAATTCTTTTTCTAGTATTTTACAACATCATATCCTAGTTTTAAAACAGCTTACTACATATTTATGATTAATGTTACTTACTCCCTTTTGACGCCATTTAAAAATAACTTGTAAAGACATAATATTAAAAGGTTTAATTGCATTTAATAGCGAGACATGAAGTGTGGCGACTGTCTGCTTCTGTTTGCATGATGAAGGCGCCAACCGGGTGATCAGTTTTATATAAACTTAGTTAAAAAGATATAGTCTTACCAGCGTTTGACTCTCACACCCGAGTACTCTAAATTTGTCTTGTTTTATTTTAGCGTTATATTGGGATTAAAGAAGGGAAAGGATTACTTTAGTAAACGTCTAAAGAATTTGATAGTCAGTGGCGTTAAACATTAAGGGCCCGTGTCATTTGGTAGTCAGTGGCTTTAAACATTAAGGGCCCGTGTCATTTGGTAGTCAGTGGCTTTAAACATTAAGGGCCCGTGTCATTTGGTAGTCAGTGGCTTTAAACATTAAGGGCTCGTGTCATTTGGTAGTCAGTGGCTTTAAACATTAAGGGCCCGTGTCATTTGGTAGTCAGTGGCTTTAAACATTAAGGGCCCGTGTCATTTGGTAGTCAGTGGCTTTAAACATTAAGGGCCCGTGTCATTTGGTAGTCAGTGGCTTTAAACATTAAGGGTCCGTGTCATTTGGTAGTCAGAGGCTTTAAACATTAAGGGCCCGTGTCATTTGGTAGTCAGTGGCTTTAAACATTAAGGGCCCGTGTCACCATGTACGGATAAAATTTATCTAACAGATAAGTATCTCTGTCTCTGTCTAAACCGTCATGTTTTATGAAATTCATGTTTCATTAAACGAAACGTCATGTTTTATGAAATAGGTAGGTTTATCTGTCAGTTCAATTTTATATAGATGGTGAAATGGGCCCTAAGTCTTTAGCCTTTAGTTCATTAGATGGGTTAAAAAAAAAACCAATGATCAAGATGCCTTAGTAGCCTTGTGTCGCATTATTTAGTTTTAAAGATCGTTTAATATATGTAAAACAATAGAAAAGACTAAAAGGATGACACAATCATGATGCTTGGTTCCTAAATAGATTAGGATTAATTGTAACAACTTAGAATGTAGCAACAACAAAAGATTACAAAACGAAACCCCCATAACATAAATAGATTAGCCAACATTTACCCAACACTTGACACCCACAATTCAATCTATAACAGTAACACAAAACCTGCGAAATGGGAAATTACATAAATTCCTGTCATGTCCTAAGCTACGGTAATGTCGCGGTTAAACTCTTGTATTGTGCAATGACGAAATGCCTGAGGCCGGTCGTTTCCTAGAACGCCGAGGTCGGCACGTGCTTTCATTCTCGACTTGTTTAAGATATTTAAAAGCACCTGAATATGTCAAGTTATTTTATGTTTCGTAAACCTAAATGTAGGTAAATTAAATCTGGGTATATAACTGTAACATAACTTAATGAAACTGCTTGATATCTGTAAATACAGGGTGACTTTAAAATAGTGAACGATAGAAAAGGATATGCATGTACTCGCGAGTACATGCATATCCTTTTCTATCGTTCACTAATTTAAATTCACCCTATATAAGTATCTACCGATACAGTTAACTTGTTAATTAAGTAAGAACCTTTATCTATCTTCTATTTTACATAGATAGGAGTAGAGTAATCTATCTAAAATGATAAGAATTATAATAAACATATAAATAAACAATAATAAACAAAATTGGAAAAACTACGCAATATTTAATAATTACTCATTAAATATTGCGTTGTTTTTCCAATTTTGGACAGTGAAAGTGATTGCTATAGGTTTTATGACGCAGTAGTTTTAATGAACTTTTATGTAACTAAGACTTTAAATTAAGGGAATTTGAAGACAGTAGAAAAAGGTTTTAATGAGCGGTCTCTGCTTGCCTATGTGGGAAGAGAGGCGTGATAGTTATTGTGTATGTTTTAATAAGTTTATTAAAAAAATATATAAAGTTTATTTTTAGAAGTTCTGAAAATGAAAAGTGTTTATTCAAAAATAGGCAAAATTCATTACACTTTTTTTGATCTAAAACTGCGGATTCACTACCTGTATAGCCGAGAGGAATAAAACGGCAATAAACCTTCGGCACAGGGCCCTACGTTATGTCCAATAATTATATCTTTTTTTTTAATGAACGGACTTATACAGTTACATGTCGGTACTTAACTTGTTATCACAGTATTTTTTTATTTTTTTTTTTATATATTTTTCTAATCACTCTCGAATGAGAGTAGGCTTATGCCCCCGTAGTGGGGACGTTAAAAGGTCTGTTAAGGTATATACGTATTAAAATAGAGTAAAGTATGCTTACTCTATGGGTTCATATCCAGACATCTCCCATGTCGGTCCTATACCGGACGAAGGGCCAAGCCCTCGATCCCGGATCCAATTGGTGCCAATGAGCCGACCGGAAGTCGCATTGTACCCCGGAAGTGCACTTGTTCTGCGCACGCGTCTACCGTGACACTTGTTTCCATTTTTAAATTGTATTTAGGAAGCTTTGGCTATTATATTTGTATCTGTATTATTGTGGTTAATGGTTCCGGCCTTTAGTTGTGATTTTAGAAGAGGGTGCATTTATAATCGTGTATTTTATTTTACTGAATTGACATTGATAATAGGGCGTGATTGATAGCTATTTAATTGTGCAAATGGGCTATTATAAGGGTACTTTATGATAATAATTTAAACTACAACACTAGGCATTCATTCGCATGTAGATTAAATTTGCGATTTTTTTCTTTAATGCTGTTCGAGCAAAACTTATTTAAAACTTTCTTCATTCAATTAACAAACTTCCAGAAACATGCATTTAAAGATAAAGAAAAAAAAAGTAATTGTCCATATTGCACACCCTACGTCACAGCAGCATGCAAGTAAATGCGTCAAACGCGCCGCGAGGTTATCGTGGTGTGCGCGGGCGCAGCGTCGAGCTACAATTAATTGACTCGACACTAATGACTGCAATTAATGCTTCCAGTTAAAATAACTACATTGTTAGGGTTAAAGGGATACCTACGTAGGTACTGTTAGCTATTTCATATTTTGTACGTATACCTAACCTATGTATAGTTACTACATTTTGCATATGCTATTGTCAGTACTTAGATACCTCCGCGCTTTGTAAAAATATTTCCTACATTTTCTTCCTTATTATAACGATACGTACCTGAAATGAGAAAAGTATAGATAAGTATGTATTTCTAATAAAAATAAAGTCAAAATAGATGATACATTTTAGATATTGTAACATTATTTATGAATAGAATAGGTACTTAAAAATAAACAGAAAATATAATAGTGAACAATAATATAAATAACAAAAGATGAGTAATTTAGGTAAGTAATAAATCTAAATAAAGCAGGTTATTTATATTATTAATAAATACTTTACTATAATTTCTAGGCTTCTGTATTCTAATATTTTATTTTATGAACTTATTACGAAGGACTCATTTATTAAGTATTATTTAGTATATATATTTAGTAGTTAACGCACATCCAACGAGTAGACAAAAGTACCTAAAGGAAATACATAACACAGTTTTTCCTGTAAAACGTTACGCACAACTTCACACTGTATCAATTACTTCTGACATAATTAACTTGCTACTTTAGAATCAAGCATACCATCATAAAAAGCTGAAACCTCCTTGTAATACACAACTGCATCGTACCACTCTCATAAGTGCGATTTACGTAAATTGTGTTACATCATTTAAGTAGTTGTCTACACTTTTTTACAATGCCTAACAATGTAGTCTAGATACTTATTACCGTTGAACGATTGTATAACAGAGCCTGCTGTGCAAAACCTCTAAAAATCTATGAGCTTTTCCTGTTAAAAGCTATATTATCCTGATAATATAATAAATATCAATCTTTGTGCCGATGGTTGGATGGATAGATGTAAACTCTTTCACGCAAAAACTAGATACTGATGTTTGGCAATATTTTAGCTTATATACCAGAATGACACATAAGCTATATTAGGTATTTTGAGATATTAATTATAGTTTTTTTTTCTAAGATATGACGATAAATGCGTACGAAGGCGCGGGCAGCCTCTAGTTGATTTTATAAAAGTACCTACCTTACAAGAATTGAATATGCATCATCTTTTACCAATAATTATATCTCAGTTGATCAAAATGTTGAGAGAAACAAATGACAGACGCATATATGTGTCAATAGGGTATTTGACTATATTCAAAATATACAACAAAATGTGGCCATCCTAAAAGATTATATTATAAAGAAATATATTTCACTTTATTTTGATGTAAAACATGTTTATTTTTAACAAAATAAAATAAAAAATAATATAAATTGTAATATTTTTTAAATTTTTATTTGGAACACGAACGGCCTATTATTTTTTGACATTCTGGTGACGTCACACGCGAGTAAACAGCTGTCATAATAGTACGCTTCGTTAGTGTTTTTCGTGTTTGTTTACTCGCATGTGACGTCACGCGTGACATGTGACCAGCGCCATTACAGAAACAGTGTTATTCGCGGGTTTTATTAAATTTGAATTTCAACATTGATTTTTCATCATTAAAACATTAAATATTTCGGAAATATCAATGTAGGGTAATTATTATCATATAAACATTAATTTAAAATTATTTTCCAAATGTTGTCAAATAGCCTATTGCCTTTTGTGAAGTACCTATCTTCTTTGTATGTGTCTCTCTTGCACAGATTTGTTGCCCCAAATAACATAAATATCTTTTTATCATTTTATCAATGAATGTAAGTTTATTAACGGTTATTGACGGAATTGTGTAACGAGTATAGTAATAACGTAACATTATGATAAAATTACGATGTATTGTTATACAAGTAGATACTGGTTCAAATGAGCCGCCAGAATACTCGTAGCTTACTTATTTGGGTTACATTACATTATCATAATGTAAACAATTTCTAACCCTTTAGACATTGACTGAGTTGAACTACATAATCTGAGGTTTAATGTTCTAATTTGACTATTGGAATAGCCACCACGGTATATGGAAATAGCTAGAAAATTGGCATTATCACTACATGTTATCTAGAGACTCTATTTCGTTTTTGCCTTTTCTCTAATATCTTCTTGAAGAATAACAATGAGTATATTTATCCATTAAAGGATGTAACGGTTGTTTAAACTAACGCAAATAAACCAGGTATCACGTTCGACTTATCACAGTTAGAGTAATGATGAGTGAGTGTAATCTGACCTTTATACATACGTCAGTGCTGTAAGGCTGGTGCACACAGTTCACAATAATCTACAGTTACGTACGGCTATTTTAGAAGACTGCCAAGCAATTTCTTACGACGTCAACCAAAGGCTCTAGAATACTGCAATTTCTTATTAGCCCAAAACTCTACCTCACGCGAAATCCCGTTTGTGATAGATTCAAAATACGAATAGAAACAAATATTTATTGCCTCTTGGACTACTTGAATAGAAAAGCATTATAGTGTGTCTGTGTGTGTACCCACCGTAACATTACTTGTTATTTTGACTAAAGACCATAGTAAGGCAATTTTGAAACTGTTTACAATAATCACTATCATTTGGTGTCAAATGATATTTGTAACGATCGAGATTTCTCGAAACTTCACCTTTGACCGAACACCGCTGTAGTTTCGAAAATGTAAACATTGATTTTTGTGTCAATTCGTGAAATTCGAGAATGGTATACCGATGTAAAGATACTTAGGTAAGACAAAAATGTATGCTTACCTTAGTTGTGTAGATAAATTTAGATTAGGGCTAAATAAGTTTGTATATGTATCAAGAACAGATAATTGTAAAGAACTAAGAAGATTATCCATAAATATGGACATTTTATAAACTTTCCTATACATCCGCTCCACATCTGATTAAACTAAAGCATTGAAGCTGGTTTCTCATGTAATGACAGCTTTTGAGACATTTTCACTTTTCTAGAACATTCCTGATCAGTGGCTGCTTTAGGAATGTCAATGACATTAAGGAAATAGTTTCTATGCAAGTAAGTAACCTAGAAATAAATTATTTCTAAGTAATGGTCGCAATAACAGTTATGTGTGAAAATTTACGGGTTCGTATCAAAGTACCAATTTTTATAGGAGTTATCTCGTAGAAATTTCCCTCTAAAATCTGGCTTGGCTGTTACATTGCAATATTGATTGATAGTTTTTAGGGTTCCGTACCCAAAGAGTGAATAGGGAACCCTATTACTGAGGCTTGGCTATGCGTCTGTCTCGAACTCGCACTTGGGTGTTTTTTATTTTTACACCAATATTGATATTAAATATTTATATCTAATGACCTCTTATCATCTTCACATAGCACAATTGGATCTCTCAAGTTTAGATTAGAAAATTGACAGATAATACTTGGTTACACCATAAAGTACCTTTCGCCCGTGCCGTACCGCCTCCGTATCGCCGTGAAAGCCTCCGCATTAAGCGCAATAATGGCCGGAAGTGAGATGTCACTTCCGCCGTGACGCGAAATGCTACTTACTTGGTACTAGTCTTATTTATACAGGGTGTCAGAAAATTGTTTTGTTTAGTAGACTTGAGAATTTGAAGCACGCAAACTCTCGAGTCATCAAAGTCTTAGTATTCATCAGTTATCTTTTGCTGACAAAACAATTGAATATCTGGTCTGAAACTAGTCATCTAATTCCACAATTTCAATTTTAGGTGTCATTTATTCAAGTGTAAAAGTGAATTTGACCTCAAGTTTTCGAATAAGTATACTAAAACCTACTAATTATTTTTCTACGCTAATATTTACTGCATTTTCTACACTTACATCCAACAAAACAACATTAAACAATCCTGCGGTAAAACAGTTTCCTCCACGCATCGAGACAGGTCACCAACCTTATACGACGGGGTTCCCGCGACAAATAACACTCAATTAGCTCAAGTAATTTTATAATAACCAGCCGACAATCTTACTTAATCTACTTCATAAGACAACGCGTCCAGAATATGGTTCAAATGATCCTTAAAGTTGTAGGTCACTGAGTAATCGATGCCGTAACGTTTGGTTAATTTTCTTTGACGTATTGGTCTTGTAACTGGTTTGGTCTCATTCTTCACTGGTCCTTTTTCGACCCATTCGTTCTTAGGCTTCTTGACTCTGAAAGATTCATCTATTATCTTATTCGACCTCTTTTCAACAACCGTTTTGCGCGCTGCATTTGTTTTCCTGTCTACGAAAGTTCCAAGGTCATTTCTCCAACTTTCTTTTGTTTTCTTCCACCCTTTATCTTTCAAATGCTGTTCGACTGCCATTTCCAAAGCAACAGCTTTATTAACTGCTGAAGCGAAATTTAAATCTACTTCAGAGAATAACATCTCTTTAGTTGCTTCACTTTTTAATCCGTAAACAAATTGATCACGAAGTCTTTCTTCGTCCTTGAAATCACAGGTTTTTGCAAGTTTTTTCAGATTTATCACATACTGTATGACAGATTCGTCTTTCTTCTGCAGCCGGTTCATAAAGTTGCATCTTTCTCGTAAAGTTGAAGACGCAGGGTCCAGATGTTTCTTCATTACGGTTACCAGGCTCTCATAAGTCATTTTCACAGGTCTTCCAGGGCATATGTCCACCATAAGTTCGTAGGTTGCATCGTCTACGCACGAAATAAGTGTAGCCACTTTGAGTTCAGGCTTCACATTATTTACTAGGAAATACTGTTCCAACCTCTCCGTGTAGAGACTCCAGGATTTACCCAGAGTGAAATAGGTTAGTTTTCCCACTGGCATTTTTGAATTAAGAAATAACAACCGTTATTACAGACGCTAATGCTGAGCAATACTGACTTAGGTAACTACATACGTGTAATGTAAGAACGACATTTTTAAGTACAGCGTAAGCACCTTTTTCCGTATCATCAAAAAAATTGCTTGCATTGCTCTCAGCGACAATGCACGCGAGCTGCGCGCGGGAGCACACATGGCTGCGGCACCGTGGGAATACTGCACACATTGTGTTCAACTTCCACATATCTAAACGAAACTCTATCATACTGAAACATGGTTCAGATTGTGTGTAAGAAAGTGTATCATCATTTGTTAGTTTGTTTAAATTAATTTGTGTATTGTTTGTAGAGCGTTTCATCATAATTGTTGGTGCATTCTGTGTCGTATATTTTCTTTGTCTTGAAATATGGATTAAGAACATATATTTTAAATATTGAACGTTGATAAGGAATTTTACAATAGCAACACGTAAATAAAGGTTCTTAAGACAATGTGAGTCATAGTATTGCTATCTTTAACCATTATAAAGATGAAAATGTCTCAGAGCACATTACATGCCTTCCTATATAGAACTACAATTTTCTTAAACCAATTCATATTAATGAGTTCCTATAACTATCTAGAGGAGAAATGGCAAATGTGCAGAAAAATCACTGGTTTCGATTCAAGTGATAACTGTATCGAAACCTTATTATTGCAAAATGTATTTAAAACCACCTTTTTAAGTCTTGAATAAAAACCACCCAATA
The DNA here is from genome assembly GCA_947563765.1 of Anarsia innoxiella. NCBI lineage: Eukaryota > Metazoa > Arthropoda > Insecta > Lepidoptera > Gelechiidae > Anarsia > Anarsia innoxiella. Next base: position 387,591 of record OX387392.1, read on the forward strand.
AATCAATGGCGGCCGTGGCCAATTTGCGCACCGTATCGCGTGGTACCGTTGTAAAATCGCAAGGTTTAATAATAATGAGAGAGTTGGAATCGGGGGCGGAGCGCCATTGTCAGCCAGGTCGACACCGGAGGCTCCACAACTCCCGTGTCAAGGAAAAAACGGCAAGCTGCGCCGCCGGCGCATGCAATCGCGCTCTCATCGTGATACAGCTAGTTCAACTATGAGAATATTGTTTTTGTTTAGATAATCATTTATTGGCTGAGATGTCGCGATGTCAATTGTGATTGGTGATTAAGATCTTACTTGACAATAGATTTAATCAAATCATGGCATATCTTAGAATTGTATACCTACCAGTATTCTATAATTTATCCTCATACTGCAAATAGTAGGTATGGTATACCTGCGGTGAACGAATCATAATTCAAGACAAATGCAATTTTTTAAATAAAAAATGAATCGACAAAGAACCTTTATCTATAAATAAAGAAACCCTCTAGCGACCAATCACAACTGAATAATAGCAATTAATAGATTGAAACATCAAACATATGCTAACTAGTAATAAATAATATGAAATAATTACCGCTTAGAATGGTAGGCGGGGTTGCGAGAGATACTGTGTGAACTGAGATACTTTATGAGTAACATATGGAGCTATATTCTATAGTAAAGGGGAATTTGTATACTTATCTGTGTATTGCAAAACAGTATCTAAGTACTTAGGGGTTAAGTAAGCTACCAGAAGGAAAACTCAATGCTTTACAAGGTTGGAAAGCAATGGTTTTGATCTGTTGAAAACCCTAAGAAACGGTGGAGACTTTAAAAGTTAGTAGGTAGGTAGATACTGGGTGGGTATGTAGGCTTAAGAGTAAAAAATCTTAGTAGCATTATTTTGATACAAATCGAAATTTAAAAACAATCAATGATCACAAATTAATACTCTCACGAACGGGCGGTCACTTTCCACCTAACAATAATTACTACCTACTCTTACAAATCCGCTTTAAAGTGCTTCAACCCGCGATATCCAAACTATACCGAATATTCCCATCTTTGTCCAAAACAATCGCGAATCGCCATATCTGACTCGGCCATCGAAATGTCAGTGTCGCCTTAATTAGCAACTCACAACACTTTACTTGACACTCGAACTACATACGCGGTTATACAAATAAAGTTTCAAATTTACTCTTTTGGGTTTTGTAGTAATGCACTGAAGGCAGAGTGCTTCGTGCTCAGGACAATGTCGAAACTGTCTCATTGTCACTCGGTTCCCAAGGTACGCTTTATGAATTGTAGAAGAAAACAATACGCCATTTCTAAGTTGAATTGCTGTGGTACATATAAACCGAGAAACTTCTAGATATAACTAAACTGAAATATCGAAAATGTACAAGAAAGAACTTATGTTTACGCTATGGTATCTTAATCAGCCAAACAAAACAGAAAGCATCTTGCTTAGCGAGAACTTACAGACTAGATACACACTCTAATGAATTCTTAGGAACTAATGAAACGAACTAACACCAGAGATCTTATCGAAACGCAATGAAGGAAATCAATTAACAAAAAGCAAATAATGATCAGGGAGAAGGCGTAAACACTTCCTCTGAACTGTGAGAACCAAATACCTCTCTTAATGTTGAATGTACTCAATAGAGATAAAATTCCGAGTAACATACGTAACATACCGAATTTCCGTAGTGCACAGACGGAAGTATAAATTTAGACAGTAATGCTGTTTGTATAAACGACGATAACCTATCGGTAGTTAGGTATGTCCACAAACGCTTCCTGTGGCCTGCACTGGACAAGCATTTTTTCGATCGTTATTTTCTGATGATGGTCGATACTTCCTCTAATTTTGAGGTAGTTACAGTACAGTTGGAAACTTCTTTTTACTTTGCATTAAATATCTACAAGTATGAGAATTACTTAATGCAGGTAATATGGTAAAAGCAATGTATTTGCCTCATTACATGAGAAACTTAGGAAGCTATCAACTCTACATGTTGAAAGTGAAAACGGCTAATGATGGATATGCTTAGATACGTCTTGTATCTGATCGCAATACTCATAACATGTACTACGTTTGTGAGATAAATTATAATGAGGTGGCTTTTAATGGAAACTTGGTTCATCTAACAGATAAGATGTTGAATTCAACTACATAAACCTACAAAATGAAGACCACAAAACTCTCACGGACAGTTGACTAAATAAAACCAAACCATAATAAGATTAAGTACAAAGTAAATAATCAAATAGCACATCTGAATGTTGCAATAAGTTGCAATCATCTCGAACTTTGTAACAACATTACGTTGCAAAATCAATTACGAACACATAATGAACTAAACATACTTACAAAGAGCATAATTGTCTCAAATCCGGTATTGCATTGAAGGTTATAAAAGGGCGAGTGGAGAACGAAGATTGTATTGATGATTCAATTGATGATTTATAAATGTGTTTATTTTTGATGCTTGAAGCTGATGGGGCGTAGTTAAATGATGAGAACCAAAGTTATATAATAAGGAGTCGTTTGATATGCGTATTGATAAGCTAAAACTACAACTACAAATGCCATTTACAATGATGATGCCATGATGATTATATGGTGTTAAAGCTTGATGATGCTGAATGCATTAAATAAGATCTATCACTTAAAGACTAAGTAGTCAAATTACAAATGCAAAAAAAAAGAATAACGTCCGAGGGAAGTCAGACAACTAACCGACTTACGATGATAAATATTCAAAACTCTGAACTACATACATACCAGAATGAAACACAAATGTATCAAAAACAGATCAAAGAGCTGAAGACCATACTAGTAATGATAATAATAACATAGACTCACCGTGCGATGTGAAAGATCAGTGACAGAGTCGTGACGATGGTCTAGACTCCCAAGACTGCAGCATGAGGCGGAGGACGCGAGGCTCACGGAGTCGGCCCGCTGTCGGTGCGGGGACACCGCCACGTGCTTCAGCATTACTTCTGGAACAAATGGAATTTATGTTAGACGGGTTTTAAGGTGAGTGTGAGGTTACTATTGCGACATTAAATGACCTAGGAGTAAGGTTTTTCCAAGAGTTACTTTTTCCTCCTGTTGTCATGTTCCTTAAACAGGTTACGTATACTGAGAATACTTTAGGCTATGATTAAATTGGTCGAATTTTAAATATCTTTTTGTTACAGTTACTTACGTTCCTTTTTTCCCTTTCTTTTACTTTACTTGCAAATCAGGCCTTGTAAATTAGTTTTAAAGCCAGTAAAGTTCTTTACTCGTATCTGCATTGTCTTTAACTTTAGTAATAAAGATTTAGTAACTAGATTGCTTATATTATTGTTTATACTATATTATTGTTTATACTATATAATTGTTTATACTATAGTATTATTATTAAACAACAAAACATTATATTGCGCATGTAACAAGCAAATAATCGATCGATGTAATCATTCTAAAGCGCATCATAGTCGCACGCGCAACCAACCGGATTCAGCCGGACCTTGAACCGTTCTATGAAGGAATACTAATATGCAACCGAGAATGCAAGTGGGTTTTCCATATCGATAGTAAAGGGAATTAGCAAATACTATATAATCGTAGGCTGTAACTTATGCCTAGATAACTTAGGTGTCAGATTTCACAGATAGCGTAGGCATATTTACTTAGTTTCTAGCTGTTGACCTAAAGTTATTGCTTAACCTAAATCTTGTATCAGTGAGGAAAGTTGGAGAACAAAATACATAATAGCACATAACATGAATCTGTGTAAGGGTGCATGTGTGTGCGAGTACATGTATGTGTGTGTGTGTGTATTGTTGTCTTCAAAAAAACTCATCTACATTCCAAGAAAATCTTCGCTTTATTTAAGAACAACACATTTCTTGTGTTTTTTTTTCCACTGACCACTTTGCCAACCGCACATTCCAAAGTGAAATCCGATCATCCATTAGCATAGTTCGTCTTCACACATGCATCACGAAGGAATCGAACCGACGACGCACTCCATATGGCCTACCGCCTACCGCCAACCATGTTTAGTTTTTACCCCCGGATGTAACTCCCATAGATTTAAGTACCTGCCCTTTGTAGCTATTGTTAGGTTTAGGAAGTTCTTTATTAAGTACAATGCTGTTCATTGATTTATTGACATTTGATAGTTTAGTTTTTAACCGCAGGGGTTCTAAAATGTATCTTTTGATATGAATATGAGGATGTGATTTCTGTGGTCCATAATTTGGTCTATAGAAATACAAGCTTTAATATAATTGATTAATAACATAATGCTTGAATAAATAACAGATAAAATAAGTACTTTGCATCTACTTTCCCTGGCAGTTTATTTACCTATGTTTTCAATGGTTAATTAAAGTGATGCACAAACACCATTTCAAGATTTGCAACTACATATAAATCATTGTTGATCAAAAAGTTTAAACTCAAATAAAAAAATATAGATTGCATCTAAACAGGTAAATGTAAAAACAAAGATTGATTACAATATAATTGACCACATTTGCATGTTACGTGGCGATAAACTTAACCATTAAACTTGCGATTTAAAATTGCTGCAAAGTAATTAAATACGTAACATTTCCAATGCAATGTAAAGGTCGTACGCATGCGCGCGCGGCAGCAGCGGCGAAGATGCGCGTGAGCATCCGGTGCAGACGCCGCCGCATGTGTTGAACAATGATAAGTTTGTTTTTGTCGAACATTGTCCCTTTTTGGGATGTTCTGAGAAATTGACAGGAGATCTGCGATTCGGTAACTTTAAATTCACTGTCTTTTCGATTTTGTGACATAAAGGGCCCGTTATTTCACTATTTACAGATAAAATGTACCTGACAGATATTTTATACCTGTCTCAGTCTTAAACGTCATATTTTATGAAATATATTTTATGAAATTTTATAAAATCTGACAGATATTTTATACCTGTCTCAGTCTTAAACGTCATATTTTATGAAATATATTTTATGAAATTTTATAAAATCTGACAGATATTTTATACCTGTCTCAGTCTTAAACGTCATATTTTATGAAATATATTTTATGAAATTTTATAAAATCTGACAGATATTTTATACCTGTCTCAGTCTTAAACGTCATATTTTATGAAATATATTTTATGAAATTTTATAAAATCTGACAGATATTTTATACCTGTCTCAGTCTTAAACGTCATATTTTATGAAATATATTTTATGAAATTTTATAAAATCTGACAGATATTTTATACCTGTCTCAGTCTTAAACGTCATATTTTATGAAATATATTTTATGAAATTTTATAAAATCAGACAGATATTTTATACCTGTCTCAGTCTTAAACGTCATATTTTATGAAATATATTTTATGAAATTTTATAAAATCTGACAGATATTTTATACCTGTCTCAGTCTTAAACGTCATATTTTATGAAATATATTTTATGAAATTTTATAAAATCTGACAGATATTTTATACCTGTCTCAGTCTTAAACGTCATATTTTATGAAATATATTTTATGAAATTTTATAAAACCTGACAGATATTTTATACCTGTCTCAGTCTTAAACGTCATATTTTATGAAATATATTTTATGAAATTTTATAAAACCTGACAGATATTTTATACCTGTCTCAGTCTTAAACGTCATATTTTATGAAATATATTTTATGAAATTTTATAAAATCTGACAGATATTTTATACCTGTCTCAGTCTTAAACGTCATATTTTATGAAATATATTTTATGAAATTTTATAAAACCTGACAGATATTTTATACCTGTCTCAGTCTTAAACGTCATATTTTATGAAATATATTTTATGAAATTTTATAAAATCTGACAGATATTTTATACCTGTCTCAGTCTTAAACGTCATATTTTATGAAATATATTTTATGAAATTTTATAAAATCTGACAGATATTTTATACCTGTCTCAGTCTTAAACGTCATATTTTATGAAATATATTTTATGAAATTTTATAAAATCTGACAGATATTTTATACCTGTCTCAGTCTTAAACGTCATATTTTATGAAATATATTTTATGAAATTTTATAAAATCTGACAGATATTTTATACCTGTCTCAGTCTTAAACGTCATATTTTATGAAATATATTTTATGAAATTTTATAAAATCTGACAGATATTTTATACCTGTCTCAGTCTTAAACGTCATATTTTATGAAATATATTTTATGAAATTTTATAAAATCTGACAGATATTTTATACCTGTCTCAGTCTTAAACGTCATATTTTATGAAATATATTTTATGAAATTTTATAAAATCTGACAGATATTTTATACCTGTCTCAGTCTTAAACGTCATATTTTATGAAATATATTTTATGAAATTTTATAAAATCTGACAGATATTTTATACCTGTCTCAGTCTTAAACGTCATATTTTATGAAATATATTTTATGAAATTTTATAAAATCTGACAGATATTTTATACCTGTCTCAGTCTTAAACGTCATATTTTATGAAATATATTTTATGAAATTTTATAAAATCTGACAGATATTTTATACCTGTCTCAGTCTTAAACGTCATATTTTATGAAATATATTTTATGAAATTTTATAAAATCTGACAGATATTTTATACCTGTCTCAGTCTTAAACGTCATATTTTATGAAATATATTTTATGAAATTTTATAAAATCTGACAGATATTTTATACCTGTCTCAGTCTTAAACGTCATATTTTATGAAATATATTTTATGAAATTTTATAAAATCTGACAGATATTTTATACCTGTCTCAGTCTTAAACGTCATATTTTATGAAATATATTTTATGAAATTTTATAAAATCTGACAGATATTTTATACCTGTCTCAGTCTTAAACGTCATATTTTATGAAATATATTTTATGAAATTTTATAAAATCTGACAGATATTTTATACCTGTCTCAGTCTTAAACGTCATATTTTATGAAATATATTTTATGAAATTTTATAAAATCTGACAGATATTTTATACCTGTCTCAGTCTTAAACGTCATATTTTATGAAATATATTTTATGAAATTTTATAAAATCTGACAGATATTTTATACCTGTCTCAGTCTTAAACGTCATATTTTATGAAATATATTTTATGAAATTTTATAAAATCTGACAGATATTTTATACCTGTCTCAGTCTTAAACGTCATATTTTATGAAATATATTTTATGAAATTTTATAAAATCTGACAGATATTTTATACCTGTCTCAGTCTTAAACGTCATATTTTATGAAATATATTTTATGAAATTTTATAAAATCTGACAGATATTTTATACCTGTCTCAGTCTTAAACGTCATATTTTATGAAATATATTTTATGAAATTTTATAAAATCTGACAGATATTTTATACCTGTCTCAGTCTTAAACGTCATATTTTATGAAATATATTTTATGAAATTTTATAAAATCTGACAGATATTTTATACCTGTCTCAGTCTTAAACGTCATATTTTATGAAATATATTTTATGAAATTTTATAAAATCTGACAGATATTTTATACCTGTCTCAGTCTTAAACGTCATATTTTATGAAATATATTTTATGAAATTTTATAAAATCTGACAGATATTTTATACCTGTCTCAGTCTTAAACGTCATATTTTATGAAATATATTTTATGAAATTTTATAAAATCTGACAGATATTTTATACCTGTCTCAGTCTTAAACGTCATATTTTATGAAATATATTTTATGAAATTTTATAAAATCTGACAGATATTTTATACCTGTCTCAGTCTTAAACGTCATATTTTATGAAATATATTTTATGAAATTTTATAAAATCTGACAGATATTTTATACCTGTCTCAGTCTTAAACGTCATATTTTATGAAATATATTTTATGAAATTTTATAAAATCTGACAGATATTTTATACCTGTCTCAGTCTTAAACGTCATATTTTATGAAATATATTTTATGAAATTTTATAAAATCTGACAGATATTTTATACCTGTCTCAGTCTTAAACGTCATATTTTATGAAATATATTTTATGAAATTTTATAAAATCTGACAGATATTTTATACCTGTCTCAGTCTTAAACGTCATATTTTATGAAATATATTTTATGAAATTTTATAAAATCTGACAGATATTTTATACCTGTCTCAGTCTTAAACGTCATATTTTATGAAATATATTTTATGAAATTTTATAAAATCTGACAGATATTTTATACCTGTCTCAGTCTTAAACGTCATATTTTATGAAATATATTTTATGAAATTTTATAAAATCTGACATATTTTATACCTGTCTCAGTCTTAAACGTCATATTTTATGAAATATATTTTATGAAATTTTATAAAATCTGACAGATATTTTATACCTGTCTCAGTCTTAAACGTCATATTTTATGAAATATATTTTATGAAATTTTATAAAATCTGACAGATATTTTATACCTGTCTCAGTCTTAAACGTCATATTTTATGAAATATATTTTATGAAATTTTATAAAATCTGACAGATATTTTATACCTGTCTCAGTCTTAAACGTCATATTTTATGAAATATATTTTATGAAATTTTATAAAATCTGACAGATATTTTATACCTGTCTCAGTCTTAAACGTCATATTTTATGAAATATATTTTATGAAATTTTATAAAATCTGACAGATATTTTATACCTGTCTCAGTCTTAAACGTCATATTTTATGAAATATATTTTATGAAATTTTATAAAATCTGACAGATATTTTATACCTGTCTCAGTCTTAAACGTCATATTTTATGAAATATATTTTATGAAATTTTATAAAATCTGACAGATATTTTATACCTGTCTCAGTCTTAAACGTCATATTTTATGAAATATATTTTATGAAATTTTATAAAATCTGACAGATATTTTATACCTGTCTCAGTCTTAAACGTCATATTTTATGAAATATATTTTATGAAATTTTATAAAATCTGACAGATATTTTATACCTGTCTCAGTCTTAAACGTCATATTTTATGAAATATATTTTATGAAATTTTATAAAATCTGACAGATATTTTATACCTGTCTCAGTCTTAAACGTCATATTTTATGAAATATATTTTATGAAATTTTATAAAATCTGACAGATATTTTATACCTGTCTCAGTCTTAAACGTCATATTTTATGAAATATATTTTATGAAATTTTATAAAATCTGACAGATATTTTATACCTGTCTCAGTCTTAAACGTCATATTTTATGAAATATATTTTATGAAATTTTATAAAATCTGACAGATATTTTATACCTGTCTCAGTCTTAAACGTCATATTTTATGAAATATATTTTATGAAATTTTATAAAATCTGACAGATATTTTATACCTGTCTCAGTCTTAAACGTCATATTTTATGAAATATATTTTATGAAATTTTATAAAATCTGACAGATATTTTATACCTGTCTCAGTCTTAAACGTCATATTTTATGAAATATATTTTATGAAATTTTATAAAATCTGACAGATATTTTATACCTGTCTCAGTCTTAAACGTCATATTTTATGAAATATATTTTATGAAATTTTATAAAATCTGACAGATATTTTATACCTGTCTCAGTCTTAAACGTCATATTTTATGAAATATATTTTATGAAATTTTATAAAATCTGACAGATATTTTATACCTGTCTCAGTCTTAAACGTCATATTTTATGAAATATATTTTATGAAATTTTATAAAATCTGACAGATATTTTATACCTGTCTCAGTCTTAAACGTCATATTTTATGAAATATATTTTATGAAATTTTATAAAATCTGACAGATATTTTATACCTGTCTCAGTCTTAAACGTCATATTTTATGAAATATATTTTATGAAATTTTATAAAATCTGACAGATATTTTATACCTGTCTCAGTCTTAAACGTCATATTTTATGAAATATATTTTATGAAATTTTATAAAATCTGACAGATATTTTATACCTGTCTCAGTCTTAAACGTCATATTTTATGAAATATATTTTATGAAATTTTATAAAATCTGACAGATATTTTATACCTGTCTCAGTCTTAAACGTCATATTTTATGAAATATATTTTATGAAATTTTATAAAATCAGACAGATATTTTATACCTGTCTCAGTCTTAAACGTCATATTTTATGAAATATATTTTATGAAATTTTATAAAATCTGACAGATATTTTATACCTGTCTCAGTCTTAAACGTCATATTTTATGAAATATATTTTATGAAATTTTATAAAATCTGACAGATATTTTATACCTGTCTCAGTCTTAAACGTCATATTTTATGAAATATATTTTATGAAATTTTATAAAATCTGACAGATATTTTATACCTGTCTCAGTCTTAAACGTCATATTTTATGAAATATATTTTATGAAATTTTATAAAATCTGACAGATATTTTATACCTGTCTCAGTCTTAAACGTCATATTTTATGAAATATATTTTATGAAATTTTATAAAATCTGGCAGATATTTTATACCTGTCTCTGTCTAACACGTCATGTATTTATGAAATAGACATAGGTTTATCTGTCAGTTAAGTTTTATCTGTAGGTGATGAAACGGGCACTAAATCTTATTTCAATTGTTTTATACGGTTTCATATATTGTATTTATACCTATACAGGATGTAACAGAAAGGGTATATAAAGCTGAAACACAGCGATAGTCCTCATGAAACTGAACAACTTTCCCCAAGGAACATGGGTCGTACGTAACTCGAAAATAATTTTTGGATCGCCCATACTTACTCGATCAGCTGATCGGGCATTTTGTATGGGGAGGCGAAATTTTTTTTTCGAGTTACGTACGACCCATGTTCCTTGGGGAAAGTTGTTCAGTTTCATGAGGACTATCGCTGTGTTTCGGCTTTATATACCCTTTCTGTTACACCCTGTATATCACATTATTTTCGCCTCGCAAATCGCCTTACTCGGTAATAAATAGGTATACAATTACATAAAACGAGGCCAGACAATTGCAGCCATGATTAATTTGTTCCGGAACTAAATCAAAAGAAATTTGATCGTCATCTACATAAATTACGGTGTAATATGCAACGATGATAAATAACTGCTTGGACATGCGTAAATGATTTTAATTGTGGGTATAAAGGAGCCCTGCTATTGTAAATTACGTATGGCTAATTCGTTTAATAATCCATCTAAATTAGAAGATTCTTTTGGTCCGTCTTTAGTATAAGACTGGTGAAATGAAAAATGAGTTCAATAAATATTTTTGCCAACAAGACTTGTTCATCGCGTGACTTTTTACATTAGATAATAGGTTTACAGCTAAAGTAAATTCTACCAAAGATACAATATTACCTATATTCGTCCAAATAATGATTCCTCAATATTCAATCACAATTTAGGATTTAAAAATCAAGTAGCAAAGTGAGCCGGCTTATCAAAATCCCACGCTCATTAATGACGATAATAAAAGTTACATCCAAACTAAACATGTTAATTGCATTAATTTATACACAATTATATGCATTTTGGATGAAAATGAGAATTTTGATGGCAACATTGGTATCTAACCTTAGGAATTTTATTCAAGGTTCGTTTAAATTAGTTCAAGTTAATATTTTGGTATATTATGGTAACATTGATAATGCTGGCAATACTCAGGGCATCCAACGCGTGGAAGCTCACACCAAAAAACATTCACATCATTGGAATGTCGATCAATTAAACTAAATCGACCGATTTTATTTTTAACGCAGATACAATTTCACTCTCGTTTTACGCGGGTTTATCAACTTCTTTTTTTTTTTAACCTTGCGATATATTTTCTGTTTTAATAAACAGGAAAAGTCAACAAGTGGCTTTTATGATGACTCAATAAGAGATTTGTCATTCGAGTATGTAATCAATGAAATCGAATAAACGTAACATGCTTTGTAAGTAACATTATTATTGTCAATTTATAACAAAATTATCTCCTGCTTTTTATTGTGTTCTTTTTTATGTCCGGTAATAAAATATGTATCTATTCTTAACTTAATACTCTGTAGAAATTACATAAAATGCTAAGTTAAATTAGGATACCGATTACACAGCTGTACCAGAATGATTCAAGAGCAACAAAAAAAAAAGAAACTAACAAAGCGCTAATAATTTTATGAAACATAAAAGAAAACAACGGTAACTGATAGATATGTAGGTACTTGGGTATGAAAAATGTTTATAATTGTGGGTATTTCAGTTCTGCAATAAACGTGAGCTTGAGCACTAGTGTTTTCTTTGTTCTCCGACTATAGGATTCCTAACGGCTAAATACTTATCAGTGGCGACGAGTTGGACTTACGTGTGTATTAGGTACTTAGTAGAAGAGTGTTATATATAAAAAAAACAATGATCGGGAAAATTGAACCATTTAACATGGCAGTGGACAATTGGACTTTGTACGTGGAGAGGTTGGAACAATATTTCATAGTAAATGAAGTGAAATCAGAACTAAAAGTGGCGACATTGATAACCGTAATGGGAAGTGAGACTTATGAGTTATTAGTTAACCTGTGCACACCGGAAAAACCATCAAATAAAACATTTACGGAGATAGTGTCAATAGTGCAAAGTCATCTTCAACCTAAACCAAGTGTATTGGCAGAAAGGTACAAGTTTAAACAAAGAGTACAAAAACAAGGGGAATCGATAGCGGAGTACATGGCAGAACTCAAGAAATTGTCCAAAACTTGTTTGTTTGCTTCGTGTTGCATGAATACAAGTATCAGAGACCAATTTGTTTGTGGTCTGAATAGCGAGACTATTATGCAACGTTTGTTTGCGGAAGAGGATGGTACGAAGTTAGAAAAATTATACAAATTGGCAATTTCAATGGAAGCGGCTGAAAAGAATGCAGCGTACGTAGAAAAGGACAGAACCAACACGAGTAGTAGCAGTGGGAAGGTGACGGAGGAAGCGCCGTGCAACGCGGTAGCTACTAGGAGCGGGTACAGGGTGACGTCACGCGGGGGCAGCGGCGGCGGCGGGCGCGGCGGTGGCGGCGGCGGCTCGCGCGTAGCCTCCTATGTGCGGGCGCAGGGTGGGCAGTGGGGAGCACCACCAGCACCAATTACCCAATGTAGTGTGTGTGGATCGCGGCATGAAGCAAAAACATGCAAATACAAAAACTACGTATGCAAGGTGTGTTTATCAGCGGGACATTTAAAGAAGATGTGTCCTCGAGTACGGGACAATAAAACCTTAAACACGTTTAACAGTGAAGTACAGGAGGTTTATTCGGAATGCAGTGAGGACTCGGAGGAGGTAAACTTCAATGTTTTTAACGTAAACAGTCTAAAGGAATACGAACCATTCATGGTTACATTACAAGTAGATAAAACGAAACTGCGTATGGAAATTGATACAGGCAGTGCGATATCTTGTATAAGTACTAATTGTTATGGACAGTATTTTTCACATTTACCATTGGAAAAATGTAATTTAATAATGTGTTATTATACGGGTGAAAAAGTCACACCGGTAGGAAAAATAACACCCTGTGTGCGATATGGAAAGAAATTATGTAACAGTTTACCATTATATGTTATAGATCATGGTAATAAACCTTTGTTAGGTAGACAGTGGCTAGTTAAATTAAACATTCAAGTAAATACATTGATATGTAATAATCATAGTATCAAGGGAACAGAACTAAGTGTTGAATCTCTCAGTTCCAGATATTGTGAAGTATTTTCGGAGGGACTGGGGAGGTACACTGGCGGGGAGGTGAGCCTGCGTTTGCGGCAGGACGCGCGGCCCGTGTTCTTACGGGCGCGGCCGCTGGCGTATGCGCTGCGGGAGCCAGTTGAGAAAGCATTGGATCAGCTGTTGCGGGATGACGTCATCGCGCCGGTGGATACCTCAGACTGGGCAACGCCTATTGTACCGGTAATCAAACCAGACGGTTCGATTAGAGTGTGCGGTGATTATAAATTGACCGTAAATAAATGTTTAGAAGTTGACCGTTTTCCCTTACCACGTATAGAAGATTTATTGAATAAAATTCAAGGGGGTAATAAATTTACTAAGATTGATTTGTCGCAGGCCTATGCTCAATTATGTTTGACCGAAGAATCAAAAAAGTATACTGTAATTAATACACATCGTGGACTGTTTAAGTATAATAGATTAATATACGGATTATCTTCAAGTCCTGGTATTTTCCAAAGAACAATGGAACAAATATTTTCTGACATACCTAAAGTGGGTGTATTTTTAGATGATGTGATTTTAACGGGTCGGGACGATAAGGAACACTTAGAAAATTTACATAAAGTGTTACAACGGTTACAAGACTATGGCCTGAAAGTAAAAAAAGAAAAATGCACATTTATGGCTGATTCCGTGATTTATCTGGGTCATGTGATAGACAAGAACGGAATACATACAAATCCAGAAAAAGTAAAGGCAATCGAAAAGGTACCTGTTCCTAAAACAGTGACTGAAGTGAAAGCATTTTTGGGTATGGTGATGTACTATGGCAAATTTTTAAAAGATGTTAGTACAATATTAAGTCCGTTGTATGCTTTATTGAAAAAGGGAGCCAAGTTTGAGTGGACAGACGAATGCCATAAATCATTTTTAAGAGTGAAGATGATGCTACTATCAAGCGAGGTGCTGGCACACTACGACCCGACGCTGCCGCTGGTGCTGACTACGGACGCTAGCAGCGTGGGTGTGGGCGCTGTCGTCGCACACCAGTTGCCGGACGGTTCCGAGAGACCAATCGCGTACGCGTCGCGGGTGCTCCATCAAGCTGAAAGGGCTTACTCTCAAATAGATAAAGAGGCGCTAGCGATAATATATGGAGTAAAAAAATTCCATCAATATTTGTATGGAAGAAAATTTTTATTGAAGACGGACCACAAGCCGTTGGTATCCATATTTGGACCAAAGACAGGAATTCCAACGATGGCAGCATCTAGAATGCAACGCTGGGCAGTAATACTGTCTGGCTATGATTACGACATCACATATGTTAAGTCAGAAGATAACGTGGCTGATGCTTTGTCGAGACTACCTTGTGATATACCTAAAAGTAGGAGAGGAGAATATACTTATTTGAATTTTGTTTGTGAGAACTTACCAATCACCCATGACCAAATACGAGAGAAAACTAAAGAAGATGCACATTTACGACAAATAGTCAAATATATAGAGTCAGGCTGGCCAGGTCATTGCTCAGATGAAAGGTTACAACCGTTTTATACGAGAAGAAATGAACTTTATTTAGATGCAGGTTGTATTATGTGGGGATACCGGGTAGTCATTCCAGCTGTATACCGTAAAGAAATGTTAGAAGAAATACACATTGGGCACATGGGTATAGTAAAAATGAAATCTATAGCTAGAAGTTACATTTGGTGGCCAGGAATTGATGCTGACATCGAGAGAGCGTGTAAGGAGTGTCACACTTGTATAATGGAAGCGCCGGCTCCACCGAGAGCGCCTCCGCAGCCGTGGCAGTACCCGTTGGATCCCTGGTGGAGACTACATATAGATTACCTAGGTCCCATTAAAGGTACATCATACTTTGTGTTAATTGACGCCTCCACGAAATGGATAGAAGCATTCAAAATGAAAGATATAACTACAACTGCAACAATTAAGATACTTAGGGAAATTTTTGCACGATTTGGATTGCCAAGAGAGATAGTATCCGATAACGGAACTGTATTTACAAGTGCGGATATGAGAAAATTCATGATGAACAACGGTATAACGCATACTTTTACACCAGCTTATCATCCAGCCTCGAATGGCGCAGCAGAAGGGGCGGTAAAACTGGGCAAACGGGCAATAAAGAAGGCGGATAGAGATGGCTGTGACGTGGAGATAGCGTTGCAGGCATACTTGATGGCTTACAGAAATACAGTCCATGCCACTACCGGAGAAACGCCAGCAATGCTATTGCAGCGACGTAACTTGCGCTCACGCCTCGACCTTCTGCGGGAGGGCGGCGCACACCGCGCGGCCGAGCGCACGCATCATCAGCAGCAGCGGCTCGTGGACAACGCCCGAGGAGCGGAAAGACCGTTCACAGTTGGACAAACGGTGTGGGCGAGAAACTACGGTCAAGGGGAGCGATGGATTAAAGGGAAAATTATTCGTTTAGAGGGAACTCGGATGGTAATAGTGGAAGGGGAAAGTGGTATACGTATGAAAAGACATTTAGATCAAATTAAAAATTATAATAGTCTATCTGGTTTGCCGTTTCCTAGTCTGAGGGATGATGACGTCGTACAACAACAGCAGGACAACCGTCCGGATCCGACACGACGTCAGTCAGAGACGCCACCCCCGCCAGGGTACCGAACCCGGTCCGGAAGACTTGTTAAACCTGTAGTACGCCTAAATCTTTAGAAGACTATATTGTCAACTTCGCTAAATACTTGTATGTAATAAATAAGATAATATTTGTAAGTTAATAAGCTGTAAGTTTAGTATTAAGATCTAAATTATAAGAGCTAAGTTTTAGTAGGTATTAAATTAATTAGTATTGTAAGTAGTAAATAAGGGTGAAGGTGATAGATATGTAGGTACTTGGGTATGAAAAATGTTTATAATTGTGGGTATTTCAGTTCTGCAATAAACGTGAGCTTGAGCACTAGTGTTTTCTTTGTTCTCCGACTATAGGATTCCTAACGGCTAAATACTTATCAGTAACAATAATAAATAACCCACCCACAAAGATTTTGAACGAAATAATTGTCCGTATCAAGAACATGTTACATTCTGAGGTCAGAATAAAGTTACATACAAAATACTCGAGATTTTATTATCATAACAAAACCATAACATGTAAAAAGCATGTAAATCATGTTACTGTCTGATATGACAATTCAAACGACTTTTTATTGATTATCGATGCGCAGTGACATAATGGTTTCATCCTACGCGATATTTGAATAGTACATAAATGATAGAGAAGTAGAGATGTTATACTCTATGGTTATACTACAAATATTGCCAAAAGAGTTCTTTAGAAAAGAGAATACATGCAATACATAAAACAAGAATCTAGATACTTGAACTGTAATGTAAAGTTAGTAAGTAGATGATTTCAACGCAAGTATCAAATAAATCTACCATTAAAACAACAACATAACAACAACGAACAACACAACAGCATCTAACATTTCTAACATTCGGCATTCAGTATTTCTAAAATTTCTTTAACAGCATCTATTAGAAACAATGCACTCATCTTATACGAATCCATATAAGATCAGGTATCAAAAATCAATATAACCGATAGAATAATTTTGACACCCAAAAACTAGTATAGATATTTAGTTTCACTGTGGCCCTGGATTGAAGACGAAAACATGATAATAGCATGAATTAATACAATTTCCGAAGTGTGCTCTAAATATGGAAGACAGAGGAAGTAAAGCTAACGGTGGTTGAGTGGATGATTGATTCGAATATTGTTTTCTATTAGCTATGACAGTCCGTTATGCGGTTGATGTTTGGAGCTGACCAAAGCGTTGCAGGGAATTGTAACTAGTATGAAGTGATAGATTTGGAACAAATTTTGATAAATTGTTCATTGAAATAGATCAATTATTTAAAACACAAACACACATCTAATACAATATAAATAGTAGGAATACGAACGCCAAAGTAACCATAGGAAACATATTAATAACTTAGGTACCTACTTATGTAACTTGAGCTATTTAGCAATAGTGTCAGAAAACTGAAATATTTTTTTTATATGAACATACAGTCAGCATCATAAGTCGATTAACACATTCAGACTTTCAAAAGTAAGATACATCATTATTAGACGTAAAACCTTAATTATTTCTCTTATTTTGAACCTTATTCGATGTTCATTTATTTAATTCTGGAGTATTTTTGCTAAGCGACTTTCGTCCAAAATGATGTATTTTACACTTTTGAAAATCTGAATGTGTTCATTGACTTATGATGCTGATTTTACCTACTCTTGAATGTTTGTGTACTGAAAATACATACGTTGACAATTAATAGAATATTTAATAACACTGACCCACTCTTTTTGACTATATTGAGAAAATTAATTCAAAAATTAATATTACTAAACAATAAATAAATAATCACCAAATTAAATAAGCCTACGAAAATAAATCAAATAATACCAATATTGTAAAAACATCAATACATGGGCATTATGTGGGACGTAGTTTTATGATACTACCGTATTTGGGGACGCAGCTGGAGTTGAAACCGAAACGAAAACTGATACAATGATGTTGACAATGTCAGACATACACCTTACAAGGCAGACCTTAATGTAAAGTATGTTATAATAACTATTGTAAATTATGCTAATAGAACAAAGGAATCGGTAATACCCAGTTAGTAACACACTTAGGAATGGATAGAAAAGCCTATTATGGAGGACAATTACTAAAGTAAAGACCTTCTAATACTTACCTTAGTTTTCCGATCACGACTCACTGTATAGTTACAAGCCAATGTAAATAAAAGTAAGTGACCTATAATTTTTATTAAAGACATACTTCTTAATATTAAAATAATATTGCTAAATTAAAACAAGTATTTGCAACGAATGATATGCTAAGTATAAAAGTCACACGTCCAAGACAAGCAAAACAAGTGAACGCCTAAACATGTCCAATAAAACATTTGACATACTTCTAAACACAGACCAAAGCTCCAGAGAAGGAATGCAGCTAATGCACGGATGTAAATAAACCACAGATGATGATTGTTTGCTTCCTAAAACATAATTGTAGTGGACTATACTCTAAAAGGAATCAGTTGTAGAGGTTGTTTATAAACAACCCAAGATCATAGTGCAACCACTTCTGAGAATTTAGATGATGCTATTCTTGTCCTAGAGAAGACAAGAGAGGCCATGACAGAAGGTAATGCGATAATAAAACTATGTAATAAAACAAGCTTGAACAAATAAATAATCAAAATGTGTTATCGATGCATTAGAATCGGATGTTATTGTATCCCGGAGGAAGTTAACGCGATACGAGTTTAGCGGACTATCGGACTACAAATAATATCCATCGATGACAAATAGAACCTGCTTAATAGTCAGCGCAGCTTCTGACTTTCTTTGGTCATATCCATTAGAGAGAACCATGGAGATTTTGTCACTAATTCTCATTTGTCGCAGACACTAGAAACAGAATACAACATTACGTGTGATAAGAGTGCTTCTAAAAGTATTTCTGGGGAGCAGGTTTCATAGTGCATTATTTACGTGGGATCAGAGGCCAAAATCTACTAATTTAAAATAGCCTCAGTTGTGTGTCGGCACAGTGTCAATGGCATTTTTGACACATTTGGTGTTTTGCTAAGATTTTGCTAAACAATGGCGTACAGTGATTGCGACCAAATCTGTCAAAAAATGCCATTGACATTGCCGACACAGTACTGAGGCTATTTTAAATTAGCAAACTTGGGCCCCTGATCTCAATGAAAATTGTATTATCGACTCGCTTGGACAAACCACGACAAATTGACTCACACGAGCTGATGCAAACAGAAATCAGACTGGAACTGACGGCTTGTCATATTTGAGGATTAGCTAACGCGGTAACAATGTGAAAGAAATAGCTGTCGATAAGTAGTGAGTTACTTTACTGTTGATGCTCATTGCTTAACAAGATTAACACAGAAATATAGATTGTTGTAGACTGAAATTAAATGCTTTAGTGATATAAAATGATAAGACCTAAATAGCTGCTCCAACGACAAGAGTCTAACTCATGAATACCTATTATGATGAGTAAGGTGTAATTTTTGTGTAGCAATATGTTAAATGATAACCAATTAACAAAGAAACCAAGAAAGTATTCCTAAATATGAAGTTCCACAAACTAAACTTTGCTACCACATTCGTCTCTCAAGCACTTATTGAAGACACCATAACCGCACCATAACAGTATAAAATTTAAGAAACGGTATCCACAGCATCCGACAAGTAAATTTTTTACGAGTCGTTCAAAGCCGTGCTAAATACAGACTAATTAATCGAGACAAGACGAAGGAAGCTATTAATGTACGGGATGTGGACTTATGTTCCACGAATTATGATTATAGAACTGATAAAACGATGATTGAAATTTCGTGGGCGGGACGCGATGGATAGATAAAAGTGGGGGTTCGACAGTTGAATGTGTGATAGTTTGCATTACTTAGGAAAATAATACTTATACATAAATTGTATGTACTATGTATCTAGGGTAACCTGTTAATAGCTTACATCTATACCTATATTAGTTTTAAGTTGCCTAAATAAATAGATACGCTAAGAATTATAAGGCGCAAGTAAATAAACAAAAAAAGAAGTTTCATAAAATAATACACTTCTAGATAAAGATATTGTATTACATGGTGTTAATTTGATAGATGGGTCATCATCTCATTTAAGAGTTAGACTCCTGTCGGTGGAGCATTCGTCATTTAGGCATATCTTAGTCAAATTTAAAAGCATATTTCCCACACCCAAACACACTTTGTTCACTTCAAACGCTTCTAATAATTATTTTAGCAAGGCTGTAAACACCCACCCAAAAATAGCACTATAATGTATGGATTAAGGCCTATTTGCATGGAATACTAAAGCTAGGCCTAACCTTGGGGATACCAGGTCGATAGCATTAGTTTTAACATTCATTCGTATTCAGATCAGAGCTGTCGGCTGTCTGTTGACGTGAAACGACCAAATCCATTTCCGGGGTTAACTTCGCTGTGTTTATTTTAATTCGTTCTTTCATCAATTAGCTAGGAATTATTTCCTCTGTGTTTTTATTTATATTTTTCTGTCGGTGCTGATAAACTTTGGCTATATAGAACAGCCAAGATTCATTGGTTACAAAATTTAAAACAAAATCTGATTCTATTATAGTTATTCGATTCTTTTGTTTCTTATCACATTATCACTAAGGTAATTTCTTTCATCTACTTAGAAACATTTGTCAGATTAAAGTAGTTTCTCATTACACTTTCGCGTCTAATCAAAATCAAATCAATTCTGAAAATTGGATTACACATCGTAAAAAATGTTTAATAAAAATAAGTTAACAGTTTCAAAAGTCCGATAATTCGCAAACCTGCTTTACTGGGCAATACATATTGCGATTCGGTTGGCGAAATTAATAATTATAGGTAACGCCATAATCGGTTAAGCCAACAACCAACAACGGTGTCTGTTAGCAAATCCATTATCACCGCCTATCCAATGGCCCAGAAATAAAACAAGTTGAGTAAACTTTAAATAAAATAAAAGCAAATTCAAGTTAATAATAATACTAGAATTAGGAATCATAACATTTGGATTATAAACAGAGAACAATAAGTAAAAGTATTTCCACCGACAAGAAATTTAAATCAAGACATTAAAAAGTGTCATTAGCATTTGATGATTCAAATAACCAAAGCCAACAATCAATAAAACGACTTCATTAGTACGTTTAAAAATCACACGAAAAATAAACATTCCGATGCAAACGTATTAATTATTTATGAACGACATAAAAATGCTCGGTAAAACGATTCAATATCCTTTCTTTCTCATGCGTACGTTTATATTTTAAAGATAAGCCACTGGGCACACGTAATCAAGCTGTAGATCAAATATTTTGAATCAGTCGTTATTGTGACAGCTCGTAATCCGAAGCCGAATACAAAATCAATATCGTGTTACTTTACCTTCACGCTCATCACGGTGGCCTATAAACCATGAAATATTGCCTGCAGCTTGCTTAATATGTTCCGGACTAAAACAATAATTTGAATCCACAAAACCCATTTGAATATAATGATGGTCCTCTGAGTCACACGGCTGTCTAAAATCTGATTTATTATCCACTAGCTATATATATCAAGCACAAAATGTTGCAGATGAAGAGATTTTAGAAGATCAATTAGACTAATGAGTCGTAAAAGTAGAGTTAAAAAAGCAGCGTTTAATGAAGACCACTTTACACTGCTTTATAACCGTGTAGATTTAAAATAACTGTTGCATTCATTATGTTATCATAAAACGTAACTGTTACAGTAAATACTAGGTAACATTCTTCAGTAAACTCTCTGAATTTAGTAAAGCTGAAGGTGTTTCGCATTTGGTATTCTACTAACAATGGCTTACACTGATTGCGACCAAATGTGTCAAAAAATACCATTGACACTCTGTCGACGCACAACTAAGGCTAGTTTAAATTAGCAGACTTGGGCCCGTGATTAAAATTTTTCCAACTCGCAATTTTTTTAACAAAGCCTAAAGTGCCGAACCTAATAAAGTAATAGAACATAAAAATTCATGTCAGTCAAACCGCAAAACTGATATAAATAACGCGAAGGTTGGGGTCGACGCACCGACTCGTGAACCTAAAGCCTTAGAAGCTACGACCACTGATAGATCGACGAGTTGAAATGCAATACTTACTGATACTGTAGTATTATGTTCTAGTACTTCATTGAGGGGACTGTGAAGCTCTGTTTGTTATCATACGTATTATGTTACTTTGCTTTCTCTT
The DNA here is from genome assembly GCA_947563765.1 of Anarsia innoxiella. Classification (NCBI taxonomy): domain Eukaryota; kingdom Metazoa; phylum Arthropoda; class Insecta; order Lepidoptera; family Gelechiidae; genus Anarsia; species Anarsia innoxiella. The sequence goes on from OX387392.1 coordinate 410,132, forward strand.
TGCTAATTCCTATGCCAGCTTTCATATTGGTTATTTTAAAAACCCTTCAATCAAACGTGTTATTTTATGATATAATTAGAACCTACCCATATAAGTTTTTTTTTAACAAATTGATAGATAAAACACACAAAGCATTAGCATGAAGTAAAGGTTAGAAAAAGTGTATTAATTTAATGAAACGGAAGCTCAAAGCGGACTCAGCCACAAAAAAGTAGACGTGCGTCAAATTAATGGACACCCATAGAACGAAGCTTGCTTACAGAGTGAAGAGTATACCTACTAGGTAAGTGTTATAGATAAACGTTTAGGAATATTTCATTTACGAATGGGAATGATAAGAACGGAGAACAAAATTATACCTATTAAAAAGTATTTTATTATCATGATAATGAAGAAATAAATTTTGATAATTTTAAATTGTAACATGAAAAACGATAGCTTATAGATACAAAAGTCAATACAAGAACTAGGTAACAACACTAGATTATAAATGACAACGGAAAGCTATAAACCTTAAGCCGTTAGATTTTCCAAAGAGACATTCGCCATTCTCCACGCACTGGACAGTCAACAATTACTCTACGCCAACGTTACGACGTGAGTCGCCTATCTAACATCCTCACACGCCGATACTATCGCCAATTTGTCATCCATAGCAACTTCTGCATCCAGCAATGTGTCATTTCATTAACAAAACACGCATTGGTAATAGTTCCACGGAGATTCTTAGATTGTATTCCACTCGCGTGCAGCTATCTTCGATCTCTCTATTTGGCATGTGACGCTCTCTGAAGGAATCTGTAGAATTGCGGTAGAGAATACATCGATTCAATTACGACGTATGAAAAATATGAACTAAAAAATAGGCCAACGATCGATATCCACATATTGTGCTTGCAAAATTTCCAAGAATTTTGATTAAGCAAGTGTGCTAACAATGACGAGGAAAAACTTGAAAAGTCTTGATAAGATATTAGAACAACACATGAAAACATGACAGTACTGATGATATAATAATCCAATGATATAAATAGACAATAGAAAGTGACAAAGCCAAAAAGACACGGACATGAAACCATATAAGAATCTGATATGAAATGGAAAGCCGACGACAAAGTCTGCAAAGGAAACTGAGCAAACCGCAAAAACAATAATGGACCGTAACTAACTGGTGACTTTCTCACGATATTTCTGCAACACTGCAACAAACTATAGCAAAAATATTTATCCGTCTATTCTTCTATGGTTTGAATTGAAATAACTTTGAAGGTTAGAACGTTATTCTATTCAGAGGTTAGCCACCCACGGTCGAACTAGATCCATATCAAGTTTAATTAAACGAGTCAAATAAGTCTTGCCTCTTCCATCGTGAAAACGTTCCACAAACAGGTCACTGGGCTCCACTTTTTTCTACAAAATGAAATGTATCACAGAAAGAAACTTATTAATTATAAACTACTTCGAAACCCTGTAGTCCTGTGAAAGCTGTTATTTAACTTCAATGTCCAGTTATCTCATAACAGTAATATTAAATTTCATTCCGTTAACCCTACCTCTGGTGTTTTATTACTGAAGTTTATTATAACAGTGCAGTATTTTTGCTAACATTAGCAACAGATGGATTATGATTTGGTATCTCCATTATGGAAACTGATGGCCTTAGTTTAAATAATGTCAAAAAAGTCAGACTAAATACCAATTGCGGACTTTTTGCGACTACTCCAGCTAATTGTAACAGTACAAGCAAATTATTTACGCATTACCTGGACATTGTCTGTCTAATTGCAGCTCGTTGTTTTGCGTTCAGTTGCGTCATGTTTTTGCTCGTGTTTTTTTTTTATTTACTGCCAGTTCAAAGATGCCGGCATTTTCAGCAATAATATCTTGTTGAGGTTCTGTCAAACTCTTTTACATTTTCTTTTAAAGAAACATATGTTATGAGTCCCAGTTGAGGACTTTGACAGTTAGGAACATTGAGACCTTTTTAACTTTCTTGTTTATTTGTGAAAATGTTTATACTTAGTAACCAATTATTTCAACTGCTTTTGTTATTTTTAGTGCCCTACCTTTCTTGCACTGGCGATCCTTAGTCACGTACATAAACCCATTCCTGCCAGCTCATCTCCCACAATTACACATATAATAACGTATTGTACAAAAACGTAAGAATGGTGTCCAAAATCACAGTAATTTCAGCGATTAACTTTCTATGCGCTTGCGCACGATCTCCGCTGAGCTCGTTTATCACGCGACATTTGAACGTGTACAAAACATAATACGTTATTAGAATTATGCTTTAATCATTTGAAATTATTATAAACAAAGGTCTTTTGTGCATAATTTGTGTGTACATTGTGCTTAAGAAAATTTCTATGTAGATAATGCTGTTTAGTGAATTTAATAATTTCTCTTCAAGTATTGTTTTTATGTGAATTTGTCAAGTTTATGTATGAAAGTTGATGATAATTTCGCACGGATATACCTCAGTATCGTTTCGCTAATATTATACTTTTTTAGTTATTAAGTTGTCAAGTTGTGAATATCCTCTGACTCTAATTGCTAGTATCAATATCGCATTATAATTTTAATTACATCGCGTGTTAGTATTATTTTCTTTTTTACTTAACTCAGATTCCTTATCAAATAGAATTTCAAAGTCAGTAATTCATCATCATCATCATGTCAGCTTATGGACGTCCACTGCTGGACATAAGCCTCCCCCAAAGATCTCCACAACGACCGGTCATGTGCTGCTCACATCCAACGGCTTCCCGCGACTTTCACCAGGTCGTCAGTCCACCAGTCAGTAGCTATTATAGTTATTTCAAAATATGAATATTAAAAAGGTAAGTGGTAAAGGAAACCCTTTGAATTGATTCCCGACGAACACGCTGAAGCAATAACGTATTCCGGTTCCTTTAGAAAAGGTGTGAAAAGGATGCGAGGAGGTAAAATTAGATCAGTGGGTACTACTTACACTACTACAGCTACATTACGAACTTCATCGTTTGAATGTTTTCTTATTGAAATGAAAGAGCTCATTTTTGCTGAAAGAAGACGTTCTCTTCGGGAAAATAAGGGTTCTTTTAAGTGATCAAAAAGAATCTTTATCTTGAATAAGCTAGTCTACAATAAACTACGTACTTACGCGACTTAAAAAACAAAGCCAACGCTCAAAGAATCACACAATTTTCTAATCCAACTCAAAGTCAGCTTTATCAAAACACAATTCCGTATTTTTTCCAACAAAGCAATCTAAAAAGCCACAGAATTCCTTGCAAATATAGTCTATTGTTTCAACTAAACTCGAATACAGTAGAATTAAGATCTTTAAAAGATTATCAATGACGTGAATCGCTTGTTAGTGGGATTAGTGGCAGTAGCAGTTGCGACCAATAAACATCAATTATACGACGTCCTTGGTCGTGCTTGCGTGAGTGCTTCAAGTGTTCAACTCTTGTAGAATTGGTATTATTTACTTAATTTGTTGGTAACCACAATAGTATCTACCTCTACAAACGTGTTATTCTGATTGGCGTGTTTGATTTTTCTTTTAATCTGCACTGCATAATTGCGATGTCTTTTGATGTCTCTGTTTAGTTTTGTATGCTTTACTAAGAGTATTTCTCTCATTTTATGATATTTTCATTTTTACGCATGATTAAACAAATAAATACTTATTTAAAGTGTGATATAGGTAACAATACTACAGATTTATCAAATAAAATTCAATTTGTTCGAAATAATAACAAATTGTAAACGCATTATGGTGTGCGGTTCGATTACTGATAACATACACGTGGCAGTCCGTGCCTCTATACATACAGGGGTCACTGCCCATACGAAACAATACTGAAGAATCTGACCCAATAATGAAAGCGCAAACAGAAAAGGAATTGAGAGGAAAAGGAATAGCTTGAAAAAGTTTGATTAATGTTAAACAAAGACAGAAGATGCAAGACTAGCATGAAAAGTGAATAAGCCCCGGATTTTCAATAGACAGATAAAAAAAACCGACAGATGAAACAAATTACTTATATCTATTTCATAAAATATGACGTTTTAGACAGTGACAGGAATAAAATATTCCTAGGAATACATTTTAACCTTAACAATTGAAAAACCGGACCTAAGACAGATTTCAAGCCTTTATGATACCTTTCAAATATAGAACCCTGAACAATATGAGCTAAAGTACAAAATACATAACGTCTTATAAAGGTAGAAGTAGATCTAAGAAAATTGCACAATTCTTTAAGTGGTTAGTTTCTATGAGTACGAGAACAAAGATTGAAACATAAAATAATTTCTAAATCATAATAATATTCGAGTTGTTAGGAAATCATTACCCCCTTTGCGGTTGATTAGAGTAATAACCATAATGTACACACATTTCCTGCCAAATGTACACACTGTTACTACTACATTTCCTCTTTGAACGAATCCGAAAGATCATAAAACGGGTAATAAAATATTGTTCCGTGACGCAACATTCGATACTTGCACCTTTGAGCAAGACGCGTTTGATAAAAGTTTGTTTGTTTGTTGATAAATGTGGTTGATAAAACACTCATAGTTCACTTATAGAGAAATTTCGATGCACTGCCTGCAATAGATAAATTTTCTATATAATTTGTTTAAAGTTGATACTTGTATAGATTACAAAGAAAGCGCTTTTGGTATCACGATTTAGGACATCTCTTTCGTTCTTATAGCTGAAGACAGAGAAAAACTAATAGGTGAAGTACACAAAGGTTGTCAAAGCATGCAAGAAGATATCACAATTACGAACAAATCGAACAATGCGTCATTTAGTTCCCGTTTCACCACCTATAGATAAAAAGTAACTGACAGATAAACCTATGTCTATTTCATAAACCATGACGTTCTAGAAAGAGACAGGTATAAAATATCTATGAGATAAATTTTATCTATGGGTGGTGACACAGGCCTTTAGTGTACAAAGACAACATCTTGCAAACAATTTCTTGGAACTCAACAACGCTTTAAGAACACTTGAAGAACAAATTAAATAATAGACTCATCCCACTGAACCCACATAGGAAGCAAGGAGCGTGGATAGAAGTGGTCAACTTGAAGCTGTAATAAATCCTTCCGCCACTACTGGAGGGCAGGGCTGGATTTAGGGTGGGGTCTCCTAGAATATATTACGTAAATGGGGACCCCATTTGGGTAAAAAATTATATTTTAAATGCCCATTTAATGACCAGGGCCACGGCCAGAACCGGGACTTAAACATTATACATTGCTGTTATTTAAATCTGATCTTTGAAGTTACAAACTATAGTAAAGAGAAAGATTTGACTCGAATTTTAGTAAAAACACCAGAATCACGCTTGTCGAATTAATTTTTATTCTTTAAGCAGGTATATGAGTGCCATCACAATACCGAATCCAACATGTGCGTTTAGTTTCATATACAATGCTCTAGTCTCCGTTTAATAAACAAAGTCCAGACAATACAAGCAAGTACAAGGAATCTTTTCCAAGATGAATCCGTCACTGGTACGAGGGGGATCGCGCGCAGCTGCCGACAATTGAAACAAATGACTGAGGCGCCATCAAGCCGATGCTATCGACCACCAAGAACGAACACTGAACTGCCAGAACCAATTCTTGTAGCTAGAAATTTCTGGAATTTTCCAGTTAAATCAAAATATGTCATTGATGATGAAATAACCTATTTCTAAAGCATTGTAGATGATTAAAATGTAATTAGATATACAGGATGTCCTAGTTATACGTTATTAAACGATTTGAGAACTAATAGCTGCAGTTATCAAACGATTTAAGCCATTATAATTCTCAAATATAGTTTTATTTATTTGACATTTAAATTCATATCCTGCATAGATATTACGTATTACATTATTAATGACGTTTGAAATGATATTTTACTGATCACCTAGTTTATGAATCGCTTCATCTGTGTAGGTTAGTGCCTATAGTACTTATATAGCACCAATAAAAGCTAATTAGCAAGAATTTATCCCCTCACATAACCAGTAATCCAAAACAGTTTGAATTATAAACACAAATAGTACTATCAAATAGTAAAGCTAAGGGTTTACGCGTTAACCTAGTTATACTGTTTGTCCAAGCGTTATCAGGAACTCTAATAATAAAACCGAGTTTGGCGTCCGTTTGTTCAGCCTTGACTCCTAGCGGATGCTGGTGTACGATAACTTTGCAAACATCGAAAAAAGTTTACCAGGAATCTTATCAGAAGGACTTATCGAAAGCTTATTTAGCGGATTAGAGCCCAACTTCTTGATAATCAAGGTCTTGGCTTGACCTTGAAGAAGGTATCGCCAAAATGTTACCTATTTAATTAATTAGTAAATAGCTAGATAGAAAGAAAGAAAGTAATAAACAATATTGTGTTTTGAATCCAGATTCTCTTGTTGTTGCTCTTGGCTTTGTCGTTCAGAAAGTTTTAATGAATACGACAGCCATTATATGAAATTAAAGCCCATCAAAAACAGTAAAGTATATCACAATATAATTTTAAAAATAGCTTTCAAATCAACGGAATTCCACGAATCAAACAATCGGTAGTAAAGCGTCAGGAATTTCTCAAGGCGCCGTATTGTTAGCGCTAACTGTACCCTCACTTCTCTTTAATTAGGAGTTAAACACGTTCTCATGGATAATCGCTCATGATTCGAAAGTCGAACTAATTCTCAATGGGATTTTTTTTAAAGAATTCTTGCAAGGGCAACGTCCAGCCAGTGAACAAGCCCAGTTTGACAAAAGATTGGAATCCAGTCAATCTTCACGCGTTGGCGCCTTCGATGGAGATGATTATAAAAAAGATGGTATAAAAACTGCTTCAAGTCATTGTACTATTTAATATACGAGATATTACGTCTGTGGGGCTACGCTCTGGAATGCAGCTTTCGATATTGATGATGACAAAACATTTTTAACATCTGATAAGTTTCAATGAGAAGTACATGTAACAATACGCGCTTTAAAAGTTATTACTTATTAAAATTTTAATAATGATGTAAAGAGTAATGAAGAAATCCCTTTTATGGGGCTAAGAAAATAATTACCACAAACAATTGCACTTAAGACAATAAAATGTATCTAAGTACTTACTTAAATAAATAATTAATTACAAGAAGATGGAACTTAATGAAGCATTTGGATGCAAGCGTCCCAAGTAGAATGGAATTTGACCGAGATTTGCTTTAGAAGTCAATATGTCATTGGCAAGACGCATCATGATGCAAAATATTGAAATGTTCGCATTCCAGAATACCGGAGTGACACGCACATGCAACGTCGCGTGCGCCGCAAAGAATTCGCTTAGCTGCTAAACACAGTCCTGGATTACCAACCACACTTTCGCTTGTCAACCAGCTGTTTTTTTGTTGCAAAAGTAACAATTGGTGTATTGTGTTGCTGAAAGTAGGTTTCTTCGTGTCTAATGTAAAGCAAACATCGAATGAAACTACCAATTTCTTTAGTTTTCCAATTGAGGATAATTTATACGCTGTTAACGCGTCGTGTCGCAGATACTGTTTCATTTGTGAATCATCGATAAAACTGATTGATGATGCGACATTTGGACATTCTGGGAAAAACTTTAGAAGACCCATTCAACAACGCTGACCACAACTCCTATAAAGTGGTCTTTTAGTAAAAGAGTTCCGCAAACCGCAAAGAGATTAGTATTTTGTCGACCATCTGTTTCGAAATACTAAAGTAGCATTTACTTGGTACTGCAAAGTATTTAGCAAGCCCAAATAACCATCAATCTTAATTGACCGCCTAAACACAAACATCTTTAAAACGATCTCTAGATTGATCCATCAACCTTCGAGTTCTCAATTTCAATCTAGTTAAGGACAATGCAGACTCGAACGAGCAGAATGTCGCAAGTGCCACCTACAGAGAGCGTGAGAGACCAGACTATTGTGTCCCAACCAGTTCTCACATAAAGATGTATGCAAGACCGACAAGAGCCATCTGTAATAGTGGGCCAGCAGAAACCGCGAGAAATGTACGTCTTTGCACAATAACAGGAGGTGCTGATAGATAATTAGCATCTCGGCAGAGACAATTACCTGTCAGCTACTTTGCTTTTGTAGCAGATGAGTATTGTAATGATGTAGTTACGGCATATATTACCTACCGATATAGAACGCACGAGTTTGAATTAATACTGTCTATTGATCTGATAGATAGGAATATAGAAGACACATCAAGACTCTCTTCTCAAACAAACACTAAAACGGGAATTCCAATAATTCCAAAAAGACTTATCTGTTTGGACTATCCTATGCAAACACCCCTTTAGCACCTTCAAGTTATTTGGAAAATATTCACCCCCGTCCTAAACAAATACAGCAGTCGTGATGTTATTTAATTTGAGCTAGTTCGTGAAGCGACACCACAGATTATCAACAATCTAGTTTCTGATTGAATTCACACGTTAAAGTGAAACACGAGTTTTTATTGTCAATACTTATGTAGAAAATAGATCAACGAACTTAATTAATAGGCATTGTCTTGAAGCGAAGTTTTTCTTCGTGTAGAATTCAGTTCAATTAGTTGATTGGATATCGAGATTATGAAGATAAAGGTGTCTTGATATAAACTTTCTAAAATATTAAACAAGCCTTTTAATTTGACTGCTTTTAATTCGATACATTTGAAATTTGATGTTAATGTTCTCACACAATCATAAACTAAGTTAAATTAATCTACTTAAACTGATACTCACCGCCTTCTTTAATAGATTGTAAATGGCGCGTTTGATAGCGCAATAAGTACAAGAATTTAAATCGCACCTCGTTACATCTAGCTAGACCGAGAAAATCTATTTAATTCTAAATGGTGCTAAACTGAGGCTGATCTCAACACTAATTCATCGAATTCTAGCTATCAGTGCACATTAAGTCTACCTGATTGAATCCTAAGTGATCATTTTCCAGTAAAAAATCTGTTTTAACCTTACCACAATTGAATAGTTTATTGTAATTGCTACTTCGTATAGGTACCCAATTAACTTAAAATGCATTAAAACAGTATTATAAGAACTATAAACAAGATAAGAATTTAAATTAAGTTTAAATACAATTTAAAAAGGCCTTTGAAGATGACGGATAAGCTGTTGAATAAAAAAACACAAAAGGCGAGGCGTTAAGGGATAAATTATGTATCCCACAGCCTTCTGAGCCGTTCACGCCATCCTCCATTATTGTATGGGTCATAATTGTATATTTATTTGAGTTTCTCATAAACGGATCCTTTGACAAAAGGAATCTTAACATTGGTATTCTGTGTCTTAACTGTAGAATAATAACCACAGTTATGTTTAAACACCAGAATAAGAAGGTAAACAATGGGAAAATAATAATGAGATTTGAGAAATCGTAATTTTTTAAGCTTATTCAAAATGCAAACAATCATTGTAAATCTGAACTTCGGGTTATAGGATTACTTAATATTGGAGTAACGGATGAATCACTAATGCAATTCGTGATTGAGACGGTTCTGACGCACACTGACTCACTTAAAGGTATCTACTACGAATATTTGCGTAAATCTGAATTAGGTAGGTAGGTAGGTACCTATTTTAGTAAAAATATTTTTCCAGTAAATATTTTGATATACCTACCAGTACCATATTTAAGAATATACAATATTGACTTCCAAAGTGTTATTATGGTCGACATGAATGACGCACAGAATAATAAAAGATGTCGAGATAATTGATAATATTAAATAAAACTATAAAAAACAAGAATAAAAAAGAAACATTAGAAAATCAAGTATGAAAAACTTGAACTAGATAAATGAGACAGTAATGATAAAGCAGTAGAAGATGAAAAGAATCCCGTCACTCCCACACACTCATTAAAATACTGTCACTCTGTACTGACATAATTTTGCTACTATTTGTAAACTACCGTCATCATTTATTATATCATGTCCTATTCATTGAATACAATAATAAGTTCTATTGTGATCGCGGTACATGTGAAGTTCATAAACATAACAAGGACGGGTCAGATATTTTCAGAGTTCTTTTTTGTTGTAATTATGTTGTCGTTTAAACACGTTGCGATATTTATAGAAGTAACGAAGGCCGGCACAACAAAGTTGACTTAAAAATGTTATTTAACGTCACCTCATAAATAAATATAGATACAAGATTTAAAAAAGGAACGGTAAAGAACAGTAGGAATATAAAACTTGTGTGGCCTTATAATAAAATTGCTATGAAATTGTTCACAATAGACTATAAAGCTGTTCGTGGGCCGACATGCCTACACATAAGTCTTAACTTACCTGGTAATAAAGTCCAAGTTAGGGTTTAAAAGTTTATAAACGCACTGATAAAGATAAATTCAGTTGGAGCCCTTCAGGGCGATCACTACACCATAGCACATTGCACACTGGAAAAGTTCGATCGCGCGCACTGTCGCGGCTAGTTCGCTCGTTCGCGCTCGGTCTGCAAGCGACGCGACTCATGCGTCGCGCGCGGAGGTTCGGCGCGGAATGAACTCCCGCGCAGCCGCTACTCCAGCCTGCTTAGCATCATCGCATACTGATGCACAAACCTGAGCTTATTTGCATTGCGGTTCAAGTTAAGCCTCATCTAAACAAAGTTCTTGGAAACTTCGTACATTAGTTGTTACTGTTGAATCTTATACAGGTTCTTTGGAGAATAGATCTTCAGTAGTTTTATCAATATCATCTATTCTATCATTCGCACTGTAAATACACACACAAACTTGTGCCCATAATAAGTAACACACTTTTTTACGCTTAGTTAAACGATACCAAACTAACAAGAAATCTACACAGAACCCAATTAATCTTTCTATCCCGTCGATATAAACTGGTTTCTTTATCTATTACAAGTATTACACTGATAAGTTTATAAACACCTTATTTCGTCCGCCTATCTTGGAGTGTGACAGCTTTTTAATCTGATTGATTATTATCTACTGCATATTTCTCATAGTTGATGTTATGTCTAGTTGTTCTATTCTATGTCGTGGCATATTTTTTGTAACGTGGTAATTTCAAGGCATGTGGCATAATTATTTAAGAACCAACTGTATCGTAAACTGCATTTCTAGTTTATAGGTACCTATGTTAAATCAGTAAAAAGTACAATACAGGTAGATTATAGGTACCTACTACCTTTGTTATTCCACAAAAACTGCCACAAGCAAGAACCACAAAAGCCTCTCGAATAAGCGCATAAATCGTTAATTAAGGTAGAAACACTAAAACCACGTGTTCATTGTTATACTGAGCCAATTAGTCACTCTGATTTTTCCACTCGCTACAGGTTGAAATTAAAACCTCATTGCAGGTAATGTTGGACGTATTAAACGACTGGCCTCATAAAGCTTAACAATTTTTTGAACGAAATTAACTTCGCAAATAAACACAATCCCCCTTATTACAAAACGAGGTTTAAAGATAGTCCGACGTTAGTTCGTCTAGTTTGACGTTTTGTCCATAGCCGAAACGTCAAAAGAAACGAACTAACGTCGGACTATCTCTAAACCTCGTTTTGTAATGAGGGGGCATACCTTCCACATAAAAGACAAGATAACAATTTGGCAGAAAACAAAAGAACGCCTAGATACTTTTTTCGTGAAGTTAGATTGAGTTCGATCTTAATTTTCATGGTTCCAAAGACTGTTGCAGACCAAAACTTTCATAACCAGCCTGTACACTAACGATCCTAATAATTTTTAATAAATACACGTGAGCTATTACTAAATGAATCCACGTGGCGCTGAAGGACCAATCTTATCGGGAATGAAAGATGCAGTCACGTGAGCGATTGCTTAATACCTGACCTTCGATTTGCAATCTTTACACGTGGACATTGAGACTAAATAGCGGGATGATGGCGCCTGAACGATGCGAACTAGGTAATTATTACTCATTTTTAAAAGGTCTGTTATTGAAGGAAAGATGTATAAAGAGCAAAGGGAAATAAATGATGTAGTGTCAAATACTAATGAACCCAAGTAATGCTAATAAGATTGAAATTGAAGACTGCCCTGAAAAGGAAAAAAAAAAACAAAACACAATCAAAGTCAAGCTAAAAAACAGCAATCTGTGAAGTTCAAGACATCTCTAAGAAACAAAAGACGATCACAAGCAACAAAGCCAATCAATCCATTGAAAACATGACTGCAAACGACTTCGAAGCCCGAAGAGATCCAAACAAGACAAAGTACAGTTCAGCAGTTGAAATATGGCAACGATTAGCGTTTCCCGTGCTGTGCGCAGGAGTTCCGCGTCACACGCCGCTGAGCAAAAAACAATGCGGTGTAGTGAGCGGGTGCGGCGATACTCGTACTTTATGGAACTCTGGATTAAATACCGGGAAGGCTATGAACGGGATCTTTATGATGGCTTTGTTGAATATGATGCAGAAAACAGAAATTAACATTTTAGTAATTGAGATGATATACGCATTATTTCAGATAGCAAAATTAATGCCAAAGTACACTCTATTGTGATACTTACAATACCCATATTTGCAACCCTGGATCCACGGTTGAATCTCAAAAGAATGTTAACTAAACAACACTTTTTCTATTGAAAGTAAATGGTCACTTGTAAGAATTAACCTGATCTCATTCACACAGCCTCTAAACAAACAAATAGTTGACACCTTTCCGACAGAACCCAGTGACTTCTGTTAAAAAGAAAGAACCAACGAAGATGGCGATGATTATCATGACTTACCCGATCATCTTATTATTGAGATAAGTACCGAACGTAATATAAACACATTAGTCACGCCAGCAACAATTTTAGCAACAAAATTGGACTTGTCAAGCTTAGCAAGTAATTTATTGACGAACGTAAAGTCAAGATTAGAAGTGATTGCGTTTTAGTCACAGAAAGCTAAATTAGTATGCAGTAAGAGTCTAGAATAAAAACTGTAATCAGTGCTACTAATATGATGCTTATTATGCTTCGACGGTAATCAATAGTAACTTCCCTTTGAATCTCTTAAATCACGAGGTTTTTGTAAAAGAAGCTTTGTTTCATTAGCGTAGCGAACCATTACTTTAATTTTCACTTCTGATAACTTTTATTCAATTGTTTTTACATACGTACCAACTTAAATAATTTGGGAAGTAACACACATAAATCGCCTTTTTTCTACTCGTTAATTTATTAGTAAGTAAATAATCGCGTGTAATAAATTCTGGGGAGCCAACCGTGACTGCTTAGGTGTCCGGAGTAGCATTGGTATTAGAAAAGAGCGAGGAAGCATTGTCACGGATGTTTTTATTTGCGGCATTACATATAACCGCTATATTAGCCGTATTGAGCTATTACCTCTTCTAGGTGATTGTATAAATACTAAAAGAGCTCTTCATTTAGTTTCGGGCAGTAGTGGTCCGAATCATCGCTAGTTTTTGCTATTGAAAAAATTCACATAAAATTGTTAATCGATGTCAATTTTATCAAGTTTTTCCATCATTTTATCCCATTGATAAAAAAAACTCTTTTGAGTTTTACTGTGAACCGTTCCGTGACCCAAATAACATCATATTTTGTATTTTAGGCATCAACTTTTTCATACAGTTGCGAAAGTTTATTGAATTTTTTGCCATCATCATTTTTGTCACGTAAAAATGCTCCATTGGTAAAGCAACTTTGTGAGTCTTTAAATATACAGTTTATTTAGTAGGAATTTAGTACTTATCTATTCACATTCTTAGTAAGTATCACGAATTTTGCATCGAGTGAATCGAATTGTGAATCTCTATCAAAGGTTGTCTCTTGACTTGTTGGCATGACTTCCTCAGCTTCCTTACTTGAATTAATGTTATGAAATCCGTCAGTGCTTGCACACGAGGCTGGCTACCGTTTGCCGATAGCGAGAGCGAAGCGTGACCGCTGACTCACGAGGTGACTGACTATATGCGCGCGCGCACGAGCCAAGGTCCAAAGAGGTTCGAGGACGTTTGCATGCTTGCTTGCTTTTGGGGAAGTGTGTGGTGGGTAATATGCTAATATGAGGTTTTGATTTTAGATCGGTATTGTTTTCAAGAATGATAGATATCATCGGTTAGCGTGTGAGGTAATTAAGTGACTTAATTAGACGGTTTACGAGCAAAGTATGAACTCCAAAATACGTAGTTGCAAGAAATTTAAAAATATTCGGTACTTTCCTTTCATTTATGAAGTCACTTAAAAATAATAAAAATCAATAGTTCTTAGGAACCGGTCACTGTTACATAAATCTAAATAATTTCACACCTCTTCCGACAAAGAGACATTCAAAATTAATGTTTATTAATAATCCATTGGCATGGAGAGCGCCGACATCCCGTGTCGAAGTCCTAGGCTCTCATAGGAAGAGGAAATGCCCATACCGATACGTGCACTGAGATCTTAATGGATTTAAAACATGGGAGTGATCAACCACTTTTTGAAGAGCTGCGAAGTGGTCAAGAAATGAGAAAACAGGGGTCACAGCATTACTGTCAACATCTTAAATAATTATGAAAGTGCATCCTATTGTAGAATACCAACCAAACGTACAGAAAAGCATTCCGACCAAGGTGTCACCTGAAATTTTGTCAAAACGATACACGATCAAGCCAAAATTTTGCCACAATGAGTGGTTCTTTTAATCCCAAAGCCGAAAATAACTCATATTCCTTATTTACTACCTCTGCCTGTACACGTAATAACAGGCAAGTTGTCTATCAAGGCATGACGTGTTTCAAGCATTGTTTTTCTTGCAAACAACGTCACGACACCTAAAATGTGTAATTATTGCGGAAAGAGCTTCTGGTTTCATTAATGATACATTTTTATTTATAGAAATATGATTGTAAACCGTCTGTCTCGGATATTTTACTCCGAAATATCAAGATACAAGATGCAAGTTACGCATATGAAAGTCGGTGACCCAAAAAATATGTTCTTAACTGAGGTCAGCAGCGGTACCAAAATAAAGCCCCCAACCTAGAACGTTTGTCCAATAGTCCAAACAAAACAATACCCGAGTGCGTCAATTACGATGCGCACACGCCGGAACGAAGGAGTGGCGAACACAACTCGACTGTGACCGGCCTTACGTTTCCTTGCTTCATTTTATGTACAAGTAGATACGTGTATTGTATCCAAGAGGAAATCTGTTTGTGAAGATATTGTTACAAATGAAATAGCTAAAAGTATTAACTGCAGTTAAAATTTCGATAGAGACTTGTACAATAACAAACACAGCTTCAAAAACTCTGCAGTATTTATTTCTTTTTCTAAGTACTTAAAGATCTTTGAGAGGAAAGACTTGCTTTTGCAGTAGCACTTGCAAAGGATAAGTATGCCTCTGAAAAATTGGTAAAACTCCAGATACAGTCAGTCAGTCACGTTACACTGCTTGGCAAATGCCTCCTTTGCCACAGCAGAACTTGATGGAGTCCAGTTCTGCTGTGTGCTAGAATTTGCCATTCCATTCTTCACTCGAAAAGTCGAGCTCGTCTCGTCATCTTCATCTAGGTTTGTCAAAATGCGATTTCCCAGCAGTCAGCAGAAAAAAAGTCATACTTATTTTAATCCAGTAAATTTGTACTGTAAATGATCCTCGTAGGAAAGTTTTGGGGTAGTTCTGATTATATGTTTTTTGGGGTGCTTAATCCGAATCTGAGGTTTGCGGACAAAATTTCGTGACGCAACATTAAAAAAAAACAGCAAAATCCGTTGTTTTTATTCATTTTTCGTTTTTTTTGCTTAAAACTCGAAAACTATTAACTTTTGGTAAATGGTTTGTTTACAGATATTAAAGTACTTGAAATTCTCTACAGATACCAGTATTTAGTTTTGTTTTCAGACCAATCGTTCGGTTTCTAGTGCGAGTTGAAAATTGTAAATTTTTAGCAGTTTAACGAGCAACAAAGAGACCCAAGTGAGTGGGGATGGCAAAAAACTAGTAGCGGTCTTGTGCCAGTACCAACTACTTTGGACCCTGCACCAAACTCAATACTCCGGTACATTTCATGTAAATGTAAAAAGGGCTGTCAACGCAATTGTGGATGCAGGAAAGCGGGACTCCATTGTTCCCCAATATGCACATCATGGGAAGGAAAGTGTTACAATGTTGAGCCCCCTGAAGACAGCTCTGACATAGACGTAGAAGAAACTGAAGAAAGAGAGAGAGGTATGTTGGATCTCACAAGTTATTTTGTAGTCATTTATCTCTCCTTGATATATGATATGTGTCTCACCTCTTTTTATTTTCCAGGAGAACGACTCCAGACGCTGACGATGGAGCAATCAGACCCTGAGCCAGGACCCGATGCCACCGAAGAACCTCAGTACGATGCGGAGGGTATGTTTAATCTCACAATCTATTTTGCAATCTTCATCTGTTCTTGATAAATTACTTAAGTTTAAACTTTTTTTTTTCCAGAACAAGCAGAACCAGAACACATCATTATGGAAGAATCTCAACCAGGGCCTTCCAAAAGACAACGGCTCATATAAATTTTGCATATTATAATTAACATAAGTACCGAGATTTTAGGTTTTATTTTGTTACGAGTTCTACCTACCTACTGAATTTGCATAATTTTTGCCTTTTTTCTTTTTAATTACTTGTGTGAAAAACCAGGTGACATTTATCAAATGACAGCATCCATAAAAATTAAGTATTGAAACGTAAGAAGTGGGTTTTGCATAAACTGCTAAAAATTTACAATTTTCAACTCGCTCTAGAAACCGAACGATTGGTCTGAAAACAAAACTAAATACTGGTATCTGTAGAGAATTTCAAGTTCTTTAATTTCTGTAAACAAACCATTTACCAAAAGTTAATCGTTTTCGAGTTTTAAGCAAAAAAAACGAAAAATGAAGAAAAAAAAACGGATTTTGCTGTTTTTTTTAATGTTGCGTCACGAAATTTTGTCCGCAAACCTCAGATTCGGATTAAGCACCCCAAAAAACATATAGAATGAAAAAATCAGAACTACCCCAAAACTTTCCTAGCAAAAATACTATTTGACTGAACTATTTGTTACACTGAAAGACAAAAACATGTTCGACAGTATTTTGGTAACCAGTTAGAATAATTCGCGACATCCTGATTTATAACTATAATTTTGTCAATTACTGTTTTCGTAAACAAGGTAGACAGACATTTGTCATCATCATCATCATGATCAAATCAAGGTCAATTGAGTCATTTTAGATTTGTTTTTCTCAGTGTAATTTGCAGTACCTATTAACAGAAGTTTTCGATACAGAAGTGTTTGTAAGATCTGCATTGTTACGATAAAATAAAACATCTATATTTTCATTAATTGTGTGTGATGAACAATAAATTGATAGTTAAAGCTAAGGGTTCACAGATGCAATCTGCCTGTGATCAAGACCAATAGAAATCAAAGCTTTGACGGGTGCCTTTGTCTAAGATATCCAGTGATAGATGATAACAATGAAAGACCAATTTACTTTGAGCCTTTTTGTTTTTCATAACCCAGGTACTTTTATTGGACTTTAATCAAGTAAATGATAATGATAGCGAAGTTAGAAGCTTTCTAGTCGAATTCTAACCTGCAAAACCCGTGGGTATATTAAAAATACTTTATTAATCGCCTTTGTTTTAAAAACGCTGTGTGTAGGCGACAGTGGCGCCTCGGATTCAATTAAAACTATGCGTAGGTGTGACCCTTAACTACAAAACCGTTCGTTTTTAGTTCCCGCGTTCCCTTTAGTCAACGGAACATATCTTTGAGTAAAACCAGTAATGTATACTATGTAGTTTCGTAATATCGTAGACGTGGAAAGCCCTAAAGATTAGATTGATAAGCGTATTTGAATGAATTTGTAACTGAATGAATTATCGGTTTAAACGGTTTTTTTTTCAATTGCATCTCTTGTGTACAGTGTAACGAAGATTAATTTGATTGACACCAATATGAAAGAAGTTACTTAAGTAACCCATATTCACCAGCAAGCTTTTATCGCAGTTCATTGAATCATAGATTTAATTGGGAACCTGCATAAAGAACACTAGGTATAAGATTTACTATTAGTTACAGAAAAAATGATTTATCTATTGAACATTGAGCCATCTTATTCTTGTTTTTTTAACGTTAAATTTAATTAGAATTAATTAAAAAAGTTATAGATGTAACGGAATGTTAACTTAAATTTGTGAAATACTAATATCACACAGCATAAAGCATCTTTCTTAAATCAAATGCCATTGCATTAGGCCTAGTTTTAAGAATTGTCATCAATATAAACTATAAACATCACCACAGGTGCACAACAAGCCACAATACTATTTCCAAGTTGAAAACAAACGAATCCGCAGCAGGAAACGCAAGATGTTTACCTTACAACATCGATGAATGCAACGTTAGGTGCGCGTGATTGTTTTTGGAGCAAAACTTCCTTTCCTGGTATAGGTTAGGTCATTCAGACCAGTTTAGACTTCCTACAGGTTCGAAGGAAATCGGTAAATGTACCTTATAACGGATGATGATTCAACCATACTACAAATGAACTTTAGAGTACAGTTTGAAACAGATACGAGTACCTTGTACAAGGCAGAAACGAGACATTTGATAGTACGGTCGATACTCATGCAAACTGAATTACTTTTCTCAAGAAAATATCAGCTAAATTGAGAACCTCCTCCTGCTTTGATGTAGTTTGAAGTCGTTGAAAATGATTGGACTTTCTTAGCCTACCTTTCTTTGTCGTGAAAATTTTAGTTCCATAAGCCCTATTAGGTACTGTGTTTCATCTTAGCATAGGATAGCTAAGTATCGACGAGTATTTAAATATTGCGTAAACAATTTTCATTGAATACTAAAAGTTTATAGATAATGCACCTCAATTTTCTTATTCCTTTCTAGGAAGCGGAAGTTAAACAGTTTCAGCGAAACCCCTTTGATGTGGGGAAACCATTGATCAATGAGTGTGAGAAGAGATGCGTATTGGAAGCACTTGCGAAACTTTTATACTTTGTGTCGTAAGTAAGTAAACGATAGGAAATTGTTAAAAGTTTTTAAGGTATGGCTTGAGCTGATCTTTAGGATGTGAATTATTAAAGGTCAGCTTAATAAGTACTGAAACTCGCTTGAAAGATTAAAATGACTAAAAAACACATTTCGAAACTAAATGTTCGGATCTGAATATTACAAAAATTATGATATTAAGTATAAGAATTTGCAATTTTCACAAAATTTCAATTACAAAACCACCAAAAAAACTGAGTGGTAAGCCACAAACAATGGCTAATAAGCAAAAAAAAATAAAGCTTCAGACAATAAATAAGGGACATTAATCTATCTATAGATACTATCACCTAAAAGAGGTGAATTGTTAGATTCATCGATTATTTAAGCAGTACTGTATTTAGTATTTATCTGTAAAATGAGAACATATTAATATTTACGCTTAAAATTTGCAATGTTTATATCTGGTGGTGAATGAGATTCGCCAGAAACTAAGTACTCGTAATACTGCCCAAAACGTGAATTTCCTTGTAAAGTTTATTTATAAATGGTTTTAGTAAATGAGTAAATAGTAAGTGTGTACATACTCAATTATGATAAATAAGCAACTTTTGAGAAATACAGTTTTTAAAAAGATCAGAGTACTTACTTTAATTTTATCCACACATTTTACACCCTTTTTACACACATATCCCCGAAGCTATTAGTTGACTGTGGATGATTGAAAACAGAAGGAAATAGCGCGCTATTTCATGACTTTATTACTTTCACCGCCTTTCTGAAATTGTGGGTGACTGCCTTACTCGAGGAAGGGGTTAATTTATAAAAAAGTGACCAGCGTCAGTACCTAATTTTATGTACGAACCCAAAATCTGTAAACATATAGGTACTTATGTCACAGTCTCACATAATTTTCTGCACCTCCATCCGCCAGACGACCGTCGTAAGTAAATACGATCACAGTTTACGATGCTGTAAATTATGTGCAGGAGTTTAATGTGCATGTTATGTATGACAGGAGTGAAATTGCGAGGGTTATTCAAATTATTATGATCTTGAGAAAGTTCTTATTGGGTAAATACCCAATTATACAAGAACACTATGCTACCCTTTTCAGTATCATTGTGTTTGTTGATATCGTCAGTTAAGTTTCTTAAACTTTAGGTCTTAGTTATCAAAATCTATCTCTATCTCTATAAATACCATGAGTAAGATTAGAAGTAAATTGAACTTCGCAAACACGTATTTTGAAATTGTCGAGCAGGAAAATCCAATTTAATGGATTCTTAAAAATACCTAGGAAGGGTCACCCAATCGATACCCATGTCGTTTGAAACTAGAATCCGCGCGCCTAATTGCGCTGAAAATAGATGCGCGTGCGCTGTGAACTAGCGCAATGGGAGTAGGAGCACCTCATCGCTATTTTTTGTGGGACTATTAAAAATAAAAAGTCATTTAAAAAAGGGAGGGTGGACAATGTTTCAATGTTGCCTATGGCTCATCTATTAGGTATATAAAATCATTTTTATTATTATTCATGGTTTAAATCTTAATCCAAAATAATTAATTGATTTAAATAATATAAATTATGTTTTTAATACGACTAAATTAGAAATTACAAATAAATACACCCTAAACCCATGGCCACAGCGACCGGAAGCAGAGGAAACAATAAACCCGTACGACTTCATCTGCGCCGGCGCACCCCCGCAATAACAGCGCGTTCCGCCAGTTATACTGTAACACTGCTATTTTAAGAAGCACATCTGACACTCCGTATTAAATGTATTTAACGGTACTTTACATTTGAGCCGATTGTCATATTTTATTTCTATTTGGCAGGAGGGTTAGGTTACGTGTCAAAGATTTAAGTGGTACCCCAAGGTAGGAATTATACATCTTGCATACATTGAGATGTTACGAAAGTTAAGTTAGTAAGATTAACTCCAGTACTGTCGTAAAAAAGAAATGTTTCAGCTATTTTCAATAATAAATCATTTAAAAATCTACAACTACGCTAGCGGTGACCCTTTTCTGCCACTAATGGGGTAGTGTAGTATATAGGTGCTTAATTCATTTTAACAATAACATTCGTCCTCCGGTATACTGCACACAAAACCTTTGGATGTCAGGTTAGAAGCAACATTTAGGTAAGACGCACATGTGCATGATGTTCTGCTTACTCCTTTTTTACCCGACTACGGCAAAGCCAAAAGGAAGGGTAATGTTTTTGGCAGTCTATGTATGTATGTATGTATGTTTGTATGTATGTATGTATGTATGTATGTATGTATGTATGTTCCACCGTAGCGTCTAAACTACTGAACCGATTTTAATGAATGAGGTGTCAAAAGATTCGTAATAATACGGCGGGTGACATAGGATACCTAGTTTTGCAATAAGTTTAATACTTTGCTCACTAGTGGGCAAAAAGTCACGAAGAAAAAAATAAAAGTTTGTAAATGGTGTTGTGTGGGGCATCAAATTCAAGAGCTCAGCGAGTACATTCTAAAAATATATATATCACTAGGTTTTGCGCACGGATTTGCTTGTAAACTAGTGGACAAGAAGTCACGACGAAAAATATTAAATTTTACAAAGGATAATGTGTGGGGTATCAAATAAAAGGGCTCAGCGAGTACAAATATAATATATATCACTAGGTTTAGCACGCGGTTTTACTTGTAAATATGTCTTTTAACGTCTTGTCTTTTCTATCATAATTACTTCGAAACTACTGATTACTTACCTACAGCTTGCCAAATCAGGCCTTTTCAGAATTATGTCGACTGTTTTGGCTAGTTTTAAGCTAAATTACCTACAACTTGTACTACCTATGGAATCAACTTTGTTGTCATTCAAACATTTTCGGTCCTCAATAGGTACATTTTGCACACGTAACTTGTACGAAAAAGCAAACATTTTTAGACTCTGACAAAGATCCCATATTCAAAGTTGTTTATTATCATGAGTTCAAGTAGTGATTTTAATTTGTGAAGCGTGTCTTAAAATTGAAGTTTTAAATAAAATACAAGACATCTTGAACTCACATTCATACTATGAACAAAGTAGTCAGTGTGTAGGAAAGTTTGGGTGGTGCAGCCCCCCGCCAAAATGAAACAAAACTCTTCTTGAACTCTACTATGGACAAAATAGTCACTGTGTAGGGGGGGGGTTTGAAGGGCGCAGCCCCCCGCCAAAAGACACGAAACACTTCTTGAACTCTACTATGGATGAAGCAGACACAGTGTAGGGGGGTTCGGGGGGCGCAGCCCCCCGCCAAAATTAAACAAAACACTTCTGGAATTCTACTAGACTAAGTTGTCACTATGTAGCCCCCCGCCAAAAGACACGAAACACTTCTTGAACTCTACTATGGATAAAGTAGCCACAGTGCAAGGCGGTTCGGGGGGCGCAGCCCCCCGCCAAATGAATCAAAACACTTCTTGAACTCTACTATGGATGAAGTAGTCACAGTGTGGGAGGGTTTGGGGGGCGTAGCCCCCCGCCAAAAGACACGAAATACTTCTTGAACTCTACTATGGATATAGTAGTCACTGTGTAGGGGGGGTTTGAGGGGCGCAGTCCCTCGCCAAAATGAAACAAAACCTTCTTGAACTATACTGGACAAAGTTGTCACTGTGTGGGGGGTTTGGGGGGCGCAGCCCCCCGCCAAAATAAACGAAACACTTCTTGAACTCTACTATGGATGAATCAGACACAGTGTAGGGGGGTTTGGGGGGCGCAGCCCCCCGCCAAAATTAAACAAAACACTTCTGGAATTCTACTAGACTAAGTTGTCTATGTGGGGAGGGTTTGGGGGGCGTAGCCCACCGCCAAAAGACACGAAACACTTCTTGAACTCTACTATGGATAAAGTAGTCACAGTGCAAGGTGGTTCGGGGGGCGCAGACCCCGGCAAAATTAAACAAAACACTTCTTGAACTCAACTAGATAAAGTTGTCACTGTGTGGAGGGGTATGGGGGGCGTAGCCCCCCGCCAAAAGACACGAAACACTTCTTGAACTCTACTATGGACAAAGTTGTCACTGTGTGGGGGGGTTTGGGGGGCGCAGCCCCCCTCCAAGATTAAACAAAATACTACTTGAACTCTACTGTGGACAAAGTAGTCATTGTGTCAGTTTGGGGGGAGGCAGCCCCCCGCTGCAATAAGGAAATAGATACTTTTAACATATACTCGTACTATGGACAGATTATCAGTGTGTAGGGGGGCTTTGGGGGCGCAGCGCCCCGTCAAAATAAAATAAAAGGCATCTTTGATCCACACTCATACCTATCCGAAACGGATTACGCTACTTACTTTGGACCAGGCAAGCGTTGAGCATCTGCTTAAAAGTAGGTACCTACCTATCTAGGTACTTTTTGTGTAGTTTTTTTAGTGTTATGTACTCTATCAAAAAAATTGCAATATTTTAGGATTGTTACCCTATAATTATTATCTCGTTGCATTCTGCCCACTTTGAAAAGTAACTGTGGTGTAGATGACTATGAAGTCGTGGATACAACTACAACTAGTACTAGTACAATATGTTGAGATGAAAAGATAGATTGAAAGTGTATGGAGATTGAATAGTTGTCATCTATGTGTTTGTATGAGTTCTGTAGTAGGTACGTAGTTATCACTGGTTTAACTCAAAAGTGTGAAATAAAAAATAAGTTCTAAAAACTAAAACCCGCCTACGGAAACCTGCGATCTTAAAAGTAAGAAACAAGAAATAATTCTTGTCTTCTTAACTAGGTACCCCATAAATGCACAGACGTAGCGATTTTCAGCGGAAAGCCGTGGTCGTATGCCTCCATATAACTATAAATGGCTGCCTGCAAGCAATTGATACCTACTTATTACAAAGGTAGGTTAAACAGGTTCCGACATTGCACGGTTATTAATATCGATGCACAGAGGCATACGACCACGGCTTTCCTCTGAAAATCGATACGTCTGTGCATTTATGGGGTACCTAGTTAAGAAGACAAGAATTATTTCTTGTTTCTTACTTTTAAGATCGCAGGTTTCCGTAGGCGGGTTTTAGTTTTTAGAACTTATTTTTTTTTTGATAAAAATATGACAATCTACTCATGATATGATATGTACTTACTCACCCACTTTATAAGAGGTCCTTAAATGTGAGCGTGGGATGGGAACTCTATCAAATTATAATGAACTGAGGGTGCTTATTACCAAACAAAATATGGCTTCGTTCTTGCGGTAATGTAACCAAATATGTTCAATGAGGTTTTGATTTTGTTTCTCATGATTCTGTGATGGGTTGAATTCCAAAGTTATTTCGAACTTTGTGATGAAAGGTGCTAATGTTTGAGTGAAATGGGTCGAAAAAATTGTATTCCCATAGTAATTAGACCCGGAAAGTTTGTTTTTCTGTGTTCTTTTATCGACGTTCCTTTGAGCAAGAAAGAAATCAAAAGCTCAAAAGCTCATCAAAACCTTGACATTATTTCTATTAAAACGGTGTAGGCATAAATAGTTTACGAAAAGGTACCTACTGTAAACGATGGAACAAAACTCTAAAAGGGTTTTAATTATAACATAAGCCAACGTGGTAAACGAATTTTATGAGAAAAGTCCTTTTTAATTATGTCATCATCATGTCGTCCACACCGTGTCCGGCGACGGCGACTCCAGAAAGGTTTACATTTAGAATTGTTGTTGAAGTGGGTGGTGGGCTCTGGTGTGGCTTACAAAGCCGAACTTCGTCTTAAAAATACGATCACAGAGGGTACAATACAGCTGACCAGAGGTGTTAAATGTATAGGAGTAGGAGGGTTTCGGCTTGGTTTTTTGATTATGTACATTCTTAAACGAATGTAAATTCTTTCTTACGTTATGAATGTATGAGCTAACTAACTGCTAGCTAAATACAATTCAACTCACTTGAGCCTTACTATCAAATCAACATCAGAAAGTTAATTCACTTTAAAACCTACGGGAGTTTCTTAGAAATTAAATAATTATTGTGAAAGCAAGTTGCCGTGCGAAAAATACCTACCGCTTTGTTTTATTGTCTCGTTTTGCATTTCACTGTGCAAGTTTAAGTATTGTGACTGAAGGTATTTGCTATGTAAGTGATTTTTACCCGGGTTGCAAGAAAGACCATTATCAATTCATTCAGATTTCTGGCAACTACAGTATCAGTCATAAGTTAAATGGATCGTTAGCCGTTTTAACTGTTTCTGAAACTGGCTATTGATAGCTTGGTTTTAGTTTCTATCTATCTATTTCTTTAAGAGCCAGGCAGGCTCTTGTCGGTGGAGTAAACGCAATCTTTGTCTTTCTTCGACGACACGAGGTAGGTATCTAAATAGTAAGAAATCAAGAACACCTACTCTCGCGGTAAGTAGCTATCAAAAACAAAAATAAGTTTTGTGGTAGGTGCCTACATGTCATACTCAACACCAAAGATATAAACAATCTCTTCACACACAAAACAAACATAAAAGCCAAAAGGTTTCCCCAGGGGAACTATCAAAATGGTATTAACCGCGAAATGCAAGGACACGCCGTGGGAACAGGTGTGTGGTGGGGGTGGAGTATTTAAAGGGGGCAAGGTATTATAGCCACTGTAACCGCAGACAACCTGACACCCGTTCCCGTGACGTGATTTAGGTTCCTTCTACTTGGGCCTAAAATGTATTTACATAGCTTGAAGGTATAGAGATATTTATATATATATGTGTGTGACAGTAATATAAGTACATCAAAACAAAAAAGAAAAAAACTGGAAATAGAAGGAAAAAGACGCGTTAGTAGAAGTATAAGAAACCATGGTTTAGAAACATTCGGGAATGGACGGGAATTACTTGTGTCGAATAACTGTTCCGGGTGGCCATAGATAAGGATGCATTCAGCAAGCTGACGACAGACCTCCAAATGGAGAACAACTTCAGAAGAAGAAGGAAATTAAAATTTTTGATAACAACAATGTGCTTCTGTTTTATGAACAATTTCATCCCAAAATCTAAACTAAATATCTTCTTAGCTTCAACCGCCAAGTCCAAATAAGAAGCTACCAATCTGACCACGATAGACTACCTTCCTTCCACTGCATTTGGTAAAAGTTTACTCGATACTTTACTAATATACGTTGTTATACAAATGAGGTTTCGATTTGTTTCATGCAGGTGTGGGAGCGCCACGCACTGCTGATACGAGTACCTACAATGTTATATGACACCCGTGCGTCATTATATTGAATGCCTAATGGGTATTGGACCGGAACTTCTGCGGAACTGAAGACATCCGTAGTTTTCTAGACTACAAGAATTTTCATATTGATATCTAGGCATGTTAGTCAGATGAGATGCTCAATCTTAAAAGAAATAAAGCGCCATAAAGCGTGCAATACACTTTAGCACACTTTAGTTAGGGCATTTAGTAGGTAAACAAAACAGGTACCTACTAGACTAAAACGACTAAACGACTTTTTTGGATACAACATCCTACGCAATGTATATCGACCTTACAAGGTCAATCGCTAAACATACTACTGCTAACACCAAAATTCTTGGAACAAAAAAATCAGATACAAGAAAACACGACCGAATCAAAATTATACAACCAAATATTCGTTTGCATAGAATTCCGATTGCCTCTAATCTTAACACCACCTCTACAATTAAAATGCAAAATGAGACAGGTAGCCGAATAACTTTAATAAATCGATCGATTAAGAAAACTTGGAAAAAAAGAAATCATAAATATTCATTCTGTGCGTTAAGAAGAAAATTAAATCGAAAGAGACCTTAATAAATTACCATCGATAGTTTAGACACGTTATCATTTGCATCGGAATCATATTTAAATAACTTTGGACAGGAAGTTTGGAAGGACAATACTTTCTTGAATTTTAAGATCAGTACAAGATAAACTATCTTAAATCGGCGATTGATTTTGTTTAGAAACTTTTTTTCCGGGCGTTACGCCTTCAAATTGATTCTCAGAAAAAAATGTTTAGGAATATATTTGCTTAGATATTTTACTCATGTTTATCTTAAAGTTTCTGAAAACCTATTGGATTTATCATCTACTTAGCGTTGAAATACAAGTATTTAAGGTTTATAATACCTATAGGTATGTATGTATACGTACATAAGCAATTAATAAAATCAAAGAATGGTTAGATGCAATCTAATATATAACAAACGCAGGAACAGTCAAACACAAGGGAGACAATCAATTTGCAAACTGTCTTTTCTTTAATCTTTTGAAAACTGGAGATAGAAACTGCCTTTTCTTTAAACTAACACTACCTATTTATGTATTTTTTATTTATTTAAGGATATTTACAGCTTAACCATAAGTAAGGTAACATAAAAATAAAGTAATAATATGTCTTTGCCAATCACGGATAAACCACAACTTAAGAAGGTTAAGAAGGTTCCTACATGACCAACACTACCTATAGGTAGCCTATAGGCACAGGCACAGCTATAGGTACCTTATTTACAAGATGCTATACTTTCCAACAACACAGGGTCAAAGATAACACTTAGTAGTAAATGGAGAAATAATGAAT
Organism: Anarsia innoxiella; assembly: GCA_947563765.1. Lineage (NCBI taxonomy): Eukaryota > Metazoa > Arthropoda > Insecta > Lepidoptera > Gelechiidae > Anarsia > Anarsia innoxiella. Next base: position 437,688 of record OX387392.1, read on the forward strand.
GAGCTAATGACTTAGTGGCAGCAGCGGGCGTGAGAGCGGTGTCGGGTTCGACTCCCGCGCAGGCCACACGTAACTCGTTACGAGTGTGTTATGAAGTTTGATTGTCAAGATATTCGACTCTTATTATGTATTGCGAAGGACGTTACGGCTGTAAAACTTAGCTTTAAGTTACAGGATGGTTTAAGGTTGTAGATGATAAGCTTTTAGTGATAATAATATTTAATACTTATTACTGTTGGATATTTCTCCGAAGTAGAAATGAAATAGATGTGCTTGTTTGTAGAACCATAACGTACTTATTTAGTAAATTTTATTGTGAGAGGTGTGTAATACTTCCATAATGATCTATTCAAAAATATGGTTTTAAAATTCTTAACATGAAAAATGAATTGAAACAGTAGGTGTTGTAAACTGTGTTGTAGGTAGACTATGTGTGTGACATAAAGTTATTAAGTAGAGATATATAGGCATTAGGCACTTACATATTAATATGTAAATTACAGCAGAAGTACCTTCTAAGGCCGAAAAACAATTTTTAAATACCTATTTTCAAACGCAACTTAATAAATTAATTTTTAACTAGAATAAAACGTAATTCACCCACGTAATTGCTTATTAGGTGAAGACTGTGCCAGATGTCTGTTTGTAGTAATTTTTCCATTCCGGGCTGAGCGTAGGCGCATGCGCACCCACATAGTCTTAGGGAAAGGTGATAATCGAATCCAACTTGTTTAAAAGTAAAGTAAAGTAGTAAAGTAAATATTTATTTCCAGTCCAATATAAATGTGAGTACAGGAACAAAATAAAATTAACAAAATTAAACACAAAACAAATATTAAAATAAAAAAGGAACTTAAAACATAGAATCTTAAAACTAAACATAATAATAGAACGGAGAAACAAGAATGAGAAAGAAGGTAGGTATGGACTGGAAAATGGTCTCCACTCAGCATAGTGTCATGTCAATGGATGCCAGAGACATGACGCTGATTTTCAGTGGAGCCAGAGAAGGGAGAAAGAGAGAATGATAGGATAGGAGATAGGAATGAATAAAATAGATTTGCAGTAACAGGCATATGTATGAAATTAATGGCGTAGATGCTAGTTTGTATGTAGGTATGTATGTATAGAAATATGTACTTATATATAATTTATTTATTTAGGTATTATATAGGTTTTTAGGTAATTTAAGTATGTATAGGTAGGTAGTGTATTTTATAAGTGTAGATAGGTTTAATAACATATACACACACGCCTACTCCTTGTGTAGTAATTTTTATTGGAAAATATTGGTTGGTTATAAAAATTTAGATCGATTTAGTAATGAATAATAGTCGTACACGTATATGAAACAAGGTACAAATAGGTCTCCAAAGTGCAGTAGGTACTTATACTTTAATTGACTACCAATATGTCATTCTTATAAAATATTTAATCTTTTATTTTCTACTTATCTTTGCATTCTATTCCCCAAAAAGTCACAAAACTTTTTTATCGTTCTGGAACTTTTTTCAGCTTTAGGCCAGTGTTTTTCGAACGCTAAACTCAGCGTGTATAAGGCGACTGACAAAAGTGGATACGAAAGAAGTGTGTTTGAATCTTAGCAAGTAGAAGGAAGTGGTCTCTCTCTATCTACCCTGATGGAAGAGAAAGGCGTGACAGATATAATATATGAACCCAGATGATGGAACAAGGAAGTCCTAATAATTCAAGTGATAATGATAACAAGTTAAGTACCAATATGTAACTGTATAAGTCTGTTGATTTAAAAATATATATATATTGGACATTACGTAGGGCCCTGTGCCGAAGGTTTCTTGCAGTTTTCTTCCTCTTGGCTATTACAGGTAGTGAACCGGCAGTAGTTTTAGATCAAAAAAGTGTAATGAATTTTGCCTATTTTTGAATAAACACTTTTCATTTTCATGTTTAACTCGTATTCTCTTAGGCCAGAACGAAACTGACATATTTCATGTATCAAAATGAAAGGTAGGTACCTACTCTAACCTCAGTAGGTACTCGTAGTGTTAGTAGTACCGTAGTACCTATCTTACAAGAATGTACAAACTCGTCAAGATGTATCGTGGGCGAACGGACATTAACTAATACAATAATCAATATATTCAGCCCTTTTGGCATTGATTGAGCAGGCCCTTCGGAAGGTTTGAGGCCACATAAGGCCTTTACAAAAACCTTCCGCCCACTGCGTCGTGGGCGGCGGAACTTGGGCAATATTTTCATTCATAGTAACATAAGTAACCTAATTATAAAATTGTTATTGATTTTGAAACGGCGTTTATTTGGTAAGTGCCAATGTACTTAAGCAGGTACCTATTAAAGACTGTCAAAGATAATTATCAATTAAATACCGTGCCCTCACCGTGCCTGTCGTGCCCGCTTCTGTTTTTGACAAACATCTATAAAAACAAATAAGTTGACAACTTACTTTGAAAAAAAAAGTAATAGCTGCTCAATATTCCTTTTTGTTAGAAAACAATTAAAACAATTAGGTAATTCATGAACAATGAAAACACGTCAACAATATTATAAGTAAGACAATTTAAGTAAAAACAACTTTTCTTATCCTTTATGTTTTAATTTTAAATGCATTCTGAACCCTTTCATGCAGCCGACAATTTCTAAGTCTATTTATTTACTTGCATAGTGCAGTGCACATGTGCGGCGTAATGGCGCGAACTTGACATTGTAGCGGTGGATGCGCGCGCGCACCGCCGGAAACGGAAACGGCTGAAGGGTTACAATGTTTCGGGGAAGGACGTCCTGTTTCAAACAAACATTGTACTAATTCTGTATTTTGTAGGTACTTGTTTAATTATGTTTTAGTAGCTGCTTAGTAATTTGCTTCAAACGTTTATTTTTTTTAAACACGAAGGTACAGAAACATTTTTTATTGTACCTAAATGTATAAATACATCGTAAATGCTCGTAGATCATTGTAATAGTGGGTATTGTATTAGAATTATGTAAATAAACACAGTTTATTTTTAAAAGTGTAACATAGTTTGTTCCTTTATCAATACAAACTGATACCAATAGAGACGTTTTCTCACGAAGGACATTAAACAATACAGTGCAATATATCGGTGTACTTATTGTTAGATAGCAATAGCAACAAGTCAACAACCCCGCAGATCTTAACTTCGTTCCTAAGATTTTGAAACTTTCTCAAGAAAGCCAAAAGATGATAATAATTATAGTTCCTATAAGTAATAGCGTCTATTATCCAAGTCTACCCGGAACGAACACATGCCTTAGATCCGGTGCAGCTCTCCCATGCGTATGCGCATCTGTCTGCTATTCCCACACCCTCGCTGCCATTTTTTCAAGATTTATTTCGGATATTGAGATTTTTTTCAATTTTATTGTTTCATTAAGAGTTGGTTTCTTTAGTATGATTATTTCCGATTTGGGGGTGATTTGGAGTGGCTTTTATTGTATTAATCATAAAAAAGTAAGTTTTCTACCATATAGAAAAAAAAGGAAAAAAAAGCTGCTAGAAATTGAAAAATAATGAACGTCGCAGATTCCTTCAATTAATAACAAAGTTTTAACTACGCTTGAAAGGGTAGGTAGGTACCGTTTAGTAGGTAGGTAGGTACTATAAACTTGAACGAATTCAAATCTCATAAATCGCAATCAAAATCTGCCCATACTGACGTTAAAAAACATTTATAAATAAATAGCTACCTTATACAGCCGACATTTGACCAGCATTTCGCTCAGTTTCCAAAACCCAAGCGTCCAACAATAAGATGTGGGCAAACTCAGCAATAATAGCGCATTGCCATATGCCACTACAATAACCAGACAAGTGCTCCATTCATTACCCAACTGACCTATTTATCAAATCCATAAACAACAATCATACAACAATCGGTATTTCATGTGTTGCTAAAATGACGTTAAATTCAAGACCGCAACGCATTAGAAATGAATTATTACGAGGAACTCTCAGTTTGACAAAAACCGCAGATTTTTTTATGTGGGCGTGATTTCTGTAGGGTGGCCATGATGTACGAGTTACCAGAATAGGTATCTATTAATAGGTCCGAAGGTATTTAAAGTGTATCGCAGAATTATGTTCTTTATTTCTATATTTATATTAACTTAAGTAATAAGTAGGTACCTACGTATTTTCTGGATCAAAGAAAGACTAAGAACCTAGAGAGTAGATAATTCGCTTCAGTTACAAGTAAACCTAAAGGAAATTAATTAAGAGTTAAGAAAATAAATACTACAGTATAAACACGAAATCATATTCATCCTACAACTGTCGACATTTCTCTTAGAAGCAGCGCAGGCGCACGACAGGTGGCAACTTCTAGTTCCCACACAACACAATACTGTTTTTTTCATCAGAACATGCACAAGTGGCATCTCTCTCACAGCACAGCAATGTAAAAAACCTCCCGTTGGGATTTGTGGCGCGATCTATCGAGTTTTTTATGTTAATTGATTTAATTAACAGGAATTTAGTTTTTAGCCGATGATAACAAGATTAGTAAAGTGCAAGCAGTTGGAATAACATAAATGAGGATAAATTTATTTAAATTGAATTTTCAATCTTTCTATTTACTTATTTATATACGGTCTCTACAAGGGGAACCAATCTCGCGACGATTCCCCAATGATTCGCCTATGTAAAGTGACCAAATGTTTCCTGAACTGAAGTTTCAAGAGAATGCTATGCTCAGTTTTTAAACCAGGCAAAATCTGCGTCAAAGGAAAAGGGTACCATTCCTAAATCCTGACAATCGTCTTTATACTTACTAAGTTTGTATTATGATAACGATAGTTTAACTACTCGATAATGAATCAAACTACGCATAACGCATAGGTATAATCAATCAGTTCAGCAAAAACCTGTCGATATCGATACCTGCTTATATCGATTGAAGCATCCAGCTCTGCATCACTAATAGTGTAGGTACTAAGTGTTCCGGGCGCCCATACAATATGACGTTAACAGTAGTTTAACACACTACTGCCTAGTTTACACACACAATACGCGGAAATGTGTTCGCTTACATGCTAAGTTATTATCCGGAAAATGGAGGAAATTTACGATATCTTATAGGTATAGACTAAATCTGTATAAAACTACTTATAAAGTGTACCTACTTACCTTATATAAGTATTCAAGTTTTAAAAAAGCCTGAAATAGTTACTCAGAATTGTTAAGACGTAAATAAGCAGTAGGTAGGTAAATGATTTACCTTTTGATAGCTCGGAATTGTAGTTAGATGGAAGAAAGATGATGAACGCTTTGCCCAGCAGTGGAATATTAACAGCTAGATACGAGTAAGATATAAGTAGATAAAATGATATGTAAGTATAACAGTTTTAAAATATAATAAAAAGATAAAGTAAAGGCCCTAAAACTTTCAACGCCGACTGTGAACAAAACAGGTTAGGATACCTAACTAAAGTAAAAGTGTAAAAAGAAAACTTCCAAAATCTTAAAAAAAGTACACTCTTCATAATTTCAAAGAAAGCCGTCATGTTATGTGAGTGCAAGTGAATGCGGTGCAAGGTGCATAGATCAGCTCGTGTTGCATGAATGAACAATCGACGTGTTCACACGCTGGTCGATTCATTGAATCCAGTGATAGTTGATGGAAAGGCCGGATTGAGTAAGTACAGGCCTTTAGGTAACAACTGGAGAAGTAACAACTTAGGTAGGTACAGCATTACATATAAAGAAGGCAATTGTAATTATTGCGTTATTTAGTTAATACTGGTTCCTTAATCAATGTAAGCTGCGAATTTTTAGGAACAGATTACCTACTAAGTGCAGTGCTTGAGGAAGCGCTACGAGGTTGCATCAATTAGGTAAGTGGTAACTGTCCTTCGCTTCATTATTTACGGGTATCGTGATATTATTTTCTCTTATTTATTTAAGCTATCTACGAGGACCACTTATTATAGTCTTTAATGAAAAGTGCCTGGTAAAAAATGAATAGCAAATCATTTTAGGACGAAACATTTTAGTTGCTATTACACGTTTATTAGGGGTTGTATAAGATAAGACATAGTATAAGGCAACTTATAAATATGTAGAAATTAAAATAAAAGCTAGTTACTTTTATGTAGGTAACTGTATTAACAAACAAGTAGGTACAAATTACAGAAATAATAAAGTAACTAAGTAATAAAATTAAGAAAGTTTACATGGCAAACATGACTAACAAACAATATTGTACTATGCACTTTAATATAAAAAAATCATAACATATTAACATAAGCAAACTATTTATATAGTTCCTGGCTATTTCATAGCTGTAACAAATGTACTAAGTACTTAACTAAAAACTATTTTTTGTCCTTAAACATATTATAAAGCACCTCACACAGCCTGTAAAGAGGTAGCCCTACCACAGTGAAATAGTCTCCTTCTATTCGTTCTATGAATGTACCACCGACTCCTTGGATGCCGTATCCACCGGCTTTATCCCTGATGAAAGATAAATAAAGGTAAGATAAGTTAAGTAGGTAAATAAATAGGTCATTAGATATTTGAACTGATTTGACCCGAGTGTTATGATTAAATAACTTAGACTGTATCAATTCAATAGATAAGGTATTTCAATGACTGACATTGGTACATAAGACGTTTTAATAGGTGAAAGGCCATTATAATTGGGTTGGAATTTCAAACCAGACTTTATTTTAAGTATTTTATAACATGTAATGTTTTTTGTTGTGATCTTACAAGTGTAGTCAAGGAAACAGAATATACATCTAATAGGTAGTTGAGTTGTAGTCTGTTGTAGAGTTAGGTGTATGTTTTATGTAATTATGTAAGATAGTTTTAAAATAAGTGTAAATAAAATGTGGGTATGTATTGTTTGATTGAGCTAAAAACTTAAGTGTTTGTTTAAAAGAAAAAGCCGCATGAGCATTATCTTAGCATGACATAAAAAAATAAAAATAAAATGGATGAAGTGAAAGAAGTGTGTTTAGATAGTAGCAACTGGAGGGAAGTTGTCTCTGCCTACCCGGAAGGAAAGAGGCACGATAGACATGTATGTATTATAACAGAAAGTTTATCCTTACATAGGCTCTCCAGTAGCGATGTATCCTCTTATTTGTTCTTCATCTATTTTACCAAAGGTGACATTTGTTTTTTCTGTGAACTTTACTATTTGCTCCGGAGTCTTCACTACAACTCCCGTGTAAACTGTATGAGTCTTCCCTGATAGGCTGTAAGATAAAAATGTGATTAAGTTTACCTATATGATGGAAGACAGAATACTAATCCTACTAATATTATAAATGTCATTGTTTGTGCCGATGGATGGATGGATGTTTGTTACTCTTTCACGCAAAAACTACTGAAAAGATTTTGATGAAATTTGGTAAAATTGCAGCTTATTTAACAGAATGACACATAGGCTATATTATTTTTGTATGATGTTTTTTTTTTTCAAGATATGACGATAAATGCGCACAAAGTCGCGGGCAGCCTCTCTAGTCAATAATAAAAAGCTTACATACTATTTGAGTAGGTACCTATATTTTTATAAGTACCTATAAGCGAGTTATGAAAATAGGTAAGAACTAAGATCAAATCACACACCGAGACAACATATCAAAAGCTTCATCATTAGTTTTTGGTTTCCCAAACATATCCTTGCCGAGAGTGACCATAGTATCAGCCCCAATAACTACATCTGGAGACTGTCCCTCTCCCCGCAGCCTGCCTTCAACTTCCAGAACTTTCTGCAGAGCTGTCTCCTCTACGAATTCCGAGAAGCTATTGAATGCTTTAGGATCTAAATTCTCTTCAAATAATGAAGGGCATAGTTTTACTTTGACACCCTGAAAAAAAGCAGGGGGTCTGTAAACATAACCTTACTTTTAAAGACAAATTAAACTTAATAAACTTTGACTCTTGAATTAAACTCTAGTAGTAGAACAATTAACTTACAATATTTTCTATTAGTTCTCGTCTCCTGGGAGAGCCACTGGCCAAAACAATTCGCTTTTGTTTTAAAACATGCATCACAGGTTGCAACATTTTTAAAGACAATACTACAACAGCCTAGCTTGGTGGAATTTTATGAGGAGAACAAGTTCTAACAATTTGTAGGTGTTTAAAATTTATTTAAAAAAATCAAAAATTATTTAGAAAACTGCTGAAAAAAACTTTCTTTTTCAAAACAGCGAAAAAACCGCGCTACAACGATGGTCACTCGTGTGAATGAATGAATAACTGCCTGAATGAAATGAAAAGTGACTCACTCAACAACATTCGTTCACCTGTATCATTCATTCGCAATTGAATGAATGACTTTAGGGAAGCCCTGTCAAGCGAATAAATAATACCGGTTTCTTAAGTCCGCATTTAAAACTTTCAACGAATACGCATTAAAAATTACAAACACAGATGATGGTCTGATTCAATATTTCGTTTAAGATAATGAGTACTAATGTAAACCAAATAAAATTAAGGACTATTTTGTTCTTAATAAAACCTCAAATAAAGATACATTTAATCCAACCGGTAAAGTATCGGTTTTTAAGTTAGTTGAACATCACTAGTAAATGGCATCGCACGTTTGTGCTGACTCGAATTTAGCATTTTCCAACAAAATTACTTTACAAAAGGTAATGGAAACATAATTTTGTTAAAAATGAAGTCCATAGTGGCTTACGTGCGGAGTCTTATGGGATGGAATGACGACTGTCCGACAATTAGAACAAGCTTCAAACGCGACAGGTATGACATTACTTGTTTACAACATTTCGGTTAGTTATGGCGGCAAACACCGTCTAAAATCATTATTTGCGGCCTCCGCATGCTCCACAAAATGTTAAAAATACCATTGAAAGTGGCCTCGAAGTTCTGGAAGTGAGTACTCGTAGTTATAAACTTCAAACTTGATGTCATCAACATGTGAAAGTGTTTCGTGTTTTTCAGAGCTGATGATTGTTTTTCGTCCGACGATGATTCTCCTGCCCTCAAAAGGCTCAAGTACTTGAAGAGAACAAGTTTTCCGGATATTATGTCTTCAAATGGTAAAGTCGTGATCATTTGTAACCTAAGAATTGTTTGGAAGATGGTTTTGTAAACTTCCTCTATGTTGCAGATGTTTGGGATAGAGATGAACCGAGTAAGAATGTGAGGTATGTGCCAATACAGCTTGAAAACCAACCAAGCACATCTACTCCCATTGAAGTAAAAGGGAACAGAGTGCGTACAGTACCAATCAAGTATGTTGGTGTGTCGGAGAATGGACCATCCACTCCGGCGAGGAAGCCAAGGATGCACACTCCAGTACGGCCTGTTGTACATGCTGTGCTTGATGATGATGACGAACCAGAGGTAAATATAAATAACTTACCATTGTAATTGTGTAGAAATAAATTTTATTTTAGTTGATACTTTATTTGGTAGGTTAGGATCTGACTTTTTGGCCAGTTCCTTATTGTCTAATTGACAATTCAGTGACATATTATAAAATTACATAATTTTTGGACTTATTTTACAAATTTTCTCATTTACAGGTGACCTGGGTAGAAAGTAAACCAGAAAAGCCCAAAAAACCTTCAAAGATATACATAAACTTGGATGATGATGAAAACGAAGGTGACCATGACGCTGATGACGTCATATTTGTAAAGAAAGTCACCACTCCACCCCCAGTGAAACCTTACAAATACTTTATATCCAAGGACAGTAATTTTACAGATACAAATGATTCCATACAGTACTACAGGATTCCAAGAACTGACAGAAGCTCATTGCTAAGAGAAAAATCTCCTAAAACATACAGTAAATTTGTGGCCCCTCCAGGAATCACAAAAGGCTATAAAAAAGCTGCAACTCCTCTACCAAGATGGCTGCAACCTCAATCTTCAAACCTATCTCAAATAAGAAATAAATATTTAATGAGTAACGGCAATGGAAGGACAACTCTATCAGAAGTATTCAATTTAGATGAAAAAAGAAATTATCAGGAACTAATCCGGCGAGTGGCAGGCTCCGTGAAACCGGTGTCAATGTCCAAACCTGTAGAAATTATCAATTTAGCTGAAGATGCCGCTTCGTTCCGAATGACGCAGAGGTCACAGAAGAGTGCATTGAATGAAATAAAGTTTTTAGAGAGAGGCCTATTTGCTGATAAAGAGAATGAGACTAACAAAGAATATGACCCCATCACGGTTGCTTCTATAAACTCATCAGATTCTGAAGTTGAAATAGTCCCTTCTGAGTCATCCACATCATCTGTGAGAATTGATCCTATCAACACTTTAAAAGATGCAATGAGAGACAAGCCAGTCACTGCAGAGGATTGGCTAGCAAAGTTAGATTCTAAGTATAAGAAAAAGAAGCAAGATGTACAAGAGAAGTTAAAAGACGCGAGGCGAGAATCTGATATAATTTCCAAAGTAAACTATGAGCAGAAACTAGCACATTTAGAACACAAGTTGAAGTATGAGCTGAGTATACCTGAGAGTTTGATAGAGGAGCCACAGCCTACAGTAGAATTGCCAAAACTTACACAAGAACAAGAGAAATTAGTTAGCCGAGCATTAGGACCAGGCCCTCCTGGACAATTACTTGTAGAGAAATTTAATTTAAGGATACATAGGTAAGTCTCTAGGTAATTTATCTCTTATTCTATCACAAAGTTAAGAAACTAGATGCCACATTTATGTGAAAGATAGTAATCATAATTTGTCACTTGGATGTGTTTACATTGATATACATAATTACCACAAAAGTGCTTGTTATTTTAAGTGCTAGTCAATTTCTTTTACACCCAGTATACCTACATTCTTTTGAATATAATTATACCTCTTAGTGTATGGTCACCTGTCGAAATGTGTTTCAAGTCACCTATGACACATTAGCTGAAATTACGTCGCATACATTTACTCCAGCTGCTGAATGTTCGGTGCAATACGCTCGCAATGTGTTTCATGTGAACTATGACACATCAGCCGAAATTACGTCACATACATTTACCCCAGCCGCGGAACGTTTCGCGCGGTACATTATGCAGGTGTGTCGCGACCCTTACATCATCAAATTCTTTCCAGACGTGATCTCCAAACCCTGGCTGGTCTGAACTGGCTGAATGATGAAGTAATCAACTTCTACATGAACCTTCTCATGCAGAGGAGCGAAGAACGCAAGGATCTGCCGAAGGTGTACGCGACTAATACCTTCTTTTATCCTAAACTTATGCAAAGCGGGCAAGCTGGTCTAAGAAGGTGGACTAGGAAGGTAATACAGACTTTATTTACTAAAGGTATAATAATCAATTAAGAGGGTCTTATCAAAATGATAGGTAACAAGGCCAAAAGCTTTGGTACTCTTTCTGCAGGATATTAGTCCATTTTTGGTTTAATTTCAAAAGAAAGCATAGGTCTTAGATAGTCAGATAAGTATACTTATGACTTCTTGCTAGATGAAAAATAACATTACAACAGAGACAAAGCGGCGATGGTAAAGAGTAGGCCTTCATTTTGGACTAACCTAACCAACCTGGCTAGCAATTCAATTCAATACAAAACAAATATTCTTTATTGCACACAAAGATATAGGGAGCAGCAGTGGATCAATTATTAAAAACCCTTCATCTATATTGGGTTAATTCATAGACATTTATTTCTCAAAGACCTTACAGACTTCACTTAAATAGAGGAAAGAGAAAATACAGTTTTTTTATGTATTTATATTCAACTCTGAATCTACATAATTCCTCTTAATTTCCAGGTTGACATATTCTCACACGACCTAATGGTAGTACCAGTGCACTTAGGGGTCCACTGGTGTCTCAGCCTCGTAGACTTCAGAGACAAGAAGATCAACTACCTGGACAGCATGGGCTCCAAGAACCAGGCCTGTTTGGAAGCGTTACTGCAGTATTTGAAGGATGAGCATCAAGATAAGAAGGGACAGCCTTTTGATGCTAGTGGATGGAAGACTGAATGTCTTAAGGTGAGTGTAGGGGGTGACACTAACAACTAACAACCACAATATCATGCATATAAACTTTTCTGGAGTTGCCGTCGCCGTACACGGTTTGGACTACAGTAGGGAACGAAAGACGAATAGTTGTTTTGAAAAGTCTGAAATCACATCACACTTGTATCAGTTTATTGATATACCTTACTTAAGTTTGCTATTATTATGTAACCCATTGCTGGAATTTACATAAAATAGTAAAGTAAATAGGCTTTGTGTTACTCTGATGTATAAGCTACAATACTGTAAAGTTTCACTAAAATTTGTTTAGTAGTTTTTACACAAACATCCATCTATCGGCACGAACGTTGACGTTAATAATATTACTAGGATATTGGCAAAATTGTTACTCTAGTATTATGATTACAGTAAAACCAAAACAGCTCCGAAAGATACGATCGCACTATCCTCAAATATTGTTTTTACACCATACTTTAAAGTATGGTTTGCTAGTTATCCATTTGTATGTTAGTTTATTTAAAAAATCGTTGCCCTTTCCAGGATATCCCCCAACAAATGAACGGTAGCGACTGCGGCATGTTCGCGTGTACATTCGCGGAGTTCTCAAGCCGCAACGCGCCCTACACCTTCACACAAACACACATGCCCTACTTACGACGGAAGGCGGCTTTAGAAATACTACAAGGCAAGCTCTTGCTGTAAAACAGGTGAATGTGACGCATTTTTTATAAAGCTGGGAAGGACAGTCTTTTGTTTTTCTGTGTACAGTTTGTCTATGAGGCGGATAATGTCTGCTATAAGTGCAGGGCACAGCAAGAAGTAAAAAGATGACGTGAATTTTAATGTTTTGATTGTGTATTAGGCGACTGAACAGTGTCTAGATCGTTGCAGGTCTAGCAAAGTAGTCTCAGTCTACCTCTATGGGAGAGAGGCATGACAAATATAATTGTATGTTGATTCATATATTTGCGCATTAGCTGTTGATGCTACCAATATTGAGCTTTATTACAATGCCAGTAAAATGAGTTCCTAAAATATCTACAAAATGGCGTAATAAAACACCAATTTAATCAAATGCAGCTTCAGTACGACGCGGTGTAGTTTGACCAATCAGATTGTTACGGTACAAACATAGTGATTTATTTGTATGTATTGTGATACATAGATAGATAGAAATGCTTTATTGCAAACAAGAAGAGATAGGTACAGGAAATACTTAGAGCTATGACATAACAGCTACACCATGGCCTCGATTGGACTTACATCTATTATACATTTCGCTCCTGCTGTGCCCTGTACTCTTTCGAGTGCGATAAGTGTTGGAAATACTACTACAGGGGAAGATTCTCCTTAATCGATTTATAGTTAGGGTCGGCCGTCTTTTGCAAAAAGAATATAATAAATGAGAAATGATATTCGATGTTGACATAGTAAATAATAAAAATAATTCAACGATTTAACTGCAATTTTTGTATGTCTGCTCTCTATGTTCAATCAATATTATTAAAAAATTAATGCCGTGTTAAAAGACGTAATATCAAGCTAATCTGGATTCAAAATATAGAGGGTATAGAATTCATTTTAGATTCTGTTTTAATATGCCTCGCATTAGACTGGACTCTGCAGAAAAGAAGAAGTATTTATTTAAATGTTTAGATGGTCAATTGTTTATAATTAAATTGAGTTTGAGTTGTAATTTAAAATGCAAAAGGTACGGTTCCCGTTTCGCAAAATGTCAAATTAATTTACTATCTTGTACCAAAATTTAACTTCAAACATTTTCGATTTTCAAAACAAATCGCTAATTAATCATTTTTATCGTTGTGAAAGAAATTGGAATTACACGGAAATAAAATTGGACATTTTGTGAATATGACATTCTGCGATTGGTGTATGACATGAATTAGTTGTTCTTTAAATGTAATATATTCGAAGTATGGAAGTCAGTAGACTTTAAATACACCTTAAACTTACAAATTGGACATCATTTTTGTTAGTAAATCTCTATAAATATTATTATCTGACGTGATAGAAATAGATTAATACGGTCAGGCCCTTAGTGCTTTTACATCAGAAATATGCTAAGATGCTATAAAAGAATGTGTTTGATATTATGCTGTCTCATTTCTTCTTCTTACATACCTTAACGAGTAAGGTAGCGATTACTCGGTACGTCGTCATCCGAGACCACGCCCAAGATATTATAGTCTATCTACCATCATAGCATATCTCTGGTGTCATAGTAAAATTGGAGTCATTTGTCAAAACAAAAGGCGTCTGCCCTTTATGAAGCTTATCTTCATAGATGTAAGCTGTTTTCTATTCAAATCTGGTCTTGACAATTAGATGAGTAAATAGTACCTATTGTTTCAGAATAGGAAGGACATATCTTCCATTTACATATAAAAACTGCTAAGTTTGCATCTTGTTTATTGGTCAGTAATTGTTTTTACATTTTCCTTGAATGTGAATGTTTGAAAAAGGGCTTAATTATAGAGTAAGATAGGTACCTATACTATATTGTGTTGTATATTTCGCAAGCCCAGTGTGATATAAGCTTGTATGTGTGTGCGTTTTCAAAATATCTTCAATAGATTTAATTTTGGCCTTTCTATACGTTTTGCGAATGGGACATTTTGCGAAAGAGATCTTTTGCTACCAAGGGACATTTTGCGATGAAAGGATTTCAATAAACTGTATTAGATGCAGTTTTTTCCTTAATTTTGAATGAATAAGAGTGAATTGAATAAATCTATTTTAAAAATAGCTTAACATGTGAATGCGTTTAAAGGATATAAGTGGGTAATATTATTTTTCTATGATTGTATCCATAAGAGTGGCCCAGTAAAGAAAATTTAATTGTTTCGAACCCTATTCCCTTGGGATAAAAACTTCCATACTCCTCTATTTGTCACGACCAGACCTAGATTAATCTATAATTGTATAAATAATAATAAGTGTCCCTAATGTTAAGCTACACTAATTTATATCAAATCACACGTGATTAAAGTTTCGTTTCCATCATCATTCAACAGTTTCTTTTTATAAACATTAGAGTAAATTAAAATAATACGAAAACTTATGTCATTTTTTAATTGTAAAGAATAAAACATGAGAAGGTTATTTTTGTGTATCTTTTGTTGGTAACAACTTAGAATGTAAGCTAACACATATTTGGAACTCATCACGCGAGTCTATAGACCAGTATGCTTATGCAAATGTATTACCGTTGATATGATACATTTCACAACTGAGTGTGGGTAGGTATTTCATTATCGAGGCATAAAAACAAAACATGATTTAAAACTGTTATTGGAATCCTTGCTCCGTAATTACAAAACGAGTTTTATTTATAGTTCTAGAACTCAGATAAATGACGTTTTGGCTATAAACAAAATGTCAAAAAATGACATTAGTCCTAGAACTAAGTATATTTATTGATGTTCAAATTATCTACGTCAATTTAGAAACTCTCATATAGAAGTGTACAGTGCTACAAGGATCTTTCGGCACATGGCGGAAATCGGAACTAACGATATCATCTTGTAAATGATGTAAATAATGTCGTATTTATTCACCACCCACGCCCTCCTGACAATGTCACCCAAGTGCCAATAGATCCGTGTAGCACTGTAGACATGAAAATGTAAGCCGTCTACAAGTTCAGTTATCCCCAATCCGAATAAGTCGCACTTTGCCTCCGTCAAGTAATGCTGCACCCGAGTCGTTGGTACCACCGCAATAGTGGGACGACGAGAATATTGATATTAACCGACCACGGAGTTGGCACTGAAATAAAGGTCGGGTTGAAACTTTCTGGGAGTCAGCTGCAGGTTGCCACGAGTTTTTATATCCGCATATTGCATAGACTGCGAGGAAAGCGGGTATCTCAACTACACTAATAAATAGGTACTTATCCATAGATACCAAATGTCACTTCCGTGTCTACATCTAACGGTGCGTACAGACCATGTAACATGTTATATAACTTGTGTTATATAACACGTCCACACTATGTAACCTTGTTTTTCAACATTGCAACATAAAATAATACTGCAAAAAACAACAATGCTGCTGCTTAATAACAATGCAATATAACAATGTTATATAACATTGTTATATTTTTATGTTGCAATGTTGAATCACAAGGTCATAGTGTGGACGTGTTATATAACACAAGTTATATAACATGTTACATGGTCTGTACGCATCAAAGTTATATAACATTGTTTTATAACATTCAGTGTCCACATTATGTAAAACATGTTATATAACATGTTACAGACCATGTAACATAACATGTTATATAACAATGTTATATAACATGTTATGTTACATGGTCTGTACTAGAGGTGGGCCGAGTACTCGGTTAATACTCGGTACTCGGCATACTCGGCACCTTTTTCACTACTCGTAATCGGCCGAATAACTCGGTTAAAATGCCGAGTACTCGTTACAAATAAATCTACCTTGAGCACTTGGTCTGCTTGGTAGATCATAGTCTTAATTCCTTCTTATGGTACATATTGACGCCTTTGCCCAGCTGGAGATATTTAATAAGCTGCTAATATCATAATTATTTAGGAGAAAATTTTAAATACAGTGTTTTTTCAAAAATGTTTTGCCATTTAACGCTTGCGGATTATTGTTTTCATTACGAATAAATAGTGGGGTGCGGAGTGAGGGTCTCAACACCGTTAACGCCACTCGCTCCTAAACTTATTCGCTTGCAATTCTACCTACTTCAAATACACCGAGTAACTCGGCCGAGTACTCGGCTCGGTAAACTTTAAACCGAGTAATACTCGGTACTCGGTTACTCGGTAAAACTGGTACTCGGCCCATCACTAGTCTGTACGCACCTTAATAAAGCTGAATTAAAACACAAATAGAAAAAGTAAATATCACTACATTATAGCTTCGATAAAGCACGAATTAAAGAAGTAGAAGTTGTGTCAGGTGCTCAAACCGACGACAGAGAATAGAGCAGAATGACGTAGACTCCACCGACAAGACTCGCTCTTAAATATAAAGTAGGAAAGCACCAGCGTTGGCAAACAAACTACAAAGGTCCTCAATGTCATAGAACAGACTAAGCTACATGAAAATGCTAATTACTGAGTGATGAAAAATTAGACCGTGGTTGAGGAATTTAAAGCAACATATATTAAACCGACGTGCATATGTAAGGCCACTCATGAATATAGATAAAGCGAAAGAAGTGTGCTTGGATCGTAGCAAATGGTCTCTGCCTGCCGCGATGGGAGAGCAGCGTGACAGATATGTAAAAAAAACTACTAAAATCTATTATGTTGCTCACCATAAACCCATTCTGATGCAGCTCATGGGCCCTCACTACATGAGACAGTTGATTGGCAATCAGAAACCGGTCTATTGCCATTTGATCAAACACGTGGCCGGTGCCGCGTTTGGAGTTGGCCGCAAAACCTTCATTGGCCGTTAGTTCTAGTGCTAGGGTTGCTGTCATCTTGTTTGTCCTTGAGGAAAAGAATTTGTATACGTAAAGAACTGAAGAGAAGGTCGCTATTGACTGTGTATAAGATATAAAGATCACGTGACGCAGAGTGAGAATAGGGAAGCTATTAGCAAAGTTTTCAAGCAATATAAGCTATCAGGTACCAGACCGCTTCGCTACGGGCAACGCTTCGTTAAAAATGGCACACTAATCATATTGTCCTACCCTACGCAAAGGTTACTTAAAGTATCACTGTTATTACTGAAGGGTGTTTTACAATTTGAGAAAAAAGATGAGAAATTAAAAAGTGACAACACTAGTAAACTACACTAAGACAACGTCGTCGTCCCTTTTAAATCAATGAAAAAGAGAAAGATACTACAGAGTTGCCAATTAATTTCTTCTCTTTTCGCCAGACTGTATCTTACTTGATAGGATCATTCCACATGAGCTCCCAGGCGATAGTGCTCTGTTCAGCCGGCCGTGGTAACGGCAATGGTACTTTGTCTATCGCGGTGATCAGTGGACACACCCAAGGTGGGGGGATACCACCGTGACAGCAGAACACCTATGGGAGGAAAGAAATAGTTGGGCTAATAGCGAGCTATATGCAAAGCGAAATTAATGTCTAGATAAGCGAAAGCAAATACCTGACAGTTTCCTTGCTTGTAGAGCTGCGGATGGAAAAACTAGGTGACGGATCGAATCAAACAGATCATGCAACCATTAGGCGTGTTTTTTTTGCTTCTATAGTTACTCGACGATGATAATGAGGTAGCAAATATTAGGTTGGGGAAAAAGTTTCTTCGTATTTTATATGAAAATTCAAAAAGTTTTTTTTTTATAGTTTATTTACATTTGACTAAAGTATGTAGGTGCCATTTTGTTCCATAACTTTTTGCCATCTTGTTGGTAGTGACATGATCCCATTGCTGTAAAAATTTTGAGGCTTCTGATCGAAAAACTGCGACAAGTGGTTTTGGCAGTCCTCTCGTGATGTTAACCTGACACTGCCTAAGGAATTCTGCAGAGACCGAAACAGATGAAAATCTGAAGGTGCAAGGTCAGGACTATACGGCGGATGCATTAATACCTCCCAGCCAAACTCTCGTAATTTTTGCTGAGTGGCTAAAGATGTGTGAGGTCTAGCGTTGTCATGGTGAAAAACCACACCCCTTCTGTTGATCAATTCTGGCCGCTTTCTCTCAATTTTTTGCTTCAATCTCATCAATTGTTCGCAATACAGTTCTGAATCGATGGTCCTGCCTGGCGGTAACAGCTCATAATGAATGATGCCCTTCCAATCCCACCATACACACAGCATTACCTTGTTGCGAGTTAACCCGGGTTTTGCCACAGTCTGTGAAGCTTGACCGGCCTTTGACCACGATCTTTTTCGCACGTTCTTGTCGTATGTGATCCACTTTTCATCACCAGTTATCAGCTTTTTCAAAAATGGTTCGGTTTCATTACGTCGTAATAAAGAATCACAAATGAGTACACGGTTCATTAGGTTTCTTTCAGTGAGCTCATGAGGCACCCAAATATCGAGCTTTTTAGTGTACCCAGCTTTATTCAAATGAGTCAAAACCGTTTTGTGGTCAATTGCCAGTTCTTCAGCTACATCGTAACTACTAATATGCCGATCTTGCTCCACTTTTTCAAAAATGGCATCAATTTTGTCCGTAACAGGGCGACCAGAGCGAGATGCATCTTTGATATCAAAATTTCCGGCTTGAAAACGCTTAAACCAAACTTGCGCTACTCTCACAGATACTGCATTAGGTCCATAAATATCACAAATTTTTTTCGCGGCTTGAGTTGCATTTTTACCTTTTTTATAGTAAAATTTTAAAATGTATCGAATTTCTTCTTTAGATTCACTCATTTTAACAACAACAATAACAAATGAAAATCACACAAATTCCTAATTTGAATTTGGAAGTGCCTTCTTTAAAATTAAAACTTTTTAATGATACCAAAACCAGCCAGATACAAATGGTATAGCCAAAGAAATTTTAATACAAGTTCATACATACTATATGCGAAAAGACTTTTTCCCCAACCTATTATAAAGAGCCATATCTACCTAGTTATAGACCACGGAAGAAATATACCTTCTCATCCACAACAGCAGCTAACGGTAACACATCAAACACTTGGTTAATTGCACTCCAAATCTTGTTACCTTCCGTTTCGCCGTATTTTGTTATGCACTCCCTGTTTTGACAAGAAAACATCAGTCAATTTTGAATCAAAAGACACTTAAGGGGGTATTACACTATCATTTTTCTTATGTCATTTAAATAATCATACCTATATTTAACCAAGATAATTGACTATGAGAAAATGCATCATAGTCCTTTATTACATTATAAAATATCATTGACTTCACATGATCCAAGATATGAAAGTATAATATGTTCCTTAGAAAGTTGAAAAGTACGGAAAACTCACGAAAAAAACGTAAACATCTTTTGAATATCTCTCGTCTCATGATTGCCACGGACCAGCACGATGCCATTAGGTCTTTGCAACTTGGCTGCTAGAAGATATGCCATGAGCTCGGAGCCATGAGGGCCTCGGTCCACGAAGTCTCCGAGAAACAGGATTTTGGCTGGAGATAACGCTGGACCTGACGGCCAGAGTGCTGCTTCTACCGCTAGAAGAGCGTTTAAGTTGCCGTGAAGGTCGCCTGGTTGGAAGTCATGTTTTTATTACATTTTTTTTTTACAATTAAGAAACGAACTAATACAAGCTTATATCACACTGGGCTTGCGAAGAGATTACAAGAAGTCCATAACTCTTTAGTCTATATTTCAACTACATAGGTAACTAAACTTTTAGTAGGTAGTCTAGTAAAATTAATATCAAGAATACACATAAATTTCCTGATTGACCTAACAAATAATGTTTTTTTTAATCTTTGTTTTGTATTAAAAAACACATTGACAAATCAATCTCAAAGACCTACTTATCTCTATACTCTACCTCTCACATCCCACTGGCCCATATAAACCCAGACACAATAGATTTTCTATTTTTCCTTTTTTTTCTGGTATGTGAAAGATTAAACAGCAGATTTAAACTAACCAATGATATAGACGGGCGAATTCATCCTAATGAGTCTTGGTTCCTTTGCAATGATTGGGTAAACAGCTTCGGCCAGATTTACCAATAGGTTACCCATAGCTATCTCCTCAGACGCTGCTGACCAAGACCACGCGGCCTTGTTCAAGATGCTGCTACTTGCACTTAATGATACACGTCTCTGAAGACGAAACGGAAGGCAACAAGATTAATCACTTTGACTGCAATACATACACAAACATCCCACGATTTAAGCAGGATATGCGTATGATTATAACAGAGTATTGACGACAGTGAAATGCCACAGTGCCTCCTAATAATTTTCCCATTAATACATAAGTACCTACCTACCTGTTTTGTGCGCACACGCAACGACGCAACAGTTGCACGATAACGTGTGCGCACTTACATACTATAGCCCATAGACTGTTATCAAGAGACAAAACAGTTGCGTCGCTGTCGCGTCGCTCGTATGCTTAAAGAAAGAAAATGCTTTGCTTGCACGTACATTACTACTCCTCTCAATAGAAGTAGCGAAGTAATGGACAGCAGCCATAGCCTCCACGGGGCAAGTCCTGGGTCCCAACACATCCATGGAGTTGCAAATACCGGCCTGATTCGTGATCAGCCGCGCTGTTGATGGACTTACTGTGTCCTCTGAGAATAAATCCAAGTTGTGGTAAGTTAGGAATATTATCGAAAGGGAGACCCCTGTTTTAGTTTTTTAGGCACCTATTATTATTTGAATCTACTGCAAATGCCAAGTGCTACGACGCCGAAAGTTCAAAGGCTGGAGTAATTTTGGCTGATGTGTCGTAAGTAACTTGAAAAATTGCGAGCATATTGAACCGAACATTCGGCGACGTACGTTTGCTCTAGTCTTCTCATAGATTCCATTATTAGGTGCCTACTTAACAATAATAGTCACTCAAAACAACCTACCATCAAAATCATGAAGATCCATCAACTCGTTGAAGAAATCTTTACGTAATCTAACAGTAAACTTGGCGACGCTATAGTCTTGGTGCTGTCCAGGTCGCCGCAGCGCGTTTCCAGATCCTTGTGATGATGATACGGGAGCTAAGGCTGTGGTAGCTTCTATGTTGCCTGCAGAGGCAAAGAGTTTTTAAGTATAGGTATGTGCTTATTTCGTGGTTTATTCAGAATCTAGAGGCTGCTCGCGACTTCGTAGATACGCATTTATCGTCATATCTTGGGAAAAAAATCATGATATCTCAAAATTTTATAGCCTATGTGTTATTCTAATATATAAGTTAAAATATTGCCAAATTCATCGAAATCTATTCAGTAGTTTTGGGTGAAAGAGTAACAAACATCCATCCATCCATCAATCGGCAGATACATTGACATTTAAGTATAATATTAGTAGGAAAATATTAGTAGTAATTAAGTACCTTTAGAAGTTTTTGTTCCGCCTTGAGCTTGCTCGCGTTCACGCTCACTGGAATTTAAGAAACTAATTATAAACCGAACTTTTCTAAGATCTTCGCGAAAGGCCAAAAATCTAGTTGAATTAACCACTCTTCAACTTTTCTGGATAATGAACTACAATAGAAACAAGGTATCGTACCTACTTATTTAGATGTGTCTCCTACTGTTGGTAGATAAGTTAATGGAATTGAAACTTACTTATATATGTCATGGACTTCTAAAAGGTAAGCAGAGATGCTCTGCGGAGCTCGGAGAATAGAGCTGGTACCACGAAGTCGCAGTTCGCCAACTGCACGCAGAAACTCTGCTAAAGGCAGCTGGGAGTTTGGCTGGATACTCAACTGCCTGAAGAAGAAGGAAATCCAGTTAAAGTAGAGTACGAAAGACAACGAAGGTAGGTACGGTGTGATTGCGGCATAAGGGAGATACTGCAACTATTTTGTTAAGGTTGATCTGCTGTCGATTGTACCTAATTAAGTACCTGCGTCTTACCTTTGAGTAATATCAAACATTTAAGGTACTTACCTGAGACAAACATCCGCATCCTTAGCCACACTGAGAGCGTCTACAGGCAGCTGCCTAGCCGAGCGAACTGCCGCCACCAGCTCCTTGAATTCCACGTACTCAAGCTTCAAGTCGCGGTTGCTGTCAAAGTACCTGCACGCCCGAAAGAAGAGGTAGAAATGAGTAGGTACAACCCGTCGGACGGGGGGCCTGGGCTGTGTTGTATCAGTCATTTGGGGGGGGTTTGCCGTAATCCCCACGCTTGGCAGGCGGGTTAGGGATCGCAGTTATTGAGAAGTCCTCAAGAGAAACGCTGCTGCCCATTTCCCTGGTGAGAGATCCCTTAGTCGCCTCTTACGACACCCACGGGAGGAGTAGGGGTGGTACTATTCTAGGCCGGTACACACGCGGCGTCGGAAATATCACCACCTCGCTGGAATGAGCTTCCCCCTGATCAGCGTATCCAGTACCAGTACCAGTAGAATAGGTACCTACGTACGAGTTGCATGATGTCATTAAGCAAGGTTCGCAGATATTTCTGACGAGTAAATAGTATAATGTTTTTGATTGATCTAAATAAGGCAGATTTTTAAACTGATAAAACCGGAATCCATGAATTTTGGAGGTTTCATATTCTTAGGACAAAAGTTTACGAGTGTAGAATAATTATAAAGACGTCTCATTTTCCCTTCCTGTAAGACAGAGGTCTCACTTACGAAATAGAGATAAGTAGGTAAGTACCTGAATATATACCGACACCGTATTTCAGCAGCGACTCCTCCGTGCTGCGTGCTGGGCTCGGTGGCGGCGCACCACAGCAGCAACTCTTGGAATGATAAACCTCCTCGACCGGTTATATCAGCTGCCCTATTGTTAAATATTGTGAAATTGAACTACATTTGAGGTGATTTGAGGTAGAGTCCTAAGTACATGCGTTCGGTAAAAGTTATTCCGAATGATTCGCATAAAAGAACCTCTCAAAAATTATTTAGCAGAATATTACTGTTTTCAAAGTCTCTAGACTTATAGGTATCTGATCATCATCATCATGTCAGCTTATGGACGCCTACTGCCGGACAAAAGCCTCCCCCAAGGATCTCCACAGCGACCGGTCCTGCGCTGCCCACATCCATCGGCTTCCTGCGACTTTCACCAGGTCGTCGGTCCACCACGTTGGAGGCCTTCCCATACTGCGTCGTAACTACTTACCATGCCTCACATTAAAGCAATTGCCTAAGTAGTTACCGAGTAGGTACTCCTTTACAAGATAGCTGTGCTTAAGTGTGATTATGTAATTTTCTTACCTAAAAAGATTACTGCATTGCGTCCTCTGCCAACCTATATCAGTCATGAATATCGTGAATACTTGCGGACTCATGTAAATTGCGGGAAACGTCAGGGTAAGGAACTCTTGGTAGATTCGAATTTGATCTGGAAAAAGATTGGGTTAGGTACCTGTAGAGATAGATTTTTTTTCTGAAAGTGAGACATCTTCAAAGCTACCTTCAAAAGACGAATTTCGCAGAGACTTTATTCCTGGTTCAAATTCTTAACCCTCCTCTTCTGAATAGGTAAGTTGTGGACACTTGTGAATCATGCAGTATAAAACGCTAGTCTTGTCTGTTGAAAAGTTACCTGCTTTCGTATATTTCGCTGCCTGAATGAGCTGAAGAGATGGTGCAGCTAGAGCCACGGCTCCTGCTCCGGCATCAGTGCTGATCATCACACTCTCCTCGCAGATTTCCACCATCATATTTGCGTCGAACTCCTGCATTTTGTAAAGATATGAAATATTACATAACGATAGTTATAAACTTAGATAGGTACCTACTTTAGACGAACAGAGCTTGATGATTGTAGAGGTATATAAGATAGGCCATGCAGTAATAAACGTCACGTCACGTCATAAGGTTAAAGTACCTGCGCAGAAATATCTAATATATCTATTAATATTTCCAAAGCCTGTGCTTAATAGTTGTCATTAACCTCTCACATCCCACTGACCCATTATAAACCCAGACACAATAGATTTTCTATTGTTCTTTTTTTTCTGGAATGTGAAAGATTAACCCAATAAATATAATTCCGATTTCAAAAAGTAGGTAAGTATACGAATTTTGAATACACTTTTTGATATCGCTCTCCCAATTTTTCATAAATAAACCTACCCACCTTCTTATGTAGGTAAGTAAAGTACCAAGATAAAGTTACAACAACTACAAGAATCTTACCATACCAATATCCTTAGCCTGGTCTCCAATTGCCATCAGAGTGAGCATGAATAGCTCTGGACTTTTCAGCGCTGAATGTGCCCGTTGACGCTCTAAGTCCACGGTCGTGAACCATCCTAGGCGGGAACGCAGACTTTGCTAGGATTAATGAGTGAAGATCATTGAGAGCTAGCATATCTTTAAAGGTTTGGAAGTAGGATGACAATCACAACCAACTTATACTGCAAACACAAGCCCTAAGATCCGAGTTCACGCTAGCTTCCTGTCTTAAGTAGTGGTTTTTTTTCAGTTGGCCATCCTTTACTTATTTTCTGGTTTAAACAAGATCACATCTTTCTGCCCTAAAGGTACCTATTTTTTCGAAATATCAACAATCATTACAATTCGAAAACGCAAATATCTGGACGAGGCATTTGTTTGAATTGATACAAGGCTCTTCGTATCTTACTCGCTTTTTAGAATCCCACTGCAAGTAGGGCAATAGAATAGCCTCTCGAGAACAACCTATCTACAAGCTGTAGTACCTACAAGTTGTAGACAGGTTGTTTTCGGGTTGTAGACTACAACCCGTTGGAGATATCAGCGCACCAGGCTTAGTAACGTCATGCGAATCGTACGTACTCGTCATGGTACTGGATAGTCAAAAAGGGCGCAAGCGCATTCCATCGAGGTGAGTAGATATTTCCAACGGGTTGCACCTCAAATAATTAAAATCTTACTTTAATTTTAACTTTCTTCTTAACATCAGACTTGACGCACACTTTATAAATCACGTGGTACAATGAAGAGACAGTGTGACTCGGCAACCAAATCTTATAGATTCGAAGTGGTGTACATTGGGATATTTCGTCGACGCCGAATAGCTAGGAAACACAGGCATGCGTGACAATAATTTTATGAAGGAACAAGTGGTTTGGAATGAAAGGGGGCGATCGCAGTGCGATGTCGAACCCAGTTTGCTATCTGCAAAACCTTCTTAACTACTAACGGTAGAGTGCATATAAACACACACGTGTGCACCTTATTTTAGAGCGCTATGGGCTGGTAAGGCGTGTATGTAATGAATGAATGATGTAAAAGTTGATCTGTACTGTACCTACTTGACTGTACGTCTACGTAAGTATTTCTTTAGCTACCTGCATACCTAGGTACTTTATGGGGCCTACTTTGGGCAAGATAAAGCTTATCTAATTTTGAAAATAGGTAGGTGCATATGCACGCATCAGTCATCTCATTAGTTCATCAGTCGCTTCATACGCATGTATGTGGATGAAGCAAAGGAAGTGTGTTTGGAACTTTGGATCGTAGCAAGTGCAGGGAAGTGGTAGCAGCCTCCCCGATGGAAAATGGGCCGGATAGTTATGTACCCACTTAGACTACTTAGATACCTAACTCAGTAGGTATTTAAGGTTTGTTTATGTATGTGAGTAGGTAAATACTTAATTGGGCAAGCTTTTTTTACCTCACCTCATAATAAATATTATGAGCAGTAGTCTTCCAGCAGTGTTTCTCGACTTTACTAGAAGGTATCCAATATTCACCAGTAGACTGTTTCTCCAGAAGAAACGACCGCTCACTTTGCGAGTACACGAGCAAAGACACCACGTCTTCTAAATCCTTGTAATATTTGAACATCGTCATTTTGAAATGGTGTAGTAGATAAGTAGTTAAATTATTTTATTTGTTACATTAAAGCAGCTAAAAAGTTATACAAAAGTTAGATTAGTTATTATGTAAATAAAAAAAACGTAAATAAACAAATCTGAAGGTAGCTGTCACCTAGGTGTCGTGACCCGAACTGTCAATTAAGTCAACGATTTGTCAACGAGCCATGCCAGGACCAAGGTGGGACCAAGAAGATGGTTGGTTGATCGATCCATAGTGGTCTTCTATGGTCCATTAGTTTTGTGACATGTTGTGACACCCATTGTTAAAATGGTAAGATTGGTAAGGTACAGACGGTATAGATAGATGTTCCATAAGCAGATTAAAAACGACGACTGCCAGTAATAAAAGTGCTTTTATTTTAGATATGTTTGCGTTTTTCTAATATCGAAAAAGGAAGAAAAACCGCTTTATGAGCCTGAATAAAAGAAAGAGGGTAGAAAAAAGAAAGTACTATTCGCCTCTCGATAGATGTCACTACCACTACTGTGAGATATTGCTGCCTGGATCAATATTGTTGACTAGGTACCTAGGCACCTATTCAGCATTTTTAAATTATCTATCTACCTACTTAGTTATTAAATTATTGTAACAAAATAGGTATCAGCTACCTACCTACATAAATAACTACGTGATTTTACTTTCAACTTCTTAACGCAATCCACCTAGATGGCGCTATGAGCTTAACAACGAACGATTTCAATGAAAAGAAAGAAAGAATACGAAGTTTAAGTTTCGCTGAAAATACTTACAAACTATTATTACAAAACATTATCATCATACAAGTTAACCGAGCAGCATTTAATATTGGGATAATTAAGTAACTTAGCTTTTCTAGACTTTTTTTACATACTATCTATTGATCAAAATACTTGTCCTATAGCACAGCTATGTACGTACACAACGTGACGTAGCGATCACGCCACCTTTTTGAGACTGATTTCTGGTTTCTGATTGGCTGTTGGTTTCCCACTCCACAGAAAATACGACACATTCAACATGTCTAGTGTTGTACGTAGCAGTCGATTTTAGAATTGTGGACATGTATCGATTTAAAAAAATGGTCACTGTAATCACTCAAAAAGTAAATGAAGATGTTTGTCAACGAAAAAACAGTAATTAAAATATTTGTAAAACGTCTTCAGATAATTTTTTAAGGTAATTTTTAACTCAATAACAAATAAATTTAAATTTTGGAAAACATCATGATGTACTCGATTGAATCGAACTCGTAACAAATGTCACTTTTCTTGCAGAGATATTTCGATAAATCGCAACACTATCCTAATATGGTTTTGGTGGACGTTACGTGCGGAGCTTTTACCTTTATGTGTTTTTATTGAGTTTATTTGAAAATCCAGTGTTATTTTACAAGTGATATATCCAGCTGCAAACCCAGATAAATCTACGGTAAGCTATTTCGTTCAAATTCTCAATTTTGCTTCGAACATTCAAATTTATGGACGTACTTTTCTATAACCTCAAAGAAACAAATAATTTTTTCAAATATTTTTTTATTTCTATCTTTCTATTTTGTTAAAATCATGTGGAAATATTGAATGTGGGACTTTTGCGATAGTTATACAGGTTTTGCAAATTGATTTGTAGATAAACACAAAAGGTTCTAAAATATTTACAATTGCGCGCGATCTTTGTTTAGCGGCAGGTTTTTACTTCTTTTTCACCACTAACCCTTATTTGTTAGGGTTTCTATCAATAACAAAATACGCAATATTCATCCCTTATTATATTTCAGGCATTATGGTCTTAAAGTTTGTGCACCAAGGTGTCTAAACTATACAAAATAGTTTTTTGTTTAATTAGTCCCAAACACGTTATGAAATTCGTTCTCCGTTCTGTAATAATGTTAACTTAAATTTAAGCGTGTTATGTTACTAATTGATTCTAGAAGGAATTTATAGAGAGATGTTTGCTATGTACCTAAGGAAACATTTATTTGAATTGAAGTTGGTTTAAAAATGGGATTACTTGCCTAATATTATGAAATGTTTTTTTCTTTGCCAACAATCTAAAAACATAAATGGCAGGGTACACATTTCTATCTGGCCTGATTCAATCATTATGTTTAATAAGCAGTTATACTAAATGCATTTTATGGTATGTCACTAAGTATATGTTTAGTTCAACTTAGTCTCATTTTGTATTAAGATATTATTTTATTTCAACAAAATTGTTTACCTAATTTTACATGAGATGAACATTCTTGATATTGGAGTCTCATCATCATTATCATGTCATTTAAGAGTTAGACTCTTGTCGGTGGTTTCGCCATCTAGGCCTATCCTCTGCCAGTACTTTGACTTTATGATACAACATGACGTTAGCTTTCTCTTTCACTTGAGTGAAGTAGGTACGTTGTGGTCTCCCTCTTCCTCTCTTCTTTGGTGTCTTAAGTAATTTAAGAAGAATGCTTGCAGCGAAATGAAATTATTTCTGGTTTCAATTATAGTATACAAATATAGTAATTGTAATAATACTGAACTATTAATTAAATAGCAAAATCAATATTTCAAATGATGACAAGCATGAAATTGCTGAGATAACGGCAATTTCTCGTATATCATAAATTTAATTTGCACGTCAAGTGTTGACCTGAAGATAACCCTTTTATCAATTGCCTGTCACCTTGTATAGTGAAGGAGATAAGTGTACTTTGAAATAACAGCAGTGACCCGATATAAATAAGGAGTTTTATTCATAATCTAAGTACCTTTACCTTCATCCCGTGGTCTCTTATGGTCAATTTTGTCAGTATATGTAGTATAATAACAGGAGTCTTTAGAGAACCATGGGAGAGGCTTTTGCCCAGCAGTGGGACGAAAAAAAAGCTAATAAAAAAAGTAGTATATAATTTTATATTTTGTCCATTCAGTTGAGATGTCAGTAATTTATTTTAACATGGTGTGTGTGTGTTTTAAAAAAAAAAAAAATGTTTACTTATGTTCCTTTTTTGTTAGTCTGTTGTGGATTGTTCTCTAACTTTTGTATCTGTTTTTTATCAACAGATAAAAATAGTAGGGTAAAACTTTACTCCTATCTGCTAAATGGTGTTATCTTAACTTTAACTCTTGACTGATACTTTGTACTGTCTGTGGTCTCATTCTGTGGTCCTAAATAACAATTATACTTTGCAGTTTGAACCCATCTAAAGAGCAACCTAGTAACCCTTAATCTTAAACCTAATTATAAGTAAAGTGTCTCATTATGCAGACTGATATGAACCGTCTTTGTAATTAGTTGTCGGAATATAAAGTCCAATGTGCGATGTGGCGTGAGACGTGACACATCACGCGATACTAACCAGCAACAATGATAGGCTTCATAAAATAGTATTGTTTATTTACAGAAAAGAGGAAAAATACATAGTTTAGGTAACATGAGTCTTTTTTTACAATTATTTTAGTAATGCTATATTTAAATGAGACTTTGAACTGCCGTATTGAATTGAGTACGTTATCTATTCAAATTGCTAACCCATTCTATAGCTATGAGTGTAGGTATATAAAGGTATAGAGAAACAATAGACTTTATTTGAAAAATATGTTTCAGTTATTTTTACAAAAGTGATACAAAGTTTGATTCTAGTTTGTTTCCTATGTCTTTATTTGCGCACCATAGGTTTTCTTTACCGATGTTTCTAAACAAAACTCCATAAATCGTATCCCACCAAGACAATAAGTACCAGGAGTCCATAAGATCGCAGTAAGTCGCCCACACCCGTGCTATTCCGGTGTGGACTTCGCCCGCGTCGGTACGGCTATTATCTCGCTCCTGTCTGCGGACTCGTAGTTTGTCCTTCTGTTTTGTTTTATTGGGACTAGGACTTCATATTCAATGACAATGTCAAAGGGTGATAAAAATTACGATTTTATATAAGTTAGGTTTATAAGTTAGGTACACTTATTCTTAACTCTGGTGTTAATGTCGAATGTGACGATGATAAAATTCGTAATAGAGTATTCAAAATGAAATTGCATAGTTACCTAGTAGTGTTCAAAACTTTTGAAACAGAACCTCTTTCGAGTAGCCTTTTCCAACGCTCCGCAAAGTGATTTTCTCTGTCTCTTACTACCTGACTAAAACTTACAACATATCTTTCCACGATCAAATTGAAACGTTATAAAAGTTCAATGTTTTCAGTATAAATAATTCTGAAGCGCAGCACTTTAACAAATTTTATTTGCTCCGGTAACTCCGACTTTTGGGTGTCTTCCAAATAGGCCACGTCAGGTCATGGTTGAGGGGACTGTTGGTGAACTATTGGGATTTTGTCTCTAAATTGTCATTCTAGTAATAAAAATAACAGACCGTTATTCAAAACTTATCTCTGAAATTATAATGCGCTCTTTTCCAATTTACCAATGCGAAAGCCACTGTTCTTACAAGGCAAAGGTACTACGTTGAACTTGTTTCAAAATACCGAATAGATTTTTAAATATGTAATTCTATTCATTAAATAGGCATAATAACGTGCGGGCAGGCGCATGCGGGTCTTTAAAACGACCGATGTCATAAATATTTGATTTTGAATGGTGTTACCCTGTTACCGATACTTTTATGTCGTTACAAGTCAACACTGTTCTTATTTTAAACATTTATTCTGTCTAATCCCAGGCAAAAGTTCACACTTCCGGCGATTCTTGTGTTTTTTTTTCCGTCTCAATAAATATGAGATAAACTACGCATATTTAAAATGTCCCGATTCCTGTGATATATCGTTGGTCACCCTATCGCAGACACGTTACGGTAATTTAGTCACACGTTTCTCATTAGCACACGTGTAGGAGGGCAAACATTATCCGTAGCTCCTCATTGCTGTTTTTCCAATACTGTTTTTATAATGGGTCTAGTATTTGCTTGAATTCTAATCGATGGAAAGTCGCCATTTTGTCATTTCGTAGCCAGAATTTCAGGAGTTAACAAAAGTTTGACATTATCCTGGGCTTTTATTTTATCATTGCTGTCTTTTTTCACCCTTCGACCGTAAGTATTAGTAAATGTTACTCAATCTTTATGCTTTCTTGATTTTTCCCATTTTGTCCCTTCGACTGTATTTAGTATATGGGACTTGATATGCTTTCTGCAATAAGCTTCTATGTTTTTTTTGCCCGACTAGGCCAGAAGGAGGGTTATGTTTAACACCACTTGTAAACAAATCAGGATACGGGTGTTATTCTATTTGCGCTGCAATCAGCGGGGACTAAGTCGTATTAGTGTTGTTTGAGATGTCGTGACGTCATACGTATCCTGCTCTGTACTGGGCAAAGTCTAGCCGTTCCGGTGTGAATTTGACCTTAGTAATGTGATACTTGGAATGGAATAGTACCGTTAAGATGAGGTTCCTTATCGGATCTTTGCTGGGATCGTCCAAATAGGGATCCCGAAGAAGGGTTAACCCATAAGATTCGTCGTGTCATCTCGTGATTTTCATTTGTTTATTCGAAGTGTTTTTGTTTTCAAACTGGCTGGCTTCTATTGTATCTACCAAGGAAATTGAATGACTTCGAGGGCGGTTACAATGAGTCATCTGAATGTTATAGGGAATCTGCTATGACGTTTCCAGTATTTCTCTCCGATTTCGAGATATCGTTGAATGTGTCGATTCCTCTGATGATTCATCTCATAGCTGCCGTAATCGATTCCATTATTCAAAATGTTATCATTGTCCAAATCGAACTAAAACCTAAACGTTTTAATATTGTAACAACTAACAACACTTCATGTTTAAGTTTGTAACTTTTTATAGATACCTATCCAAACATCAACCAGGATAACTGATATGGATGGAACCAGGTTAAGTTCCAGATAACCTTAGATGTTTCTAACAAATACGGTAACATTTTAAGATTGTTATTTGCTGACTACAGAAAACAAGAATATTAAAGTACCAAAGAATACTTACTGAAGGACTAAAATTCAGTTCTCAGTCCATCAGAATTTAAAAGAGCTGTCTCATCTGATCGTCAATATCGAAGGCGAGATGAAACATCTTAAAATAGCAACAAGCGTGATTTATTTACCAACCGCGTGACGTCATCGCTTCCTAAACCTATTATCAGATGTTTCACATCAAACGGCACACGTGGCGGTTTACTATTAGGTTTACTTTTAATGATAATATGTAAAATTTTGTTAAATTATAGTCATTTGCATTATAAATAACTCACCAATCTGAGTTATTCAGAACTTCAGTTTTGGTCAAATTTACGTTTTTACGAAGTTGTAATTACATGTAGGTACCTAGGTACATTTTTGGTGCATCCGCCTTTTATAGGTAATTAATTTTGTTTCAATTTATAAGTTTTCAGTTTTCCTTCATTGTTAATTATTTGCTTACGTAAGTGATTTCTCCAATTTCAACTTTGGTCCTTTATTTAGTTTCCCTCAGAATATTTTATCTTTCAATATTTTCCTTCAAAAAAAAACAAGCGAAGGCTTTCTTTTCACAAATAATTTATTTATTCTTTACGCGGTTTTCCTTTCGATAACAGATTTTGTTTGATTTATAATAGGATGTTCCCAAGTATTGCCATACTTAACTATAGAATCATCTAGGCATCTAGGCATCATCATCGCTTAGTTTTATGTTTAGCTCTGCACAATATAAAACCTTTTACTTTTTTGTCTAACATCACACCTCCATCATTACATCAATAAATATTTCAGAACAGTAATGAATGATATAAACCGGACATGACCTTGGCAAGCACGGTGGGATGCTCCGAATCTGATGACGAATCTAGTAACCCTAGACGTGAGGCAGACGCGAACACCCATCCCCTCTCTTTGGGACCAAAACTTTGGATGCCGAGCTTTAAAAACAATAGAAAAATGTAAAACAAAAGACTGAGAGAGAAATATTGAGTAAAGGTGTCTGTTTCTTCTTAAAACTCAATTGGTTAATTAAAGTACTTTAAAAAAGGAACTCGGAAAAATAAATTCAAACTTGTTTCGCGATTTGTTTGTCTCACTTTGCATGCTTCCATTCTGGCCAGCCAGCAACTAACGGCAGCCGCACCACCGCCGCCGGTCCAATCATTCAGTTTCCGAACGCGCGCCAGCCGGCATACACGTGCGTGCGTTCAAAAACTTTCACTTTTCTATTTAGTTTCCTATTACTACATGAAGTGGCTGTGATACACAATTTTATTAGTGAATAGAAATACTAGTTTATTATTAGCAGTTTATATCGGTAAGTTCAAAAACATGCATTTTACTACATAAAGAAAAGCAACCACGTGAAGGTACAAAGTTTAATTGCGTTACATGTGGCCGCGGGTTTTTAGAATATTCGTTTCTTAATGGCCAGTTGCAGCAGCTAATGACATGTTGTTTTAAAAAAAGAACCATTTGACTTTCGCTTATTGTTTTTTTTGTAGCCAGGAGAAAAAGTTAAAGAAAAAATGGTCGAGTTCATTCAGCCATCACTAATTCTACCTTCAATTTTTTTTTCAATCAATGTCTGGCGGTGCGTCTATTAAAACTGCTTCTTTGTGCACTAATAAGAATGCCTACTATTTTTTAATAGGTGTCTGCTTAGAATAGCAATATTTAAAACTGAAGGCTACCTAAGCATTACATAAATCTTTAATTCTGCCGGTGAATTAAGGTCAAAGTTGGAAGCCGGCTTATACAACAAACTTTTAAATGACATCTTTTAGATGCATAATTTATTCACGTGCATTGATTGTTCTAATTCAAACATTTTGAATCTGGATCAGCTGGGACACAATTGTACCTGATTTTGTTATTATTTTACTATTTTACAGCATGGCAATACTGCTTTTCCCGCTCTACATAAGACAGTTAATAAAAACAGGCCACAAAACATAAAAAGAAATTTCGATAAAAAACAATCAATCAATTCATCCTAATATCCAAATCTGTCACCAAAACATTAGATAACATAGTGGCTATCGCAGTGTTATCAAATAGAATACTCTTTACTTCTCACTATGGGGCTGATATGATCTATAATATAAAAATGAATCGCAAAATATGTTGGTAAGCGGATATCTCAACAACGCTTGGACCGATTTTATCAATTCTTTGATTATAATGTTCATTGAAGTCCAAGGATGGTTTTACGGTGACAAACATCCGAATAATTGCCGGGAAAGCCCTAAAACATCCCTTTTCTTTTTCCGATATAAATGTTTTCTGAGTAAAATGTAGTCAATTTATTTCTATATTCTAAGGCGGAACGAAGTTCGCCGGGACAGCTAGTATCTCATAAAAATAATAGTACTTATACCTATAAGTACCCTCTACTACCTAGTAGAGGATGGATGAATGGGGTTGTAAGCAAAAAAATATATTTTAAGACTTGATCTCATTAACGAAAATGGTTTGGATGAAGTTAAAAACTAGGTTCATTTCGTATCTTCCATTCTTAGGACATAAAATGAATATTTCGCTTGTTGTACTCGACAACTAGAAAACTAGCTTTTCTTATTTCTTATGTATAATGTGTACTTGGTATACCTTTTATAATCGCTTGATGAGTGTAAAATTGATTTAACACAATCACCTTACAGTACACTAAAACATCGAAGAGGTTATACAAATTAATAATTATAATTTCTCATCACGTACACCAATACTTAAAGACAAACATAGCTCTCTTCATCCGTGATAAAATGGGATGAGAGATAACCCCAGGTTAACCGAGTCCAACCGATAACTTGCCAGAGCCTTGTTAACCCGATAAATACTCGATAAACTGTTGATAAACACAGGATATGGTCGTTTCAGACAAATATGTTTTTCTAATACTGATTAGATGAGACTTTGGACGCCCTGTTATGGCTACGGTAAGGTCAAAATGATAACTCTTTATTTATAATCTGTTTGATAAATGTTTTCAGGATGATTTTCTTGCTTCCTTAAAGGCTTATTGATGCCTAAACGCAACGTTACTATGGTATTATTGCAGTATTATTTTAATAATTAGCAGATTGTGTTTCTTATTTAGATGAAAGTTGGGTTCCTTTTACACTCCAGCGTGTATCTTTTCAAGATTATAGTTTGATCGAACCACAATTCCTAAAATTAAAGTTAATTTGCAACATCTCCACATTATTTTAAGTTAGTTAAGTAGTCATACTTGCCAATTACGTTGGACAACTTATCCAAATGAGGTACTTGTACTGCGTCGTAGGTTTTTTAAGTGTAGTGCGACCTTGGCCATGATTGGCCGTGACTTGGCTCAACCTTTGTCTTGACGATCATTTCTGCATGTGAGAAACTAAGCGCAGAAATTCTATAGTATTGCATTTGCATTGATATGATAATGTTCTCTGAAATCTACAATATTGTGTGCTTCTTTATGTACTCTTATAAGGGTCTGCATCATTTTATATTTATCCAAAAAGCCAGAGACCTAAAAATGTAATTTGAAAGAATCAATCACTTTTGTCATTATTATTATAATATTTTGTCAATGAGAATATTCAAAATATATATTTGTATGTTTTAGCAAAAATAAACATATAAAACCGTCAGTTTCTTTGCAATGCAAATAAGAATTTCCTGTTCCTCATCCGCGGAGGAAACTCACAATCCTTGACCTAGCCTCGCTCGTGCGAGGTGCGAACTTGACTCCTGATATACATTATAATGTACATATTTTACGATCTAATTAATACAGAGTTAAAGGAATTACTCCCCCTTACAGACGGCAGAAAATAGAGCAGAGTGGCGAAGACTCCGACAAGAGCAATGCTCTTTGATGAAGATGACTTTTTTTTTTTTTGACCATATGAAAATTATTTGATATTTAGTAAACTCAAAGTACCTACCTAGTAATTTGCTCGCCATCTTTATTAATCCCGTTTTTTCATTAAGATCGACTTGAAAAACCACTTGAAGTATTTCATTTCTACACGTAGATACCTGACCTGATACAGTACAAGTCTTTTTGTAATTCCATGTAATTTAAGGTAGGAATGTATGATACTAGTTCATAAATGATCTTAGGTTATTCTACCACCTGCCTTACATTCCTGACCTATTTTATAACCTAAATGTGCTGGAACATCTGCGTCCTTTTCCCAAAGGTCGCTTGAGATGCAAGTGTATCTTGTCGACGAAAGTTGCGTTATGTTCATTTTAAACACCTGTTGATTGTAGAACTACTTGTGTGGTTTATTGTATGCTTTGGAATACTAAGAATTATTATTGTTGGAATGTAACTACCTTACTTACCTAACTAATGAAAATTGAACTATTTCCGAACAAGCGAAAAATGACTGCATTTGTGACCTTCTGAGTAGAATTTATTGGTTTTTTTCCGATAAACAGGCAAAGTTGTAAATACTCAAGAATATCTTAAATTCTACCCTGTATGTGCTAAGTACGGCATTTCTAATACAGTAGGTATCTGATTTAAATGAAATCTGAATTTCGTATTAAACGTTTAACATAATTAAACATTGCGAGGATCAATAGTTCGTTAATCAAATTAGTATTCGTTAATTTAAATTGGTTGCTGATTTTAATTACTTTTATATTATAAATGTTTATATTGCTTATAATAAAGACAAGGTTGCCATGATCGTATGATCTGAGTTGCAAAAAGTCTCCATCTACGTCATTAGTTGATTACGCTTAGCTACCTCCTTTTAGAAACTTGAACTCTTGAGTCATACGTTACCTTTTGATACCTCATGGTGTGATTTTGCTAAACGTGACAACATTGTGTTGTGTTATCGTAAAATTTAGTTGCGTAAGTAAATATTTTTTTTCTAGTTTAAGAATGTGTTACAGCCAAAGTGATTAATCCAGATATTATAGCCAAATCTCGACGGACCTGTTATTTTTGATCTCTAAAAAGTAATGAAATCTTGACAAGGGTGCATATTACAATCCCCAAGGTAAGGTTTATGTTATTTTTTTATGAAAACCTAGAAAATAGGTCTGTGACAGACGGGATGGAGAGCAGGAGGGATCGTAGAATCATATTTATTATTTTGGCTAGTTTGGGCCGGATATTATATACGTATATAATGACTGGCTAAAGTGATTATAATTAATCACTTTATCTTATATATTAAAGTGATTATAATTAATCACTTTATCTGGTCAATTTGGTTATCATGTATAATAGCTAATTAATCATTTTGGCTGTAACAAATATATAAAAAACCGGTCAAGTGCGAGTCGGATGAGATACAGCCTAGTGACAGACGAACAGCCAAGTCTCAGTAATAGGGTCCCGTTTTGACCCTTTGGATAGGGAACCCTACAAAATAGAGTAGGTACCTACACTAAAATGTTTTTCACGTTCCCGAAAGTTAGGGACACACCCCATAAACTGTGCCTGTTATTTTTTGCCTGTTAAAAATAAATTAGTATAAGTAAATAATACAGACAATAAAGAACCTAATTCTGTGCATGACTCAGTTGTAATGTTTTGAGTTTTTAAGTGCGAGTGCACTGCTCCTTTATCTTATCGTTCTAAGGATTGATGATCTGATAAAAGAACAATGCATAAACGCGGTCTAGATTGATAAAGATCTGCGTGTATACGAATTGTTATCAAAGATTAACCTACGTTTAGTCTATGTCTACTATCCTACCAATTCAAAATGCCAATGTTTCTGCCAATGGATGCGAGGGTGTTTTTTACTCTTTCACGCAAAAACCACTGACCATTTTTAATTTTTTTTTTTCAGTATTGTAGAATATACATTTTAATAACACATAGGCTATATTATTTTAAGGTATTTTGTAAGTTTTACACGATAAAATGCGTACAAATTCGCGTCTGTATTTCCGCTGTGCTCACTTCCCAAGAGGATCGTGTTTTGTTTATCCAAGGTATATTATCATAGACAACACTTTGTTCGCACATAATGTAGATTAGACGTGTTTTTTCATTGTGTCTCAATATTTCTTTGTTTGTTTGAAATTGATTTGGGAATTCACACATTTGAACTGTATTTTGTTGATTGGTTTGTTGCGAGAATAGTACCTACACGCCTACACCTAGTACCTACTCGTTACATATTCAGTGGGAGATTAGATTGTATTGATTTTGTCAAAGGTTACTGGATAAACTCGTACGTTTATTAATTCATAACGGAATTCGAAGTTTAAACATTTTGCCGAACCAATTTAAAACGATTGGAAATAAAAACACGGTTGCTTAAACAAGCTTTTATACAATGTTTATCAAATAGGTACACTGCGTAGCAAAAATTCGGTTTTAAATGAAATCTTTTAAAATATTTGGTTAATGCTTTTAAAATGGTCATTTAGGACTCAATTTAAATGATTTGTAATCTAAAAAAACACACTCTCGAAAAATATAACCCTCCTTCTGGCGTAGTCGGGTAAATAGTATTAACTTACTCTTCGATTCGAAACTTTCTGTCAAGTGCTAGGTAGTTCATTTATTATGTACTAAAGCGAAGCCTGTTACTAGCTCTTTGATGTTCTCAGAGGCCTTTACTTGTCTATGTAATGGACAGTTTTGTGTCTGTGCTGGGAATGTCAGGTAGAGCTTAGGACGACTGAGAATGTAAATTGATACGGACAGGGAATACTTCTTATATATCTTTTTTTATAAATCCCTATTGAATAATTAGTAGTCTCGAGAAATGAAATGTTTACGTTTCCTCATAGACTGTTCTATTGTGATTTTTAGTCAAGTTATTGTTTAATTTACTTTATGTTTTTTCTAATAAAAATGCCTCCCTTGTTTTGTCTGTTCTCAGTTCTAAAACTAACCTTTGAACGAAAATAAAAATGTATAAAAGATAAAGTACACGAAAGAAAAACAAAGGGTATCTGACGATAGACAAGACAAGAAGGTACACAATTTATCAACAAAGTCATCAAAAAACTTCAGTGTTTATTCTTTGTCCTGTATTCTGTAAAAAAATATCAGGTCAAACAGAAGTCATCACAATATTGCAATATCAGTCAACTGTGACTAAACCTGCGTAATGATCCACCCACATTTTTCATACATGCACATACTTATCTGTCCCGCCTCTTTCCCATTGGGGTAGGCAGAGACTACTTCCGTCCACTAGCTACGATCCGCATCTCTTTCGCTTCATCCACATTCATCAGTCGCCTCATACATGCACGTCGGTCAAATCGAGGATGTACTAAAGAAAGGCCAGGTGAAAAGTACCCCAAACGAACGTCGCGTTTCACCACTACACCTGTAGTAAAAAATAGCACTCGTGTAGCAGTATCTAACCGGCGATTTGTCGCCGTTTAATACAAGCTACGGTACAGGACAACAATAAACACGGCAACACAACCAGCCATTGTTGTACGTTATTTTATCAATACGCTCGTGTCGTGACTAACAGACTTCGGCCGAAGTCCACAGGTTTCCGTGTCAAGATCAGTTCCGTTTCGTATGCAGGTATTTACGAATACAGTTGGCTGACTGAAAATATGTTTCAGTATCTTTTGTATGCGAATTTGTGCTACTTCCGTTTAAGAGTTTGTGTTTACCGTTGTGGGTGTTTTCCTTTCAAATTCAATGTGAACTAAAACAATTTTTATATCAACATTAATGTTATTTTTAAAAGTTTTCTTATCCAAAACAACCTCTATTATTTTACGAACGTGACACATTTTTCATAAAACATACATAATTGTGTAATTACCGATGTTTAAGATCTCAAAATACATAGTTTATATTTAATCAACCGTGCACACCCTTTAACAATCCAACAAACATACAACATCCGATTGAATGATCGCGAGTCATTTTATCAATGAAGGATGCGATACAATATCATCAATAGTGTCGGTTGGTCGAGCACGTGCTTGGACGTCCGAAGTCCAGACGATTAACGTATCAAGTAGCAAGAGCTGCAGCGGAATTGTGAAATTTAATATACGTTAGCTTGTTGGTGTCATGTGATGCAAAAGGAATGTTCCTGATAGTAACAGGTATAACAGGTGTGGTCTATCACCAAAATATTAGTTGCAGTCGATCATTCTACACAAACTGTTCTTGACGGTGGCTAGATTTGAAGTTTTTGCAGTTTTGCTTATGCTATCCGCTTTGTCGAGTACCTATGCTTTCTGCATATTCGACCTGCCTGACCTACCCAAAGACAATGTTAGTATCATCAATTACTAGAGTGCTATGTTCGATAATGAAATTAGCAACAACACTCCAGGAAGCGTCAATGTCACCAGTGTGTCTAACAAATAGCATAATAGATTAATAGACTTTACTTGTCTATTATTCGATTGAGTCCCCTTGTATCCTCCTGCAATCTCAAGCACGCTTCCCGCACGCCGTGGCAAAGTCCATGTTGTGATTCGAGTCCAATTTCCCGCTCGTGGCCTTTGATGGCGTCATCAGTGGGACCACTCGCGACAATCGCCTCTCTTGGACTTTGTTCTGCATTGTGCACATTGTTGTTGTGGACACAGCATGTGACACACTCTCGAGATGTATCACAATTTACGTTATCTCATTTCGCTGAAATTGTATTGACTTTGTGCAAACTTATGAACTTTCTTACTTGTTTAGGTGTCTTTTGTAACGGTTTGTGGTTAGGTTAGGTTATGATGGCAACACTGTTTTTATTTATTAATTTAATAACATTTATTGCTCGATATAACTTCCATTTTAATGTAAATATTTCTTTTACAAATGTTGTTATTTTAGTTTGTTTTGTTATTGTTCAATTTCCTTCCTTTGTTTGCATTGCTGTTGCAGTTCACCTCTTTGTCACAATATTGTGACTAATTTTGTTTGATTGAGGTGAAGGTGATTTACCTTTGATATCACATCAAGCCATTGAAAGTCAAAGTTGCTTACTAACCTGTTTACTTTTAAATAATCATGAAAGATCTTGTCTCATATCTCTGCACTTCTCCATTATAGTCGTTTAATCACGCTTCAAGTGTGTCCCTAGCTCAATGTAAAAGACCTTAGTCGTCACGTGGTCACGTGCGCGTGCTTTATTCACTTTAAACTCAGTCCCCCGCGTAGTTCCATCTCGCATGAATGATTTGCTTCTACTGTAATACCATTTTGTAGTAATTCTTTAGATTTAGCACCTTTATTGACTTCATTAGGTGGCGTGGATATTGCTATTTTTGTTTTTATAATGTTATTGAAAGGTGACCCTGATTTATGTTCTTTGTTAATACGTGATGTATTTTCATCGAAGATTCTTTTGTTAACATGAACACTTTAAATAAATATTGTATTATTCTTTTTAAGTATTTATAGCTTATCTACAGATACCCATCAAAACTTGATTAACTCAATTAAAACATGACAATGTTGTTCAAGTGTTAGACTTCGTATATATTATAATGTCTTTCCATACATTATGCGGGGAACATTAGGTACGTATATAATGTCAAATGTTAACACAACATTTAATATCCGAAGGTTAATTAGAGATATAGAGCGAGAATTTCAAAGCTAATTGAGATCTGCGGACTGCGGTTGTTTTCAACGTCAACAATGTAATTTATTCTAAGCTCTATCTCTATGTATCTACATTCATTTTGGAACTAATATTGAAGTTAATCTAACATAAACGAGAGTTATCAAAACCGCGCAACTTTCCTCAAAGTCCGAAGTAGATGCTTGTATATCGCATCACAAAAAATGCACGATCAGTTGATCAACTTGCCAATCCATGTTGCTAAATAAATCTAGTTCTTTTGTCGATTTTATGGAGCTTAACATCAAATGTACACACTGCACTGAATTCTATTCAGATTTTTCATTTTTATCTCCTGACTCATATCCAAACGGAACCGTTAGTTCGTCATAATCGTTAATAACAATTATAACTTTGATTAATTGGTTTAATTGTACGTCTGCAGTGGTGTTTCAGTCAACTATATCTTCAGTCGCGTCTGGTAAGACTTTCATCCCGACCTTCGCTTCAAGGAGTGTTTCAATATTGCAGAGTTCAGATTTGGGATGATTAAAATATTCGGCTATTCTTGACTTTGCGATTTAGACTTCTTAAGGTATCAAGTACGAGAATCTTGAAGAATGATTCAATGGTTTCGTCAAAAGTTAATGTCTGCTTCAATTTATATTTTTAATCACAGTCATAAGTACCTACCTACTTTTCTT
The DNA here is from genome assembly GCA_947563765.1 of Anarsia innoxiella. NCBI lineage: Eukaryota > Metazoa > Arthropoda > Insecta > Lepidoptera > Gelechiidae > Anarsia > Anarsia innoxiella. Next base: position 480,176 of record OX387392.1, read on the forward strand.
GTTTGTATTAAGCTATTGGAGGATCACAATACCCCGAACCCATATTAAATATATCAATGAAAAGAGTTTATTCTTTGAGTAGTTGGCTAGCACTTTTCCTTTGTTCCATGTTCCCTCCACTACGTATTACTTATAAATGTCAGAGTGCAAGTCTTCTCCAAGGTTGCATTGTCCCATAAAGCCTTTGCTATTTGCAAAGTGCTCCAACAAGAAATAAGCCTCCACTCTATTACCGCTGTTCTATTTACAAAATGAATTCAATTGCGATTGTGAGCAGATGCTGAACTTGGCTCTTATAAATGCATTTATGGAACCAAAGCGCGTCAGTTAACACTGTTATACGACTTGTTCATTGAATTTGTTTGTATTGTGCTTTGGATTTGAAAAACATCTTTAAATATTGTCATTATATGTATTTACGTTTTTATTTTAGTCTACCTTTATTACAATCAAATATAATATCTAGGCGCGTGCTAGCGTAAGCTAATTGTTTTTTTACGTAGTTTGATATAAGCTAATGGATATTTAGTTTAGTGTCATCAAAATCATATCGATTAACCTTTAATGGAGAGTAATTTGATCGTAATTTATAAGTAAACCAATAGTACAATAAATCATTACAAACTGCCTTTAAGTTGTTCCTATAATGACTGATAATTTAAACTTGTCGCCTGAAATTGTTTAATGGCGCGTGAAGTCTCTTATCTATTTTAGTTTAACAGACAATTGCACTGTAATTTACATTTAAATAGAAATGTCAGAGTCTGTTAATATTGAGGCTTTTGTAGGTGTTCTAAACGATAACATCAAATTATTCATAGTCGTTTAAAGTAAACTATTTTGTTCTCGACTGTAAATGTTAAGATCTAATAGACCATCCCATAAGTACTTAACCTTCTTCAACTATCCTTTCTTGCCGCCAAGAAGCTGTAAAACAACTTACATAACACCAGCACTCAGAAACTCCTTAATTCACACTCGCAAGGTGCAATCTGATTCGTATCTCTAAGTCAGCGAACACAAGACCTAGATTCCTAGCCTTGTCAGCGCGGTCTAGGTACGCTAACGTATGTCCCAAATGCAAATAATGTGGAGTCGGCTATATTTGTCGCGGGGGCTCGTCGTGGGCGTGGTTTTCTTAAAGATGTGCCAAGAATCGCGTTGTTCAGATGTTTTGTTAGCGCCGCTGAGTCTGTCTTGGTGTTTGGGTAAAAATGTTTTTCATATTTGACTGAGGTTACCTAAAGTCTCGTTATTATAGCTGCGGAGTCGTGTTGTTCTAGCCAAGGTCTAGCGTAAGCAGACTTTAGAATATTATAATACAAAGGACTACAAAATAACAAATTACCCATTACCAAAACTCGTATACAAAACATCCCAATGTGTTCATCAAACTTAATATTTTTGTGTCATGGTTCACAACGAAATGTTATCAACTGTATTTAGTTAGACACTATTAACATCGGCCACAATTTCAGGATTTTATTATACAAAATTCGACTTTTGATGACTAATTAATGTGCAAATTTATGCATTATTCAGTTCACGTGTATGTGCATAACCTGCGCATATTAACTTTTCTTGTTGCATATTAGTCTTTGATCTTTGACCTTTATCTTGATTGCAGAACAATGCCTTTTAAAAATAAGTTTTAATTTTAAATAGGTAATTAGCATGAGTCGTTCACTGGATTTATTTTTGTAAAAACTAATTTGCTTTTTTCACTTCTGAAAAAGATCAGATAGTATATAAATAATTATAAAAGTGCTCTTTAACTCTTAAAGTGTTATCAATAAACAAATTCTCTTTAACCCGACTAATTTTATGTTTTCTCTGTTACAGGTAGAAGCGTACAGAAATGTTTATAGACGAGAATGAGACGTAAGTAATTCAATTACACTTATTAGTTACTTTTATGAGTAAGTTAAATTTTATTAGTTGTTCCACTAAAGAAGGTTCGCGTTCTTTGCCAGTGTCGAAACATTGTAAATTCGAAAATATTATTTCAACCATGGAAATTATTTAAAGTAGAAATTCGTAGTCGTAACTTGCGTAAAGATTTAATGTTTCGTAGTAAGTATGTCCCACTGCTGGGCAAAAGCCTCTCCCATGCCTCTCCAAACACTCCTGTTATTAGCTGCTTCCCATCAATCTTCCCTGAATGAGCGTAGGTCGTCACTCCATCAATTTTTTGGGCCTACCTCGGCGACGTTGGCCGTCTGGCACCCAATTTGTGGCTATTCTCGCCCAGCGCTTCGTATGCATGCGACTTACATGGCCAGCAGAGTCGTATTTTAATTTGGCGGCTTTTCGTCCAATATCTGGGACGAAATAGACTAAGAAAAAAAAAGTAAGTATGTGCCGTAAACGTAGGATTTATTCTAAGAATCTGGTCAGTTTTGTCATCGAAGTGGACAAAAGGATTATCCGCTGAAATATCCATCAGTTCCACCACAATAGATCTGAAATGACGGCATAAAGGCGAACTCAGAATTCCTTTTGCCTTTCCCCTATAAAGATGCTAACTACAGCGCTATATCTTACCTATATCGAGGTCAAAAAGGCTGTGATACTAAAGCTTTTTGTCGTATTTAGGCTCAGGGGAAATCTGTATCAAGATTAGGTATTTTGCTACTTAGGATGTGGATACCGAGTTCTCTTAACTATTGTTTGCGCTATTTATTGCTTATATTTCACTTGAAACTTAGTCATAAAAGTAATTTGTACTTACACTAGGTTGAAAAGAAGGCTATTTCATATTTAGGTATTAAACATGAACTGAAATGACCTTTTCAATGGTTATCCGATTTTCCGTAAAACTTTAAGAATATATTTAGGCCAATGACAATATTAATTGACTTTCATAAATTCCAAAAAACGAATGAAATTCTCGAATATTTTTCTTGTAAAGCTACGGAAACCAATAGGAACCGATCGGATATGTCTTTTTATGTAGGTACCTACTGTCCACTCACAATACATGCTTCAATCACGCATTTATCTCTTATCAAATACCTAGTAGTCGTAAATTAAAACCTAGATCTAATCCTGTACTTAGTTGTCAGCTTATCTCTACTGCAGTACTCGTAAAAATCTAAGTTGATCCGTTTATTTGATTGTTGCAGTATTTGTTCTGATAATATGGTTTCGATGATTATGATTGTTAACTTTGTGATTGATAAATATGGAGATGCTGTTTGATAAAAAGGAGAAATTGAACATAAATGGTGACCACCGTAACCTCTCACATCCCACTGGCCCATTATAAACCCAGACACAATAGATTTTCTATTGTTCATTTTTTTCTGGGATGTGAAAGATTAAATATATATCAATCAATGTATTTAATATCTTCGCCATATTTACACACAGTCAAGTTCCCTCAGATTTATCTGGATATCACTATTAGTTTCGTAGCTTTAGGTATATTTGCCCCAAATCAGCAAACAAATAGTAATGGATGACTGTCCTGGGATACAACAGATCCTTTCTCAGAGAAAACAATTACGAGAACATTCTAGAAGCTTCGAAAGTCTAACTGTTTGTACTTATTTCTACATGATAAAACCTATTCAAATATCCATTAAAAGAATAATTACAAACTCAGCAATAACACAAACACGCACCTACTCAATATAACAGTAATTCAAACAGAATTTGAAGTAACTCTTTGTAGCTCAGAGTACACATCAAGTTAATACTGCTTAGAGTGAATTAATTTAAATTTAGTCCCGGGACTTCATTAACAAGGTTTCCCTCGTCCGTACCAGAATTTGTTCAAATAAGAACAAAATTAGTGCATTTTTAGTTCAAATGGCCCACGTGGTATGTAACTTATAATTGTGCTAGCAATGTTTCACTGCTGAAATTCGGCTTCAAACAACTTTTCTCTTTGCTTTTCTAGCTAGTTATCTACTGTGTAGATAAAGAGCCTCGAAATCGTATATTTATGGTACATTGATACCCAACTGACACCTAATTAAAGTGTCAAAAGTCTGGTCAGAATTCCTTCTTTTCTCACCATACCAAACTATAATTACTAAAGCTGCCGTCCAATACAAAAGTAAATCACTATTTCGTCGCGGTCTGCCGATCAACCAGAATGAATCGACAATTAGACACGATTTTGAAGAACTCTGGAACCCTTCGATAAGCACAACTAACCCAAAGGTTGATGACTTATCGTAATCGATAAAATCAGCAGGCTGCGATTGAGTTAAATATGAATGGAATAGTATATTATTTTGGCTAGATATTGACCTTAATAGACCAACTAAAATCGTATATTGTCTCTTAATTGATATTATAATTTGTGTTCTTTTCAAATCTAGGATAGGTTTATCTTGTTCTTTCCGCAGTCACGGTATAACCGGATGTAAGCAACCATTAGCAATAGCAACATATTTATTTGACTATAATGTTAGCAACAATTTAATACATTTATCGTACGATAACACAATCGGATTGCCAACAAGATAGCGCCATTTTTAACCCCCGACGCCCAAAGAGGGGTGTTATAAGTTTGACGTCGATGTCTGTCTGTCTGTCTGTCTGTCTGTCTGTCTGTCTGTCTGTCTGTCTGTCTGTCTGTCTGTCTGTCTGTCTGTCTGTCTGTCTGTCTGTCTGTCTGTCTGTCTGTGGCACTGTAGCTCCTAAACGCGTGGACGGATTTGGATGCGGTTTTTTTTAACTTAAAGCTGGTATTCCTGGGAGTGTTCTTAGGTATATAATATGCAAATCGGTTCAGCCATTTCAAGGTCATCAGCTCTTTTGTCGGCTGTGGTAGGGTTGTAGATCCAATATCACAGCAGATATGTCGTGTTTGGATTCGTTTTGATCAGTGTTTAATTCTTACTATAATGCAATGGTGACAACAGGTGAGGAGCTGATGATGGAGTCAGAATTTCCAGCATTCCATCCATTCTTGAAAAAATTAACAGCAGATATATCGTGTTTGGATTCGTTTTGATCAGTTTTTAATTTTTAATATAATGCAATGGTGACAACAGCTGAGGAGCTGATGATGGAGTCAGAATTTCCAACACCCATTGTTGAAAAAAAAATGTAACAGCAGATATGTCGTGTTTGGATTCGTTTTGATCAGTGTTTAATACTTAATATAATGCAATGTTGACAACAGGAGAAGCTTAATATAATTATAAAGGTTTAAAAATTTCAAAATAAAAATTAAATTAAGAATTTAAATAACCCCCGACTATAAAAAGTAACAAAATAAGTTGTATTTAACTTTCATACAAACTTCATTTTGTCGGGGGACCGCTAAGTAACTTGGTGGGTACGCACACCTATCATAAATAATCATATTGCGATATCAAAATTTAAAAAATACCTGTGAAATATTTTAAATGATACGATGAGTATACGTAATATATTCGTAAGGAAAATAGAATGCGGTCCCACGACGTAATGAAGTTTGTATGAAAGTTAAATACAACTTATTTTGTTACTTTTTATAGTCGGGGGTTTTTTAAATTCTTAATTTATTAAGATAAAGTGTTATATAAGTATTGATGTAATCCGTCTAAATTATAAGTGTGTTGTAAATATTGATTTGTACTATGCCTATAATAAGATTTAAAAATATCCGGGTATTTACCATATGACTAAGTTGGAGAATTTTTTACGTGTTTAAATAGATTTAAAGATTAGATTATTTATTTCTTTATCGTGTCTTTTAAAAGCAATGTTTCTCCTAAAAGTAAATTAATAATGACCTTTGTTACAAATGTCCTAATTCTGCAATATTTAAGTGTCTAACAACCTTCTTTTAATACATTACATCTATTTATTTATTACAAAACTGTGCTTATTTGTGCAATAAACATGACAAGGTAAAATGTTGTGTATTACTCGTATTACCTACAATGTTTCTTCACATAGTATGCTATTATAAAACGATCATAGTGTTTCCACTTATGGTTATAAGTGTGGAAACAGATGATTATAGAAGCTTAGTTTTTTATGAGTCGTAATTTGGTGTTTTTGGCAGCAGTTATACAGCTTGTATTCTAAGAAAGGGATTCGGTCAACTTTTGTTGTATTATCACTAATGAGTTTCCTGAATGCAACGCTCTTTCAAAATATTTAGTTTAGACAGTCAACTCGCTTTCCGTAGTAAAGACAAACTGTAGTAGCAAACATTTTAAAAGTTAAAACTAACATTGAATAATGGAGTTGCAACACTAAAAATCTAATTCCAACTTCGCCGAACAACACATCCTACCTAGAACTAAATTTGCAAAAATCACTAGAACATTTTCCTACAAATTACAGACTGATTACTCGGAGACTTGACACACGGATTCAATAAAAGCAATAGGTAACACAATTACAAATGTTCATGCCGTCTGTCTATGACTGATAGTCAATATCAGTAAGCACCTGATAGCCTCTATCGGGGACATTCGGGGAGTGCCTGATAGGCTGATAGCGGTGATATCTGGTGTTGCTATAAAGCTAATCATGTAAATACTAATGCCAGTCTGCCCCTGGGTGTTATACACACTTGAAGTTTGTGCAGTGATTGTAAACTTATCGCTTTTTCAATATGGTTAGAGATAGGTAAGTCTGAGTTTTTATTGTTAAAAAAAAAATAGTAATAGAAGTCTTAAGTCTCGAGTTCTTTTTTAGTAGACAGGCATTTTATATGGCAGTGTTCTGTTTTCCTCTTATTTTCTCAAAAGACGTGGAATATTTTCTCTTTCGTAGAAGACCATCGCAATTTCTAAAGTTTTTCAAAGTTTGAAATAATACTTAAAGGTAAAAATTTTCCGCTAAGTTAAGTACATTATAAGTACTTATTAATTTTAAATTTAATTGATATATTGTGGATAAGAAAAACTGCCTAAAACACTCCTCAAGATAAAGAGTGATATAAGTAAATGTGTCATGACTAAAATATCGTCATTATATCCGCTTTCATATCTTCATGTTTGGTATCAGTTTGTGTACTACACTAATTCTTACAAGCATTTTATGTACTCGGAGTTTGATATTACGTGAATTGAAAAAAAGAAATACATAATATGTGAGATAGAAAAGACATATTTACATAGACAGTTTTAGAAGTAAAGGCTGTAGCGAGAAACAATGAAGTTATTTTTACGCCTTTTGTGATTAAACCATGAGTTATGTTATGCCTATGCCTTTTCTAGTTTACATTTAAAATATTCAATGTTATTGTAAGCAAAGCCATCTAGAATCCTACTAATACTAACAAGTCACCCATAAAACCTACATCGTAAAACAAATGACAGTTTACAACCTGTTAATTTACCGGCTGCACTTTGTTCCTCCATTATGTAACGTGGATATAATCCGACCGTGTCGCGTATCAGTTTGTCGACAACCGCATGTAGGTTACAGGTGTCCTACCGCGTTTAACTGGGTTATCTTGCGGCCTTGCGATAGGTATCTGGCTTTAGGTACGGGTTTTATGGTTGACCTGTTAAATGAAAATGGACTCTAAGTATTACAGATTGGAGCGCATTTGTTTTTTTGCACAAATCTGTTTCTCGCTTACGAATTAATCAAATCTATCTGGATTGATTGGTAGTTTAAATTGAATCATTTATTTTACATTGGTCAGTCAATAATAATCAGTTTTGTTAATAGACAATCAGTTTGCACAGCTCCATTAAAAATGTTACTAGGTTCGATTTACTAAATAAACTAGACAGTTCGCGCGTGTAGCTATCATAGTGTAAGTTTGTTATACCAACAAGTCATCGCGTTTTATAATAACAATACAAGAATAAAGAAACACCACTGAAACAGGTATTATGCTTTTTGAGCAGGGAACCAATTATTATTATACATTCTGTAGTAAATAACAGAGATCCACTTCTGGGCGTAGACCTCCCTCCTTGCTGAATCGAGCTAGCCTCGCCAGCTTCGCCTACGCCTGCCGCGATGTCGTTTCCCATTTAAGAGAGTTACGAGTAGCAAGATGAATGGAAAGTGATTGCAATTTTCGTCCTACAAAAAACATATCCTAGTGACCTAGTGCATATATCGTAGGAACGCAGCGGCGAAAGTGGGCGTTGCAACCAGCGTCGTAGCGAAACCGCTTTGTTGCATTGCTTGCTTGCGTTGCATCGGCGTGGCGCATCGTAATGCTATTGCACAGTTGCACACTCGTCATTGCATGCCACTGCAAATTCATAGCTGTTTGTGCCTCTTTTCCGTCGGGGAAGAGACTACTTTCCTCCACTTGCTAAGATACAAACTCACTTCTATCCCTTCATCCACATTCATCAGTCACCTCATACATGCACGTCAGTTTAGAGTACTCTTGAGCCTGTCTTTATTAAGAGCTTGTTTTCTACATATAATCTACGTCAAGAGACCAATGAGGCGCGATTATAGTTTTTCAACGAATTGGTATGCTGCTTGGGGAAAGTGCATTAGTTACAAATTAGTCTTTTTAAACAAGGAGTTTCAAGATAATCCACCATACCTACTTGGTTTTAATTACATTTCGGAATAGGCGGAGTCCAAAACACATTTGGCAAATCCATTAAACTAATTACAAACTTCTTTTTACCCAAACCGTCAACATTCAACTAAAAAATATGTTTACCTTAACATTCTAGTGTTGTGGCAAAAAGCAGTATAATAACAAGTGACACCGTCGGTATTCAGAAATAGTCTGTGCAAAGTCCGCCTTCAAGGCGAACTCTTATTGATAACCTTCGTTTATTTTTCTATGCTGGGTTAGCTTGTGATGGATCATTAGATAATGCGTTATTTTAATACATTCTATGTCTTTCAATAACTATAAAATAAGTCTGAAGTATGCACATCTAGCAATTTCATCTTGTAAAATTTACCCTTGTGCAGAACTTTGTTCTGTTTTTAAACGAAGTGGATGCGTGACACGCGAACGCTTGCAATTGGGTTTCTCTTTATGAACTAAAGTTTTTATTATTCGTATATTTAACAAAACCCAGAAAGAAATTTTGGAAGTATTTAAGTGTCTGTTTCTTCATTACTCAACAATATAAATAAAGAGTTCTTTTCCAGAATTTCCGAAATAGTTTATTTTGTTTTTCAGTTTCTTAATAGGAAAATAAATAGCCAGTTCTATTTTTACCAATATCTTAACGGATATCCTTGTAGTGTAAACAGATACCTAAAGCCAGACAATACGTGTTTTCAGGCGTATCCTAATCCGAGAATATAATCTTCCTTCTCAGTTGCAAAGGTCAAATGGCATATTTCTGTCTTTATCAAAAGTATAATTTATTTACGAGTACTATGTTGAAACATCCGTTTCTGACTGTGTACTAAATTATTATATTTCAACTGAATTGATACTCAGGATATTGGTAATCACTAATATCATTCATTTCTATCTAATCAAAGTTATTTTTGCTTATAAATTAATAAGCTTATAAATTAATCCGTGTAGTAACAACACTTTAATATGTAGATTCACTTATTAGATTTTTCTTGTACAATTTGGTAGAAAGTTCTAGCTTCTTTTGTTTGTTAGCTAATCCTGAAAATCGTGTAGTGCGGGGCGGGGTCAAAATTAGCAGATTGCCTCTTTGCCAAGATCGATGGTCTATTCTTTACAGTCCTTTATGGAGCTCCCACCCACACTACGATTTAGTAACGTTTGTAGGAGTTTTTTATACATTTAGTATACTAAACATTTGTTATAAAATGTTTACAAACGTTACTAAAGAAGCAGTGTTGGAGCACCAATACAGTACCTGCGTAGTGGAATCAAATTAGTTAAATGACAATAATATTATGTTTATCGAACTCGTGCGAGAGGCTTACTCGGCTTTCCCTATCGAACTTGTCAAGGCTCCGTTCAACTTTTATTAACTTCTTCTGTTTGAAGACGCTTGGAGCAAATTGCTTTCAAACACTAAACGTCTTATATTACCTTCTGTTGAAGGAGACACGTTAAGTTTGTTTGAAATAAAGATTCTACCACCTACCTGTAGTATACAGGGTGTAATGATAATTCTCATGAAACTGAACAACTCTCCCCAAGAAACATGGGTAACTCGAAAAAAAAATTTCGCCTGCCCATACAAAATGTTCGATCAGCTGATCGAGTAGGTATGGGCTATCCAAAAAAAATTTTCGAGTTACGACTTTTGTTCCTTGGGAAAAGTGGTTCAGTTTCATGAGGACTATTGCTGTGTTTCGGCATTATACCCCCTTTCTGTTACACCCTGTAGGTTTGTTAAAATTCATTAAAAGTACGAAGACCATCTTTTGTTATCCTTTTATCGACCGGTATTGAGTAAAATCTTTCTTATTCTATAATCTATGCGTTAATTAACACAATGTTTAAGTACTAGAACACAAGTTTATACGACCGAAAGTTTAGGTATTAGTTACAGTAAATCCCAAAACAGTAATTCGCCTAACGCATCATAACAGTTATCCTACTGTTCGTAATTTGAATACAATAGAAACGACACGCGGCTACTTTAATACAAGTTTCATTGAGTAAGAAACGGATACTCTCATACTGAGTCATTCATGATGAAATCTGCACTCGATTGTCATTTGATCGATTCGTGGTATTGAATTGCAAACTTTTTAGAGAGTAAACGCATACATGCGGTTCATTTTGAGTCCCATCTCAAATGAGTTCTCTACAATTTAAATTCAACGATTACTACCCTAAGTTCTTTATACATAATTAGCTTCATTGAAAGTTAAGTGAGAGTGTTATCCCTTTTGACCCAAGCTTGATAGTTCCAACTTACTACACTTGTGCATTAATTTCCAGTTTCCATCAATTCCATCAAAAACAGTTCTATCGCTAAGTGAACGTTATGATTTCTTTTCTACTATATAGGACTCTAAACTCTAAGGCATAGAAGAGCGTATCGCGTTGCTTTCCGATCCTGACACGTTCCTTATACGGTCATAGTATGATATGTTGTAGTGGTTGGAGTCCTTAATGTGTATAAAAACAATATTTGCTTATAAACTTTCTGTAGAAAACCTCACACAAAAGTTACCCCAAATTGTATATAAGGTGACTTTAAATTAGTGAACGATATATACGAACGAAAAGCATATGCATGTACTCGTGATAACAAACAACTTTTATTATGGGACCAAGGTCGAAATCACAAAAAAAAATGTTCCCCCATACTACACCAGCGTATTTAGTACGAGGAGTTCAAAAATTTTTGAACGATTTCGACCTTGGTCCCATAGTAAAAGTTGTTTATTATCACGAGTACATGCATATCCTTTGCTATCGTTCACTAATTTAAAGTCACCTATATAAGAGTGTAACCAAATGTACCATAGCAAAGCTAAATGTTTGTATTTCGCTCTCTTGAATCGGCGAATGGATAGGAAATTGATCGCGTGTCCTTGGGAATAACTTGATTGTGATTGATGAGGTGTAAATGTAATAGGCTTAACTCGAAAAATACGTCCTTTCTTTTCTTTCGTATACAAACAAGACAGGGAGGTTTTTTATAAACATGACATTCGTAAACAAATACTCTTTATTACAGAAAGACACTAAAAAAGTACAAAGGTTAACAATGAAGTAGCAATAGACAACCTTATTGCTAAATGGCGGTACCTTCCAGGCAACTTTAGAGTAAAAAGTACATGTTGCATCAATTCATATAAGTTTTTGTCAGTAGTGTTCATTGTCCGTGAGCTCCTTTCGGCTTTTAAACCTTCTCTTCTTTTCTTCTTCTTATTTTCTTGCTTCTTTTTGTTTAGTCTTACCTTAATGAATAAATCGAAGATAGCTTAGCAGAAATGTTTTATCCCAAGGACTTTAGGCGTCGCGACGATGTTTATCTTATTTTCTTGTTTAGCTTACTTGTAAGTCTGAAAGCTTATCGGACAAAATATATTCAAATCAATATATTTTTGTTAAGAAAATCTGATGACCGATAGTGGTTCATTTATTTATTCTGTGACCGATATCGGTCGTCGTTTGCTTATCTGGTAGCATCCTACTGGATTTGGGTGACCGACAACGCGGGGTTAAATAGCATCTGAATGATATAGTCTGTGACAATATGTTTGAGACCATCTGGTCTCTACTAGAATATTGTAGCTATAATACAATGCACATTAGAATAGCTCATAGTCTATTATATTTGACGATGTTTTGAAGTTTTCCAAGATATGGCTATAAATGTGTACAAAGTTGCGGGCGTCCACTAATGATCTTATTATAAGATCTTGATCTTTGTTTTAACTGATATTTGGCATTTAGGTGAGTTTCACCCTCAATGGTGCTTGTAAATGTGTTGCCAAGGCATAAGCGCTAGCGCACATCTGACGGAGCGCAACGCAGAGCATTGTTGATTGCATTATTATTATCGACATTATTCTCATTACAATACAATTCAAAATGAGTTAACACAACAAATGAGCATCGAAGCGACTACATGCGAATGTTGTATCAACTGAATTTGATTTTTTTTCCAATGAGAACAATGTCAATAATAATATGACAATCAAAAATGCTCTGCGCTGCGCTCCGTCAGGTGTGCGTCGGCCCTAACGGTTTACTTCCTGAGAGTTGTTTTTAAAAATATCTAAAGAATTAAGTAACACCACATATTTACAGTTCGACCTACGTTTGACATTAACAACTCTTTTGCCACAAGAAATAATAAACACAGTTCCAAATTCCAATGGACTTTGCTCTCAAATAAAAAAATACATGTGTTTTTGCGAGATAATATCAATTTGTCACATTACACGGTTACTGGCTATGAAAACTGTGCTAACAATGTATCTACTGCTAGCTTAGCATGGCACTCCGTGAGAAGACGTTGTCATGCGTTTGTCACGCTTACGTCTCTGTCTATAGTTTGAAATGTGATAAGGGCAGCATGCATGGTTTTATTTTTAATAATGTATTTACTAAATTAATATTTGCACAGTTTTTCACTGTGTCAGTCAGGCCACCTTTGTGTGTGTGTCCTGAAATCCTATGGTGCCCCGTTGGTACAAACAAAGGGCCCCCGTAAGACTTCTCCATTCGCTCCTGAGGCCAACTTTGCACATAGTAAATGCGTCGTATTTATTAATGCGAAAGTACATAGTTTACTATGTTACAGTTGCAAATTTTAACTGGTTTATTTTAATGTAATTTAATTTGAATATGCTATACCAATAATAAGATTTTTTCATAGGTAACCAAAATTACACTTGAATGCGTCAGAAATATAGAACAACAAGATAAAAATATAATAAATTAACCAAAAGTAAAAACAAATTAAGGGACTGCCTATATGTTATATTATGTCAAAACTTACATAAGTACCTACGATATTTTTTAATTCAATTGCAGTAAAACTTTGATTGTGAGGTTTTTCTATAAAATCGAAACTATAAAAATTGCTGTTTGTTATTCTCTCTCAATATAATTTGAGAAGCATCTGCTGAATTTGTTCGCAATAAAAATACTGCGCAATGTCAGTGGCACGCATGCGCCATAGCGGTCATGGCCGTCACAAGAGATTTTATGAACTCTCGTTAGAAATGGTTCTATTTCGATGGCATTTTCAGCAGCTTTGTGGACACTCGTTGTAGCTCTTTCTTTTACTTGGTGGAGAAAGAGAAGACAGAAGATTGATTAGATTTCAATTTACTTTGAAGTTAGCTTTACTGTCCCAAATTGGTACCTGCGTTTTGTTGATTTTATGCAAACTCAAAAATGTATCTTTCAATAGGAGTCTTATTTGAGTAGATTCTTAATCGCATCCATTCCCTCAACATAAATAATAACTCGGTGGTGTCCCATTATAAACAGACATGCCCCAAGCATACTCCCCCCCTTGCTTCCCGCATCCGGTTGACATTGACCTATCTTTTGAACGCGATATTTGGTGCACGAGGATTCTTTATGGCGCCCTTTGTCATGTTTTTATAAACAAATGGTATTGGTTAATTTATGTATAAAGATTTTAACAGTCGGGATTTTATATATAAAAAAAAACACTTTTTATTTAAAGACCTTATTTATCACAAAATCTGCAATTAAATAGATTATTCCAACCTTTTTATTGCCATATTTACACATAAAGTTAGTTTCCTGTTAGTGCAATTAAATCAAATACCTTACCTACCAATGAAAATAAGACATTTATCCATATTTAACACTATCATTCGTCAAAGTTATACATAGGTACTGAATAAGACCAGCTACTAAAGACCTAGCTGTATCACAAACTTTCTTACAACTAGAGACCTTCCTTAACTGGTCGTATTTACTTCGCGAACTAGCCTACTATTAGTGCAGATTATCCGTCAACGAAAAGGTTAAACCTAGTTTTTAATTGAGTTTTCCTTCCTTTGCCTAATAAGTGCAGTTATTTAGTACAAGGTTTATGAGTGGCGGTGCCGGGTTCGACTCCGGACATGGTGGCCTTGTGTCCTTTACTTTACTGGCCTTTTACTTCTTTTTAATGTTTCCGATAGTTTTATGACTATAATTTTATGTCGTGCCGTGTGCGTGCATATCCTTCTACTTGCTTAAAATGGCTATACTAGAAAGATACTTAGGTATATGTTGTCAATTGCAGAAGATCAAGCAGTATTTGTTTAGATGGAGATATTCTTTTTCTTAGTTAAACTAACTAATAGCATCAAATTCCATTTTGGGAAGGATTATCTTCTATATTTTAGCATAATTTTATGTAAAAATAAAAAGACAAATAATAAATCAAGTTTTAGGTACTAGAAACAATAAACTCTACTTTTTTTGTGTCTGTTGTAAAAAAAAGTAGATCTCTACTTAATAATTTTCATAAATCACTTCATTAACACCTGTTTCTATAAGCTGTATCAATAACAATATCTAAGACAAGGATTTAACACATTATTCGCACAGTCAACGTACGATGGCAAACCGCAACAGATGTGGGAGTCACAACCGCCCGCGAAACCATCAAAACAAGCGGTCATTGCCCTTAGCTTGTCTTGCTCACTATTCCATACAAGTAGCGATGTGTAAGAAAGCAGTGGCCTTGAAGTTGTTTTTGAAGGATGTCAGGAACCTCTAGTTATTTGATTATGTGGCTTTGACCTTCGCATTGTGTTCTTACATCGGTGGATGGTCTGAATAATGGTTAAGATGTTTTAGTTTTACCGTAGAAAAAATATTTTTAGATGTTTGGTTGCTCTAATTAGAGATTCTAACATCTCAATGTACAAGTGTACACATTCAAAAGAAGTATATAAACCTATCGGCCACTTTTCATAAGCATATTTACGGACCTCAGTAGAGCTTGGATTAGTGGTTATATGCTCGAAGCAGTAGAGAGAGTATTGTCTAGAGAAACTATGATGTCAATCTACTTCTCCTTGCTTTGTTATAAAACATACGTCAGTTATGTGTGGACTGAAAAACCTGTCTCAATATATTAGTAATAACGCGTGAAACCTTGTTTAGGTAGATGCTGTATTACCATCACAATTGAGCCCAGAGAAACTCTCGATACCGTTCCTAAAAGTCGCATAGATGTAACAACTGTGTTGTCTTTTGCAGGCCGACGTCGTGGTGGGTGTCGGCGGCGCTGCGAGTCATCCGCGCGGTGACGCTGGTGGTGGACATCATCACGTTCCCGGTGCACCTCGTCGTGCAGCGCCCCTGGAGGAAGCGGGCCTTGTCGCGACGGATTAAGGTAAACAACGATTGTATTTTGTTATTGTGACATTTGTGACCAAGTCGCTGTAATTTAAGAGATTGGAGAGAGGTTAGGCGTAAACAGAAACACTCCAGACACGTAGCTTCGTGCTGATACAAATAGGTCTCACTTTTAAGCCATATGGTGCAGTTGTGTTGCTATGGATTCATTGTAACCCGTATACTTCGACAACAATGCTACATGAATAATAACTCTGCAGCTTCCAATTATAAACAAACCTTTGTTCCTCCTTCGCTTGCTTCTCGCATCTGGTTGACATTGATCTATCTTCGAACGCGATATTTTGTTGGTATTGTGCCTTTTGGATTAATTGCATACCTTAAAGTATACTTCGACAACAACGCCAGTCTGTTTCAATTACTTCATCAAATGCCATCCCTACTCTTAAAATCACGCCTAGTTTAACAATCTACGACCTACGAGCCCAGAAGACTTTGAATGAAACTGACATTAACCTTCTCGATTCCAGGCACGAATAATCGAATCATCATCAGACAAAATCACAGTGCGGTCAGTGTCGGCGCCATGCGACCTGCACGTGCGTTTAGTACGCGACGGTGTGACCACGATGGAGAGCATGCTGCGGGCCGCTGCTGCGAGGTGGAACGACCGGGACTGTCTCGGTACCAGAACGCTGCTATCCGAGGAGGATGAACCCCAGTCCAACGGACGTGTCTTTAAGAAGGTAGTTTACTTATATTGCAACGGGTTTTTGCAATATGCGGCCAATGGGGCAAAAAAGTTCAAGATTACCGACCTAGTAAAAACCGCGCGGTTTCAGTGAATGCAGATGGTAATGAACAGGTCGCGTTAGAACTAATGGAGAGGCCTGTGCACAGCAGTGGGCAGCTATAAGCTGAGATGGATCGGTATGCGATAGATACAGCCAAATCTAAAAGATCCCCTAACTCAACCAAGTTACTGGTGTTGTAAGATCTATCTAATTGGACAAGTGATTGCCTCGCGAGGTTGCTCTTAGTCTATTCTTAATTCCTACTACATTTTTCAGGGAGTTTGAAATAATATATAAACTTAGATGACATTTGATTCATAAAACATTTGTTACTCAGAACTAAGTCTGTTGAGTGGCACCGCATGTGGTAATAACATCACAAATTAAACTAAATAGCCACTAATTAAGTTACCTATTTGTTCCAGTTCAAACTAGGCGAATACAGCTGGCGCGACTACACAACTGTGGAGCTAGAGGCGAAACAGTTCGGTGCGGGGCTTCGGGAGCTCGGCTGTCGGCCCGGACGCAACATTGTCATGTTTGCTGAGACCAGGGCCGAGTGGATGATTGCCGCGCATGGATGCTTCAAGCAGAGTATCCCAGGTAATTTATACGTTACTTACTCACACTACTGTACTTAAGTACTCCTGGTACTCTTGTAGTTATATCATAGTTGCTGCCCGCGACATCGTAAGCATTCATCGTCATGTCTTGGAAAACTTAGAAAGTATATTTGAATAATTGTAGTCTAATTTGCAAGCTACTATACAGCTAAGTTTTATCAAAATCTGTTTAGTAACTTTTGCGTGAAACAGTAACAAACTTCCTTAAATCCATCCATCAATCTATCATCGGCACAAAGATTGACATTTATAATCCTTCTAATAATTATTAATGTCAATGTCTCATTCTTTTTTGTACGAAGCAAGTAGGTATAATAACCTAGTCTTATTAAATCAAAGTGACTTTGCGCTTATAAAACTCTGTACCATATTCCAGTGGTAACAATCTACGCGACGCTGGGCGACGACGCGATCGCGCACGGCATCAACGAGACGGAGGTGTCCACCGTCATCACCACGCACGAGCTGCTGCCCAAGTTCAAAAAGATCCTCAGTAAGACGCCGCTGGTATGTACAGTGTTCGAGGTGGTTAATATCTATTAAGGTCTATCTACACAAATCCGGGACGTGCCACGGAAATAATATCATTCCATACATTTTCTATGGATTCGTTCACATGCGTTGTCGTGTCAGGGAAATAATATCATTACATACATTTACTATGAATTCGTTCACATACGTTTTCATGACGACACGTGGTGTGTGAACAAATCCATAGAAAATGTATGGAATGATATTTTTTCCCTGACAGGGCCCGAATATTTGTAGATAGACCTTTAACTGGCCTACGTCTGGTCCGTTTCACTTTCACCACTTATAGATAAATTTTATCTGACATATTTTACTTGTCTCTGCTTAGAACGTCATGTTTTATGAAATGGACATAGGTTTATCTGTCAGCTATTTTTTATCTGTAAATGCTGAATTGGGCCCTAAGTGTTAGATAGATAGATAGATAGATAGATAGAAATACTTTATTGCACACAAAGAAATACAAATAAAACTTAACTTAAACTTGTTATTTTCTATGTATAAATTGTTTGTTATGTTTACTACCAAATGCCCCGTTGAATGGTTAATGAGATTTTTTCATTCCAAAAAGCCCGTGACGTCTAATTCTATTGTTATGCAAATACCTATTGATCTATTACTAGGTTTTCTGGGATAAAATATCCCAACAGTCCCCAGTAACGGGACACTTACAATAGGACATCTGGGACTAAATGGATTGTGAATTTTAATGAATAACTTTTATATTATGACTATGTATTACAGGTTGATACAATAATCTTCATGGAGGACCAGCTGAAGCCTACCGACCGCACTGGTTACAAGGAGGGCATCAAGATCTTCGGATACAAGGATGTTATCGCCAAAGGGAAACATTCGAAAATTCGTAAGTGTAAATTTTATCTAGTTTTAATATATTTACCTATTTATTTACTTCCGGCAGCTTAATATAATATATATGTATAGAATTGTGCTAATTGAGTACTCCTTACTTATATAAAGATTCCGTACAAGAAACTTACGAATTATAGCTTTTAAAGGTCGCTTATTCCTTTTCGCGTTTTTTTTTACTTTTAGTTTAAAGTAACATACATAAATATCCGTCACTCTCTCCCATCGGGGTAGGCAGAGACCACTGCCCTCTATCAGTTAAAAGTTAAAGACTAAATAAAAAATCTACCTGCATTTGGGTGATCCAATTATTCCAACAGTCCTATATTTCGAGGATGTACATAAATCTGGTCTCTGCCTACCCCGATGGAAAAGAGGCGTGATACATACTGGATGTAACAGAAAGGGGGTATAATGATGAAACACAGCGATAGCCCTCATGAAACTGAACAACTTTCCCCAAGGAACATGGGTCGTAACTTGAAAAAAAAAATCACCTCCCCATACAAATTGTCCGATCAGCGAAAGTTGTTGAGTTTCATGAGGCCTATCACTGTGTTTCGGCATTATACCCCCTTTCTATTACACCCTGTACATCTATATCTGTATGTATAATAATCAAATTATTCCTCTTTTAAAAATCGTAGAATGCACTTAGACTGCTGATATTTTGGAATATGGTTTGTTTCTCATCGAAGAGTTTACCCATTTCCGGATTATGTACCCTTTCCGTTACACCCTGTATATCCGTGTGTGCAATAATCAAAGATCCCTGTACATGGCTAATTAATTCGTCCTCTCCTACAGAGGCAGTCCCGCCGTCGGCCTCGGACACGGCCATCGTGATGTACACGAGTGGCTCCACCGGCGTACCTAAAGGAGTCGTGTTGTCGCACAGGAACATGGTTGCTACGCTCAAGGTAATGTAACACTTGTTAATATTCATTTATTTACTAATATAACTAATATTATTAAAGGTAAATGTTGATGTTGGTGGAATAGATGTGCAGATGTTTGTTACTCTTTCACGCAAAAATCACTGAACAGATTTTGGTGAAATTTTTCAATATTGTAGCTTATACATCGTAAATAATTATGGGCTATATAGTTTTAGGACATTGTGTGAGTGTTCTAAGGTTTGACGCTAGATACGTTAGAAGTCGCGAGTAGCTTCTAATATAAACTATAATATTGACATAATAACACAAAGCATTTAATATGATCTCATTTGAAGGTAAAAGCCAAAAGTACTTAACTTACCAATTTAGAATAAATCTTTTTTCTAATTTTTTGAGTACATTAACACAACGATGTACTAACGATGACTATCCAAACTTCCCTATTTTTTACTTCTCCAGGCATTCGCCGACGCAATGCCAATCGTGGAAGGCGACAAGCTGATGGGTTTCCTCCCGCTGGCGCACGTGTTCGAGCTGCTCGCCGAGAGTCTCTGCATCATCGGCGGGGTTCCCATCGGGTACTCCACGCCGCTCACCATGCTCGACTCCTCCTCTAAGATCATGAAGGGCAGTAAAGGAGACGCTACTGTACTGCAGCCGACTTGTATCACTGCTGTGCCGGTGAGTTGATTAATATTATAAATGCAGTGTTTGTGCCGATGGATGGATGAATGGATGTTTGTTACTTCATCACGTAAAAACTACTGAACAGATTTTGATGAAACTTGGCAATATTGTAGCTTGCACATCAGAATAACACATAAGCTATATTATTTAACGATATCACGATTTTTTTCCAAGATATGACGATGAATACGTACGAAGTCGCGGGCAGCCTTACTATTAATAATACTGTGTGGACTGCAACAGGCTGATGATGATGATATTGTGAAGAATATGTTGTGAGAGGAATGTTAAAATGACATTTTATAGTGAGACTTACTTTGCAAAAGGACATGTTGAAATTCCTACGTAAGAACGAATTTAGTGAAATTCGTCTACACATAGAGCTACTCAAAAGGAATGACGCGACTGACTCAATGGGTAGTCACTAGTAGTAACGTCTATGGAAATGTAGGCTGTGGCGTTTAAGATCTTCGTTTGTAATTTTAGTTTGTGATAATTCTTTTTGCGTAACCCCATGTGCGAACGGCCTTAGACAGAATGCCTTTGCAATGTAGTCCTAATTTCATTGATACATAACTTTTTGAAGCTTTACAGTCTTAATTTGACTGTAACTAACAAGCTATACCTTATTCCAGCTAATCATGGACCGCATCAGCAAGGGTATCACAGACAAGGTGTCCCGCAGCGGCGAGTTCGCGGGCGCGTTCTTCAAGTGGGCGTACTCTTACAAGCAGAGCTGGATGCGACGCGGGTTCGACACACCTGTGCTTAATAGGATTGTGAGTATCATGCTTTGTCATTAAAATACGTAAATTGAAAAGAGCAACCCTACAGAGTTTCTTGCTAGGTTCTTATCTAGGGAAAACTGCACTCTTGCGAATCTAGCATTAACTTTAAAAAATTGAACCGTCCTATCACAGGATTAAATAAATTTTCATTTTCATGAACTACCTTCGTCTTAATATTTCTGAAGGCTAGATACGCATTATCCATTTTTCGCCGCGCGCCGAAAATGCTTTGCGGAATAAAATCGCGCAGCAGTGTTTGTAACATTGAGGCCCCGTTTCACCAAATACAGAAAAAAATTAACTGACAGATAAACCTTTATCTATTTCATAAAACGACGATTTAGTTTAGACAGTGATAACTATAAAATATCTGTCATTTAAATATCTGTTAAGTGGTGAATCTAGCCCTGAGTTTTCAATATTATCTGGTGCACTTCATAGCAGCTTTGAAAAGTCTTTAACAAGCTACAACTATAGCGATATTGATTATGTGCGTCTCTTTAGGTGTTCACGAAGGTGACAGCTCTGCTAGGCGGCCACGTGCGGCTGATGATCTCTGGCGGCGCGCCGCTGTCGCCGGACACGCACGCGCAGGTGCGGATCTGCTTGTGCTGCGACGTGGTGGCCGGCTACGGGCTCACAGAGACCACCTCCTCCGCCACCGTCATGGACATCTTCGACAGGTATGACATAAGTTTATCTCAATTTTATCTGTAGCTGGTGAAAAGAACACTTAATAAGTAGTGTTTAATACCAACGCTCCTTTTTTTTTACATTAGGTGTCTAAAGACAGGCATGTATGAAACTAGACTGATTTTAGGGTGTCTTTCCATCAGATGCTACGTAGCTATGGAATCGTTTGATATTCATCGATCATATTCAATGTGCCCTCATATTTAATGAATACGACTGGTGGATATCAAACGCATCCATAGCAACGTAGCATAACACATCTCTGGTGGAAAGGCACCCTAATACGGATGAAACGAAACAGGCGTATTGAATCAAATGAAAGGAAGTAATTTCTGCCTACCCCGATAAGAAAGGGGCGTGATAGATATGCATATAGAAATATAAAAATAGCTACAACTGGAACTGATTTATAATAAAATGCTAATGTATTTTCATTGTAATTTTCAGATCGACCGGCCGCGTAGGCGCCCCGTGCACCGGCACTGATATCAGACTAGTCAACTGGGAGGAGGGACACTACCGGGTCACCAACAAACCCTTCCCTCAGGTACGTTGCAAATAACCTATTTTATTTGTGAGACATCTGGCATATGAACAGCCTAGTCTTATTTTTGTTTCTATGTGAAGCGAAAGAGGTATGTT
This sequence comes from Anarsia innoxiella, assembly GCA_947563765.1. NCBI lineage: Eukaryota > Metazoa > Arthropoda > Insecta > Lepidoptera > Gelechiidae > Anarsia > Anarsia innoxiella. The sequence continues at coordinate 502,334 of OX387392.1, forward strand.
TGGATCGTAGCAAGTGGGAGGAAGTGGTCTCTGACTACCACGATAGGAAAGAGGCGTGACGTGATGTAGCACATACTGACACTAGGAGGCCTTTGCCCGAAATTAGCTGTATCTGTAAATTATCCATGTAAAATCATACCCAAACATTTATTATTCAAAAATTAAATCATATTTAAGATAAATTAAAAGATTTATATTTATAAGATAAAGATTTATACCCTATATTATATTTATTTATTTATCGGTCGTCTATAAGAACGCACGGTTTGTCCGCAGGGTGAGATAGTGATCGGCGGCGAGTGCGTGGCGGAGGGCTACTACAAGAACCCGGAGAAGACGCGCGACGAGTTCGTGGAGCTCGAGGGACGACGCTGGTTCCGCTCCGGGGACATCGGGGAGCTGCATCATGATGGCTGCATCAAGATCATCGGTATGTACTTAGAACGGTGGAAGGATACAAATGGCACATCAAATAGGCATTTTTTGAATTGCTAAAACTTCTTAATACTCATGGATCACTTAGTGACGTCATGCTCATGACAAGTGTGAGAGAAAGGGATATACCTATGTTCGGAAGTCATAGTAACTTAGGAATCCTAAGTCAATGACCGGTTCGAAGGACCACAAGCTTAATATGCATTGGGAGGATGTGGCAAGACAGGAGAGTGGCCAATAAGCCTATCGAAATCAAAGTACTGGATAAGGGTGACACAGAAATGCTTAGGAAAATGGCTTCACGCCACCAAACACAAACGTGCTGCATACATACATATCTGTTACGCGTCACTCCCATCCTTTCACTTACTACGATTCAAACACACTTCCTTCGCTCTATCCACATACATGAGTCGCCAAACGCATCGCAGCCCTTTCATAACACATTAAACTTTCACTTACAGACCGCAAGAAAGACTTAGTGAAACTTCAAGCGGGCGAATACGTGTCACTCGGTAAAGTCGAAGCGGAACTAAAAACCTGTCCCATTGTTGAGAACATCTGCGTGTATGGCGACAGCTCCAAGACTTACACGGTCGCGCTGCTGGTGCCCAACCCTCAGCACTTGGCGGACCTGGCTGCCAGGATCGGGCTCAAAGAGAGTAACTTCGACAGGCTGTGCGAGAATTCTGAGGTTGAGAAGGCTGTGGTTAAGGAGTTGGCTGATCATGCTAGGAAATGTAAGTACTAAGAACATAACGATCCTGGTATTTAGCTTGAGTCTCTATCATCTTTGAAGCGGCGTCGCTTTCCTATGATAACAGAAATACCATTTTACTCAAGCCGAGCTGAGATAAGACTGTTAGAAGCGATGTGTTGTGATTAAAAATATTCGATAAATCAGCGAAGATGGTGATCGATCAATTACAATATTCTATTTTGCCCCACTCCAGTTGAAATGTACTCTAAAGATATCTATTGCTATCATGGTGATGATTTGTTAAGACCTTGTTTGACTCTAGGGAAACAAAATAATGGAAGATGGATTGAGTGAATTATTTCGTTAATAATGTTTCTGTTTCTATTGCAGGCGGTCTAGAAAAATTCGAAGTGCCAGCGGCAGTGAAACTATGCACCGAAGTATGGTCCCCGGATATGGGCCTAGTAACGGCCGCGTTCAAGATCAAGCGGAAAGACATCCAAGAGCGGTACAAGGACGACATCAAACGCATGTACGCCTCGTGAGGTACAACATAGACGCTACGTCACTGGGAAATACTTGTTACGGATTCGGACGTACCCGCCCACCGCCATTTTGGGGAGTTTTTAACAGTTGACAGTCGCCATTTTGGATTTTTTGTAATTAGAACGGTGACGCACTATTCGTTTGTTTCAAATCGGTCTCTAAAATGGATTGTCATATAATTTCGATCTTGTAATTTCTAAGTGTTTGTAGTAAGAAACAACTTGAAATTTCGTGTAGTGTGATATTATTGTTCCTACGAAGCGGTGGGTATATTTAAAAACTAAAATAAACGGGTATTTATGAAACCATCTTGAAATTCCAAATGACGTAGTTGCGTACGAGAGAACCAGTCACTTTCTTTCAACGTCGGCTGCATGAAATACTGTAGGTCTAGTACGAGTATTTTGTAATTTATTTACCTTCAATAAAAGGTAACTTTTTTATGTAAAAATAATCTTTAGTATAATCCGCTTGGAAACTATTATGATACTCTAGCTAGGTAAATACTCGTAGTAGACCTACAGCCAAGTCGATACGTTTGTACAGAAAATGCCGTAGTTTAACTTATTTATGAAAGAGATTAGGCCTCAAATTGTTTTATAGAAAATATTTGTATATCGAGCACATCACATGCTAAACTATTTATAGAAATTGTAAATTGTACCGTATGCCAAATCGGTTCAGTATAAAATGAACTGTTTTATTTTATAGTTAGAGATCGGAATTTGTGAATGTTGTCAAAAGTATGGATATTCACGTGGTTCCACAAATTGCTTCAATATGACGAATATCTAAGAATTATAGGTGTGTCTCATCCATGTTAGTGACACACTGAGTCCAAAGAATTCCGATCACTAATATAAATACCTAGCGCTGTAAACATTACACCAAGATCATTATTATAAAGTTTGTCTTTTAAAAATGGAAACTACAATCGGTTCTAAGTTTCTGTAAATGTAAGTCTTGTAAATATCTTTCTGAATAAAGTAGCGTTTGTGCTAAATTGTGTGAATGCGGACGGATGGGAGAGTCGAACCGAGTATTTCATGAGATTTTAGTTGTTTTGCGAAATTATTCAAGTATTTATAGATCTGATATCAGGCAGATGATAAGGTTGGTTTATGGGGGGCGGCACTTTTTTATTCATATTTTAAATTCTAAATCTTTATAAAGTATTAGCTGTTGCATACAATATCAAAAGATTAACATTTTCAATATACTTATTCTGATATTCGAAATACCTGTCTGCATGGCTGCCTCGACATAAACCAGACATTGTAAACTTAAAAGCATGTTTGGGTGGTGCAATGCAATTTAATGTCAATATGTAGATTCCAACTGTAGATACGGGCCTAGCACTTGTTGGTAATTACGGGGTCAACGACCCCGCCAAGCGAGTCGGGGCGCGGGCGCACCTGTATTCGAACTCGTTAGGGGGTGTCTATAAAATACGAGATTTTGGTGTTGGCTGTATTTATAAACACCCCTTAAGTACATAAGTTAATCATAATAGTACTTAGGGGTGGGAAATACGTTTGACGCTGTTTTTAATTAATTAATAATAATAATTTTGCAATAATTTCGTTTTAGTTAGTGTATCTTGTAATGAAGTGGTTGAGAATTGGGGCGTAGTCAATGCATAATCGGTTTGCCAAAACGTTTTGTTGTGGTGATATTTCTAGTAGGGCTGGCGATGGCGGTATGAAGAGGCGATTTTTGTAGTCTGACCGAAGCCAAACCAAAATCAATAAAAAGGAAAAAGACACTGTAATATTGTAAAAAATTGTGAACCTATTAGAAGTGTTGCCATGTTGTAGTTTGATTATGACGTTGATGTTTATTAGTCTGATTGCTTGTTGATTAGTTTTATCGATTTAAATCATGACCGCTAACGATACACTCTGAATACATTTCAACAGCATTTCTGTTATATTTTGGCGCATTTCGCTAGGCATTTACACCACTGTAAAATATCGAACCCTAGGTAATGTTACCCAAATAAATATAAAATTCCATTGTTGTATTTAATGTCAAATACATATGTATGTTACTGTAATAGGTAGCATCATATTTTTCGATGTATAATCGTAATGTAATAGAATTTACAAATTGTATCAACATCCTATGATGTTAGTAGGAGTTTTGCTCTGTTTGTGACTGTATTTTGTGTTTCAAATTCTTAAACTGAAGAAATTTTGTATTATTTATTCAATAAATGTTAATAAAATCATAACTTGTTGTGTATATTTTAAAACTATCTACTCCTGTTCTTATTTCAGTGAATAATTACTGATTTAGTTTGATGAATGAATTAGCAGTTTCATGGCCTTATTAATAACCTGTGAGGAAATCATTAAAAAAGTTCCAAGTATTTGCACTTAAGTTTATTTCCGAAAATAATAATAACATTTTATATTAAAGTAACATAATCATAATAGTCAGCTTATTTTCTACTAATGTAGTTTGGCTTTATGAAACGGGCTAGTAGATATTAACTAAATCTGTCAATGAAACACGCGCTGAGAAATTACAAGGTTAGAGCTAGGAGCCGGCCTAGGAGGTGCTCATCTTGCAGAGATGGCGCAGCTGCATGATCTTGATGTCGTCGGTGCCGAACTTGACGACGCCCTCCTGGTTCTCGATGGAGATAAGCTGGCCCACGGCCTCGCGGTCTTCGCCCGCGATGACCTTGACGCGGTCCCCGGACTGCGGCACGACGGGCTCCAGCAGCTCCGCCAGCACGTTGACGACGCGGTCCTCCAGCGGCAGGTACAGCGCGCACATGCCGCCCGACAGGCCGCGCACGACGCCGCTCTGCCCCGCCAGCGCGTCGTCGTCGTGCGACGCGCGCACGCGCACCTCCACCTCCGTCGTGTGCCAGTCCGCGGCCGCGGCCTCGCCCGGCGTGCCCGGGTTGTAGGGCGACCGCGGCGAGTAGCCCACGGGGCTCGGCGTGCCCAGGTAGCCGGCCGGGTAGCCCGTGGGGCTCGGGCTCGGCTGGTACGGGCTGTACGTGTGGTCCGAGCCGTACATGGTGCCGGGCGTCTGCGGCGTGAAGGGCCCGCTCTGTCCGTAGGGCGTGCTGGGGTTGTAGCCGGGGCTGGGCGAGCCGTCGTCCAGGTTGTAGTCGAAGTCCTGCCGCGCGGGCGTGGCGGCGGCCGCCGGGTCCCAGGCGCCGTGCGCCGGAGTGCGGGAGCCGTCGTGCGAGGGCGTGGCCGAGCCGTAGTGCGGCGTGCGGTTGCCGATGTCGTAGATGGGCGTCTGCGAGCCGTGCATGGGCGTCTTGATGCCGGTGTCGCGGTACGTCGGCGTCTGCGCGCCCAGCGTCGGCGTGCGGCCCGGGGTGCGCGAGTAGAACGACGACGAGCCGTCCTTGGCGGGCGCGCCGACGCTGGCGATGTGGCTGCGGTCCACGGAGATGGTCTGGCACGTGGAGTGCAGCTCGACGCGCGCAGTGCTGCCGGTGGCGTCCTTGACGATGCCGACGTTGCCCTTGTAGGGTCCGCCGGTGATCTTGATGGTCTGCGCGATGAGCTCGCGGTCCCGAGTGACGCCGGCGCGCCCTCCTCGTCCGCGCTCCCCGCGAGGCGTGTGTCCGCCGCGTCCGCTGGGGTGCATGGGGGACTGTATCCGCGGGGACATGAACCCGAGCGAGAGGTTGTTGTTGGCATTGGGGTTCTTGTTGCCGCCCGCGAGCTGCAGGTGCCGCGTCTTGCACACGAAGATCCCGCCGTTGTCCAGGTACATTCGCGACTGGAGGAATGCGAAGTTTCTGTACAAGTGCTTAATCTCTCCGTTTCTACCGGCGTGAGGACCGTCTATCACTTTCACTATGTCTTTCTTTTGGATCGTATTCTGTTCCGAGTCCAGCGCCATCGTGAATCTGTTCTCGCGTCGCTTTTGTAGAGCTTGAGGCTTGCACTCGATCACTTTACCCTGCATACCGAGAACGTGAAAATTCTCTTTCTCCAGTCGCACGATAACTCCGACGGTCTGAGAGTCTAGCTGTACCATATCACCCCATTGGAACTGGCCGAGGGAGTCCACGCCTGTGGCCATGTCTGAGCACAGTTGCAAGTCTCTAGGCAGTACTTCCAGTTCATGCATTGTCAAATCCGACACTAAGACTACTCTATGTGGCTCTACTCTCACTATCAACCCTGTGTCGCCCTCGTATCTTCCCGCTAATACTTTGACGTGGTCACCTTGTTTGAAGTATTTCCTTAACTCGTTCGGTTTGAAAACGAGCGGATCTTTAAGAGCGTCGTGTTTCGGCATCACAGTTATCATAGACCCGTCTATAGCTATAATCCTAGCTTGTAAGTTAGCTAGATCTCCTGAACATACTTCCACATTATCTCCCATAGAGAATGAGTGTAAACTAGTAGGGTCGTCTTTAGCTGGAGCGGCTAGTTCAATGTCGATTCCTTCAGGTTGCTCCTCGAATCTCTCCAGTTCTGTTAACGTGGGTTTCACGCCCTCCGCCAATATGGCAGACATTGTAAAGTTTTTATACAAGAAACCTTTTCTTGAGTATCTGTTGCCCTCGAATATTAAAAAGTCACCATCTGACGTGACTTCGCCGCCGATAGCCCTGATGGCTTCAGGGTCGAATGGTTTCGCTGCAGGGCGACGTTTCTTTTTCCTTTTAGCGGCTTCGCTCTCACTTTGGACAGTTCTTAAGGCACCTCTCAGCCTTGTGTAGTCTATTCTAGGTAATAATTTTAGATGAACTTGATTTTGGGCTAAATCCACATAGTCGACTTGAGCAATATCATCTTTGTATAAGCCTCGCTTCAATCTAACCCATTGTTTTGGTTTTAAACCTGATTGTTCTTTCACAACTCTCAATACATCAGTCATTTCCTTGATAGGAACCATGTCTTGCTTCCAAATACCCATTCTTAATGTACCAACATTATTTATAATAGCTTTCACATGAGTTTGTTTGTAAGCTTCTATATAAATGTACCCTTTAACACCTTCGGGAGCTATGACAGATTTAATTTGGAATGGTTCATCTGAAAATTGGTAAGCGATAAACTTTCTCATAAGAAGGAGTACTGTAGCTTTTTCTTCTCCGATGCGGCATTTGACCATCCAAAGATTAGGATCCTTGATGCCTGGTAATAGAGTCTGTTGTGTAATCTCATCAGACATTTCTTCACCACCTTCACCAAAATGTCTAAACGCTGCAGATTCATCAGCATATTTGTTGCGGAGATATTCTTCAATTTCTTCCTCTTTCTGTGAGTCCCAGAGGTTGGTGCCTCTCCTACGACCTTCAATCTCCCGGGCTGTGGGACCGATCTCATCTACCTCATTGCCGACAATACCCATTTCTTGCGCCCCTTCCTCCCATTCATCATCTTCGTCCACTTCATCATCAACCTGGAAGAGAGAAAATTTTAAGATAAATTGAGCTAGATAAAAGTAAAAATGTTTGTGTCTACCCAAGAATAGAACTTCAAAGCAGAAGTTCATTATTTCAAATTATTCATCAGTCTACCATGTGGCATAAAGCCTGCCAATGATAATAGTTAGTTTCAATCTGTAGTTTGTACATGGTCCTATTATAGAAAGAAGTTATCTTACAGATTCTATTAAAATATCCCTATAAGGCCCACTTGTGCAGCCAAATAAACCCGGAGTTAGCTGCTAACACAGCGTTAAATAAATAATTTGTATTGATTTATCGATTCAACCCTGTGTTAGCAGCTAACTCTGGCTTTATTGAGCTAACCCTCCGGTACGCAAGTCGGCCTAAGTATTCAATTAAGAAATCAGAAGTGCAACTTACCTCAGCCTCGTCAATAATAAAGCCTCCATACCGGCTATCCTTCTTACGTTTCTTTCTGTGTCTGGCTTCGTCTTCATCTTCATCGTACTCCTCAGAGTCTACCAGGTCTTCTCCTTCAGGTTCTTGCTCATCCTGGAATGTGTTCACTTATTAGTTATAATTTTAAGTAATAAGTACATTTTCTTAGTCATCATCACTGGCCATGACTTCTTGACAGATGATTATTGCAGTTGTTGTAGTAGTGGCTGTACATCATCTCTGGTACCTATAGATAATGGCAATGAGGCATCTTCTGCCACATCTGTTACATCATGTGGATATTATAATATGGGTGTCTCTATTCATAAAAGCTTTATGGTTTTCTTATAGCGTAGGACTGTATTTTCGATATTGTCACTTTACATGTAGATTTTAGTCTTACAATAACAAGCCTGTGAACATACCTCTACATCCTCGTCACCAGAAGCCTCTTTTGCCTCATCATCTCTATTGCGACTGCCATCTGATCCTGCTGATCTGCTTCTGTAAATCAAATGAGCAGATGTACAGTATTTTTTTGATTTGGTAATAAATTCATTGATGAGTAGGTATATTTGATTGTAACTTGTGGCAAGGCAATACCAAAGATTATCCGAAATAATGAGGGCAAGAAACAGAAGCAAAAAAATGCACGTAACACTAGGTTGTTAGGCTAATGTTTGCTAAGAATAAGAATTTGCTTTGGACGTACCTGGACTTGGAACGTGAGCGAGACCGAGACTTAGACCTGGATCGAGATCTTGAAGGGCTTCGCGACGGGCTGCGGCTATTGGATCGCGACCGGGACCGTGAGATGGACCGTGATCGCGACCGTGCCGAGTGGTTGGACGCCGCGCTCCTTCGCGACCGTCTTGACCCCACACTGCCCGCCTCCGAACCACTTCCCGAGTAATTACTCCCCTCTGAGTCCGACATCTTTCTTTTGGTATTATAAATAATTAATTTGGACCCATTTATAAAAGAAATTCAGCACAAAATTCACAAAAACTCAACACGAAGCGAACGTAAACGTCACGAAACGAACAGTAGTGGTAGGTATTGCAAGCTTCAAAATGTTTACTACTAATCTCCTACATCATGAATGAAGCAATCTTACACTAGTAGACTTTAAAACAATCTGAAAACAACACCATTGAATGTAGTATTTTTGTTGTTTGTTTTGGAGTTTACTAAAATTATATTGAACTAATAATTAACAAGTTGTTACGAAAAGTTAAGATTTTGTTAAATCATTTACCAAGATGGGATTTATTTTAAATATGGTATTGTTTTTTAACGTTCCAATTCAAGCAAAATACAATAATCTTTCTATGAACCTATTCAGATAATAAGTTAAATAAATTAGGATTTCCTGAATATATTGTTTGTTTACTGTTATTATTTTTATTTTCACGGTTAATTAAATATTTTAGAACCACATTTTACTGTAATTTCGTATTTTCCCTATTAGAATAAAAACAAAAAGAAAGTGGTCTATGACAGATGAAATTGATGAATGTCTGCAAAAAAATGTCGCTTGTCTATTGATTCGTTGCAGCCCCACCGAGATTATGTGAATTTTTGTAAAAATTCCACTAATTTATAACATACTGTGACAAATTTCAACCAAAATCTTTATATTTAGAATAAGGATATATTAGTTCGTAGTAGTTCGGCGACGGATCTCTATTGGAAGTCGCCCTAAACTGTTAACAAGAGTGAGACTGGTTTCACTGAACGCTGGCTTTCGATCGGTTTTTGCACGTATAGTGATAAACAAAAGGGTGTTGTTGGTGTGAAGTCGGTGATTGATTGAGTGCGACACGAGTGGTGCAGTGCGGCGAGGAGGATGAGCGAGTAGAGGGCAGAGCCTGCCTTCCGTAGTGTCATGTTGGAGACGAGGTCCGTGCGCACCGCAGACTCGGTGTGGGCCAGCAAACCTCTGCCGGCGCCCGCCATGGCTAACAGCAGGCATGGGAAGAACGCTCAGGTACTTTCACCTTCTGCATTTCTTAGCAGTACCTACACAACCCACACTTCCACCTTTCAAGGTACATTTTCACGAGGTCAATGGACAGACAGATCGAGCTGTTACCAGATCTTCGAATATTCTGCCTATTTTGAGTTTCATGATTACACAATACCAATGTTATCCTTTCCTTTTCCCCATAGCAAAGAATAAAATACATAACTATAGTTTAATAATGCTGCAGAAACAAATGCTTTTATCTCATAATTCCAACAGATGTAACTATTACTCATCATAACAACTGAAAAATAACCTTATTTTTCTCTTTTTTTTAATGTTGTTATTTAGCTTTAAAACACATTAGATAAAAGTTAAAAACTTCCAACCAATTTAATTCATGTGTAGGTACTTATTAATTTCAAGGTAAGAATAATTTTGTCTTAGATAAAGATCCAATTTGTTTAAAACTTGAGTCTAATAGGATTGGAAAGGAAACATAATTAAAACAGGTATTCCAGTTATTTAGATATGACTTCATTTTGTAGTAATTGTGGCATTTTACCTGTTTATTTAAATATTTGTTATATTATTGCATTACTCATGTTATTTACTTTTAATAAAGTAATTCAATTGAAACAATAATTAAATTCTGGTGGTTAAAGTTGTGGAGTGACATTATGAAAATTATACCAAATGAAAAGGTAAAATAAAAGATGTACTAGGCTGTTGAATTATGGATGTTTATATCATATAATATAAAAATATTGACATCTTATTATTATTTATGATTCATTCATCATTCATTTGCCATTTATGATTGAATTCCACACAGATATTATAATTAGACAATGATTAGAGATATTATTCAGATGATCCCCTTCCCAATCTTATAAAAAAAACATCTTGATAAAAAGCAATGATATTGATAGATTAAGTAATGAACATTCAATTCATAATTAAATAAGGAAACCAGTTTTTACGAGCATTTGAAGAATCTATTTTATTTATTACAGTGGTATTTGTAAACATATCTAGAAATCAAAACATGTATGAAAGTTTTGTGTTATCACTGAAAACAACTAAATAAATAAATCAATCAATATTATCTTTAAATAATCAAGTAATCTCTTATATTACAAAACTTATCTTAGGACTTACACTGTATTGGCAGTCATAGAAATTAGGTGTCTTGTAAATAGGACACATTACCTACTCGATTTTTTTAAGGAAATTGCAAGAGAAAGACACTTATGTTTTAATGATAATAAATAAATATGTGCTGTAAAACAATCCTAATGATATTCACACATAATATGATTTGAACAAATACTTTTTGGCATCACAGTTTAATTAAATTAAGTGAAAAATCTTTATGGTGCTAGTTTTGACTTAGACTTAAATCCTCTTGATTAGGTACCTATGTAAAAAATATATTATTTACCAACATCAAGACTTATTCTTTTTTATTGAATTCCAGGATGACGTATGCTACGTGGTCGCGAAGTACGACTACGCGGCGCAAGGTGCTCAGGAGTTGGATCTACGCAAGAACGAGCGGTACCTCCTCCTGGACGACTCCAAGCATTGGTGGCGGGTGCAGAACGCGCGCAGCCAGTCTGGTTACGTACCCAGTAATTACGTGAAGAAGGAGAAGCCTTCTTTATTTGACAGGTAGTTATTTTATATGATTTGGGCCAAAAAAACAACAGAACGGGCGCAGATGAGTTACAGACGACTAGGTAGAACTCGAAGGATGGGATGCATTCTCACGGGAGTGGCGGGACAATACTGGAGAAGTGGAGACCGTGTTGAAAGGGAAGTCCTGGTGGAGGCCTTTACCCAGCAGTGGGCTTAATGGCTGGCTAAAAAAATTTGTTCATCCATCTTCATTAGTCGCCTCATACTTGCACGTCAGTTTTGCGAAAGGAATATGTTTGGATTGTGGAGGGAAGTTGTCTCTGCCTACTCCAATAGAAAAGAGACGGGACAGATGTGTATGTGTAAGTAAGTGTTGTCCCTTACCTCTATCATCAAAGTTTCAAGGTCAAAATTCAGGAGTGTTTGTTTTTGTAAGAATATAAAAGATTACAAACAAAAATATTCTTCGACAAAGTTTTCCCAGGGAATCCAATCTTATATGAGTGACGAAAAATGAAGTCCAGGATTATTTACAGTTAAGTATATTCTCATTTCCAGTATTAAAAAGAAAGTAAAGAAAGGGTCAGGCTCGAAGACTCTACCATCAAACAGCTCTCCAGTCCGCGGGGGCGGAGGCCCGGACTCCCCTGGGGCCCGTCGAGTGGACCCCACGGAGGCTCTCGGGACAGCCGTGGTGAAGTACAACTACCAGGCCCAGCAACCTGATGAGCTGTCTCTCACGAAGGGAACTAGGATCCTGATCTTGGAGAAGAGTAATGATGGATGGTGGAGAGGACAGTATCAAGGTCATACAGGATGGTGAGTTCATTTGTTATGTGGCTATGAAGTCACCTCTAGGTTAGGCGCGCTCTATCAATTTTTCGCGCGGGGAAAATGCGTTGCGGCATTAAAGAATACCTACTTGAACACTTAATACAAACTTAGTTAAATTCAGAGAAACCATATAGAGCTACGAGTTTATGATAAATACATAAGCATTATTTATTTTTTCATAGGCAGCACTTACGTCATTTTATATAGACAACTATGTGTTATTACTGTACTTGTACTGCTGTTTTGAAATATTAATTTTATTATATGTTTCTGTGTATGCCTGAGATTTGTAAAATTTAAATTAAAAAGAGCAACCCTACAGAGTTTCTTGCTAGGTTCTTCTCTGGGGAGAACTGCACTCTTGCGAATCTAGCATTAACTTTAAAAAATGACCCGTCTTAAGTGTTGTCAAAACCTACAAGATTAAATGATTTTCATTTCATTTCATTACTATAAATAAATTGTATTGTCCCATAGGTTCCCCTCAAACTACACCAGCGAGGAGGGCGACGCCGAAGACCCGGTACATACGTACGCGATGGCCGAAAACGTACTCGATATTGTGGTAAGATACATTTATATCATAAGTATACCTACTTTAAATTATTTGGTTTTTATGTTCTTACTACCCGAATCTAGATAAACTCAAGACATATCTCAGATACTTATAAATTTTTTGGTTGTTTTTTTACACTTGCCTAAGGCTGGCTTTCCATACTAAACTATAACAGTCGCGCGGCAGTCGCACGGACTGCCACCTAATGTGAAACCGCCCTTAAAAACAACTCGAATCAACAATCACCATTGATGTATTAACTCTAGACGTTACACTAACATCCATTAACACACTTTATAAAAAAAACTTTAATATAAAAAATGAGTAAAGAATGTTAAATCATTAATTCCTTCCAAAACCCCAACCCAACCCAAAACATTAAAAGACTAGCAACAAACAACAGTACAGTCGTCCCCGCAGGTGGCGCTGTACTCGTTCACGTCGAACAACGAGCAGGAGCTGTCGTTCGAGAAGGGCGACCGGCTCGAGATCATCGAGCGGCCTCCCTCCGACCCCGAGTGGTACCGCGCGAGGGACTCCCGGGGACACGTGGGGCTCGTGCCTAGGAATTACTTGCAAGAGCTCGCTGATTATTTGACTCAGCCTTATGGGTGAGTAAATTTTTAAATAGTTTTTGTTTGCAGTGCTATTGTCAGCTTGGTTCTATCCTTTCTTCTGTTTGATATTCTGTGTTTTTATTCTAAACAATTCATTATAAACTATGCTATGACTCCTATGCAGAGTATCAATATAATTAATTTACTAATTAAGAATGAAGAGGAAATAAACAATTGAAATTAATAGAAAGTAGTATGGCAATGAATTGGACGCGTTGGAAAATTATTGTAAAGGCCTAGGCTAAGCAGTGGGCAGCTATATAGGCTAAAATAATGACGATGAGTGTGGATTTACGAATATGGATCAATATAATGATTAATCATCTACTCTGGAAGATTAAACTTCAATAGATTTATATCCAAAATTTTAGATATTGAGTTGAGATGTATTTTTGATCAGACTTCTTTACCTAAGGTCATTGACTTAGATAAAACTACTCTATTAAGTGGTTATAATATTAATGTGGACGTTGCGTAAAGCATAGGCTTTAAAGGACTCAATAGAATATAATTAGTATATGAATGTCTGTATCCCCGTACCAGCGAGAGTGGCGAGGGCGGGCGGCCGGCGGCGACGGCGCCGGGCGGCGGGTGCGCGGGGCGCGCGTGGTACTTCGGCGCCGTCACGCGCACGCACTGCGACACGCTGCTCAACCAGCACGGCCACGACGGGGACTTCCTCATCCGGGACTCCGAGACCAATGTGAGTGCTTGACGAAGGAATAGGCTTATCTCGCATAAGTAAATGAAAAAGTCTAACAGTCCGTCGCGCTTCTCTCCCAAAGTAGTAGGCAGAGACCACTTCGCTCCGCTTGCTATGATCCAAACACACTTCTTTAGCTTCATACAAAAGCCTTTCGCCTAGAAGTAACCTAGTAAATGTCTCCAGCCTCAAGAACGTAATATTAGAATTTTTGTATATGTCACTATGTGTAAATGTAAATTATATAACACATTCATGCAATTTGCAACACTCGTAGATAACGAATTGAGGTTGATCTTCACTGTCAGGCATACTGAATTGTTAACACTTGAAAAGCTATCTTTACAGGATTCTCAAATGTGGATAACGTTCGACATACATTCCTATACATATCTATCACGCCTCTTTCCTGTTGGAGTAAGCAGAGACCATTTTCCACCTGCTACGATTCAAATGTACTTCTAACGTTCAAGTTCATAATTAAGACCTAAACTATTAACATTTTCCCTCCCCAGGTAGGAGATTTCAGCGTATCCCTAAAAGCGCCCGGCCGCAACAAGCACTTCCGCGTGCACGTGGAGGGTAATATGTACTGCATCGGACAGCGCAAGTTCCCCACCCTCGACCAGTTAGTGCAGCACTACCAGCGCGCACCTATCTACACCAATAAACAGGTCAGTGTTTACTGGTTGAGCTAATTATAGGCTTTCTGAATAACAATGTTACATACTTCTTCTTTTTTCTTATCTTCTTTTAATTGAGTAATTCTCTCTATACACCTTTACACCTTTATAATAAATAAATATATTCAATGATATTCAATTAACATCACTGCATACATACATCCATTTACCACCGGCACAAACATTGACATCTACAGGGTGTAACAGAAAGGGTATATAAAGCCGAAACACAGCGATAGTCCTCATTAAACTGAACAACTTTCCCCAAGGAACATGGGTCGTAACTCGAAAAAAAAATTTCGCCTCCCCATACAAAATGCCCGATCAGCTGATCGAGTAAGTATGGGCGATCCAAAAATTTTTTTCGAGCTACGACCCATGTTCCTTGGGGAAAGTTGTTCAGTTTCATGAGGACTATCGCTGTGTTTCGGCTTTATATACCCTTTTTGTTACACCCTGTATAGATGTAAACAAGTAAGATGTTTATGCCGATAGACAGTTGCTAATAAATGGATGGATGTGAGCATATTTGTTACTCTTTCACGAAAAAACTGCTGAACTGATTTTAATGAAACTTAGAAATATTCTAGCCAATGCGTACGAAGTCGCGGGAAGCCTCTAGTATACTAATAATTGATTTGACTATCTTCAGGGTGAAAAGTTATACTTGGTGCGACCATTGCCTCGCGCGGGTGGAGCTCCCTGCTGAGCGGCCGTCTCTGTCTCTCCTACGTCACACATCACCCCTCTTGCTCGCACACTACAACCACACACCCGGTGGGAGCGAGACAAACGTATGCCATTACTTTACCTTAACTCTATTTCGAAATGCATCACTAGTTGATTTTTGTCTTGGTGTAATAATTTTTGAAGTTCGCTAGCCCATGTTTTTAAGAAGATTTTTTAATATAAGTCAAGTGTGAGTCGGACTTGCACTTGCAAACTTAAACTAAAGTTAACAAAAAGAAAAGTTGAACAGCAAAGTCTTGTCTTTACCATTCATATATGAGGGAATGAATTCTTTCATTCATTCCGAATGAACTATAATTGCAATGTGCAGACTATAATCATACTATATCAATGGACTTAGACGAAATTTTAATTTTTATTAGACCACGACAATTAACAACTAAATATGATGTTAACAAACTGACTTTAACTCTTCCTTTGTGTAAAAAAAATATAATTCTCATACTGTTGCCATCTTATTTTATAAGACGCGATATTTATAATTCCGAATCGTTTGCCTTGGATCGAATTATCAATAAATAATAAACTACAAACTAATAAAATAATTTAGAATAAACAAATGGTACTGACTAAAAAGAATTCCTTAAAATTTGTACTTCGATTCATTGGCAAACAATGTACCGCGTTTTATCTCTTTATAGTCATAATAACTTTTTTATTTAGGTCAATGTATACTATTTTTGGCCGAATAACAATCTGTTTAGACTAGGGCAGCAATTCTGGTAACTTACGCTAGTTTTAGAAGTAATGCCAGTGGTATTATGATCACTATGGTCCATTGTTCACGGAATCGCACGTCATACGCACATTTTTGCTAATCAGGTGGCTCCACAAAGAGCGAGCAGTTTCGCGAGGCAACTGATTGGCAAATTTAAAGAGGCCCCTAAGAACTAGCCAACTCAATATGATAGCTAGGTCTTTTCTGAGCGGAAAAACATGTGCCTAGCGAGGCTGCTCGCGTTGTGTGGACTCTCCTATTGACAATTGCAAGACGAAGCGGCTGATGCGACGTTGTCGCTTCGTAGATACAGAATTAATTGTTTCTACGCAAGATCCAAGCATTCATCTTGCAAACGTCGTGCGTGTCACGTGCGGTTACTTGAAAATCGGCCTAAGCGGATTACTCGTCGGCGTTCACACCTAACGCTTGCGTAAGGAATTAGAAACCCCAGTTATGTCTGAATAGGTTAACCTACCCATTCTTCACCATCCTTGCCATAAAATATGTAATAGAAAAGTCAATTTGTAATTCATTCCAGTTAAATAATTGAAATTAATTAGGGATTGATAGCTGTCATTTTGGAGGCAGTATTTTGATCCATTTCTTACGCTAAGAATGTCAGTTGACAGAGCGAGAAAGCGTTAGATTGGATCTAGATTAATTTCCAAAATGACAGATGTCAAGTCTTCAAATAGGCAAATGGATTAAAAAATCAAATATATTTCCTAATGAGACCTTTGCCTATATTCCAGGTTATTGCACATTGTAGGCCGAATTTATGTATCTTGTGCTTTTAAATGAGATATTAAAGGGCTAAAATACAATTTGAACAGATTTCTAGCATTTTTTTATTTAAAATAATTCGAAAAACTGTGAAAAGTAGAAAAATAAAATTACTTTATATTGGCAGAGTCCTTGCGTTTGATAAAAAAAGAAAAATGCTTTATGTAAAATTGGCGCGAAAACAATTGTCGGTCGCCATTTTGAAAAACAAATGCTAGGAATCCGTACAAAAACATTATAAAAATATACTCTAGTATAACGCCTGTCGCGTTGCAACAACGACGGCATATAAAATAATAATAATTATTATAATAACAATAATAAACCAAAAATCGGCTTCTTACCGCATCTCTTCTAGATATAAGAGCGTTTTCTATATCATATTGTTTAGGTAATCACTAGTAATGTAGGTAATAATGATTTAATTTACATTTTGTAATAAGTAAAGGTCTGTATTGAGATCGCGGAATGATTGGACAAGTTTGGCACGTAATACACTTGGTTGCAAGGAGTTTACAATGGAAAGGAATCACTTAAGATCTACATTTTGTTAATGTAGCGTAAAGATAAAATGATCTGAATAATCCATGTGATAATGTCTGAAAGCGTCCTAAATAGGCAGCTACGAAAATGTATAAACCAAAACAACGGTTTCCTTGCAATCGAGTGTAATCTCATTTTGTTGAAGATCACAAAATTTTACGTTCTTAATTTAAAATTTAAACAAATTAATACGTAATATGACGTTTGCACAAAAACTGTGCAAAAAGCTGCAACGTTTGCACGATTTGGTAGAAAATTCTTGTGACTGGCAACACTCAGTGAAGGATTGTGCATTTTCAACAAAATGAGAATCGTGATGTGATGATTATATTTGTAAACATATACACGTTCGTTGTGATGTTTGGCTAGGTTTTATATGTGGTCATGTTCAGGGGGACTTAAGGGCGGCGGAAGGGGATTTTGTAAAAGGGGGGTGATATAGCAATGTACTAAAACTGAATTGATATAAGTTGGTCGGAATTGCTCATATCTTTACAATTATTTTTGAACATACTTTAATCAGCTAAAGTAGACAAATCGAATTTATTTCCTAGGTATTATTTCTTGAATTGCTTTTTACTAAAACATACCTAAAATATACTCTAACTCATTGCTCTAACTAATGTATATTATGTATTTCTGTCAAGATATCTATAACTCTATGGTATCTTATATTACGTACTTCTGTAAGGTTTCTTCTTTGATAAAAACTAAAAAAAGACAAAAGAAAAAAAGACAAAGTACATTGCTATACAACTCTTCAGTAGCTCAAATACTCGTAAAGGCGAGGGTATATAATATCAACGCGTATTTCACGTGTTATATTTCACTGTTATGTATTAGGTTTGGGCTGTGAGATATTCAAAGTTTTCATACTTCAGTCCCGCGTGTGTCGTGGTTGTCGAAATGTTATACAGCTCAACGCCGAGTCAAGTAAGATTCGACTGTATTGACGCTGTGTTAAAGTATGTTTTGGTTTTTACTTGTGAGTGAGATATGTCCTTTATTTTTCATTTTATTAAATGAAGTTCTAACTTTAAATTAGATTCTCTTTGTGTATCTTTCAGTTAGTTTGAATAAGCGTATTCCCAAACTTAATACATTACAGTGTATTTAAAAGCGCGTACGCATTTAGGTAAAATTGTAGCTACAAATAAAACTTGAAAGTCTGACTAGTATGTGACCGAATAGTCTGATAACTGTATCTACCAAATTTTAGTCATTTTGACAACGAATTTTGGATAATCCCAGTGTGTAAAAGTAAGGTTTGGTACTAGCTTGCACTGCGTTTGAGGGAAAAGGAAAATGGAAGTGATTCAAAATACCCGTTGGAAAAATCTGTAAAAAATAAGTATCTGTAATCCTATTTAGGAAAATCTTTAAAAAATAAGGCGGAAAATATCATTTGTCTTGGCTTAAAATGTCTAGTTGCCAGTCCGCAAAGACATTTAAAAAGAAAGAACCTGCAGACTTCACACAGGTATAAGAAAAGATAATAAATACTCTTTGGTAATGACTCGTCCAAATACAGTGTAAGTTGGTACCAAGGATCGGAATCTCAGTGTGGTTTCCACTGAAGTGACTGTCGCTAGTCAATACGCCGACATCACATACTGCTTACGCCTCTCACCTTGTTTTTTATCGTATTTTATTACTTTGACCAGTTAGCAGAGAATGTTTGAGGAATCTGGGGGCACGGCAGTGCCCCCGGCCAAAGTCGAGCGCAAAGCAAACACTGCCGTAACTGCTGTACCACCTTTACAGGAACCATTTCGCTGGATTTTCAGGTCCCTGTTTGAGAACCTCTGGATAAAACTAGAACGCTGAAATGTTCGCCATCCAATAAGCTATAATCACATACTTAAAATCCAAAATTTCATGTCTGTAGGTCAATTGGTTCCGAAGTTAGGCGTCAGCAAAGTTTCGCATTTTCGACACTCACTCACTGACTCACTGACTCACTGACTCATGATCATCAAAATAGAACTAGTACTTCCCATGGACTCAAAGAGCTGAAATTTGGTACAGAGTTAGAGTTTAATAGCCACATAAAGGGAAAACTATCAAAATTGGGATAATCGAAGATCTGGAGTACCTGGTGAACCTCATTAGAAAACACAAGGGCCCAACCAAACTATTAGAGATCGACATACACCACCTTTACAAAAAATATTTTATTTGGTGGGCCGCTTCTAATTATGTCAAAAAAACTGGCCAAGTACGAGTCGGACTCACGTGCGAAGGGTTCTGTACCAAAAAAGTCACATTTGTTGTACGGGAGCGCCCCTTAAGTATTATTATTATTATATTTTTAGTGCTCATTGTTAAGACAACAACGGTAATACATCATTTGTGAACATTTTAAAGCCCTAGCTATAACGGTTCATGAGATACAACCGGGTGACAGACGGATAGACGGATAGCTGAACCTTAGTAATAGGATTGCGTTGTCACCCTACGGTACCCTAAAATACTGGTATCAATATGCCTATGTGCCAGTGGCCTGCCTTGGGCGTAAGGACAGGGCAAGCCAGAGATACTAAAATGAACTTTTTAACTCCATTTTGTAACCGATCGTAAAAAAAGTGTTTTCGTACCTACCTGAAAACAAAACTCGTTTTCAAATTATTTTTTAGGCGGTTGGGCTGGGTCGTTTCGGCCACATTTGTAACCAGGCTTTGAAACCAGTGGAATACGAGTACTTTGATACTTTACTTTGTACTTTGATTTACTTCGTGTGCTTTGATATCAAAGCACACGAAAAGTATCTTAACACTGTCATTGACAAAAGCAGTTCGTTTGATTGTGTGGATAAATAGATAAGCTCACTTCTACTCTAGTTTGAATTGCACGTAAACTACTAAAAAAGAAGGCGCGTGAAAACTAAATCGCCTATCTTTCTATAAAAAAAGATTTAAGTACGTCATCATAAAAAGTTGGTGACTTACTGAAAAAAGAAATAGGACTTAAATCCGGGGTTGGCTTTTCCGAAACGATGAACTAAACTGCTTTTTTTCATAAAAAGTTGATGAATTCTCTTTGCCGTCGTTGATCAAAATTATTAACACATTTCAAACCTTCACAAGGCACTATGGCCTCACTATCACTACTCATTTTCGTAACGAAAGTCAATTTATTACAATAAAACTATAAAACGAGCAAAACTTTTCATACACACAAAAAAAAATAACAACAATTACCGACCGGCTGGCCACCGATAAACTTGAAGTTGGTCCTGTATTCCGCGACGCAAAGTAGCGCCGCACACCACAACGCGTTTGATTGGCTAAATTCGTCTCGTAGATAACTATCCTCATAGGCAAACTCAGCTTAAGTTTTCATACAAATTAATGTGCCGAACTATTTACGATGGTTTTTACGTAATTTCTCATACATTACATTAGTACAACAGCAAGCCACGTAAGAAGCCAATGTATGCGAGCGAAACAGAATTTAGACGTAATCGTAAAGGTACAAGTTGGTAGCAGACTGCACACAGCACCAGCACTGCAGACGACGTATCGCAACGACACTACTGTTTTCGATATATTTCTATGCAATTCCCTCCGTAGTTAGCGACATTAAAGTAGCGACGCGTCGTTGAGCGGCAGACGACAGTGTCGGCCGACCGCAGATCAGTCGTGCCGCTGATGCTGGCGCCGGAGCAACGAAACGTCGAGCGTGTTACAAAATGGATTTCTCTTTCGAAATCATGACAACAGTGACAGAACGCAACGACGTGTCGTAACGACATGAAGCGACGACACGTCGTCTGCTGATGCTGTGTGCAGTCGGCTAGCAGGTTTTACAACCCGTCGGAAATATATGCGGACCTGGCTTAGTGACGTCATGCAACTCGTACGTACTCGTCACGGTACTGGATAGGCGAAAACGGGGGAAGCATGGGGGAAAGCGCATTCCAGCGAGGTGTGCAGATATTTCCGACGGACTGTACTTGGTGGCATGTTCATAGATGCGCGCCTTTTTGGCGTGGAGTTTTAAATATAAAATCTTTGAGTATTTTATAACAGTAAATTGTGAAATGAATTTGTATTAGGTGATATGATATTTTTGTAAGGCAAGCCCGGCTTTTGGGCTTGTCCGGACGTACCGCCACTGCCTACGTCTCTCTACAAAAAGAAGTGAAATCCCACCAAAAACATTCTGTAAGAACAGGCCAAATGTCGAAGAAGCTGCTTGTTTATCTCTTAAAAGTAATGAAATCTAAACAAAGTCGTGCCAAGTCTAAGGATCCTTACTGCGATTACTTTTTTATTATAGTTAATGTTGTGTGACTTGGCCGTACCAACACCAGTATGGTTGTTACAACAATTACATATAGGTAAACAAAATGTAGGTAGGTATCCATTATCGTATAAACATTCTTTCTTTTCTTCTATTTCGGTGATCGCTGAAGCTTGCTGAATACACTTAAAGTCAACATTTGTGAGGTGCACCCCATGAAGTACGGCCAAGCACACAACATTAACTATAATAAAAAAGTAATCGCAGTAAGGATCCTTAGACTTGGCACGACTTTGTTTAGATTTCATTACTTTTAAGAGATAAACAAGCAGCTTCTTCGACATTTGGCCTGTTCTTACAGAATGTTTTTGGTGGGATTATTATTAGAGATTGATTGGCGACATTGATAGAAGTGAAGATGTCATTTGACAACAGTATACTAGTATAGGCGTTAAATAGCTACTGCGATACTGTAGCGACAGGCAATGATGAGCATCGAAGCGACTACATGCGAATGTTGTGTCAACTGATTTTGAATTTGATTCTTATGGGAACATTGTCGATAATAATATGACAAATAAAAATGCTCTGCGGTGCGCTCATTCGCTGATAGCGTCATTTGACGTCGAGTATAAAATTCCCGTGCTACAGGTGTTTTAAACCTATATCTATACTAAATAAAATCTATTTCCAAACATTCCCTGCTAACTAGTAATAGATCGCAATAATTATGTTCATAAAAAAAACTGTTTAGAGAAATTAGTTGTGAAAACAACGGCAGCTGTCGTGTTGTTCTATCTATTTATATTTAATTATTTACTTTAGTTTTTATTGTAGATAATAGTATCAATATAACAAATGAAATACCAATCACGTCGATATTTTCCTCTATGACTTTCGGTATTTCTTTTTTGTATTTATAAACGCGATAAACGCGACCGGACTGATTGTAGCATCATGTATGTTCAGTTTCTATCGAAATATTAGGCCGTGGCCCCAGTAGGAAAACTGTTAGCGGTTGACTAGTTTGCGGCGTATCGATTTAGTACGCCCTTCCATATATTTGAAATAGAGTGTTCACAATCAGCTAGTTTTCGCTCACTGTACGCAGTTTGCAGCGTTACACGCGCTGACTATCTCAGACAGCGGCCGACTCCCACCAAAACCGGTGATTTCATTGATAAGAGTTTGCAGCTAACTCGAACAGTTCGCCACAAATTTGCGGCTCACTCAGTCGGCCGCTAACAGTTTGCCTACTGGGGCCACGGCCTTATAATGTCAATCATTAAGGAAGGATATAAAACTATTGCTGTAAAATGCGCATTAGCGTATATTAGACATGGTCGTGTTACATTTCTGGCTTTACCAGACTTAGTACCCGATTCACCACCTAAAGGTAAAATTTATCTGTCAGATAAACCTATGTCTATTTCATAAAACTTGACGTTTTAGACAGAGACGTATAAAATATCTGTCAGATAAATTTTATCTTTAGATGGAGAAACAGGCCCATAATTTTGTTTCATATAAACTGAAGTTACGTGGTGATTCGATTTACATGTCCGTCAGTAAAACCCAGAGTTAATTCTCTATAGCAATTTATTAGGTTGTGTACAATATTTATTTTATTTTTCAAACTATAATCTTCCATTTAGCTGCCAATTTTTATATATTATTGCACTTTTTAGGTAACAGTTTGATGGTAACTTTTTTGTATTGAAATTGTAACATAATAAGTATTCATTGATATGTCGATTTGTGCGATTTAAATACAGTTTTCCATTATCAATGTTTTATAACACTAAAACGACTATTATGAGGCCTAAACGACCTCCCAATATAATTAAGGGACATTTACCGTGATCCCATCGTTCCTGCACATTTAATCGTCCACCAGAAACTGAAAGACACTCCATACGAAAAGTATTAAAATATTTAGCTAATTGTTTATTTTTCTAAGGGATTTTTTGGTTTTTTGTACGCATTTGACTAACATTTTTATATGCACCAAGTGTAGGGTTTTGTATAGATAATAGATTTAAGGGTAGATTCCATCTAAAGTGCATAGCTTACTGAAATTAAAGTACATGTGATACAATCATTGGATTTACACTTAGTACCCACACCAATTTGTCTACTTAATATTAATATCGAAGGAAAAATAATAATTTCATGATAAAAAGTACTAAAATAATCGTTTGTGGATAGTCTTCATCACATAGTAGAATCAGAGATGTTTATCTAGTTAGTATTCTAAAGCATACAGTTAAAAATAATGTTTTTATTAATACAAAATTAGATTAATAAGATATGATCAGATATACAGTTTAGCAATATGGTCGTCTCGAACAGATTTAAAAAACTTTTCTGATTCTACGATGTAGTCTTAATGAATGTAAGTTACCTAGACTTTTTTGATGTATTTAATACGTTTTATACTCAGTAAATGTAATTAGATGTAAATGCGAGGCAAAGTAGCGTTTTATTAATAAAATTAAGTTGGATTAGTGAATTTAAACATGGGATATTATAAAGTATTTCATTTACATTGAAGTATCATAATTAACCCGCATTGGGCCAATAGATTACGGCCTTAGTGTAGTGTGGACGTAAAAAAGGCTAATGATTATGATGATCACTTTGAATATATTCTCAAGGGTGCAATTTATATGATACCCTGTTAACGTCATACCCCTGTTTAAATTTAACTAAACTTAACTCTAAATTAGGCGCAAAATTATCTGATTTCATTTGATTACACGTCAAATAACTCACACTAGGTTATTATAATTCATGTAAATTCAAAATTAATTATATTCCAGTCTTCCCGCTTCTTAAAAACTGACTGGAAAATGTTTACAATAAATAAAATTGTACGTCAAAAATCCACAATGACTAGGCACAAATGAATGTATGAAAACGTAAAGTTTAGAATGTAAAGAAATGTATGTAAAAGGAAATTAACGGAATAAATTGTACAAATAGATTTGTGTTGGAGTGTCTATGTGTTTGCGAATAGCATTTACTAATTTAACTACAAGCTTTATATCGAAACATTGCCAAAAGTAGGACGTTTGGATGACATTCCTAGGCTTTATAAATTAATACTGGATTCAACTTTCACATTTTTAAATAGTCGAACGCTATGGCATATTAAAGACTTGACGATGTTAAAAGCAGGTACGAAAAATGCAGATAAAATGTCTATACGGTACTCATAGCTAAAATGACGTGAATTTATGTAATCTGCATTGTTTTAATCAAGCTATACATTACCAATAGATAAATAGATTGAGCACAATTTTAAACGCAACTAACCAAACTAGCTATCTCTCTCGTGCTCCCATTTTCTGCATCTTCCATCTCACACAGAAATCAGTTAACAAATGTGTATCTAACTTATCTATGTCAATAATATATCATAGACTCGAAAATAAGTTTGTATTTAATTCAACTTAGTTTGTAGGTCATAGAGTGATTCGGTTTTTTATTTTTATATTGCTCAAAGTATATTTTTTTTATTTTAAATTGTATGTAACCTGTGTTTGAGTTTGTGTATTATATCCGATTTAACGGGCATGATATGATGTAAGTGCAGTGTATAATATTTAACATTATAATTTATTTATTAATTTGCAAAGGTGGTTTTATTTAATACCCACTAAGTTAACGAAGTACCTACATTTTTTGTAACTGACTTTATCTGACTGATACATTTTAAAGTAACTATCTCTCCAAACAGTTAAGTAACTTTCGTCTAAAGTCAGTCCTCGTAAGTTTTAAAAACATATAAGGCTACTAGTTGAATCGTTCTATAGAAAAGTACCTACAAGTTACCAAGGACGTAACAAAGAAAGGTGACGAATTTGCCTCAAAGAATAGCTTCAAAATGAGGTCATAGAACTCGTAGAATGACAAGACCTTTTAATTATAAGGAATAATTTCGATTACACTGTCTCGTAGTCGTAGCAACTATCGATTTAACAGTTTGTACTAAACACAGAAGCTAATATTTTTGTACCGTACACTTTACAAGAATAGGTAAATTAATTGGTACCTACTTACTAAATAACTTGTGACCACAATGTTATCTCGACGTGATAAGTTGCTGGTTCGACCGTGGGAAGATAGGAGATTCAAAGATCATAGAACTAAAGTAAGTATTGTCTTAGATTAGGTTTTTGCCTTAAAAATTAATAGTTTCTAAAGAAACAACTACTGCGTCGTTTGAAAGCTTGAGAAGAGGATTCGTCTTTTGTTTTTGCTTATGTTATTTTCATTACAAAATAGCTTGGGTCATATTTCAAATTGAATCCTGTAAACCGCTTTAATTTCGATGCAAGTAGGTACCTAAGTGTCTCCTATCCAGGTAGACAAAAGCCCTTTAAACATCCCTTATTCAATAACCATTATGATCATAAACTCAGGTTCGTTCAGCCCTCCCCGCAATCGACGACCGCGCCCCTCCAGCGCGACCACACGTAGCAGTCAAACTAAAGAAGTGCCAACGGGAACTGGACCGCAAATCCAAGATACAGAAGGACAACTTCAGCTTGTTACAGCGTCTGAATGATATTATGAAAGTTAATCGTCTGGATAACTATTGGCCGAGGCCTTTGCCTAAGTAAGTTGAAGTCAAAACTATCGTAAATATCTTAGAAGCAAAGTTCTCATTGTGTTTGTCGCATAGAAAGAAAATAAAAAATGCATTGTCAACACCATGTAAGTCTAGGCAATTCTTTGGAGGTTTGCATTCTATCATCATTATTATTATTTAAGAGTGTATTGCCAGGTGGACCTGCCATTTAGGCCTATTCTCTGTCTTCAATACAATAAAAATATTCTTTATTGCACAAAAAGATATAAGGTACAGACACAAACAAGAATATAAGAAGCAACAGGCGGCCTTATTGCTAGGTAGCAATATCTTCCAGGCACCTTAACCTGTCTTCCTGATAATGATATTTATTGCAAGGAACCTACATTATGTATACCTAGGCATTATATTATTTCTTCCAGCTTCCAACAGAAGGTGGGAATGTTCTACGACGTAGAATCATTGCAAACCCGACTGTCTCGGTCACTAGTAGACTCACCCGACGACTCCTCCTATGTCAACACCAAGTGCTACGCTTGTGAAATGAGGAAGGTAATGATAAATTAACTTACCTTATATTCTTTAGAACTTATTTGAATACACAGTTTGATAGAGAAGATACACAGTTAGTGAGAAGCATAAACAGAACAAGTCGCGAAATGTCCAAAGTAGTCGCAAAATGTCTCAAGTAGTCGCAAAATGTCCTATTCATGGAATATAGGTACTAGTATAATTGATTGAAATGTAATATGTTTACTTTTTCCAGAAATCGGTCGAGTTTCGTGAGACATCTCATCGTTACAGAAACCATCAAGATTCTCTTCCTTCAATATATTCTAACTGAAAATGCTCAAGTTTTACATTTTGTATGATCGTACTGTGTTTGTGTGTGAAATAAATACTCAAAGCTTTTGGACAGAATTTATTTATTGGTATAGATACAAATGGACTGAATATCAGAACATAAATCATAACAGTAATAGAATGGCCGTCAACGCGATTGTAATCACAATTGGATTTAAATTGAAACATAAATACTATGTTATAAAGCGCTTTATCGGTAAGCAGAGTACACTATTGCGTACCGCACGCAGTGTTTAAAGCTAGTATGTCTGTCGTCCATTATTTAATACGAAATCCGAAAACAAGATGAAAATATTTGAAACATCACATTAGAGTTTGTATCACAACGAAGCCGCAGCACCGGTAGCTTCAACCGATTTCTTTACAACGCGAATTTTACAACGGGGTCGGTGCTAAGGCCTTTTTGCAAAGAGTCTGCCCGTTGAATCGACGAACGAATGTCACATCAACAATTTTATTAGTCATATTAATAAAAACACGTGGCGTTAAATCACACGCCTTAAATACATCGCAACCTGGGCTCGTTCGTGAATTCATCAGGTTTCTGTCGCCAGGGCCGGATTGTGAACAGGCCCTTTACATTTACATTTTACGACGGAGCCTTTTTATACGCTTGTCATTGTTTTATTGATATGAATCAAATTACGAATACATTTTCGAAATGTTAAAAAAGCTGAGTTGTAATCAGCAAATTAGACTTTTTACTAATTTTCGTTAAGAAATGAAACGAGACGACAAACTCATAAGCCCTATCTCTTAAGATTTAAACCCAACATCTTAAAAAAGAACATTTCATTCAAACCGTATTTCACTTCATAAACTTCAACAAGACAAAACACCGACAAGTATTTAAAAAGGCTCCCAATTTATTAACTACAGGAGCCTTTTGAACAAGGGGCCTTTTGACTTTGAACAGTACTACAATCCGGCAAAGGCTGTGACGTCACGCCATCATTAACTAACGCTAAATAGAGTTGACACGATCGTACGATAGCTGTACATATAGACTATAGTCATTATAATACTATAGTCTTTTAGCTTGTTTAAGTCAGCGGGGCTAACAAGTGAACTCTCTCATAAAAAGTATAATAGAATTCGTCGCCTCACGCCGTACTTTCATAAACAAGTAACTTTAAGACAGCGCAACCAATTGGTTAGCTGTTCACATAGCCCTCACAGTTTTATCGAAATCGATACTGCAGTAAAGCATAACTTAAATGGTTGCAACTTGCAACTGTTTATTGTAATGTTGTTGGGAAGTTATTGACAAAAATTATGTAAGAATGTGATAGGTTAGTTTTATACTATCTCGGCAAATTACGACATAGAATAATATAGCTACGTTTGCAAGTTTTTTCAAGAGAAAGTACTTTTGAAACGAATGAATTACCAACATTATAATAAACAATTGCATTCTGTCGACGAGACAAGAGCCTCCAGCGAAACTACACTTAGAGATATCTTAAACTTAGATAATTACTTAGTTGTAAATTGTAATGGAGAGACGGCGGTAGACGTCGACAAAACGGTTTGGACTAGCGACTCGTGACCATCGATATATCACGTTTCCATATCAATTTAATTCACTAAAACTCATTTACTATTTAAATAAGATCAGTTGTCTAGATTTCGTTTGTGTTATATCAATGGTCGTTTAGATTAGCGCCGATAGACGCCTTTGCTAACGTCAGACAAGTTACACTGACTCCATAGGGTCAATAACCAATTACAAAGAGCAACGTTTCAACACTCGAATTTTTATACTCTTTAAACTTAAATAAACATATAAACAATTCGTTATTGCTTTGATTCTAAACGCCCTTTCGATTGTCAGATTCAGAAAGTCAGTGTTAATTTTGTTTAATTTTCCATCACATTTTCGGGGGTGTTGTTTGGAACAGCTACAGTTGTTGACTAAATGACGTTTTATGATCGATATGTTTATAGATGGATGTGTAATTGGCATGATTAGTAACAACTTACGTAAACCTTAGCACAAATGATACCTTTACCATGACACAAC
The DNA here is from genome assembly GCA_947563765.1 of Anarsia innoxiella. Classification (NCBI taxonomy): domain Eukaryota; kingdom Metazoa; phylum Arthropoda; class Insecta; order Lepidoptera; family Gelechiidae; genus Anarsia; species Anarsia innoxiella. The sequence continues at coordinate 531,359 of OX387392.1, forward strand.
TGTAGCTTTACCTTACTTGAGATAAAACCATTGAATCTGGAATATTCACTAGACGGGTCCGCACGGTGCGAGCAATCTCGCGAGGTACCTAGATATTTGGCTGCTCAAGTAAGACCTCACTATCCTATTGTGTTGGGTAGTTTTTAGGGGCCTCTTTTAATTAGCCAGATGCTTGTTTTGGAGGCTGCTCGCTCTTTGTGGATCCGCCTATTGTTTAATTAAACACAAGCCCCCATATCCCTTGTCTGACTTTAGTGTTCTGCGTGTGGTTAGTAATGTAGTGGTGTGTATCAGCTAGGTCCCTAGAACCGGAAGGCGTCGTGCGGCGGCGACGCGGCGGCGGGCTCGAAATGGAACTCCGCGTCCGCCGCCGCCGGCGCTAGCGTCGCGTCCTCCTCCTGGAACACAGACCAATATTTAACTACACGGTTTTATTTTACGCATTAAACGCAGAAATGTCTATCTAATCCACGCAGTATGATATAAATCAATACAAAGCAATAAATCCTTCTGCTCAGTACAGTGGGCGCGTAGCTTCATTTAAAATCGTAAAAGTCCATTGTAGCATTTAAGCTTCCTTCGATGTTCATAATGCCGATCGACAAACCAATGTTTATAAATATGGTGATGTTTTGTTTCCCACTGTGCTAGTGAACTTCAATATGCAGTTAATTTTATACCCTCATCGCGCTATTATAGACATTCTGATACAAAAACTAAGATACATTGAAGTATCATTAATTCATTACATTCATAAGTAAATACATCTTTTTATGCCTATAGGTCCCACTGCTGTGTCTCTTTCGCATCCTTTCAGCTTTCTCCAGCAACTTCTGACCAGTGTACCTAGTATGAATCCAGATCGTCACGTCATCTCCTTTTAGACCGACCTCCACCTCAATGACGGCAACCGGTTGTTAGATAGTACCCCATCTAAATAGACAAACTTTTAACTGCCCTAAAATATAAGCAAATCAAGAAACTACTACTCACATCTCCAGCAAAGTACTGCTCAATGATATCGTAGGCCATCTTATAGATTTCCACCTTCTCGTGGCTCTGCAGTGCCTCAATCTTGTCGATGCCGCCGCACTCCTCGATGATGCCGGCCACCTGCTCCGCGTTGTCTCCAGCCATCTTCAGCATGTTGCTGAGACCGTCCAGGACCACCTGGCAATTATACAATGGTTATTTAACTGGTTTATATGCATGAAGGAAGGGAAGGCCAAGGCGCAAATATTTCGATCAAATTGGGGATTTGTTAAAGAAAGGCCTAGAGTACCCTAAACCGACGGGCATGTATGTCTTTTGCAGAACAGAAACGAAGAGCAGAAATCCCATAACTATTTCTGTAAAATAAGATGTTGTCTGACACAAAACAATATTTTTGCCATTTGTGTCCCACTGCTGCCACAAAGGCCTCTCTTTTCATCCACCATGACATTCGGTGTCGAGCTACCTCCACCCAGGTATTTCAGTAGCTGTCCAGCTCGCCCTCCCACCTTAACCGTGGTCTGCCGCGAGCGACATTTGGCAGTTGGTAGCCAAAAAAATTTATTTAAAAAAGTACATAACATCAGTTTATAAACAACTCACATTAATAACTTGCGTATCCTTGCAACTGAGCAGATTACAGAACGGCGGGATGACCCCGCAGTTGATCAGTGTGGCGACTTGCTCCTTCGTGCCGCTTATACTAAGGTTGGAGACGGCCCATGCAGCCTCCTTCTGCGTCTGGAACTCTCCTCGGCTGAGGTTCTCCACGATCTTGGGCAGCAGACCAGCGTCAATCACTGCTTGGACTTGGTGCTTGTTGCCTGCTGTTATGTTTGATAGGAACCACACTGCTTCTTTGCAGATCTTTTCTTTCTGCAAAGGAGAACGGGTCATTTGTTTAATGGCTATCCATGGCAATGTGATAAAGCTGAAATATAGTCTTAGTATCAAACTTCATAAAAAATATTTAATACTTTTTGTGTGTTTGAGTTTACCATGTACAAACAGTATTTTGGTAGTTCCTGTAATGTTTATATAAAGTTTATTCCTGTAGTCTGTTTAGATTAGCACAGTTATAAGAATAGCCCAAATAATTTCTCAAAGATTTTGTAAAAGAATCTTCACTTTATACATACAAACTAATAACAACACAGAAAACAAAAAATGTTTCTCTTATTGCTGGAAATTAGGAACACTGGAATCTATTTTTGCACTCGAATTATATCCACATAATCTGTGTCAAGAGTGCAATATCCTTAATTTTCTATCAGAAACAGGAAAGACAATTTTGAATGTTATTTCGTGAATGAGTAAAGTGTGTAATATCTCAAATTGGCTATATAATTATCTACATAAGAAACACAATATAACAATTGGCTGTTGATTTACGAAACAATAAATTATCCCTAATTTGCTTTAATCTACATAAGAATAGTCAATAGTAAAAAAAGACGTAACTTACCGAATGTGACAAAAGAGCAGGGAAATGTGACAGAGCATCACAGTTGAGCACGACTTGAGTCTGCTCATCAGTACCCGTGACGATGTTGCCGACGGCTCGGAGCGCCGCAGTCTGCACCTTCACTTCCTTGTGAGACAGCAAGGGGATCAGCTTCGGCACGATGCCAGATTCTATCACCATTTGAATAAGTTCATTGCCTCCGTCTGTTAGGTAGCTTATTGCCCATACTGTATCTACTAAGATCTGGAATGATGGAAAATTGCTGGTTTAAAAAGGGAAGAATTTTGAGAAGAAATGAGGCTCTATCCCCTTTATTATAAAACGGGTTTTAAACACCAATGTTACCAATGTTATTTTTTGACGTTTTGTCTATGGTCAAATTGTTGTTTATCTGAGTTAGTTCTAGAACTATTTATAAAACTCGTTTTGGTAATAACAGGGTATGAGGCTAATATAGGAACAGTAACTCTTCTCTTGAACTACAATACAAAATACTTAAACATGTAACTGTACTTATGAAATCAAATATTTGTTTTTAAAATATTAATACAGGCTTTGTTTACATTATGTCTGGAATTTGCAATACATCCTTGTCAAATAGAATAAAAAAATTCACAGTTAAACCGTTAAAATAAAACTTATCTTATGAAATTTAAATGCTTTGTTCATAAGTTACCAACTGTCATTTCGCTCTCTGACCTTAGCTAATTGTTTTGAATATAAATAACAGATTATTTTTATATCTCCAAAGTTAGGACATATTGTTTTAAATAACAATGTAATGATAAATTGTTTGGTTATATCTAATTTCCTATTATGATAAGTAGTTATTATTAAAAATATATTGTATAAAATAGCTATTTCTGCAACAGCCCACCTCAGTAATGGGTTTTCGCCAAGTTATGCTTATTTCAAATCATTTCAATTAATTGAAAAGGTGTATTTGAATCACTTGTTTCCTTTTATTCAGCTTTTATGAATGAAAGCATGTCAGTGACATGATTCATTAGATAAGAACATTTTTCTCAAGGAATACCTACACTAATTATCACCAGTAAGGCAAAAAACTAAAATTACTTGTCTTACTCTCATTTATCAAGTTTTTAATCACTTTTGAGTCATTCTAGATTACGTCTTAAACTTAACATCCATTAATCAATAGATTCATGAAATTCTTAGAAACTATGTATGTTTTTAATCAATTGATCGGAAGATGAGTCATAGTGTAACAAGAAATGTAAACAAGCAATACTTACATTGATATCTGTGTGCATGATGAGTACATTGAGTGCGGGTAGGATTTCTTGGATAGTCTTTACTGGAGGTGGGGGGTCCTTACTCCTGCACAAGTTCACAATCACCCACGTCACATTGCGCAGGAACGTAATTGGGATTTCTGGCTTTATGAAACTGAGCAACGGTTCCACTACTCCTAGTTCTATTACAAAGTCTCGGAGCACAGGCCCATCACCAATTATGTTACCGAGAGCCCACACTGCCTGCTCACACACATTCTCGTGCGGAGACATTAACAGCTGAAGGAAGAGGGGCACCGCACCAGCGTGTACCACTTTATTTGTCTGTGCAGATGTGCCTGAGGCTATATTTGTGAGCGCCCACGCAGCCTCGAACTGTAATGTGGGGTGATCTGCTCTAGGTAGACATTGGACTAAAACGGGGAGGATGCCGGTGCCGATCAGGTCGTCGATGGGCGGGTTCTTGTCTGAGGACAGCAGCTTCCTGCAGTGTTGCACTGCCATCAGCTGCGCTTCAGGGTTCTCCGCGTTGGCCGCGTTCATCACCAGCTCCTTCAGGTCGGTGGACGCCAACGTCCTCTCGATCTCCTCCTCGTCTGTGGAGTCGCTGATAGGCACATTACGGCGTTTTTGCAACGTCTCTTCCCTTTTATTCTTTCTCAATTCAACTGTCACTTCGTTCCTCCGTCTGCGCATTTCCTAAAAAACCACGTGCAAACATGTTAATGTAGCCGGAATATTACGTTTATAATAACTTAGGGTGGATAATTAGTCAAAGCAATTGATATTTCTACTTACATCTGCATCTTTGCCAGTGTACTTGAACACTTGCATGCGGTTTTTCGCTTGCTCAGTCGCCATTTTATATGAAGTTGTCTCGTACTCGTAATAGGAAACTTGTATAAATACACAATGAAACAAAGAATCAACTTAAAATTAATAGCGTGGAGACTAATCAAACATGTTTTAACGGCACAATATGCGTCGCTGATTCATTTAACCTCACAATCACAATAATCTACAACACGAATCTGTCGTCCATTTCCTTTTGAAAAATTCTTTTATTTCTTTTTTTTTCTGAACAGCCACGCATAGAGCTTCTCTGTAGTCTATGATGACTTCACCCATATGTTCGGCTATCTATTTCTTTCTAATCTGCGATGTCGAAAAGAGACAAAACATTATCTTTGCAGCGAAAACATAGTGAGATTCTTGTTCTTTGTGCGAAAACTTATAGTAGAACAACGGAGTGTGTTCCGTTTACTAGAAAATGTATAGAAAATTCACGAAGCATATTCGCCATCCTTTTTGCTCATAAAGAAATTTTGATCTTCCATTCCTTTCACATGTCTTGATTATAGAAAATTTGTAGGGATGTGCACAAGTAGTACGTTAAAATATGGCAATATCGAGTAAAATGCTGTATTCATTAAGCATTAGTGTTTAAAAAAAAACAAAGAAATATTTATTTTCAACTAATCATTTTCATCAATTAGTGAATAGTGATGTCAGCTTTTGTTTTGCTATGTTGATGTGCTACACTGTATCGCTACTTATACGTGAGTACGTGAGTTTTATTTGCAGTTACGAAGACCTTAGGATACAAAATAATTTCTATCATACAACTGGTAGCTGTTTATAATAAATCAATCAAATAATCTTTATTTTTGAAGCTGACTTTTTATTCGCAAAGGCAGCGATTTTAATAACTGTCAGTCGATATGATTAGCTTTCGGTCATAGAGCAACACTAATAACACTATTCTACCTACTTGTCTTGTCACTTGATAAACCAAACCAACCAACATCTATCCCAACTGGAACGCGCCTCGTTATTCATTCATTTATTTATGTATTGATTTGATTGCCGACGACATAGAAACTTTGCGATATCGCGAATTTTACATTCTGCGGCGAATTAAATTCTGAATTCGTATTAAATATTGAAAATGACGGTGTTAACTAAGCCCAGTATAATTATAAAGAAGTTAGACACCACGAAGTCTCCGTTGGTCGTCGAAAATGGAGCTTGCGATGAGGTGCGTAAATGCAGACTAGAATAAATTAATAAAATTTTGATTTTTTATCCACTTATACACAGATTTATTATAATAAAAGGCCTAGTTAGAGATTTAGTACCTTACAAAAATGGATAAATGTTTCGGTTCTATAATATTTACTTGGTAATTTCAAGTAGTACCACCCATAAAAGTAGGTAGGTAGATAAGTAGGTATTGTGGATTCCTATATCAAAGTCATGCCTAGTTCCCGACCTATGCCATCATTTACATTGACCTAGAATTCTTTTTTTATTTGGAACATAAAAGTCTAGACAAATCAGTCATGGAAGCTAATTTAATTAATAAATATTTAAAATTAAGAGTTCCAATTAAAAGTTAAATAAACTTTTCAAATGGGCATTCTGTAACTATTAAACGCCACTGTTTAGAATTTTTACTTAACTAATTATGTTTAATAAGTCATGAGCGGATGATGAGAGAGGCCTTTGGCCAGCAGTAGGACACAAATGGCTAGATCAGATTAGATTAGATTAGATGTTAAATTAAAAATCTATTTAATGCTATCTGCATGTAAAAAGATTTTAATAGTTTTGTCATGGAGCACATACTGATGCACTAGCTAGCTGATGCAGTGAAATCATATGAATTACGGATTAATGTCTCAACACACGTCCGGGCCGTGTCCGGGACGGGTCTGTGAAAAAATATCATTCCATAAATTTTCTTTGGATTCGTTCAGACATGTCATGATGACGTATTTTTTTCCTCTTGACAGGCCACGGCCCGGTCACGTCCGGGGTACGGCCCGGGTGTCTATAGATGGACCATTATAGTCACATACAATAGCTGTCTATAAAACTCCGTGTAGTGTTTGCTAACAAAATGACAGAGGCTTTGTCTTTGTTACTTACTCTCATGTTTATAGATTAGATTTTCTCTAAATTGCCATATTTTGTTTTGATATTGAATCAGTAAGTATTAATTTTTTTTAATAAAACATTGTTCATGTAAATAAATTCAAGACTTATTTATTTAATAGTTTATTAAAAGAAGATAGTTTAGACAGAAAATAACAGAAGTTATACAAAAAGTACAGTAAGTTACTTGTACTAGTCAAGTCCCAGTCTAAAGGAAAAGTTGACACAAAACATGAGTAGGTAATATTATTAATTGGCTATAAATAAATAAAATTAATCATGTTTTGTGTAAACTTTAATGTAGGTACTTTACTTTGTATTTTATAATGGCTTACAAACAAACTGATTAATTTATTAAATTAACATTTCTAATGAAAAACAGACCACAGTTTAAAAAAAACATTATAAAAATGAATGGTAAGTACTTCTTTAATAAAACAACATGAAATCAAAGTACAGTTAGTCATATTATACCAGAAATCAGAAATAAATTGCTAAACATAAAAACTACTTGGCTGATTTTGATACAGATAGTTCAATAAATGAAATAGTTCATAATTGCAGGTTCAGACGACAGAATTATTTTGTGTTATTACTTTATTTGTTTTATATCATTGAGAAAAAAAAAACATTTTATACTAAGAATCCATTCCGCCTCCATACTTTACATAGCAAAACCGTCACATAACACATTTCCTACTTCTAACTTTAACCACCTTCTCATCCAGGAGAAAGTGGACATCTACCCCCCCACCGCTCCGGAGTACCCCCGCCGCTCGCGCTCTGCCCTGGCTCTGTTCACCATGAGCCTGTTGGCAGTGCTGATGGCCTTCGCCGGCATCAGCTGTGGTCTGATGTTCTACAAGAACTACCTGAGGTCCAATGCTGTACGGCGTTACCAAGGGTTCTGCTCTATTCCTATTGAGCCGGTTGAGTTCAATAATGATGATATGGTGAGTCACTTTACATACATATATATCTACATATCTGTCACGCTTCTCTCCAACAGGGTAGTTAGAGACAACAACATTCCACTTGCTATGATATAAACACACTTCTTTTGCTTTATCTACATTCATCATACATCATCAGTTATGCAAACATGTTATTTAAGTTGTGAGATATGGGAGAAATAAATAAATAAATCAGTTGCCTCATACTTGCGGTTTAGGTTTATGATACTCTAGTATCTAAATATCAAAATCGCTTCGCGTTCTGGAGTTAAAACACCCTGCTTATGCCGTTGGGGTTTAAAAAATAAAATTATCTATTTCATAACCCTGACGAGAAAACGACATCGCGGCGGCAGACTTAGACAATGATGACGAGACGAGTTCGATTATTAAAAAAATAAATGAGATTAGTTTCATTGGTTTTCATGTGTCCTATATAGGTCATGAACACACAAACATCCAGATTCAAGACCTGAAACTCATCTCAGTCAAACTCAATATGTGATTGGTGCAATAAAGAATTTAGTATAGATTCTTATTTACCTCCTAATAGATGCTTTTACGAGACAAGCTACGCCTAAAATCTTAGCTTCAAAGCATTCGATATAATTTCTCATATTATGTAGATAGATACTTACTATTAGATACCTACTGTAGTCACAGTATGGGTGCTTCAAGTACCTATGAAATAAATTGATAACGTAACTCGTAGGTACTTCTGTGTTGACGCGTATGTAATGTAATTGACACCTACGTCTGTTTGCCATTGCACAGGAAGGTACTTATGAAACAGATCCGATTTTACCGAGGCCATATTGAATCATCTGGTTGCGGAAAAGGCCTTTAAACTAACGCTCCATTAAAGCTATAGCTGACACATAGGATAATATAAAAAGCTAGTTCTGGAGTGGAGAACACGCACTGACACGCTAGTAGGACCGCCATCTGCCAGATGGAAAGATGACTTTAAGAAAACCGCGGGGTCTCGTTGGATACAGGGACGCGTTGGAGAACCATTGGAGAGGCCTATGGTCAGCATCGGGCAGCTATATTTTACTGAGGCACATGACTGACTTACATCGTCCCCTACTTAATTATTATACTTTTTTCTATTGCAGACGATTCATGTTCATGATACAAGCCTGTTACAACACTTTTTGTGGTTGTATAACCCGACGCGAAAGCGACAAGTGTTACCGCAGGCCTGACAAGAGAAGTTTGCAATAGATGGAGTTGTTTTCTTATTGAGTCTCGTCGACGTCTTTGTCTCTTGTCATGTCATTTATTGTACCTAACCAAGTCTAAAAGCAAACGCATTAAGGAAGGACGCAAGATCTATGACGAGACATAATTAATAATGTCAGCAATTAACCTTTCAGCCGCAGACGGGGCAACTGATCGAGCCGAACTACCGTGAGAACCGAGTGATGCCCCTCCAATGGAGCTCGGATCCTGGGATGCAGCTCTTTGGCGTCGGAGACCAGGATGAGGACCTGATGAATGCGCTGCGGGAGGAGTTCGATGTGGGGGCTAAGGTAATGACTTATATTGTGAAACTATAGGGTGCTCAGAGCTGGGCCTAGTTATTTATGTAGGTAGAGGTATAAGTAAAATATATGATTTCATAACTGCTAAGTTCTCCCTAAGGTTTAAAAATCTTAACGACAAATACAGTTTCGTAAATTATTCTCGTAACGCTTACTTAATAGAGTAACATTTATTTTATAATGTTGCAGGTTGAAACGATCCGCGTGTTCGACAACGGCCGCACTATCAGCTTTGTGCATGACTTCGATGATAACATTACTGGTATGTTTCATTTTGTATTATCCAGGATAATATACAGGATAATTTATCCTGTATATGGTTAGATTAAAATGTATATTATGTAAATTTTTATGTAAATGACACGGTTGTTTACTGCATTTCTTCTTTTCTTATTTATGTTTAACATACGTACATACATATTAGCTACGCCTTTTCACACCGGGGAAGGCAGAGACCACTTCCCAAATACTTCTTTCACTTCATCCACAATCATCAGTTGCATCATCAGACCTAACCAAATTGGTTTAAAAAAGATATTTTTTGTAAATACACGTTTATTAACCGCGTGTCTGAATACATACATATCTGTCACGCCTAATTCCCAAATTCATTTCCCTCCATTTGCTATGATCCAAACACACCTCTTTCGATTATCCACAATCTTTAGGGTAATTATATTGCACCAATTCGTTTTATCTTAATGAACTTTGATAACGTGGTTAATAGTATTTCTTGATGGTTTCATAACATAGATACTATATTGTTCTTACCTTACTCGCTTTATAAAAGTCCATTTTATAACCAAACTGTAAAGATCATTGATTTGTGTAGAAATTAAAATTATCATTCTAATATTTTATAACGTCAATTTTTGTTTTTTACGCTTATTACAACTGAACGGAATTCCATGAAACTTTACTGCTTATTTTACATATTTTGAAATAGATATTTTTTTTTAAGTTGAACACTTCAACAATACTCTGATTACATAGCAAATATAAGTGTTGCTTAAGGTTAATACATTCATAATCTTGGTCCAATACTTACCATACTCAACAAGCATTCCACCAACTTCCAGGCATTATCGACACCGACCGCTGCTTCATGATGGACTTGGACCCAGTGTTGGTCATGCCACCTGACTCCTTAGTCTTCGGCATCAGTAACGGCGAGCAGTTCGACATTTCTCGCGTACATTCAACCCTGCGAGCAGTCTTGCCAGCCATCAGGGAATTGACCAGACAAGCCGCTGTGCTGGCTGAGCGGTGCTTGAATAAACCCACTTATAAACTGACTAAGGAGGAGGGGACTGTCAGTAAGTATATAAAAACAGTATTTAGAGGTGGATGATACATGTTTTTATCTCTGTCTTCCAAATTTTATATCTATGCGTGAGATAGAGACAACTATACTGTGTTTGTTTATATGAAACTCATGGTAGACTCTATTGGTTTCTTAATATACGTAATACAGGAACTTATGTGTGAATGGAATAATCGACGTTGATCGATAGTTTCTAGCAGATCAATTGATAAATATTAAAGAATGGACGACGAAAGAAACAGATGGAATGGCGTTAATCGATAAACGTCAACTGGTGCAATCGACCTGCAATCAATCGATTGCTTCGATCGACGTAGACTCGTGCCATCGATCGGCAATCAATCGTTCAGTCGAACGGTATCTGTCAGTCGATTAAAGTTACAAGACCAGTCGATTGATCAGTTGAATGTGTTGATTGATCTGGGGGTTTAGCACGGCGTGCCGAGACAATTATCTCACGTCATGCTGTCCTTATCACATTTAAAACTATAGACAGAGACGTAAGCATGACTAACGCATGACAACGTCTTGTCACGGAGTGCATGCTGAGCTAGCTGGTAACACCCTAACGTTAAATCTTCTCCCTTTCAGTCCGCAAGCGGTCAGCCGACAGCCCAGCTCACGACTACATCCAGTTCTCCGGCAAACACGTTCAGGAGATTGAGATCTCCAATCTGGCTGAGCTGCTGCAGTACGAGCAGGATCAGGCTTAGGTAAGGTGGACATACGCTTAATGTTTAACCTCTCACATCCCACTGACCCATTATAAACCCAGACACAATAGATTTTCTATTGTTCTTTTTTTCTGGGATGTGTGAAAGATTAATACGCAAAATGTCCAATCGCAAAATGTATGATACCCGATAGGGGTTTCTGATAACCCCGATGCGATGGGAGAGAGGCGTGATAGATATGTTTGTGTGTGTATTTAATATGCATGTATGTATGTACGAATGTTTGTAATACGCAATATGTTAGGTACACATACCAAAAAGTCCAATCCAAAAATGGTCGATTAGAAAAAAGAGGCAAATAAAGAAATAAACGATAATAGGCGAGAGTTATGAAAAATGTTTAATACGCATTTTGCCCTTTTTGTAAAATGATTCTCTGATATTCTGATTCTGAGACATTTTGATGTAGTGGATTATATTTGAGAATGATATTTTCAATTAAATAATGATTTTCAAATTACCTTCATTTATTTACAGACTTGGAGCTAAACCTGAAGTGCTGAGGTGTCTAGTCCACGCGACTGTTGAGTTGTGGGAACAGGTTTATTATGGAATGTAGGGTGTATAAGTATTGTCTATCTATGACATGTCGATTGACGAATTTCTACAATTTACGATCGTCGATAGTTTTTCAACTATCGATACTCACTAGTCTTTTAGGAAGTAGATGAGTCATACAGACATAGAAAACAAAAAATGTCTCCTGTTCCCGAAAGTTAAGGACACTGGGAGGTAATTTCTCAATAATGCCTGGATAAACATTTTGAGGATTAGATGCTCCAGTATCCTTAATCATCAGGAACAGGAAAGACAATTTTGAACCTAATTCTGTGTCTGACTCAGATGCAAAGGATACAAAAATGCAATTAATAGTGTCAAAATTTTGTTTGTATAAGCAATGAATACTCAAATAATATTTGGATCTCATTCGAATACATTTATTATCATATCATTAGAGACGGAGCATTCAAATCCTTTTTTTAAATTTTATGGCCTGGTAACTACGACCATTTAAACTCTTCTAAAAAAACCATAGACATCTTTGTTAAAAAAAAAAAAAGTAATGGAGCGTATGCCATTTAGGCTTATGTTCTGCTAATGTATTGACTTCTTGATACGACAAGTTTACAGCTTGTTTAAGATTTCCGCAACAACAGAATCACCTTAAAGGTATATGGATTACGGCAACTGGACATAATAATGTGCAACCTCGGAACAATAACTAAACATGGAAGCCGGACCAAAATAGCAATTAAAAACGTATACCTGATTCTCTTGCTCTTTACAGGATTTTGCGTAGGCAAGAATAGGACCGCAAATTGAACATAGTTCTCATTATTTGCAGGTTGTCACATCTGTCAGTGGACTCATTTGGATTTTATGTCATTGGACTCATTTCAGTACACTACCAAATTCAAAATCACATCTTGACGTTCTATATTTTACAGTTTGACGCCTTGCTCACTTGGCCGGATTATAGTACTGAAGTGTTTGTTTACGGCTTCTGATACTAAAATAATATTTTCTGTGTAATTTGCGCAAAGAAAGTGAGATATTTTGATGTGTGATCGTTCTTTATGAAGTGTTTTGTTTCGTAAAAATATGTCTTGTGTTATTGACGGATGCTATTCACATTCGGGAAGAACAGAAAACAGTGGTGAAAAAATTTACTTTCATTCGTAAGTTTTTGATTGAGTTTTTAATAAATTAATCTGGAAATATCTGTAAACTATAGTACAAATGTTACTTATTCATTTTATTACTGGGTAATGTTCGAGCAGCGCCATCTTTTTGTGGATAAAATATAGTATTTTTTATTTTTAATCAGCTGTAAAAAAAAAACTTATTGTCCATAAAATATAATAACATTCCCATCTCTAGCAAATTCACAAGTAGTGACCGTAGCGAAATGACACATTTGCACATGTCTCTCTCTTACGCACTATCAATACCGTAAGTAAAAAAAGATAAATATATGCAGTGTAGTTGTTATTTTAGCCCGGCTTCCATGTTTAGTTATTGTTCCGAGTGTGCAACCAACTAAATCGGCAAGCTTTTGTTCGAAACACCCGCCATTCTGACGTGTGTCAAAAAAATATCGTGATGATGGTAACATTTATAAAATTATGAATTGGAAAATTAATATTTCTGAATGAAAACGACAATTTTGAGTGTTGCCATGATTATTAATTTAAAAATATCTATGATTCTTTTGGCAGAGTCATAATAATCGAGCTCTATTAAAAAAAATCTTAAAAGTTATATGTATAGTTGCATAAATTTACGAATTTAAGTTAACATAACGGACTGTGAAAGCGATTGTATGAAATCCTGCATCCACAACTCAAAATAAATAATTATACTTTAGCGTTAGTTCAATTCTTAGGATTACACTTTATTGGAATTTAGAATGAGTTTCTAAGTGTTAACTGTCAGTCACTTCACTTAATCTCAAGTTTCACAGATACATTTAAACTGTAGTTATGTTTAACTGCTGATTTCGTGAAACTCATCCTACAGGTGTACCTTTTAAAGATTGACCCAAGATTTTTCCCGCGAGTGGTTAAGTCGCTTTATTACTCTGAATTAATGACAAGTGTGAGTGATATTTAACCTGTCGCGAGATGACATATGTCACGATATAAAGTGCTACAAGAAGGCTACAAGGATCTATTGGCACTAGAGTGACATTGTCAGGAGAGCTGGTTGGTGATTAAATAACTCAATGACAATTTACAAGGAGATATTAGTTATAAGAAGTTAGTTCCGATTTCCGCCACGTGCTAAAAGATCCTTGTAGCACTGTAGCTTGTATCGTGAGATAATTTTTGTCACAGGACAACCGTTCTCATACATATAAGTACAATGTGTCATATTTGCGTTGACTTTAGTGCCATTATCGAATGCATTTCTGTTTTATTATTCAAAGAATAGATTATACTCTCATATTTGATTATTTATTAGTTAAATAAAATATTAGTTGCTAATACTATTATGATACAAGAAAGTGAAAAATGTCGCAATGTTTTACTTTTAAATAGATAATAAAATAATGTTCACCTTCACACATAACACTAAGAAAATGTGAAATATTAAAAAAGTATTGAAATGTATTAGTGGGAATATTAGCAACACATCACTGTTTTAATTTGAAAATTTATAAGTAAAATGTGCAAATAGGTTTTATGGCGTCTCTCCATTCTGGCTGGTTGCAAGTCACCAACCTCTTTCGTTTTGTTCACGTTCACTAATCGGAAGAAAGTTGGGTAGTTACCGAGCGAGCTGGCGGAGCGGAGAAACGGAGAAATATTAAACAATGGGTCCTGGGCACTTGGGGGTTTTTGTGCAATCCCATTGGTTAATATTTCTCCGTTTCTCCGCTCCGCCAGCTCGCTCCGTTCCAGGCATACTTATACACGGCAGGCAAGTCACTTGTCCAGAATGTAAAGGCAGCATGAAAGATAAATTAACCTAAGTTTTAGATTGGTGTAATTTAGTGCATTCCAAAGATTATTGCATTTATTTCGTTTGGATTATTCCATCACAAATTTTTAGGCATTAATTTGAATAAAATTTATATGAATTTAAACTTTTAGATAAACTTGTTCTAAATTAATCGATCATCGTCTAAAAAGTCATAATTTTTGCCAAAATTTCACTTAGTGAGTACTCTTTCTTAGATTTAAAGAATAAGGAATTATAGCTGATCTGTTGTTTTATCTTGTCTTAATTTAGAAATAATTATTAAGAAATGTTATTAATTATACACCAAATGTAATGAACTACTCCAATAGTATTAGAAGTTACGAGTTTTAGTTATAATAAACTTTTATTTTAAGCTTTACTGCTGTCTAACGTTTTACTTAATAAAGTAAAAATAGTATAATGTACATTGTTTTTTATTTTTCTACTTAATAGGCGTGTCAAATAAAATAGAAAGGAGCCCGTGGTATGCGAGGCGTGTCAGGACCAAAATATAAATCTAGCAATAATGAAAAATTGAAGTGGCGAACGTTTTTGATGAGGGTCGGATTTTTTAAAGTACCGACTACGACCTAAAACACATGACCTAAAAGGCTATACGTAAGATAAAGCTACAAAATTATGTCCTCCACTTCAAAACACATATTTTTATCGTAATACGCATCTAAAAGTACCTGCCTACATTTAGTTATGCAATATAACTCAGTGAGTTTGGTCCCCCAGGGCTGCAAAGGGTCCACATAAGATTAAGTTATGTTAATGTGGGCCCCAAGGTCCCCGCGGGTGAGACGCGCCTTGAGTGAATTATCTTCGAGTTGTGCGTGAGTTTGAGGCAGACAAGTGGTGTTGATTTTTAAAAAGTTAATTTATAAAAGTAACTGTCAAATGTTTTTTTTTCATTATGTGTTTTTGATTGCCGACAAGGTGCCGCTAAGCTTGAAAAAAGTTAAAAAGTTTTTCAGTTTTGTGCGCGTTGTGGAAAATCAACTGTAGTATAGTGTTTTGCGTTAGGTTTTACTTACCTAAGTTTTTCT
Organism: Anarsia innoxiella; assembly: GCA_947563765.1. NCBI lineage: Eukaryota > Metazoa > Arthropoda > Insecta > Lepidoptera > Gelechiidae > Anarsia > Anarsia innoxiella. The sequence continues at coordinate 547,085 of OX387392.1, forward strand.
TGTAATTTCGGTAAGAATAAACAATAGTAGGTACTTGTAGATACATTAAGTGATATACGTGATTTGCCTTTTTAGAAATTTCATCAGGTAAGTACCTACCTACCAATGTTTTTTATTATTTTGAGAATACCTAAGTTATGTCGTGACTTTAGATGCCGGTACAGAAGTTTAAATAAGTAATGAAAACTAATATTTAAGTACTTAACCTAGATATGGGATAAATACAGCGTAGGTAAGTAATCTTCCTCTAGCTTGAACTACCTACTTACCCCCTCTTTTAATTTCATTGTTAATTACTTAGGTTAAAAAATTATTTAAATTAGGTATTAAATATTCCCCCCCCCCCACACACACACACGAAAACACGAAACTAAACAAATGAAAACAAGGATATAATTATTAAACCTAAAAGTCGCGTTTATAAAGCACGTTTTAGCTTATCTTGCAAATTGGGAAGTTCAGAGATTGCTGCTAATGAAGTCGTATCGGGAGATAGATAGGTGCCTACTCGTGTATAAGTACTTTTTACTGATATACGGGGTGGAAAAACGACGTTTCATCGACGGAGATAGGAAGGATGGGTTATAAAAAATTATAAAAAATATTTAAGAATTTTTCATAGTTGACGTTATGTGCTGATCCCCCAGACGCAATAATTACCCTTAGAGTGTTTTTCCACGACACTTTAATGTGCTGTCTTTTTTTTTTGTTAATCTTTATTGACCTTTTTTGCAAAAGCTTGTAAAACATTTAGGTAGCAGCGGAATCGTCTCATAAGTAGGTACTTATTCGTAGTCGTAGCTTTCACTAACGATTTTGCAAATAAGCCGACTTTAGGCAGACTTATCCTATTCTTGTTGTCGAATACCTAAACTTACAATTCTTTGATTAGTCATATTTATTTATATAGGTACCTATCTACCCTACCTTTGTGACTTCTAACGTATACCTAATCGGCTTCAAATAATTATATCCAGTATAACTGATAGATAGCAAAGACCTCCGTATCGCAAGAGTTAAAAGATAATGCCTCGTCGCCTAATAACATTAGCATATCTTAATGTGGCGCTGGAGGCACCTACTCGGCATCCAATCGGGAGGTGGCTCGCTGCCTCGCTGCCTCCCAAACTGTTCACCTTGCCTTGTTTTCGGGGGATCATTGGATCAGCTAGTGGAACAACAAACAAGAATGTTGTTATAACATAATCTTTATGTATAATGTTTGATGTGGTAGAAGCTCGGATATTTATACAAGCTGTAGACACATCTTGCTAACATACTCGTACGCTTAGATGTCTCAAAATAACGGAACCTTACCTTATATCTAACTTAGAAGTATTTAATGTGCCATTGTTCATTATGGGGTCGTTATTTATTTAGGTTATGGTTTGACTCGTTCAAAAATTCTTATATTTTACCTTCTTTTAAAATACTTTTCAGATCACACATAAGAAACTTCACGATCTCATCAATAAGTGCTTAAATAGAGTTGTTCGTCATCTCGCATCCAAAAAACTCGTACCCAGGTTTTTACCTTGCTTTTTTGCTTTGGTGCGAGTTTTTTGGGTGTCAAATGACGAATAACTCTTTAAATATCGGAGTTTTCCGCAGTTAATTGAAAATAATCCTTTATGAATATCAATATGGTATAGAACAGATACCCTGTAGCTAGATCTAAGGTAGATATTTCTAGAAACTAAAGTAGCAACAGGCGCCCTGAATATCGTATCGATTGTTCAATTCCAAGAACTTTCAGTACTGGAAAAAGGGCTGTAGGACATCCATGCAAAATAGATTCACTTTGCCGACGTCGCCATTTACTTGTGTCAACTTTTTTACTCGATAAATCGATCGATTAGTTTGGTAGTCTGTTTCCGAATCAAGTAGTGTTTGGTCCTATGTTTAATACCAACATTTGAGCACCTCTAGATAGCAAAGCAATGTCGATACTAGCTAATATTAGTTCAATAAACAAGACACAAAGCGAGCGCAGCCGGGGCGCGAATCGTAATTATGGATTAATAATAATGGATCTACTCCGTTCGAGTAATTGTTGAAATATGCTAATTAACTGCGGCTTTTCCGCCATTCGCTAACGATGTTTGCTTAGCGGAATAAACGTATATGTATGTATGTATAGGTAAATATAACTTGGTACCTACGTGCCGCCGCCGTCGAGTGGTGTATCTACATTCTACATGAATTACACGGGTGTTATTGTATTCAATTCAATAGGGGTGCTTGCTTGATTAACAATATGAATTAAATCTACATATGTCATCATTATAAATAATCTTAAAGGAATCTTTAAGATCTTTGAATACAATACAGTATATAGTACTATCTATTTCATAAAGACGCAGGAGCCTGCAAATCTGCTCTGTGGTTTTTGTGTGAATGAGTAACAAACATCCTCACATCACATCCATCCATAGGCACAAACATACGTTTAAAATATATGTAGAATTTAACAACAATAAACAAACCTACACAAAAAGAAGAAATATTCAAAGACTACCAGCAAACAAAGCAAAAACATAATCCAACCATAAATTTGTGTAGAGTATTCAATCTGAGACCGTAGGACCCGTGCATGTGCGCTTTCATGGTGCACAATGGAATTCAGGTCGTATGCACTTCAATGGTGCATTCAATGCCAGTGGGATAAGGACCAAGTGTGCATCGGGAATGAAAAGACTGGTTTTCAGGAGCAGTCTTTTTTTTGGGTTATGTTTTCTGCGAAATAAGAGGACCTAGATTTGAAGGAGAATAAATAGAGTAATTATTTGTTACCCAGTTCAAAATATGTCACCTTTTGATGCTGTCCTGTCCATGTTGTCTTTAACAATTTTTCTGAAGTATAATCTTTTGTTGAGGTATTTACACCCGATTACCTTTAGTTATTTGCTTGAAGGAATTGTAAACACGATTTAAAACAGATACCTCTATTTTAAGACGATTATAAATAATTAACACAGTTCTGATTTATTACATTCCGCTAAGAACCTTAAAGATTACACACCTACTCACAAAACTTGTATTTAAACGTGATTTGAACATTTGGTTAGTTTTATTTAGGTAAGGTTGGTATCACAATGGTATTACCATACAAACAGCGTTGTATTGTATTAGTTCCCTCGTTCAATTCCCTACATAACAACACGTGTAATTGCCTTCGCAGTAAAGGATTCAATAATCCTCCACCCATTGTTATAACCCGACGAAGGTACGAAGTACATTTGCATATCTTAATCCGCTACGATACTTGCCTTGAACCTACGCCCTTGAGAGCTTCTGTATTTGGCTGGGTAATGCTGTTTGGATTTAATATAAATAGAATATAGATTTGCAAGACTTACGTGGGAAATAGGAAGTGTGAAGGAGTATAATTGTGTTTTCATAAGACTTCGAAGAAATAACTACATCACGAACTGTACAAAAAACCATGTTTACATAGTCTTCTAAATTCGGAGTCATAGCTCTAGTTGAGGGTAGATTCAGTACCGACAATGTCTTTATGAAACATGAATCGCAAAACTATAAAAACAGCCCAGGATCTTGAAGATACTCGTACGATAGAGTCGGTTTCTCAGGTGGGTTGATGATCATAGCGATGTATCAAACAGCCGCAGGGACCATGCAGAAAAGATTATCAATTAAATACCTTAGGTACTGTGTTTATACGATTTTTGTCAATCAAAATATTATCAACATCAGAAACAGGCAGTTACATTCGCGTCAAGAGGTTTACGCATGTTTTAATGGTTAAAGTAGCTCCGTGGGTTGATGTCGGATGTAACCTTAGAAACGCCTACCATGTAGTTGTCGTTCTATCCAAATTGAGTAACGGATTTGTCTCGACTTTGTATTGAAACTACGTAGGCGAAGGCTCACTCAAAGGCCCACACAACACCCATGGGAAGAAATGAACTATGTTTCAAGTACCTAGTATTCACAACTTACGCACAGTTTTAATTATAACTTAAACAATTATAATACGAACTGTTAATATAGTAAACAGCCCAAGAGGTGTCGAATGGTGGAAATTTTAATCAAGAAATTTCGTATGCGCGGTCGGGCGTGACCTTCTGGGTGAAGGAGCTCGATTCGCAATCCTGTGTCATATGAAGCAATGAGGAGTTCCCGAACTATTTTAATCTAACTTCCGAGAACCCTTTGTAAAATTCCCCTGTTTAACGTTTCTTAATAAATAGCGGAGTAGAATCGGGGGGTTTAGTAAACTTTTCAAGGGCAGGTTGGTGGGGTAGCTGAAACATTCAATACGTATCTTTAAAGTGAGAATGCTAAGCCTTTATTTTTAATCTGAGTTTAAATGTGTCTGTCAAATATTAGTTTTATCAATTAAACAGTGACTAGATGTCTACATTGTTTTATATGCTTGTAGCATACCTCCCTAATTTTACAAACTTGTGTCATTGAATTTGTCTTCAAGAACAAACTTCATTTTTATTGAGAATTTTAAGTTTATTTCCAAATTGTTTGATTCAAGAATAAGAAATTCTTAATTAGATTTAAATAGGCCAATAATATGTTTATTTTTTTAGGTAAGAAACCTTGCAGATTTTTTCTATTTAATTTATATTAAAATGACTTCTACTTCCGCCTTTGCACTTTCTCCCCCGCCTCTACGATGGTAAACACAAACAAACTTGTAACTCCTTTAACGCACTACATTTAAGATTGGTTTTGCCTCGAAGATTCTGTTACGCAAAGTTAAAGGTTTTATTGAATTTGTTACTTTGTATTCAGTTTGGAGGCGACTCTGTGACGGGCTGTCTTCAAGATTTTAATAAACGGCTATTTGGACAGATTTCGTGTTTATTGTCGACAAAAGCAGCGTCTATAGTCTAAAGATTTATCAAAATTTGTCGACCTCTCGTCTAAAGTCGCCCAAGGAGTTTGTACTCAAAATGCTTAAATAGACGGCGGAGAACGGAGCATGGCGATGAGGTTTTTTAATATTACTGTAGCAGGAGTGCAAGGTCAATTTTTTCGATTTCCATATTAACAAATTACAGCATAGAAGTCTAAGTTTCCGTTTCACCACTTACATACAAAATGTTACAGACAGATAAACCTATGTCTTTTTCATAAAACATGGCGTTTGGCGTTTGTTGACGTTTTGGCGTTATTGTTGAGCGACAGGTATAAAAATATCTGTCAGATAATTCTATCTGTAAGTAGTGAATCGAGCCTTAATCAATTTAAAATGTAACTTATAAAGCCTAACACTTTACAAACAACATCCTAAATAATAGATTCATCCCGCGTTATAAATTATACCAAGCTAGCTTTTAATCACTAGGCAGGGTACCTAGGTAGTGGCTAGGTATACTAAAATACCCGCATTTCACCTCATGGGTATCGTTGTAAGACAAGCTATGGCCGTAAGCGCGACATCTACTGTACTATGGATATCCTCCGCCTTGCAGTTTGGACTTCATAATGATGTGGCTGAACATACGCCAGTTTCAACTGTAGTCAAGTTTATTTAAAGTTCAATTTGGTTTCTTGTACAGGGCTACAAATTATTGAATAAAAAGTTGGATTAGATTAAAGTTTTTAAAAGAGAGTTGTTTTTAAGTGATAGTGTTTTGGATTTTAAATAATCCGACCAACTAATCAGTTGCATTGAAAGTTATCGACCATTAATCCAATAACTGGACAGTCATTGTCAAAACTGAGAAAAAATATGACCTAACTAGAGGCTTTCCGCGATTTCGTACGCGTTTCTCGTCATATCTTAGAAAAAAATCATGGTATCTGAAAACAATATAGCCTTTGTTATTCTGATGTGCAAGCTACAATATGGCCAAAATTCATCTAATTTAGTTCAGTAGATTTTGCGTGAAAGAGTAACAAAAATCCATCAATCCATCGGCACAAAAATTGACATTTATAATTCCTATATCTTTTATTCCGGCATTGATAAAACAAAATGACTTCGTAACTAATATACTACTCTCGAACTCTCAAACTTTTACATCTTTCGAAATACCTATAATACAGTTAAGATAATAACTACCTAAACAGCTCTCACTATCACAACTAACACCAAAACCAAATTATCCAAAGATCCAGTCACAAAGTCCTTATTCCATCTAGGTGTTATGGTAAACAGTTTGAAGCTAACACGACACGGCAGGCGACAGGAGGCATGACTAGTGTTATGCTAATACCGGAACCCGTTGACAGCAAGACGGATATGTCTAGTGGTCGCCATTTGCTAAGCAGTCACTATATCATATGTACGTATTGATACGGTCGGTTAATACTGACATGTTTTACAATTTGTTTGGTTGGGGGAGTTTGGAATGATGTTTACTTGTTTTTAGTGTGAGCTTTTAAAAAAAATAACATTGTCATTTTTAAGTACTCGTACGTATCTAAGTATTATGTAAAGTATATTTGCCTACGAAGTAAAGAAAGCGATTATTTAATTAAGATACCTATATTTCGATATATATTTTTAATTTTTATATATGCCGCCGGGCTAGGCCGACAGCTTTACGTCATACGAATAGCAGCTGTCAAAAAAGCCGGCGGCTTTGGTGTGTAGATACCATTATATCCCACTGCTGGGCAAAGCCTCCCTCGCAACCATAAAAAGCCATAAGGATTCTGGCTTTACGCAATTAGGTACCTTTAAATAATATGACCTTATAATCTTCCTAGATTCCTAGAAATCGTCATACATCAGACGTGCTTTAAGCGATATTGGTATTGCATATCATACCATCACATAAGATTGTTAAACTCCATGAAACGACAGGCATCTTGCAAGCGTCCTCTAGATTTCGCAGTCGTAGCAACTCGTAGCAATGGCTACGGCGTAGCACTCTACGAAATAGCTCGTAGCCAAGGACATGTTTCGCGTAGTCAAATTCCTTCGAAGTATGCTATTGAATTAAATATATGGAAAGGTTAATATTAAATTTGATTTTTTTTGTTTACAGGTTTATTGGAAATATTAGCGATGACTACGCAGAAAACAAGCAAAAGGAAGATGCGTCATCGTAGTTAAGGTAGGTAAGTAAGCACTTCGTTTATAGGTACATTTTTAGAGATAATTTTTGTAACATAATTTAAAATATTATGATTTGCACTAACGAGTGGGCTAAATTGATATTCAGTTGTTTTCATAGAACCACTTTGTACAACCATCATAATATAATTTACCAATAAATGAATCTACATCCGTGTTTTGCTAACTATATTAAAGTAGACGGAGATTGCGGTACTCCCAAACTGACTTAGAGATTTACATACGGAGGGAGAGGGAAAGCCCTCTCATGGGCATTTTTTTCGTGAAATCTTATGATATGAAATTATTAGATGAGAATCGATGTTGGACCTAAAAATAATACCTAAAATTACTTATACGTATTGTTTTTCCAGAGAAGCCTTTCATTTTATTTAGCCGTCTGTGTTCCATTGCTGAGCAAAGGCCTCTCTCTCCTTTCTTCATGATTATCTATTTTCGAAATATTTATTTAATTTTATTTTAATGTTATTAAAACAATTGTGGTAGGTATATTTTTTACATAAAATTAACACAGTAAATCCCAAGACAACATAAATACGATAATATCAAATTTTTTTGTCGATTTATAAAAAAATAAGAAACGATCCTTAAAACAAACAGTTACTCCACGATATGCAACATTTTTTCATCTCAAACAGAAACTCTTTTGTCAAAACATTTAACTTAAACAGATAGATGGTGTGTATGATTTTTACGAGAGCGAAAAAGGCCTGACTACAAGTGTTGCGTGGTAAATAATAAATTGCTCGACGCGAGACAGGATGACACATAAATGTGGCCTAAATGTCCGACCATTAGAGGGCATAGGTAGGGGTGACACGTGGCGATATAGATGGGCTTATTCGAGGTATTCTTGTGTGGTTTTGGGGGTTTAAAGACCGATTGTTCTTTGCAGTTTTCGATTTGGTAGTTCTTTTGAAATACTTTCTACGGAATTCTAAGTTTGAAAACTGTTTCTGTTTGCAGTCGTTAAAAGAATGCAAACTTTAAAATGAGTTTATTTTTTTCTCTATTATAAACGAAAAGGGGTTTTAATTATTAATATTCGCGAAAACCGTTAATGAGACAGTTGCTCTGCTCCCTTTAGACAAAACTCGCTATCTATTCAATCAAAGCTGAGTATTGAGTTAAATTGATAATGTGCACACTTTTGCAGCGTTTCTCTGATCAACACGAAAATAACATAAGTAAGTATGTTTATTACACTGTTCTTTTTTCTTATCCACTAAGTATGTACACTTAAGATGAATATTTTGATTATACATTCATAGGAATATAAGTGACATTTCATTTTTTCAAGGGATCTTAGATCAAAAACCTTCTCGAAAAACGGCGGCACATAAAATTCATTTGCAGGGTCGTGCCCCTGTAATGGTGACATTTAATAGGGCTGAAATGGATGGATGGACTTTTCATCGAAGGAAAGGAATTTAAAAACAATTGTTTTTTTTTCCTTTTTCCCCCATAGCTTGCTTTTTTATCAAGTTACCAGCCCTACAGTGAGCAGCCGTCGCGATGGTCCTCAGTTAATTTGCCGGTGTGCAATTATCGCTCGTTTATTGCCGCCGAATGAACTGTAATCGTTATTTATATGGAGTTTGCCGCGGGACGGCGTCTTGGCCTCTATTTCAGGATTAGCTTCCTGACGGGATAGCCTTGTCTTGTTTGGCCGAATTGTTTATTTTGGGAGGTTAGTGTGCTAAGAATTGAAGTATGGAGGATGATCACGTTGCCTCAAGGCTGAAACTTTTCAAATGACTGCTACTACAATAGTGACTATCTTTATGTGATATTCCAGCCGATGTAAGTAATATCATATGTTTCTACCGATAGATGAATATGAGGACGTCTGTTACACTTTCACGCAAAAACCACTGAACAGATTTTAATGAAACTTTACAATATTGTTACTAAGACTATATTACCTAGATAGTGTGTTTTACAAAGATATAAAAACAAACGCGTTCGATGTCGCGGGCAGCATCTAGCATCTACCTCTACATCACGAGATATTGTGTCAATTTTCAAAGATATGAAAATAAACGCGTACGAAGTCGCGGGCAGCTAGTATCTACATAACGTACACTAGTAACAGAGTAACAACGGGGTGTATTATGAATACAGGACAACCCCTCAAGGTTTAGTGGCCGTATCGTACGGCAGGAAGCATAAAAATAATTTATATGTCCCGCCGCCGCCACACCGCGTCGGTACCGGCTCAAAAACATCGCGCTATGACTATGACCAACATAGGGTTAACACTACTATAGGCTGGAAGTCACGATAGCTTATATTTAATTCATACTAGATGCTGCCCACGTTCGTAAGCATTTATCGCTATATATTGGAAAAAAATCATGATATTTCAAAATAATATAGCCTACGTGTTATTCTGATATATGATTGAAGTTATTGGTTATTGTAAGATTTAATTAAAATCTGTTCAGTAATTCATGCGTCAAAGAGTTGCAATCATCCCCTCATACATCTATCCATCCTTTCATCCTTGTATGGATGGATCTACCGGTAAAAACATGGGCATTTATAATAAGGGACCTTTGACTTTTAAACCTATAGCGTTAAGTATGAGTATATTTGTCAACACATTTCAAAATCTGCAGAAATAAACACATAATAGTTATTGTTAATTCTATGCAACCTGTGTTAGAGTCACAGCGTTTTGTTGTTTTATCTGATACGTTGCGAGGCTTTTTAGTTTGTGGCCGTTGAATAGATAGCCGAGGTTTTTATTGCTTACTATGACGCGTTTTTAACTTCTATGTACGTACAGAGTTTCGCAAGGTATTGACAAAGATTTAGACTGTTTTTTTTACAGGTTTAAAGACATTAATGTTAAAATACTAGTTTTAAGTCATTACAGCATTATTTTAGACTAGCGTCTAGTAGTAATGACTTAAAACTAATCCTAGTGTCAACTTAAGATTTCATGGTACGATAAGTCGTTCTTTTCACCAAGACAAATTAAAGCAAAACTGATATGAAGTATTAAACAGTTGCACCCAAACCCTGAGCGACGCTCTTAAATTTATGATGATGATGACCCAAACCCTGACCACATGTTTTTCCAACTGCTCAACGTCAGTATTCCCACATTATATTTTCATTGACCAAAGAATTTACTAGAACGAATATCTACATTGGTTATATAGGTTTACTTTGCCTACATTGTATAGATCACGTATGACCGGCTATACGTCCGCAGCACAGTATAACAAAAGGCGAGCGGAAGACCAAAACAATTTGTTCCCTCGTTATTAAACAAAGGCAACATTAAGGGAATAATCTCGTGCGTCGCGGGGGGCGGGGTAATGTACGTCATTGTTGCCACTTGCCACGCATCTTGGGTGTAGAGTAGGCGTTACAGTAGGTACACTTCAATGGATTGGAAATTAAGCAAGTTGATGTAAGTGGAATGACTTTTTTTCTCATTTAGGAGGTATCCTGCTACATTATATTTATATTCTGAATTATACTCTGTTTCTTTTCTATTTACTTTTTTATTAACTTTCGTATTGTTTTTTTTTATTCTAACGATATTACTTTACTTGTTTTATTAATGACTTCAAAAACATTTCATTCTACCTTTGTTACCTTCCGAGGTATTCGTGTGTTAAATCATTTATTGAGTTCTTTTTACATCCGATTCTCATAATTCTAATAAAAAAACAAAAAAGTGCTTTATGTGTTAAAAATACGAGTACAATCAAAAATTAAAAGTTCTTAAATAGTACATTGAATGAAGAAAACTTGAATTGATCTTTCCAAGAGCTTTAAAACTTTTCTTCATCTTCTCCAACAACACACCTCCATACCAAAAATAAATTCTCTAGTCATAATTCTTCTCCTTAATTTTCCTAAATTATAATACTGACTTAATTATCCTACGTAGCCCCCGTCGCTAATGTTTCGGGCGGTGCTCATTACCGCAGGGTTGTCACCTCACATGATGGAACCTCCCCACCTGTATGGCCACTAATGGGCCCTATTATCCCACGGCACAGCCCTGGGCCCCTTTTTTGTTCACTTTGAATTTGTAATGGCGTGAAGTAGTTATCATCATATTTCTGCTTTTTCATGAAGGTTTTTGTTTGGTGGATTTTAAATAGTTACTTTATATATACGGGTCCTTATAGAGATAAAGATCATTATTTAAAGATATAATGAGGTCTGGATAAGATTTAAATGAAAAACGAAGTATGGATGAAAGCGATCTCTCGATTTGCTATCCAATGCGTAGCCTAATGTAACTTTGAGGGGTTTAGTTTAGTTTAATAGATTCTTGCAAGAAAGATACGACAAAAATTGCAGCATATTATTCTGCTCTGAAGGTCCATCGAACCCGAAATGAAAAAGAACGCACGCGTCTTTGTACGACCACGCGATTTTTCTAGAATGTTCTGGAAAATTCCACACCCTTTTCACATTCTCAACCACGCGATCGTTCTGGAAAGTTCTAGAATATTCCAGGCCCTTTTTATATTACAAATATGGAAACTGCAGCTCCACCATATCCCTTCAACCACCAATCATAACATTATTTTAATGTGTCCCTACAGGTATCCTTAAAGGACGGTACACTAACACGGTGTAATTAACTTTCATTTGGCAAACAGTGGGTTCATTCCGGTTATGACCGTCCTTTGGCAAAAAAGGAAATGCTCTGACATCACAGCTCATTATTTGAATGCAGGGTGCAGAGTGTTAGATTCGACAGTAGTCTGTGGAATGAAGCAGATATTATTTAAGTTCCAGAATTTGAGTATTTTGGTACCTACATTTGTTATTCTTAAGGGTCACTTTTGAAACATGACCGAAAAGAAATCATGGTCATTACACATATTTAAGAGTGTTGCTTTTGTCGCTAGGTTCTCGCCACTCAGCTCCATTCTCTGCCGTTCTGATAGTTTGAGCACCTGATAGGACTCGAAAATAAGTAATCGCAGAAATGAAAATAAAAAGTTTTTATTCAAAAATAGGCAAAATTCATTACATTTTTTTGATCTAAAACTACTGCCGATTCACTACCTGTATAGCCGAAAACTTATCTTAATAAGTCAATTTACTAATCAATCCTGCAAGACTGCACTAGCTGGGTCATGGTGTCTTATTGGCTTTATATGCCGTTAGACCATAGTAATAGAATTAAAACATAGCTACCAAAATATTTATCTTATTAAACTACTTTATGTAACACATACTGTCAAATCTCTCCACAGTTTCAAATACAGGGATCTTAATGAGCATATCAAATAAAGGGTTGGTGTCTATTCATACAAATAAATTAGTTTCCCCATACAATAGACTGTAGTGGACTAGTGTAATATCGTTGAATGAATAGATGCGCAGTTGGAGTGGCTGTGATATTTCCGGGTACGGGATATAGCTATAGGTACCTATTATATACTGGGTGTAACAGAAAGGGGGTATAAAGCCAAAACACAGCGATAGTCCTCATGAAACTGAACAACTTTCCCCAAGGAACATGGGTTCGAACTCGAAAAAAAAATTTAGTCTCCCCATACAAAATGTCCGATCAGCTGATTGCGTAAGTATGGGCGATCCAAAAATTTTTTTCGAGCTACGACCCATGTTCCTTGGGGAAAGTTGTTCAGTTTCATGGGGACTATCGCTGTGTTTCGGCTTTATATCCCCTTTCTGTTACACCCTGTATACGTATGTTTTTGTAATACAGTTAGGTATAGGTATTTAATTATATGGTACTTTTCAAGAGTATATTTCAAGTAAAAAAATAATAATTTCAAAAAGTATTTTTTTTAGAGTATATTTTTGAGTATTTTTCACTTACTAAAGAAAGGCCAAATGAAAGGCATGTATGAGGCGACTGATGAGTGTGGATGAAGCGAAAGAGGTGTGTTTGGATCGAAGCAAGTGGAAGGAAGTGATCTCTGCCTACCCTGGGAGAAAGGCGTGACGGATATGTATGTATGTATGTATATTTCAAAATAAGAGCGAGAATCCAAACATAAACGTGTTTGGATGGTAGCAAGTGGAAATAAGTTGTCTCTACCTACCTTGATGAGAGAGAGACGTGACATCTATTGTACCTATGTACCTATAATATAATTAAAGATGACAAAACTGTGCGAAGCTCTCTCAAAGATTGATAATGGTTTTTATACATTTGCAGTTGAGCCGCCTGCGTGATTTGACTTAGCAACCCACTATGTTTCGAAATCGTGGTAGATCTACAGAAGCAATCGTACACCGCAATTAAAAATTTCATGTCAAATAGCAAAACACAGGGCATCAACCTGAAAATAATTTGTTTAAGTAAGTGTTAGTTAAGTGACGAGTGTGAGTGAGTGAGTGTTTATTGGTTAAGTGACTATCCTGCCTTTATGGTATCACTTATTTCTCTATGGGGTCTGCAGGAAGAAATTCCTTTTAGAAATATGCTGTACCTTTTGTATAACTTCTCTTTTTTCTGTCTCTATGTACTATCATCTTACAATAAACTGTTAAATAAAATAAATGAATAAATATTAGTAATAAATAAAACAGCTCAAATTAAAGCTAGAAATCTGATAAAATAAAAGCAGAAGCTTTTCAGCGTCACTTTCCAAACCCGATTAGACGAGTCAAAAATATCCATCACGCCTGTAATTTAATATCCAACAGGATATTTAGTAAGATATTCCCGATTCCTTTTGGGTGTTACCCAACATTTCTTTCAGCCTGACTTTAAGAGATTTTAAAATCACTCATAAACCGACTAAATAAAATAATCATGTCGGTAGTCTATATTTACAGGCATTAATTTAAAAAGTTGGATTTTACAGTTGTTTTGACAGGGAATTACTCTTTGTAATAACATTGTTTTAGTTTATTTACCTGTTACGATTATGACGAATGACTTCCGATATTTTATCGTACAATGTAAATAAATTACCATAATTCATAAAACGAACCTTGTCTCGCTATCCCCATTGAATATTGAAAAAGAAATACTGGGACCCACCGATTTGGATATAATCTCGAGTCGTGATAGATCGAGACGTACCCGGATATTGTTATTGATGGAAATCAACCGGGTCCCGGATAAATAAGTCGGATTATCTGGATATTTTTAAGCGAAAACCAGGATGAAGGAAATACTAAATGGGTGTTAAGTTTCGGGAAGGTATTTACTGTTTTTTTCATATTGGTTAAAGAATTAATGTATTTTAGCTAAACACTTCAGAAATATGAATAGTAAACCGACGGACGTGCATGTATGAGGTGACTAATGAATGTGGATGAAGCGATAGAAATGTGTTTGGATCGTTGCAAGTGGAGCAAAGTGGTCTCTACCTATCCTACTGTAAAAGATAGATGACAGTTATGTATGTTATCTCTGTCTACCTCGATGGGAGAGAGGTGTGACTGGTATTTACGTGTTCTCACTTGCCATATGTCGTTTTTTATCGGGCAACAATTTTTATAAGTGCTCCGTCACCACAAGTGTAAATAATTTCATACAATATGATCTGCAACTGTAGAGGTGAAGATGAAGCTTTCATAATAAATATACCAGCCAACTCCAAAACTCTCAAAATATTATTCACTTATTCCTTCCGACCGACAAACAAATCATTAATTTTTATCTCTCAACCATTAGATACCATCCAGCTATCAATATTCTCAGATAACTCGTGAAATATCTTGTAAAAATACGGCGTCTATTAAATAATAGCGGTTCCCGTTAACTTGACTGATGGTTGGCGACACCGGGTTATTAATGAACTTAAATTCACAGCCGGCGTTGTAAAAAATGCGATAGGTTCCGCGCCCCTGCTCGCCTTCGTGTTTATATTTCATTTGGTTAGTAGACTTTGGATCGTTCGTTTGTGTTTCTGAATTGGCGACTGGGGTAAGAAGAGCTGGGTATCTTAGATCTTTTGGTTTTATGGATAGATAGTATCAAACGCTAAATTGTCACTTAAAATATTCTATAACATTAGTAGTATAATATAAGTGTGGATCGTGGTCAATGCAGCAAGCTAGTCTCTGCCTATGGGAAAGACGCGATTGTGTGACGTAGTGACGGATTTGTGAAAACTTTTTGTACTTAAAACAGTTTTAAAGATGCAACTATATTTTTTCAATAAACAAGTTCGTCTATTAAATCGGCTACCTCGTATACATCTTTGATTCGTATTCCGTAGACTCAAATTAAGTAAACCTTACCCTTTTAAAACTCAACCTACTTTCCTAAAAAAACCGACACAAAATACTATCTGAGTACAATTGAACCTAACTACTGCCTTCCTCTTTGTCTCGCACGTGAAACAATCGTAAAAAGTATACACAATTTAAATGTTATCCGGAATTAAGCTCGCATCTCCACCTGTACTCCTGAGGCAATCAATTCTCTACCTTTAGAGAAGTGAGCAGCAGAAGGGACATCACTTAATAGGTACAATACTAGTTATTACTTAATAAGTACGAGGTATAAAACCTTCAAGATAGTTTTTCAAATTTGGAATGATGCAAACCGATTTTCAATTGTTTTGATCTTTTGCAAGCAGATAGGTGTAGGTAAGTAGGTAGTTGTCATTTGTTTTTAGCAGTGCGTGTCTTTAGGCACTCCTTTGACTTTAGATAGATGCAAAAAAGATTATTTATTTGCTTATTCAAATACCTTGACGTAGTGTAACTTTTTAACTCAGCACTTACATAAATAAATAATCGAATAACCTAAATATGCAAGACTCTCACTTTCTTAATTATGAAAACGATTTTTTACTAACTTTAGCTTCAATTAAAGTAAGTCCTTACATTTTCCTCACAACCACCCATCCACTCTGCACCGCATACTCTACGGGCTGCACACCTGGTGTTTAGCGTTATACCTCCCAGTTTATGTTTAACCAAGTACCAGGGAAGAAGCACTTCGCTCCCATACACTACTACACTATACACTTACATTGTATTATATTGGTACATTACAAATTACAAGATTGCAGGATTTCTGCAATCCGGGTTGATTGAGTAGCGATTCTCGTTGGGGAGTAATTTGATTTTATGCAGAAAATGGTTTATAATATTTGAAAGAACAGTATTTGAACGCTTATGATTGTTGAAGCTATTCCAAATTTCCAACGATGGGATTCAAGGGTGAGCCCTGAAAACCAGCAATTATTAACCATGCTCGACGACGAGGCGCTAGTGTCTTACTTTACTGTTTCCAGGTCGATGTTTTTCGGGATTGCAATGCTGAGGGTTTCTTTCCTTTTTTGCAAAGAATTGTGTAGTTCATTAATGCAAAGAATTGAATAGCAAATTCTATTCCTTTTTTGCCCTTCTTGGTCTCCTACTTTCTTTTCTGTATAACTTCTATTTTCTTTCCATGATATTACAAAGACAGCGTGTCGTTAGGTCATCCAGCACCTTAATTATGATCTTGTATAAAGAAATTGCAATAACTTATTCATAAAGAAAAAAAGGCCGCCTGTTGCTTCTTATATTCTTGTTTGTGTCTGTACTTTATATCTTTGTGTGCAATAAAGAATATTTGTATTGTATTGTATTGTATTGTAAAGAAATCATAAAGTCAATCTACATGTAGGGCATTAGAATACCCTTGTTACGGACTAGGTAGGTCTCATTTCAGGTAACCTAAGTCCTTCTGTTGACCTAATAACTTAGAATATAGTTCATAGTAATACCATTGTAATGTTTTGTGGTTAGTTTAGGAGCGGAGCGTACAAAATGAGGCCCTAGATAATAACCGTTACCTAAATTAGTTCGAGCTAACAATTAAACTAGTTTTGCCCTGTGACGCGGTTGGGGCGATTATAAGGTAGTGGCGGAGAAGATAGGTGTTTGCTTGGGTTTATTTCTTTGTTTATTTATTGGTAGGTATTTTTTACTCATAATACGGAATAGAGGAGAGTTAGAGGTGTGTTTGAATCGTAGCAAGTGGATGGAAGTGGTCTCTGCCTACCCCAATGGAAGAAAGGCGTGGCGGACATGTATGTATGTATGTGTATGTAATACTGAATCTGTGGTTTTATGTTTCATATAAAATTCAAATTTTCAATTGCCATGTAGTATGGCGACCTTATTAGGTAGTAGTAGGAATTTCAAAGTCGAAGATCCTACGAATGAAATGCGTGTTCACACGAGGCACCCTTTAAAACACTAATGCCCTACAAAATCGTCGAGTAAGTAGTGTTAAGATTTCTATATTGAACTTCAACGTTGGCGATTCAACCGCATGAAGACTAATTACAGAACTTATATTCTCATGATCTTATCTTAAATAGAGATGTCTTATCTAACACATATTATACACATACATACATATCCGTCACGCCTCTCTCGTAGGCAGAGATCACTTCCTACCACTTGCTAAGATCAAAACACACCTCTTTAGCTTCATCCACACTCATCACTCGCCTCACACATATTGTTTTTGTCGGAAAATATCGATAAGATATCTTCTTCTTTCTTTGGCATATGCAACACCAATTTTTGATAATACCTTTCTATTTTAAGCCACAACCTTAATGAATAATGTAATACCAAAGATTCCTCCGCCTGTAACACATCCCGTCTGTTTTCACTAAGAGAGCAGCGAAGTTCGTTCGAGCGGTTAATTTGACCGGCCTAAGTAAACTGTAAACCAGCGATTTGTCGATAATGTCTTGTTAGATGGAAGTGGTCTCTGCCTACCCCGATGGGAGAGAGGCGTGACAGATATTTATGTATGTTTTGTCAGATATCATTTTGATGGGCTTTTGGAAGTATGTTTTGAAGAGATTTCCTTGCTGAGTTGCAACGTTGTTTTGAGCATCGAAACAACCTAAGAAACTTCTCATACATACATCTGCGGTCACGCATCGTTGTTATCGGGGTAGGTTGAACCCACTTCCCCCCATTTGCGACCAAACAAACTTTTTTCACTTGTTTTCTTCATCCAAAAAATCAAAAATACGTTATTCAAAATGAGTGCAGCTGCCTATAGGTACATTTGTTAGTTATGTTTTTGACGTAATTTTTTATATCTAAAACTACTACCCACGTAACAGGTTTCGCTCTAACTTCATTGAAAGAAATCTTAGGTATTAAATTTTGCTTTCTGCTAATCATAAGAGTTCGATTAGTTGCCAAGCTGTCTTTATCTATGTCATATGTGAATACAATTAATATTTATTATCAAACACATAAGTACGGTTGAGAGACCATCCAGCCTTTGCACATGGGCACCTTATTTTATTGCAACGTAAAAGGTAATGTAAAGGTTGATCTCATTTCCACTGTACCGATATCAGAACTATTTTCGACTGTACCTATGTTTGTACCTCACCAAAAAAACTGATACGTCAATTAGTAAGCCACACGCGTCTAGTCACCGATCCATTACAACAAACCTCACATTAATGAAAGATAAAAAGCCTTTGTCCCGAGATTGAGCTATACCCGGTCCTAAGTAAGCAAACGGGGGACAAATACCCGACCGCCCACTGGCCACAATATGGAAATTATAAAACAACAGTCTTCGATGTTAGCTTTGCAGATTTGATTTTTTGATGCAAAACAAATACTGGTAGTTGTTTATTTATAAGTTTTTATCACTTGTGGACACCGATTTTAGTTTCACTTTAACTTAAATGCTAATTACGAGTATACTGATACCTAGAGAGATCTCAGTATTACATTAACATTATATAAGTAGTACTATTAGAGAATCGTATCTATATAGTGTAAGATTATTTGTTGTTCCTAAATAATAATAAAAAGTTGGTTAGATAATATATGGTAGCTATTGCTTTCTTCGCACTACTAAGCGCAGCGTGAGACAGCCTGTCAGACGGACGGACGGTCTAGTGAAAACCGCGAGGTCTCGTTGGATGCTAGTGGCAATGTACCGGTCGTATTGGAGAGCTATTGGAGAGACTAATGCTCAGTAGTAAGTAGCTTTAGTCTGAGATGATGATGATGATTGATGTCGTCCACCAAAACTATTATCATAATTTCTCGCAACATGTATTCTACGTAACGCGTTCATAAGCAATGTCGTAGAGTTTAATTATAATCTGTGCAGTTTTTGCGTCATCCATCACTCATCATTTTATAATATTGCAAACGTATATGAATGAATATAAATACCACCAACACTGCTGCTACAGAACATTAAACGCAATCCCATAAAAAACATTGATATAGCAAAGCTACACAATATACACTCGAAACTTCCCGCCTTAAAAATGAAGAGTTAACCGCCGTCTGACTAAGCGTCCCATCATCCACGAACAATGTTTTGTATTTTTCCCGCAAAGTGCTCACCTTAAGAGGATTACTGGGGGTAAGAGAGGGGGGGTCGTAATTTATCTTAGTAATGGCTGGAGACCACGACCCCGCCCTTTCTGGATCTGCTTAAGAACCGGGAATTTCTTTAAAGCCGTTAATTTTAGGAAACATCGCTGATTTAGGGCTATCGCGGCGTCGGTGACTAATGACGACATTGTCTGGCTGCTGAAGTTTATTTTGTAGGGAATGTATTTGACATTTATATCATCATCATTTTATAAGACTCAAACGCTAGTCGGTGGGGTATCCGCCATTTAGGCATTGATATAGTTGAAGAAAAAAAGTAAGTAGTAAAAGATAGTAAAGAAGAAGCAGCTGGCAATGAATCGGTCGCGCTGGAGAGTCAAAGGAGAGGCCTATGCTCAGCAGAGGGCAGCTATAGACTGATGATGAGATAGTAAAAGAAGAAAGAGGTATTTTTGGATCGTATCAAGTAGAGGGAAGTGATCTTAACTAATACCAATAGGAGCGAGACGTGACAGATATCTGTGTATGTACCTACATATGTTACTACTAAATCCGGTGTATATTAATAAAAGCGTGTTACTTAATTATTTACTTAATTATGTATCTTTAATTATGCAATTTCCTCGGCAAAGGTTAAAGGCCTTTGCCATGACCAATTTCAATATGAACAACGCCATATAAAAATCAATTAACTATTTATAATTGAAAATGTCAATGCTCTTTTAGCACGAAAACATGTGTCAGGACAGACAGTCATAGCTAAATTCTAACAAAATTTCTTTGAAATATGAAGATATACCAGCTATTTAAAAGCTAAAACAAAGACACGAAACGAACTCTAATCCCTGCACATAAGATGAAAGATCGACAAAATCCTGAATTAATTAATTCGAAGAATTGCCTCAAACAAAATCCTACATTAAAAGACATCCAATTAATTAGTAAGAACGGGGATAATAAAAGCTGGATGTAGGTACCTAAATCATATTGATACAAGCGTGGCTTACAGCTAAAGCCTTACAAGGCACTGCTCTGTGGTGCGGTGCGTTTCGTGAGAGGGAGCGGGGGGAATATGGAATGGTATATAACAAAATGTAAATTTTCTAATGTGGTTTATGTTAAATTGTTATTGAATTTAGCAAGATGATTAGCAATTGAAGCTTCAAAGAATTTGTACCCAAACACAGAAAATGCATAAAATGAAGAATTTTTGAAGCTACCCGTTTTGTACTGCTTAGTAGATCTTTCTGATCTTTCTGATCATCTGGAGTATCGCTCTATATGGCAGCGAAACGTGGACAATGAATAAAAAGGATAGAGAAAGACTGGAGGCATTTGAGATGTGGTGTTGGCGAAGAATGGAGAGGATAAGTTGGACTGAAAAGAAGAGAAATGAGGAGGTATTACAGATTGTGGGAGAAAAGAGAAGTTTACTAAAATCTATTGAGAACAGAAGAGGAAAGATGCTAGGACATTTGATACGACATGATTCCTTCATAAAAAACATCATAGAAGGAAAAATTGAAGGGAAAAGGAAGAGAGGAAGACCCAGACGGACGTTCCTAGAACAGGTGAAGGAAAAGGCGGGTGTCATGTCGTATCAAGATGTTAAAAAGAAGGCAGAAAATAGGGAGGGATGGAAGAGGCTCCACCGACAAGAGCTTAGCTCTTAAATAAGAAGAAAGAAAAGTAGATCTTTACGTGCTGTAAGATTTATCGGTGGATTTCTGGCGATTTCATATCAAAAGTTGAGACCTTTAAGGCGTTTAAAATGCATTCGAATTATCTCCCTGTCAATCGTATATTATTTGTAAACGTTTAGGAGAAACTGTTTTCGTGTATAGCTTACACAGTCACAGGTATCACTTTAGTCAATATCACACTACGCTTCCAACTTGAACCTGCATCTAAAAGATGTCTCTTCATTTTACACCAAAAATAAAATCTTTATCCCAGCTTAGGCGGCGGGACGAAGGGCCGCGGCTATAATTTATCTCACTAATGGTTTTAACCTGACATTTGCCCTTTTAAGCGAATCATGGACACCGCCTGTTTATTTCCAAGGGAATTAAAAATGCATTCCCCGAGGAATTTATGGGAATTTATACTCGAGGAACAAATTTCTTTTGGGACGTTTTTTCTGTGAAATTTTATGTGTAATAGATTTTCATGGGTTTTGCTGGAACGAATGTGTTTATAACTCATTCTTATTCTTGTAACGTTTATCTACATAAAATTTAAGTCTTACAGTTATTTATTCGGGAGATGTACCTTTATATTTTTTCAGCTTTTTAAGTACCTATTTATCAAAATTGCGTCTAAACGAATTTCATTACGAAATATAACAATATTACCCCAAAGTCCCCTAAAAAAGACATTCACAAAATATTATCTGCAAATATAAAATGAGACAATAAGATAAGCGGCCATATTGCGCTGTAGGTACTAAACAACGTCTTTAAATCCCGTTTTACAATAACAATTATTAAGTTGCACGGGCGAATAACCGGCAGAGTGTGATAAGAGGCTCATCGCTGCGATAATCGGCAATGACAGCGACTCTTCATCTTGGCCGCATAAACTTTAGCTGTAATGGTCTCTGAAGCATAATAATCGTATAATTTTTATTAAGGAGAGAAGAATGCTGAATTCTAAGACGTGAATTATGGACCTGAGGTAGTCATGTACACATCTACTTTTTTGTTTATCTTTTACATACATACATACATACCTATCTCAAACGCCGAGCGCCCATCGAAATCATCTTATCCTTTACCTACAACTATATTGTAACAGATAAATTCTTTTCATTTTTAAAAGCCGCTTCGCTTCCTGTTTTTCAAGAGTGTTAAAAAAATACTTATTTATTTTTTAACATAAATAGGAACTTACAATCAATTATGAATTAATGACTTGCCTGCTTTTCTTTTTAAAATATGTATTTGTGAAACGGTGAAATACTAAAAACAAAACACTATCTACCGTATATTCAAACGTTCACATTTTGCGATACCTTTTTATCGGAGACAGCCGAGAGGAGAGGCTGTGTGGCTACTAAAAGGGATTTGAAATCGTTTGAATAAGGTTGTTTATTTAAAATTATTATATTTGGCAACCAACAGCTAAAAGACCTCGCGGCAGACCACGAAAAAGGTGGCGAGATGAGCTGCACGCCTTCTTGGATGTCTGGGCAGAGGCGGCCAAGATAGGGAATCATGGAAGAAGAGGAGAGAGGCCTTTGCCAAGCAGTGGAACAGCGATGGCTAGGTAAGATAAGATAATATTTTTGAGGTTATATTTTTGAGACCATTTGGAAAAAAGACTATTTTAAAATCTAGGAGTAAGCAGTGCAGTGTTAGTAAATACCAATAGTTAAAATTTTACAAGCTATTTGAATACTGTCAAGACGTCGTAAACTTGAATTTAATTGTTCTATTCATTTGTCCCCGCCTTCCTCTATAAAACTATTCAGCCAGTCAGAAGTTAGTCCTTTTAAAAGTACTATAAAATGAGAGTAAAATAAAAGGTTCCAGATTTATGTCTCTATAAAATAAGGATTAGTGCTGATGCCATGAATTTGTTTTTGAAGGCTCTGTTTTATTAACCTTTTGATTTTCGCCGACACTTTTCTTCAGTTTTATTTTACACTTTCCCTATTCTTGGGATAATTTTTTTTGTTTATGAATACTTGAAAAATTTAAAACAGGATGATTTTCAGCCTCCTATCGGAATTCAAGATACCTTAAACACGTGTATCTGAATATTTTTCAAAAGAAATTTTCGTGGAAAAACGGAAAAAAAAGTTTTACTTAAGCGCCAAAACACACGGTGAAACGCAACTGCAACGCAACTGAAACTGCTAGTTACTTTTGAGTTGCATCGAAGTTTCTGTGAAACGTTTCAATTTAGTTGCGTCGTGTGTTTTCTAAGGAAGTCTATAGTAGAAACTTAGATGCAACTCAAAAGTAACCAGCGGCTTCAGTTGCGTTGCAGTTGCGTTTCACAATGTGTTCTGGATCTAACACTTTTCCATGGTAAAATTAAGTTATTCATCATCTCGCACCCAAAAAACTCGCACCAAAGCAAAAAAGCAAGGTAAAAACCTGGGTGCGAGTTTTTTGGGTGCGAGATGATGAATAACTCCAAAAATTGATAATAAGTTAGTTGTACTTACTGGAGAGTAAATACGGACGGATAGATGTATAGCGAAGTCGTAATACATACATACATACATGTCCGTCACGCCTCAAGAGTACCCTAAACCCACGGGCATGTATGAGGCGACTGATGAGTGTGGATGAAGCGAAAGAGGTGTGTTTGGATCGAAGCAAGTTGAAGGAAGTGGTCTCTGCCTACCCCAATGGGAGAGAGGCGAAGTCGTAATACGACCAAGTTTTTTGTGTCTGGATGAATACATACATATCTGTCACGCTTCTTCCCTGCTTTGCTACATTAGCTACGATCCAAAAACACTAGATACAAAACAATAATGTTGTTGATGTTAGCCCATATATGCCCCCACCGATAGGCACGAGCCTACTCTCATACAGAGAGTGATTAGGCCGTAATCTACCACGCTGGCCAAGTGCGGGCTAAACAATAATAACTAAATTTTTCTTATGCAACAAATGCACTTAGTGGCCCCACCACTGCACCTTGCACCCTGCACCCGTGCCCCGTTAGACGGATTGTTAAATTCCTCGGCGCTGCACTTTTGTGTGACTTCGTTACGACGAGTGCACATGCAAATGCAACATCTGCAAGGTGCTCGCTTGTTGCTTGTTTTTTTCTTGTTATTAGCTCTTTGGTGTTGTCAGGGTATACTTATTAAATACAGCGTATATATATGTATTTAGAAATATATTTACTTATTTATTTTTATTTTTAGGTAGATCACCTGTTCTTGTAGTTAAAGTAGACAATCTTTCAAGCAAAAACCACTGAACAGATTTTAATGAAACTTTACAATATTGTAGCTTACTCATAACAATTACACATAGGCTATATAATTTTAACGAGAGTGACATTCTCCAAGATATATTAATGCGTACAAAGGTCGCGGTTTGCCTCTAGTTAAAATAAAGAAAGAGATATACAAGGCGAGAGTGAATGGATATGTAGAGCTATTTCTCCAAAGACCTAATTTTTTGTGCGAAATTTTTCTTGAAATTACTCTCTTTAGACGTCCCCCCTTAAGGGGAGGGGTGTAAAAAATATAAAATCGCTCGGACCGTCCCGTCCAGCGGTTATAAATGGCCAGTAATTAGGGCACACAACGCCACAGTTAGGTTTCGGACATATTAAATGTTTGTAACACTTGTTTTAACTAATAAGCAGTTTTGGAAGTAGAAACTATGAGAGTTATGAGCTCATAAGTTCAGGTTTTATGGTTCAAATGGTAGAAAATGTATGATGTAGGATTATGGTTGAATATTTCGAATGTTTCTAGGTTTTTATAATGATTATAAAATAGGACTTTTTACGATCGTTTTCCAGATTAGAGCGATGCAGTTGTACATTAACAACGATAACAATGTATTATAGGAAAGACAGTATTTTTTGTTGTGATTTGAGAGATTTCTAAAATTCTTTTCACATTATATAGGGTGACTTTTAATTAGTGAACGATAGAAAAGGACATGCAATTACTCGTGATAACAAACAACTTTTACTATGGGGCCAAGTTCGAAATCATACAAAAAAAATTGTTCCTCCGTACTATCAGCTGATGCAGTTTGTATGGGGAGTTCAACATTTTTTGAATGATTTCGACCTTGATCCCACAGTAAAAGTTGTTTGTAATCACGAGTACATGTATACCCTTTTCTATCGTTCACTAATTTAAAGTCACCTTATATACTTAACTATACTAGTAAGCTTATCATTTGTTGATAAATACACACTGCTAGGGAAAGGCCCTTCTCTCCTTGCTTTCCGCAGCTCTATTCATCGCCAGATTTTGGAAGTCTGTACTGAAATACAGTTATAAAATTTACACTAAAATATCAACCAATAATCACCAAACCCAAGTACACCCCCACCCTAAACTTTACACTTTTTCCTAGCACGTTATAGTACCGGTCATACCGTTATGGCGCCGGCGGCGCGGCGCTATTTTTTGCACATATTATCCTTTTAGCGCCGCGCACTATATCCTCGAAACGGTATGAGCTTCTCGAATTATGAGCCTTTTTATTATACCCTAGTACCTAGACATACGTTTTTGGTTTCTGAATACGAGTGAAGTGAGTAAGTGTCTTCTTCTTCCTCTCGGCTATACAGGTAGTGAACCGGCAGTAGTTTTAGATTAAAAAAGTGACATCAAAAAAGTGTAATGAATTTTGCCTATTTTTGAATAAAACACTTTTCATTTTCATTTGTTTTTGGGGAATTTTTAAAGCCTTGCTCCTTGTCCTTCTACTTGCCGTGGATATTTCACAGATTTTTGTCGTGTATTCTAGTGTTGGAACATTTTGGATGATAGGCGCTCATAATATGAAAGTAATCGTAAGATAAAAATTTGCCAGCTCACGAAACGTGGTAGCCAGAACAGTGATGTAGTAGTATTAATACTTACCATAAATCACTCGGTAAAACTTACGTAAGTATATCTTTAATTGGTTTATGGTAAGATGCTAAACTCAAAAAGTACGTAGAGGCTGATAGATATCATCATCAAGTCACTATTGTCGGTGGAGTCTTCGCCACTCTGATCTATTCTCTGCCGTCCGTTGAGAATCTGATACAACACTACTTCTATAAGTACAATCTATACATTTTTCTTCTTCTTTTTATTGTATGGTATTTATTTCTGATATTATTACAATAAAGAGGATTTTTTTTATTCTCCTATATATTAAATTATATTTTCAATGGTTTAAATAAAAAAAAATCCATAGATCTGCACATAACACTGGTCGCTACAGCTTCACGCGGCATTCCTCCGCAATTTATTCATACGCCGCCGCCGCGATGCGGTAATAAGTAAAAACTAACAAAGGAGAGAATTATGAGCGGGGTAGTGCTGCTAAAACAATAAATGTCGTTGAAACACCCACACTTTTTGCTTTTTACTACATTTTAGGGTTGTTTTCCACTGTATTATATGTATTTTTAAAGCTATAATTGCCTAAATTCTTTTATGTTAAAGTGTAGTCGATATCCACGACTATTTTGTACTTACCTGCCTCTACATCCAATTTTTCACAAACTTCACGATAGATATCTTCTTGAATAACCTTTTTGATTTTTTTTAAGATACATTAAGGCTTCTCATTTGACTGCCCACTCTGCCGTCTTATATTATTAGTATTCCTCCTACTGATGGCAATATAAATAAATCATCTTTGAAATAAATAATCTTAAAGATTTGTTGATAATAAAATCTAACCAAGTACAAGCTAATCACATCTATCTCAGCTGCTATCCAAGTACTTACATTGTGTTACTACCTTAACATACCCAAGAGCTACGCCATCGCTACGAGAGCGCTACGAATGGTGCTACGACGTTACGCTCGGACGCGGCTACGAAGCTACGATGCTACGCTTCGTAGCAGGAAGGGGTTTGGCCGAAACAGTCGCTGCATCTATTGTTTCTATGAAAATAATATAAATTTTAAATGCATGACGTTATAATATGTAGAGAGAGAATAAAAAATGTTGTTTACCGTATAATTTTATTTACGGTTCCGTACGTTTTATTTCAATATACTTAACATGTAGCTAGCAACTTCTATTTGGTAGGTTATTTGTGGCTATTTTTGGACACAAAGAATTATGTAAGTTCATTATTATTTTTAGAACCGTACTGTCCAAACCAAAATGAAATATTAATTTACCTTTACTAACTTAATTTAATTTAAACAAAGCAAAGTGTTGTCATCAAATAAGTTCAAAAGGATTCCCTTATCCTTTAAAATATAATATTATAATTAATTTAGTTCCATTAACGCCCACAGTGACATATTTTTTATCATAATATTTACCTTTTATAATTAACAACGTATTTCATAAAAAAGCCTTTTTCGTAACCGGATACCATTGAGACTGGATCCGGAAGATATTTAAATTGACGGAGCCTACATTTTTTTTAAATTACTGGAAGTAAGTTATTAATATTTGATGTTAGAATTATGAAGGTTGTTTTAGGGACGTAAGCTTTTAGCAAGTTTCCAGTGCTTTCAATTTAATATTTAGGTACAAAATATTATTTAGAAATGAAGCGATTGCTCCATGTAAAACAAAAACACAGCTAAAATATTTAAAGATGTATATACTTATTATTCCCAGACGGACGTTCCTAGAACAGGTGAAGGAAAAGGCGGGTGTCATGTCGTATCAAGATGTTAAAAAGAAGGCAGAAAATAGGGAGGGATGGAAGAGGCTCCACCGACAAGAGCTTAGCTCTTAAATAAGAAGAAGAAGATACTTATTATTGGGAAGATAATCACATACCAACAGTCATGAAATGAAATGAAATGAAATGAAAATCATTTAATTCTGTAGGTTTTGAAAACACTTAGAATTGGACATTTTTTAATGTTAATGCTAGATTCGCAAGAGCCCAGTTTTCCCCAGAGAAGAACCTAGCAAGAAACTCAAAAACAAAGACAAAGAGTGTAGAGTCAATTCTGGACTCATAAATACATATTCGTCACGTCTCTCTCCCATCGGGGTAGGTAGAAACCACTTCCTTTCTTTCTTTGCTACGATCAACACACTCAAATCTTTTGGTTTATTTTGGATGCTGCAGAGTTAAAAATTTATGTAAAACAAACTACTCGTACTGTGATATTCATGTAAATTACTGTGATAACAAGTTAAGTCAACATGTAATTGTATATAAGAGTCTCGATTTAAAAAAAAAGATATATTGCACATAACGTAGGGCCCTGTGCCGAAGGTTTCTTGCCGTCTTCTTCCTCTCGGCTATACAGGTAGTGAACCGGCAGTAGTTTTAGATTAAAAAAATGACATCAAAAAAGTGTAATGAATTTTGCCTATTTTTGAATAAAACACTTTTCATTTTCATTTTCAATATTCTGGATATTTGTATTCCTCTCAACGGACTCTAAGACCATGTTGCAGGTTGCAATAGAGACGATATTTTTGATAATATTGGACTGTCAGCAGGCAAGTGTTGCTTTTATATGCTTATAATCGAAATGAGCGTGATTATACGTATGAATTTTAAAAAAGCTTCCCTAACTACCGAAGGACCCCAAATTCTTTCAACTATACGTTACGAAGGCGTAACGTGAACAACGTCATCGTCGCGGCCGAAATAAATATACACTATTTTCTTTCTTATTTTCAATAACAATAAACACAAAGAATTTACTTTTTATTTTATTTATGTCTCTCACTCATTTTCTCGCTTCTTTTGTTTATGTTTTTTAGCTATATCGTTTTTTTGTCTTCAACCCGTTTTTTACTTTGGTAGCTTACAAAAAAGCTAAAAATTGTTAATAGATATCATTTACTTGAAAAATATTCTAGAAGGTCTTTGTTAATTGAAATCTGTATCATTAAATTAAATATTATTTTAGCGTTTGGTCGTATTATACCTTTAGTTAGAAGTGCCTTCTAGCACTTCTAACTAAAGGTATAATACAAATATAAAACTGCCACAAAAAACAAGAAACGTATCTTGATCAAATTGGAGACCTGCTAAAGAAAGACCAAGTCAAGAGTACCCTAGCATGTATGAGGCGATTGATGAATGTGGAATAAGTGAAAGAAGTTTCTTTGGATCGTACCAAGTAGAGGGAAGAGGTCTCTGCCTACGCTATAGAAAATAGGCGTGTCAAATACTTACGTATTAAAAAATACATAGAAATATAATCGACTACACAGCCTATAGGCATATTGCGTATTCAATAACCTCTTACACAGTCTACTCTGTCTGTATTCTCGATGGCTTCCAATCGTACCGGCGGCGGTGACAGGATCTCGCCAAAAGATGCATCTGTCTAGCCCCACTGCGCTTCTATTTCCGTTCAAAACGTTATCTTGTTAAGGTAGGTGTGTTTGATGCTGAAAAAAATGAGCTAGTTAATCCTACTAATATAATAAATGTCAATGTTTGTGCTGATGTGAGGATGTTTGCTACTCCTTCATGCAAAAGCTACTAAACAGATTCAAATCAAACTTTTTCTACTTTTTACTATTCAGTTCAAATATATAATCTTTCACATCCCAGAAAAAAAGAACAATAGAAAATCTATTGTGTCTGGGTTTATAATGGGTCAGTGGGATGTGAGAGGTTAATATGCTACTCTTTTTCATCGGAGTAGGCTGAGACAACTTCGTTCCACTTGCTACAATCCAAACATACTTCTTTCACTTCATCCACATTCATCAGTCGCCTCATCTGTGAATGTAGCACGTCGACTTAGGGTACACGTGACTTGGCCTTCCTTTAATAAGTCTCCGGATGTTATTCCCTCAAGTGTTTAAATAGTATCAACTACACGTTCAATAACAAGAAAACCGCCGAAGGTAATAGTTTCCGCCGCGCCGTTCGCCTGATCCGCGGCTGATATCCTGCGACACACGCCGAATGAGTACATTTCATCTTTGCAGCCGACGACGGCAGAAATCAAGTGTTTTAGCTTTATTTTATGAGCCTACTGCAATGGCCTGTAACATTATTTTCTGTGCTGTGTGAATTTTGCGTCCTAGTTTCAAAATACGGACGAAAAAGGGGACGTGAAAAAGTCAGCGATTGTGTGATTATTTATTGTTTACATTTTTATGTTAAGAATATACCTATATTATTTTACCGTTAAAATAGTATATTTTTTTAGCTGTTTTGAGCCAAGATTTCTTTATGAAAAACTTGTGGTTTCTGTAGTACTAGTTTCATGAATGCTTTGTCTAATACTCAAAAATAAAGTTTATTTTTTTAACAAAACATTCGTAACGTAAAAATTCTAATAAAAAGTACCAAGAAGTGTATCAAATAAACTCCCAACTAGCAGCAAAAGAAGCAAAGGGTGTTCAGAGTCAAAGCTCATTGCAGCAGAGGTACATCCTGTAGATAATCACTTCCGCGATTCGTTTTCTAGAGCACCATCTATAAGCCTTGACGCGGTCTGTTCTACGAATGAAACTTTTCTAGGAACTGTGTAGATCTAAAGATAGATGTGTTGTAACTTTTTAAATGGATTTGACCTTTTAGTAAACCAACAGCCATTGATACAATGTGGTTTTTAAATAGATTAAAGATGTTACACGGATTGTGGACAGAAAAGCACATTAGCGCTAAAACACACGGTGACACGCAAATGCAACGCAACTGAAACTGCTAGTTACTTTTAAGTTGCATCGCAGTTTTTGCTATAGACTTCCTTAGAAAACCACACACGACGCAACTGAAACGAAACGTTTCAAACTAGTTGTTAAGTTAATTACGTTATAATTAAGATAATTAAGTTACTTTTGAGCTGCATCGCAGTTTCTGAATTGAAAATAACTGAAACGAAACATTTCAAACTAGTTGCGTCGTGTGTGGTTTTCTAAGGAAGTCTATAGCAGAAACTGCGATGCAACTCAAAAGTAACTAGCAGTTTCAGTTGCGTTGCATTTGCGTTTCACTGTGTGTTCTGGGTTTTTCTAAACAATACTCGTTGAAATGTTTTCAATGAAACAATCGTGTTTGGACGACTGACTGGCGGATTTGTCGCTAATTGATATTAATTGATGATAGTCGCTCGCTGTACTATAAAAGGGTTTTTGAATGTGACAGTTTCTAATAACAAAGTCAATATTGCGATTAGTTTTAACTGTAAAATAAAATAAATTTTAAAAAAGACAGTCGTATTGAAAATCACCTCCTCTTTAGGGTTCCGTACCAAAAGGGTGAAAACGGGACCCTATTACTGAGACTTGGCTGCCCGTCTGTCTGTCTGTCCGTCTGTGACCAGGCTGTATCTCATGAACCGTTATAGCTAGAGCGTTGAAATTTTCACGGATGATGTATTTACCATTGCCGCTATAATACTAAAAATAGAAAAATAAACGGGGGCTCCCATATAAAAAACATGTTTTTTTTTTGCTTTTTTTCCTTGATATCAATAGTGAATGATACGGAACCCTTCTTGCGCGAGTCCGACTCGCACTTGGCCGGTTTTTAGGTTGGATTGTTTTTAGTTTGAAGTCGGTTAATAAAAGTGTAATTATACTTTGCTTTTAAATGTAAACCATTTTTAAATATTCTGAACTATCAATCAAAAAATGTCTAAACTAAAATTAACTAACCAAAACAAGTTATTTCTGTTTCTAATATTATTGTAGTTAGTTATACATTACATGGGCATATTAATTATTTAAACAAAGGCATATAGCGGCGGGAGTTCAGTAACAATGTTGGTTTAGGCGTATTGCCTTGTGAATATAATAGAACAACCATATGTGGGTCGAGGTAATGAAGTGGCCTGTTATTATTTTAAGTTTTCTGTTACGCATAGTTAATTTTTCAACTTTTACTACATACATACATATCAGTCACGCTTCTCTCCCATCGTGGTAGGCAGATACCACTTTTACTAGTTGCACGAGTCCATTAACAACGTATCGTTTGATTCTGTTTTTGAAAATGACAGTTTAGCAAGGTACACTTGTCATGCACAGCGTTTCGTATAAGAGACATTGCAGGCGTAGGCGCGTTTGCGGAGTGTACGCGTTTTTTTCCGCTACCAAAACGCGCCCACGCGTTTGCGTTTTGACAGATAGTTCAAGAGCCTGAGAGCCCTACCTTCCTCACATACGTGAGCTTCTACATCATAATATTTACTTAAAACAGCTGCCATTATGCATGCAGATGCCATAATCACCCATAATGCAGACTAAAAACAATTACCTTTCCTATTAGCTTCACAGCAGTCGAGTAAAAATAAAAATAAAGAGCGCATTTAAATCTCAGAAACAAATTGCACCAAAACACAGGTAGGTAACACTGCGTACATAACATTAGTACCATCCTCTTATAAGCTTATGGTTTACGTTCCATATTTATTTCCTTAGTTATTTGCGTAGTGAAATGCAAATAGGTCTGAATATTCATAACGCTGTAAGCAATCTTGTTGAATCTGCGCAGGTATGACTAACAACCTTACAACACATATTTCGCTACAAATACTATTTGGTAGGAATTGGGGATGCCTTCACGGAACTCTGTTTTATTTTGTCTGATGAATAAAGTTGTTTTTTGGGTAGGTTTTTTAAATAGTTGGTATTATGAGAGTAGGCTCGTGCCCCTGTAAAGGCGATGTTAAAGGGCTGATAAGAAGATATTATGAAAAAGGCTAAATATTATGATCAAGTTAAAAAATATCTGAAGTATTTCGATGGGTGTGGCGCTTAATTTACCATATCTTTTTGGAATACTGCTAATAATAAATTTACTATACATATAGCTGGATACTATACATAATTCTGGATTTTACTATACATACATACATACAGGTACGGATAAAAAATATTGGAATTATTTTTATGGGCTTTAAAAACAAAGTAATAAGAATATGACATTTTTTAAACAGCGTTTAAATTAAGTAGGGACAAAAATATATGAGGTTTTAAACAGCGTTTTATTTAAGGGTCCCGAAATCCCACACTAAAAGCCATGCCTATATATTTCCAGTTACGTCTTATTACGCTAGCAAAACCAGCCGCGAGGGTTAACTAATAAATATGCAAACTTGAGGTACATTTCTAGACAAATCCGTTTGTATAAGGGATGGGTATGGAGTCACAAATTTTGGAGCCCAGGTGTGGTTAATACGAATTTTAGGGAAATATATTACCTATTGGTTTTATGACAGGCTTGTTATGAGCAAGCTGTGTTGATGAGTGCGTATTTTCATTCCGGAGTATGATTTAATTTTGTATCTCTAATAAGTATCTAAAGGTTGTCTATTTTTCTTGCAGCCAAGTCTATTGTTTTCTTTGTCCCAGAGGCAGTTTATATCTTTCTATAGAATACTATACTATAGGTATAATCTAGCCCCACCATTTCAATGAGAAACAAATGACTGCATTCCATAATACCACTTATCCTACTGACGACTTGGAAGGAAGGAACTAGACGTAGGAACTGAGAAAAAAAAATTGAGTAGGTATAAGTTTGTAAAGACAAAGAATCGCAAACCTTAAGTGGCAGTGGGCGGGGCACATTGCTCATAGAACCGATGGACGATGGGGCAGAAAGGTTCTCTAGTGGCGACCACGCACCTGACGACGCTGTGTGGGAAGGCCACCAACAAGGTGGACCGACGACTTGGTTAAAGTCGCTGGAAGCCATTGGATGTAGGCAGCGCAAGACCGGTCGCTGTGGAGATTTTTGGGGGAGGATTTTGTCCAACAGTGGACGTCCATAAGCTGACATGATGATGATGATGACTTATCCTACTTACAATTAGTGCCAGTTTTACCAGCTACAGATAAAATTTATCTGACAGATAAAGCTATGTCTATTTCATAAAACATTGCGTTTTAGATAGAGACAGGTATAAAATATCTGTCCATGGTAAAACAGGTCCTTAGGGTGGTAAACTTAAAGCGAGGATAGGAAGTCAAAACCATTATAGTCAAAGTCAAAAGTCAAAAATATATTTATTTCATAGGCACAAAACTGCTCTTGAAACCGTTACATTATTATATAGGTATTTTTTAAAGCTAGCGCTTGATTCGCAAGGTGCTGTTTCCCCTAGAGAAGAACCTAGAAAAATATTTTAAAAAGTTACTTAATGAAGAACAAATAAGTTAAGTAAATAAAATCATATAGAAACCCCATTCCTGACTCTGACAAACCTCATTTGACCCCATCACAAACGACACGAGTAAGTAAATACGGTTAAAGTGGGCGCGACGGGAATTTTTGTCGGATCGGCGGCGGGGCAACAAATGTAGTGGAAAGATAACAGCCACTATACGTTACGGCATTATGTTGGACGCATTAAAATTTATACCTCACTAGCTTTCGCCCCTTACTGCGACCGGGTTGAAACCCGGGTAAAAAATCCGGTTAATAAAGCGGTTAAAAGTCTGTGATTAGCAGATTGGATTGGAGTTACCTACCTGTTTGGTCAGGTCAAACAGACGTTAGGTAGCTTTTGAGTAGTCTCGTTTGAAAACACCTATCTAACTAAGAAGATTATAAAAAATGTTATTTTTTTAAATAGAAGCCGTGGTAAATAAGACGACTGATGAACGTTAATGAAGCAAAAGAAGTGTGTTTGGATCGGAGCACGTGGAGTGAATTGGTCTCTGCCTGCCTCGATAGGAGAAAAGCGTGACAGATATGTATGAACTGTTAGCCGGAAAATATCTACGCGCATCGTAGCACTAGTGACGCGAAGATGCCGCCACAGATACCCCCCTCTCTCTCTTCTCTCTCGAACGACTGTGTGCGCGCGCGATTAATATTAATCTGTTAAAATCTTAATATAAAAAAAAATTATTCGTTCTAATTATTCTTTTAATACTTAGTACTTATGTATTAGAAAAACACAAGGGGAAAATATGTTATAGGAAACACGTAGAGTTTCTATGAACACTCGTTCACTCTCTATTTATAATATTTTATCACCAATAAGCAATAGAGAAAATAGCGTTTAATTAAAAATCAGTGGTAAGTGAAGTATTGTGATAAATTTTAATTAAAGACTTGGTGAGGCTGCGGTCTCTTTTAAGGCTGTTCGCAGCGCAACCTCTTTGTAAAGCTCTTGCTCCATACTTTCAGACGAACCGTTATGCAAAGTAAAGCGAAGTAACTGTTTTTAAATAGAAATTAGAACGTTATGGCGACTGTTTGCTGAGTAGTTTTAAAGAATAAAAAATATGTAATTGCGCTGATATTAAAACCTTTTTTGGTATCACACAAGAGAAAACATTGTATAAAAAAACCAAAATTGAGAATTACTTTTTTTGGTTTATTTATTTTAGTTTGAAGTCGGTTAAATATTTAGTTAATTTTAAACTTGTTTAAGACTCAAAATTAAAAAAAAAATCAAAATTCAAAAATAATTTATTCGTAGGAAACATTAAATTTACACTTGAATTCGTCACAAAGTAAAAAATAAAATAAAAAACATAATAAAGAATTTAAAGAACCAAAAAAAAAGAAAAACATTAAAGGAGGGAAGCTACGCTGACTTCGGAAGGCAGATTCCCCAGAGAAGAAGCCAGCAAGAAACTCTAGAGGTTGCTCTTTTTAAAATATTATTTACAATCATTTGTTTACAAAGAACAACTTATATATTATGATCGAGTGGAGCAAGAGCATTTACACACCATGCCCTATTGTCATTATTAAATCCTTAATACTATAATACGCTCTTTGTAAAAGAGTCCTGTTGATACAACGTTTAAACTTAGTTTCCGTTAAAATTAGTACATTATCAGGCAGTTTGTTGTAAAACCGTATACAGTTCCCTTCAAATGAATTATTGATCTTAACTAGTCTACTACCAGGCAAAACAAGTTTATTGTTATTTCTAGTATTAAATTTATGTACATCACTATTTTTCTTAAATTTAGATAGGTTTTTTCTTACAAACATTATATTTTCATATATGTATTGACTTGGAACTGTTAAAATAGAGTAGGTACTACCAGTAGGTACCTAACTTAATTGCTAATAAATAAAAATAACCTAAGAAATAAAAAGGATCATTCTAATTTAATTTATCCAAGATTACATCGAACTGCCTTGATCTTCATTCATCATGGCTTCCGGTACTGTGTGACTCTATCTAGCCAATAAAGTTTCATTCCTAAAACATTTTCACAAAATAAAATAATTTTTTTAAGAACATATTTTTAAAACTGCAAAGATTATCCAAAGCGAGATATTAAAGAAATCCTAAAAAGCATTTAAATTCGAGTCAAAGAAGTAGAGGAAACGGAAAGACCATCTGCTAGTAATCAATTAAGTTCGCAAAAGAGTCGACGACTTAATGCATTCGTGGGATTAAATTAAAATATTTTATGCAAGAAGCGTGCAGTTAGCTCTAGGAAATAATTAAACCGACCACAAATCCTAGCTTTCCATAATTCAGTTAAGGTTCTTTACAGACGAGGGGAAATTCGCGAGGGTTTTGATTGGTGATAATAAGGATGAGGACTACATTCGAAAATTCAAAAAATAATTAGTCCCTCTTTTAGGCTATTAAAAAATATTTGAAACACGTTTTTTACCTGATCAAATACATAAATAAATACAAAGATACAGTGCATCAAAGTTACGGAGTGGGGGGTATTGACGTCACTCCTACGTAAAAATCGTACTAAGGTGTGCGGTCATGAGCAACTTTAACCCAATGTTTCTGTGTCATTTTTAGTTTAAGGGAAAAAAGAAAAAATATTCAAAAATAATCTATGTGATGGACGAAAAAAATTTTTTTTGTCATCATGCCCATTATCTAGGATGCCTGGTCTAGGATAAGGTAATTACCACATCATTACAACAAGTTAAGTAGGGCAATGGCCACCTATGCCGGACTGCCACTTAAAGGTCATATGTGTCGGTATGTAAATGGTTTTAAATTCAGCATCAAATCGGGGACTTGTTAAAGAAAGCCACGAGTATAAATCGACGTGCATGTATGAGGCGTCTGATGAATGTGCATAAAGCGGAAGAAGTGTGTTTGGATCGTAGCATTGTCTTTGTGTGTGTCCATGGCCTCCACTGCGTACCAAGGCACAGGGAGTCTTACAATATGGGACTATGTGTGTAACGTTCATTTGTTTTGCTTCAATAGCCATTCTAACATTATGCGTAAGCAAAGATAGCACTAGATATTTTACAATTTATTATTGTGTCTTAAGCTAGTCCCAATCATATGCCTTAGCCCATCAACGGGATCTTAATATCTAACAAAGAAAATCTATTCCCAATTTTAAGTATGTAGACATTGCCAAGAACCTCATATTCAACCAACTATTTCAATATTTGTCTTGTACACACGCCCTTACCCCTGTCTATAATATTTCCATAACTATGAAGTAATTTGCAGAAGTTATTAAGCGCGGATCTTTATTTTAAAACTATTGAAATGCAAAATAGCCGATGTCAGTTTTATTCAAAAGATAAGTTGCGTCGCAATTAATAGGTTATAGAAGATTTGAGAGTTGTGATCAACATAATGTAGGTATACCTACCTTCGTAGGTAAGTAGAGTGTAGTCGGGAGTAGTAACTGGGAAAGGAATCATTTTTGAGTAGGTATAAGTTTGTAAAGTCAAAGAACTGCAAACCTTAAGTGGCAGTGGGCGGGGCACATTGCTCGCAGAACCGATGGACAATGGGGCAGAAAGGTTCTCGGGTGGCGACCACGCACCGCAAGACGCAGTGTGGGAAGACTTGGCTAAAGTCGCTGGAAGCTGTTGGATGTAGGCAGCGTAAGACCGGTCGTTGTGGAGATCCTTGGGGGATGCTTTTGTCCAGCAGTGGACGTCCATAAGCTGACATGATGATGATAAGTTTGTAAATATTTTATAGATTTATTTTGAATGCAATAAGTTTATTTGTTACGACAATAAAACGATTTCATTAATAGTCAAAATGATCTAGTTCCCAAAAAAAACAAATGAAAATCCAAAAATAAAAACGCTGTAAAAACCTCTCACTTAAACCGCCCGAAAAAACACGTAAAACTTATCTCAAAGAACACCAACAAAACTTAATACTTACGTAAAGCAAAAACCGCAGACATTTCCTTCATCAACCCAACAATAAACATTTAAATAAAAGACGGAGTCATCAGACGAATATTGCAATAAAAAACACATCAACTGACATTGCCAGCGTCTGTTCCCATAAAATCTTTCACGACGTTCTCATTCGAAACTATTCAAGTAAAAAAAACTTTAAAAATAAAGTAACCATATAACGTTATCTAGAGTTGAGTGAAGCGTGAGGGTGTTACTCAGTATTTGGAAGTAAAACTATTTAGACAAGCGTTTTTTTTAATAAGTCTCGTTGTTTACATTAATGACATATCAAGAACACGATATTATTTAATAACAATATCTAGTGTATTTAATATCTTAAGAAAAACTATACATGTGAAAATGATATTAAAAATAATATACTCTAATAAATAAAATATAACCACTAAACTAAACTAAACTTAACGTAACTAACACTAATCTGGGAATAACCAGCCCCTGGTCTCTCCCGGTGCAAACGTGCCCATCACCCCAGCTGCGTTTCTACGCTGGATAGCGATAGACTACCGCTGCAGCAGAAAAGACCCGGCGCGGGGTCACAGGTCCTCTCCCTCAGTCTACCAGCTATTATTAAATCAAATACATGGATGATAAAACCTAACGGGATTTCGTTTCTTCCTCTCAGCTATACAGGTAATGAAGCGGTAGTAGTTTAAGGCACGGTTTTTCAATTGTCAGTTAATAATTCTTTAGGAATATTTTATACCTGCCACTGTCAAAAACGTGATGTTTTATGAAATAGACATAGGTTTATCTGTCAGTTTAATTATATCTGATTATTTAAAAACCGGGCCTAAGACAGAATGAGTAAAGTGTAAGTAGGTATCTAGCCTACTTTCCTACTTACCAAAACATGCATAAACATTTTTGAAAACCTCAAATCTCTATCAATAGGTAAAGCAACTAAGATACACCCAAGCGCATTGTGGTGAACACTATTATATCTTTCACTCAATAAAGTGGGAACTGCTTTTCATTTACATTTGCCCGTCCAAGTATGAACTATAAAATGACCCTGCGACTACCCTGATACCCTGAGACTTCGTATATCAATGCCTTTACTGATATAACATGTGATAGATTCGATGGATTTTGGTACTAATGCGTATGCAGTAGTTAGATAAATGAAAAAATTTTCTTTCAAAAGTAAAAAAATAAAAATGTTTTTTAAAACTTAAGTAAAATGTCAGACCAAGACCAAGCAATGTAAATGAAACTATCCCAAACTATCGTAACCCTCAACCAGGGTCAGTCGTTGTCAGTCGGTGTCGGTGTCGGTGTCGGTGTCGGTGTCGGTGTCGGTGTCGGTGTCGGTGTCGGTGTCGGTGTCGGTGTCGTCGTCGGTGTCGGTGTCGGTGTCGGTGTCGGTGTCGGTGTCGGTGTCGGTGTCGGTGTCGGTGTCGGTGTCGGTGTCGGTGTCGGTGTCGGTGTCGGTGTCGGTGTCGGTGTCGGTGTCGGTGTCGGTGTCGGTGTCGGTGTCGGTGTCGGTGTCGGTGTCGGTGTCGGTGTCGGTGTCGGTGTCGGTGTCGGTGTCGGTGTCGGTGTCGGTGTCGGTGTCGGTGTCGGTGTCGGTGTCGGTGTCGGTGTCGGTGTCGGTGTCGGTGTCGGTGTCGGTGTCGGTGTCGGTGTCGGTGTCGGTGTCGGTGTCGGTGTCGGTGTCGGTGTCGGTGTCGGTGTCGGTGTCGGTGTCGGTGTCGGTGTCGGTGTCGGTGTCGGTGTCGGTGTCGGTGTCGGTGTCGGTGTCGGTGTCGGTGTCGGTGTCGGTGTCGGTGTCGGTGTCGGTGTCGGTGTCGGTGTCGGTGTCGGTGTCGGTGTCGGTGTCGGTGTCGGTGTCGGTGTCGGTGTCGGTGTCGGTGTCGGTGTCGGTGTCGGTGTCGGTGTCGGTGTCGGTGTCGGTGTCGGTGTCGGTGTCGGTGTCGGTGTCGGTGTCGGTGTCGGTGTCGGTGTCGGTGTCGGTGTCGGTGTCAGTCAGTGTCAGTGTCAGTGTTAGAAATTGAGCAAAATTGAGCCGTTTCGCGGAAACATCCCTTGAGTAAAACTCGCTACGTTCACACAATAACCATAATTTACGCACGCAGTACAAATAAACAATTTATTAATTTTCAAGGTTGTAGTGTTTATCCGACGTGTAAGTAAATATTTATGATTATGGGCACTCGCCGTCAAAATAAGAGAACGCAGGCAAAGGTTTGGATTAAAACATGCATAGTTAAAGGGTTAAGTCGGAACGCAAGGTATTGTCCATTCGCCACGGTTTTAGGGTTGCTGTATTCTATTTTAAAATGTCATAAAACTCTACTTTGTTAGCTACAAAACTGCTTCTTTGCACGTATGACGCGACTGATGAATGTGGATGAAGCGAAAGAAGCGTGTTTGAATCGTTAATTAAATATACTTAAACGTATAAATAACGTTTGTCATAAAAAAAAAAACATTTTTATTCAGTTTTTTTTATTTTTTTTCATTTTTTTTAGATATAAATAATAACAAAAAAAATATGTTTTTAAATATTTTTTGCGTTAAAAATTGCAGAAAGAAAATCCAACCACATAAGTAAGTAGAAGTCAGTACAATGAAATCCCAGAGTGTAGGTGCGAACCCTACTCCTCAGTCCTCAGATCAACACTACCCGCGCCACGGATCTGAATAATTGAGCATTACAGCGCGTCCTCTACTGACGTCTGGACGTTTAAATCTTGTCCGTTTGCGCCGCTGACCGGCAGCACTGGATACGCTGAAAATACACAAAAGCATTTTCAATTGTATACTCTGTTAAGGGACAAAAGTTTGTTTACAATAACTAAACACATATTAAATTATAATGATGATATAGAGGGGAGAGGGAGGCGTAACAGATATGTATGTATAGCAAAATAATTCTTCTTAATGGTGTCTTGTCCGTTTTGTGCCACTGACCAGCAGCACTCAGGATTCACGTAATTATATTGCAGAGTCAATGAATAGGTATCTGTAAAAGCT
Organism: Anarsia innoxiella; assembly: GCA_947563765.1. Taxonomy (NCBI): domain Eukaryota; kingdom Metazoa; phylum Arthropoda; class Insecta; order Lepidoptera; family Gelechiidae; genus Anarsia; species Anarsia innoxiella. The sequence goes on from OX387392.1 coordinate 588,168, forward strand.
ATATCTTGCGAATCTAGCATTAACTTTAAAAAATGACCCGTTCTAAGTGTTGTCGAACCTACCCTACAGGATTAAATGAATTTTCATATTATTTTCATTTTTTATTAATTTGTATTTTCATATTATTATTTTTTATATTTTCCGCATTGATTCGTATTTAATTGGGTTATACATTGATGTAAAATTTTAATGAGTATACCTTCTTACAGTATATCTAAGTAATTTACTCACAGAGTTCCCTGCACTTACAATACCTACCCACAAAAAGAGTGGTTGCTATTAAGCCCCCGTAATTCATCCTTCGCAAAATTCATTCCAGATAGACCAATTGGCCATTCATACGGTATTACTATCCCATTAATTAAAACGATGATAATTTCCCATTCACTTTGAATACCACAATAAAACCCAGGTAGAGAATATATGCAGGTATTACCAGATTTATAGAAGCGATTGTTCTATGCACCAGGTACATTGATTTATGATAACATTTTAATAATTCCTTTTTATTGGTTCCTATCATTGAATAGCTATAATGTATTAGACAAGCGGAATAGGTTTCAAGTTTTCTATGCAGTCATAATTTTGCGACTTTTGGAAATAATAGATTCAATATTAAATGGATAAAATCACAATTTGTAATCCGATTAAGGATAGGAAGTACTAACCTATTTTTTGTGTGCAGTGTACTTGACAATATTGTTAAGTTTCACCGGGATGTAATCAGTGGTTTTTGCGTGTAAGAGAAATATACTTTTCATACATCCGTCAGCACAAACATTGACTCTATTATGAAAAGTAAGATAGTAAGTAGAATTCTTTATTGGTAGGTTATATTACCTTATACTACTCATAACATGTGATTGTTTAGTATCTCACATATCCTTTATATCAACTAATTTAACACAATTTTTTTAAGTTTAATTGAAGTGTAACCATACGTAACCTAACCTACATTCATACACAAATGTCTCTACAATTTTATCTTAACATAATCTCACACAAGACCATTTTTAAGCAGCCCAAACATATAAACCATAAGAAATATGTAGCAGCCGGTAAGTCAGGGACAGTTCCAAGAAATATACCGAGGAAGGCGGACAGGTTGCTCCAGGAATTACGGCCTCGGGGACTTGAGGCGCATGGAGGCATTCGCGCGCTCTCTAATACGTCCGGAGTCGATTTGGGAAAGGTTATATTGCTATTGTTTCTTCTTCTCGGCTATTAGGTAGTATTAAATACTAGTTTTATATAAAAATATGTCACAACATGTAAATACCTACTTTTATGAATAAATATATTGAATTTTGAATCTTTTGTGTATTTAAAAAACTCGTACGGGTATGTGATCTCTAGCTTGTTTTACGGCAAATTATGTGATTTTTCACACGGATTAAGATTTGTTTTTTTGAGAAAATGTCTTGTGAATGGGTACCGACCGTACATCTTTGAATTTCAATAATGTCGTAAAGTAATGTTGTATAGTACAGTTGCGTGGTTAAAATAGTGGTTTTATACTATCTAAACCACGCATATCGAAACCGCGCCGCGAAATTGCTGCGCTGCTATTTTTAAATAACTCTATTAACTTCCACGTTATCACACTTTACTCCTCAAACAACATATTACACCAAAACACGATAACAAGCCAACAATAACAATCCCCCAATCGAATATTGGTCTAACTAAATAATATCGGTGTTTGTAGTGGTCCCTACTGGAGAGTTGTCTCCAAGTTTTTATTTGCGCAGCGGCCGGGGACCAAACTTCCAGCATATTAGACAAACAAACGGTTTGGTCCATCGACAGTTATATCGATAGGTTTAGGGTAGGAAATCTACGGGTTTTAACGCTTGAGAAGTTTTAGTTTAGGTATTTATTTATTAGAGATTGGAATATCTTTGAAAAACAAAATATCTCTATTGCTTATGTGTTATTCTAATGTATTTACAATATTGTAAAGATTAACAAATATTCTCATAATTAAACATTCTTTCATCAGCAAACAAATTGACATATTAGTAGGATTATTAATTTTAGGCTTTACAGTGGCCTTTTTACCACAACGTGCCCTGCCTATCTAATATAGGCAGGGCACGTTACTTTTTTTAAATTCTCATAAAAATTTTGACACGAAGCCACCAAATTATCACAAATAGTTAGGATAACTTCAAGTATTTTCTCAAAGATGCCAAAATTGGCCTTAAAAAAGAATGCTAATTGATGTGTATTAACTATTTATAGGTTAAGGGTAGTTATTATATTTTATTTATTGTGCATTGTGCGGCTACCTTCGTTTTGGTTAATAAAAGTCAGACTTTGATTTCACATCACCCAGTTAATTTATTCAATATAAACCCATCCATACACACACACACACACACACAAACACACACACACACATATGGACATCATCATATGCACTCATGATGTCCATATTGTCCGCTTGTTTCATAGCCCATTTACTTAGTTAACTGGCTTATAAGTTTAAGTGTTAGTTACACGAGTCAATTGTAAATAGAAAGTTTGAACCTCGTATGTGGAAACGAGGAATCCATTTGAATTATTGAATGTCTAGTTTAGAGTGTATAAGTTCTTGAACGATTCCTATTTTGGGTCTGGACACAAGTCTATCCTGCCTTTATGCTATCACTTCTCTCTCTGTGGGGTCTGCAGGAACAAATTTCTTTTAGAAATATGCAGTACCTTTTGTATAACTTCTCTTTTTTCTGTCTCTATGTACTATCATCTTACAATAAACTGTTAAATAAATAAATAAATAAATAAATAAATAAATAAATAAATAAATAAATAAATAAATAAATAAATAAATAAATAAATAAATAAATAAATAAATAAATAAATAAATAAATAAATAAATAAATAAATAAATAAATAAATAAATAAATAAATAAATAAATAAATAAATAAATAAATAAATAAATAAATAAATAAATAAATAAATAAATAAATAAATAAATAAATAAATAAATAAATAAATAAATAAATAAATAAATAAATAAATAAATAAATAAATAAATAAATAAATAAATAAATAAATAAATAAATAAATAAATAAATAAATAAATAAATAAATAAATAAATAAATAAATAAATAAATAAATAAATAAATAAATAAATAAATAAATAAATAAATAAATAAATAAATAAATAAATAAATAAATAAATAAATAAATAAATAAATAAATAAATAAATAAATAAATAAATAAATAAATAAATAAATAAATAAATAAATAAATAAATAAATAAATAAATAAATAAATAAATAAATAAATAAATAAATAAATAAATAAATAAATAAATAAATAAATAAATAAATAAATAAATAAATAAATAAATAAATAAATAAATAAATAAATAAATAAATAAATAAATAAATAAATAAATAAATAAATAAATAAATAAATAAATAAATAAATAAATAAATAAATAAATAAATAAATAAATAAATAAATAAATAAATAAATAAATAAATAAATAAATAAATAAATAAATAAATAAATAAATAAATAAATAAATAAATAAATAAATAAATAAATAAATAAATAAATAAATAAATAAATAAATAAATAAATAAATAAATAAATAAATAAATAAATAAATAAATAAATAAATAAATAAATAAATAAATAAATAAATAAATAAATAAATAAATAAATAAATAAATAAATAAATAAATAAATAAATAAATAAATAAATAAATAAATAAATAAATAAATAAATAAATAAATAAATAAATAAATAAATAAATAAATAAATAAATAAATAAATAAATAAATAAATAAATAAATAAATAAATAAATAAATAAATAAATAAATAAATAAATAAATAAATAAATAAATAAATAAATAAATAAATAAATAAATAAATAAATAAATAAATAAATAAATAAATAAATAAATAAATAAATAAATAAATAAATAAATAAATAAATAAATAAATAAATAAATAAATAAATAAATAAATAAATAAATAAATAAATAAATAAATAAATAAATAAATAAATAAATAAATAAATAAATAAATAAATAAATAAATAAATAAATAAATAAATAAATAAATAAATAAATAAATAAATAAGTGTGCTAATTCACAATATTCACAGTTGTGTGTCGGCAGAGTGTCAATGTCATTATTTGACATATTTGGTCGTAATCTTGCAAGCTATTGTTTAGCAGAATATCAAATGTGTCAAAAATACCATTGACACTCTGCCGACACATAATTGAGGCTATTTTGAATTAGAAGAGTTGAGCTCCAGTAGGCATATAGGCTTTTGGTGATAGGAATAGGCAATTTTATAAAAGGTCATTATATCTAAAAAGTAGTGATGGGCCGAGTACCAGTTTTACCGAGTAACCGAGTACCGAGTATTACTCGGTTTAAAGTTTAACGAGCCGAGTACTCGGCCGAGTTACTCGGTGTACTTGAAGTAGGTAGAATTGCACGCGAATAAGTTTGGAAGCGAGTGGTGTTAATGGTGTTAAGACCCTCCCTCCGCATCCCGCTAAATATTCGTAATGAAAACAATAATCCGCAGGCATTAATTGGCAAAAAAAATATTTAAAACACTGTTTATGAAACATTTCTCGTAAATAACTACGATATTAGCAGCTTATTACATTGCTCCAGCTGGGCGAAGGCCTCAATGAAGGAATTAGACTATGATTTACCAAGCAGACCAAGTGCTCTCAAGGTAGATTTATTTGCACCGAGTACTCGGCATGTTAACCGAGTTATTCGGCCGATTACGAGTAGTGAAAAAAGTGCCGAGTATGCCGAGTACCGAGTATTAACCGAGTACTCGGCCCACCTCTACTAAAAAGTAACTTAACTTTACTTATTCAAACTTACTCGTGGCAGGACTATTATTGTAAGATTTTTTCACACATGTACGAGTATTATACTATACTTACCTCTACAGTACAATATTTTCGCATTATAATCCGACCCATGCAAGTTGTTCCGCGTCGCTGCCACAAGATGATTTAGTGCCGCCCTCTTTCTTTTTGCCGCGTTATCTTTCCGGCACATTTCGTTTGTTCCGACCTCCGCCTTGTCGAAACTAATGTCGGCTTGTTTTTACGATTGAAACGTTTATTTCTTTTGTTTTTAGGCTGAAAATTTGAAACTAAGTATTTTGTAGAAATGAACAATAAAGGTATTACTGAATAGGTATTTCTTTTCGCTACAAAAACGAAGTAATATGACTAAACAGGGTTTTCATTAAACACCTTACTGCAATTGATTTATTTCGAGCCTTTTATGCTTAGTGATTTGGGGCCCAATTCTACTAATTTAAAATAGCCTCAGTTGTGTGTCGGTAGAGTGTCAATGGCATTTTTTGACATATTTAGTCGCAATCAGTATAAGCCATAGCAGAATAACAAATGTGACAAAAAATTGCCATTGACACTCTGCCGACACACAAATGAGTCTATTCTAAATTAGCAGACTTGAGCTCCAAGTAGTACATTCATAACAATTGCGAAATAAAGACTCACATTGCCAATGAAATAAAAATAAATCGAATTGAACTTCCCCTGAACACATTCTGCATAAAACCCTCCCAGACTGTAAAGGTACTTACTACCTCTCTCAATCCACTTTATAATATGGGATATGGCACTTTTACAGTCTTTTTACTATTCAATATCATTGAATTAAGATAGGATTTAAGTGTCTCTATCTTATAGTATTTGAATTTAAGTATGGTTCATTGGATGGCGACAAAGTTGGTTGGCAGATGTTTTCGAAATAAGTATTGTCTTTTTTTATAAACAACAGCTATTTCATATATTCTTGATAGTCGTGAATGGGTGGGAATTAGGTAAAAGTAGCAGCAAGGAACGAATTAATTGAAAGGGCCTTGGTTTAACACGTTCCGAGCGGCACAGATTTATCTGTACATTCCATTACTGCGTTACGGGTCATTTTAAACCTTGTACTATACAAGAGGTTGTGGCGGCACGAGGCATATTAAACCCCACTTCCCGTAAGAGACAAAAATCCTCTTTTGGGGGCCAAAAAAGACGTAGAGGACGACTTTTGGTCGTGATTATTATTAACATTGAAATAATCTATCTAAATCTGCCGCCGCCCATGGTTAGATTAATTAGTTTAGTTTCTATAAATAAAATAAAATATGGGGTCTAATATATCCCGTATCGCACTGAAGAATGGCAGGTTTACATATTATTTAGTGATGGGAAAAAAATATCGATTTTATTTAATTGTATTCCTTTTATTGGTGTTTTTCATTGAAACATGGTAGGCAATAATCACTGGCAACACGCACTGCTTAAAGACTTTTCGTCTTTACGTCTTGAGACACTGCGGTATTTTGGACGAGAAAATGTTCCGTAGCTTCCCAAACGCTGCCCAGCCGAGCTGGATTCGTCGAGGCACCTCCTTCTCAAAGTTGGACCTACCTAACTGGACTGTTTGTCCTACGTAAACGTACTGGTCAACAACTTCGAGCGCAGAGCTTTCTACTCTTACTGGAGTGGGTGCGACATGAGAGTTCGACATAATTTTCGTCTTCTCCATGTTCATTTTAAGACCCACTTGTTGAGAGGCTCTGCTGAAGTCATCGAGCATTTTTCCGAGGTCTTCCAGGGTTTCAGCCATGACTACGACATCATTTGTCACTTTGTTGCGTGCGCAGCCTTAAATGCGTTGCACAACACTAACCGCAAGAAGCTAGCGTAAAGTGCGGTACGAGGTGCGTTGGGATACGAGGTGTTCGCAACCTCGTTCCGCACTGTGTTACTAAATTATTTGTTCAGTGCGGCACGAGGTCTAACAAACCCGGCGTTAAGGTTGATGAACCATGGAACTAGGAATCAATAGCACATCACAAACTTATAGTTATCTCTCTCCTACTCTGAACCAAATGGAAGTTATGCCTCCCGCACGACAGAGAAGTTCAAGTTTTTTCTTACCGCTACAAAGACGAGACACGGACAGGGTGTTTTAAGCCCTGTTTCGCACTGATCGTGTTAAAAAAATATACTATACAGGGTGTAACAGAAAGGGAGTATAAAGCCAAAACACAGCGATAGTCCTCATGAAACTGTACAACTTTCCCCAAGGAACATGGCGTGGATCGTAACTCGAAAAAAAAATATATTTGACCTCCCCATACAAAATGTCCGATCAGCTGATCGAGTAAGTATGGGCAATCCAAATTTTTTTTTCGAGTTACGACCCGTTTTCCTTGGGGAAAGTTGTTCAGTTTTATGAGGACTATCGCTGTGTTTTGGCTTTATACCCCCTTTCTTTTACACGCAGTATAGCTAGAGCTACTATCCAAAAGTCACTTCCTTATTTCAATTACCGACCAAAACAGTTGAATATCACATTAAAATAAAAAAATAAATTCATATTTCTATTTAACATGCAAAATACTTATGCATACCGTGTCTGGTTGCATTATTTTGTATACTTTGCCCAATTTTATGCTACCGCGCAGCTGTGGAATAGTAACATATGTATATTTTGCAAATACGCTCATATTTGTAGTTATTTAAAAGATTTTGTGTTTTCATGAAATAAAATGTAGATAAGGGGGAAATGTATATAGCATATGCATGCTGTTTGTTTGGTTTCTTATGCTATTTACGTTATACGAATAGCAGCTGTCAAAAAAGCCGGCGGCTGTGGTGTGTACATACCATTATGTTTTAGCTGTCTTAATCATCTACTCATTTCTTCCCAAATATGATATAAAAATCATTTACTTATGGATTTGAAGTATAATAAGAATAGGTAAAGGTTTAATAGATTCAGTGATTAGACTGATTTCAGTATGTAGTCAATTTTAGTTAAATCATTCTTTGAAACTGCTTTTTCAGCACAATTTTTCTGCAGTTTGCTACAAACGTACACAACACAAGCGAACCAGAATTTTTAAACTTAGAGCCTGTAAAAAGCGGTCATAAACCCCCGAGCACACATCCCCAGACAAGATTCAAGGCAAACATTAAAACTCGTAAAAAACTGTTAAAATAAAACACCGAAATTACAACGTTGCTTTTGCTAATTGCCCGTTTTTTGCTTAAAAATAATAGCGTGAACCGCGAGACCGGAGCGACCCCGGTTTCTACTGAAACGGTTTTTGCACCGTTTTCGGCTTTGTCTGTGCCTTGCACATGCTCATAACAGGGTAATGTAAAAACTAACAATAGCTGAGAAATATACGAGCGAAGTCGCAGGAAACAATGAGTGTGGGGTGCTTCCGAATTGCGAGTTATAGTATAAAATTATTGGGTACTACTTTTCGTGGAAATGTTTGCATGCAGCGGAGCGGTTCACGCAAAACATACTTGTACAGTTAAACTCTCTGCATTTTTATAACACTGCAATAAATTGTAAGCCTTTATGGTTTCCTGGAAGGCTTTTCCGAAATAAATACAAATATTAACGTTTAATTTGTTATATTTGTTCACATAGCTATCCAAAATTTGAATTTTTCATTTTGAGTTGTAAAATGTTATTTCAAATAAACATTATATAATACTAGCTTTTACCCGCGACTTCGTCCGCATAAGTTTTTTTGTTTTCTCCCGGCTGTAAGTCCCCCTGCAACAATGTCCAACTATCGCGTTCCGGTCCTCAACTTCACATCAAAATTTGTTCAAAAGCAACCTAAGCACATAATGGATAGCTCCGAATGTTTCCTTAGTAAATATAAAAAGTAAATAATGTAAATCGGTTTAAAATACTACTAACTACCTACCTGCCAACCCCCGATGTTAGATAGTGTGACATCCGCAACATCGTCTGCGTAGGAAGTACTAACTTAATGTAAGTAGTATAATAATGTAGGAAGCTAAAAATAAGAGGCCTTATTACTGTAGTTTTCCCTCGTTGAATAGTAAACAAACTAAGTGAAGGTGTTATAATTTCGGTGATGAACTGATTACCTATCCGTTTCTTTGTCTAAAATGAGTATTAACTTATCACTATGATTGATTCCTGGGCTTAAAGTTCGTATAAATGTATATCTAATTACCTCCTCAAGTTTAAAGCGTAGCTAGTTATGTAGTACTATATTAATTTTGTGGTGTAGGTAATTAGATTTTATATGTATGTAATGTAACAGTCAGTTAAATAAAAAATCGTATACAAATCAGATCAATAGTTTTGGCGTAATGTGATTCTAGACAGAGTTTTAATGTTGTAGATAGGTAGCTTTGTATAGGTTCCTGTGGGAATAAGATATTTTCCCGAAGTAAAAAGTAGTCTGAATTGTGGTACTTTCCTACCCTATAAATTAAGTAGTGTGATGGAATGTCGCTAAGTTTCGATCCAAGTAAAACTGTTAAATAAAGACAGTTGCATCAAAATTTTATCATAAATTCCCTAAATTATGGCGCCTACCTACCCTCTAAGTTAGAAAAGTGATCAAATACTAACTTGAAGTCTTAGTAACACTCAGTTTAAAAAAAAAAACATCAAATTCATTTCAGTAGCTATGGCGTCATGCGCTTCTTGACACGATCACGCTAGATTTCCGCGGGAATGAGGTATTTTCCCACCGTAAAAAGTAGCCTGTTTCCGTGGCTAGGATCCTATCTTTAAATTAACCAAGTCTTATAAAAATCCGTTCAGACGTTAAGGCGTGAATGAGGTAAACTTTTAAAACAAACGATTAAAAATCACTAACTCAATTCAGTTTTCTGCCTACTTCCTACCCCCTAAGTACGATGACGTGATCATTTTGATCTTATATCCGTTTTTAGGTAACCATCTATTACCTTACTAAATTTCATCAAAATCCGTTCAGCCGTTTAGGCATGATAGAGCAAAACTCCCAGCAAAAACCATAAAAAAACACTAACTCAATTCAGTTTTCTGCCTACTTCCTACCCCCTAAGTACGATGACGTGATCATTTTGATCTTATATCCGTTTTTAGGTAACCATCTATTACCTTACTAAATTTCATCAAAATCCGTTTAGCTGTTTAGGCATGATAGAGCAAAACTCCCAGCAAAAACCATAAAAAAAGCACTAACTCAATTCAGTTTTCTGCCTACTTCCTACCCCCTAAGTACGATGACGTGATCATTTTGATCTTATATCCGTTTTTAGGTAACCATCTATTACCTTACTAAATTTCATCAAAATCCGTTCAGCTGTTTAGGCGTGAAAGAGTAACAGACAGACAGACAGACAAACAGACAGAGTTACTTTCGCATTTATAATATTATATAGTATGGATTAGTATGGATTTAGTATTAAGTGCCTAAATATAAAGTTTAATGGTTTTATCTTTGAATAATGACGATCTCCCATACTAACTTTCATCCCTTATTACCACCCCCTTAAGCCGTTTTTTTTTTCTCAAAATAAAAAAATAAAACATAGCCTGCGACCTTTCCTAGGCTTTAGTCGAACTCTGTAACAGATTTTATGAAAATAAGTTCCGGAGTTAGGTGTGGAAGCGTAACTTTGATAGGACTTCCATACGAACTTTCATCCCTTATTTCACGTCTATACAGGTAGATATTTCCAAAAAGCTAGAACAAATATTAATTTATTTAGTACTAAGTGCCTAAATATAAAGTTTCATGGTTTTATCTTCGAATAATGACGATCTCCCATACTAACTTTCATCCCCATTTATTACCACCCCCTTAAGCCTTTTTTCGCGACAAAACATAGCCTATGTCCTTTCTCAAGGTCTAGACAACCTCTCTACAAAATTTCATTGAAATCGGTTCAGTAGTTTAGGCGTGAAAGCGTAACAGACAGACAGAGTTACTTTCGCATTTATAATATTAGTATGGAAGTATGGATTTGCGTAAATCGACCTTACAAATCCTTAAAGCTTATTTTTTAAATATAAAATTTACACATAAACACAATGAAAAATCTTTTTACATATTTTTATTACCAAACAACATAAAAAGCACACACAATAATAAAAATCGTTACAACCTTAGCTGAACTTATTTTTGTACAGTCTCCGCGCCTTTATGGAAACATTATTAATAATTTTATAACTTCCTCAAACAGATATGCATGCGGGCATGTTCAGTTTATGACGTCACGTTCTCCTCGTATGCCTATATGAAACGTAAAACAGGACTCAGCATGAATTCTTTTATGAATGTGTTATGATGGTGAAATTCGTAGCAAAACGTCTACGCTTCGTAGCAAAAAGTCTACGCCTCGTAGCAAGAAGCCTAAGACACGTGCAATAACCACCAATAGGTGCGATGTAAATGATATAAATAAATTATACTATTACGCATATGTTGAATTTATTTATACATTGTAAAACATCGGAATTTAGCTAATTTTAATATGAAGATCGTTTATTCCACAAAATAAATGTATTAAGAATAATAAATAGTAGGACTAATAAAAATTAGAAAGTTCTCTCACTCAGTATATTTATTTATTTATTTATTATAAGATATCCAACAGCAGTTTAGTTTACAAATAATGCTTAAAAATCTTATGAGCTTCAAATATCTTAGCCAATAACAGGATATCATAATTTACTTATACATATAGCGAACCAGTGAGCAAAAAAAAAAGATTGTTTTAGATAACAATTAACAACAATAATTAGTAAATGGACACTGTCAATAAATTTACCTAAATTAAGATTATATTAGCAATACAGTAAGCATGAACAAAACAGTAAGTATCTTCTGACTGTATAATGACGAAATTGGGAAAATAAAATATATCAAAGCAATCGGTAAAGCAGCCTATAATAAGGAATAATTCATATGAGTTTCTTAGTTTTATATTATACAACTAATCTGAAACGACACCCGGCCAGCAATAGTTGCTGAAAGTATATCATAGTATATCATTACTTTGTTTATCTAGCGACTTTTAAAACAGTTTATAATAAAACGAATTGAATATTTATCAACTTTAAAGTGAGTGAGATGATATAAAAGTGTAAAGTTATTCATAGTTTCTTGTCCATAAAAATAATGCTTTTAGCGGAGATGAGCGAAGGATAAAATGTTTATTATTTCAATTTAAATATTCCATAAATACAACTACTCTTTTAGTAACAGGCGACAAAGTGAAGAGAAATAAGAGCTATTGTACACTCGCGGTTACGGTGCCCTTAAGCCTTTTTTTTTTCTTAGCCTGTTTCGTCCCACTGCTGGCCAAAAGCCTCTCCCATGCCTCTCCAAACGCTCCTGTCATTAGCTGCATCCCACCAATCTTTCCTGAATGAGCGTAGGTCTTAAGCCTTTTGCACAATAAAAAATGAAGTGTAGGTATTTATTTGATCTCAATTCGTAAGTTTTACAGCTTTAGCCGCTATTGTACCATCTATTGATAAAAAATATCTGACAGATATTTTATACCTGTCTTTGTCTTAGGGTCTGTTTTACCAGCTATAGATAAAATTTATCTAACAAATAAACCTATGTCTTTTTCATAAAACATGATGTTTTAGACAGTGACAGGTATAAAATATCTGACAGATACATTTTATCTATAGGTGTTGAAACAGGCCTTAAGACTAGTTATCAAAGGTATATCTGTCACTTCAATTTTATCTGTAGACTAGCTGTCCCGGCAAACTTCGTCCCGCCTTAGAATGAACTTTATTGTGTAAGAAAAGTTCAAATTGACTCTACATTTTAGTAAGAAAACATTTGTATGGGAAAAAGAAAAGGTCTGTTTTAGGGCTTTCCCGGCAATTATTCGAATTTTTCTCACCGTAAGAACCATCCTTGGACATCAATAAACATTTTAAAAAAAGAATTAGCGAAATCGGTCCAGCCGTTCAGGCGTGATGCCGTGACAACGGAAAACGGGTTTCATTTTTATATATATAGATACGTGAAATAGCCGCTTAGTGTGGTGTGCTCTTACTATAGTAGTCTACTAATTTAAGTCAGTTTTAACTGTATTAAATCCTATCCTAATAATATTACACCAAAAACAAAAATGTAAAATTCCAAGTCTCGCTGTGTTTTCCTTTCACAGTAAAAAGTTATGAGATCAAATGTCAAACCAAGTCGTATGTACGTATTGCGGTGGTTTTGATATACGCCACCTTTATTTTTCTATAATAAATACCTACAAAGATTTGGCAATCGCATGAAAACAACAAATCACTTTACTAGGTCCCTAGAAATTATGAGCGTGTGGTTCTCCCAAAACAAGTGTGATGCCTTGATTGACAAATTTACAGGCCTGACATTCCTATCTTATATCAATATAGATAGTATGAGACTAAAGTTTTAACAGCAAACTGGTGATCAAACCCGAAGAAGATTTCGTAATAGGTAGACTGCAACAGATAGCATAGAGACGGTTGGTTAGCCATGTAGGTAATCGGTAAGTCATGCGATTTCCAAGTCATTGTAGGTATTTATTATAGAAAAATAAAGGTGGCGTATATCAAAACCACCGCAATACGTACATACGACTTGGTTTGACATTTGATAACTTTTTACTGTGAAAGGAAAACACAGCGAGACTTGGAATTTTACATTTTTGTTTTTGGTGGGATCTCACTTCTTTTTGTAAATAATCCATCTTTTCACCGGCTCCTTTAAGATTTGCTGTACTACATCAGCAACTGATTTTTTAAAGCCCACTCCCTATCCCTTTTGCCCTTTCGTAGAGGCTTTGTTGTTATGAACTTAGACAAGTCCGGGCGGTAAATATTTCTGAGTCGATTATCAGACCTAGTTACTATCTAGTATCAAAGTACTCGTCAAGACAAATCAAACGAGCCCAAACTCGATGGGGTTGCGTCATTTAATTACGGAGTTCCTACGGCCACCTTCCAGCTCTATCATCAGACCCTGGTTACCATCAAGCATGAAAGTACTCATCAAGACGAATCAAACGAGCCCAAACTCGATGGGTTTGCGTCATTTAATTACGGAGTTCCTACGGCCACCTTCCAGCTTCATCAACAGACCCTGGTTACAATCAAGCATGAAAGTACTCGTCAAGACAAATCAAACGAGCCCAAACTCGATGGGTTTGCGTCATTTAATTACGGAGTTCCTACGGCCACCTTCCAGCTCCATCATCAGACCCTGGTTACCATCAAGCATGAAAGTACTCATCAAGACAAATCAAACGAGCCCAAACTCGATGGGTTTGCGTCATTTAATTACGGAGTTCCTACGGCCACCTTCCAGCTCCATCATCAGACCCTGGTTACCATCAAGTATGAAAGTACTCATCAAGACAAATCAAACGAGCCCAAACTCGATGGGTTTGCGTCATTTAATTACGGAGTTCCTACGGCCACCTTCCAGCTCCATCATCAGACCCTGGTTACTATCAAGCATGAAAGTACTCGTCAAGAAAAATCAAACGAGCCCAAACTCGATGGGGTTGCGTCATTTAATTACGGAGTTCCTACGGCCACCTTCCAGCTCCATCATCAGACCCTGGTTACCATCAAGCATGAAAGTACTCATCAAGACAAATCAAACGAGCCCAAACTCGATGGGTTTGCGTCATTTAATTACGGAGTTCTTACGGCCACCTTCCAGCTCCATCATCAGACCCTGGTTACAATCAAGCATGAAAGTACTCGTCAAGACAAATCAAACGAGCCCAAACTCGATGGGTTTGCGTCATTTAATTACGGAGTTCCTACGGCCACCTTCCAGCTCCATCATCAGACCCATCAAGTATGAATTACCATCAAGTATGAATGTACTTCTCAAGATAAATCAAACGAGCCCAAACTCAATAAGGTCGCGTCATTTAATTACGGAGTTCCTATGGCTACCTTCCAATTTTGGCCTTTGGGTGCCAATTCTTCGCCAGATCAGTTACATGTTACCATATTATTGCATTATCACGCGATATACATAATGCATGCAAAATTTCAGCTCAATTGGAAACCGGGAAGTGTGTCAAATTTAACTTGCAAGATTTGATTACAGACAACGCGACAGGTAAAAACTTGTCACGCGCCTGTAACCTCGGTCGTATTAACAAACTTATTTTTGCGACTCTGAAAATGAGTTTCAGTGAAGTTTTGTATAAAGATTTAGTTTACCAACCGCAAATAAAAAGAAGCGATTAACTTATTATTGCAGTTAAAAATTAATATTTTTTAAGTTTTTCCTGAATTTACTCCGTATAAAAACACTACCCTCCAAATTGCAAGGTTATGGGTTTGCTAGAAGTACCTTAGAATTTTGATGATCGGTCAGTGAGTCAGTGAGTCAGTGAGTGTCAAAAGTAGTGAACTTTGACTGGCGGTAACTTTTAAACTATTGATAATAATTGTACGAAATTTGGTACAATAGCTAGTTATAGTATATACTCTCGATTGTTAAAAAAAAAATTGGCTTCTAGCTTTATCCACTAGTAAGCTACAGGGGGGTCAAAAGGGCCTTGAATTGCTTCGAGAAAAGGATGGTACGGCCGTTTTTTTTGGCTCGACTTGGCGGGGGCACGGCCGTGCCCCCAGATTGACTCTACATTTTAGTAATAAAATATTTGTATGGGAAAAAGAAAGGGTCTGTTTTAGGGCTTTCCCGGCAATTATTCGAATTTTTCTCACCGTTTAGACCTACCCTGGACTACGACAAACATTTTAAAACCAAAATCAGCTCAATCGGCCCAGCCGATCTCGAGTTTTAATCAGACTAACGAACAACAATTCATTTTTATTTATATAGAAGATAGATAAATGTAAATGTTTGTGCCTGTGGATGGACGGGTGTGAGGGTTTGTTACTCTTTCACGCCAAAAATACTAAACAGATTTCCATGAAACTTGGCAATGTTGTAGCAGCAGAATAACACATAAGCTACATTATTTGTTTTAGCATCTGAGTAACAATTTAGCTAAATTATTTTAAGATAAGTCTTTTCTAAGATATGACGATAAATGTGTTCAAAGTCACGGGCGGACAATAGTATAAACGTGTTAGGAGTATATGAATATTAAGCATAGCGTCGACGATACTGCAAAACCGCTGATGTACCATATGCAATACCGCGTAAATACAAGAAGTAGCGAAATTGAAATTAGCGCGCCGCGGTTACATGGATGTCATTCCTCCTGCCCGTACAGTCTCCTGTAAAATTTGTCAGGTTGTAGTTACGCAGTATTGCAAATTGTAGATTTGCGGTTTTGCAGTATCACCGACGATAGGTTATTGAGGTAGGTAAGTAAGGAAAAATACTAAAACGTGTAGGAAGGTTATTAAAAGTATATTTTCTTGATTGCTATTATATCAAACAAGCTCTTTCTTTCCACTTACATACAGCCATTCTAACGATCGCGAATGCGAGTAGAAATCAGAATAATTATTGTAAATGATACTCAACCTCAATAAAAGTTACTATAAAAAAAACAGGTACTTTTTTTTTATTAGCTATTAAAATCCCACTGCTGGGCAAAGGCCTCCCCCGCGACTTTCCATTTAACACGGTCTCCGGTAGTGACCCGCCTTTCCCGTGAAAATGCATCCAAATCATCTCTCCACCTTTTTCGAGGTCTACCTCGGCGTCTGTGACCGTCAAGTGGCGCCAACAGGTACTTAAAACCTTTTATTTTTAAAGCGAAGACGAGTCGGTATTATATAGGTATTTATCATCATGTTAGCTTATGGACGTCCACTGCTGGACAAAAACCTCTCCTAAGGATCTCCACAACGACCGGTCTTGCGTTGCCCACATCCAACGGCTCCCAGCGACTTTAACCAAGTCGTCAGTCCACCTTGTTGGAAGCCTTCCCATAGGTATTTAATAATGCCATTATTAAATATTCACATTATTTGAGTAATTTCATAAAAGAAACTTCTACGAGTAATAATATCCCAAAAGTACATTTTTTTTCAGCTTTATGTATCAGACTAATAAATTAAATTCCGAAGAATCACTCTATATCATTAATATGAAGATACATTCCGCGTATTCTGAAATTACAAATAAGCAGTAAGGAATTTAAAAATATAAAAAGAATTGTTTATTCCAGATTGAGTATAAATCGTTGGTGCTGCAAAAATCAAGCTTTAACTCTATGGAATCACGAATCAGGCTTATAACAGCTCCGTTATTAAAGGGGGTGGATTCTGTGAACATTCTACAATATACAAAGGTAACTTTAAAATATAGAATTAGCTTAAGTATATATTGCTGACTGACAATGTTGTGTTCAGTGCGTATTGACCTTGTCCGTACAGATGCAATACTGAATATGAAAACGCACATTTTTTATCATAACAAACGTTGTTGATTTTTTGACTAAAGGTGCGTACAGACCATGTAACATGTTATTTAACTTGTGTTTTATAACACGTCCACACTATGTAACCTTGTTATTCAACATTGCAACATAAAATAATACTGTACACATTAGAATAACAATGCAATATAACAATGTTATATAACCATTGTCGTTTGTCGTTCTTCAGTACAATCCACGCGATCAAAGTTGTATAAC
Source organism: Anarsia innoxiella (assembly GCA_947563765.1). Taxonomy (NCBI): domain Eukaryota; kingdom Metazoa; phylum Arthropoda; class Insecta; order Lepidoptera; family Gelechiidae; genus Anarsia; species Anarsia innoxiella. The sequence continues at coordinate 605,614 of OX387392.1, forward strand.
ATTGTTGTACATATCAATAACATGTTACTATACCATGTTTTATAACATTCAGTGTCCACATTATGTAAAACATGTTATATAACAATGTTAAATAACATGTTATGTTATCACAAAGATACATCGCATGGGTGAAATTGACTATAGTTAGTCGACAATTAAGTTTTTATACATGTACCTACTTAGTAAATTGTAAAAAAGATGAGCAGTATAAATGCAACGTCTTTTTTATTTTATTTTCTACTATCAAAGAGTACCTACATAAACCTATATATCTACACCAGAGTTGCCAATTATAAAATCTCTTTTCTCTCGACCCTAAAATACCCCCCGACTAGTTCAATAAAATTTATCGCAAGTTTTATTAGTCTATAACGGGTTTAACGAGGGCTCAGTATCGCCTAATGAGAGATAACCCACCGTAGAGATAAAGCCTATTCGCGTGCATTGCGAATAAACTGCGTTATAAACGAATTAAATTGGTACTCGGCGAATAAAATAAATTAAAAAGGGTAGGTTTAGGTAAATTGGGAGGTAAACTATGTTTAAAAAAAATATATATATTTTTATATGAAATTGGACAGGTTAGTTTTTTAGTGGAAACCAAATGATATTAAACTACGAGTACTATCTTTTACATACCATAGTACATATCTGTTACGCCTTTCTCCTACAGAGGTAAGCAGAGATCACTTCCCTCCATTTGCTATGATCCAAACACATTAACTATGTAATAAACAAAGTTGAAAGCGAAAGAAATGTGTGGGACCAATTTTTTTTTTCGGTCTATATTTTTTAATTTGCGCTGTTACCCAACAAATGGCTTCATATAAATTGATCTGCCACAGGAGATTGCGATAAAAATCCTTGATAAATACCAACCAGAGAACCCGTGCTGTGCATATTATTCAGAAATGCCTAAAAATAGACACCGTTAATACCACACAAAACAACAAATACACAAATTAATACATTAATAAGTTATCATCTAATCCAATTGTACTTGCTAATTGGCACTTAGCACCCACGTATGAACCCGCGTACAGTGTTTTACATACGAAATGGAATAATAAATGATTAACACATACCATGTGGTGGGAGTTGTATTTGTTCCTTTCATTTATTGTTGCCAAACTTTAGCTAATGAACTGAAATCAGTTTATGCTAGTAATAAATTGAACTAGCGAACATTGTTTGAGGTTACGCCACAGTTCGGTGCAATGTTTTAAACGTGTTTCCCGAAATTGCCACGTTTTGTTGTAATGTGATTTTAGATAGAGTTGAGTTATTTAAATCGGGAGTTGTTTTTGAAATTATCGTGTTTTTTGAAACGTGTTTGTTTTTTGAATGCTTGAAAGTTGCAAACATAATTCAAATTTCGAATATGTATTCTGATCGAGAAGATTTCAGAAAAGTATCTTAAACTTTAGATATTTATTAATTTTTAAATAAAATCTCTTTGCTTAAGATATCTTATTACAGCATTGGCAAAGGTATACGTAACGGCTGCATTCTATCTTGATGGGGACACAACTATGTATGTTTCCAGATAATTGTATAAGTATGTCTGTAAGAATGTTGTCATCTGAAGGTATCGAACCTGACACATTTTTATAAAATCATTAGTCAAAAATTCGAAAAAAATGTTGCTTCAGGAATTTTATTTTATAAACGTACCCAAATAGGTGCTTATACAGAATAAAAACACGTTATATATTCTACATCGAATCACGATCTAGGTCTTAACTATAAACCTAACAATATTATAAGCAAAATCAAGTAATAACAACACATAATCTACTAAGCACAGCGCACATAAATCTTCACATAAAAGCTTAATAATAGAGCGATATTTTTTAATAAAACTAGTTATGCTAATAGCTCTCAAGCTAAACACTGAAAGATGAACTCCGCGTTAATCCACCGCGGTTGGTCCGATGAATTATTTATATAACACCCTCAGATCTAATAAAAATTGAAGATAATCGTCGCTATAATAATTGCATTTTGCTTTATCATCTGTTTTGATAGGTTTCCTTGTATTTCTTTTACACAACACTTGCGCACTTATGTGCTATTTTGACAGTGTTTGGGTTTTGTTTGATCGTCTGATGCATTTTTCTAGGTATAAATGTCTTATTTTTACTTACATTTTACATATATATTTGTCAAGCCCGTCAGGGTGTGTAGAGATCATATCCCTCCACTTGCTACGATCCAAACACATCTCTTTCGCTTCGTCCACATTCACCAGTTGCCTCTCTCCCTTTTACGTGTCTACTGCTTATCAATGGTCTATTTATGGAGACAGCATGAGCACCCATATCGGTCAAAATAATATTGATTGTTTTAAACAATGCTGGTCAAAAAGCTGTAGGGCTACGAAACTTGTAGCTGTGCTACGAGCTCGTAGCCATCGTAGCCATCTGTCAAATGCGGATTTTTGAATTGCCGAGTGTGTATGTAGGACAATATTTTAACTAGCATCTCGATTCAGTTTATAAGGCTCTATCTGCAATACTTATCTGATCTGCGCATAAAACCACAGACTTACATTTTTACATGAAACATGCAAAATTCAACTTTTACACCAAACAATAGGAGTTATAAGAAGTGGAAAATAATAATGATTTGAAAGAATCGCTGCAAGGATTTATTGAACGGTAGGAATTGGTTTTGTTTAAAAAAAAAGTGTTGATTCCATTGTGTTTTGTTTGACTACGTTTATATAAGTTTTATTGCAAGACTTTGCAGGTATTGTCTATGCATTGATTTTCATCTTTTATAATTTCAATAACAGTAAGAATATAATAAATGAAAAGGTATTTCATTGTATTGCTTTGATAGGAATAAGAATAGATACGTAAGCAGATTATTTCCAGTTTATATTTCGAATTGATTTTATTCTTGAGAGAACGCTTCTTGTAGGAAGTAGGAAGATTGAAGTTCTTAAAATATAAATTAAATAACAACGTTTTGAAATATCTTAATGGGAAATTAACTTAAATGCTCAGGCAACTGGATTTCAGTTAATAGGTATACCACAGGTATGCCTACCTGACGACGAGCACGATGCATCTTTTTCAGTAGATAAAGATTCTAAAATTAAAAGTCCCCTTATTTTTAATTGTTTGCAAAAACGATTACAGTTGAAAGTCAATCGTCACAAATATCAACCAACGTTTACAGGGCCGGGTTAGATACACACGGGGGCACTTATATCACCAATTTTATATTATTATTATGATACGCTTTCTACTGTTACAATTGGATATCTTTAAGGGACACCTTTACCCTAAGTAGGCGTCCAATTGCTGATAAAGTCTAAACTAATTATGTTGTAGTAACTACATAACATTACCAATAGGTGCCTAGCTATTTTGGAAAGAGTCGAATTAATGCTACAATCCAAACATTTAAATAGGTATCTCTTTGACTTTACAATGATTGAGAACTGGTATTTATTTTAATCAGTTTCTAATTCGTTTTAATTAATTCTCTTCTTTTCTCGTTTACAGTCTCGCCACATATAGCGTTTTATCAAAAAATCCCTACACACACAACTATGTGGAATATAACAGGGCCACATCGAATACCAATGTTAACCCTAATCCAGCCCTGTCAATAAAACAATTCGATAGTTTTTATTACACCAACGGTTTCAAACGATAGATATAAAGTGACTGCTGCCATTTTGACGGTCGTAAAGAGTGCAGTATGGCGATGACGTGTTATGAACTAATGTATGCGTTTACTGATAAATATTTAGCTATATTGTGTAAAGCGATCTATGGGGATGTACGGGGAGGTATTGGAGAGGCCTATACTCAGCAGTGGGCAGCTATAGGCTGAGATGAAGATGAGGGGAAGATGAAAATGAATTTGTCAAATTTTTGGTTTCATGTGTCGATAATTTATCTGGCTTGGCTACTGATGAATGTGGATTAAGCGAAGAAAGTGTGTTTGGATGGTAGTAAGTAAAGGGAATTGGTGTCTGTCTACGCTGATGGGAATGAGGCGTGCGTGACAGATATGTACCTATGTATGTATGAATGATGGTATATTTGATTGATTTCTTTATTTCGTAAATGCGAGTAATGAAAGGAAAGGGGATTAGAAAGGGGACTTTTTAATTTTCCAGTTGTTGTAACAAAAAAGTGAATTGCGTTTTATGTCAAAAGACCTGTCTAGTTTCATTATAATTGGCCGTTATTTATACAAAATAACAAAAGACAGTGCAGGCAATAGTAAGAACTAATGGGTCTCGGCTGTGGGCGAGAGAGGGGGCGGCGCGGGGGCGGGACGCTCAGTTTTAAATCCATTAGCGATCTAAAATACTACTGCGTGTCTCAGCTTTTCTTGGAACAGGGATGGCACATCCTCATAGATTCTCTATTATTTTATTTTATTTATTTAATTATCTACCTATCAAACCTCATCCTACTTAATTATAAATGTCAAAGTTAGCCGTTAGGGGTGGATGTGAGATTTTTTATTCTTTCAAGCAAAAACTATTGAACAGACTTCAATGAAAACAATAACTTAGATTAGACATCAGAATAATATACATTTTTCAACATACATAGGTATTTTATTTGTGAAGCCTCTCTCCCAACTGGGCAGAAACCACTTCGCTTGCTACGATCCAAACACACTTCCTCCGCTTCATCACCATTCATAAGTCGCTTCACATAGACGTCGATTTAGGGTACCTATTTTCAATTTAGTCTTCTTTTTGTTACATATTTTTGACAGACAGTCTCTAGTTTTGTATACTTAAATTGACTGTTGTCTGGTGACAACCCTACCACATCATAATCTCCCAACGCGACCCGATTAACGTTTTACTCGTGCGCGGCCGTAAACTTTACTCCTAGATAAGGATTACTACGATACGCTGCGGAATCGCTAAGTACCGAGAAATGCTTTAACCTTTTCCCATTTTCTTCATCGGTTTTGTATTTTGAAATCTTAATTACAACAACAGCCTATTTTGTACCACTGTTGGCAAAGACCATTTTGCTCATTATTCAGTTCTATTGTGCAACAATTTTTTTATAGAAAATGTCACAGCTAGTTTCTTTTCACTATTAGACTTGTGAAGCTGATTAATTTTTCAAAGCATAGAAATACAGCGCATAAAGTACTAGGCACCTAGCTATTCTAATAGTATATTGTCAATATTTTTTGCTTGGCAGTGTTCTTGGTTTTAAGGATGTTCAATAAGTAATAAATCCCTTAATTAAACCAGTTTTTTTATCATACTATAAATTTCAACACCACTTTTGACTCTCCCCGTGAAAGATTTAAAAAACCCTCTTATTCAGCTTAAAGTCGTATATGAATATGCATATCAGTTGCCACGGAAGCCAAGAGCCTCTACGTAAAAGCATTTTAAATAATGCGCTTATGTGAGTTTCCTTTTAGGTTTTATTATTTTTGACCGTAACTGAGATAAATTGGTAAAGCTTTACAAGTTGCTTTATGGTGTTATAAAGGTGATTGATAAGTATACGATGTGCGTGTGAGTCGCAGTTAGGTAATGAAATCGTTTATTGATATTGTTGGAGGTAGTATTTAAAGTTACAAATATGAGGTATGATGTAAATTTTAAGACACACAATCGAGAAATCGAGTTGGTATTGATTAGTCAATGTAGAAAGGTACCTAACTAATTAAGAGTAAAATAGAAATTAGTAGTGAGTAAGCAGAGTTTTTTTTCAAGTTATTAGTGATTCAAAGTAATGAAATGAAATGGAAAATCATTTAATCCTGTAGGTTTTGACAACACTTAGGACGGAGTTTTTAAAGTTAATGCTAGATAGTAGTGGAAACAATTAACTTATTGGATTTATTATAAACTGTTGCAGAAAGGACTTCACTAGAAAGATTAGAGATGGGGGTTCTATCAACTAAGATACCGTCGCTTACTGTTGGTTCAAAACTTAGAAATGAGACAACTCCACATGAATCTATTCCAACAGTTGCAAGTTTTGTAAAAATTATGTATCTAGGGTACTTAAAACATATAGTATGCTACAAGCTTATTACAAATACATAAAGTTAACATTTGCTCGAGTAAGCTAAGTGTGTTCCGTCATTGACGTTTACGGGTAAAGTTTTCACTGTCGTTTTAACGATCCCTAAAAGGATTTAACTTTCCCTTGTGCTGTGTTTACATTGATTTAGTAGACTTGATTAGTAATTTGTATTTTTCTGGGATATGCATGAATGATGTCTTGTAAAAAGATAAATCGATTAGATGATTAAATTATTATTGGAATATATACATACATACATACATATAACGAAGGGTCGTTATCAGGGTGCTCCGCCATCGTAGGTACTTTTAATCACTCGTTTATTCGATTTTAAATTCACGTAGTAGGTAGGTAGATACGCGGTAAGTTTGGCACGAAGCGGCTCACGTCCGTTCACCTCAACGGTCCGTAATCGAATCCCAAATTCCCTCCAATTCTCATTATCCAATTTTCACAGTAGGTAGGCTGCCGCTTACAGCTTAGCCAACTTAACAAGTACCTCAATCAAAGCCTCACTCAATCAATCCCAAATAAATTAAAAACTTAACAGTGTTGCCATACTTCGTGCCAACCTTGCCCAAGCTGTCAGCTTGACGTTTCTACTTTCCCAAATGTTCCAATAGATGTCGCCAGTAGCGTCGGTTTACAAATTAAATAATCGATGACGTTACTCGATGCTTCGACACGGCCGTCCTGATGAATCACACGTCCCCGTGTGACAGCCCTGAAAGAGAAAAGTCTAAGGGCAGATTACATTCACTCAATCACAATCGCTTGGTCATACTGACCAGCTTAGAATGAAAGAAATCTAAACTCTTTCTCTCATTTAATTAACATCAAAATAAATTAACAAACTTTACACACTCCAATAACATCATCACCCATCTCTTTATCATCAAGATGATTATTATTAATCAACTAATCAGAATCTTCCATTGAACAATGCTTCGAAAACAAAAAAAATCTTAACTCCCAGTTGAACAATCAAAAATAGACTTTGTTTGCGTAACCTCTATCTAGTTACACATTTCGACCTCTATCCGGTCTAAATCAGCAATGTGTACCTCTGTCCGGTCACACATTTTGACCTCCATCCGGTCCAAATCAACACGTAAACCTCTATCCGGTTACGATTTCACATGCCTCTATCCGGCCACTCTGCATGTAACCTCAATCCGGTTACTGCATCTGGTATCGCAAACAACACAATCGATTAGAAAACAGATCATTCGAGTATTGTTCAAGGAAATTTAATGTACCTACTCATACCAAAATTAAGAGTCAGAGTCACTATCAGTCTCAGATTCCCCCTGATTTATGTCATAGTCAAGAGAGTCTACGTCAGGTACTTTACGTAATCTGTCATGGGCGTACTTGTACGTTCGTGCGGAATTCAAAGCCTGCAACGTGTACCTATCACCGTCAAGAATTTCTGTAACGCGAAAAGGACCTCTGTATTTGGGATCGAGCTTTGTCTGGTTGCGCTCTTCATTCTGTAACAAAACATAGTCACCAACCAAAAAAGGTTTTATTTTGGCTTTGGTAGAGTCAAATCGCGTTTTATCATAAGCCGAGGCCCTTGCCATGTTTTCTACCGCACAACTTCGTACCTGTTCCAGGTCAACAACCTCAGGTTCATCATCATTGGCAACCATGATGTCAACAGGTCTAGCCACCTTACCAATTAACAGCTCGAGAGGACTAGATTTAGTTACTCTGTTCATAGAACAGTTAAGAGCAAGCTGAACGTCAGGTAGAGCGTCTTGCCAAGAACGATTGCTGGTCTCTACTGCAGTTAACATATTTTTCAAAGTGCTCATTACACGCTCTACCTGGCCGTTCGCTCGGGAACTACCAGTCGCTATGAGGTGTAACTTAATATTGACAGACTCGCAGAAGTCTCGAAATTCACGACTGGCAAAACATCGCCCTTGGTCGGCAACCAATCTCGCTGGTGCTCCGAATAGAGCGATACTTGCTTTAAGAGCTTTAATGCTACTCGCTGTGTCAATGCGTAGAGCATGGTATAACAGCACGTACTTTGTAAATGCGTCTATAAGAACGAACACATACTCCTTCTTGTCGTTCTTACCGCTAAGCTTACCAGTAGCGTCAACATGTAGAGTATGCCAAGGTATTGCTACCTTTGGGATTGGGTGCATTTCCGCCTGAACTTTGCCGGAATGAGACTTCGCAACGCGACATGTCATACAATTATCTACGAATTTTCGCACGAATTTTGACATGTGTTCGAACCAGTAGTGGTTGTATACTTTCTCGAGCGTCTTCTCCCAACCCAAATGTAGCAATCCTTCGTGGACATTGTTAACCACTGACCAACGAAATTTTCGGGGAACTATAGGTAAACAACGAGTCTTACCATTCCGTTGTATTTTACGGTGTAAAGTGCCTGAGCGTACCTCGTACGTCTTAGCAATTTCCGGGGGTAGCTTATTGTCATTTACATCCACCAATACCTTTGATAACTCCGGATCTCGTTGCTGCTTCATCCTAAGCCAATTATCGGACAATTCAGCAATATTCACCTGCTTTTGGAGTACTGGGCTACTCTGTAAGGCCGTAACTGTCTCTTCATCACCTTCCTGGATTGTAGGTAAGGGATTCCTTGAGAAGAAATCAGCATGACTCATCCTTTTACCGTCACGGTGAATAATATCGAAATCGAATCCCTGCAGAAAGGCCCACCACCGGTGAACACGTGGGGCCAAATCCAGCTTCTTACGTGTGGACTGTAGAGAACTGCAGTCTGTTACCACAACAAACTTACGACCATGCTGATATCTCCTGAAGTACTTTACAGCATTAACAACCGCGAGGGTTTCAAGCTCGTACGAATGATATTTCGATTCCGCAGGTGTCGTACGTTTGCTGTAGTAGGCAACTGGATGCATCTTACCTCCTTTCTTCTGCATGAGGACCGCTCCGTAGCCGATAGAGCTTGCGTCGGTATGCAGCTCCGTATCAGCATCAGGATCATGAATCATGAGTACAGGCTCATTTGTAAGAGCTGTCACGATCTTCTGTCGAATGACTTCGTGTTCCGGCTTCCAGGTAAACTTACCATTGCCAGATGTAAGAGCGTACAATGGTGCCATCACCTGAGAAAACTGCGGCACAAACTGCCGAAAATAAGAAGCCAATCCGATAAATTGACGTAACTGCGTCACAGTTTCAGGAGGTGGCAAAGCTGTCAAAGCCTGAATTTTACGAGGATTAGGATGTATCTCACCGTTACTGATTTCGAAACCGAGGTATTCCACTTTTTGTTTCAAGTACGCACACTTTTTGAAATTAAGCGTGAATCCCTGATCAGATAAGACTTTAAGTACCACGCGAAGCCGATCCAAAGCCTCGTCGACACTAGACGCTACAATCAACACATCGTCCATGTAGACTATCACATAGGCATTCACCAAGTCACCCAAGGCTTTAATAATTGCACGCTGAAAAACCGCAGGAGCATTCTTAAGTCCGAACGGCATGGTCAAATATTCGAAATGCCCCCCCTCAGGCGTAACAAACGCAGTTCGTTCAATTGACTCAGCGTCGATGGGGATCTGGTGAAAACCTGATGCTAAGTCGAGTGTGGTGAAAAACTTTCCACCGTGTAGCCTATCGATCTGATCGGAGATGAGAGGCAAAGGAAATCGATCCGAGACTGTGTTGTCGTTAAGTTCACGAAAATCTACGCATAACCTAGACGAACCATCCTTTTTCTCCACCAAGAGTATTGGGCTCGCAAATGGGGAAGTGCTAGGGCGAATAACACCAGATTTCAACAATTCGTTGATTTTATCGCGAACTACCTTCCGTTCATCGGGGCTAAAACGATAGGGACGACGATTAACAGTTTTATTCGGATCTTTTAAACGAATTTTCATTGGTTCAGCGTTAGCGGGTGCGGGGGGTATACCCGTGGTAAAAGATTTGTCAAAAGACTCCAATATAGTAACTAATTCCGCTTTACGGTCAATAGGTACGTCCGTGTCAATTTTATTATAATCAATCTCATCGACTTGCTCTATCTCACAAGTAGCAACAATAGGTAGTCGCGTAAACACAATTCTATCAACCGTCATTTGTACACTCAAACCCTGAGCGAGCACCTCGCGACCAATTAAAATATCATGGTGTAAATAATGATCAGGTAAAACATGGAAGCATATCTGAAAACTGATACCATCAATGTCAATCAAGGTTAAAATTTGTAAAGTCGATATCACAGATGTCTGTCCAATACCAGTCATAGTCACAGTATTGTCTATTCTTTTTCCACTAAACTTAGAAGCAATAGATTCTTTAAGCAATGAACACTCAGCACCTGAGTCATAATGAAAAGAAAACTGCTCACCGGAGTGACGTAGCGCTCCTACTGGCGCGTTCACCACGCACAGGTCGACACGCTTCTCACTGGCCGCCTTCGATGTACCGGCAGCAGAACGGCTTCCATCAGCCCGACGTGGACAGCTGGATGCGTAGTGGCCAACCTCTCGGCAGTTGAAACAAGTGATTGTTGAAGCAGACGCCTTGGTGGACGAAGAGGCGGTCTTACTATGGTTGTCCCCTCCACGTTGATATTTAGGCTTAGTATCCTTCCACCTGCATTGATTAGACTTGTGTCCCGTTTTGCCACAAGTGAAGCATCTACCGGTATAACCACTCAACCGTTGTCGTTTCGAGTCCGTAGCATCGTTATCGTCTTGCGACACTTTCCTTTTCATAAACGAAATTGCTTGTAGTTCTTGATGCAACTGGCTACGGGTCTGAATATCTGCGGTAAAGCACAGACGTTGCACACGGGGATCAAACTGCGAGATATGTGCCAGTACAGTCGCAATAGCAATTCGTTTCGTGGACAAATCATTCCATCTTGACATTAGTGACGTCATAATAGCAGCCGCGTATGAGGCGAGGCACTCGTTTTCTTTAGGTTTACTTGCACGCAAATCGACCAAAAATGAGGCAGGAGTAATAGCAGATTCGTTCCTTGCAATAAACAATTTCTTGAAATCTTCCCAAGTTATGCCAGGAAAAGACACAGTAGACAGCCAAGTAGACGCAGCTCCCTTCAATGCACGGCTCAAAGCAATCACTAACGAAGCATCTTCTAGATTTTGGTCCGCCAAACACATATCTACAGTCGTCACCCACGATCGTGCGTCCACATCTTTCTTATCCGGATCAAAGTCGGGTAGGCGAAGATTATTTGTCGGCGTAGGCGCCTTCATCGCACGTATTAACGTCATAAAATTGCGGTTCTGTTGTTCCATCAATCTCATCCATCGATCGTCATTGCTATCCTCCGTCGGCGGTTCGGGCGGGTCGTTACGGTCCAATCCCACTTCTGATAACGAAGGGTCGTTATCAGGGTGCTCCGCCATGTTCACAAAATAATACACCTCGTAGGTACTTTTAATCACTCGTTTATTCGATTTTAAATTCACGTAGGCAGGTAGGTAATTACGCGGTAAGTTTGGCACGAAGCGGCTCACGTCCGTTCACCTCAACGGTCCGTAATCGAATCCCAAATTCCCTCCAATTCTCATTATCCAATTTTCACAGTTGGTAGGCTGCCGCTTACAGGTTAGCCAACTTAACAAGTACCTCAATCAAAGCCTCACTCAATCAATCCCAAATAAATTAAAAACTTAACAGTGTTGCCATACTTCGTGCCAACCTTGCCCAAGCTGTCAGCTTGACGTTTCTACTTTCCCAAATGTTCCAATAGATGTCGCCAGTAGCGTCGGTTTACAAATTAAATAATCGATGACGTTACTCGATGCTTCGACACATACATATATTCTGTCACATCGGGGTACCACGCTCCACTTGCTACGACCCAAACACACATCTTTCGCTTCATGTAAATTCAGTAAAAGTGGATTTAATCAAAAAAGTAAACATTGTTTGGTACCAGGAGACTAAAAGTCGAATAGGTAATATTGAGGCTCTATTACATGTTACTAATGCAGCAAACTTAGATCGCAAAAGATGGTTGATTTGTAATTTTGACGCGATTTCATATCAAACGACAAACTGTTACCGTAGGTGCGTAAGTGCCTGTATAGTTTTTTTCAATTCAATTCAATTCAATAAAGATTTATTCATAGGTAACCCAAAATTACACTTGAATGCGTCAGAAATAAGTATAAAACAAAATAAAAATAAAAACAAAATTATAACAAGTTAACAAAAGTAAAAGCAAATTAACTGACTGAAGCTACGCTGACTTCGGAAGGCAGATTCCCCAGAGAAGAAGCCAGCAAGAAACTCTTGAGGTTGCTCTTTTTAAAAATATTGTTTACAATCATGTGTTTACAAAAGAACAACTTAAATATTATGATCGTGTGGAGCTAGAGCATTTACACACCATGCCCTATTGTCAATAATAAAATCGTTAATGTTATAATACGCTCTCTGACAAAGAGTCCTCTTAATATAACGCTTGAATTTAGTTTCCGTTAAATTTAGAACATTATCAGGCAGTTTGTTGTAAAACCGTATACAGTTCCCTTCAAATGAATTATTAATTTTAGTTAGTCTACTACCAGGCAAAACAAGTTTATTATTATTTCTAGTATTAAATTTATGTACATCACTGTTTTTCTTAAATTTTGATAAATTTTTTCTAACAAACATTAAATTTTCATAGATGTATTGACACGGAACTGTTAAAATATTTATTTCTTTGAACAGGTCTCTCAGGGAATCACGACTATTTAGATGGTAGATGGCTCGAATGGCTCTTTTCTGCAAAACAAATACTGCATGAATGTCAGCAGCATGACCCCAAAGAAGAATACCATCTCTTTGTAATTGCTAGGGTCGTTATCATCCCCGGCCTTAAAAAGAGGTATGACTTTACTATATTTCATAAGATCAGGAAATATTCCTTGATCTATACACATATTGAAAATTTGCGCTAAATGATATGCTATGGTATTAATAATAGATGCGCAGACTTTGACTGACATTCCCCAAAGATCTTCGGTTGTTTTCAAATTAATTTCTTTAAAAGTTTTAATAATACAATTTGGACTAACATGGTGAAATCTGAATTCAGTTTGGCATGTAGGTACGTTGGCTTTGAGAAGAGAGAGTGAGACTAGAGGTGAAGAATTAAGACGCTCAGTTGTTTTGAAAGGAACGTTAGAGAAAAAGGTTTTGAATTCATGAGCCACTTCGGAATCAAAAGAGCACATAGTGCCCTGTTCATTACGCAGAGCAAAGCTACTTTGACGGTTTTTACATTTACCTGATTCAGTGTTAATAACATTCCAAACTGCTTTAATTTTGTTATTAGCTGATTTAATTTTATTACTCAAAAAAAATGATTTTGCACAAATGCAAACTTTTTTAAAAACTTTTGAATAATTTTTAACATAGTTATGAAAGCTATCTGTATGATTATAATTTTTAAGGTCGTAGAGTTCAAAAAGTCTCTCTCTACTTTTGCGAACGCCCTGAGTCGCCTAGTCACTAAATTCAAACTTCATAGCAATTTTTTTAACTTTAAATATGTTATCAAATTGAGTGCTTATTTATTAGTTTATTTATACATAGGCAAAATCAACAGTCTTCAGTGCCCTTAAAGTGCAGACTAGTATAATAAACTTAATCAAACGTCAGCAGTTAGTAAGTCAACTTGAAGGCCAACTTATTCAAATGCAAACGCGCAAGGAATTCGTCTCGAATGTACGATTTTATTCGAATCCCTCCTGATGGGATTAGACAAGTACACTTGAAACTATAGCCACTTGTAATTTAACTAGGATTAGATCGATCCTGTAGCTGATTAGTATGTGGTTTGTTTTTGACCTTTGGTTGATACTATGGAAGTAAATTGAACTTGATATTGGTAGAAGTAATTAAAATTTAAAGCGACCAAACAATAAATATCTTAGTTAGTTTGTTTCTACGATACTTAATAGATTTTTCAAAATTTTGTATTTAGGTACGAGTTTTATAAAAATAGGTAAGTACCTAAGTAAATGGTGAAGTTGCATACAAAATCAAGGCATTTTAAATTGGCATAATGATTCATAATTTTCTTTAGTGATTTTTTAAAAAGTAACCTAACATTTTACAATACCTAAGATTCTATATTTTATTCAATTTGACGGAATTTAATTGAGTATGATATTCGACTAATATGCTTGTACTTAAATAAATACAATTTTCGGGCTGTATAGAGACACTTAACCCATCAAAATTAAACCGAAACTTAACCGTCAACAAGATATCACCCTCGTCAAATTATACCGAAATCATCGCCTAAGGTTTATCTAGACGCGCGTGTCTTGCGCGTTATCGTGCGCAAACGCGCATTGCTTGCGAATCGCGCGATTACAGCGCGGTATCGCGCGGGATGTTGGCTATAAAACAATTAGAGCTGCGTCATAGCGTCTTTGCTTTCGTTTTGAATGGCAAAGAGTAGGATAGTCGTATATTAGTGTAGAAGATGACTTGTTTGCTTAATTTATGGTCTAAAAGAGTTATCATCATCATGTCAGCTTATGGACGTCCACTGATGGACAAAAGCCTCCCCCAAGGATCTCCACAACGACAGGTCTTGCGCTGCCCACATCCAACGGTTTCCAGCGACTTTAACCAAGTCGTCAGTCCACCTTCTTGCAGGCCTTTCCACACTGCGTCGTCCGGTTATCATAGAATGTTGGTAAGCACTAGTAATATTTCAGTAGCTGTGCTGTGTTGATAAAAATTAACAGCTTTGAAGGTTCAATATATTTTTATGTAAAGGTTATGGGGCAAGAAAAAAAAAAGAAATTGTCATCTGATACGACAGCTGCATATCATCGGACTGAAAAGAGGCTGCTCATTTCTTCCTAGTCAATTTTGACAACTAGCCAAATAGACAGAATTTGGTAGTTCGATTGATGAATGTGGATGAAGCGAAAGAACACTACATCAATGTGAGAGATATGTATGTAGGATAGGTATGTAGGTTGTGAAGAGTTTGTAGATAATATTGAAACTGAAAATAAGTATATTTTTTACCGAATAAAAACCAAATACAAAGTTTCATTAGTAATTAACCATCTAGCTAATGAAATCACCGCAATAAACAACAAACAAGCCTCCCGCCTCACCGTATTGTGAACTTGAACTATCCATTATTTGTTACCATTGCCGCGTCTGCTCCTATTTACTCCGTGACGCATATTAATGGCATCTTATTTTAAATCCGGGTGGCGGTTAAGTCGAATCCCGGATAAATTACTTACCCGGTTGTTGGGGGATGACAGTGAGGGATTTTTAGTTTATCGCCCCTGGGCGGTTGAAGATTGTCAACTGTTTTACTCATTAGGGACGTTGTAGTGATTTTGTTTGTGTACCAGTAATTGAATAGTAATTAGTAAGCTAATTGGACAGTATTTTTTGTGTATCGACTAGACCAGGTAGTCCGGCATACAATGCTACGAGTAATTAGACGGTCTTTTTTGTGTATTGACTATGCTAGAGCCTAGATTTAAATTGTACAGATTGAGTCGATTTTTTTTACTTATGTCACAGATAACTAAATAGTTGCGAACGTAACCTATGTCTACAAGCTCAGCACAAGCCTTCTGTTAAGCATAGTTTACCGCCCCTTGCTTTAACAACCGCCCCCTATTCGCCCGATACTGACTCCGGTACTGCAAACCGTATTCCGGACGGATAAGGCGAGCCACGCACCGGGTTTCTTAACAGAATAGATAATGAAGCTCTTTGCTTTAACGATCACTGCTTGACGTTTGGCTGCGAATTTCTGTTAAGATGTTTTACTGGTGTTGTTGCTCTGTGGCAGTAAAGGCTCCTGTATCATTCAAGGACTTTGATTATCTACTGATTTTGATGATATATGGCGTTAGGAGAGATTTGAATAAGTTTTTCTGTACGATAAAACGCGGAACTGTCTATTTTGATATGCATGTTTTTTTTATATTCTGTTAAGCTTACCTACATATGTAAATTATATTATTAACGTTATATGGCCAAATTAATAAGTCTTTATAGTGATACACCTCATCATCATCATATTTAAGAGTTAGACTCTTGTCGGTGGAGTATTCGCCATTTAGGCCTACTTATCCTCTGCCAGTGCCGTGATACACCTATTTATTATAATTTGTTATTTAAAACTATGCCATAAAAAATGAAGTAGGTACTTAAATAATCTTATATCAGAACTGAAATATACGAACTCTATAAAAAAAAGACGAGGCGGCAAAACTTAAAAGACACTTATTTAAACTTCTGTGTATGAGTACCGACTTATCGTAAAACAAGACAAGCGCGTTCCCAAAATAAATTCCAACTAAAACTATATTAAAACCGGAACTGTTTGTCCACCTGTCGTGTCTAACATTTACAGTACATGTCGCATGTCGAAAATTGCCGAATATTGCCGAATGGGGTCGAAATTGAGGCGAAACGTTCGGAATTACGTCTTGAATGGTGTGCTATAACGACCCCCATGGTGACTATTGACACTTGCCTGGTGTAATAACCTCACAAATTTACTCTGAAGCCACTGAGAAAACAAGTTGATGTATTACTGTGTTAATATGATTCAAAAGATGAAATGGTAAAATCATTTATGTAGGTGCCCTTTAGTTTAATATCGTTATCTATTGGTAGAAGACTGAAGGATTATTTTAAGTGGCTGGTGTCAGCTTGTGGACGTCCACTGCTGGACAAAAGGGTACTAGTGGCATGGTAATAACCAACAATAGGTAGCAAACGTAAAACTGAACATACTATATTTTTAGTAATAACTTGCTTACAAGAGTTAAAGTAATATGTGTATATGAGGCGACTTATGAATGTGGATAAAGCGAGAGATGTGTTTTTGGATCGTAGCAAGTGGAGGGAAGTGGTCTCTGCCGACTTTTAATAATCTGAAGTAACTAGTGTGGCAATGTACGAAATAGATTTACCTACAAAATAGAAAACTTCAAGAAAGAATAATCTCAAAACAATCTTTACTTTTCTGCATTCGATATCTATTTAAATAAATTCTCTATTTCACTATTCAAATATCGAAACAATATCCAATATCACCAAAAAACGTCCCGCCGTAACTCGTACATCGGAACTGCTCCTCGATATTGGAACTGTTACTTGTATCGTAACTGTTATCGCCCTGTTAGTGTTCCGGAGTCAATAACAGAGTTTCGTTTGAACGTTTTGTCGTAAAATTCTACGACAAAGACAAGGGTCGTTTGTTACTGTTTGTTGTTCCATTGCTGGCCATCTTTGCAATAATAGAGGGTTGACTTCTCATACTATTGTTTAAATTGGCTGAATGTTACTTGTGCTCTTTGCATGATATTCTAAAAGAGATAAGCGGCTTTGAATCTTGACGTCCATGCTTGGGGCTTAGCAAGGCGGCGTGCCGCGACAATTATCTCACGTCATGCTGTCCTTATCACATTTAAAACTATAGACAGAGACGTAAGCGTGACAAACGCATGACAACGTCTTGTCACGGAGTGCATGCTAAGCTAAAGCACATTCTCACAAACAGACGTGACTTACTTAAGTAGGATAGGTAAACTATTCTGTTACTACTTTATCATCATAATTTCAGCCTATAGCTGCTCACTGCTGAGCATAGGCTTCCCCAATAGCTCTCCAACGTAACCAGGGGGTTTAGCATACGTGCTGCGACAATTACCTCACGTCATGCTGTCCTTATCACATTTAAAACTATAGACAGAGATGTAATACGTGAAAAACGCATGACAACGTCTTGTCACGGAGTGCATGCTAAGCTAGCAGTTCATTGCCACCTGCATCCAACGAGACCGCGCAGTTTTCACTAGGTGGCAGGTGACCGTCCCACGCTTCTCTTGGTAATTAAACTTGAAGCATATTATATTAATAAAACCACAGGAGTAAACAAGCCCAGTAAACAAAAACCAGTAACCCAACATATAAACACGCTGGGATGTAAAATAACCAGTCAGGCGACCCGGTCAAGTTTCGTCCAGTAGAGAACAAGTTTGCCTCAGTCCCCTGCTGTTGATTCTGTCTCCTACAACTTTAATTGCCCCAAGAAACTACTAGGGCGTTCCAGTTGGGATTTTAGTAAGGGATTCTACGCAATTAATATTATTATACGTTTGTGTGAAGTATCCTTTGTGTGGAGTCTGTTTGCGGCTGTCAGTTGTTTTGGTAGTTTTAAAACTTGTTTCTAGCAAATAAGATAGAAGACAGGTGCTTTATTAAAATGCCTCACGAATGCATTTTATAAACCAAATTAGAGTTGCTCGTGACTTCATATGCATTCATACCTAGGAAACCTTATAAACATACAGCTTATCATAATCTGATTCATTGGTATATCAGAATTTATAAGCTCATAAGCATAAAATATTGAATTAAGTGTTTTTTTCACATTTTAAAATAATATATAAAAGTCGATTTAATACAATTTAATACAACAACATTTAATACAACGCAAGTCGTTACAATATTCCAAATAACATTAAAATCTAACCCCTTTTTTACATTAGACAAAAAAAAAACCATTAACTGTTCAATAGGAATACCTATAACAACGTGAAAACGTGAAAGAGTCAAACATACATCCATCCATAACATCACAAACATTAACGTATTCCTATTTCCTACTTACTTCCTACTTATATTAAAGTCGGAAATAGAATACAGAGCTAACATCATTAGAATACAACAACTAGAAACTCCACAGTTGAATAACTGCACCGGCTAAAGTCCCTTGAATTGATACAATTTGATAGGATTCCGCAGAGCGAAGTACGACCTAAGTGGTAGAGTTACAAAGACGCTTACGGGCTCCTCGCAACTTGTAATGGCTTGCGGCCGGACTCCGATGACCCCGAGTTTAAATAATTGTTGCACAAAACGGCATTAAATCTTTAACTGACTTTGTTGGTGGTTGTAACTGGGTTCGTCTTTAATCTTTCACATCTCAGAAAAAAAGAACAAAAGAAAATCTATTGTGTCTGGGTCAATGATTTTTTATAGGTATAGATAGATATGTTTTATGCGCGCACATTTTGAAGACTGTAAATAGACCTATTTAAGACAACTTGTAGCTAGTCTCATCTAGTATGAAGACATTTGGAGTATGATTTGAAGTGCTGTCATTAATGTCATTGTAATCATTGTTCGGCACAGATTTAAAACGCCAATCACTATAAAGCTAACATATCTATACCTATAAAAAATCATTGGTCTGGGTTGATAATGGGTCAGTGGGATGTGAGAGGTTAATATGTTATTGTTTCTACTGTTATAGGTATAGATAAGCTGTAAGTTTTCCAAATAAAAAAATAAAATAAAATGGTTAAGCACTATCCTATTAATTACGAAATTTTTTTGGCGATCTGAGGATGTTTGTTTCTTTTTCACGGATAAACCACTGAAAAGATTTGAATAAAACTTTGCATTATTGTAGTTTACATATAGAGTTTATGTTTACCGAGATATGACGATTAAAGTCCACACCGATCACCGTATTCGTATCAGCGTAGGTACATATCAAGCCCCGTATCCAGTTGTGGATGCCTTGTATCTTCACGATAACCTTTGATGATCGGACATAGGACGGAGCGTAGGTACCTATCATAGTAGCGTTTCGAGATGCCGTATCATGACTCCGTCCAATCTTGATTTAGTTTTCATCTCTAAATAAGAACTAACGAGTACCTTAGTAGGTACTTGTTTTTAAATGAAAGCTAATTTCATTAAACACTATGAAACCCACTCTTTCCTCGAGCCATTAAAAGCAGGAAATTAAAACATATTTTTCCTTAACTTTAAAGACCTTGAAAGAAGAAGAAAAAATGAGTAAATCTTTTCGCAAACATTACTGGAAAGCAAAGCAAAGCTAAAAGAAACCAGTTTCCTCGCAAAGTAATTTACTTCACAAAGAGACACTTATTAATTCTTCGCCTCTAACCGCATCTAATATTTAGAACTAATAAAGAAACTTTGCCGCATAAAAAGTTGGCTCAGAAGTGTGAAGTTTGTCGCAAGTGGTCCCGTGGGGCACCAATTGACTTTTAACAACATGAATATTCTACGAGTGATAGGTACTGGTGTGTGCACAAGTGTTAAACTAGTAATTATAGTTATTATGTGGTAAAATAATTAGGGAAAACTGGAAGCTAATTTTATTTGTTCTAGAAGAACGAGAAGAAATTGATCAACTCACCTTAAAAACCAATTAATAGTATAATCCACCTTTTTGACGACTATCAACGTCCGAAATTATCAAACTACAGGAATTGATTTGTATTTCTATGTTGCTTTGTTTACGATACCTATCAGCAGGGGAAAGGGTTTTCTATTTTTGATATTCCACAGCGTAAACCTGTATGAAAATTAAAATAACGTCATATTTATCTGCATTTGTTTGTGTAGGTAGTTTTAAATTTAAAATAGTTCCGTTTGAAAAACAAAACACTAACTTCTTAATTTAAGAGCATTTAAGAGCGGGCCACACCTGACAGAGCGCAGTAGAGCATTTTTGATTGTCATATTTTATTATCGACATTGTTCTCATTAGAATAATATTCAAAATTACTTAACACAACAAATGATCATCGAAGCATCTAAGCGGCTACACACACGTCCTTATTCTGGATTACATTTTTAAGTACATCTGCACTCACCAGTCCTTACACATTACATAATGTCGGCGTCCAAAGTATCCGACTGCATTCACTTCGTCCCTTTACATCTCAAAGGCGGGCAATGCAGTTGGGACTCACTACTTAGGAGTAGTGTTAGGTTCCATATTCAAATATAAGTGTCTACTAGACCTAACTGGTCGGATGTTGGTTTTTTTACTCTTCAGACCGCGACTCTTTTTAATACTTCCCTTTAATAACTCCATAATAAATCTGTAAGTTTCTAATAATAAGTAAGTAGGTATATTTATTAACATCTTTCATTCCCCTGTCCCATCAGGGTAAGCAGAGATCACTACCCTTCATCTCATGCACGTCGGTTTTTAATACTTAATCAAAAGTAAAATAGAAAGACTTCATGTTATTTAACATTTAATAACATCATCAATTTAACATTATGTTGTCCCTTTAAACTAAGCCAATGATATTTTTTCTAATTACAGAAATTATTTCAGTTTTTTGATATCCCATGGTCAGATTGACAACCGATCTTTTTGTCTTCGGTCCAAAGTCTCCAACGGTATAAATACTGGGTATAACAGAAAGGGGGATAAAGCCGAAACACAGTGATAGTCCTTATGAAACTGAACAACTTTCCCCAAGCAACATGGTTGGTAACTCTAAAAAAAAATAAGTTCTAAACACTAAAACACGCCTACGGATAAACTGCGATCTTAAAAGTGAGAAACAAGAAATTATTCTTGTCTTCTTACCTACCCAATAAGTGCACAGACGAAGCGATTTTCAGAGGATAGCCATGGTCGTATGCCTCTTTGCCTTGATATCAATTTACGTGCAAGTGTGGAAACTGTAATACCGTAATAGGTACATAAATTGCGTGCAGGCAACCGTTATTATATGGAGGCATACGACCACGGCTATCCTCTGAAAATCGCTTCGTCTGTGCACTTATTGGGTAGGTAAGAAGACAAGAATAATTTCTTGTTTCTCACTTTTAAGATCGCAGTTTATCCGTAGGCGTGTTTTAGTGTTTAGAACTTATTTTTTATTTTACACTTTTTAGTTAAACCAGTGGTATCCTACTGCTATCTACCTACCTACTATAGAACACATACAAACACATATATGACAACTACTCAAACTCCTACTCAAACTACTAAAGCTAAGGAACATTTTCTCGTCCAAAATACTGCAGTGTCTCAAGACGAAAGTCTTTAATCAGTGCGTGTTGCCAGTGATGACCTATGGCATAGAAACGTGGTCCTTAACAGTGGGCCTCATAAGAAGGCTCAAGGTCACCCAAAGGGCGATGAAGAGAGCTATGCTCGGAGTTTCTCTGCGTGATCACATCAGAAATGATGAGATCCGCAGAAGAACCAAGGTCACTGACATAGCTCGAAGAATCGCAAACCTTAAGAGGCAGTGGGCGGGGCACATTGCTCGTAGAACCGATGGACGATGAGGCAGAAAGGTTCTCGAGTGGCGACCACGCACCGGACGACGCAGTGTGGGAAGGCCTCCAACAAGGTCGACTGACGACTTGGTTAAAGTCGCTGAAAACCATTGGATGTGGGCAGCGCAAGACCGGTCGTTGAGAAGATCCTTGGGGGAGGCTTTTGTCCAGCAGTGGACGTCTATAAGCTGACATGATGATGATGATGACTCAAACTCCATTTACATTTCCAATCTGTCTTTTAATCTCAACATATTTTACTTGAAATCATCCGTGACTTCGTTCACGTGTTACAGAGTCTTCTACACCGCAGTTACTTTTCGTGGTGGATAGAATACAACGTGATAATAAAGGATAACAATCCTAAAATATTGCAAATTTATTTATAGCATAACACTGAAAAAACTAGATAAAAATCTGCTCAACACTTTCCTTGTCCATGGTAAGTATCGGCTGCGCCCCCCAAGCTCCCCCACATAGTGGCTACTTTGTCCACAGTATAGTTCAGGTGGTGTTTTATTATGGCGGGGGCAGCGCCCCCCATATCCCCCAACATAGTGACTGCTTTGTCCATAATACAGTTCAAAAAGTATTTTGTTTTATTTTCGCGGGGGGCTGCGCCCCCCAAACCCCCCTACACAGTGACTACTTTGTCCATAGAAGAGTTCAAGAAGTATTTCATAATATTATTTTGGCCATAAATTACTTTTCCCCTATACATTGTTCGTATGAGTATGAGCTCAAGAAGTCTTTTATTTAATTCCAATCTTCCCTTTTAAGATACGGTCTAAAAACCAAATTCACTAATTCAACTCATGATTATAAACAACTTTGCATATTGTTTTTTTCCGTATGAAATACATTACTTATTTGCTGTGTGCAAAATGTTACAGGACCGACAATTTTTGAATTCAATCAAAGTTGGTTCCGTAGTAAAAATTGTAGGTAATTTAACTTAAAACGAGCAAAAACAGTCAACATAATTCTAAGGAGGCCTGATTTGGCAAGCTGTACCTAATCAGTAGTTTCGAAGTAATTTATGATAGAAAAGACAATACGTAAAAACACACATTTACAAGAAAAACCGCGCGTAAAACCTAGTGATATATATATTTTTGGAATGTACTCGCTGAGCCCTTTCATTTGATACCCCACATTTTATCCTTTGCAAAATTTCATATTTTTCGTCGCGACTTTTTGTCCACTAGTTTACAAGCAAATCCGTACGCAAAACCTAGTGAATATATATATTTTTGAAATGTACTCACTAAGCTCTTGAATTTGATACCCCACACAAAACCATTTTCAAACTTTTATTTTTTTCATCGTGACTTCTTGCCCACTAGTGGGCAAAGTATTAAATTTATTGCAAATCTATATAGCCTATGTCACCCGCCGTATTATAACAAATCTTTTGACACCTCATTCATTAAAATCGGTTTAGTATTTTAGAAGTTACGGTGGAACATACATACATACATACATACATACAAACATACATAGACTGCCAAACACATTACACTTCCTTTTGGCTTTGCCGTAGTCGTGTAAAAAAAAATTCGCCTTCCCATACAAACTGTCCGATCAGCTGATCGAGCAAGTATGGGCGATCCAAAAAAAAATTGCGAGTTACGACCCATTTTCCTTGGGGAAAGTTATTCAGTTTCATGAGGACTATCGCTGTGTTTCGGCATTATACCCCCTTTCTGTTACATCCTGTATAGCCTGACTTCCTCAGCTTCCTTACTTGATCTATGTTATTTAATCCGTCAGCGCTTGCACACGAGGCTGACTACCGTTAACCGATAGCGAGACCGAAGCGTGACCGCTGACTCACAGTAAGTATATAAAGGATACTGACTGTAGGTTCAACAAACTGTTAAAGTATAACCTAGTTTCCGCTGCGAATTCGACTGGTGTTTTTATAATGTTTTAATAGCGAGGTCTTTGCGGCCTAAAGTTGATTTAGCAAAGGTAAAGTCACTCGTTATGTGGTGCCGAGTTTGAATAGCAAAACTTAAAATATAAAGTAGACTGAGTATTTCAGTGGGGTGTATTTTAATCTCACTAATATTATAAATAGTTTGTGGAGATGGCAGGATGGATTTTAAACCGACTTTAAAAATAATAACTATCCAGCCAAAAAAACTGAGGTTGTTCTTAATTCAGCTAAATTTTTGTTACGTACTCTTCTCTAAAACCACTGAATAATGATTGATAAAACTTTTCAATCACACCTAACAAATAGGCCGTAGGTATTATTTAAACATATGACATCAAAATATTTTTTAATTATACGACTATAACAGCTGTCTACTAAAGCTTAAGAAAGCTAGAACACTTCTATACAGCTATACAACTTTTGTATAAAACCCCGCAGCCTCTCGCGTCAAAACCCTCTGAAAAGATCCGTTTACTTGTTTTGTAAACAGCAGTTCCTTTAATGTCGACTAATTAAGATTTCCTTCCTTATCTCCCGATGATTCTGTCACATTGTTTACATTCTTCATTTCATTACGTTTTCTATTCCTTCGGTGGAGTCAACAAAGGATCGATGTCGTAAAAACAAAGAAATGAATTTATACATACTTACATAGTTACATACTTACTCGTATCTGGCTTTTTCGCATCAGGATGTATCTTTAATGTCGAATAGTTTTGTTGAATGTAAATTGTGAATTATTTTATCCTATTTTTATTTTATTTATTTATTTCAATAGTACAGCCAAAAAACATCACCAATACGGAAGACTATCCCAAATCGATGATGTTATATTACTAGACATACTTTTACTTACACAAAAAATAAAACTCTAAAATTAAGTACTTACTTAATACCTAATTGAGATCATAATTGAGATCATTTTCGGTTTTCTTACCAATAAAGTACGGTATAAAGGACTAGGTACCTAATTTAATAGGTACCTAGTCCTTTACACAAAATGATTGATGGTTAAAAATAACTGTAGGTACTCTCAAAATGAATATCTACGAGTCGGTATACAAAACTATCGGCTAGTTAACTTTGTTTCTGTGCAGAAGGCATGGAATGTTAAAGAATTTTTATTTAATTAGATTCTATTTTCGTACCCACATCGTAACTTGAGTCGGTATTAATTAAATAGCACCATAAACATTTCTTCCTTCTAATCTGTCCCCTCTCTATGTTGCATATTTGTAGTATAAAATAAACTTCGTGTCATCCAACTCCCA
This sequence comes from Anarsia innoxiella, assembly GCA_947563765.1. Taxonomy (NCBI): domain Eukaryota; kingdom Metazoa; phylum Arthropoda; class Insecta; order Lepidoptera; family Gelechiidae; genus Anarsia; species Anarsia innoxiella. The sequence continues at coordinate 630,984 of OX387392.1, forward strand.
AAGTTATTCAAAATCAATTAAAATTTGATCAAGAAAGTTGTTTTTCGATTCAACTTTGGCGCATTGCTCAGCGAAATAAGTTGGCGAACATTTTGAATTATTGGGCGATGTTTGCTAAATACGAGGGATATAGGAAGTTTTAGTAGGTTTATTTTGATTAAATATACTTTGATTAGCCGTAGTTACAAACATAAATATTATATAGTATTATATATAAATAGTATGACATGATTCCTTCATAAAAAACATCATAGACGGAAAAATTGAAGGGAAAAGGAAGTGAGGAAGACCCTGACGGACGTTCCTAGAACAGGTGAAAGAAAAGGCGGGTGTAATGTCGTATCAAGATGTTATAAGAAAGCAGAGAATAAGGAGGGATAGAAGAGGCTCCACCGACAAGAGCTAAGCTCGTAAATTAGAAGAAGAAGAAATAGTATGTCTGTCACGCCTCTTTCTTTTCAGGGTAGACAGAACATTTCCCTCTACTCGCTACGATCGAAACATACAAGTATTTCTTTCAATAGTACCTACATTATATATAGGTAGTTATACATATTGGCTTCCCTAGATTGATAGTCAGATACTTGCAGTAAATACTTAAGTATTCTAACGACGAATTGACCAAATACATTTCTATGTATTTTAGTTCTCGCAGATTCGAATTTTGGGCAGTAAACTATACTGTCTTTTTGAAATACGTAAGCCATAGTAACAAAAATTAATCTCTCATAATAGCATCATTAAATAAGAATTTAGTAAAAGTATATATGTATTAAAAAAAAGAGATACTACTTAGTTGTTACGTAGGCGTTAATTTGATAAGAGGGACGCTACTGCCCACTCGTCCTCCATTATTAAGATAATATAACATTTTTTACTAAGATATGACTATCTATTAGACTATCTATTTATATTCTATTACAATATTAAGCTTCAAGCCGGCTTCTCTCTCGCAATATATGAAATTGTAACCGCTAAGCGTATGGTCTCCACAAAACTATACAAGCTCAAGTTTTGCCATATTGCGGTTACGAGAGGCATCTTACAACAAGGAAGCACACTACAATGGACTTTGTTCTTGCAAAATTACACTTTTAAAACTAAAACTGGTTGAAACGTAGGTAATATCAATTAATTATGTTTAGCTGTGTGGTGGAAACACTTCCAGTTCCCCGTGAGTGTCGTATGTGGCTTAAAGATTCAAAACAACGACAGTGTTCCTAAATATTACTATACAAGCATTATATACTTCCTTTAGGATCGTATCGTCTTTCTAACGAGATATTTATTGAATACCTAAATATAGTAAACAAAAGGAGTTAACACCGCCTTTTCCGCTCTCCACAACATACAAACAGCCATGAAAGACGTAGTTATGCGGTTTACAAAATAAAGAATTAGGCTGTTATAAATCTCTTACACAGTTAGAAGTGTGACGCGTTTTGACATTAGGTTACGGAAAATTTACTGCCACAAGTGGTAAGTGTTTGTGTAGTTAGAAATAGACTGGTCTTTATTACACAACGTAGGTACGCATTATGACAGCTGCTATATATAAATAATTACGATTAGAAGCACTCTTGTCACACGCGACGCGGATCAAAAACCTTGGTCACTGACATCAAAAATAAAAAACAATCCCCAATCCAATCCACTCCACCATCACTCAACACAATGCCCAAAGTTTTTCCACTGAGAAATTCAGAACGCAACTAGCAAGACTCATCTGAATAATTTCTGCGCTGCAAGTCGGAGGCAGTGCTCTCAAAAATGCAATAAACGCACCTCGCGGACTCGCTCCGTACTGCAAATGTTATGCATTCTGCATTAGATGGGGCATTCTTGCAACAACGTTGTCTGAATATTGTCGGGGATTTGATATTTAAAGTTTGTTTTAAAGATAATTTGTTTGTTTGCTTTTGTGGACTGAGAATTAGGCCTTTACACTCATACGAGTACACACATAGTCAGCACCCACTTCGAACCACTTGCTACGATCCAAACACACTCCCTTCGCTTCATCTACATTCATCAGTCGCCTTTACATTTTTTATCGCGCATTTATACAAACATTATTCCTTATCATTGATTTCATCGATTACTTAGTAACAATTAAGGCTTTATGGACTATTTAATTTAACTTTTTATAATAACAATTTTTTTTATGTAACTGATCATTCAAGCAGTAACAGACATTCTAATTGGTTTATTTTATGATTTGGAATATTGGATGTTTATTCCAAGAATACTTATCTGATTATATTCAAAAGCAGAATTTTGCCTTCAAATTCACAAGTCACAAAAATCAGTTTCAAATAAATTCATCTGCAAAAAGGTAAAAAACTTTACAAAAAAAAAACTTCGCGGAAGCTAAAAAAAGAAACTTTGAAAAGACATCTTAAATAACATTTAAAAAAAGAATGCAAAAATTAAATTCATTTTTCGAACGAAACCGTTTTCCTTATCTCGGCGGCGTCCCGATAGACGACAGCCATAAAAAAAAGTTGAGAGAAAGGAGAAAAAAAAGAAAAAAATCTCGGAAACCAGTTATCGGAAAGTAAAAAGAAGTTGATATTAAAACATGACCGAGGCTGAATGTGGAATGATGAATTGTTAAAATTCCAATGGCCTGGTACAATTTTATAAGTCAATTTCTCCAATAGCGCCGTACCTATGGGAAATTATAGAGATGACTCTGGTGCGGTGTACGTAACTGCCTTCGTTTGTCTGATGGAGCCGCAATTTATTACACTTTTGTGTATTTTAGCTTTCACTTTATAGTGCTGAAGAATCGTTTAACTATTTATTGTCTTTGGTATCAATACAAGAATTCTGTACTTTCTTTTTTAATGAGTACTTGTATTGACGAATGGTTGAACCTTGATGAAGAAGAAGCATGACATATATGTATGTATTTGTTCTTTTATATTATTTTCAAAACTGGGGAACATTTCCTATATAGGTACTTATAGGTATCAGTCACGCCTCTCACCCATCGGAGTAGGCGGAGACCACTTCGTTTCACTTGTTACGATCCATACACACTTACACCGACATGTATAAAGGCGACTGATGTATGTGAACGAAATTAGTAATTAGACATCTTAAATAAACTAAATGTCACCCCACACACGACAGCCCCCTCAACCTCCCTTAGCACTCAAACTTTTTTAATTTCACTCAAAAAATGGTTCATCCCTCCGGAATTTGCGTTCCGGCAGAGTTCTGCTCGTTAAAATTAACAATGAAATATTGGAGGCTGATTAATGGACGTTCCTTAACTTGAATTTTAAGTTAACCCACAGATTGGAGTGATTTTAATCTAATTTCTGAATCAATCGGTGGCCCGTCGTCGTTGGGATTGGTGGCTGTTAAAAATGTAATTATAAGTTGTTACAAAGTATCACTTGAGTGGGAAAATTTTCAACTAAACTGATAAAAATGGCAATAAAATTATTTGGTAATAATTTTTTCAGGATAAAATATTATGTGCTACAAAGAATCAAAATCAAACGAAAAATGAAACATAAATAACATTTAAAACAACATAAAACATGTGCTTACCTATTTAATACGATATAAGTTATTATCATAATTAAAACGATGCATCTTGTGGCGCTCTTATTAAATATCACGAGTGCAGTATAGCAGTGCATTTTATAGGTACTTAAATATAAGACGTAAAAAAAGCAGCAACCAAATTGAGAATCTCCCTTTTTTGTTGGTATCTTCTTAGTTTGAAGTCGGTAAAAATTAGTGAGCGTCGTCGCTCTAAAACATTTCGCCTTTTAAAAGTATACATTTTAAAATAATCATAGATATTTTAAGCAGTTTATTGTTTATTTTTGGAAACTATAAAGTACCTATCTGAAAATAGACCCTAATTTATCCCAAAAATAAATGATAAAACACGAAAACGACTAAAAATTAATCTAATTGAAAACCTTTTAAAAACGTCAAAGATAAACAAATTAGAGAACATCAATTCGTCGAAAGATAAATTCGATTTTGTCCAATTATTACTTTGAGTCGGAAGTTTGTGAGTCGTCATCAAAGATTAAAGATCAAACATAAAGGGTGATCATTTAGAATTAATTGCTCGACGGGGGCGAGTGAAAAAACGCAATTAATTTCTTTCGCAGCATTTTTGAACAAATGGAAAGGGGTTAGAGTTTTATTTTGTTGCTTTTATTTAGTCTAAAAAAGTAAATTTAGTAAGGTTACTTTTTTAGACAGAATCCGAAAACCCGCACTTGGCCAGCGTGGTGGATTACGGCCTAATCACTCTCTGTATGGGAGTAGGTTGGTGCCTCTCGGTGGGGACATATGTGGGCTGATAACTAACTAACTTTTTTAGACTAGACTAGACCAATGTTTGACTACACTAATGCGTGTACGTACTATTCGGTTAGGTTCGTAAAGGTTGAACAAAAATAAAAAGTTGTAGGTATTGTAGACAATTTTAATTCGTTCAATGAAAAAAAAATAATTTATAGTAATATTTATGTAGGTATTTATTTATTAAATAGTTTATTGTAAGAAGAAGATAGTACATTAAGTCAGAAAAAAATAGTAAGAAAGTAGTACCTAGTAGAGTAATATTATGTCTTTTTACTGGTATCCTTTTACTCACTCTAAAAATATCGAATCAATAGGTCAACTTCTATTTCTTTCGGTAGTAAATTGAACCCTGAAACTGTTCAGCGTTGTGTTACAATAAAATTGAAACAAAAGACGGTTGTTAAATTGGATATGATGAAGTATTATGTACTTACGGTTGATATTGATAGTGATAGATGGATAAATGGGGAGAACGAATACGCAGACACCACTTCCCTCCTCCTCCCCTTCTCCCCCTTCTCCTCCACTTGCTACGATCCCGGAAAAGAGGCGTGAAAGATATGTATGTATGTATAAATATATAGGTAAACGCGTTATCAATCCAAACGCGTGAAAAACTCTCTAGTCCTAAAACGTTTCACATAAATTCGTGAAATATGATTCCCATTAAATACACAATACATTAAATCGAAAACGTTCTGAATAATGAAGCGGTCATTACGAAACACGCTCTGGATATGTAATACTCACTCTAAAATCGGCGAATAATACAAGCTTTATACAGCTATTAGGTGGTAGAAGAGTCACTTCATACAATAAGACATTTCTTATTTAGATAGTAACTTATTTGCAACAAAAGTAAATCATTTGTTAGCAAATATTGCAGTTAATAAATACTATACCAAAGGATAAAATTCACAATAAATAATGCATGCAGAAATCCAAATTTTCCGGCTAACCAAATATAAAACTGGTCCAGTTATCAAGTACAAAACTAGCTTAAAGCCTGCATTTTTTAACAAAAGGGATTCTTACCTAACAACCATAAAACTTAATCATGTCCACCCACACATGTCAAACATTCTCAAACCATACTGTCTTTCCCATTGACTTTTAGCAAACAATAAATTACACCTGCTAAACTGCGAAGCGAGCGTTCTACACACATTTTATTTTCCAGTCTATGCCGGCACCAACGATACAAGAGTTATTGCCCATCGCTTGCTGTAATTCAACAATGATTGCGCCCGTGTAATATCAGAAATATTGCGTAATGCGATGGTAATAGCATGGTAATAGGTAGCCCTGTTTTACAACCGACCTACCGACAACGTTTTATTTCTACCGAGAAAACGCCTGAAATTTTTGTTTAGCAAGCTAATGTTTTGCTAAATATAGAGTTGCTCTGAAATAAATTCAGGCGTTTATTTTCAAGGTATTATGAATTAAGTTCTATTTTTGGATTTATATTTGCTTTTTATAAATTTACAGCCATTGTAACAATTCTATTTTTATATTGCCGTATATAATGTTAATAGCATCTCAAATGACTTAATTAAAAAGATTTACATTATATCACACAAAATACACGGTTTCATTTCTTTTCTACGAATATTTTGTTACAATTATATCGATTTTTTTTGTGGTTTTCTCCGTCGGCTGTGCCCTGATAGTCAATTAACAGAGTTGTATAAATCTTCTTTCTAGGTACTATTTCAGCCTCAAAAAAGAAACTGCAGAACAAACCACAAAAACTAGGCCACTAGGCTAAAGTTCATTTATAAGAAAGAAAACCATAGTTGCACTCCCGTACCCGTATTTCATCATAGATATTTCAATACGTAGTGTCCGAACAATACTTCGACAAATATCGGCGGGACTATCAATAATCTAGAAATAAGAATATCTCCAACTGTATCTTCGTGCCATAGACTTATATTTTGATAGAGGTGTGATAAAACTGTTCCTCAAATAGATTTCCTTTTTTGTCCCCTATATTTCACGAAGAAAGTTGTTCACAGTCATTCGTAAATTGTGTCTTTATAAGCATCAACCGCCTACTAATTATACAGGGTGTAACAGAAAGGGTATATAAAGCCGAAACACAGCGATAGTCCTCATGAAACTGAACAACTTTTCCCAAGGAACATGGGTCGTAACTCGAAAAAAAAATTTCGCCTCCCCATACAAAATGCCCGATCAGCTGATCGAGTAAGTATGGGCGATCCATAATTTTTTTTCGAGTTACGACCCATGTTCCTTGGGGAAAGTTGTTCAGTTTCATGAGGACTATCGCTGTGTTTCGGCTTTATATACCCTTTCTGTTACACCCTGTATAAAATTGTCATTGTTTGTACCGATTCACCTAAAAACCACTGACTGAATAAATTATAATAGTTACAACATACTTAGGAGTACATAATACATATCTGTCACGCCTCTTTCCTATCGGAGTAGGCAGAGACCACTTCCCTCCACTAAATTTGCTACGATCGACATACTACAAGTTGTATATAGGTTTTTACTATTTTTTATATCGTTGTTTAAAATCAGAATAACATATAAGGCTGTGCAAATTGGCCCATTGATATTTTGGATATATGTATGCGCGATCGAAACGTCAGCCTAGGAAATAATCAAGCCTAGGTTAGAACTTTTGAGAATAAACTAGGACAGTTCTACTAGTTACATCATCTATGGAGCACACCAATCACTAGAGCCACCGAGCCACGACCGAGCAATGGAAATATTTGTATCGCAATATGGAATATATTCAGCTGTGATCTTGGAAATTATTTAGCTTGCCGAGATTTCTATCTTGTTTTATTTCCAGCACTGATATATTAACTGTTATGAATAAAATATTATTCGCACCTTGCTTTGATAAATGTTCGATTTTCTTTTATAGATTTTATGTTTTATATCTTGCAATAAGCCGCAGTCAGTTTACACGACGTTTATTGTTTACGTATAGGTGTGATAGGTTGATGAGATGTTTAGATAGTTTTTGGACAAAGGTATCTTCTAATGTCTAGTTTGGCAATGACTGGTTTTATTCTGTCCATCTGTCAAATCTGTGTCATTATCATCAATTACTAATTTCATATTTGTCAATCAACTACCAAAAGCCAAGACAAACTTCTTATGCAAGTTTTCAGCTTCTCGCATCTCGCGTGGTATATTTAAAGGTAGGTTAATAAAAAAGGAATCAATTAGAAATTCCAAAAGCATTTAAAAAAGGGTTGAACAAAACCTCGAAGTAAAAGAAATTAGAACAATAGGAGAAAATTTGAAAGATTCTTTGTAATAATCGCGGAAACCTTTCGTTTTATCGTTCCAAATGAAGAGGTTTCGCGATAAATTATTGCAAATCTAAAATAATTTCATAAATTGGATTTTGAATTCTAAGTTATTGGCATAAGAGTCGCGGGTTCAGCAGATAATGTGCCAATCGAGTTATAAAAGAAAATCAATTGCTGGGAAAAAGTAGAGTTTTTTTTAATCAAATCGACTAGAAAGAGCCTTTCGGAATCTGCTATTAACTCTTAATGAGGTCACCTTTGTCATATTTCTCTTTTGAAATCTGGCCTAAGTAATTTGTTCTTAATTAATTGATATCTTTTTTGTAGCGATTCTTTCGATTGATTTCATCAATAAATTAATATTTTAGTTAAATAATCAGTGACTTCGTATGATTGAAGAGATGGAATCACCTAGACTTGCTCTGTAGGTATCTAGACTTAATTTTGATAGATAGCCTAGTCCTTTGTTATGCAATCAAATGCCAAAACAAGTACCTATACGAGTCAGATAATCGATTATCCAGTACATAGCGATAGCAGTACAATTTTAATTGGATCAGAAAAACAACCATTTCATTTAACAAATAAGTAGGCTACAGCTACAAGTTACAACATAGTTATAATATAGCTCTACAAAACACATAACTCGCCGAATCTTCACCTTCCTCCGTGTCCCATTTTATATCACATACACAAATAGGCCGCGGCAATAAATGTCTCTTACAACCATTATTCTCGTAAAAAAACCGACAACAAATAATACACCCGACAACGGTTGTTCAAGCTATTACCCGGCCAGGTAAAAAAGGCCCTCATCTCATAGACATGAGAGGCAATAAGGGACATTTTGAAAGTAATAAGCAATACAATTCTATGTTCGTGCAGTCGAGTGTGGAGGAAACTTTATTAAATTGTGTAATGCGACCTGAATTTCCAAGATATTTACGTCGAAGCTTTGTTCAATATACACCTCATTTGTTATCCCTTATTTCGTGTTACCTTTTCTTAAAATGTTTCAGGTTCAATGAAAAACGTGTAACAAAAGTTATTTCATTATTTATCTATGTATCATTTACTTACCTTGTCGGGAGTCTTTTGTTCAGTAATTGGAATTTATGACAACCTTTTCAATAGATGAACGAACAACTAGACGCTAGAGGGTCCGATATCAAACTAAAATTACAATCACCATTAAGAAAGTTCCATAATAACGTAATAACAATTAAAGTAGAATTTAACGATAGTTAACTTCGCCCTACTTGACATCTGTGTCGTGAAGTTGTTTACAAAATGTAATTTCAATTTCTGAAATGAATAAGTCATAGTAGAAGCGACACTCCAATCGGAATTTTTCGATAAGTTAGTACCTAATTTATTTTATTTAGAAAACGAGAAGATGTAATTGTTTCAGTGTAAGATTTTTGAACTGCTTTTACCTAGCTCTTTGTTCTTTTATTTGAAAAATTTAACCTATAAGAAGAGGTTTCTCTTTTATGCATGTTTTTTATTAAAATTGTCTTTTAATTTTAAAGCTCTACACAACAGCGTGGTTGGGCCGCTTTCATTTATTATCTGCCCTAGCCGTAAGTTCATTGAAAACCTTAAGTTAATTGAAAACTACCTATTTTACCAAAAAAATCTTCTAAGTTCTTAATGCCTCTTCTGTACACTACTTCATCACACTCTTGTAAACAAGCCTTATAATTTCCAACTTATAAATGCGAACAACTTCTCGTTAAGGGGTCAATTTGTGTTCAAATAAATAGAAATTTAATAAGTTTTACAGTACTTCATTTAAGTTGATACTTTAATTAGTTTTCGGGTGTCTTTGGGCACAAGTGTCAATGATAAATTGGTTTGTTTACGTACAGATTTCTGCTAATGATCGCAACTAGGGACAGGCTCTATAAACTCTAATTGAATGGCTTCTGAAATATTATCTAATGTCACTTCTGTTTTTCTTTATTGTTAACCTGTGAGGGTACGAAGCCGATGATGTCAGTTTACCACCAATAAGATGAACTGTTGACTTGGTTATGGTTAAACATTTTTGAGGCCTACCCCTATGGGAGAGAGGCGTGACGGTTGTGAATATGTGTGTATAGGTATATCCCCACCAGTGCGCTTCAGTTTTCGTTTTCATGTTCAGCTTGCATTTCATCTTTCAGTTCGTTTTGCGTCAAGCGCTGTGCCCTACTGTTTGACATATTTTGATGCATGCGCTATTGTAAGCCGTTTTTCAGGCATATTTTAAAATGAAAACGCAAGATGAACCTGAAAGCGCGCTGGTAGAGACATACCTTATGTATTTCTGATGCATGCGGCTTTCGACGGTGGCAGACAACTAGTAATAAAAACCGACCAAGTGCGAGTCGGGCTCGCGCAGGAAGGGTTCCGTACAATTCATTATTGATATCGCCCACAAAAGGCAAAATATCACGTTTTTTGTATGGGAGCCCCCTTTAATTATTATCATTATTCTATTTTTAGTATTTGTTGTTATAGTGGCAACGCTAATACATCATCTTTAAAAACAACGCTCTAGCTATAACGGTTCATGAGATACAGCCTGGTGACAGACGGACGGACGAACGGACAGACAAACAGACAGACAGGCGGACAGCCAAGTCTCAGTAATAGGGTCCCGTTTTCACCCTTTTTTTGTACGGAACCCTAAAACAGTTAATTAAAACTTGGTTATCCAAGCTCCCAAATGAACATATAACAATTTAAAACTGTCTATTCTATGTTACCTTGCTGATTGCTATCAGCTTGCAGCGATATAAATTAACCTTTTAGCTGTAAAAATCACTAGGTTCACCGTTAGTTTTACGCAAACACAGATTAATCAAGCGTGGTTTTGTTTGCCTTGCTTTTCCTGTGCCAACTCTCTTGGAGATATTCGCCTTGGACGCGTTACATTGCTGGTATATTACTGTTCATCAGAGTGTAGAGACTTACAAATTAAGAAATGTGATACTAGTTATGGTATTCTACTCGTACATGTTATCTAGTGTATCGATTGGCTAGATAATATTGGGTGTCATATAGGTACGGTCAGCATCATAAATCGATGAACACATTCAGATTTTCAAAACTAAAATACACCATAATCAGACAAAAATCGCTAACCAAAAATACTCCAGAGTTAAATGAATATCCAATAAGGTTCAAAATTAGGAAAATAAGTAAGGTTTAACATCTAGTAATAATGTTTATTACTTTTGAAAATCTGAATGTGTTAATCGACTTATGATGCTGACTGTACCTACAATAAAATATTTGGGTCAGTCTTTTTGAAAAAAAAAAACTGCTTATAGTAATGATTATTGTTTAATTCAACCGATGATAAGAAAATACGAATTGGTCAGTTTTTTTGCGTTAGTCTTGCTGTCATTGAAATAATGTCATATTGTAATGGATGAGGGTATAAAATTGATCTTACGCAGCTCACTTCTACCTCATTCAAAAGAAATGTACACCACTTTGTAATTCAAACCACAGAACAACAGTTTGCTAGATATAATCTAGGTAGACGAGGCCACGCCCACCTTATCAGAGCGAATCGAGCCTTTTTGCTGGCACCTCTATACATTACTACGGAGGCATGTTTAACTTCCACTAATTTAACAACTTGTTCCTGTGTAACTGTTTTTAGTTTTCGGGGAATGTTTTAACTTTGGCTTATTTAACTTTCAAATTGAATTGAATTTTAATATTCTTTTATTTTTTTAGTTATTTGCTTTAGTTTTTGAGTATGTAGGTAAGGAAATACTTGCTTTGTACGAGCTTTATTGTAAGCTTAAGAGAACGATAATTATAAGTACCTACGTATATAACTATGATATTTCACGCCTCTTTACCATATCCAGTCATCTGTGGACTGTCAAAATTTGCAAAATGGCGGATTTGGCGCTGTTACGATTCAATCACATATCTTTCGCTTCGTCCATATTCATTGGTTTCCAGATGGCATGTCATGTTTAGGCTACTCTTGATTCGGCCTCTCTTCTTTTGTAATAATACAGGATAAATAATATATTTTTCCTCATTATACACTAACTTGACAACAAAAAGTAAAGCAGCCTTGAACCGTTATTAAAAAAAAAATACACAAATCGCTCGAGTACTTATAAATCGATCAAGTTAAGATAACAAGTGTACCTGGTAGCGACTCTTCGCCCCCAATTTAAAAATTGACGACATTCCATTTCCTTCCATTATTTTTTATTTTTTAAAGCTTCACGCTCGGAATTCGTAAAATTCACGAGGAAAATTAATTCTCGCGGAAAATACCCAGCACTGTGTTTAAGGGGTATAAATTGCTTTGAATTTAATTTTCAAGTGCTCAAAAATAAGCAGTGTGAGTTTGGTACGTTGTAATCTTGAGGAAGGTTTTCAAAGCGAACTCATTAAAATTCTTTTTTCAGTTTTATTTATATCATTTGTTTTCGCGGTAAAATAATCGTCCATCTATTATCAAGTAAAGCTTCAATTAAATATAGTGTCCTGAGGTGACCAATCAGACAATTCACTATCTTCTAATACAATACAAATATTCTTTATTGCACAAAAGATATACCTAAGGTACAGACACAAACAAGAATATAAGAAGCAACAGGCGGCCTTATTGCTAGGTAGCAATATCTTCCAGGCAACCTTAGGGTAAGAAATAACGAGAAATAGGTAATAATGGTTGCGGGTTGTGCAAATAATACAGAGTACATACATAACTACATATACATTCCAAAAATAGATAGTACCTATAATAAAAATAAACAAATAGATATCCAATGAATAACATATATATATATATATATATATTTATATATGCAAAAATGCACCAGAGATGATGATGATGATTTATCAGTGTTTCAGTGTTTCTGATATTCTAAGTAAAAGAACATGAATATAAAAATCCGGGTATTAAATATACCCGGTTTATTGACCAAAACGAACCAAAGACCAAGACGAACGTACCTCGATCAAATCGGGGACTTGCTCAAGTAACGCCAAATCAAGAGTACCGTAAACCGACGGGCATGTATGAGGCGACTGATGAGTGTGGATGAAGCGAAAGAGGTGTGTTTGGATCGTAGCAAGTGGAAGGAAGTAGTCTCTGCCTACCACAATGGGAAACGTAAAATGCAATATTACTAAACCAAGGTTTGCTTGTTAGTATGTACCTACTCGATTTTAGCACAATTCCAGTCACAAAGAACCAAATTTCAATCCAACAAAATCAAGTTAATAACATTTTGGAAGTTTGAACAGAAAATCTATTATTAACGTCCACAATTTCCGTAATATAACATAAAACCATACGTCAATTTGGTTTAAGTTAAGCCTTCAGAGACAAAACATTATACAATACTCACGAGGTCAAATCAAATGCGTTTAGATTGAAATTTCCAGGAATTCCGTAAATAGGAATTAATTTCTGACAATCTTGCTCGCTGCAGTGCAGTTGTGGGGCGGATGTGTTATAGAATTACGGCCGTTCCAAATATTCTATCTATCTCTGGTTTTGCCCTACTGGAGACAGAAATAGTTATCTGTCTTAGAATTTTTCGTCCCTGTTAAGGTCTATCTACACACATTCGGGCCGTGTCCGGGAAAAAATTTCATTTCGTACAAAAAAAAACCATAATCCATAGAAAATGTATGGAATGATATTTTTTCCCGGATACGTCCCGGAGATGGCCTGCATGTGTGTAGATAGATCTTAAACCTACCGGTATCAAGAAGTCTATGGGATTCTTCTGAAGGATAAATCAGAAGTGACAGCTATGTGACATCCGTGTCATGCCGATTGCAGACAGTTATCTAGGGACAGGCTCTGTCTGTCTGTCTTTGAATATTGGGAACGGCCGGTAATCGATCAGAACGGCTTAACTTCTCATATAGATGAAACGTGGATGAAAATAGGTCGATGTGATTAATAATTTACGTGGAAATTGAGATTTTCGGGTTTTAAGTTGAGCTTTGTTTCGATTTCGCGGAAGAGGCTTTTAAAGGGACTATGGGAATTTAACTGTAACTATATCTGGGACTCCATCACCCGTGAGTGAATTGCTTTATACTTAATGTTCTGCCACAGAAAATGATAGTTAATTCGTGGACAATTCTACTAAGTATATAAATGTCAATGTTTGTGCCGATGGGGGGATGTATGTTTATTACTCTTTAGGCAAAAACTACTGAACAGATTTTAATGTAACCTTACAATAATAGTTTTTAGGTAGTTTGTAGTTTATAGGTACTTCAAAATAACACATAGACATTAGACATTTTCAGATATTTTGTAAGTTTTTCAAGATATGACGATAAATGCTTACGAAGTCGCGGGCAGCCTTTAGTCCTCAATGAAAACAAAAAATGAAAAGGAATGAAAAGTGTTTTATTCAAAAATAGGCAAAATTCATTACACTTTTTTGATGTCACTTTTTTGATCTCAAACTATGTCGGTTCATTACCTGTGTAGCCGAGAGGAGGAAAACGGCAAGAAACCTTCGGCACAGGGCCCTACGTTATGTCCAATATATCTTTTTTTTTAAATACATGAGATAAAAATATAAATCTACAAAAAAATATATAAATCTACCTATATACTAGTCCTACTCCAAAGGTTGTCTGGAAGAGATCACTTTTAGTGATAAGGCCGCTTTGCGCACAATGTTTTGTGTGCAATAAATTATTTCTATCTATCTATAAATCAATAACAATCAATAAGTTGGAACCCTTAGTTTAATACCTAAATCAAGTCGTATTACAAAACTAAAACTCAAATTGATTCTCTGTCACACCATTACACCAAGTCTGTTACCATCAAACTGTAAAATCAACACGCTTCTATGTAGAATTAGCGAAACAAGTGGATTTCCAAAAAGTTAAATATGACGACGAGTCATCAGAAGGGGCGTTTATGAAGCTTGATGCTCGTCCATAACAAGGAGTTTTGTTAAAATAATAGGTACTGTGGGAGTGTACCGAACAAACTGGATTTATTGCGTAGTTTCCAAATCACTTTAGCAAATAACAAGATGTACGTGATGTCTTCCGATGTCTCTTCTTAACCGATATCAAATCCATTATACATGACAGAATCTCAAATATGAAGGCGCCAAACTGACAACCAGTCAGAAACAAGCCACTTCTTGCATTTTAGCAGTAAAGAGTTTGCAAATGGTTCCAAAATAGCCTTCATGAACGTAATATCAGATGTTCTCCGACAAATATATTTTATCGTTGGTTGAACGTAAATTAGTTGATAGAAAACGTAAACGAAATTTACTTGTGTATGAATAGCTAGTACATTACAACGTGTATTATACCAGATGGAGTTGCTTCAAACATAACACTTATTAAAAACCTTTCATTAGCAAAAATCAAAGACTAGAAAAAAGCGTTACATTAAAATTCTCATAATGATTTTTTCACGGTTTTTCTTGTGTAGTATGTTAGTTATTTTTACGCGTAGGTAATGAAGTATTTCATTAGTTTATTTTTACTTGGCCAAGTCACTAACGCCCGGTCTTAATAACCAATCCTTGCCTAAATCCTGGATTGAACTTTGACATATATTATCACTTGTGTACCTACTCTAATTTCGGTCTCAATAAACAATCCAAATTTTTTTGGATTAGGATCTCCCCGCCCACAATTTTTTCCCTCCCGCATGTTCTGTTTTACGCAAAACGACATGTTTGAAATTTAAATATCATTTCGATAGCCAAAATAAAATAAACAATTCTTAAAACTATAAAATATTTTTATTTTAATACTATAAAAATAATAGGTTGGGGAAAAAGTCTTTTCGCATATAGTATGTATGAACTTGTATTAAAATCTCTTTGGCTATACCATTTGTATCTGGCTGGTTTTGGTATCATTAAAAAGTTTTAATTTTAAAGAAGGCACTTCCAAATTCAAATTAGGAATTTGTGTGATTTTCATTTGTTATTGTTGTTGTTAAAATGAGTGAATCTAAAGAAGAAATTCGATACATTTTAAAATTTTACTATAAAAAAGGTAAAAATGCAACTCAAGCCGCGAAAAAAATTTGTGATGTTTATAGACCTAATGCAGTATCTGTGAGAGTAGCGCAAGTTTGGTTTAAGCGTTTTCAAGCCGGAAATTTTGACATCAAAGATGCATCTCGCTCTGGTCGCCCTGTTACGGACAAAATTGATGCCATTTTTGAAAAAGTGGAGCAAGATCGGCATATTAGTAGTTACGATGTAGCTGAAGAACTGGCAATTGACCACAAAACGGTTTTGACTCATTTGAATAAAGCTGGGTACACTAAAAAGCTCGATATTTGGGTGCTTCATGAGCTCACTGAAAGAAACCTAATGAACCGTGTACTCATTTGTGATTCTTTATTACGACGTAATGAAACCGAACCATTTTTGAAAAAGCTGATAACTGGTGATGAAAAGTGGATCACATACGACAAGAACGTGCGAAAAAGATCGTGGTCAAAGGCCGGTCAAGCTTCACAGACTGTGGCAAAACCCGGGTTAACTCGCAACAAGGTAATGCTGTGTGTATGGTGGGATTGGAAGGGCATTATTCATTATGAGCTGTTACCGCCAGGCAGGACCATCGATTTAGAACTGTATTGCGAACAATTGATGAGATTGAAGCAAAAAATTGAGAGAAAGCGGCCAGAATTGATCAACAGAAGGGGTGTGGTTTTTCACCATGACAACGCTAGACCTCACACATCTTTAGCCACTCAGCAAAAATTACGAGAGTTTGGCTGGGAGGTATTAATGCATCCGCCGCGCCGTATAGTCCTGACCTTGCACCTTCAGATTTTCATCTGTTTCGGTCTCTGCAGAATTCCTTAGGCAGTGTCAGGTTAACATCACGAGAGGACTGCCAAAACCACTTGTCGCAGTTTTTCGATCAGAAGCCTCAAAATTTTTACAGCAATGGGATCATGTCACTACCAACAAGATGGAAAAAAGTTATGGAACAAAATGGCACCTACATACTTTAGTCAAATGTAAATAAACTATAAAAAAAAACTTTTTGAATTTTCATATAAAATACGAAGAAACTTTTTCCCCAACCTAATATATATTACGACGTTATTACGACGCAAATTATGATTGTTGTCGTATTTTATTTCAAAATCTTGATTTAACCACAGAAGAGTTTTTATACGTCTCTGTGTATTCAACAAATGAAAGGAACGAAATATAAAAAAGAAAATGACCATCAAAAATGAAATGACTGACAATGTCAAAATGAATTTAAATTGTCTTTTGACTTTGTTCTGTAATATTTGACACTTGTCAGTAAAGTCATCGCCATATTTGAAAATTTGAATTAGGAGGACAGAAGACCAATCCGTACTCTGAAAAGGACCTCCCCACAGTACCTCCCATGGATTACTATGTCAAAAACATGTCAAAAACACAATTGTGTTTTGTTTTTTCAATCTCGATTTGGTAAAAACGGATCAGGATTTGTTATTAAGACCGGGCGTAAGCCGAGCCCAAACAAATCCTTTTCTCGAAGCAATTCAAGGCACTTTTGACCCCCCCTGTAGCTTACTAGTGGATAAAGCTAGAAGCCAATGTTTTTTATCAATCGAGAGTATAACTAGCTATTGTACCAAATTTTGTACTAATATTATCAATAGTTTAAAAGTTACCGCCAGTCATTATTCAATCAATTGCCAAACCTTTGTAGGTATTTATTATAGAAACATGAAGTATATCAAAACCACCGCTATACATACGACTTGGTTTGACATTAGATCTCATAACTTTTTACTCTGGAAAGAAAACACGGCGAGACTTGCGATTTTTTTACATTTATGGTTTTGGTGGGATTTAAACTTATTTGATCCTACTGCTGCACAAAGGTCTCTCCCTATCCCCCCACCTTGTCCTATTCCCGGCTACTGACCAGTTAACCAAGTATACATCCAAAGAGTTGAAAATATCTCAAACTAACAAAAGCTTACTTCTCCGCCATTACTTTGGCTGCGCGATCAAGATAAGCAAACCCAGCGAAGGGGTGATCTGATTGCGCGATTGATGACACTGCGCACGCGATTCTATGATACTATTTGTACTATTGTTTATTATACTGGAAATCCTATTAAAATGTTTAATGTCAACGTTTGTGTCGATGGATGGATGGATGTGAGAATGTTTGTTTCTCTTTAACGCAAAAACCACTTTTTTTTAGCCTATTTCGTCCCACTGCTGGGCGAAAGCCTCTCCCATGCCTCTCCAAGCACTCCTGTTATTAGCTGCTTCCCACTAATCTTCCCTGAATGAGCGTAGGTCGTCGCTCCATCGTTTCTTGGGCCTACCTCGGCGACGTTGGCCGTCTGGCACCCAATTTGTGGCTATTCTTGCCCAGCGCTTCGAATGCATGCAACTTACATGGCCACTTATTTGATTTTAATGAAACTTTTCAATATTGTAGCTTGCACATCAGAATAATACATAGGCTATGTTATCTTAAGATATTTTTAAGATTTGAAGATAAATGTGTACGAAATCGCAGGCAACCTTTATTATTTAATTTTATTTGACAAAAGGTCTCCTTGGCTATATCATAATCCACAAAGCTAATCCAATGTTTATCAGAAATCTTGGAAAATGCTATATTCAATTGTTTATTTATCAAATACAAGTCAATTAAACACAATTTATCATAATAAGTTACAAATGTCAGATGTTTATCAGTGGATGAATATACTAACGTTATCAATTTTACTCAAAATAACTCCTTAATACAATACCGTGAATAATTGACAAGAGAGACGATATTTAGTTAGGAGGTCTGTAAGGCAACCTGCGCAGGTTCCCGAAGGAGGCGATTCTTGCAGATAGCAGGTGAGCCACAATGCCTCTCGTTGCACTCATTATGCACCAAGTCTGCATCCACTGCTGCAAATATTGTATGGCCTTTTCGATTTGTTAGGGTGCGAGAATCATTCATATTTAAGAGTTAAACTGTTGTTGGTGGAGCATCCGCCATTTAGGTCTATCTTCTGCTAATTTTTTAGCTTCTTCGTACGACATGACTTTAACTTGTTTCTACGAAGGGAATGCGATAGGAGTTTACATTTTATTTATAGCTAGGTTTTGAATTCAAAACGTCCAGGGCCATTTTTAGTTTTTTCAAGAACATAATAAAACATAATATCATAGTATTAAATTGAAGCTATCCTTTTTTTACTGGCACGTATTTATAAAATTCCATGTCAGCGGCTTGATTTCCACTATGATGTGACGAGTAGAAGATTTACAATAAAAATTATTATAGTAAAAAGAATCTCGCATCATATTTTAGCGTATGTATTCAGGCGATCGTTTGTTAGCGACTGGGATTTGGCGGCAAACGGCTTCCTATACAAATGCTAACGCGAGAGGTTATCGAGTGCGGATGCTGTATAGGGTAGAGAGGAGCAGAGACTGGAGTTTGCAGCATTCTTTATAGCCTTTCTCTATGGTACCTACTGCTTTAGGAGGAATGGTATTTCGAATTTGGCGTTTGTCAGGCTAGTGACGTCAAAGAATGCTTAGACTGACCAGTATTACTTTATTTCTTAGTTTCATAACGTCTGTATCTATAGGGGGTATGGGAATTCCTATATACTTTGTGGCCTTCAACCTAAAAGTTGCGGGAAACCTGGGACGCGAGCAGCGCAGGGCTGGTCGTTGTCGAGATCCTTGGCGGAGACTTTGGTCCGGCAGTGGACGTCCACAAGCTGACACAACAACTACAATCGATTTCCTTTTATTAGTAAAGTAATAGTTATGTGATTACAAATTTTAGATATTTTGACCCCGTATCACCGCTTACAGATAAAATTACAGACTGATAAACCTATGTCTATTTCATAAAACTTGATGTTTTAGACAGTGACAGGTATAAAATATCTGTCAGTTAAATTTTATCTGTAAGTGGTAAAACAGACCCTCTATTATTTTTAACCTCTTAGTAGTGTTTATTCCCTACCTTGTAAATATCATTTTCCAAAGTCTCTGCCGGTCCCTACTCTTCTCAATCCCGCGAGACACCCGTTACTCCGGTACAGACCGAGTGACGCGCATAGGTACTGGATTTATGCTGATTCCAACACTGTGGTGATTGGACACCACAACACTATTAGTTCGTATTCTGATGGGTTCTGAAGTTCCTATAAAAGAAGCGTGGTCTCTTTCGGTTCCTATACTGATGGTTTTTAGCGGCAGAAACTTATATCTAATGAAATAATGGAAGTTTCAAGGCCAATGTCTAAATTAAATAGTAATTTACACAATTTAAAGTTGAAAACTATGGAAATTATTGATTTCTTACTTTGTCTATTGCAGATTCGGTAGTTAACTTACTTGTTATATTCATATGCCTTATGATTGCACTGGGCCCTATAACAGGACAAAATGATACCTATTGAGTTAAAGAGCATAAGATTGTAACACTTTTTCTAAAGATGAAGAGGAAAACGAAGATTTCATTGTAGACCCAGCAAGATAGAAAAACCGCGGCAAAACATTTCCGACCACCCAAAAGGTCCTTGATCTTGCACCTGTCAAAAAATGACAACTCGAAAAACGAAAGAACCGCGCCGATTCAAATCTTAACCTTTCCCCTCCAGGTTACCAGCCATTTAACCGGGGCGCTAATGATAGTTTGTATTTGAGTTGGTGTAGATAGCGGTTGATATATTAGCCGCGGAGTGAGCTGTAAGCCGTACTATTGCAGATTGGGAGATACGGCCGCGAGGCATTCGGGCGATGCACGCGATGGCTTATTTGATATTTCATTAGGTTTCGTTACCTTTTGTTGGGTGTTTTGACCGTGTACACATAGTCAGTAGACAGTATAAGAAAATAAACGGAAATAAATAATATGTGATTGCCGCAATTAGGCACGCAGCTCGATAGATGCGGTGTGACATTGGGTTACGACGTAACGTAACATACGCGCGTGACTGACTACGCAGTGCTTATGCCGCCCTAGTCACACATACGCATTCTGTGTCTTTCTGCCTTGAGTATAATTGTGCATTAGATTAATTATCTTTCCCTAGAATTGGTCGATCAATTGAGGCTGACTCCTAACTCCTATTTTATATTGTATCCTGCAAGGTATGTAATAAGTATTTACCTCCATTTTAATATCTTGTCCTTTTCAGCATTTTTCTCTTGATGAAAGAAAAAAGAAAAGAATTCCATAGTGTAATTTCACAATAAATAAAATAAATACGTACTTAGTTCCAGACGTGTTGGTAAATGCTTCTCCTTGGCCGGCGTCTTTCACCTGATTTGCATACAGAATGCACCTGGATTTGTGTCCTCTAACGGTGCAAACTGCAGGCTGTATTTTCTGAACCGTTGCTCTAAAGTTAAGATACTTACCTACCTATAACTTTAGGTATTCTTAGTGGCAAGCGACACGTAGGTATTTTTGTGCTGAAGGTATTGTTAGTGAACTTTTTTCTAATGATAACTTACTTAGTCTAGTCATTGTCCGTCCATTGCTGGACAAAGACCTCATCTGCAACCTCACTTAAGACTGAAGAAGTATGTAAAAGAAAACTTATCAACCAATTAGAGGCAGTTTCAAAATACACGAAAACCATAAAACTTACTACTGTTCAGAGGGTAATCAAAATCGAACATTAAATTCCAGTTTACCTCGAGTTTACTGAAACCCGAGGTCACTCCTTCCGAATTCAATTTATGTTTGCAATTTTCGTCATCATGAACTGAAGCAGTCGTGGCCGAGTGGTTAAGGCGTCTGACTCGAAATCAGATTCCCTCTGGGAGCGTAGGTTCGAATCCTACCGGCTGCGAGGTTCTGCTGCCTACCAGTATTTTGACACTTTTTGACTTGTGGGGACCACGTTAAAAGATCTGATAATGATGCAACTAAATAATTACGGAGAAAATATTCAACTATTAGCTTCTTTGAAGGTGGTTGTCTCTGCTCCTTGATATTTTGCAATTATATTGATGGTGAAATATTGCTGGCTTCTCACTCTACGGCCGTGTTTTCTCCGCTTAAAAAGGTAGTCGCCGTTGATGACTTTATAATACTTAACCTTTGTCTGATTCAGCCAAAATGATATGAGAGCGAAACAAATAAGTAAGCACCAGATGAAATAATCAGCTCAGGACAGGACAAAGGTTTAGATAAAACGTTTAACTATAAGAATTAACCCAAGTAGCACTACTCTAGCTGTATGTGGATTTATGCTCCTGTACTAAATTCAAGGAGAAAATATAACCATTTCCATAACAGATAAATAAATAAAGTACTTAACTAATTAAACAGTAACTCTCCGAAATGAAGATAACATAATAACAGCGTTATCTTCTTAATTAATTTTTTACACGGCCATTGTGTTCGAGAATACTTTGGAAAGTCGTTTATTACAAATTTCGCGCGCTTTCGATTAAAAAATAAATTATGGCCTATTTAAAAGGCTGGTATTTTTTAATATCATCATACCTGCTTTGATACTCTGTTTTAAACACGCCATTATCTGCTTTTGTGTTGCCAAACCAATATGTTTGGAGTTATGTTTTAAAATTCCACAAAGTATTCATGGGGTTTTTAATTGGCAATTATTTTTCGTAAACAGAACAATTTTGTATGACAGTTTATTGCTGAATTATTTATTAATTACATTATAAAATGAACCTCATAACGTATAGTTCTTTTTGATCCACTGAAAAAAACTTACTCGTATCATATAAGTGCAGACGAAATAATAATGTTAAGATTTAATTAATAATACCAAGACCCCAATTCTAATCTCTTGTACTATCTGTGAGGGTTTTTATGTTTCAACTAGTGTAGTATAAAATTATTAATTACCCAACTCATACCGGAACTAACACAGGTGAAAGTCACCAGAATTAGCTCCAAGAAACCAGAATTAGATAAACAAAAGAGTTTTCATTTTAAGAGTAGCTTCAATTGTTTCTATATCTTCTTCTTCTTCTAAGCATAAGGCTGCCTACTGCTGAGCATAAACTTCTCCAATTTATCTCTAACGCAACTGGTTCAATCAATCCTGCATCTAATAAGACCCCGCGATTTTCACTAGGTCATCAGTCCATCTGGCAAGTGGCCGTCCCCTACGTAAGTCTACAAGTCAATATACGTAACCACGTAGGAAAGACTCTTTCAAGAATGAAACGATAAATAGCCCTAGTACTTTCGTGCGTAAGTGTACCCATGCGCGAACACATCACTTTCAATTGTTTCCAAAGTTCTTTTTAGGTGGCGCGACCTATCGCCGTCCCACGCTTCGCTTACTATCAAGCGGGGTTTACACTCTAGCACTTTTCTGACCCATCTATTTCTGTTTCTATTTAGTTTTTAGGAAAACAAAAATATAACTTTTGATAGACCATGCGCAGTCGGTAGGATTCGAACCTACGCTCCCAGAGGGAATCTGATTTCTAGTCAGACGCCTTAACCGCTCGGCCACGACTGCTGCCACCATTTCGAGTCTAAAATAGCATTTACAACATCCGAGAGGTTTCTAGTGCTAGCTAATTTAGGACACCTGTGCTTATACAATTACTGGTTATTCAGTGAGATATAAATGAAGCTATGAACGGTTATTGTGCGAACGTTTAATGGAAGTAATTGGGTGTAAGAAAATGTAACGTCGCCTTCAAAGCTTATTATTGCGTTTCAAGTTTTTTTAAAGTAACAGCGCATTTATGTAAAAGCCTATTACTGTATTTATTTTATGACAAAGTTTTATTTAAGCGATATAATTCTATGATATAAAGTTAATCAATATGCCACACATATGCAAACTAACACAATCTTTATTTCATTTTAATCATTCTCGTATGAGAGTAGGCTCCTGAAGTGGGGATGTTAAAAGGTCTGATGATGATATTTTCAGTGCAAATATATAGGTACATAGCACGTGAAACATGAAGGTATTGCCTTGAATATTTATTTTAAAAGCTTTATGTTAGATTTATAAGGATAGTTTCTAAAACAAATACAAGCTGTTTTTAGCGACTACTTCAACGAAAACTGTCGCGTGTCCCAAGTATCAAAGCTTACAAACAAGACCGTAGTACCAACAGTGTTATTAAATTTGTAAACTACAATCACGATTACCTGTCTAAACTTTACTTCAGATTACACCCGCTTATTACCTAACTTAGCTAATTGCTACCGATGCTTGTTATATTGCAAATGTTTTAGTTTTCAAGGTCGTTTAAGACGTGGGGGGATTTTGAAGCATCTGTGACAACCATAAAATATAATAAGAACACATAATGAGTGAGGTGACTTTAAAATTCCAGATATAAGGGCCATCCGAAATAGCCTTTTTAAAATATGTAATTTTTTATGTGTATCTTTTCTAGACCACTTAAATAAGTAAAAGCAAAAGAGATGTGTTTGGATTACGATTTGTTTATTTTATTATTTTACGATTTGTTTGGATTGCAATATAACAAGAATCGGTAGTAATCGGTAGTCGGGGTGCGCAGAAACATTTCCCATTTTCCGACGGGAAAGACATGTGACATATGTATGTATGTATGCAATCAGAACGTTCTTTTAATTACTTTGTGATTCAGATTAATTCAAACTATAAGCAATTTTCTAATTTGTTATATGCTTAACTACGCACCATAATAGAAACAGTACATAATCAACTGTCTTTAACACATGGTCGCAAACTTTAGTCACAAATTCTCAAACGACAAAGGCAACAATATTTTGCTAGAGCATGCACACATAAAATAGTTGAAACAAACCAACAAAACGAATTTCCCACTACAAAAGAACGAAAAGGCAAAGCGTTGTCTTTTGCAGACTGTAATTAATTACAAAACATCGTATTTATTAATGAAGTTAAAGTGTCTTCGAGAAGAAAACGAACTAAATCTTAAGTTACAACAACGAAACTAAAGCAGTAATAATAAATACTATACTAAATAAGGGATGTCTCGTTTTTTGTGGCTACGAAATGTTAGGAGTGATATCCGTAATATTTATCTAATTATTCGATCTATTCTGTATGTTTCTCTTCTTCTTTTATTTTGTAAACAAACATTTATGTCACGCCTCTGTCCTATCGGGGTAGGCAGAGTCCAATCACATTTTATATATCAGTCACATCGTCTCTTTTATACGTTTTTCTCTTTCCTTATTTTTAACAGCATAATTCACACTATTATTTGCATCAACATCTTCAAATAAACCTTAGATATATTCATCTATATCCATTATCCATGTTAAGTTATTTATTCATAGTTTAGGTATACATAAGGTATTCTTCTTTGTGGTAATGTCAATACACTATAAGATCACCATTGACTTTTCAACAAAATTCTGACTCTCATTATTCCAGATCGATTTTTTCTCTTTTAAATAAACCCGAAACCGATATGGCAAGATGACCATATAGGTCATATAGCACCCATATAAGACCATAAAGAGAGATGAATGAAACCAGTGCATGCGTTATAAAGACTGCTTATATTGTCTTAAGACACTAGAATATAATGAGCACAGTTACACACTAGACACTTTTCAGTACGGTAACATATAGCTATATACTTCCTAAATACCTATGATTTTAGGCAAGAGAAATTGCAAGTTTAAAACCGCCATAATTTTAGTTGTCTTATAAACCGCGAGTTTCCTAGCTCCAAAGTTAAGCGTACTTTGATACTAGGCTCACGAAACTGGCCTATTTACTTTATTTACGAGCCCGTTAAGCAGTTTAGGGCTGTTCCACAGATTATTGCAATTTTAACCCTCGCTTAATGCAATAACAGCTTTACGCTAAGTCTTTTGCTTTCTTTTTGTTGAGGATTTTTTAAAGCGAAGATTTTTAAAGAATTACCCTGTTTTATAAGACATTAGTATAAATTACATATTTTATTGTAAAGGTTTCTGCCCTAACTTGTTTTTAAATACCGGCAATTTTAAGGATCGTAGTGTCGCCACTGAAGGTCTACATTTTTGAGTTGTGTTTTTATTATATGTGAATTTTACTTTTAAGTTTAAGAACTATTTATTTCAAGATGCGCTTTCAACAAAATATATGGTTTTACATATTTTCGAATGAGTTATAGTAAATACCACATTTACCAAGAAAAACAAGCTAACATCATGATTGTTTGAGATTCGATCATTAATGATGTCCTACGTAGTTAATACGAGTACCTTACAACGTTTTGGTCTTCCATAAAGACAGACACAGACCGCCCAAACTTCGTAATGAAATTGATACCTGTATGCATCGGAAAATTGCACCTAATTAGGTCACAGAGTACAAACATCAGTAAACGTATTCAGTAGAGTGAAACATCACATAAATAAACAGCGCGGCACGGTAGCACGGACGGTGGGCTAATCAAGCAGCTGCAATGTTGCGTAGACGCGACATCGGCTATAAATCGCTGAGTAATCCCGCGCCCGCAGTCAACCTCGTTTAGGGCATAGACTAGCAAAATCAGCACAACCTTTACAAACAACGAGATTTACCAGCCGTTCCAAATAATCAAAGACTAAGCAATCCGAGACCGGCAGTACTTGACTGTCACATAGCTGTCACTTTTGATTTATCCTTTAGAAGAATCCCATAGATTTTTGCCAGCGGTAGGTTTATAGGGACGAAAAATTCTAAGACAGATAACAACTATTTCTGTCTCCAGTAGGGCAAAACCAGAAATAGATAGAATATAGGGACGCGCGAAAGACGTAAAGAACGAAGTAACTAAGACGTAAGATAAAATTACGTTACTTAGATCAGACTTAAAGTCTTTTAGCAAATGTGATTTTTTTCCATAATATCAGAAACAGTTTCTTCAAACTAAGTTAATGGAACATTCTATCTTAAAAAGGCACTTAATGTGTTTTTTATAAGTACTATAGACTAACCCATTTTGTTTATTTATGTAAATTATTTTTTTCAGGAATTTTCCGTTTTGTGATATAATATTGTTTACCTCTACTTGTGATTTTACCTTTAAGGTCTATTAACACACATCCAGGCTGTGTCCGGGACGGGTCAGGGAAAAAATATCATTCCATACATTTTCTATGGATTCGTTCACACACGTTGTCATGACGACGTATTTTTTTCCCTCCTGATTAGGCCACGACCCGGACACGTCCCGAACACGTCCCGGGCACGGCCCGGATGTGTGGAGATGGACCATAAGTATAACAAATCGAAATATTTTCATCCTTCTGATTTAATTATCCTGTGGCAGTCGGTACACCGAGCAATCTCCACTCAGTGTTGTAACTTGTTTCGGTAATTTCACCAACTTGAAGAGCCCATTCGTTCAATCTACGCGCTATTGTTTCGTTTTTTAACATTTTATCTGTTTACACTGTGAAAAGTTTGTTACAAGTATTTTACCTATTAACCTCTCTTTTGTTTTTTTATTTATTTGCAGCAGACCACGAAAAAGGTGGCGAGATGAGCTGGATGACTTCTTGGATGTCTGGGTAGAGACGGCCCAGGATAGGGAATCATGGAAGAAGAGGAGAGAGGCTTTTGCCCAGCAGTGGGACACCGATGGCTTTAAAGGATAAGATTAGAGGCTGCCCGCGACTTCGTACGATCTTTATATTTTAGAAAACTTACACAATAAGTATCTTACAATAATAGCATATGTGTTATTCTGATTAATGATCTTCACTGACGTTATAAGCTTTAATATTTTCAAATTTCATCAAAATCTGTGTGGTAGTTTTTAAGTGAAAGAGTAACAAACATCCTCACATACATACATCAATCTAACCATAATAGGCATGACGACAAAAAAAAATGTTTTAGGCCCATCACATAGTTTATTTTTAAATATTCGACACGTATTTTTTCTTTTTTCTCTAAAACTAAAAATTACAAAGATACACTGGGTTAAAATTGCTCGTGACGTCACGCTTACGTACGATTTTTACGTACGAGTGACGTCAAAACCCCCCACTCCATACCTTGGATGCTCTGTATCTTTGTATTTATTTATGTATTTAATCAGGTAAAAATTGTGTTTTAAATATTTTTTAATAGCCTAAAAGACGGACTAAGTATTTTTTGAATTTTTGAATGTAGTCATCATCCCTATTATGATCGGAAAAAATATTGACAGTTTCTTCACTCTTAGTAAGAAGCAGTATTAGTAGGATAAGAGCGTCACTCTTGTCAGTGGATCTACCCCACTCTACCTGTGTCGTAGTAGATTCTTAAAGTAAGGCCGTGGCCCCATTAGGCAAACTGTTAGCGGCTGACTTGTTTGCGGCGTATCGAATTAGTACGCCCTTCCATATATTTGAAATGGAGTGTCCACAGTCAGCTAGTTTTCGCTCACTGTACGCAGTTTGCAGCGTTACGCGCGCTGACTATCTCAGACAGCGGCCGACTCCAACCAACACCACCGGTGATTTCATTGATTTGAGTTTGCATAAGCTTTCAGTTCGCTACAAATTTGCGGCTCACTCAGTCGGCCGCTAACAGTTTGCCTACTGGGGCCACGGCCTTAGACGAGTCTTTACATTTCAGCAATAAAACAAACCACAAAAAGAAAAAAGTTTTTCACCAAACACAAAACTCCATAAGTCTATTTCTGACTGTGTGACATATCAATTCTCGCTTACAAACTTTAATCCAAACTACAGTAGTGTTAGGAAAACTTTCCCTTTTCCGGCTTTATCCAAAACTTACGAGGGTAGCAATAATTCGTGCGGTTTCGTTTGTCGCCGGAAATTCGACAGTGGTGGGGATCGGGCGTGGCTGGGTGACTCCCATTTTATCTATTCTATTCATAGAAATACTTGGAATTAATGTACTATTAATTCAACAAGTCGCAACTAGTCTAAAACTAAACTAGGCCTAAAATAAACAAAACCTAAACTAACAATCTCTTAGGAAGACAATTCTAGGTTCTCATAAAAGGTTACATATCGTCGACGATACTGCAAAACCGCCGCCGATGTAAGTACCATATGCAATACCGCGTAAATACAAGAAGTAGCGAAATTCTAATTAGCGCGCCGCGGTTACATGGATGTCATTTGCTCCCGCCCGTACTGTCTCCTGTAAAATTTGTCAGGTTGTAGTTACGCAGTATTGCAAATTGTAGATTAGCGGTTTTGCAGTATCACCGACGATATACTACGTTTGGCCGCTTTAGTAGGAATATACAAATTAGTATCTTATTTATGATTATTAAGGTGTCTTTAAACAAAGACCACAAGTTCCAAGTATACACTTTCGTTACCTGATCGGCATTAACCCTGATAATACTAGGTCATTGACTGTAATAATTTGTGGCTGACGTATGTAAAATTTGCAATAACCAGATTAAAAAAGAATTGTTCCATTTATCCATGGAAATACCGGGATGAACCCGCGTATCCGTACCCGGATACCGGCGGCCGGATAATTGACTAATACGAAGCCGGGTGTCCGACGCGATCGCTCACTTTGACACACAAATACCGGATTTTTTTCGATTGGACGAGCTGTGTCTAAGCTTGATCCGCTGGATAGTTAATTGTGTGAGTCGGACTTTTCCGATGGGACTTGTTTTCTAGGAACTGTGTGGAATTTGCTTTACTCGTATTTTGGCACGTATTTATTTGTGTTTATATGTATTATATGTCCATGTTTGTGCTCAAGGATGGATGAGATCGTGTTTGTTATTTTTTTGGGAAAAAACTAATAAAGCATGGACGTGAGGACGTTTGTTACTCTTTCACGCGTAAATCACTGAACAGATTTTAATGCAACTTTACAATAGGCTACTTACATATTTTAATATATCATGTATATAAATGACAATGATGGCCGCGGGTCGACACAATTTTTACTTAATATTATAAATGTCAATGTTTCTGCCTTTGAATGGACCTCAACTCAACGCATCGCCAATATGTAGGTCAATATCTAAGTTGCTCAATTGAGTACTTTCACTGTATGAAGACCAGTTTATTACGCATGAGTTAAGGTCACTTGAGTGCAATATCTCCAAAGTGATAGTAAATTTTGGCAGTAGAACATGCAGCAGTCGTGGCCGAGCGGTTAAGGCGTCTGACTAGAAATCAGATTCCCTCTGGGAGCGTAGGTTCGAATCCTACCGACTGCGGAACCTTTTGTTTTATTATTATCTGAATGAGGACTCTATGCAGTTGCGGATGCGGCGCGGTTGCGGTTTGACGTTTAATATGAAACCTTGTCAAAACAGCGGTCACTGGCTTCCACGATTTGCGTTTATCCTAGTAATATTATAAATGTCAATGTTTGTGCCGATGGATGGATAGATCTTTGTTGCTTCATCACGTTAAAACCACTGAACAGATTTTAATGAAATTTTACAATAACTTAGCTTGGACATAAGAATAACACATAGGCTATATTATTTTACAATATCATGTTTTTTTTCCAAGTTTTGACTATAAATGCGTACGAAGTCGCGGGCAGCTTCTAGTACTTTATATTTTAAGTGAGACATCTTACAGTATTTGTTGATAGCGAAGGTCAATTAAAATGAACGTTCTATTTAAACTATAGCTGACTCTTTCATTGTCAGTAATCGGAAGAAGATGACATGATATTTAATGAATACCTTTAATAGTGTTTTATGCAACCAGCGATTATGAGAAAGGCCTTTGTTTTCTCAGTTGTATCCACACAAGCAGTAATTCATATATTCATGAAGTAAATATTGACATACGCTCACACAATAGTTACTGATTATTAAGATATTTTTGTCAGTACGAACAACCGACGGGCATGTATGAGGCGACTGATGAGTGTGGATGAAGCGAAAGAGGTGTGTTTGGATGGTAGCAAGTGGAAGGAAGTGGTCTCTGTCTACCCCAATGGGAGAGAGGCGTGACGGATAATGTATGTATGTTTTGTCAGTTGAGATCGCTTGGAAAGTCGCCGATCATAGTCAAATTGACCATAAACGTGAATAAATAGTGGAGTATAGCCAATTTTTTTTAACATGACAGCTTGTTTACGTCATAAGAGCATCCAGCCTAATTAGTATAGTAAAAAGTTTCGGTATCACTTACACTCAATATCCCCTATACGAGCTAGTACGGAGAAAAAAAAGTTGGCGTCCACTGATGAAACTAACGTCAATCGATAGAGATACATACTATGTTTCTCTATCGCCCGTTATTAATAACCTATCCTGATCCGTTTTTTACCAAATCGAGATTGAAAAAACAAAACACAATTGTGTTCTTGACATGTTTTTGGTACACAAGTGAAAATTGTGTTTTGTTTTTTCAATCTCGATTTGGTAAAAACGGATCAAGATAGGTTATTAATAACGGGCGTTAGTTGAGTCTAATTGATATATACCGTTTTTTTTACTATACCAGGCTCCATAGAAATATGTTCGATGCTATTTGTTTCTACTAGCAATTGTTTGTATTCAGTCGGGTTTTACAATTGAGTAATTTGATAGTGGTTTGAAAAACACTGCTCGACTTGCTGATTTCGTTTTAGCCCCTTTGACGTGCTTGATTTTGTCCGTTTTTGATTCCTTCCTCGTTATATTGTGAAATATTGAGATTCTTCCGGCTATTTATATTACATTTTATTGAAAATAACTTTGTGAATTTTATTCAGAAGTTCGTATTTTACTCCTTTATATTATACTTCAAAGGGATCTTACTTTGATAGTGGAATTCTTGTCCAAATTTTACTGTCGCTTCTTTAAGGAATTCTCCTTTGTCGATTAGATGACATTCTGTTGTTAAACAAGGGGAGTGAATTGTGTTGGGATGCTAACGAGGGTTCCGCACTTATAAAAATATTTCTAAAATTGTATGTATCTAATCGAATCTAATCTAATTAAGACACTCGTGTCCCACTGCTGGGTAAAGGCCGCTCACCTCATCCGCCATGATTTTCTGTCTCGAACTTCCTCCGCCCAGGTACTCAAGAAGGAATCCAGCTCGTCCCGCTACCTTTTCAGTGGTCTAAAGATACATTTACCATATTGCTACACAGTATTTAGTAACCACCCTGTAGGAATATATTGACTGTGGGCTGAGGTATACATAAAAGTTTCTATGTAAGTACTTACATAATACATAGGTAATTTTTACAAATTATTGTATATTTATTTCTAGTTACACGTGAGTTGTAACCTAATTAATAACTTACATTATTTTGATCTAGTCCCAAACGTTGTTATTCGAGGCCGTGTACCGTAAACTAATGTGCATTCAGAGACTGATGAATGCGAAGAATGCAATTGAACAGGTCACAAATCCATAAAAACCAACAAAATAGAAAGAACAAAAACTAAAAGGACAAACTAACTAAAATAAAAACTAAAACGATTGAAAAACTAAAAGGACATTGTTAATCCTTAAAAGTCAAGTCAGGGGGCCAGCTTAAAAAAGTAATATTTTTTTATACTCAATTACTCACTGATTCAGATTGATGGATGAGGGTTTTCTATTCGACATCGAAACCCTAAAAAGTCAAAGCGGTATTTGACTTCTTTACCCTTCGCTCCCTTTACCTGACTGTATTGTTCTTCAGTCGCTTTTATATAATTCACAGATAGAAATTTTAATTAGTTCCGTCCGTCCCGTTTTAATATTAAATTTTCAGATGGGTCTACCTACGACGTCGTTGAAAGAAAGGGAGTCATTTTACGAAAAAAATGGTTTTGCGCTCTTTGTTTTTTTTTAAAAGGTAAAGTTTTGAATAAGTTAAATGAGGTGAAATTGTGTGTTTTACAAGCAAAAGGAGAGAATGTTGATGAGTACTGAGAAGTTTATTTTATCAAGTTATCGGCTAGAAGAAAAATGTTTATTTTGAACATTATCATCTTGTAATTGATTTATTAATCGTAAATTACATATCTACCTAATTGGGACATCCTGGGTAGGTATGTATTTATAGGTGTAGTTATATTTAAGCTGCACTTAACCAATCTATCTATTTTAGTACTGCTGTACGAGATCCTCTCCTTAAATACTTGATAGGGAATGCCATACTAAATTAAAACTTATACGTACCTAATAAAGTTTTAATAGGGAACTTTACAAAATCCGTCCACACTATGAAATGGCCATATTCATTTGGGCAATCCCCCATATTCAGGCGGACGGGCAAACATCACACAATCACCAAACGCAAACATGCCTCCACCAAACTGATTGTTCCAATTTGAAAACCTTCCCAGCTTCCCACCAATCATAACTGAATTTTTGGCCAGCAACCCGGCTCATTTAAATAGTCGCTAATCGAATTCAGATCACGTGTGCAAGCTGTGATTTTTAAATCGTACGATTAATATTCTGTGCTGTGAAGATAAATCTTATAGGAGTGAAGACGTGAAATTGGATTTGATTGCTTCCTGCGATTTAGGAAATGGTTTCACAATTTTATAGTATACTACTTAAGTTCTACTATGAATACTATTTAGAAATCTACGGATACCTACTTTAGAATACAGAACTTTATTTTATTAATCTTTCAACTACAGATGGTAAAATATCCGAAATCTCATATCGGTAGGTACACAGATAATTAAGTACATAAATACATATCGACCGTGCCTTTTTCCAAACGGGATAGATAGAAACCACTTCCCTCCGCTTGCTTCGATCAATTTCACTTATAGGTATAAGCTCTCTTTACTTGCAATACGCGGCTTGCGTTTCTCTTAGGTCATTTATAAGTGCTGTAGTAATTTCGTGTGAATGTAGAACAGCGTCATCGCTCGAGCATATTACGTTTTAGTGAATGTAAATATAGATTTCGCTTTGCATCTTGTACAGCAGTCGTGGCCGAGCGGTTAAGGCGTCTGACTAGAAATCAGATTCCCTCTGGGAGCGTAGGTTCGAATCCTACCGACTGCGGATTGTTTTTTACTGGACTCATAATCTTTATATCTTTGTAAATTGTGATGTAACTGATTAACGATACAAGATATAAACAAGTGAAGGTAGACAAAGAAACAAATGACTCAACGGAACGAAAAGGTATGCAAGTAGTGATTCATTTGTTATCATGTCATATCTTTTTGTAGATAATTTACCAATATCTTTAAAATTATTTAATTAATTATCAATATCTTATCTAATACATGCAAGAGTCGTCTGTTGTCCTGAAAACAATGCGCGTTGATACAAATGGGGTCTCAATTTTATCTTGCGGGTTACGAAAATATTTTCGTCATCGGGAAATATGAGATGAAAAGGAAGGAATTCAAATACTTTAAAAATAGAAAAGAATTCCAAATGTACGCCATCCAGCCACAACCGGACACATAAAATGCCGCTGTCCAGTCGATCTAACCGCTGCCGCAATCAGCACTCGCTCGTTACGATAATTCGATCACACTGGTCACTAATCACTCGGTCATTTCCATACAATTCATTTGTTTTGGAGCCCACGGCCATCGCGACGTGAACCAGAATTTACTGACATTGTTTCGGGTGGGCACCATTTTAGCGGCTTTGTGTAAAATATGTGAATAGATTGTTTTATTTGCCTATGTTTTGTTTTAGAGCAATCTTTTGTTTTTGTAATTTTTGTAGCTCAAGCATATTTTTGACAATCGCGCGCTAATAACTGGCCAAATATGAAAGTATACTAAAATTTCCTCCATTACCTCCTAGTTAACTGGCCTCATACTAAGATCCCTACTGCTACCTTTTATCCAAAATCGGTTATTTCACAAACCACGCCACGAACACTCGTAAACTTTAGTATTCCATAGAGAGTCCCATATGTAGGTATATTGTGGACATTTCGATCCCATATTGGCTCAGTCTGTCGTCCCTTGTCTTGGGCCTTGGGGTGAGGGATAACCGCTTATTATTTTCTAAAGCCTACTTTAATCCCTGAAGAGTTTTTTATTCAATCACGATGTTTTTATAGCCGTATTTGTATCGAGTCTTTACATATTATAGACTTTGCGCGCCTGATGAAAAATAAAAGCAATTGATATGAAGCAGTATGTAGGAATTAGTACCGCGTTTTAGAAAGGCGCATGGCGAGATGAATATCAGCTGTTGCGCTTTATCCGTTCGGGACTGTTTTTTTCCAATGTTTATTGGATAATAGAAAACAATTAATTACATATATATATAATAATAGATTGTAAAATTGACTTCAACTTGTCTAAGCGCTGCTCTTTATCATAATAAGAAAAAATGAGTTTCACGTTTCACATTTCGGAAGAAATTAGAAACAAGAAGGTAAACAAAACACTATCTTCGGTAATCCAAAACAGCATAGAGAAGAGACGTGTGAAAAGTAAACAAAGCGGCTAGATGCAAAACGGTGATCGCTTAGCAGTTCAGAGCTGGATTTATCTGAGATCGCTTCAAGCGCTGAGTGGGCGGACCCTCTGAACATGCTTAGATTGTATGCCGTGAGTTTGTTCATGGAAGTACGAAGAAAATGGTACATACAGGTTAAATATAAGATCTTTTATTTAGTCACAAGTAAGATCAAATGTGGTAATACTCCTAAGTAAGCATTTATTTATCGAACAATCGATCGGTTGATTACATTTGTTTGGGAATTCAATTTTTTTTTCTGTTTTCGATACTTATCTAAATTTCTAAGTCGGTATCAAGAAGAAAAGTTTCGCGAAAAAAATGTTCAGCTACTCAAGAAAAAAAACCTTGCGAAAACCACGACAAGTGTTAAGTTAGGTTACGATCTCAATATCATTATAGAGATGACAAGTTGAAGAGACCTCCTGGCTCCTGCTTACATGAATATGAGCGTCAACCCGACAATGAGTCAAGTCGATGTGGTCGCCAATGTCGCCATGGCCGAAACCCAGCAAAAGAATCATCATTAACAAATAAATCTCTTACTATATCTCTATCCATTCGTAGCTCTCGGCCCGGTAAGTAAACGATAGCCTCGTCCAAACGAATTTCGTTGCACATGCATTTTTACCTGCCGTACAACTAGCCCACACTCGAGCTCCAATAGCCCATTGTATCGGTATGATGGACGAGCACCCTTATTTCCACCTATTTAGGATTTACTATGTAGGTTATATTATTCAATATTTTTTTTGAGTTACTAATATGTTGCATAAAAGTAATTGTCCGATTTTGGTATTGCATAACAACTTTTCGCAGACGTATCATATCGCCGAACTTCTTTTCGCATAATTTTGTTATCAATACATACATTTCGCATAATTTTCTATGTCAGAATATTATTTTCACAGAACTTTTTTTGGACTAATTTTGAATGGCATAATATTTATTTCGGCGAAAACTCTTTTTGATTTATGCTATTGTTTTAAGTTATTGATTTGCATTCCCAGTTTTTCATGATTATAAATAGTACCTACTTGTCTACGTATATTGATTCCAGTTTATTACTTTCTTGATTTTCTTGACTTGAAATCTTGACTACAGGATTACTTTCTTGGTGTCAAAATCATGAAAATTTAAGCGAGCTTGCAAACAAACAAGCAACATGCAAGCAAGCAAGCAGAATGCAAGCAAGCAAGCAGCATGCAAGCAAGCAGCATGCAAACAAGCAAGCAGCATGCAAACAAGCAAGCAGCATGCAAGCAAGCAAGCAGCATGCAAACAAGCAAGCAGCATGCAAGCAAGCAAGCAGCATGCAAACAAGCAAGCAGCATGCAAGCAAGCAAGCAGCATGCAAGCAAGCAAGCAGCATGCAAGCAAGCAAGCAAGCAGCATGCAAGCGAGCAGGGATGCAAAAATCATGTTCTAACCTAACCTAACCTATCCTATTGGGGCTGCCTGGGAGTTTTTTTTCTCTGCGGGGGGCTTCGCCCCCCGAGCCCCCCCTCGGGGGCTCCGCCCCCGGACCCCCTCCGCCTCTCACTCGTTGCCGCCACTACCATTAAATTCTGCTAAATGAAGTTCGGCGTACTAAATATATGCAATATCATATTCTGCCAAATTATTATTATGATTGCTGACTGTTATGGAAAGTATATATTTATGCAAAATTATAATTCGATTATTTAAAAATCTGCGATATTGGTTATGCAAAGTGTATTTCGAACAATCAATATTATGCAAGATAAGGGGAACCCATTTTTTTTATTTAGAAGATTGTCCAGTGTGGTGGATCTTATGAATGAATGAAAAATCATTTAATCCTGTAGGTTTTGACAACACTTACGGGTCATTTTTTGAAGTTAATGCTAGATTCGCAAGAGTGCAGTTTTCCCCAGAGTATGAGGGTAGGGTCGTGCCCCTGTATTGGGGACGTTAATAGAGCTGATAATGAAGAAGTTTACTTTTTTTCCCATCGGTATAGCAGAGACCACTTCCCTCCACTTGCTACGATACAAACACACCTTTTAGGGTGAGGCCAAACGAGCGAAATTTTGGGAGTCGTGAGTAGCAGAATTTCGGCCGCAGATATTCTGCTGCATTAAGTTTTATACAAAATGCAACTCATATTGCGTCGTCGTGTGGCACCAACTGCATATTTGTAAGAAGCCGAATGCAGCAGTATTTCTGTGGCCGAAATTCTGCGACTCACAACTCACCAAATTTTGATCGTTTGGCCTCACCCTAAGAGGTGTGTTTGTATCGTAGCAAGTGGAGGGAAGTGGTCTCTGCTATACCGATGGGAAAAAAGTAAACTTCTTCATCATCAATGTTTACCTATCAAATATTAATCTAACTTAAAAAACTTCTCAAAGAATTTCCCCCATATTTGCGGAAAGTCAACAATTAGTTTTACAATCGGTGGCGCTAAAATCTACAGAAACGAAGAACTTTTCCAACAGCCCACTTCGGCTTTAGAAAAAAACTAATAAGTGTGGTTTAGTTAGTCGCTTGGGTTCTTGATATTTTGTGTATTTTTTTCAAAAACAAAACTTTATATTTTTATTATAGTATCGTTATGAATGAGAAGATTCTATTAAGTCAGGTTTTGTAATGGGTGGCTTTGTTGTGAACATTGTAAAGGTACTTACTTTGTGATGAAAATCTACAAGAATTTTGTAGTTAAAGATTGTATGAAACATTATCATCATCGTCCCCACCACAGGGGCACGAAGCTACTCTCATACGAGAGTTATAATATGAAACATATAAACGAGTTATTAAGAAACATATAAATGTCGACGAGTCATCAGAAGTGGCGTTTAAGCTTTTAGTTAAAATAAGACAGTGGGCGTGTACTGAACAAACTGGCTTTATTGCGTAGTTTCCAATCACGTAATAAAATAACAAGATGTACGTGATGTCTTCCGATGTCTCTTCTTGACCATTATGAAATCAATAATCCATGACAGCAACTCAAATATGACAGCGCCAAACTGAAAACCAGCCAAAAACAAGCCAGTTCTTGCATTTTAGCAGTAAAGAGTTTGCAAATGGTTCCAAATTAGCCTTCATGAACGTAATCTCCGACATAAATAAAAAAATATTTTGACAAAATGTTAAATTAAGTTAGGATCTCTAGGATTTTGTGGTTAACAGGGGTTTCCTAATTAAACCACAAGAACCCTAAAACCGCAAGGAAAGCTGGCGAAGGATTCCAGTTGAGACCACTCGAGATTGGCTGCTGCTAGGATTGCCACGAGCCAACTCACACCCACTGCCAATTGCAAACACTTCGCTCCTAAGGCTTCGGAATCGTAAAGGAAATTAGCTTTGGCTTCAAGAAAAAGTTGTCAAAAGATCTGCAATGTAACGGAATCGAAATCAGGGGCCCAATTTAAAATAGTCTCAGTTGTGTGTTGGCAGAGTGTCAATATCATTTTTTTACACATTTGTTCGCTATCAGTGTAAGCCATTGTTTAGCAGAATACCAAATGTGTCAAAAAATGCCATTGATACTGATGTTCTGATGGATTCTTAACAAAATTCAGCACCTTACGTTAAAAGAAAATGAGACAGCATAAAAATTCAGCCATGTCGAATTAAGAACCCGCATCTTGTAAGTCGGTTAAAAATGTCACTGAAATAAATAAGGTGATACTTTTCGCCACCCCATCGGGTTAGAATATTTTCAGGAAGAGGTCGGTTTGATAGGCCTGTCAATTTAGGTTAAGTTTAGTTAGTGGTTATATTTTAATAATTAGAGTGTAGTATTTTTAATAACATATTAAAATGTATAGTATTTCTTTGTATTGTATTGTATTAAAACTATTGCGTTGCTCTTTTCAAATAAAATTTTACGATTCCTATTTAGGTTTTTCTTTACAAATATTAAATAAAACATTAAAGCTTGAAACATGCTATCCCACGTTGCGTGTGACAAGTGTGCTTCTAATTATGATATTCAATGGAGCCGATCTCATAATGCATTGCGTATGTTGCGTACGTGATGAGCTTTGTATCATCCTATTATGTTTTCAGATTAGCGTTTTATACGACGCGCGTATACGCTCGTTTTTTGAAGCGCGTGTACGTGCTTATATGAGCGTCTTTTACTCGTACGAGCGTTGACGCACTCCTAAGCTCTTATAGTCCATGTTGATACTGACACGACACCACCGGCTTGAGCGTATACGCCCGTTGCGCGCATTTAGTGCACGTGTACGCGCTTATACTGAAAACGACCGTATATATGCGCATATGAAAACGCTAGGTCTGAAAACGCCTTTTAAAATAGGATAAAAACTATTCGAGTAGCTGTTTTATTCATCAAGCATTTCCAGATTTTATGTTCGCATTACCTTTTAAACCTCGTTAATAATACAAATATTTGCTTCGGTTACAAAATTGTAATGTATAATGTGTTGACAATGCGACTCGAGTGTGTCAGGAATCATATTCTTTTCTTCCCTAGATAGCATGTAGACAGGACGTCTCCAGTAACTTGAGATGCCGTACGTTCTCCAAATAACATAAGTAGAATATTATGTTCTCGAGTGGAGATTGTTTTCGAATCAAAGATAAGAAAGCTTAAAATATATAGATAGTATAGTCGCTCCGATGCTTCGATGCTCATTTGTTGTGTTAACTGATTTTGAATATTGTTGAGAACAATGTCGATAATACTATGACTATTAAAAATGCTCTGCGCTGCGCTCCGTCAGGTGTTCGCCGGTCCTTACACCATTCAATATTTGTACGGGGTATTATTAAATTATGAAACTACTACTCTCATTTTTCACCAGTCACGTCGTTGTCCCATTGCAGGAAAAAAATAAAACAAAATTCATAAACTCAAAACCTTTATTGCCTGGACTTATAAGGCGGGGTATAGAGGACCTGCGTGGTCTTGATAAGGGGTATATTGATGTCCTTTCAAGGGTGACTGATTCTTCGGTCGGGTGACACCTAATTTTTATTGTTAGCTACACTTTTTGAATAAATCTTGCGTGAAATCATTTTTATGAACGGTCTTCTTGTTTTTACTCGGTTTGCTGTTTATTTTTCCTCGGGGATATATTTATGTGATCAAGATTCTACTGTTCTATTTTCGAATTGACAGTTTTGTGGATCAAAAAACCTTAGCCCTTCACAATTATGTTTCTGTAGTAGGAAGAACGCTAACATGGTGGAGAACCAACAAATGGATTTATTAGGCAGAAAAAGCTCGGAAATATAAGTAGGTATATAAAAGAAAGAATTGTCTGAGTTCCAAATTTATTTTATTGTGGATTATGAAAATGAAATCGTTTTGCCATAATCTTCGACTTTACAGCCTCTTTGGAGGCTCGCGGGCTGTGTTCGTGCCTCTACTATGACTTTAATTCATTGTTTGTAACCTTAGAGCATTTCACGAATTGGAAGAAGTGGAAAGCTATTCCGTGATCGTGACACGTGAGATCGTCAAAAGATATTCATAGTCGTCATCAAATGACTTATCTTAATATTTTCAAAGCTTCAAGTGACGTAAACAAAACATAGATATTAGTAAGGTACCGCTTCAACATCGCAAAGTGATCTCAGATAGTATCTAATCTCAGGTAAGCGCTACACCAGAAAACTTCCCCATTGCATGCAAGACTGCGTAAATTTTGAAATATACCATCCATGGTAGAGTCACAAAAGCACTAAGCCCAAGATAATTGGTGCGATTGTCTCCGGCATCGAGGAGTTAAAGAATTGAGTGCAGTTATCTCCTGAATTGGCAAGGGTTAATGTGGGTTCAGCAATTAAACTTAGTGATCCCTAACTTTGGTTCGAAGGTCGATTCCTATTTTGACAATTTCGATGGAGTTCCTACCTCGCTCTACTTTACTCAAGTGAAGGAGAAAGTTAATATAATAATGTCGTTTCGTATCAAGAAGTCAAAGCACTGGCAGAGGTAAGTGGCGGATGCTCTACCAACAAGATCTAATTCTTACATGTTAATAAATTACCTACCTCAAATCGCGGAAACAGGAAATTAACAGCTTACTTCATGTCATTCTTATGCGATCTGAATTATTTTGTATGGATCCGAGTCGATCCGAGAACTATTTCTATA
The DNA here is from genome assembly GCA_947563765.1 of Anarsia innoxiella. NCBI lineage: Eukaryota > Metazoa > Arthropoda > Insecta > Lepidoptera > Gelechiidae > Anarsia > Anarsia innoxiella. Next base: position 672,039 of record OX387392.1, read on the forward strand.
TTTAATATCTCGGATTGGATAACAAACTGATTCTATCCCACGTTGCATGTAGTGGTCAATCTACACAAAACCGGGCCGTGCCCGAGACGTGACCGGGCCGTGGCCTGTCAGGAGGAAAAAAATACGTCGTCATGACAACGTATGTGAACGAATCCATAGAAAATGTTTGGAACGATATTCTTTCCCAGACACGTCCCTGACGCGTTGTCATGACGACGTATATTTTTAACCCCCGACGCCAAAAGAGGGGTGTTATAAGTTTGACGTCGATGTCTGTCTGTGTGTGTGTGTGTCTGTGGCACTGTAGCTCCTAAACGCGTGGACGGATTTGGATGCGGTTTTTTTAAAATTAAAGCTGGTATTCCTGGGAGTGTTCTTAGACATATAATATGCAAATCGGTTCAGCCGTTTCAAGGTTATCAGCTCTTTTATCCGCTGTGGTAGGGTTGTAGATCCAATATAACAGCAGAAATATCGTGTTTGGATTCGTTTTGATCAGTGTTTAATTCGTAATATAATGCAATAGTGACAACAGATGGAGCTGATGCTGGAGCCAGGATTTCCAGCACTCCAACCATTCTTCAAAAAATTAACAGAAGATATGTCGTGTTTGGATTCGTTTTGATCAGTGTTTAATTCTTAATGTAACGCAATGGTAGCAACAGGAGGAGCTGATGCTGGAGCCAGGATTTCCAGTACTCCATCCTTTCTTCAAAAAAGTAACAGCAGATATGTCGTGTTTGGATTCGTTTTGATCAGTGTTTAATTCGTAATATAATGCAATGTCAACAACAGGAGGAGCTTATAATAATTATTATAATAAAGGTTTAAAAACTTTGAAATAAAAATTAAATTAAAAAATAAATTAAATTACTTTATTTCGTCGTGGGACCGCATTCTATTATTTTTTTTAATTTTGATATCTCATTATGATTACTTATGATAGGTATATATTTTTGCGTAGCTACCTACCTAGCTACTTAGCGGTCCCCCGACAAAATAAAGTTTGTATGAAAGTTATCAATTTGTATTAAATATAGGTAATGCGATGTTCAGTTGACAAAATAATATTTATTTTATTTGTTACTTTTTATAGTCGGGGGTTTTTTAAATTTTCCCTCGTGACACGCCACGGCCCGGTCACGTCCCGGACATGGCCCGGATATGTGTAGATAGACCTTAACAAGTGTGACTATAATCATAATAATTCAATCTGTGGAGCAGTTTTTATAATGCATTTTATGCATTGACTATGTTGCGTTCGTATTACCTAGTCTCTAGCTTCGCTTTTCCGTTAAACGTCGTTCCGTCTTGTTCTGATTTGTGAAAATGACAGTGATATAGGTGTAATGAAGAGTTGAATAATTTGACCTCTTTGCGCCGGCTTTTTTTGAACGAAACAAGAATAACCCGCCAAAGAGAATCGACGCTCATAATTTGTACGAAGGGTTTTAAAGTTGCGCGGTGTTGTTGAAAATTGCAATCAGAGGATTTTGAGGCAAAGTCTTAAAGGCTAGTTGGCTAATTCTTGTTCATTTTCTAACAATCTTTAATTATACTGGATTTCTACTCTCCGATTCTGATCACTTATCTATGCAAATTGCAACTGACTTAAGCTTAAGTAAGTTATCATAATTGTCTACCTGATATTTTGTATCACTGTAGAATTTGATGAAAAAACCTCTTCTTATTACGATCATGTTATGATTCTATTATGGTAAAATTACGCAATTTTCTTGAATGGATTCTTATTAGTATTTAAATTTGTTGTAAAAAGTCACTTATACCACATTTTTACCTAGTAATTAGTTACCTCCCTAGATGTATTACATAAATGACACTTGAGTTATAGAATAACACTTTTTTTACCTAAACAGCCGACAATATAAACTTGCAATAATCCTAAAAGCTCTTTAAAGGAGCGAACACAAGTTGGCGTTTCAACTGAAACACGGTAAGGCTTCTAGTTTTATTTCATCAGTTTAGTATGAGTGGTCATACTCATACCCACGCTCGAATTGGCTGCACTTATGACGCGGTTCTAAATGCCTAAGTTTAGGTCGGTTTGTTGAGTGCGAAAAAATTGCCGAGAGGTCTATTTTTTCGTATAAAAAGAAGAAAAAAAGGAACAACTTGAAAATAATTTATGTTTGTTTAAGCACTGTATTACAAAAATATCATCTTACTTAAGAGCAATTCTTATGTCGGTAGAGTCAACCCCATTCCAATTTATTAATAAATTGGATTTTTTTGTACATAAAGCTTAAACAAAACTAACAGGAGCAGACAAGACGACACAATTAGAGGAAACGACACATACTTAATAATACAACGACTGACAAGTCCAAACCACATTTGACAAAGATAAACAGAGTTTGATAAGATGCTATGGGCCTTTTTGCAGTTGAACGACCTTGTTCTTTGATATGAAATCATACTAAAACCACAGATTACTTGAGGCTCTGACAGAATCATCAGCGCTGTGGCTTACCCAAGGCTTGTTGCAGCATTACGCTGAGTCAGAACCTCTTCGCTGTCACAGTACATGATATGAAGCAATCACACATCACAATTTTGTAACTATGTTCACCTTATTTTATCATTAAGTGTGCTTGTAATCAATTGAATTTACTGTTTACTGTTATTTATGTACTGTGCAGTGAATAAATGATTCATCTAACTATCTATCTATTCCTTAATACTTAATAGTTACTAGTTACTAAGTAACAAAAACTGCTGGTAAGCCTTTTAAAAAACGGTACGCGCTAGGCGTTCAACCGATATTGCGTTCAAGGCAATATTGGCGACTTTTTACGCGTTCATCGTTACTAATTTGGAAACATCCAACGTTTATAACATTAGTAGAAAGAATGGCATTTTCTTATAAATAAATGTTATAAACGCTCAAACCGTTGGTGTCGTGTCTGTATCAACATGGACTATATGAGCTTATTAGCGCGTTAATACTCTTACGACCAAAGCCGCGCGCAAAAATGAGCGTATACGCGCGTGAAAACGCTAGTCTGAAACGCCCTAATCCGCCGCAATATTCACTGCCACGTCAGGTCCATAAGTATCTATTCAATAAAAGTCAAAATTCACACTAATTATATTATTTATTAACAAATAAATGGTACCTAATCTAGAACAATAAAATTTAGGTATTGATTAATAGGACACAATAGGTAAAGTAAATCAGTTCAGCCATAACAACCCCTTATAACATAATCAATAATCAAACAAAACTTATAAGTAAAGTCTATAATCATAATATCCATAGACAACAGGAGAGTGATCATGATTGATCGCGATACAGTTGATGACAATAATAACAGCTATGGTAAAGGTAACTTACATTATACAGCGATACCCCTAGCTTAGAGCGGTGGTAGCGGCCAATGAGGAAGGAATACAAGGCGTGGCCCCATTTTTTTTTCATATAAGTACAAATGAGTTTATGACAGCGTGCCAAGTTGCACCAAGTTTTTTATAGATTTCTTGGTAGATGACCTGTCAAACGATAAGAAATGCCATACAAAAACGTAGCCATTTTGCGCCGGACCAGGCATGCAGATCCAGACGGTATGGCACCTCCTTATGTATTCTATACTCATAGGTAGCGTCACAGCCTGGGGCCCAAGCCTGCTAATTTAAAATATCCTCAATTGTGTGTCGGCAGAAGAGTGTCAATGGCATTTTTTGACAGATTTGGTATTCTGCTAAACAATGGCTTACGCTGTTTGCGACCAAATGTGTCAAAAATGACTTAGACACTCTGCCAACATACAACTGTGAATATTGTAAATTCACGACTATAACATCTTAATATTATTCTAATAATTCAAAATTATTAACATTAGCAGTATGAGCAATATTATCTATCATATGTTCTTCTTTGATTAATACTTTCACATCTTTCTTACTTCGAACTCTACCCAATGCTGTATACAGCTGTCCATGTACAAAAGCATGTTCACTTAAATCGATACCAACTCTGTCAAAAGTCATACCCTGGCACGTATGTATAGTACTAGCATAACCTAGTTTGACCGGAAATTGATAAAACTTCTCCTTTACAGATGTTTTTTTGTGGTACTTTTCAAAATACTCCATACCTATAGTGTAGATTTGTTTTTCTCCAACTTTTCTAATTATTATCGCTTCTGGGAAAATTTTTGTGACAATAACTCTCGTTCCGACGAGTAATGTCGTAGGTTTGTACATAGTACGTATAATTGTGCATACGCATCCTTTTTTTAATTTCAGAGTGAAATCTGGAAAATTCTTGTCCTCAAGCAACATGTTTTGTTCTAGTAGTATTTTTTCTTCTTTCGACTGTTGTTTCATGTCCTGTAGAGCTTCAAAGGTTTTCATTTTACCCTCTAATCTTTCCAATAGCTTTGAATTTATTTTATTGACGGTTTCTTTATGAGGAGCTATAATGGATCTTCGAGCACATTTATCTGCATCATTTAAAATGTGTCTCGGGTATACAAAATCTATAAGATCGTCTAGTTTGAATGTATATTCTATGTCATTCAAGGGTACGAATTCCGGTTTACTGTCAGATATAATTTTAGGTTCCAGAATATCATTTCCGAGGTCGAATAGATATTTTGTAAACTCAGGATCAAACTTGGTTCTTTGTGGTATTGTTAGTGTAAACTTTTTTAATTCAGGCCACAACTCTGAAATCTTGAATAATGCCATGTTTGTATCTTCCCGCTGACATGCTCCTTTCTTAATTTTTACTACAGGAGGTATTTGTCTAAAATCTCCGGCAAATACAATGGTTTTCCCTCCGAATATCTTGTCAGACATCATAATGTTTCTTAAAGTTCTATCTAACATTTCTAAAAGCTTTCCGTGCGTCATTTGAACCTCATCAAACACTATGAGAGATGAACCTGTGACTTGTTTATTATAATCACTCATGTCACAAAATTCTTTCTCGAATTCTTTTTCATCGTAAGGAAATCCAAAAACGCTGTAGCACGTTCTGCCTTTATGGTATTTTTGGGCTGCAGAACCAACACTTGCTACATACATGACTGATTGATCAAGTTTCTTATCAGTATAATCACATAGCGTTGTGAGTAGCTCAGTTTTTCCAGCTCCTACTGGACCGTCGATAAAGATGGCATTAGGGTTTTCACGCTTAAATTTTTTATCCCCGTTTACTAGCTTAATCACATAATCAAATGCTTCTTTCTGCTCCTCGGTAAAGTCATTAATTTTATCCAAATAGTGATTATCCTGCAATATGAAATCAGTTTTATTTTCAAAGAAGTACCTATTTCCGTATAGGTAATAAGAAAATTGTTGAAGTAGTGTATATCATTATTTCAAATAAATATGGATAAGAAACTATCACAGTTACTCAAAAGCTACTCAAAAACACAAAAAGTATACTTTTCATATTATATGAAAATCCGGGAAATATACAAGTTGGAGTGACGGAGACTTGTTAGTTTTTGACACTTTTTATAGTTTTTTACTACCTACATAGTTATAAAGAGGTAGATAACTAAAATCCAATCAGAAGTACCTAAAATATAAAATAAAAGGTCAAAATTAACTTACTCCATCAGTTTCTTCTTCACTTTCTGAAGATTGGCTATTGCCAGTATAATATTCTTCATCGTCATCATCAGATATTTTTTCCTTCTTCAGCGGTGTGGGTCTCTTCATTGGAGTACATTCTTCGACGTTATTTTGACCTTCATCTTCATCATCCGAATCAATACGGTTTCGTTTGATATAATTTTTCTTTGGGGTTTCATTGTTGTCAAGTTCCATGATATAAGTGTTTTTCGGCAGAGTAGTGATGAATTCAGGAACAAAGGATCTAAAGCTCAGCTTCTGTCGATCCTGAAAAGGATAACAATAAAATAAAATATTTACTTAGGTATGCATAAAAAATATCGAAATATTAATTCATTAACTCCCGAATCAACGATAAACACTCGCGCCGCCGCCGCGCCGATAAGCAACAAAACTTGTCTCGACATGTTTCCGGGTAAAAAAATCAAAATACAAATCAGGTTTAAGATTACATTACAATGCATATGCAATTGTGCACTGGCGACACATTTTGACGATAATTTGCGTCACTGACCTACCTATATCATAATTAACAGTATATTAGATGAATACATTACCTATAACTTGTACCTAATGTTTATAAGTAGGTAATTTGATAACCAAGTTCTATCCTGTCCTGACAGACAACGATCAGTTTAGCACTCGATAAGAAATACCTACATAATATTTTCTAGGTAAGTGCCTACGGGTATTCAACAAGGGAAGTACATACTTAGGTACTTAACAAAAAAAAATTAAAATATAAATCTTAAAGATAAGATAATAAGAAGATCGATTTATTAGCGTCGATGCAAAAATACTGACAATGTATGTTGTAATGTGCCTATACAGGGTGTAACAGAAAGGGTATATAAAGCCGAAACACAGCGATAGTCCTCATAAAACTGAACAACTTTCCCCAAGGAACATGGGTCGTAACTCGAAAAAAATGTTTGGATCGCCCATACTTACTCGATCAGCTGATCGGGCATTTTGTATGGGGAGGCGAAATTTTTTTTTCGAGTTACGACCCATGTTCCTTGGGGAAAGTTGTTCAGTTTCATGAGGACTATCGCTGTGTTTCGGCTTTATATACCCTTTTTGTTACACCCTGTATAAATAATAATTTTGTTATTTGATGATGAATATATGGTCTGATATTACCCAGCAAAAAACAAAAAAATACTGTTTTATTATCTGCCGTCGAATACACATAAGCGTATCGTCATAAGTTTTTAATAAAAATTCTGTCTAAGCCAAACAGTGAATTAGAGCAAAGATTAATTAAAAATAAACCGATTAACCTAACCATTGTACTTTTGTTTGTAAACCGACAAAGTCTTTATCAATATCGAAAAGATTGCAATGTCGGCCATGTTAACATTTTCCCGCCAATTCACAATCATGAAATAATACTACAATCTTTTAAAATACTAATCTAAAAAGTCATAAAAATAGAATCCAAGCTGAAATGAATACCTGTTATTCAATTGCAATTCGTTTTTTTGCACACAAATCACTCTTTTATGCACGTTACAAATATTTTTATAAAGTACACAGCACACGTCCGATCACTTCGGCGACTCCCGCGCAACAGAGAAAGGAAATAAAGGAGCATACTTAAATAAATACAGATAATAAAACTCTATGCACTTCAATCGATTACACTCTCGATTAGACTACTCGATTTCACATTCTTTTTATTAAAACGAAGCATATTATTATGTGTGTGTGCACATTGAGTATACTCGAATAGATAAACGGGATAGCTAAATATAGTTTCAAGGTCAAAAGCCCAAGCGCATATGGTTTAAATACTAATTTATTTGCAACAGAGACGGCCAGAGCAGGTCAATGACTGGCAAGTTAGGCATGGGTAAACTGAATGAGAAGCATTTACATGAATCGATTCACTACGGTGACGCGTTATCTTAACGATTCACTCAAAACCATAACAATTCACTGATTCACTGATTCACTTCGGAATCGTTTGGGTGATGTGAAGTTCTACAACACTTTCCTTTCCATTCTCAGTCAGTCAGTCGCTCATGTCAAACAGTCAGTAAGATGATGCTTGTTGCCACTTTTTAGGTTCTACTCTTTTTGGCCAGACTGTTTTAATAGCAATTTAATAGTAATTAATTACCGTTATAAATACAGTCCACATTTTAATCAGTTTATAATTAAATCAGAAATAGGTGTAAAGAAATAATATGCAGTACCGCACATAAATCTCATTTCGCGTGTCAGTCATTTAACTCATTCCGCGAGTCAGTCACAGACAGAATATTATAAAACGTAGTGATTATATGCTCTTTGGAATATATTTCATTTCAGAATCGATTCTATTACTTAATCTCATTTAGCGGGACAGTCGGCGACTCAAGCGATTAGTGAATAGTTAAGGTGAATAGAGAATACTTAAGGTGAATCGATTCAGTCTAGTGAATCAGACCAAGTGAATCGTTTCAGACAACTGAATCAAGACTACCCATGCCTATGGCAAGTTGCAAGTAAGGCCCAGAACTCACTGGGATCGCAACTGCAACTGCTAGTTACTTTTGAGTTGCGTCGCGTGTGGTTTTCTCAAAGAGCCTATAGCAGAAACTTGCAAGCAACTCAAAAGTAACTAGCAGTTGCAGTTTCGTTTCAGTTGCGTCATGTGTGGTTTTCTCAAAGAGCCTATAGCAGAAACTTACATGCAACTCAAAAGTAACTAGCAGTTGCAGTTTCGTTTCAGTTGCATAATGTGTGGTTTTCTAAAGGTGCCTATAGCAGAAACTTAGATGCCACACAAAAGTAACTAGCAGTTGCAGTTTCGTTTCAATTGCGTTTCCCCGTGTGTTCTGGGTCCAAAGGTCATGTTTAAAAGTGCAAGTGTTAAGTGTTTGGTGACGAGGGCGTGACAGCTAATTTTTTTGCTAGGTTATGATAGAAATGTGATGTTGGAATAGTGATTTATAATATTATCCAAAGTCAAAGTCAAAAATATATTTATTTCATAGATAGATTAGATTCGCTAGATTCGCAAGGTGCAGTTTCCTCGCAAGGTGCAGTTTCCAATTATCGAAAGAAACTATTGAATTGTTTTTAATAGGTATCTGTTATGATATAATCATTGTTTTGCACTATTTCGTTGGTCTTCGTGTAGAGATATTGTTAATCATGAAATTCGATTTGACGAATGCTTAAATTTTACCATGCTGTACGACATTTTTGGTTTCAGAGTTTGAAACATAACCTTATGCATGCTACAAATAATTTGTTTTCTTAATACGAGTGTGATTGTTAACTGTTGTGATCGTGTTTTAATTAAAATACAATAAATTTGTGGCCTTGAATAGCAAATTTTATTTGTCTTTATCTTTATTGTTAGAAATTCCGGCTCCACATCGCAAAACAATTTTCATAATTAGTGAAATAACTTAATTTTTTGTGGAAGCTAGGTTCAAGAGTTAATTTTTTTATACCTAGTATATTGTAAGTTGTTATGTAAGTAACTCTTTGTTTCTCATAAACAATAAATAAATAGTAATAGCAATTTTTCCTATGTAATTAATATTTTGAGTAAAAATTTGCTTATCTTTTTCTTACAGGCAATGTAAGTCAATTTTACAATTAAAGCAAAGGTCTTCTGACTGTAACAGATATTTTACATTCGCAAGATAGCAAATAATAAAAATGACGTGTAAGGGAATGAAATAATAAGTAAGTGGATAGAAAGAATCTTGGCTCCGTTACTCGGGTCCCTAGGGACACATTTATTGAGGACGTATGACTCAAATCCTGATTTCCAAGTTTATAATCATGTACCTACACACTAGATAGAAAACGCTTAGATACTGTATTGTAAGAGAGAAATTGTAGGAGAATTAAATTTTAAAGTTTAAAAACCAGTTTACTAAAAATCTGATTAATATTTGATGTGTAATAGCGTTTTTCTTACCACATAAAGAAGAGAGAGAAGTTGTGCCGTATCAGGTGCTCAAACGGACGGCGGAGAATAGAGCAGAGTTGCGAAGACTCCACCAAGAGTGACGCTCTTAAATAGATTAACGATGATGAATTACTAACCAAAACTAAGATGGTATTCTCACTACTGGCTGGCTATATACATACACATCGTCACGCATCTCTCCAAATGGTATCTCCGAAAGGACGAAACCACGTCCCTTCACTTGCTACGATCAAAACACATTCCTTTCGCCTCATGCGCATTTCATCCACTCTCGCGTTGTATTTTCTTTTTTGTAGAGTTCCGTACCCAAAGGGTCAAAACGGGATCCTATTACTGAGACTTTTTGTCCAGCTGTCTGTCCGTCTGTCCGTCCGTCCGTCCGTCCATATAATAATCCTTAGAATCGATCCATAGAATAATTATAATAATTAAGGGGGCTCCCATACAAGAAACAATTTTTTGCCTTGTTTTTGCTCGATATCAATAAAGGCTACTCTTATACATTTATTATTAGACTACTTTTTAACTTAGTGAATGGTACGGAAACCTACGTGCGCGAGTACGACTCGCACTTGTCCGCTTTTTCTCTTTGGTTTGTGGAGATTGTGCCTATGTCAAAAAACCGTCGTCCAACAGCGTCTTCTCAGCTAGTGTGCAAGTTTTCTAAAGCCACCCTCAGTAATAGAAACATGACTTATTAACCATTCGCCGGCGGCTGCGCGTTATCTTTATGATTGTATTCTCTCGATTTGCAGATTGAGTCTTTTTCTAGGGTCACCGATTTTAACACTTTCAACGAGTTAACTGGCGTCAAGAAAGGTAAAATTTAAACTCATGAAGACTTCTGGTAAACTTTGAGGTGCTTATATTTTGTACCTACTTACGATGTTGTGCGAGCCTATATTTAGATAAGAAAGGTCAAGTCAATAGCAGTATTCGTACATGTACGAGGTGACTGATGAAGGTGGATGAAGCGAAAGGAGTGTATTTGGATCGTAGAAACTGGAATGAAGTGGTCCCTACCTACCCCGATGAGAAAGAGGCATGACAGATTTTTCCTGAATTCCCAAAACAGATTCTAGGCTAAAGATATTTTAAATCTGGTAACCCTAAAAATAGCCCAAAGCCAAACGTATCAGCTCCAATATTATTACGCCAATATCTTTACTCACTGCTTTCCCTGGATTCGGGGTAAAAATTGACGAGAGCTCTCGTAAACTTTGGGCGTTAAAAATTTTATAACATTGATAAAGTATTTGTTGCTGCAACGAGGTTGGGAGAGTAGTTGAGTTTTGAAATATCAGTCTGTGTATTGATGTATTACTATAGTATATTATAATACCTACACTAAACTTAACTGTTAGGGCCAAAACGTAAATTCACGATACGACGCGACGTGACACGACGCGACGCGACACGACGCAACACGACGCGACACGAACTCGTACGACGCCGTACGACGTCGTAGATTTTCACGATGCGACGTCATACGACGTCGTGCCGCGTTGTGTCGTGAATTTATGTTTTAGCCCTTACTCGATTAAATACAAATCAATGCTTGTGGTATTATTATGATGTTAACAGGAGTTCATAGAATATGATAATCAGTTTAACTGGGTTAATGTTGCTCGTGGCGTCACGCCTAAGTAAGATGTTTACCTAGGAGTGACGTCAATGCCCCCCACTCCATAACTTTGATGCTCTGTATCTTTGTATTTATTTAGGTATGTATTTGTTCAGGTAAAAAATGTGTTTCAAATATTTATTAATCGCCTAAAGGACGGACTAATTATTTTTTGAATTTTCGAATGTAGTCATCATCCTTTAGTCTGCAGCATTGCTAATAATAAAGTTAACCAAAATAGCCATAAACATTCTGATGGAACCCATCTCTATAAACACAGCGCATTAAGCGGGCCACACACGCTAGGTTTTGCCTGACGGTTAAGGTCGAACAGTTGAACTCTGCAAGCATAATTAATGATATTATCATACACACGTTATATTATATCTTTTAGCCTGCGCAAGCAAAATTTAGGTACGTACACGTTCAGTTGCACAGTTCAACTGTTCAAGCATAACCGTCAGGTATAACCTAGCGTGTGTGCCCGCTTTATATACACAGAACTTATGAAATAATGTATTATTCAAAACAAAAGTATTCTCAAAGTCCAAATTCTATCCAAGATCCCAGTTTGGAACGTATTGCGTCTTACATCAAAGTCACGGGTAAAAAGAAAATATAAAAAGACAAAAGTGCCTTTACCAAATAGAAAAAAAGGTTGGAAAAAGTCGGTGAAACAATGGTAAAGTTTTTGAACGCACGGGAGAATTTTGACGCACTTGACGTACTGTATGAAACAGATGGAATCCTTGTTGGTTAGCTGGGTTTAAGAAATGATCATCATCGTTATCAGCTCATATATGTCCCAACCGAGGGGCACGAGCCTACTCTCATACAGAGAGTGATTAGGCCGTAATCCACCACGCTGGCCAAGTGTGGGTTGGCGGATTTCACATACACCTTCGAATTTCTTCTCTTGTGTATGCAGGTTTCCTCACGATGTTTTCCTTCACTTAGCAAGTGGTAATCGAATAAATTGATCCGTACATGAGAAATAAACTCAAGAGGTACGTGCCCGCGCCAGGATTCGAACCCGCGCCTTCGGAGTTCGAGGCAAGCGTTCTACCAACTGGGCTACCACCGCTTTTTTTTTCTAAGATTCTAAGAGATTTTAAGAGATTCTATGAGATTCTAAGAGATTCTAAGAGATTCTAAGAGATTCTAAGAGATTCTAAGAGATTCTAAGAGATTCTAAGAGATTCTTAGAGATTCTAAGAGATTCTAAGAGATTCTAAGAGATTCTAAGAGATTCTAAGAGATTCTAAGAGATTCTAAGAGATTCTAAGAGATTCTTAGAGATTCTAAGAGATTCTAAGAGATTCTAAGAGATTCTTAGAGATTCTAAGAGATCCTAAGAGATTCTAAGAGATTCTAAGAGATTCTAAGAGATTCTAAGAGATTCTAAGAGATTCTAAGAGATTCTAAGAAATTCTAAGAAATGATACCTTGAAGAATACCAATAGGTATGTCTCATCCTTATTTTATTATAAACTAGAGGCTGCCCGCGACTTTGTACGCATTTAAAGTCATAAAAAACATCATGATTTTGTAAAATATTATGGCCTATGTGTTATTCTGATGTGCAAGCTACAATATTGAAAGATTTCATTAGAATCTACGCAGTGGTTTTTACAAGATGAAGTAACAAACATCCATCCATCCATCGGCACAAACATTGACATATTTAATATTATTAGGAAGGATTAGGATAGGATAATAGGATGTCAAACTTTGTGCCGATATGGATAGAATAGGGATATAAGTTATTCTTTAAAAAAAAACTACTGATATTTCGATGTAAAATAATGTTGTATTAGATTGTACGATTAGCTACGATGTTGCAGTTAGTTATTCTAACGATTAGAATAATACATAGGCTATATTATTATAAGATATTGCGCAAGCTTTACAAGATATTAGATATCATAAAATAATATGTACCTATTATTGTGATGCGCAAGCTACATGTTAAAATTGCATTTTAATCTGTTCAGTGGTTTTTGCGTGAATGAGTAACAAACATCATAAACTTTCAACCGTTCCTTGCAGTATTTGCCGTCATCTCCTAGACTACATTGTCTCACGCGGTGGCAAAAGAAAAACATATTTGGCTTCACTCAGTAAAAGGTTCTTAAGTTTTGGTTTGTTGATTAAAATAACATTTTCTTAGCGACTTTTCCTTCGAGTTTGGTATGAAGTTGTGAATTTTGTTAGTGAGGAAGTTTGGAAGATTTTTTTTTTCTGTGAAATATTTCGTTTTTACTTGCGCTTGAGTTTCTATAATTTTTCCTCATTGTATTCGACTGTGACGAAGCCAAAAGGAAGGCTTTATTTTGTCGTTTTTGGAATTTTGATTTGACAATCTATCTACTTACAGTGCTACAAGGATCTTTTGGCTCGTGGCGGAAGTCGGAACTAAAGATATCATATTGTAAATTGTCATCATTTTGAGTTAATTATTCACCACCCACGCTCTCCTGACAACGTCACTCAAGTGCCAACAGATCCTTGTAGCACTGTACATATTATGGCAATTAAATAAGCGATATGGGAAAATGGCACTTTCAAATTTTCAGTAGCCACCACTAAGCACCTATTTTTGCAAAAAAGTTATCTCTGGGCATTTAACAAATATTGAGAGAGATAATTTAGTTAGTCCATAAATCAATTACATAACAAAAGTTTAAAAACGCAGTTTTTTAGTACGTAAGAGCCTAGCCTTTACGTCTTAGCCGTTAAGTACCTTTCGTGCGAAATAGATTCCTCTTCTCGCAATAAATATTTCCAAATGATTTGAAAACTATTTTAGTAGGAATACCGCGTTTTATCAGCTAACACGATTATTATACCAAATATCGGATAAAGACGAGTAACGATGACGTTGCAGATAGGGAAGTGAAAGTATCGGTATGAAAACCATCGATAGAGTTTTACAAAGTTTATCGATAGATTTTGTTATAAGGAAATTTAGAGTGGAGTTATAAAAATGTTACGGAAATATAAAAAGACATTGCTTTGAGATAATTTTATTGTATTTTTTTAAGAAAATTTCTCTTTACCTTTAATATTAAAATATAATTTAAGTTAAACGTAGAAGATATCTACAGGATGTATCAGAAAGGGGGTATAAAGCAAAATCACAGCAATAATAGTCCTCATAAAACTGAACAACTTTCCCCAAGGAACATGGGTTGTAACTAGAAAAAAGTTTGGATCGACCATAATTACTCGATCAGCTGTTTGGATTTTGTATGGGGAGGCGAATTTTTTTTTTCGAGTTACGGCCTAGACGACCCATGTTACTTGGGGAAAGTTGTTCAGTTTCATAAGGACTATCGCTGTGTTTCGGTTTTATACCCCCTTTCTGTTACACCCAGTATATAAAGTTTGTTGATTATTTTCTTTCTGTAGTTAACGAATTGTCACCTAACGATTTTATAGTTGGTTTTAAAACATCTCAAAAAAGACAATTTAATTTTTAAACTGGTGGTCATTAATAAAGTCGATGAGTGGCAACACTAGTAACAAAAGGCGTTAGCGCATTTCCGCGTTTATGATAAATCGTTTGTGGCTATTCGCAGACTAATAGCCGGTTGCCGAAGATGGCGCATAGTCATTGAGTTATATTTGAGGGAGATATTGATATTATATGTTAAGTAACATAGGTTTATATGAAAAGTATCTTATCCATCTCTTTATGATACATCATACAGGACCTACAGGACGAAGAAAAATAGGCAATTTAATCATAAAATAGGCTTAAATAGATAGTTTTAAGGGTTTTAATTTTTGTTTGATAATTACTTAATTGAAAATGTATTGGATTGTTTTAAATGTATTGTTTACTTTATTTTATTGATTTTTATCTTTTCTGTATAATAACAATATTCTGTAGAACTCACAGCATGTGGAAGCAGTCCGGTATGGGAATTAGTCCATACTGATGAATAAATAATGATCCGAATGAAAAATATAGTTAGTTCATGATCGTCATGACTCATTTATTTTGAAAACTATATAAATGCGTAAAAAGTTAATAAATTCTAATTGATTTTATGAGATAAAGGCTTATTTTGAACTCCCAAAGGTTTAAAATATGAAACTCGCATCTCAAGTTTTTATATACTTAGAATTCGTTTTTGGGTCATTTTATATTTAAGAGAACTTGCTACCATTTAAAGTCGTTTAGGGAATTCGAGACTCTGTTTTTTTTCCCTCCGGATTATCATCTTAATCCGGGATATTCAAAATTGAAAATTGTTACCCGAAGTAATACCTGGGTCTTTGGTCTCTAGACATGTTTATTTTATCGCTTTTTAAATTGCTTTGTGCTGTTGTAATATTTTTGTTTGCTTTACGGTATGTTTTATCATTGTTATGGAAATGCTCCACAGCTAGCTTAGCATGGCACTCCGTGACAAGACGTTGTCATGCGTTTGTCACGCTTACGTCTCTGTCTATAGTTTTAAATGTGATAAGGACAGCATGCGTGAGATAATTGTCGCGGCACGCCGTGCTAAGCCCCCAGCTAGCTTAGCATGGCACTCCGTGAGAAGACGTTGTCATGCGTTTGTCACGCTTACGTCTCTGTCTATAGTTTGAAATGTGATAAGGACAGCATGCGTGAGATAATTGTCGCGGCACGCCATGCTAAGCCCCCAGGAGTACCTTAAACCGACGTGCATGTATGAGGCGATAGTTGAATGTGGATGAAACGAAGGAAGCGTGTTTGGATGGTAGCAAGTGGAGGGAAGTGGTCTCTGTCTACCCCGATGGGAGAGAGGCGTGATAAATATGTAGGTATGTGGTATGTTATAGTAATCATTTGAATAAATACATTCTAAAATAGGTTTTTGACATCTTTGTATCATCATAGGCGAACAATTTTTTAAATGAATTATGAAATTTTAAAACTTAAGGTATCTTCACGCCAAAGCCGCCAGCATGCCGCCGGGGTAGGATGACGGCTTTACGTCATACGAATGGCTGCTGTCAAAAAAGCTGGCGGCTTTGACACCAAAGGTGTCTACACACGTAGACACCTTTGGTGTCAAGTTATACATGATATATAACTTGATATATAACTTAACAATTTTGAGTTAGAGAATAATAATTAATATTACGTTAAATTATACTTCTGAATTCCGCATAAAGCCAAAGGTCGGTGTTTGGAGTTAGCATTCGCGTGCTCATAATATTAGCTGGATATTCCATTGAAAATGTATCACTGTGGCTGTCAATCGAACGTAACTCACAGCTGTTTCCACGAAATGTTTAGATAACTTGCTACGTAAATTGGTACATAGATATACATTGAGTATCTCTATGTATTACTGTTTATTGTAATCAAAATTTCTTGGAATTTGCGTGTGTCAACAGAGATTCTTGGTATTAATTAACTCAATATTACTTACGCCCGTTATTAATAACCTATCCTGATCCGTTTTTTACCAAATCGAGATTGAAAAAACAAAACACAATTGTGTTCTTGACATATTTTGGTACACAAGTGACAATTGTGTTTTGTTTTTTCAATCTCGATTTGGTAAAAACGGATCAGGATAGGTTATTAATAACGGGCGTTAGTCAAATGATTTCCGCAATATTGTGCTTTACCAATATTCAAAAACAGATAACTGTCAGAGATTGGCATATCACAGTTGTCACATAGCTGTCACTTCTGATGTATCCTTCAGAAGAATCCCATAGACTTTTTAACAGCGTTAGTTTTTTTAAGGACGAACAATTCTGAGACTGATTACTATTTCTATCTCCAGTAGGGCAAAACCAGAGATAGATAGAATATAGGGAACGGCCTTAAGTCAATAAATTAAATATACGTATTTACAATTACAGAAAACTTACTGTCATCTCTCAAATACATAACCACAAACTTCGATATTTACACACATTCATCCAACATTTAAACTTAAAAATTGAAATAGTAAAAAGCAGTTTTGAAGGCGTTATTTGTGAAGAGCCCTCCACTAGACACACTCGCAGTTAGCTCAGCAGACGTGTAAACGGACGAGATAGGCTTTCTTTGACTCCTTTTAAACTGTCCGCGTGAATCTAAATAGGATGTAAACAGAGATAAAACGAACCAACTGTGAATAGCTCGGATAAGGTGCGCGGACACTGGGACGCAAGTCTGCTAATTTAAAATTGCCTCAGTTTTGTGTCGGCAGCGTGTCAATGGCAATTTTTGACACATTCTGGTAAACAATGGCTTACACCGTTTGCGACTAAATGTGTCAAAAAATGACATTGACACTATCATTGGCAGACTTAGGCCAGTGGGCTTAATTGCGGGGATTTATAATATTACTATGAGGCGATTGATGAATGTAGATGAAGCGAAATAAGTGTGTTTGGATCGTAGCAAGTGAAGGGAAGTGGTTTCTGGCTACACTGATGCGAGAGAGGCGTGTCGGATTTGTATGTAGATATGTACATGTCCAAGTCAAAGTTTTAGTATTGTTTACAAAGTTAGACTTTTTTATTGAATTGTTTTGTCATCATCATCTTATCAGCTTATGGACGTCCACTGCTGGACAAAAGCCTCCCCCAAGGATCTCCACAACGACCGGTCTCGTGCTGCCCACATCCAACGGCTTCCAGCGACTTCAACCAAGTCGTCAGTCCATCTTGTTGGAGGCCTTCCCACACTGCGTCGTCCGGTAGGTGGTCGCCACTCGAGAACCTTTCTGTCTGAAAAATTGTTTTGTAAATAATCTAAAAAAAAAAAAAAATGATTAATGGTCTAGTCTAAGTCGAAATAAAGAATCTAACAGCAATTTAAAATCAACATTTTGTAAAAATGTATTTCATAAAGTGAGTATAAGTTTATTTATTATTTTTCTCACCTAAAGCATATAATACATACTCGTGCGATACTCGTGTATCAGCACCGAACCTACAGGACGTCTACCTTTATTTTGTTTTCTTAGAATGAAGATGGGAATACGCTAGGAGTACTATCCTGTCTATGTAAAGTAAAGCTTTATTTACGTAGGTTTAAAAGGTAAGGCGTAACGTAACATAAGATTGTGTGACACAAAAATATAGTACTATTTACTTTGTTCACAGCGAGTATGATTTCAGGCTGAAACACACCGGATGCGTATCGTAGATGTAAGCACGGCGTAGCCACTCGCGTAGTTATGGTGTAACCCGATGAAATGAGACACCGGGCTACGCGTCACGTCGACGTGTACGTCTACGTTACGCAAGCGGTGACAGTTTCATACATTACAACTCAGATGTACGCATACGTCTACGCAAACGCAACGCATACGCATCTGGTGTGTTTTGGCCTTTCGGGAACAATTTTATGTTAAAGATAAATTCAAACTTCATTTCAAATTCAATAAAAATGTATTCATAGGTAACTCATTAGGTTACACTTGAATGCGTCAGAAATATAGAACAACAAAACAAAAATATACCAACAAATAAAAAGGTAAAAACAAATTAACTGACTGAAGCTACGCTGACTTCGGAAGGCAGATTCCCCAGAGAAGATATTAAGTGATTTGACCAAAAATGTTCTTTAACTTAGGAATCCTTAGATTTTATGAGTATAAATAACATTTTAGTGACACTTGCTATGTGGATAAAATAATGGCACTTCATATTAGTCGCTTCGCTTCCATTTGCTCGGATTTATTTATTTTTCTTTTAAGCGATTACAGCTCGATCTAAAATAAATAAGGGATCATACAAGGGCCGATACTCCGGAAACCTATTCTAATTCTATCAACATTTTCACGTGTCAGTATTATTGAAGAATAAAAGGAAAAGTTCTCTCTCTCATGATATTAATAAGAATGATACTGAAATAAAACAACATTGGATGCTTTTGAGGAAACGTGGCTTAGCGTACGTGCCCCAATTTTGGCGCCCTTCTCTTCACTTCGCTGAAAAAATATACATCTACTTCCGCTTCGAGTGTAAGTAGGCACTTATGTTTTGGTAGACTAATAAATGCATTGATTTTATAAAGGTGCCTTTAAAGAAGTGATATAAAAGTATACATAAAAATCTCTTAGGGCCAAAACATACATTCACGACTTTTATTTATTATTAAATTCACGACACGACGCGACACGACACGACGCGACGCGACACGATGCCGTACGACGTCATGGATTTTCATGATGCGACGTGTCGCGTCGTGTCGTGTCGCGTCGTGTCGTGAATTTATGTTTTAGCCCTTACCCCCTATACGAAATGAATTACAAAGATAGACAGAGAGATACAGAGGCAGATAGAAATAGATAGATAGTCACATTATTCTTAGAAGTAACTTTTAAACTCGTTTAGTTATAAGGGCGTAAGAGTCTGTTTCAATACTTAATTATAATAATAGATTTATTTGTCAGTTTTTTATACCTGTCATAAACGTCATGTTTTAAGAAATACACATAGGTTTATCTGTCAGATAAATTTTATCTGTATATAGTGACACAGGGCCTAATAAGTAGTTAATGGTGTATTTTTTATCGCTCTTTACGATAGATGGCTGTAAGCCGCATGATGAAGTGAGTGACAAGTAGTAAAAGTTGTTTCAGACACTTCCGATACAAAGTCTTGAGATGGACATGACGAAGCAAATCAGGTGATTGTCCATAGAATATACATCATTATGCTTCAGTTAAAATGGGATCTTTACCTATAAAGTACTTTTATGATCCAAGATCGAAGGTAAAGTGTATATTGTGCAAATCAGTGTAATTTTCCGTTGAAAAATTGATTTCACTAAATCATATGTTCACTTAGAAACGTCTGTGTTAAAAAAACATTACCTCTGAGAGCCAACTATACAATTTTGTATGTTTTAAAGTTTGTCTTTGGTTTATTTTTTACTTTCCCCAACATTTTTGCGTGAAATGCAAGTGTTTTCGTAAGATTCCAAAATGGACCTAGAATATAATTAAAACCTAGCTTAGATTCTGAACATTAATAAAGCACCTTTACATAAATCAGTAAAACGGAGTCGCTTCTGCTTATTAAACTTTCGCGTCGATAAAAGTCGGGGAAACAATTTTATTCTAACGTTGCGTCGACTCTGCCGGTGGGTGAATAATCTTTGACGGTTCCGCAGAGGCGTGCGCGGCGAAGCTCAGTTGGCCACGGGACGCCGTGCCGGGCGGACGTGTCGCGCGCGCTCTCGAACCTGTGACAGTGCTCCCGAAAGCGATCAGTGTTCCGAATTGTGAATGTGCAGTGCTATCTGTTCTGTGCTAGTGTCAGTTCGGAATAAACTATAATCTACCAGGTATTTCTATTTCATAATAACACATTATTTACACTCATCAACATCTAAGGTTAGGTTACCCTGAATTAGTTATAAACATTGTAGTAATGTAGTGAGGGAAATGAGCCTCTCGACTTGAAAATTCAACAGGATATAATCAGTATTTTAGCATTCATAAAAGTGATGGAGCGTTTGCTAAAATATTCAAGTTTCTTGAGGGAATTATGCCAACAGGCTCACCTACGCAATTTGTTAATGCCTTTTTTAAGGAAGGTAAGGTAGTTGTTTTAAGATTTATGTAAAGGTTCTTTAGTCTTTTTTTCGTACTCTTTGCTTTTCTACTTGTCCCTTGTTGGGCGCCAAATTTTTTAAATGCGTTTTTTCTTAATAATTTTTAGAAGTTACAAATTTGATTATGTAATTATTAAAAAATCTCAAAGTGAAGCAGGTAATAAGCTTGACTTTACTTTTCATATTGTACTTAAAGTTATAAATACCTGACCAATAAAATAAAACATGCAGAAGAAATTTCAATATTAAATGCGAAATTTTAATCTCCAAGTCTATACTACGAAGTAAGGAAAAATCTACTCAAAAATATATATGAAAAAACATTTCTTTTCGCCCCAATCTATCTTCGGGTAACGTCATTTCTTACTCAGCAATATGATCATTTTTACAGCGAGTGCGTGAATTTGTAGAAGATACCTTCAGACTCGGCATTTAGATATAATATGGAATATTATCTTGAGTAACTTTTTTATCCACAAAGGTGACTGTGAAAAGGTGTTATAGGATGGTACTGATGGCTCTAAGCATAATTATTCGTATAAACCATTTTGAGTTTTGAAGTTCGTCAAAATTATCAAAACACTGTGACGACTTAATAATACCAGTAACCAGGCTAAAACCTGCGTCTCAAGGAATTTAAAAAACAAGCTTATGAACACAAAATTATGTATTAAACAAATTATTGAAAAGATTACAGGAATAAATAAAAGTAGGTAAGTATAACGTCGGCTTCGTGATATAATAAATTCCTGAGAATCAACTCTGAGGGAAACAAGTGTTTCAATACTATTTATTATCATTTTGATTTAAAAAATCATTCTTTTTATGTTTTAGTTATTTATTTATTTCCAAAGCCAAGAATTCAAGTTGGTATCAGTCGGTCATCCGTCAAGATTTCAGTCCATCAGGCTTTGCTTTACTGCACTGATCTTATTAGATCTGACAATATTCTTTTTTATAAACCATATATCTAATTTGTGGTATTTTCTTTTGGATAGCGTACTTACTAGTATCTTGACTCGAGCATTATGACGTCACTTTGAACTTACGTTTCAATCTTGGTTTTTTTGATACATTCTAGATACTCTCAAATCCAGGGGAAGGGGTCTAGCCTACATTCTTACGATTCTTATGACTAATGTTGTTAAAAAGAGAAAAATTATATTCGTATGTAAATAATAATTGATACCTAGCTGGGGCCCAAGTCTAATTTAAAATAGCCTGAGTTGTCGGCAGAGTGTCATTGGAATTTTTTTATACATTTGGTATTCTGCTCAACAATTGCTTAAACTGATTGCCCCCAAGTGTGTCAAAAATGATATTGAAATTCTGCCGATACACAACAGACAATGTTGTAAATTAGCAAACTTGGGCCCCTCCTGGTCTTATCCCATCAAAAGAGACATCTTTATCATTCATTACTTCAGGTCCTGAACCGCCTCTGCCCAACCACTTCAAAAGGCATCTAGCTTATCAATTTTCGTAATTTAAGCTTGCTGTAGCTTATCTTTTCATCACATAAGTTGTCTACAGCTATACCCTAAATTTGTTAACCATTGGGTGATTATTTTATGCTCATAAATTGTTTGGCAAGTATATATATAAGTATAATCATAGGTATATTTTCTTACACGTGGTTTATATTATTGTGTGTAACGTCGCGTCGTCACCGCTTCCAAGAATCAAACTTTTTACATTATAAAGTATATGTTTGTTTAATCCCCTGTGAAAGCAGATTTTCGGAAAAATCTCTTTTTCCGTTTTTAGATTCGAGAATAAAGAGTTTTGCGTAATTGGTAAATTCTGTAACTCTCAAAGAGAAAATGGAAAAGGCTCTGAATGAAACCCTTTAGGCTAGGTTTTTAAATTTTTGCTCAAATTGGGATTTGATCACGTATTGTTGGGAAATTTTAGGTTCTGATAAGAAACACGTTATGTTATGTACTTTATTATGAATAATAAAGTCTGATGAATTACATGATAATGCACTCTTGAGAAGAATTGAGAAGATGCAAGAAGTCATTCGGAAATGACAACTTTGTATTAAAAAGCAAATAAAATAAAACCCTTTTATAATAAAAGAAGGATACATTTTCTACAAAAAAAAATAGTTATCTACCGCTTAGGTACGATTGGTAACCTCAGAAATGCAAAAACTGGCAAAAAACACCATTTTAAATGAGAAAGGCAGCAAAAAATCGCCGTAATTCAGTTAGCCCGTGATAAATGGACAGATAGGAAAGAACATGAGTCGATACCATAAAGAAGTCCGTTTTCTTTGCTCGTGTAATGAAACCCTAATATATATCGCTCAATCCCTCTTTGTTCAATGAAAACCAACTCGAAAGGGAAACCTTTTGACTTATTGCGTTGGTTTTGATGGACTGGTTGGACGATACGAGTATATTTATTGATATATCCAGAATATATATTATTTCGCGAGATTTCCGCCAGTACTCGACAGTGTGATCTTTTGATCCGAATATACCTATATATAATTGTGTTGAACAATCTATGAATTGATATGTGTGCTATTCCGATAAAATCTATTGTGGTTTTTGATATTAAATGTGGTTTTTGATATTTGATGATTTATTCAACAAAAAGTTAAGTTAGAAAATATCTAAACACTTATTAACTTATTAACCTCGCACATCTTATAAACCCAGACACAATAGATTTTCTATTGTTCTTTTTTTTTCTGGGATGTTAAAGATTAAGTGTAAGTATTAGGATATTATAGCATAGAAGTAAGTTAAAGAGTAAAATGAGAATGTGGCGTGGCGCGTCCTTTGCATTAGTTTAAACTGATTTTTTGCCCGACTGCACCAGAAGGAGGGTTATGTTTTTCGAGAGTATGTATGTATGATATGTTTGCATGTAAAATTCTAAGGCACGCTCTACAGCCTAAACTGCTTGATGGATTTTAGCTTTAGAGGTGTCGTTAGATTCGTCAGAGTGACAGTGGGTATATCAAAATAAAAAATGCGTTTTTTTGCGTTTTTCAATAAAAAGTTTAGTTTAGGTTATTAAAAACGTCATCAAGCACAGTGTATCCATTAGCAGTCAATACCTTTCTATATACATACATATCCGTCACGCCTCTCTCCCATTGGGGTAGGCAGAGACCACTTCCTTCTACTTGCTACGATCCAAACACACCTCTTTCGCTTCATCCACGCTCATCAGTCATTTTTTTGTCAATACCTTTCCAATATTAATATAAATGGAGAGCTTATCTTGTGTCGCGTGTCATTTATGAATAAAACTAACATAGAAATAGTCAATTATAATAAAGTTAAAGAGCACTATCTTTCCTTATCATAGAGAATACAATATATATTTATATAAATTATAATATTTATGTATGTGTATTTATCGAATATGTATGTGAAGGTTTATATTTATATATTTATTGTTTATTGTAGGTTAAGTGACTATCCTGCCTTCATGCTATCACTTCTCTCTCTGTGGGGTCTGCAGGAAGAAATTTCTTTTAGAAATATGCTGTACCTTTTGTATAACTTCTCTTTTTTTCTGTATCTATGTACTATCATCTTACAATAAACTGTTAAATATAATTATTACTAAGCTTCACGTTCCTTTGAAGTAAGACACCTACTTAATACATTCAAATAGACATTGATATAAGATCTCTGCTAATGAGACAGAGACGTTTGTAGCAATACAGTAAACAGAGACAAAACTATTTTACTTGATTGAGAGAATCGGGAATCTATTGTATTGAGTTATTAATGAAATAATTATAGTGAATTTGAGATTAAAGCATTTCATGTTTGATATTCAGCATAGTAGAACTATTTGAATATAATCGCTATGTGATCGGAATTACGGAAGTAATATAAGCTATGAAATTAGTAAACGACGGGACCGATTCCGAGAAAATTTGGCATTAATGTACTTTGAAGTATGAAAGGGTTATCTATTGGATATCTATTAGTTTATTTTTATTATAGGTACTAGTATTTTATGTATGTATTCTGTATTATTTGCACAACCCGCAACCATAATTACCTATTTCTCGCTATTTCTTACCCTAAGGTTGCCTGGAAGATATTGCTACCTAGCAATAAGGCCGCCTGTTGCTTCTTATATTCTTGTTTGTGTCTGTACCTTATATCTTTTTGTGCAATAAAGACTATTTGTATTGTATTGTATTAAAAGGGCGATTAAATATTTGCGAGTGTATCACGATAGAAGTCATGTAGCTTCGATTGTTTTTTCAAAATTATTTTAAACTAGAAGCTGACTGCGCCTTCGTTCGCGTTTAACATCAATCTTGCAAAACTTAAGCTTTTAAAATTATGTAGCCTATGTGTGCAAACTTCAATAGTGTCGTAGTTTCATTAAAATCTGTTCAGTGGTTTTTGCGTGAAAGAGCAACAAACATCGTCACATCCATACATCAGGCATTGACATTTATAATTTTAGTAGGATTACATACCACTGCGAATGTTTTAGTGCCTAAAAAGTAAAAGTTGACAAACATTTTCGTGGATACAAGACTTGCCCTATTTAGTTTTTATACCACTATTTTCTTTCGTTTGAAAAAGTTTTTACTGCAAAAAGTTTAAGGTTATGTTTTTTATGTAAATTAAAAAATGATTCACGTAATTTGCGAAGTGCTTTTTAATGTAAAAAATGGTCTTAGCGGTTGAATCGAATATTGCGATTGGATTTTATATGAAAAACGAGAATCGCGCGAGGTCAGCGGTTTTGATTAGTTTAGAGATCAATGTAACAATAATAAATATAACTTAAACGTAGGAACTTATGACTAAAGGTTTCTTACCGTTTCTTCCTCTCAATTATACGGCTATACAA
Source organism: Anarsia innoxiella (assembly GCA_947563765.1). Lineage (NCBI taxonomy): Eukaryota > Metazoa > Arthropoda > Insecta > Lepidoptera > Gelechiidae > Anarsia > Anarsia innoxiella. The sequence continues at coordinate 697,599 of OX387392.1, forward strand.
AAATTGACGTCAAAAAGTGTAAATACTTACCTACTTATCAATTTTGAATATTTTTTTTATTTTACGTCAAATCGCTTCAAACGCGAATGTGTAAAGGACGTAAGAGTATATTTAAATTTTACTTCAAAGTATAAAAATGCAACATCCGGATAGACCCTTCATTAAAAGCGGCGCGATTTTTTCTAAGCTTCATAACATGGATATACTAATTAAGCTTTTATCTTCCATACACCTTTTCCTCTCCACTCAATAATTCCAAGGTAGCCTGTTTAATTATTAGCGACGCACCCTGCGGACTAAATATTTGATGGGAACCTGCGCGAAGTACTTTGGTACTTGGCGATCTTTAGAAGACACTTGTTAGGTTAGAGTGGTGAAGAACGGTTGGGAAACACATGCGGTACTGGGGCTTAAGTCCGCTAATTCAAAATATAGTGCTACAAGGATCTATTGGCACTTTAGTAACATTGCCAAGAGGTTGTGAGAGGTAAATAAATAAGTCAAAATAATGTCAATTTACAAGACGATATCGTTAGTTCCGATTTCCGCCACGTGCCAAAAAGTCCTTGTAGCACTGTAGGCTCAGTTGTCTGTCGGCAGAGTGTAAATGTCATTTTTTAATACAAACGGTCGCAATCAGTGTGCCATTGTTAGCAGAATACTAAATGTGTCAAAAATTGCCATTCACACTGCCGACACACAACTGAGGCTATTTTAAATTAGCAGATATGAACCCCAAAAGCCAGGCGAATATCAGCCAGTTGCAAGAAAGGTCAAGATAATGCTCTATTACATTACACCTATTAATTAGCTCTTACTCTTAATGTCAGGAATCAGAATAAGACGGTACGATGTTTAATGGATAGTTAACTTAATGAGCCTTTTATGCAACTGGGGGTAATTCTATTTTAAAACTTTATAATGTTGTAGCTTGAGTAATGTTGTAGCTACAACATTATTACTTATTATTACTACGGCATTATTTTAGGATATTGTGTATATTTTCTAAGATATGACGTAAACCGCGTACGATTTCGCGGACATTGTATTTCAATTAAACACAGGTAATAAAATAAATATTAGAATTGATCTTTTCTCTTTACGTGTTTATGAAAGTGTTTGGGAGAGAGGTGTGCCGGATACATATGTATGTATATATGAATATGTATAGTTAGGTATATGTAGTCCCTGTGTAGCAAAGTTTTTATACACGGCAAACTTATACGATCCAAAAATCCCGAGAACGCGCATTAGTCCCATCTCTAAGGGGTCTTCCCAACACAATGGCAGCTCTGCATGATTTATATCCGCGCGCTAATTATCGCTAAACACCCCCCATCTATTACAGTCCCTTTATTCCGTGAAACTGTCAAATTCTAAACTTTTGTAAAACAATGAGACGTAGTTAGTCCGTGTAAGAGGTTTCGGAATTTTCGCGAGGAAGTATCCCCCCCTAAATGTGTGGGAGTGGGGTAATTTTATTACGATGTGAATAAAAATCGGGGACTTGCTCAAGAAAGGCCAAGTCAAGAGTACCCTAAACCGACGAGCATGTATGAGGCGACTGATTAGTGTGGATGAAGCGAAAGAAGTGTGTTTGGATCGTGGCTAGTGGAGGGAAGTGGTCTCTGCCTACCCTAATGAGAGAGAGGCGTGACGGATATGTATGTGAATAATTTAATAATTACATTATTTGCAGAGCAATATTTTTAGACTGAATAGAGTTTGTAGTGTTCCTATTTTTACTATAAAACGTCTTGCAATCAATACGCAGAAAATACACAAATTGTAATTGGGTTATAATGAGGACTCGTTGTAATTGGCTACAAATTCGTAGTTATATCTGCCGATTTATTAATTTATTATCTATATGTTAATTTTAGCCTGAGTAGAGTAGGTAATTATTTTGGATATTACATTACATAATCTATATGAAAGTTCCAAACTGAATTATATCCGATAATTTATTACAGAAATAAGAGTAATTATACCAAAATTATCAGGAGACATCTTTGTATAACCCATCGAAAATATCTGCGCACTTCGATGGAATGCGCTTTCCTCGTTTTCGCCTATCCAGAACCGTGACGAGTAAGTAAGAGTTGCATGACGTCAGATCCAGGAGCCCAAGTCTGCTAATTGTGTTTGACTTGATAGTTGTGTGACTATTGAGTGTCAATGGCATTTTTGACACATTTGGTATTATAGCTGGACACCTTCTTAAGTAGCTGGGCGGAGGAAGCTCGAGACAGAGAGTCATGGTGGATGAGGAGAGAGGCCTTTGCCCAGCAGTGGGTCACTAATGGCTAAATTAGTTTAGTTTGGTATTCTGATGAACAATGAATTACACTGATAGCAACCAATTGTGTCAAAATATGACATTGACACTCTCATTGACACTTTGCCGACACACAACTGAGAGAATTGTAAATTGGGCCCCTGCACGTTGTACTCTTGTTTGAAATCGCTTTTTCCCAACATTGGTACTTGGTACTTTGACGGGAGCGTACCGGAACATAACGCTATGTTAAAAGTTAGGATATAAAGGAGTCCACTTTATCAAACTCACATAATTTGAGAGGTAACTGTTCTGCTTATGGCGGCAATAAGTCGTTAGAGCGCGTGTTTAAGAGAAAAACAACTGTGAAGTTAAAAATTATGATTGATTTTAACGTTGAAACGTCTTGAAGGAGATAAATAAGTAAATATTTTTTTAATGTATCTGAAAAGTATAAGTGAAAATCCTAATGGTATCTTACGTACACACCAAAGCCGCCGGCTTTTTTGACAGCTGCCAATCGTATGACGTAAAGCCGCCGACTTAACCCGGCGGCATGCCGGCGGCTTTGGTGTGTAGATAGCATAACATACGGAGAATAACGAAAAGGTCAGTTTACTAGCTCACGATTTACCTACTTAAGATGACACAAAACTTAGTTGGTAAAACCTACACATATAATATAAATAACATGGTATGTATATAGATAGATAGAAATACTTTATTGAACACAAAGAAATATAAATAAAAACTAAAACATTGTGCGCAAAGGCGGCCTTATCACTAAAAGTGATATCTTCCGGACAACCTTTATTTATCAAAAATTTAATAAGCGTATTTACGAATAATCTACCTATATCTTATTGCATTTTAATAAAAATAAAGTTCTTACCTAAGTAAGAATATTATAAGATCTAAAATCGAACGAAAATAGACGAATAATATACGCGGAGAAGAAACAATAATTGACTTAAATGACACAATTTAAGAATGTTTAAAGTTGGTTACAAGAAGAGTTTTATCCATTCTACAATCAAAATTATCCTTTATCTACATGATAATAGACTCTATCCCCTTTATTACAGAACGAGGTTTAAAGATAGTCCGGCGTTAGTTCGTTTCTTTTGACGTTTGGGCTATGGACAAAACGTCAAACTAAACGAACCAACGTCGGACTATCTTTAATCCTCGTTTTGTAATAAGGAGGTTTTATTCCACCAACATATTTATTAAAGTAGATACTTGATAGAAACGCTGTAGTTTGTTAATTACATAATACAGCGACTAGTTTAGCCTGTAATATGAATACTTGAAGCAATTCAAGTGATTAGTTACCGAACAAATTGCCTACTTGGGAAACAAAGCCTTAGAAAATGCTTAGTCAGATCGTTAGTCAATAAAGGGGTTAAGTTATAGGCTTTGGGATATTATACTGATGATTCGAATATAAAAATAAATACTTATAAATTGAGACTGCTTTATGTGATTTGTAAGCGTCACGGAAAGGTTTATAGGTGAATTTTATTTAGTGAACTATAGAGACGGATATGCATAGCTCTTTTGAAATATTATTTTTTGCACTCTTGCGAATCTAGCATTAACTTTAAAAAATGACCCGTCCTAAGTGTTGTCAAAACCTACAGTGTTATATGATTTTTCATTTTCATATTATGCATGTGCTCGTGATAACAAACAACTTTTACCATAGGACTAAGTTCAAAATCACACAAAAACTTTCTGAATTTTTTTAATGATTTCGAACTTGGTCTCGCAGAAAAAGTAGTTTATCACGAGAACACGCATATCCTTTTCTATCATTCACTAATTAAGAGTCACTCTGAATGTATGTTATAGAAACTGCCTGCGTCTTTGATATTATACAGATAAATATTTTTGATTAATCATAACTACTTAAGTATTAGTAAAATCATGAAACATTTACTTCGAATTAGTGAAAACTTCGCCAAATATTTACATACCTTAATTTGTGTTTCAGACTTGTTAAAACGAAACTGTAGTTAAATCGTTTCATCTTAAATCTATACTGTTTAAACTTTACCGTTTACTTTCTAAGTTTAGATAATTTGATTGTTTAAATTATTTTAGTTGGAAATAAATTATGAACTAAGTAAAGGATCAAATTATAGAAAACTTACAGAGAAATGAGATAGAATAAATTGGTCTTTTGAGAAACTAATTTAATTAACGATCTTGGTCGTGGGTAGATACTATTATAAGAGGTAAAGATGTAATGAAGTACCTTTGTACGAAATGTGCTATTTTGTCCTAAGTACGGATGCTCTACCAAAAAGAGTATAAATTGACTCGCTTAGGTATATTTTATAGTTTAAAAAACGATTTTTTTTTTATGTATCCATTGTCACTCTCACTGTAAATACGAATCGAAGATACCTCTCAATATTAAATCTATCAAGCCGTTTAGGTTATAGAGCGTACTAATTATACATAAATACATGAAAAACATAACCCACGCTCTGGCACAGTCGGGTAAAAACAAATAACTAACAGAATATAAAGTAAAGTTTACATTTACAGTAGTTTATCCAACATTCTACCATGTTTATCGCCTATTACTTGTAACCCAACGCCAGCCTTAGGCGTCATAACGCGCGTATAAGCATAACATTAATTATATGGAGTATTTTCGGATAGTTGCCCTTAGCCGGCCCTTTAGTAGCTGTTCGAGGGGTGTATGGCAATGAGATCGTAGTTTTGATAAATTTTTGACTGTTTTTTGTTAGAGAGTATAAGGAAGCGGCGATTAATGAATGTGGATGAAGCGAAGGAGGTGTATTTGCATCGTTGCAAGTAGAGCGATGTAGTCTCTGCCTGTGGGAGAGAGGCGTGACAGATATGTAGGTATGCATGTTTTTCATAGAAAAAGAAACTAAGTCGTAGGTATCCTTAATAAGGTAAGTTTTAAAAATATGTTAGGTTATATAAAAGGATAATCCATTGCTAGGATTTTGGTGTCATTTATTTAAAACATTTTATACCAAAGCGTACGTCCAAAATGAAAACTGTGATTGTGACCACACAACAAAAGACAAAGGGTTCTATGCGATATAAATCCTAAATACCTAGATTATTATTTTGGTTGCTGCAGATACCATAGACAACTCTGTCTTCACAGTAATACCAAAAAGACTTAACCACCAATATCCACGATTTTTAAAGAAACATAACCACATCCTTGCTAAGCAGCGTGAATATTACATGTGACCAAAGCCTCCGATCGCAATGACTGGCGATCGGCACTTGCCATAAACACGTAATAAAACAGCGTCCGGACGCGGCCATTATGTTACAAATCTTGCAGAACGTGAGCTGAATGCATAAGAGGATATACTCTGCAGAAATTTGTGACGGCTTCTCACATGTTTCGAAGTTCCGCTGAGCGAGCTGAAAGGTCAGATCTGTACTTTTTATAGGCGTGTGTGTAACTTGTGGAAAGTGTCTAAATATAGGGGGCGATGTTCGGACAGTGAAAATAGACAGGAATAGTAAAAGCACCAGCAAAAGAGTACAAAAAATATAGGAGGTGGTGTAGAGATATTTCAAACTGTATTTTCGCAGGGACTTGGCCGAATTACATAGGGAGATATTATTTTAAACATCTGTATATGATGCTAGTTGAGGTTAGCTGGTAAACTGTCGTTATCCTTTTATTTATCGGTTTGCTTTATTCGCTGTTTCAGTTCTAAAGGCCTTCCCACATTGGGGTCTAAAGCGCCTGCGCGGTGTGGATTGTATATGCAAAACGTTATGCTATCTACACACCAAAGCCGCCGGCATGCCACCGGGCTAGGCCGGCGGCTTTACGTCATACGAATAACAGCTGTCAAAAGAGCCGGCGGCTTTGGTGTGTAGATACCATAACCGCGTGAAAAGTCAAAGCATAATCGCAGATACGATACATAGTTTATTCTATTAGCCATCCACTATCACTTTGAAGTAAATAAAAAAAAGAAAGGTAACTTAAAAAATCTAGACGCCTTTCTCCGCGAACGCAAAAGCGTAAACCTACATTTTGGTTTATACCTAACAATCAAGATTTCGACACGCAAACTCTTCATTAAGCTAAAACCTTTGCGGCCTACAGCTAATAGCTTCGAATAAGCTATATTGGCTGCTTAAGCTGTTAGACTATTTATTAGGAATTTAGCAGCTTATAAATTGTATTTAGAATGTTGTGGCTAAGGAAATGTTTGTTGCCTACTTTTGTTAGCTTTATTGGTATATTCATATTTTATAGAGGTATATACATACATACATTTATATAGGTGATATTATGTATATTTGTTTATTGGGATGTAAATAAAATTATAATAATCATTGGTACACACATATATTTTAGAGCTATTATTAACGCCTACATTAATTGTACCTGTAGTAACCCTAAAGTGCTAAAAGTGACTTATATTGACACTACCTATATAAATGTGATATACATATACGATATACAACTCTTTCCTATCATGGTAGACGGAGACCATTTTCTTCCTCTTGCAACGATCCAAAAATACGTCTTTCACTTCATCCACATTCATCACATTTCATAGCAGTTTGTAGTATTTAACCAAAGTTCTAAATATGTTGTTAATTACGTAATTAATTAAAAAATGTTAACATTAAAAACCAGCTTGACCAAATATAATAGCAACATTAAATCGCTACTTACGTGTCGGAATGAAGTAATCAAGCTTAAAACCACTTATAATAGGGGTTACTAATTAAAATAGTCTCTGTTATGAGACTATTGAATGTCAGTGTCATTTTTTGACACATTTGGTCGCAATCAGTGTAAGACATTGTTTGGCCGAATACTATATATAGATTAAAAAACGAAACTAACTTTATAGATTAAAAAAGTGACATCAAAAAAGTGTAATGAATTTGGCCTATTTTTGAATAAAACACTTTTCATTTTCATTTTCATTTACCGAATGTGTCAATTAGGACATTGACACTCTGCCGACTAACAACTGAGGCTATTTTAAATTAGCAGACTTGGGCCCCAGATAGTGTAAAATATTTACGATGTACTCTTTACATTTGTTGAATTGGATATGATTTAAATGATAAAAGGTTGTATTTGGTACACAGGGGATGCAGTGCAGCGCCAGATGGCAGCGCGTGTGCACTGCATACTAACATTCTTTGGGGCATTCCTGTTGCTACAAAAAAACAAAAAAAAAATACCCAAAAAGGAGATAAAAGGCCAAGTCCAGAGTACCCTAAACCAACGTGCCTGTATGAGGTTACTGATGAATGTGTTTGAAGAAAGAGGTGTGTTTGGATCGTAGAAAGTGGAGAGCGTTATACTCCTGATGGCGCATTTACATTAGTCGGTTAGACAGTATTCGGCTGCAGCTGCAGCTTTCATTTTAATCTTTTTCAGGTATTCGTTTGGCCATATTCGGTTTAGCCATATTCGTAAGCGTTTCGGTTAAACCGAATGCAGCCGCCGCGTTCTTTGACCGACCTTATGTAAATACGCCATGACTTGGCCTTTCCTACACCGTTGCTATTTATCTTCCTCTCCTTCTCTCGAAACTACAATAATGCTGTACCTAAACAATATAAGAATAATCTACAAGATATACGTAAAATATAAGTAAAGATAGGAATAAAACTTTCAGCTTCACGCGACCCTACCTCCCTTCACCCCGCATCCCTCACACATAACAAGAATTGGCCAAATTTCAATGATGCATTAACCAGGACTAAAGAGGCGTAAGGTTTACAATTTTCAACGTCTTTTAACAAACATGTTACGTTTTGTAACCGAGTGTCCAATAAGAGTAATTTGAAGAGGATTTATGTCGCGGCCTCCGAGACACGTTACATAGTTTTTCAATACTAACATATAAAACATATGTATGGAGTCAAAAGCGGAGTCAAAACACTCCATACCAAATATTATCAAATTAGGAACAGAAAGACATGTGTGAATTTTGAAAGAAGACTGTAAAGTACGACCAAATAGGTTCGACACAAAAATAAAGAAACTGATTGCGTGATCCATTATAGCATGCAGAATATTATTTTACTAATGAAGAATTATTCTACGTTTTTAAAGCGTAGTCCTACCTAACCTACAAAACTACGGCTACTGGTTACGGCAACCACAGTACCCCGCAATTTTCTTAATTAAACCGTTTGAAGGATCCGCAGAAATTAAGCGGGCACCAGCTTATTCTTTAAAAACTTTGCCATTCATAACTTCTTTAATTTTGCTCCGCGGATTACCAACGCTGAATATTCAGACTTGATTTTATGATTTTATGCAGACGTAGACCGATAAAGGTTAGGAGTCCTTTGTATATTAGCCAAAACGTGGCCAAAACAGTGACTGAAGACAGAGGTTAGTTGTCTGAAAACTAAATTCACTTACGAAAATTGCGTTCTTAAAAATGAGAAATAGCCTAACCCTTACCCTGCCTGTCTACCTCCCTGCCTTTTCCTTTCGCCGTAGTCGGGTAAAAAGAATAAAAGGTTAGGGTCAAGAATATATGTAGAGATACATAAATGTGGATGTAGAAGGTAGGTAGTATATGTGCTTTCCCCGCGGAAGAAATCACTTAAAATTTAACAATTTTTGAACTGAGATTTCAATCTCGTATCATCGATCCTAGCGATCTCGAACGAACGCTGGTTACAAGAGTACCAGCTTGAGTGAAAACCTGGGAGGAGTCTATCTTGATTTTGGTCTCAGATTTCAGGTAGAAATAAAAGTTTTACCGTTAAGAGCTTGGATTGTCACGGCCATCTTTTTAGTTCTGTGTTTTAAGTGAACGCTTTTTAAAGTTACGTGTGATTTAACAGTCTTACGGTGTGGCTTAAAATAAATTATGTAGGTACTCGCTTGAAAAAAGTTAAATGCAGAAAATATATTTTTATTGGTATAAATGTCTATCTACACAGATCCGGACCGTGCCCGGGACTTGTCCGGTTGTCATGACGACGTATTGTCTTCCCTCCTGACGGGCCACGGCCCGGACATGTCCCGGATCTGTGTAGTTAGACCTTGATTATTTATAAATTAGGTAGGTATTTGTTTAGGTATTACCGACCAACCTAAAAGTAATAGTCACTATGGTAAGAAAGCTGTCTAGCTGGACAATCTGGAGTTTGGGATAAAAATTTGGTAGAACATTTTTATATGAAGTACATTAATCGTGTGACGGTGCTCCTATAAAAATAGTCTTCCATTGAAAAATCGCACCCACACGACAAGTAAACGCCTACCAGTCCCACTTTTACTTTTATTAATACGAAAATACTCGGAAACACAAACCAATAATGCCGCGACGCAAACAGTCGGGAATTGAATTTGACAAATAAAATTCATTCCGACGAACGCCGCAAAAGTGTTGGCGGACCGCAATATTTCCTGTAAATTGATATGGCAACACTGACAACGGTGGTGTGTGTGGCATCACTGGCCACGTAAAAAGTCGGCCGCACCTGTAATTGTCAGCGAAAAATTTCGAATTCATCTCCCTCTGTTTATTGGGTAGACTGGCGGATTCAGTTTTCTGGAAATTCGCGTGTTTTGACCTAAAGTCTATCGATCACAATTATCACAATTCTTTCCCTATCGGTGGGCGGTAGGGAAAGATTGCCTTTTCACGTAAAACATGTTACTTAAACACAAAAACGAATAATTGCAAAAGGTTTTATAATACTCAATAAAACACATACATACCTATATCTTTCACGCCTCTCTCCCATGGAGAAAGACAGATACCACTTCGCCCCACTCGTCGTAGCAGACCCAAACACACTTCTTTTGCTTCATCCACATTCATCAGTGGCCTCATACTTGCCTTACACTCAATAAAATATTCTGTGAAATACACGACATAATGACTATATTGTTAGACCAATTAAAACTTTCATTCGACCTTTAAACCTTTGTAATCATAAAATATTTATGTATGTCTAAAAGCGATGAACCAAATCATCTCGTCTGTACAGTCCAGGTGATAAATGCGTTTGGTTTGTATGTAGAGTGGTGGCTTTCACTAATACATCATCCGCATGTTATATATCTTGTTGTATTTGGAAGGAATTGTACACAAATATACAATTTTTTGTATTTATTTGTGTCCGATACATTTACGTATATACAGGATGTAACAGAAAGGGGGTATAAAGCCGAAACACAGCGATAGTCCTCATGAAACTGAAGAACTTTCTCCAAGGAACATGGGTCGTAACTAAAAAAAAAAATTTTGGATCGCCCATACTTACTCGATCAGCTGATCGGCCATTTTGTATTGGGACGCGAATTAATTTTTTAGTTACTACCCATGTTCCTTGGGGAGAGTTGTTCAGTTTCATGGGAACTACCGCTGTGTTTCGGCTTTATACCCCCTTTCTGTTACACCCAGTATAACAATCCGAACACAAGTGTTTATACTAGCTAGTGTATTTCCGGTAGTATCAATAGTTCTGTCTAATAATGTGACTGTATTGTGCTCAAGTATTTTAAAATACAAATTAAAGTACCAAATGAAAGTGCTTTTTTATGTTTCCCACACCCAAGAAAGCGCAATATAAACTAGAACTTATAATTTGTGTGTGGAACAATTTATTAAAGGTAATAAATCCGGACGATCGTATTTGACGTGAGACTGTAGGTAATATCCTGGTATCTATCTATCGGCACAAACAATAAATTTTATAATATTAGTGGGATGTCATAAATACATTTTTGTGTGAGTACATTCAGTTAGCACATTTTTTTATTCAGATCCCTCTGTTGGACAAAAATCTCCCTTCAAATTTTCATCTAACATGATCTCCAATAACATTTCGGCATTATTTAGCCGGTATTCCTGTAAGAATGCATCCAAAACATCTCTCTTTCTCTTTTTATGCCTATTTTTTTACTTTTTAAATTATAAAAAAGGTTACTACCACACATTAAAGCCTATGCGAATTTTAATGCGATTTTTCATCGTCAGACCTCAACAAGCTCTCGCCTTCACTTAGCCCCGCATAATTTACTCGTAAGCATTTCTCTAATAACACTCCAATCGGAAATTGTTGAATTCTGCCCACTACTTGAGTTTGGTGCTACACTTTATAACGTTTTCAGCGATTTTATTAAATATAAGGCGAGAGGAGAGGTGGTAAAAATAAATAAATAAAAAAAATTAAAAAAAAAAAAAATCCAGTTGGGTGTCGGCAGAGTGTCAATGAGAGTGTAAATGTAATTTTTTAACACATTTGGTCGCAATCAGTGTAAGCCAATGAGGAAGGAATATAGACTGGAGTGGCCCCATTTTTTTTTCATATACAAATGAGTTAATGACAGCGTGCCAAGGTTGCGCCAAGTTTTCTCATAGTTTTCTTGGTAGATGACTTGTCAAACGATAAGTAGTACCATACAAAAAGTCGCCATTTTTGCGCCAGACCAGGCACGCAGATCCAGACGGTATGGCTCCTACTTATATATTCTATACTTAAAGGTGTAAGCCATTGCTTAGCAGAGCTCCAAATGTGTCAAAAAATACCATTAATAATACACTCTGCCGACACAAAAACTGGTGCTATTTTATATTAGCAGACTTGGGCCCCAGTACGTAGAAACTACCTCTTTTTCAAACTTAAAGGCTTACACCCAGTGATATGTTAATTATAATAATTCCCTAATTTATAGGGGTCAAACACTTGGGTCATTATTCGGGTCCGGCGCTGCTAAAGTTAATCCCGGCCGCGGCCGTGACGTTATTGTGGTGACGTCATCAAATGGGAGGTCAGAGGACTCTTTAATTTGTTTGGAAAAGTTTCTGAATGGTTGTAGGTACTCTAAATTTGTGATGTTTGGGGTGGATGATTCTTTTTTGTTCTATGTTTTGATAGACGGATTTAAAATTCGTTTAGTGTTTTTACCTGTGCTCGTCTTTCATCACGTTTTAACTTACTCTAAGTAAGTATGGCCCACATGAAAAAAGTGATGCAATATTATTTTGCCTTTTGATTCCATATACAAAAGATTCCATCGATACCATCTATTCCATTCCATTTATATACCATTGCTGATAGATAGGGAAAGAGGAAGAAATAGAAGTTGCGTCATTTCCATGTGTAATTAGATACAAAAACTATTAAAAAATGTCCCAAATCTCTAACTATAAATGTTATATGAAATTCATCAGGAGACCATACAATTATAATTTTCTTGGACAAATGAAAAAAAACTATTCAGATTTTTGTAACAACCCTTTCCACCAAATTAACAAGCATTAGGCCACCTTATCACTATACGTACCTACTTATGTCGCTAAGCAATTACTACGAAGTTCAATGCCGAAAGAATCAATCGATTTTCATATTAATCAATATTTAAGTGAGTGTTGACTTTGGTATGTATTGAGTGGAGTGATGATGTGAAAGTCAAGGTAAGCCTTTGGCAGGCTGCTAGTAGGTACATAATTAATATGCAGACTTCAGACCATTTACACTGCCAAAAATCTAATCTAATCTAGCCATTAGCGTCCCACTGCTCTGCAAAGGCCCCTCTCCTCATCCGTCATGGTTTTCGGTCTCGAGCTAAAATATATTGTTTTTTTAAATCGTAATACACTTGATTTGTGAATGTAAATGGCACCTACCATCGTGGAAATTATTATTTGCATTCATTTTGCATGAGAAAAAGTCACGCGAGAGTGAAATAATTTATTTATTATTTATTTAACAGTTTATTGTAAGATGATAGTACATAGATATAGAAAAAAAGAGAAGTAAATAATATGACGTTGTTTGAAATGATATTACTCAATGTCAATGGTAATTAGGAGCGTTACCATAAAATATTTAAAAAATGGTTTTGGCAAGATTATCTAACGTTACGCCCGTTATTAATAACCTATCCAGCATGCTTAGCATGGCACTCCGTGACAAGACGGGGCTTAGCATGGCGCGCTGCGACAATTATCTCACGCATGCTGTCCTTATCACATTTAAAACTATAGACAGAGACGTAAGCGTGACAAACGCACGACAACGTCTTGTCACGGAGTGCCATGCTAAGCTAGCTGATCCGTTTTTACCAAATCGAGATTGAAAAAACAAAACACAATTGTCACTTGTGTACCAAAAACATGTCAAGAACACAATTGTGTTTTGTTTTTCAATCTCGATTTGGTAAAAAACGGATCAGGATAGGTTATTAATAACGGGCGTAAGTAGATAGGTATTCTACAAATTCATGATAGCAGACACGATAAAACCCTATTAATGGTTTTAACAACTCTATATAAATAAATAAAATATAAATATATAGTTGGGACATTTCACACACGGTCACCTGACCCCAAACTTGGCAAATCCTGTACTATGGGTATCAGGGACTGATAAAAATATATATAAATAGCTATAATATAACAGCCAGACACGGAACAAACATATACTCATCGCATACGTAGGAGGCAGACGCACTACCGACTACGCTGACAGGCCTGTATATGTATTAATCAGGAAATATGATCTTCTAAGATAAAGTATTACGCAGATGACATTGACTGAGCTTGAACATTGTCTGAAGTATATTTTACATATATTTTATTTGATAGAAGATATGTGTCAAAACCTCACGCCAGGGCCGTACTTGTATTCAATTCATCTTATATTTAAATTCCCCTAATTTTAAATCATTGTCAAAACCACATAACTGACTAACTATTCTGTCTAATCTAAAAGAACGGTTGTCAATGACATAATTCTCATGCATGTATGAGGTGACGGATGAATGTGGATGAAGCGAAAAAAGTGTGTTTGGATCGTAGCAAGTGCAGGGAAGCGGTCTCTGCCTACCCCAATCGTAGAGAGGCGTCTTAGAAATGCAGGTGTTTATGTCCTGTATATGTATATGCAGGTAATTTTCAAACTTATGGTATTCATTTATATTATGTTGGGTTAATATAACCCAACTAACTTACTAAACCGTATACACTATCAAGTGGTTTCAAACGAGAGGAATTTAGTAGGGCTTTGCTTCAACCATCTTAAAAGAAACCTAAAGCAAGAAAAAGAAGTATCAAGAAGATAAGACTCCCTAACTCCATCTCTGTACTAAGTATAATACTCCGATCGATCATGATCACCATATTTATCACGTCACACGCCGCTCCCTACCACTCCCGCACATTTAGAATGTAAATAGCGCCCACTTATCCCCACTTTTTGCCAAACATCCAAACAAATTTATTCTCGGAGAAAAAATATACTAAAGTTGGTATATTGATTTCAAATTAGACTGAGAGATGAAGGAACAACCTTTTGTGTGAACTTTCAGGGCGAGTTCATGCAGAAAAATTGATGGTAGTTCAAAGATTTTTAAATGGTTCCCGCACGCTATGACTAGATACCGCTCAATGAAGGAAAAACAAATTTTGTCGTATTTTTGAAGTACGCCGAAGCTACCTAGACGTAGCGCGCGGAGACTTATTTTATCTAGTAGTACTTATTTTATCTTATCTAGCTATGTATTTGTGTCTCACTGCTGGGAAAAATCCTCTATCAAAGCTGGGGAAAGGTTAACACTTTAATATTTGACGTAACAGCACTGAGATAGGGATGCAATTCTGCTAATAATCAAAGCTAATATAATACTGGCCAGTTGATGTGGTTAGTAGAGACCACGTGGTTACCCTCCATGCCATACCACAGGTCGTGAGTTCGACCACACTATGGACAAATATTACTGTGATGAACACAGTGTATCCTTCTGTAGACTGTATTCTTTATTGGATAGGTATTTGATGTCGGAGGCAGATAGAAATAAAAGCACTTTATTAACTTTAAAAGACTCGCTTTATTAGGAAAACTTTCCCCAAGGAACATGGGTCGCAACTCGAAAAAAAATTTTGGATCGCCCATACTTACTCGATCAGCTGATCGGGCATTTTGTATGGGGATGCGTTATTTTTTTTTCGAGTTACGACCCATGTTCCTTGGGGAAAGTTGTTCAGTTTCATGAGGACTATCGCTGTGTTTCGGCTTTATATACCCTTTCTGTTACACCCTGTATAGCTTTGAGATATGCGAGGGTTGCATCTGAACAGAGCAGAGAATAAAGATTGACGAAAAGAAACGTGGGCATATAAGCCTACTTCCTACTTAACATTTACCTATCTATTTATAAATTGATATTTATTAAGTCCACTACCTATAGTATTATATTTAATAAACGTTTGGTAAGGAAGCCAAAATGTCTACCAAAGAGCTAGCTGGTAGACTGAGGGAGAGGACCTGTGATCCCCGCGACGGGTCTTTTCTGCTGCAGCGGGTGTCTTTCGCTATCCAGCGTGGAAACGCAGCTGGGGTGATGGGCACGTTTGCACCAGGAGAGACCAGGGGCGGATTTTTCCCGGATTAGTGTTAGTTAGGTAAAGTTTAGTTTAGTTTAGCGGTTATATTTTATTTATCATATTCACATGTATTTTAGCCATCTATTTATAAATAGTTCAAGTATGATGTCAAAGTTGGTGCCGATTGATGGATGCGAGGATATTTGTGACTCTTTTACGCGAAAACCTGTAAAGAGATTTTATAATATTTAATTTATTTTTATTTTCAATCAATGATATTATATTATACTAGGTGCAGATATGTTATATGCGCACCTATTTTGAAGACTGTAAATTAAAAGAGAAAGAGCGATTGATTTTGACGCGAGAGCGATAAGGATGCGAGACATAGATTAGTTTTGAAGCATATTAAAGCGCTGTCATCAGCTGTCATTTAAATAATTTTTCGGCACATATTTAAAATGTCAATTACTATGAAGGTAACATATCTATACCTATAAAATATCATCGTTTTCAATACTGTATTATTTACAAACTGTAGCATCTGAATAATAATATATTGTATAAACGATTTTACAATATTGTGTAAGGTTGTGACGTAGGTAACGATTAATGCGTACGAAGTCACAGGCACCTCCTTGTATACCTATTATGATGTGTGGGATATAAGAAAACCCACCCTAAAAGTTATATTTAAAGAAGGTCATTAAAATTATGCCTCTGTTGATTGGGTGGATCTGGTAATGTTCAAAATACGTATCGTTGCTCGCCACCACCGCGGCGCTAGCTGCGTTTTGTTTTCAATATGGCGTCAACTAACCGGTGTACGTGTAATAATACCTAATAATCCTTCTGATTAATTTCAGCTACAGTAGAAAAACTTCATCTCATCTTCATCAAAATCAAATTCAGCCTTCTCTTGTGTTCGATACGGTGTTTAATTGAAGGTGACATCGGTAGAACATTGAATATATTTACACATGTCATATTGACTTTGTGTCGTCGCTCATAAACTAGTATACCTAGTTGTAAAACCAAACTTTGTTTCGTGAAAATACCGACTAAACTTCTAATATCAATAATATTGAGAAAAAATCTGCGTGAATGCTATAACCACGTTTCAAAATAGAACAGCGAAACCAATTGACGTTAAAAAGGTACGTAACTATAACTGAAATGACCCCTTCGGCTAGTTTCTAGATAACTAAAATATCAACTCGATATTAACCCATGCAAACTTTACGGGCCCATAAAGAGCAGAAAGCCATTTGTGAAAAACGAACGACACAGTTTCTCCTTCTAAACGCCATTCGAGACTTCACTATAGGTAAGTCCGTTCCACAAACGTTCTCGTGCTAACATATTTTATGCATATTTGCCTGAAATAAACAAAAAAAGGTCTGCAATCCTGGCAGATAGCTCAGGGGTTGTTGCCAGGCGTTTATTCTTTCCCTTTTTAGGGTTCCATATTCGAAGGGTAATTCGGACCCCGTTTCTTAGACTCTGTTTTGAGACAATCTGTTTTTTGGTACCTACTCGTCTATTTCATGAAACATCATAATATTTCAAATGTTAAACTTCGATTTTGTTTCTGATTTAATAAAGCAACAATCTGTATAGGAATAAATACATTGAATTTGATACAAACGGAAATAGGCAGACTTTTGAACAATTTTTGTTTTGAACAAAGCGAAAATGCGAAAGACCTAGAAAAGACAACTTCAAATCTTCAAAACTAAATACCTTATTATAGTATCGGAAGCCTAACCAGCTTTCGATTGATACTTCGGGAGTCCAAGACACAATAAGGTACAGAACCCCGCATCCACGAATCCACCTCGCACTTGTCCGTTTTTTATCCCATAATGCGTGTTTATCTCGTTATGTTTTGTCGTGATTTCCAACGCGAGATAAAACAGTCGGTAAGGGTAAGGGGAAAGGTCTCAGGAATACGACTGAAATGATTTTTAATATATAGCTTCCCTTTTTCTTCTTTTTTGCTTCGGGCTTGTATGTACCTGTACTTCAATTATTGTTCTCGTTTGAAGATTTTCAATAGGTATTCGTTTGAACAAAAACATGTATAAGAATAAAAAGTTTATCAGAATAGGTAACTGATGATGACTTTCTAATAATTATAAGTTATATTGCTTTTGGTTTAAATTATTACTAGTTTAATAACCTAAATATGTAAAAAGAATCGATAGAATATTGCTTAAATAAAAACTCGAGAAAAACTATAATTTACAGTCATATGTGCTCATCGTGTCTCGCTGCTAGTCAAAAACCTCCTTCCTCTCTCCATCTAGTACTAAGTACAATACGCCAGAATCAATTTGTACTTCCCTAAAAAAAACATTTGAGGAAAACTCTTTAAAAATTCGTTAAAGTCGAAAGTAAACCAAATACTTAATCAGATCCAATCAAATTGATTATCCACTTCACCCCGACCTCCTCTTCAATTTCAATAATTCGTTAGAAAAAAAATGCCTCCTCACTCTCGATTTCAAATCGAGATGTTTCACGAACTTTGATTAGTCTGGTTTCTTAGCTTTTAATTTAATTTCCAATTTAGTTTAATTAATGGATGCTTTATTTTTAGGTAAATAGGGCTTGAAATTGTTTAGAGTTTTGACAGATTCTTGTTTAAATCTCTTTTGAAAGTGACTAAAACAAATATTTCAGAAAGCTGGCTAGTAGGCGTAATTCCTGACCCTGCTTGTCATGCCGTAGGTCGTGGGATCGATTTTCACTGGAGACAAACATTACTCTGATGTACACAGATGTTTTTTATAACTTCAGACTTATCGCCGGACTCAAAAATTCAGATGTTTGTGTGTATTTTATGTAGGTACATAGGTATAATAAACTATGTAATTATAGTTCTTTTTGTTTATAACATCTACGACCGCACGTAACCGCTCATTGAGTAATTTTTACCGCTCATATATATTTTTTTCCCGCTCAATTAAATATTCACCGATCCATTTATTTATTTTTTATTACTCATTTTCTCATTACTCATTGGATACTTTACTGCTTAGTTTTAACTGCTGAATTAGTTATTAAACGCGCAATTTATAATTTTTATCTTACCAAAACTGCTATTTTTTACGGGATATAATTAATCGCACAGCAAATAAAATAATCGCCTATCAAATGATTTTCATCAATTAAACCATTTTTTACATCAAATAAATTACTTCACTGCAAATAAATTAAATAATTAACAAAACTAGGAATATTTTTGCATAAAAAAAGGTTTTCTTTTGATGTGCGTTTTATTTAAATACGACCCATTTTTAACTGCTTCTTTAAATTAGTGCCTAAAAGAAAGACCATTTTTTAAATCAATTTTAACAAAAATGGCCGCATTCCTTATTCAAATATAAACAATAAGGGCAATTAAAATTCATAATTCCGAAATCAAAACTCGTAATTCAAATCTAAAAAGTTAAGTCGCAGGGAATTTCTTTAAAAACTCAAATAAAACGTAACTTATAATGTTATCTACATTAAAACTCTGTTTAGACTTGAACGATTCAAACACCTCGAGAAATATTGCTAAGGCTTTTATCACACGATGCGATTATTACATCTTATTTTTATCGTTTTTTTTTTTAGCCTATTTCGTCCCACTGCTGGGCAAAAGCCTCTCCCATGTCTCTCCAAACACTCCTGTTATTAGCTGCTTCCCACCAATCTTCCCTGAATCTTCCTTGCTAATTTTTATCGTATGACATTAAAATTTTGTAAATACATAATTTATGTGTCTTATTTTATTGAGTACAATTATTTTCGAAAAACGGCGTCGCGGCAGACCACGGAAAAGGTTGAGGGATGAGCTGGATACCTTCTTAAGTACCTGGGCGGAGGAAGCTCGAGACAGAAGATCATCGCGGATGAGGAGACTGGCCTTTGCCCAGCAGTGGGACACAAATGGCTAGATTAGATTAGATTTTCAAAAATCATACTAATACACATAATCGTAGGTATATTTCTCAAAAACCTTACAATCATATCAGTCACAAGTACCTACTCCATATTAACTGCATATAGCATATAATATTGAGATTGCATAAATATGGTTATGTACTGCTTTAATTGTGGCAAATTTAAAGTCAAAGTCAAATATATATTTATTTCATAGGCACAAAAAATACTCTTGAAACCGTTACATTAGTATATATTCGCAAGGTGCAGTTTCCCCCAGAGAAGAACCTAGCAAGAAATTCTGTGAGGTTGCTCATTTCAAATAAAGTTTTACAATTCTTATAAACAGTTACACAGGTAAGTATAAAGGTACATATTTAAATCATTATAATTATTGTCATTAAAATGAATACCAGTAGGTAAACATTCTTGTAGGTTAAAAAATAAGCTCAGTTTATTCAACAAATCGTATCGTGTGTAAGAGCAAGTTTCCACCCCCCTCCCCCAGCCCACAGCGGAAAAAGTCCGAAACTTTGATGGTCCGATCCGGATTTTTCATCTCCCACTAATTTGAAATTATAATTCGCCGCGAAGAAATCAAATCAAAATTCCATTTTAACTTGGGATTTCAATATTTGTTTGTTACACAGCTGTTCGTTATGGAAATAGGTGAATCGACTTCGGCGTCTAGTAAAAATGTTGTGTTTGCTAGGCTTTGGTTTATAGTTAGGCCTATTAAGGTCACACAGATCCGAGATCAGAGATACACAGATCCGGGCCGTGCCCGGGACGTGTTCGGGCCGTGGCCCGTCAGGATGGAAAACAATACGTCGTCATGATATTTTTTCCCTGACACGTCCAGGAGGCTTAGCATGGCGTGCCGCGACAATTATCTCACGCATGCTGTCCTTGTAACATTTCAAACTATAGACAGAGACGTAAGCGTGACAAACGCATGACAACGTCTTCTCACGGAGTGCCATGCTAAGCTAGCAGGAAGGTTTAAGGTACATACTCATAATAAGTATGCTGTAACTTTTGTATTGTGTAAGTACTTTTCGTTTTTCCGTTTCTGTTTATTATTTTCTTAAAATAAAACTACCTATAAGTAAAAAACTCTACTAAAATATTTAAAAAGGTAACATAAGAAAAATAGAAAAGGAAACTTTTTATAGCTCTGGATACGATATGACAAATAATAAAAGAACATACATAATTGAAGAAAGATTAAGGAGAAGAGAGAAAGACCAAGACGTGTCTACTTCGCTCAAGTGAAAGAATAAATTAATTAGTGGTCTTTGCCTACCTCGAAAGAGGCGTGACTGATATAATAATGTATGTACAAACTAAAATAAGAATGCATGTACTTCTACGTTCGATTTGACCTATATTGAAATACCTACTTCAAACCAGTCAGTTCCGAATTGTTCATTTTCAAAGTCACAGCAAGCAACCGGCAAACATAAGGAAAAACGAAAAAGGGTCGACTTTGGACAGGCTCAGTTCGACCCATAGACCGAGAAACTTTATTTGCATAGGTGACTCTCGCTTAACTGATCGTGTATTTACTTAATTCATTATAATTATTTCTATTATCTTCTCATTGTTTTGACATCTTCTTTTAAGTTTTTTTAACCCAAACCCTCTTATTACAAATCGATGTTTGAATGAATGACATTTCGGCTGTAGCCAAATGTCAAAAAATTACATTGGTCCAGGCGAAATTATTAAGCGCAACGGGAAAGATTGATGGTGGACCTGCACCCCTAGACAAGTGGCTGTCTAAAAACGTATACGCTCATCGAATAGAATAAAAAATGTATGAAATTGACATTAGCTCACGAAATGATTTCATAGCAAGCGTAACGATTAGAAAATTCGTAGACAAGTGTCAATTAATTTTCTATTCGATCAAACAAAACGCATAGCCGTACGCTGTCCTCAGCCAAGTGGCACTTTTGACAACCCAAAACGCTCCGTGAGCGTTTTCTTTGTACGCTAAAATTCAAAAAATTCAAAATTCAAAATTCAAAAATAATTTATTCGTAGGTAACATTAAATTTACACTTGAATTCGTCACAAAGTAAAAAATAAAATAAAATAAAAAACATAATAATGAATTTAAACAACCAAAAAAAAGAAAAACATTAAAGGAGGGAAGCTACGCTGACTTCGGAAGGCAGATTCCCCAGAGAAGAAGCCAGCAAGAAACTCTAGAGGTTGCTCTTTTTAAAAATATTGTTAACAATCATTTGTTTACAAAGAACAACTTATGTATTATAATCGTGTGGAGCTAGAGCATTAACACACCATGCCCTATTGTCATTAATAAAATCGTTAAAACTATAATACGCTCTTTGTAAAAGAGTCCTCTTGATACAACGTTTAAACTTGGTTTCCGTTAAAATTAGTACATTATCAGGCAGTTTGTTGTAAAACCGTATACAGCTCCCTTCAAATGAATTATTGATCTTAGCTAGTCTACTACCAGGCAAAACAAGTTTATTATTATTTCTAGTATTAAATTTATGTACATCACTATTTTTCTTAAATTTAGATAGATTTTTTCTTACAAACATTATATTTTCATATATGTATTGACTTGGAACTGTTAAAATATTTATTTCTTTGAACAGTTCTCTCAGGGAATCACGACTATTTAGATGGTAAATGGCTCGAATAGCTCTTTTCTGCAAAACAAATACTGCATGAATGTCAGCGGCATGACCCCATAAAAGAATACCATAAGACATAATACTATGAAAGTAGCTGAAGTATACAAGTCTCGCTGTAGGTATGTCTGTGAGCTGTCTGATTTTTCTGACAGCGTAGGCGGCGGAACTTAGCCGTCCACACAGTTTATCAATATGGGGTCCCCATTGTAGTTTCGAGTCTAGTGTCATCCCCAAGAAAACAGTGTCATTAACAAAGTTTAATATTTCATCATTAATATATATATTGCTTACATTATTGACTACATTACAAAGCGAAAATTTAATACATTTGGTTTTTTTCGCGTTTAACGCTAAATTATTTGTACTAAACCAATCATGAATTTGTTTCAGGGTACTATTTACTTTGAAAATATCTAAATCTTGACGTTTTCTATCTACTTTAAAGAGAAGAGATGTGTCATCGGCAAACAAAACAATTTGCGATAGACTTTCTATCATAAATGGCAAATCATTTATGTAAACTAGAAAAAGGAAAGGACCTAATATCGATCCTTGGGGCACGCCAATTTCTACCTGCGATCCCTGTGACGTTATTTCATTGACTTGAACCTTTTGAATTCTGTCCGTTATATAAGATTTAATAAGATTAAGAGATTCATTTTGTACACCGTAATGATTCAGTTTATTTAATAGTATTTCATGATGAACACAATCGAATGCTTTCGATAAGTCGCAGAATATGCCAATGGCATCTTGCGAGTGTTCCCATGCATCAAATATATGTTTAATTAAAGCAACACCAGCGTCCGTAGTGGAACGACCTTTGGTAAACCCAAATTGCTGATTGTGTAGCAATTTATTTAAATTAAAATGATAAAGAAGCTGGTTAAGTATTAGTTTTTCAAAAATTTTACTAAGTACAGGGAGTACAGAAATTGGCCTGTAATTACTAGGGTCGTTTTCATCACCGGCCTTGAAAAGAGGTATGACTTTACTATATTTCATGAGATCAGGAAATATTCCTTGATCTATACAGCTATTAAAAATTTGAGCTAAATGATATGATATAGTATTAATAATAGATGCGCAGACTTTGACCGACATTCCCCAAAGATCTTCGGTTGCTTTTAAATTAATTTCTTTAAACGTTTTAATAATGCAATTGGGACCAACATGATGAAATCTGAATTCATCCCGGCATGCGGGTACGTTGGCTTTGAGTAGAGAGAGTGAGACTGAAGGTGAGGAATTTAGATGGTCAGTTGTTTTGAAAGGTACATTAGAAAAAAAGGTTTCAAATTCATGAGCCACTTCAGAATCAGAAGAGCACATTGTGCCCTGTTCATTGCGCAAAGCAAAACTACTTTGACGGTTTTTACATTTACCTGATTCGGTGTTAATAACATTCCAAACTGCTTTAATTTTGTTATCAGCTGACTTAATTTTATTACTCAAAAAAAATGATTTAGCACAAATACAAACCTTTTTAAAAACTTTTGAATAATTTTTGACATAGTTCTGAAAGCTATCCGTGTGATTATAATTTTTAAGCTCATAAAGTTCAAAAAGTCTCTCCCTACTTTTGCGAATGCCCTGAGTTGCCCAGTCACTAAATTCAAACTTCATAGTAATTTCCCTTTTTTTTACTTTAAAGATATTATCAAATTGTGTATGTAATAAGTTAAATAATTCTTTATATAAATTATTTGGATTCGATGAAACTGCAAAATTAACGTGCGACAGGTTGTCAACCAATACATTATTTAAATTATCTAATCTACTAGCCGTGATGGGTCTAGATTTAATTTTAATTTTAGTAACTTGTTTTTTGGCAATAATGCTAATTACTTGACCCGTGTGATCTGATTTAATCGCATTAAGGATAGATTTTTCCAAATAATCTAGGTTACAAAAAAAATTGTCAATACAAGTAGCTGTGTTTGGCGTTATCCTGGTAGGTTCTAAAAATACGTTTATCAAATTGTAAGCTTTGAACTGATATAAAAGTTTTCTCGAAAGACAATTATTTACTAATAAATCGACATTAAAATCACCGCAAATTATTATAAATTTTCTCTTATTAAAAGCTAATTTTAACACGTCTTCCATAACTGACTCATAAACAGGGAAGTCCGTGCTGTTAGGGGATCTATATACGCATACAACAATGTGCTGCTCCAGCTCAACACACGATAGTTCAACTTTCTTCTCAACCGACAATCTCACCACATCGGTTCGTTCCTTAGACTTGATGTTATTTCTAAGCAAAATTAAAGATCCCCCTCCCGTGTGAGATTTTCGACTGAAAGCACTGGCAATATAATAATTTTTATAGTTTAACAATAATTCATTTTCTTTATGCCAGTGTTCCGTTAGACAAACAATATCATATTTATGTTTTTCAAGAAATAATTCCATCTCTAAGTGCTTTTTAGTAAAACTTTGAACATTTTGATGGAATATTTTTACAATATCATGGTTATGTTTTTTATTACAACGAATTCTGAGATCATCACATTGTGCCTGATGAGTCACACTGCTGGGACCAACGCTGGGCCTACTTAAATTCACATATTGTGAATTCCGAGTGCCGGTGTCGACCACATTTACACTAAAATTGGTCGAGACTGTTGTCTTACATACTAGTTTAAAAAATGATTGTAAATTGATTCTATATTATACGCTACTAAAGTACCTAGCTAGGTAGGCGAACGCCAACACCTCGTAGAATTCGCTACAAAATGGCGATTTGTATAAGCAGCTGATGGACATTCGTGTTATTTGTGATCGAATTCATTGATTTTTTTGTTAAAATGCATACGTTAAGATTATTGTGGGCTGCTCATAATGAAGAAGTGTGGCTCAGGCGTCAAAGAAGAAACGATTTTCGTCGTTGCTTGGAGAGAATTGCGGAGATGCCAGAGTTATTATTCAGGGAGCAATTTAGGTTAAATAAAAGTACATTTAGAAGACTTTGCATCGACCTAAGAACTTGCACTTCATTAAGAGGAACTAAAGAAATTCCTCTGGAAGTAAAGGTAAGTACCCAGTAAGATTTTAAATATGTAAATGTGAAATAATTACTTCAGAGGTTATGTATCATAAGCTGTGTTATGTTTAATAATTTGGATTTTTTTCAATCGTAGGTTCTCTGCACCCTGAGTTTCTTGGCTACAGGGTCTTACCAAAGAATTGTAGGTGTCACTCAACACTTGCCACAGCGAACAACGAGCCGCTGTATTAGACAAGTTGTAAGTGCACTGAACAATGAAGTCATTATAAAGAAATGGATAGTGTTTCCACAAACACAACCAGAGAGGTCAAGAATTAGACAAGAGTAAGTTAATGTACACTTATATGTTATGGTACTCATGGTTTATTTACGTGTATTACTAGCTGAAGCCACAGCTTCATCTGCATATCTATGCAGACTATCAAACTATCTAGTTTAGTCTACCTAATCTCTATACAAATATTCATCAAAATTGATTTAGTGGTTTAAGCATAAAAAAGTACAGACTTAAATTCGGATTTATCAAAAAATTATGTAACAATTAATCATAAATAATTTCTGAAGCATTTACTAAAAATTGTTTAATTTATTTGCAGGTTCCAGAGATTATTTAATATTCCGGGTGTAATAGGGTGCATTGACTGTACCCATATTGCAATTGTAAGGCCAGATGAAGATGAACATCTATATTTCAATAGAAAAGGATACCACTCATTAAATGTGCAAATGGTAAGATTTTATTCATTTAACAGCTTATCGTTTCATGTTCTTATACTGATGACTCAATTAATACAGTGTGACCACCTCGATGGTAATTCAACTTAAATGAAAAAAATCCTTTGTCAATCCTCGCTTGGGTCAATTCAGAAACTATATATAATCAAAACTTTTTGTTTGGTTTAGGTGTCAGATAGGCCTTGTAGGTAATATTATTCGAAATAAGAAATTATTATCATAAGATATTGTAATGTTCCTAGTATTAAATTTTTAATGTATATTTTCAGATTTGTGATCACAACTTAAAAATATTAAATGTAAATGCAAAATTTGGTGGAGCCACGCACGACTCTTTTATATGGTCGTCCAGTCATGTAGAACAATATATGCGTGGTCTTCATGAAAATGGGGAACAAACTTGGTTATTAGGTAAGAAATTCTTATTGCTTATTAACTATCTATAAACAAAAAATAAAGTTTTTATGAGGAATTCATGGAAATACATAGACTAGAAATAGACATGGAAATATTTATCATATTAGTTGAAATGATTTTTATTGTTTTAGGTGATTCCGGATACCCACAGAGAGCCTGGTTAATGACACCAATATTAAATGCTGCACCAGGTTCGCGAGAAGAGGCATACACTAGACGCCACGTTCAAGCCAGAAATTGTATTGAGCGTTGTTTTGGCATGCTGAAGGCTCGTTGGAGGTGTTTGCTTAAGCACCGAACACTTCATTACCATCCTCATGTTGCTAGTGAAATAATACATGCATGTTGTGTACTGCACAACATTGCTCTGCATGCTCGGCTACCACCACCAACTGACGTAGTGGAGCAACAAGGGGATGGTGATGATAACTTTGGCATACTGGCAGCTCCCTCTGTTTCAAGCAACCAAGATGACCTGATGCGTGGCAGAGCAATGCTCAATGGCTTAATTAATAGAATGTAGTGAAGGAAAAATAATACAAAGTTGTACATAGAACACATTTTTTATTTAAAAATCGCTAAACTTTATTAAAAACTAACTAAATCAGCGAATGACATTGAAAGTGCACATAAAATAAGTATTCAAACTTACTTTTTTCCATTTATCTTGTGTTTTTTCAACACCACCACCAATTGAGTTTAGTAAACTCGTTAGCTCCTGCCAAAGCCGATCCGCTCTCAATCGTCCTTGAGCACCGGCCTGGGGCCTGGAGAGGTCACCATGCCTGTGTAACATAAACAATCAAAGCTCATACAAACACGCTCTTTGTATTCTAAGTGGTGCATGACATCAATGTTTATATTATGCATAGCTTAGTAAGAACTACATTTATATGTGTGAATAAAAATGTAAAAGATGTTTTTCATAAAATACCTCTCCATGAACTCTATAAGAGCTGAAAATTGCTCAGGACTAGCACGCAACCTCGGTTCCATCACTGAAAGTTTAAGTTGACTTTAAAGATGGAAATTATATCAATTCTAAACATTCTCAACAATAAATAACGATACGCTTAGAAGGTAAAAGTTAATTTAAAGTGAGTTATTAGTTTTGCGAAATACTTACCAAATTAATGAATAAATTCACAAGCACTTACTATTTCACAAGTAATTTTAATTTTATCACAGAACTCAATATTCGCGCCGCACACTTATTTGACAATTGATTTGACGTCTGCCGTCGAAGCGCTCGAACGCAACCATAGACAATTTTCGTTTTTTATCGTCTGAACGAATAGAATGAGCGTTAGCGTAGTTCGTGTAATCTTGGCTACCAATCTAATAACGTTATCGTTGTAGCGTTAACGTGTTTAGAATTAGAAATGTTACGAAGCGTTTGCCACTTGTCTAGGGGTGCTGGACATTAGTCAAAGAAAATATTATAACATATAAAAATATGAATAAACACGTTATATTTTTCATAAGATTAATATTATTTTACTATTAACAATTCAATAACAAAATATTTTTTTATTTTTTTGAGGATATATACAGCTTAACAGTCTACTATAAAAAACACACAAAGAATTTAAATGCATAGGTTATCCTAAACTTGAATCTGTACTTTTATAGTCTACACTTCTATCAAAAAACACCAGCTTTATACCCCCATAACCACCCCATTACATTAAGTAATCCAACGCAACCCTCAAAGAAATTTAACTTGGTCTAAGGTTTATCCGTTGCCAGCCAAAGGATTTGCTGCTTTTATCTCGAATTTATTGTTTGGCCGTCTAATGGGATCCCGGGTTAGCGGAGGTAGGCCTCTACCTAATGCTTACAGTTCAATGGGCCTATGTCTTTACTCTTTGACATTGATAAACTATTTGTGAGTCAATAGGGCAAGTTTCATATTGATGTGATTTTGTTTTTTGTGGAACGAGGTCGGTTTTTGTTTTTAGTGGTACAATCCTATTAATATTATAAATGTCAATGTTTGTGCCGATGGATGGATGGATGTTTGTTACTTCATCACGTAAAAACCACTGAACAGATTTTAATGAAATTTTACAATGATTTAGCTTGGACATCAGAATAACAAATAGGCTATAAAATTTGTAGATATTTCGTGTTTTTTCAAAGATATGACGATTAATGCGTACGAAGTCACGGGCAGCCTCTAGTATGAAATAAATAGATAAGTTTTAATGTTTGATGTTTTTGTAGTAAAAAATGCGGATTCTAATGAGATGTTTTATAAAACTCAAGTATGTCTTTTTGATCAACAGGTTTGGCGGCTTGCCTTGGCTTGGTTTGGCGGCTTGGTTTTTACAGCCCTGATGGTTCCCAAATCCTACCAAATATACCTACAATCCCGTTTTTCACATTACGTACAAACATATCTGTCACGCCTCCTTCCCGTTAAAGTACACAGAGGCCACTTCCTTCCACTTGTTGAAAATGAAAATGAAAAGTGTTTTATTCAAAAATAGGCAAAATTCATTACACTTTTTTGATGTCACTTTTTTAATCTAAAACTACTGCCGGTTCACTACCTGGAGGAAGAAGACAGCAAGAAACCTTCGGCACAGGGCCCTACGTTATGTGCAATATATCTTTTTTTTAAATCGAGACTCTTATATACAATTACATGTTGACTTAACTTGTTATCACAGTAATTTACTTATTTGTTACAATCCACATACCTCTTTCGCTTCATCCACATTCATTAGTCGCTCGTCATATGCTCGTCGGTTTAGGAGTTTTAGTACCCGTTCTACCTACAGATAAAATCTAACTAACAGACAAACCTATGTCTATTTCATAAAACATGACATTTTAGACAGAGACCGGTATAACATATCCGTTAGATAAATTTTATCTGGAAGATGGTGAAATAGGCTCTTAATATAAGTAGGGTGCCAATGCCTTAAATCAAATACGAGATGCTTGTTTTAAGGTTGCCTGGGAGATATTTCTACCTAGCAATAAGGCCGCCTGTTGCCTCTTATATTCTTGTTTGTGTCTGTACCTTATATATTTGTGTGCAATAAAGAATATTTGTATTGTATTGTAAGAAATTATAAAAGCTAAATTATTCTACAAGTATTAATTAGAACACTAAACTACTCTTATTTTTTCTCACGTCTAACAGTGTTAAGTGTTTCTCATTAAAAACACTCTTCATATAATTTTAATACAAAGTGCGACGGAAGGCATTATTTAATAACAAGCGCAAAACCAATTTCATTCTAACAAAGAAAACGAGTAGGTATAAGTACTTCGTGCGCGCCTTTTATTTTGAGGAAAAGAATACCTAACGAAATCGTGTAAAAGATACAAGAAGATAAGAGAAGATACGAGAGGATACGAGTGTAAGGATACGATACCTACATCAAGAACGCGAGCACTCGAATGAAGGAAAGAAAAGATTAAATTCCCATTTATTGGTAATCGGATTTCCCCCACTCCACTCTATTAAACGTGTCTTTAGAACAAGCTCTTTGTAACTCTTATTGAAATAAAGTAAATCTAATACAGGCTTTAGGCGTTGTGTTTAGGAAAAAATTGGGAAATTTTCAGTTGGTTTTAAAAGGGTTTTGTATAGTGTAAGTGAAGTTAGGTACTACTCTGTAGACAGAGTTTATGTTTCGTATAAATATTTAAAAATATAATAATCTTTCTTGAGCAAAAAAGATTAATAGCACAAAACGGAACTACGTAGTGTCGGAAAATAGAAAACAATACAATAACCAATAGCTCTACTACTCAGTAGGCAGTAGTTTATGTTTTGCAAAAATAGGTAGGTACGGTACCTATTAACAAATATAATTAATCTTTCAAGTACAGAAAAAATCAATTGCAAAAAACCGAACTTTGTAGGGTCAGAAAACAGAAAACAATACAATATTTACTAAATAAATAAATATTTAAACCTTTTCACTAACAAGCAATTTATCCAATCAAATGTATAACTAGCACAACAAGGCTTAACAGCAAAAACATCGTATAAAGATAAAAACAAAACATATTTACTTTTCCTTATCCCTACCAATCAAAACAACACCTTACCACCTATACATAACGGTTCAGGTTTTTGAAACAATTTGAAAAGCATTCGAGCAAATAATTCATGTTGCATTTAAAAGCGGAACTCACAGCCCTAGCGCTCCACGACCATTCCAAGTGTATAATTAAGAAAATTACAGATGGCAACTAAAACAAAACCGAGCTGTAATGGCAGACTGTGAAAAGGTCCCTTTTATTTCCATTTGAGGGTATGCCGCGCGAACACTCCGCCTCCAGCCCGCATTTTTGTCGTTAATTCAATAGATTTTAATGCCCCTCTGTTAATGAAGCGTTTGAGAACTTAATACGTTAAAAGGAGCGTTGTTTTTAATTAAAGTTTTAGAAAATTGTGTGTATTCGAACGGCACCCTTAGCACAATAAGTATTTATTTATTCACATACATACATACATATACATATTTGTCTTGCCTCTTTCCTATCGAGGTAAGCGGAGACCACTTCTCTCCATTAGCTAAAATCCACACACACTTCTTTTGCGAAATCTATTCCTGTAAAGACACTCATGAAATACAAAGACAAGCGTATGTAAATAATGTAAAGCCTGCTAAACGTGAAGAGTAAACAAACGGACGTATACGTTTAAATATTTATCATATTGATATTCGCTTAGAAAACTTTGCCCAGTTTGGCAAAAGGTCATCGATCGCCCAGTTGGCAATAGTTCAGGAGACGGCGACATAAAATATAGATGCAACGATTCTTGTTCAATATTACCGAGCTGTGACGTCATAGCGGCGTTTGTAACGAAACTGCGCCCAGGGGAAAAATGGCGGCAGAAAGTCAAACTAAAAAGTTCAATGCTTTTATTACAACAAGCTATTCATGCAGTTATGAATAGAAACTGGTATTTTTGGGGGTTTTCAAAGCTATTTGTATAATGTTTCAGGTTTTTCAACAACTGGTGTTTAGTATTTTAGATGAACTAATATCTATATTTTTCTCTTCTTAGCTAAAAGAAAGCTATAAAATAGAATAATGGTAGTAGTTTTATAAGTAACATTGAAAAAGTGTACCAATGTTTAAATTTTTAATAAAAAGCTTAAACCTAGTAAAGGAAAGTTAAAAAAATAATTTTAATACTACATTTCAGATATACATATTTACTAAAACACAAATTGATTTTGTTTAGTTAAAAATGGGCACTGGCAATAGTAATATAAACTGTGTAACCTGAAACAGGTGTGATTTTTATACAGCTTCCATAATAATATTCATTTTTTTAATCCCAAACAAGCCAGGAAAGCGACTTTTATAAACTGCGCAAAGCTAAGCCCCGAAAAATAAATAAACACGAACACGTCCCCACAAAAATGGCATTTTTATATATAAACTCGCAAATCAGATAATCCAAATTGGTTTTTAGACGTAAACTCAATTTTGACGTGTATTTTACTTTATCGGGGAGCTTGATAAATTGGGCGAGATAGCTTCTGAGTGCCAAGTGCGAATGGTGGTGGGGTTCCTCAAAAAATTACTCACTCCCGAGCTATGATATAAGCAATATACTAATCTCTACCTTTAAGTCATAATTGGGTTTACTGAAACTTCGGTTACGGTGTCAGTTTCACGTTTGATATGGTACCAATGTACCATGTTAAAATCTTCATATAAAACGTCAAACAGCAACCGCGTCGAATAAAAAAAGATCTTTCTTCTTGGGAATCATAAGCCATATTAATGTAAATTTTATTATACTAAATAATTATATTAATAAATACCTAATACGAATAAAGAATAAACACTAATGTAAAAAAATAACATAAACGTTCCTAATTACTAAAGCTGTATGCAATCAATAAAACATGGATTATTATAAAGCACGGCCAAAATTACCTTTGAATATAAAAGTGAAGTAAATGTGTTAGTTATTTATTTCAATTCATGTCTGATTGTTCGTTTATTCAAAAGTTTTTACAAAATTACGTAACGAAGATCTAAATTAACATATAGGTACTGGTACGTACTTTCACATCGGGAGACAGAGACAAAAAGAGATTTTAATCTAAACCAAAACATAATTAAAACAGTCTTCCCAAGCTATTCCAAGTTATATAAAGTAAGTAAGATAGTTTGAAATCCAATCCAACTAAGTATTTATAAAGCAATCTCATGAATTTGTTGTTAAAATGCCAACCTTGATAAGTGGAACAAAAGATATCGTGGACAATCTATTCGGGTCCGAGTGGAATCGTTTCTATTGCTGCCTTTGCAAACCTTGCGCGATGGGACAAGTTATAAAAATTAGAGTAAGCTAGAAACCACAAGAAATAGACTGATCCGACATACGCAACTGATCTTTTCATATAAAAATGAAAAGTGTTTTATTCAAAAATAGGCAAAATTCATAACACTTTTTAGCTGTCACTTTTTTATGTAAAACTACTACCGATTCACAACCTGTTATATAGAAACTGTTGATAGGAGTGTTTTCAGACCAGCGTTTTATACGCGGCGCGCGTATGAGCTCGTTTTTGGAAGCGCGTGTACGCATGTATACGCGCGCTTTATTTACTCGCCAACTCGTACGCTCGTTCTAAGCTCTTATAGTCCATGTTGATATCGTGTAAGTGCGTATACTGAACACGTATAAGACGATAGTCCGAAAACGCCCTTCGAAGCACAGTTAGTGACAGATATGCAACGATACCTCACGTGAGTACATAGTACGTGAGGTATCGTTGCATATCTGTCACGCCTCTTTCCTATCTGTGTAGGCAGAGATCACTTAGCTTCACTTGCTACGATCAAAACAAACTTCTTTCTTCATCCACATTCATCAGTATCTGAACAGTTACCAGAATTTTAAAAAACCCACAAAAAAGTTTTTAGCAAAAAGATTATAACTTGAACCAACACAAGAGACCTTTATCAGGTCAATGGTTAGATGCAGGGGTCACGCAACGTGCGTCCGAATACACTTCCCAAAATATTGGATTACGCTTGATTGATAGGCAATTTTTAAGAGGATGGTTGGCGACCTCGGACGACTTGCCAACCTTTTCTTTTTTTGGAATAATGATTTTGTTAAGTGAACGGTTTTAGTTTGAGAATGTTTTGGACGCTATTTTTCAGATTGTATATTATACTCAATTGTATATGTAATGGGTCACCTGATACGACACGACAACCTTATAAAAAACATCTTGGAAGGAAAAGTAGAAGGAAAACGGAAGGGAGGGAGACCACGAAGAACTTACATAGATCAAATGAAAGAGGGGATAGAAGTTGTGTCGTATCAGGTACTCAAAAGGATGTCAGAAAATAGAACAGAGTGGCGTAGACTCCACCGACAAGAGCGAAGCTCTTAAATTTAATGATGATGATGATGTATATGTAATTATATCAAGAAGTCAAAGCACTGGCAAAAGATGCTCCACCGACTAGAGTCTAACTCTTAAATAAAATGGTTATTATACTTGTATGAAAGTAGGCTCGTTCCCCTTTAGTGGGGACGTTAAAAGAACTGATGATGATGATATTATACAAGAGGTAATATTGGATAGTGCTTATTTAATTTGTTCAGAGAGTGTTTCTTTTATTACTAATGAATTATAGAGTATAAAACGGCCGGGATCTGTGTATCTACACAGATCCCGGCCGTGCCCGGGACGTGTCCGGGCCGTGGCCCGTCAGGAGGGAAAACAATATGTCGTCATGACAACGTGTCCGGGACGTTTCAGGGAAAAATATCATTCCATACATTTTCTATGGATTCGTTCACACACGTTGTCATGGCCACGTGTTGTTTTCCCTCCTGACGGGCCACGGCCACGTCCCGGGCACGGCCCGGAACTGTGTAGATAGACCTGAAATAAGTGTAATCTATAATAAGCCGGAGTCGTAGGTATCTAAAGGTAGCTATTCATTTTACTTTCATAAAATCAGTAAGATATTGCTTTCATATTTATTTTATTAAATTAATAAATCCAATAAACGTAAAAATATTCCAAATAATTATTCGAATACTCCCTAGATTCCCAGAAATATTTATTAAAGAAAAGGCAAAAATGTTCAAGATATTTTAATTAAGATGTCTTTGCCCATTGAACCATTTTAAGAAAAAAATATAACAACGAATTTTTTTTTTATTTTTGTCTTGCTACGGGCTATTAATGAATGTCCTGATTTTTGTATTTAGAAATAATTGTCTATGATAAATACTGACTTGAGTAAGATTGACAAAAAAAAAACGGATCAGAATGTTAATGTATGTATACGTTCTATGAAGTCAATAACATATCAAAACGAACACCTAATAAAAATACATTTATATTCTAAAAATAACTCCCCTCTTTGACTCAGATTGTATGCAGTCCCTTAGTTAGAGCCCGAAGATAAAACACTTATGTGGACAGCTCTCAAAGGGCCGGATCGAATCAGCCGTGCACCCCAAGGGCCCTCAATTGTGAACATAATTCCTTATTTGCTGGCCCAAGCCGGCCCACAGATTTGGGCCTTCACTTTGCCAATTTGCGAGATGCAGTTCAAAAGGAAATATTTCAAAGGGGAAAAGGTTTTTGGTTAGTCTGCGAAAAGTGGTATGCTATTAGATGTTTCAGTTTTGATGTATCTAGTAGCTGAGTTGTGAATGTTTTTGGATGGAGATATAGGTATGTGATGTGAATTATAAGCAATTTTATTTTAGACACCGATGGCAGGTGGTTTCTCTTTACACCGATGGGAGAGACGCGACGGATATGATATGTACCTATGTATGTATGTAAGAGAATGCATTATTTTAGAGTTCAAAAGTGTCTCGCAAATTACAATAAACTATGCTAAACCAATTACTTTTCAATATAAGCTTGAGCTTGCTTTTTAAGCTTGCTTGCTTGCTTGGCTTTTTTCTTTTCTTTTCTTTTCTTTTCTTTTCTTTTCTTTTCTTTTCTTTTCTTTTCTTTTCTTTTCTTTTCTTTTCTTTTCTTTTCTTTTCTTTTCTTTTCTTTTCTTCTCTTCTCTTCTCTTCTCTTCTCTTCTCTTCTCTTCTCTTCTCTTCTCTTCTCTTCTCTTCTCTTCTCTTCTCTTCTCTTCTCTTCTCTTCTCTTCTCTTCTCTTCTCTTCTCTTCTCTTCTCTTCTCTTCTCTTCTCTTCTCTTCTCTTCTCTTCTCTTCTCTTCTCTTCTCTTCTCTTCTCTTCTCTTCTCTTCTCTTCTCTTCTCTTCTCTTCTCTTCTCTTTTCTTTTCTTTTCTTTTCTTTTCTTTTCTTTTCTTTTCTTCTCTTCTCTTCTCTTTTCTTTTCTTTTCTTTTCTTTTCTTTTTTATTTTGTATTCTATTTATAATATTCATAGATTATAATTGTTTTGTATTTTATGTATCAATATGGGCCAAAGAAGCCTGAAATACTTACATCAAAAAATTATTTGTCTGTTAAAGAACAATAATACAAACAATTCTTCAAGTTTCTTGTCAAGAATATACATGTGAATATACTCTCACTAGGTAATAAACCTTCATGATCTTCCGTCTCATCCAAACACAAAATTTCGACCAGCTCTGTAAAGAAAACAGCCAAAATACCTCACGTTCACGTAGCAGACATAAAAACTCGCAAGTTACCAGCACTAGGCAATATTAAACGTCACGTCTTGAACAAGTGGAAGAAAGGGTAAAAAGAAGCAAAGTTTCCTTACCTGCGGGATAAAATATTCACCGGCTACATATAACGGACTCGCCGAACGATCCCCGCTGAAATTAAACAAGTTATGGAACTTCAAAGAACGGGGTAGCTGTCAGCAGATGTTATAACGTGTTAATTTTGTCTATGAGTTTGCTTGTTTGGTAGTTACTAGAAAGTTATTATATTTTATATACACAGCAAGAGCTAGTTAATTTATTAAACAGGTATATTAAGCTCGGATAGGTATCAAAGTTTTTCGTAGGCGAGACCTTGGCGCAATGTAAGAACGATTTCCTACGTCAGTCTTTTTTAATGCAAAAATATTGACGTTCGTAACATTAGTAGAACTAATAGAATTGTAGGATCACGAACGTAAAGTTAAATTCTTATGTATTCCTTAATCCTAATTCCTACTTCCCTACTTCCTACTAATATTATAAATGTCAATGTTTGTGCCGATGGATGGATGTTTGTTACTCTTTCACGCAAAAACTATTGAACAGATTTTGTTTTTTTTTTCAAGGCATGACGATAAACGAATACGTAGTCGCAGGCAGCCTCTAAGTACATACATAAATATGTATTTACATTGAATCGATCATAAAGAAGAGCACACATAATCGAATCAATAACGTGTGAAACAATCCACCTATTACCAAGCCAAATCTACATAATGGATATTTGAATGAATTATTACTAAAGTTCCAACGAAATTATGCGAATTGACTTACTATAGAATAATAATCGAAGTTCCAATTTCAAGTTTGTTATATTGTAAGCTATTCAAGAAAAGCGACTAGAATCAATTCAAAGCCTATCATAATCAACTTGAGACTTAAACTATACCCGTAGTTATACAAATGGGGTGGCTAGTTAAGTTTTGAGGTGTAGAAATAGATTTAATGTATGACTGACAGCTGAGTCAATAATATCTGTAATTTATACTTGAATATTAGCTTGATTTAGTTTTAGAGTACTTAATGTCTATGTCGACGAGGAGAGTCATCAGAAGTGGCGTTTAAGCTTTTAGTTAAAATAAGACAGTGGGCGTGTAACGAACAAACTGGCTTTATTGCGTAATTTCCAATCACGTTATAAGATAACAGGATATACGTGATGTCTTCCGATATCTCTTCAAATCAATAATCCCAAACAGGATCCATCATACAAGACAGCGACTCAAATATTGAAGCGCCAAAGTGACAACCAGTCCGAAACATGCCAGTTCTTGCATTTTAGCAGTAAAGAGTTTGCAAATGGTTCCAAAATAGCCTTCATTAACGTAATCTCCGACATCTATAACAACTTTGTTAGTTAACAACTATTTGAACGCAACGTGTTTATTTTTGCTATTGATTAGTTAGAATAAAGTTTGAATTCGTTTCTGACGAGGTAAGTGGCCGATTCCTTTTTTTTTATACCTAATAAAGGTTGCCAGCGACTTCGTACGCTTTATTGTGATATATTGGAAAAAAAATCATGATATATATGTATCGGAATTTTTAATACTTCTTTATTTATTCCGATCCGGATTGTTGGTTTATGAGCTTTAAAATATCTTCAAATAATATAGCATAAGTGTTAATCTGATGTCTAAGCTACAATATTGCCAAGTTGCATCAAATTCAGTTGAGTAGTTTTTGCGTGAAAGATTAACAAACATCCATCTATCCATCGGCACAAACAATTGACATTAGTAGGAAGTAGGGTAACTGTCAAAACCCGACTTAATACAAATCCATTCTTATAGTCTAACCAGGGTTTTAAGGACCAGGTTTATCGTGGGTCAGAAGAGAATGAAAACCAATGAGGAACAAAAATAAGGAGTGGTCCCATTTTTTTTTCATATACAAATGAGGTTATAACAGCGTGCCAAGGTTGGCGCAAGTTTTTCATAGTTTTCTTGTTAGATGACTTGTCAAACGATAAGAAATTCCATACAAAACGGTAGCCATTTTGCGCCAGACCAGGCACGCAGATCCAGACGGTATGGCACCTCCTTATATATTCTATACTCAAAGATGAAAACTATGACTTCAAGTTTTATATTCGAGCGAAATAATTATTTACCAGTCTAATCGAGAAACAGCAAAAGAAGATAGTCTATGTATGCGCTTAATGGAAATTTAATCATAATAGTATATCCGTAATAACAATGAGTGCTAAGCCTGATTTGATTTCCATTATGAAAACCAGCTGATATGTCCAGTTTTGGTATTCCCTTATGACGCCCCCATTTCACCCCAACGTCCCCGCATAGAATTATTTACAAAATTATGATAGAAATGACAAGTATAATTTTCATAACATAATTATCAACTTTCAATTAGTTTCAAAGTTTTTGTCGTAATATAAATGAAAAACTTTAACTAGTCAACTCACTATGTAGCACTTTTTTCTACTATGCTATGTAACTTTAAAACTGCATACTTATACAAAGAAATCCCGCAACCACTGTAATCAAATACATTCATACATCTATCTGTCATGCCTCTTTCCTACCGGGGTAGGCAGATACCAAAGACACTTCCTTGGTATCATCTATATTCATCAGTCGTGTCATACAGGCATCATACATACATGTCATACATCTAACACACGGGGAAACGCAACTGCAACGCAACTGTAACTGCTACTTACCTTTGAGTTGCATCTAAGTTTTGCTATAGACTCCTTTAGAAAACCACACACGATGCAACTAGTTTGAAACGTTTCAGATTTGATTCCCCGTGTGTTCTGGGTCTTACTCTTGACTTGGTCTTCCTTTTACTGTACCTAGTCAAAATCCTTCAAAAATCGGTGTAGTAAACGTTGCCACTTCTAATAGCTTTCCAAGCCATGAGCTGAGCAAGACGTCCTCATATATGCACGTCGGTTTATACTCCTGACTTGGTCTTCCTTTAACCTAGTCAAAATCCTTCAAAAAATCGGTGTAGTAAACGTTGCCACTTCTACTAGTTTTCCAACCCATGAGCTGAGCAAAGCGTCCAAACTAGCAACAATCATTTCCGTTGCGGTCACGAACACTGAACACGCACGTCGCGCGCTGACACCTTCACGGCACATTCTGGATTTAGCTGAACTATTTTTTAAATTCCGAAAAAAATATTCGAAATGGAATTGTTTCGGGTTTCGAATGTGATATTTTTATTTTAAAAATGGCGGTTTATTGTTTTTTTTTTAATGTAGAAATCAAGTAAGACGAGACTACATTAAATGAATTAAATTCTAATTTTACTCATATTGGATAGTAATCCAAAACTAAACGAATTTCAATTATACAAAGAGTTTGGTACCTATCTACTTAAGTACTAGTTAATACAATACAAATAATAAAAGCTGCTAATAATAACAGTTACAAAAATTAGTTGATAATTAAACAGTGTCCAAAATCGATAGCCCTCGCTTCCACAATCTAGGCCAGTTGTTCAACCCAAACTTCAGTTTTGAACGAAGAAATCTAATTTTAATTGACCTACTAACAAAACCTTCTAATTTAAACCCATCCAATTTACAATTCCGATGTCCTTTGACAAGTATTCCGCAAAGAACCGACCGCAATAGCCAATTTCGTAGAAATTTAACTCGTAACTAGTGTAGGCAAGTTTAGGGCGAAAGTCTGATGAATGTCTAACGAATCCCGCGAAGTTTTTACAGCGTTTTGTCGCTTCAAAATTTTTCACTTTACTTTCTATTTTCGGCTTATTTAATATCTAAAGAAAACCTAACTGACTTTAATTATAGTATTAAAGCTGGAGATGCCTAGTTTCACGTACGAAACGTGCATTGTGATATGACATGGCGTGCCGCGACAATTATCTCACGCATGCTGTCCTTATCACATTTCAAACTATAGACAGAGACGTAAGCGTGACAAACGCATGACAATGTCTTCTCACGGAGTGCCATGCTAAGCTAGCTGCAACGTGTAACAGCGTTGCGTGTGACAATTGTGCCTCTATGCATTTATTTTTATAGAGCAATAATGTCATGCATTAGGATCGTACGTAGAACTAGAGGCCCAAATCTGCTTGTTGAAAATAATCTCAGTTGTGTGACTATTGAATGTCAATGGCATACTTGACACATTTGGTCGCAATCAGTGTAAACCATTGTTTAGCAGAATACCAAATGTGTCAAAGAATGCCATTCCTTTTCTACCTTCAACGTAAAAATAACAATTCTTTGGAGCTGGCTAAAGTATAATTTAATTTGTAACTCATAGGTACTCTACCTTTTTAGACACATTTCAATAAAATCTGCAATTAGTATCTCTATAAATCCATTAATATTAATTACCGCAACTCAACTATAAGTCCTCACTTCCCCCAAAGATAAGTAATTCTCTAAAAATAAAACTTAAACTCTCACATTTAAGTGGAGTTCCTTTTTGTGATTTTTTCGAGTTAAGAGCCGTTTTTCTTTGTGGCGATTTTAATGCTCCATCGGGTAGAATGACTGGGATTGTTAACAAAAGGCCGTCTTAAAATAAAGTTACTGGGGCCAAGTCTGCTAATTTAATAGTGTCAGTTGTGAACTATTGAGTATCAATGGCATTTTTTGATACATTTGGTATTCTGCTAAACAATGGCTCACACGCGACAATAATGCCATTGACACTCAATAGTCACACAACTGAGATTCTTTTAAATTACCAGAAGTATACCAGTTCTTGAATAAATGGCATCGAACATAAGTAAAATTTTCGGTATCAATTACACTACACATCCGCTATTCGAGCTAGTATATTATAATATTTTTCTCTATCGATTGACGTTAGTTTCATCAGTGGCCGCCAACTTCTTTTTATTCATACTAGCTCGAATAGCGGATGTGTAGTGTAATTGATACCGAAAATTTTTACTACACCAATATGTTGGATGCTCTTTAATAAAATTAAACCTCCTAATAATTATTGTCGATTTTTTTTCTTAATTTGTGACTTTTTGGAATTCCACACCACACCGTATTCTCTGTCCTGATAGCTGTAAATGAAAAGATCAGTTTATTTCGTTATAGTCCATACCTATGTAGGTATATGCATTTCTCATGCCTCTCTCTCAACTGGGTAGGTAGTGACCGCTTCTCTTCATTTTCTACCATGAAATAAATTAAAAAAAAAAACATAATATAAGATGGAATAGGAATGAACTGTAATCAGAACAGGGAAGTGTTCCGGAACTTTTATGTTTTTCTGACTTTACCTCGTATTGGAATTTATATTTGAGGGTGACTTTAAAAATTCCGATGTTTTACCCTTTACCATTTATATATTATACATATCGCATTATTTACATACATACATGTCTGTCACGTCTCTCTCGATCGTGGTAGACAGACACAACTTCCCTCCATTTGCTACGATCCAAACATACCTACTTCTTTCGATCATTCTTTCTTCTTAGCATTATTTAAGTATATACTGACTAGTATACACGGACTTGTTCAAGAAATGCCAAGTCAAGAGTATCCTAAACCGACGGGCATGTATGAGGCGACTGATGAGTGTGGATGAAGCGAAAGAGGTGTGTTTGGATCATAACAAGTGGAAGGAGGTGGTCTCTGCCTACCCCAGTGGGAGAGAGGCGTGACGGATATGTATGTGTGTACATATACCTATCTATTAATAATAATATGTAAAACATTGTAAAAACTCACAGAATTATGTCAAATGCTGATTAAAAAGTAATGTCTATTTAAAAAGGTAAATGACGAGGTAAAAACACAAATACTAAGTTTTTCGGAATAGACTGAATTATTTACTTAAAACTAAGGAATATCTGATTAAATTTAACATACGCGAACTTTATTTGAATAACAAAATACAAGTTTGTATTTAAAAGTTAAATATCCAAATTAACTTAACAAGTTAACTGCATGCAAGCTACTGACGTTTACTTAAAAGTTTTATTTGGAAATGCACTTTGGTATAATATAAATTAAGTTTGAAATTCCAAACAAACATCTGACTAGTACTTGACATAAAGCAGTATTATAAAATTAACATTTTTTGTGCAGACTAGCTTAATAATTACTGAAAAAAATTGCAAAGCATACCGTACCACAGAATTTGTTCTATTTTTTGTGTTTATTGTATGTCTGATTAGGTGTTTATTAACTTGATATTGCATTTTTATAAAAAATAAAAAAAACTTTCAATTTTAAATAATAAACTTAGCTTTACATTTTCAACATGTTGTGGCCATTAATGAATAAAAATATGAAAATAAAACAAAATAAAAATGATAAAGTTTTTCTCCCAGTTGTAAGGCCATTATTTCAATTATATTATCCATTAATCTTTCACATACCAGAAAAAAAAGAACAAAAGAAAATCTATTGTGTCTGTGTTTATAATGGGTCAGTGGGATGTGAAAGGTTAAGTATTGTGTTGTCTTCTTCTGAT
Source organism: Anarsia innoxiella (assembly GCA_947563765.1). Taxonomy (NCBI): domain Eukaryota; kingdom Metazoa; phylum Arthropoda; class Insecta; order Lepidoptera; family Gelechiidae; genus Anarsia; species Anarsia innoxiella. Next base: position 740,108 of record OX387392.1, read on the forward strand.
AATTTACCAATGAAAGAGTAAGCTATAGTTTTGATTTACAATTAACCTTTTTGGCCATTTAGCCTGTTTTAAACTACTACTGTCTGTTAATTTAATATTAAATGAAACTTAAACCATCACTGAAATTCAAGATGGCAGCCCAAGTATTTCAGCTTAGTCGTTTAAGCATCAAATCACGTGATCCAATATTTGCTTGATATCGCTGCCTTTGGGGCCAAGCACGACCAGAATACGTAAAACTTGCGAGGTTTACTGTACACGCGTTAGACTGTATTTATAGGAAATATTATATTTTATGTTTTTTAAGATAAAAATGGACGATAGAGATCGATTAAAAAAAATAGTTTTAAACTAAATTATTAGTTTAAAACAAGTTCTGTTGCAAAAACCGCCTTATTAAAATATAAATCTAATACTATCAATTTGAAAATTCAAAAGGAAATAACAGTGTCATTTGTTTAATGGATAAACTTCAACAGACTGACCATTTCGTAATTCAAACCATAATCTATCTACTTGGCGTTAAAATATATACCTAGGTGACTACAAGATACCTATTTACAAATATTGTAATCCCAACTAATTAGCAGAAATAAAAGAAAAAACATAATAATCACTCGAAACTAGAACTTCCCGAATTCTTAAGGAAAATGAAATAAAATTTATGAAGAAAGTTATAAGTGGAGTATAGGATCATTAAAACTATATTAATTAAGAGGGTAATAACCTTCAAAAGACTATTAAAGTACGGATACAAAAGAAACTACATTATACATTAACATACTTCCCCCATATAATTTAGTATGAAGTTTTATCAAGGTTGTTTAGGCGTAGCAACTCGTAGCGCTCGTAGCACTTCGTAGCGTATCGTAGCAAGTTTACTACGAAGTGACGATATTTTGTTTTGATGAAAAATGTAGGTGATTGAGCTTCGTTTTTTGTGTGGTTTCATATCTCTTTTAATACTCAAAGTATTTTTGTTGTTTTGAATTGAGAATAAATGATTACTTTAGAGCTCGTCTACCCGGCGCGTTGTGTCAGCGGTGCGCCACCGCAACGCAATTATTTTGACGCAAAGTGTGGTCGTCTATATGAGTGCTGCAACCCCGCAAAGTTACTATGACATAGGTATCATGACGCAACAATAACGCTGCAGCAACGCACCGCTACCGCAACGCATTGCGTGTGTACTGGCTCTTATTTTACTATACATTTACACTCTTTGTAACACAGTCGGATAAAAAATAGACTTTTATGATAGGAATGCTTTAAAAATACTTCCCAATAATTTCATAATGCCCTTTCAAAACGCAGAAGCGACAATCCGTTTTAGGGTGAAATAAATCAATTGCCCCAGTTCTACGAATATTTTGTCTTTTTAATACCGAACGCAGGTGCGCTTTCAATTCTATCTTTATTTATTTACGATTCATTTTTGGATTGTCTCGTTTCTGCTAATAAATAATGTTAATGTCTACTCTAATCCGAGAAACGAATACAGGATGATAATTTTAAGCAAACTTTCACAGGTGGTGAGTATAAATTGCTTTGGTTGTGGGAATTTTGGGCAAATTTTTTTGTTTGTTCAATATAAATGTAGTATGTTATCTTTTGATGATAATAGCATTTATTGGGTCAACTTCTATTTATGTATTTTTAATGTTATTGACGTATTTCTAGGTTAGCTTATGTAACAATGATAGCGGATAGATAGTAGTTATTAATCAGTAGTTCTAGAAAAAAGTCAAGTTAAAGAATAAGTAATTTTTAAAAAAAGTTAACATATTCGACAAACCTTACCTGCATACATAAAAGTCATACACAATACACACTTACCTGTCACTTTCCTATCGGAATAAGCAGTGACCATTCTCTATTTATTTATTTATTTATTTATTTATTTAACAGTTTATTGTAAGATGATAGTACATAGAGACAGAAAAAAAGAGAAGTTATACAAAAGGTAAAGCATATTTCTAAAAGAAATTTCTTCCTGCAGACCCCACAGAGAGAGAGACGAGTTAATGTACTGCTAAGATAAGAAGACACATTCCAAATAATTTATTAAGTATGTAACTAAATTAAAACTCACCAATATTAGTTTCCTACGTCACAAACATAGATCTAAGTATTCCCAAAATACAGCGCGTCCATCCATCGTACTGAGTAACAGCTTGACTCGAGCTATAAGTTAAACTCTAGCCAGTACGTCTGTGAAACCTAGCCCCATAATTCTAAGCTAGACCAGGATAACACTAGGTTTTACCGCATTCTAGTGCATAAGACCTATTTTATTGAATGGGTGAAAAATGGATTATTTGTTTTGTGATTGTGTGGCTTTGTGATTGTAAAAAAATGTTATGAAGAAGACAATAATTGAAGAAAATCTGAACATCCTTTATAACAAAAAAAAAATGGTTTAAAACATCATTTGAAATGAGAAAAATTATCATTTATATTTTTTTGTGTCATGATTAGGTGAGCTTGTGGTATTTATATAATTGAATAATAACAAAAACATAATTATGTATACAGAAATATTATAAGATGTCGTCCAAGGCAGTTAAGTTGCAGCCTGTATATTGACTGTACCTATATTCATGGAAAATGGCGGATGTCATTGACCTATTAAAAATTCTACTTTGAATTTGACACGAACACTTGTATCAAATTATAATTAATCATTGTTTCATAATAAACACAACCGGGCCGGGAAGATGCCCCTCCCCCTGAGGTGCCCTGGTGGAGTCGATTGGCAGCCAACAAAAATAATATTCCCGTGGCCAAAAGAATACCGAGGGGGGCGAGATTTGCCGTTGCTGCTGCACTAAAAAAATGTATAGACGCTGCGGTTTCGAAGAATGACGTGGTTAGCTGGATGGAACTATTGACATTTTCTTACCGCACCCTGCATGCTTATCAGGATAAGCGCCTAACGTCTCTGACTAAGAAAATCAGATACAATTGTGAGCATCCACCATCCATGGACGATTGCTGTGCTTTTTCTTCAAAACCACGCAGGAATAACATTGTCAGGTCCATCGAGACTAAGATAAGCGATGGGGATCTAAAGGGTGCGTCTCAGTTATTCTTATCTAGTGATGTCATGGCAACTGATTCTGCTGAAACGCACCATGCACTTGAATCGAAACACCCCCCCTCCTATGACCACTTCTCAACTACCAGAGTCACCTCCGCCCTCGACGGCCTGTATTACTGCGTCAGCGGAGGACGTTCAGATCGCATTAATGTCCTTCAAAAGTGGATCCGCAGCCGGTTTGGACGGTATCACCCCACAGCATCTAAAAGATTTAGTCGGATGTTAGACCGGAGACGTGGGGAAGGGCCTTTTGATGAGTCTAGTGACTCTAGTAAACTTAATGTTGTCGGGAGGGGTACATGAAGAGGTAACGGACCTGCTGTATGGGGCTAACCTCGTAGCGCTGAAGAAAAAAGATGGGGGCATTCGACCAATCGCAGTGGGAAACACCCTCCGCCGCCTTGTGTCTAAAATTTGCTGCAGAAAGTGTCTCCCCCTCCTGAACTCCATCTTTCAGACGAAGCAACTAGGCTGCGGTGTGAAAGGAGGTTGCAAGGCCGCCGTCCACGCCACAAGAGCTTTCTTGAAGTCCGGCAGTGGGGAGGTCTTACTTAAGGTCGATGTAAAAAACGCCTTTAACTCTATTGACCGAGGAGACCTGTTGCGTGCAGTCAAGGAGCATATTCCGTCAACATATCCGTATCTGTGGCAGTGTTACGGAGCGCCAACATCCGTCATTTATAGGAACCACCGTCTGAGTTCATCGACAGGCTGCCAGCAAGGTGATCCTCTAGGCCCAGCTCTATTTGCTCTCACGATCCACTCAGCCATTTCATCTTTGAATTCCAGCCTGAATGTTTGGTACCTGGATGATGGCACTCTAGGCGGTGATTCCGGAACGGTAGCTTCGGATCTGGCAACTGTTACGAATTCTTTCGCTGCCATGGGTTTGGAACTAAATTACTCCAAGTGTGAGCTATATGTGCACCCTTCAGTCGACCAACACAACAAAAATAATATTATTACCACCTTCAATGCGCTTGCTCCAAATATTAAAATTATTTCAAATGAGGAACTTCGTCTTTTGGGTGCCCCAATTTTGGAAGACGCTTTTCCTGGATATGTGCAGGAGCAGTTAAGCAAATTCCGCGCCAATTCAGATCGTCTATTCAAAATTAACGCACATATGGCTCTATTCATTTTAAAGTTTTGTTTGTTCGCTCCTAAATTTGCTTACGTTTTGCGATGTACACCACTTTTCAAATTTCAGAATCTACTTCGGGTTATGGACTGCACGCTTATGGAGGTCTTAAAATCTCTGCTTAACTGTCGTTTGGATGAAGTGACGTGGAGTCAAGCTTCGCTCCCTGTACGCTTTGGTGGTTTAGGAATTCGAAAGGTGACATCAATTTCTTTGCCTGCCTTTTTGTCGTCCGCTCACGCTGCAAATCTCCTTACCGGTAGTATCTTAAACCCATCTATGGGTTCCGTGGAGATTTCAGGGTTAGCGGAGGCAATACAGGCCTGGCGAGAGGCTTGTCCCAACATCTCACTGCCTGTAACTTTAAATTCTCAAAGGCAATGGGATGAACCTCTTTGCAAAGGTATTTTGCAGAATTTGGTGTCCAGCAGTCCCACCACAGTACAACGAGCGAGGCTTCTGGCTGTCTCCGAAAGAGAGTCAGGGTTGTGGCTCCAGGCGCTTCCTTCGGCGAACATAGGTACCCTTTTAGATAACCGCACTTTGTCCTTGGCGGTCGGGCTGCGTTTAGGTCTGAAGCTCAGCGAGCCCCACCAGTGCGTGTGTGGTGAGATGGTGGGTGAATTGGGACAACACGGCCTTTCCTGCCAAAGGAGCGCAGGGCGATTGTCACGTCATGCTGCCATCAATGACATTATCCGCAGGGCATTGGTTTCCGCTGGTGTTCCTTCAGCGCTGGAGCCCACTGGCTTAATGCGCTCCGATGGCAAAAGACCAGACGGTCTCACTTTAATGCCGTGGAAGATAGGAAAGTGCCTTGTATGGGACGCTACCTGCGTGGATACATTAGCTCCATCTCACCTGCCATCTACGTCACTGAGTGCTGGCGCGGCTGCAGCGGCAGCTGAAGGGCTCAAACGTCGCAAGTATGACGATATTACGCGCAACTATATCTTCGTGCCCTTCGCTGTCGAAACGCTTGGCCCCTGGGGCCATGAGGCAAAGTCCTTCCTGTCCGATATCTCGACGCGTCTCCGTGAAGCATCAGGCGATCCGAGAGCTGGCAGCTTTTTTGCTCAAAGAATAAGCATAGCTATTCAAAGAGGAAATGCTGCCAGCCTCTTGGGTACCATGAATCCCGGAGACGCTCTCGATGATATCTTCCTATTATAAGTGGGGTATCTATGAGGTTACCTATGTATAAATATTTATATAAATATGTATATAGTAGGTACTTAAGTAGCATAAGTTTGTATTATATTGTATTGTTTTTATTTATTGTGTTGTACATTATGTAAATATTAATGGTATTAAAATAATCTCAACCAAAGTACATGAATTCTGATAATGCTCAGCGAAATATTAATTGCTAATTTAAAATGCAAATAAGAGTGTCAGGCGTCAAAATAAAGCTACATGTTTGTGCACTTATATCAACCATATTGTGACATATTTATAGACTATTTCATTCTTCGAGTGTTATGAAATTCAACATTATTTTGAGTTTTTAAGCACTGGTAGACGTTCCTCTTTATTACTATGTTGTAGACACAGATTCAAGCATCTATAATAGCTCGTTTTCCAAACGTGAATCCAAGAAAGTGGCCCAATTGATAGTGCATAAAAACGCCTCGTATTGCAAAAAACCTGGCGTGTTTTTTGCATCAAAAATTCCGAAATATCTTATAAAACCTCTTGAGTACATTTTTCAAGTGTTTTGAAGGTTTTATTCGAATGCGTTTCCCTTTCTGATGGGCTGGTTGTATGTTAGAATATAATTGCTATACATTTCGCCATAAGGCTCGGCGCAAACGATCCACCGACCACAGTCACCAACACGTTTTTTCATATGAATTGTATGGCGGCGGCGCCGCACCGGCGACTCGCTACAGTAGTGCTCGCTCTCTTACTCGCACGCTCGCGTGATACTTGCTCGCTTTTAACATTGTGGCAGTAGCGTGCGAGAGCGACCGTTGGTGGCTCATTTGCACCGAGCCTATGTACAAAGGGGTGCCACATCTAGTCTCATCAATTTCATCTTTGCATTACCTTTTACGACAATTTAAGATATAGTATAACTTAAGCAACCACCCGACGTCTACATTATCCATTGACAAGTATTCAGAAGTCATGTAAAGGCTTGCCCGTACTTGAGCGCCGTTGTAAATCGAGCGCGGTATTAAAGTGTCCTTATAATTTACGAGGTGCGATGTCCCAGTGGCGAAATTTATTCATGGCTGTAATAAAATCTGGCGGGTGACGTTGTGCAGGACAGCCGACGCGCGGTATGTTCGCGTTTGCACTTGGGATTTGATCCGTTTGTGTTATTTTGATTCTTGGTTCTTTAGTAGGTACATTATTATTATTCATAGAGCTTTGAGTATAGAATATATATGGAGGTGCCACAATTTTTTTTCATATACAAATGAGTTTATGACAGCGTGCCAAGGTTGGCGCAAGTTTTTCATAGTTTTCTTGGTAGATGACATGTCAAACGATAAGAAATTCCATACAAAAAGGTAGCATTTTGCGCCAGACCAGGCACGCAGATCCAGACGGTATGGCACCTCCTTATATATTCTATACTCAAAGATTCATAGTGATCAGACAGTGATCAGGGGCCCAAGTCTGCTGATTTAAAATAGCCTCAAGTTGTGTGTCAGCAGAGAGTCAATGGCATATTTTGACACATTTCTGCTAAACAATAGCTTACAACTAGGCTTACGCTGATAGTGATCAAATGTGTTAAAAAAATGACATTGAGTCTCTGACCACTAATAATATTGTAAAACAGCAGACTTGGGCCCCAGTAAATTTGTAAATGGAAAATAAAAGCCGCTTGTTAGGAAAGTTAAAGAGCATTATCTTTCCTTATCATAGATAATACAATATATATTTATAAAAATTATAATATTTATGTATGTGTATCTATCGAATATATATGTGTAGGTTTATACTTATATATTTATTGTTTATTGTAGTGACTATCCTGCCTTCATGCTATCACTTCTCTCTCTGTGGGGTCTGCAGGAAGAAATTTCTTTTAGAAATATGCTGTACCTTTTGTACAACTTCTCTTTTTTCTGTATCTATGTACTATCATCTTACAATAAACTGTTAAATAAAATAAATAAAATAAATACCTAAACATTTATATAAATATTAGGCGTAATAATAACCTGTGACTTGAAATTGGATTAATGAGTTGTATTTGAGTTATTCATGTCATGAATCTTCGTATTTATTATTTCAAAACAAAAAATAACGTAATCGAGGATAAAAAAAAACCTATATCACTAGTACTCTGGTTTGGTGATAAGAAAAGTTGTGAGATTATTAGACCTTATTGAGATGTCTTCAAAGATTCAAAATACTTGCTCGAGTTGCGAGAAAATAAATAAAATGTTCCTCTAGCTGTAATTTATCAAGGAAGACTCTTAACAAATCAGAACGAAAATAACGCCTGAATTGATTTGTTCCAATATTTGTCATATCGTGTCTATAAATATATTACTTACCTGGAAATTTGAAGCAGAAGACCATACGAAATGATGATGATGACTTACCTATATTTATTATTCGTAAACGTAGTTATGTGCCGTTAAGTTTTTTCCTCTCGGTCATGGAGGAAGCGAAACGGTAGTAGGTTTTGATAAAAAAAATGATGTTAAAACACTACACACACACTCATACACATTCACACCTACATACACACACGGACACACAAAAGCGCTCGCGCGCACACGCTTATCCACACTCACACACACACACTTCACATACACAAAATCATTATTTCATATTACTCTTGCCTGAGTTTTCCTTTGCCAAGAATAAAACATTCGTGCATTAGAAGTTAAACCCTCAGAAGGTAAAAGGGAATAGCCCGTACAGAGACAGCGTAGTGTCCAGGTTAATACCTTTTTGAAATTTCGCTCGGAACTTGGCAGCGAGAAGGGTAGTGGGAATTTTAGGACGATAGTTTATTCATGAAGTTGCTGGCCGAGAACGCTCAGATACACCCGCTTACCTTGTTAACATGGAATAGGCTTTTCTTGGCAGGGTCCGGACATGTTGTTTAATATCTCAATTACTGCTTTAAGGGCTTTTTGTTTCCAAGATAGGTGTCTCGTCCTTTTTTATGAACAATGGCTTTATTCGCGAGGAAAGTCTGCTCGCACTTACTATATTTTATGAATAGTAGGCTTTCCCGCTTCTTCGTCTGCGTATGGTTCAGAATATATCCCACGATGACTACTTGAACCCATAAACATTTTGTAATTTATAATATGGCGGTTCTCAAATTTGCTTTTGGTATATTATTTCGACTTGGTTAAAGTCGCGGGAAACCGTTGGATGTGGGCAGCGCAAGACCTTTCGTTGTGGAGATCCTTGGGGGAGGCTTTTGTCCAGCAGTGGACGTCCATAGGCTGACATGATGATGATGATATTATTTGGCTTCAGTAGGTCTGCTACTTTAAAATAGCCTCAGTTGTGTGTCGGCAGAATATCAATGGCATTATTGACACATTTGGTTGTCATTGTTTAGCAGAATACCAAATGTGTCCAAAAAATGCCATTGACACTCTGCCGCGACACACAACTGAGGCTGCTTTAAATTAGTAAACTTGTGGCCGCTGGCTCCTTACAAAAACGTCAAACCCCTTTTTAACGCAATTTTTAATACATGAAACTGATGAGTCGACTGATGTATTACTTCACCAATAATAATACTTATTTTTTGTTCCAGATCACCAAAACCATGTCAAAATTGGACCTTAGGGTCCTAGATATTGGAGTGGGGTGAGGGCGGGTGTTCAGACGGCGTACAATGGCGCCGCACGTCGCTCTCTTTCTAGTGCTATATCTAGTCCACTGCGACACCAAGACTGTACTGCAGGATAAACTAGGTAAGTACACATTATTAGAGTACAACCCGGTTACAATATCTGTGGATCTTACTGGAATGTCATGCCCCTCCACGCTCACTTTTCATCTCCACGTGCTCGCCATGAACGCTGACGTGACGTCACTACGCCAGATCCACAGATATTGTAACCGGGTTGTACTATAGTTGAGCTGTCCACGACTTCGTACGCATTTGTAGTAATATCTCAAAAAATGTTTATTAATCTTAAAATAATATAGCCTATGTGAAGCCTAAGTGTTATTCTGATGTGCCAGCTACAATACGAAAAAGTTTAATTAATATCCGTGTCGATTAAATTCTATGTTACGACATCCTATAAATCTTGCAAATGTTTTAAATCTCAATGTTTATACTGATTGATGGATAGACGTAAGGATGCTTGTTACTCTTTCACATGAAAACCACTGAACAGATCCTAATAAAACTTTATAATATTTTAGTTTGCACATCACAATAACACAAAGGCTTTATAATTTTAAGATACTCTCCCAAGGTTAAATATGTACGCTCTCTATGTAACTACGTAGGCAGTTTGCAATTGGAAAGATAATGTTAACTATTAGTGGAAACTGTAGGTTCAAGAGTTAATTTTTTGTAGAAGTTTGTAAGTTGTTATGTAAGTAACTGTTTCTCATAAACAATAAATAAAAATAATAATAAAAGAAGAAAGTTAAAGAGCACTATCTTTTCTTATCATAGAGAATACAATATATATTTATATAAATTATAATATTTATGTATGTGTATTTATCGAATATATATGTGTAGGTTTATACTTATTTATTAATTGTTTATTGTAGTGACTATCCTGCCTTCATGCTATCACTTCTCTCTCTGTGGGGTCTGCAGGAAGAAATTTCTTTTAGAAATATGCTGTACCTTTTGTATAACTTCTCTTTTCTGTCTCTATGTACTATCATCTTACGATAAACTGTTAAATAAAATAATAAATAATAATCCAATTTATAATGATTGATGCGAACAAAGTCGCGGGCAGCTTTCTAGTAAGTAAAAATAAAACAGATGGTGAATAGAGCTCCACTTTATAGCTTGAAAAAATTCAAAACTTGAATTACGATTGCCAACGTCTGTTTTTATTACGGCAAAACGCGTTTGCGGCAATAAACTGATCGTTTTATGACTTTCAAGGCAATATTTTTTTAAATAGACTCTCGTCTAACTAGGAATTTGTAGTGTTAAGGATTTTATTTTAAAATAAAAATAGGGAAATATGATACATACATACCTACATAACCGTCACGCCTCTCTCCCATCGGAATAGAAAGAGAGCACTTCGCTGTACTTACTACGTTCGAAACACACTTCTTACGCTTCACCCACATTTATTAATCGCCTCATACGTGTACGTTGGTTTAGGGTACCTACTCCTGACTTGGAGTCCCCGATTTGATCGAGATTATTAGTTATATTCTGTGTATAGTGCTACAAAGATCTATTGGCACTTGAGTGACATTGTCAGGGGGGCGTGGGTGGTGAATAAATAACTCAAAATAATGACAATTTACAAGATGATATCGTTAGTTCTTTCCGATTTCAGACACTTGCCAAAAGATCCTTTTGGCTTGCTTGTAGCACTGTAAATAAAACATAGACAATTCCCAAAAAGTTTTTATGCAAAAATGTTCTTACTATATGCAGGGATTCCTTATCTGACTCTCAGTAAAAGTTCCGTCACAATTTTCTCTGAAAATAAAAAACAAATTGAAACTCTCGCCCGTATCACACCTAGTTGCGAACTAAACTTTCCAGAACGTTCCGAGATCCGCTTTTGTTTTGCTCTTTTGTTTTTTTCTTCTTCGTGTTTTGTAAATATTATAATGGCTTTTGGAATAGATGTGTTTTTTGTTGGCTTTGATGTTTAATATAAAATCATCTTTTTTACTTAGGTAACACGTTTGGAGTTTTCTAAATAAACTTTTTTAGAACCTCTACATGACCTCAATAATCCTATACTGTAAAGGGTGATAAAGAATCCACATCGATTTTTGGTAAGAGGCAATCGGCTAATTTCGACTTCGTATAGTATTATCTAATTATATAGCACACACCATGACTTTCGTTTTGTCAGTCATTGTTCAGAAAAAGTATAAGAATTAAAATACATAATTCTAAATTCAAATTCTGGTAAACAATTTATCCTTTATTTAATGTCCGTGAAAATTAGCATTTGTTTGTATTCGGAAATGCGATGATGGCCGATGTGCATTTTGAAACATTCTATACTGTGGTTAAGTAGGTAGGTAAACTTAATAACTCTCCCAAACAATAATTCATAGCTATCGACTTTATTGCAATGTCAAGCGGAACGAAATATTGGAGGCCTGCCGTCGCTGTGACGTCATGACACCCAAACTTGAGCTGTCGAACGAATAACAATTTCGTTCGGAAATCTCTGACGAATGCCCCGATACTTGGCAGCTACGCCAAACTGAATTCTGTTGAGTGACTGATTTTCAAATATAAACGCTTTATTGTATTTGATATATATAAAAATGAAACCCGTTTTCCGTTGTCACGGCATCACGCCTGAACGGCTGGACCGATTTCGCTAATTCTTTTTTTAAAATGTTCATTGAAGTCCAACGATGGTTCTTACGGTGAGAAAAATTCGAATAATTGCCGGGAAAGCCCTAAAACAGACCTTTTCTTTTTCCCATACAAATGTTTTCTTACTAAAATGTAGAGTCAATTTGAACTTTATTCCTACACAATAAAGTTCATTCTAAGGCGGGACGAAGTTCGCCGGGACAGCTAGTATTTGATAAAAATAGTAGTTTTCTAGGCTATTTTATTTATTATTTACTTGAGAATTGTGTTTTAAATAAATTGTGTTTGTACCTAAGCAGAATAGAGAAGATAGAAACGTTGATTAAATTAACTATTTAAGTATACGCTTGTATTTAAAATTACTCACTCACTCTCGTAGAGTAGGCTCGTGCCCCTATAGAGGAAGGATTTAAAATTAGGTACCTAGGTACCTATAATTATACTCGTACTTTAATAATATATCTACCTAACCTTCCAATAAGTACCTACCTTATTAATTATAATAATTAATTAGGTACCTATTCATCACTATAATTATTTTCTTTGATAATTTGTCTAGTGGCAGAATCTATAATAGTGATAACCATTTAATAAAATAAAAAATAAAAACATTTGCTAAAAATGATGTTTTTTTTTACAAAAAACATCAACATTTTAAACAACGAAGGTATTTCGCAAAGAACCTAGTGATTTAATAGATTTTTTCTGTTAAATTTTAGCATAAACATGCAAACACGAGTCTTTTGCATTGGGCTAGTTCATCAAACCCAATGCAGGCTAATGAAATGACCATTCTGTTATACAGGGTGGAAATAGAAAATATTTCACTATATTTATATTTTTATTTTTTAATATATTTATATTTTTATTTTTTATTTTTTTTGGGATAGAGAGAGGTTAGAAGCGTTTGAGATGTGGTGTTGGAGGAGGATGGAGAGGATTAGTTGGACGGAGAAGAAGAGTAATGAGGAGGTATTAAGTATGGTTGGTGAGAAGCGCTCCTTGTTGAGAACAATAGAGAATAGAAGAGGAAAGATGATAGGGCACTTAATACGACACCACGATTTTTTAAAGAACATCATTGAAGGAAAGATTGAGGGTAAGAGAGGAAGAGGAAGACCAAGACGTACTTACTTCACTCAAGTGAAAGAGAGGATTGGCGTCGTGTCGTATCAGGAAGTGAAATTACTGGCAGAGGAAAGGCAAAGATGGCGTTTACTCCACCGACAAGAGCCTGGCTCTTAAATAAATGATGATAATGATTTACGATACATGTACGTAAAAATCTATCAGTCGCATTCTGATGAATAATTGTCATCAGCAAAAACAAATTACATATTATGCATACGTATGTTTCTGTCTGTCACGCTACCATCAAAACATACCTCTTTCGATTTATTCACATTCATCAGTCGCCTCATACATGTACGTCGGTTTAGGGTACTCTTGATTTGGGTTTTCTTTAACAAATCCCAGATTTGATTGAGATACGAGGTACCTACCTACCTATTTATTCTAAAGAAAAACTATATAAAAACATAACTCTTCTTCTGGCGTAGTTGGGTAAAATAAATAAAGTGTTACTCACTTGATTTCAATAAAATAAAATCAGCTTCAAAGATAAAACAGAGCACCCTGTATGTTACAGGCTAACTGGTAGTCATTTTAATAAAAATCCCATAAAAGCATAGAACACTCAAGTTAGCAAATCACGCAAGCGCAACTATTCATTGAATATTCAACTTAAAATACATGAAATTAAGCAATTTCTGTTTTGATTAACTACGTTTAAACATAGCTATTTTGTTAAGATAAGAAATTGGGTAATTTTTATAATGGTATTCTTTTAAAAACAAAATAGTAAGAACACTTTATGAACAAAAAACACGAACTTAAGATTTACGTAAGTAAATGCAATTTCAAATAGTGACGTCACAATTAAAAAAACATTTTTATTTTCTGCGTACCTATACGCTCACGACTAATCTATCACGCACGCGTCAAATTATGACGCTGCACCTTCAATATTTAATTTTACTGACGTTTTGGTATTGGAAGGGTAGGTAGGTAGGTACTTACAATAAAGTAATACCTTAAAGGCTAACCACACATTTCCGGGAACACGACCCTGACGCGAAACACGGCAAAAATCTGTTACGTAGGTACATTGTATGAACTTGTTCACACAGCTCCGTGTCATAGGTACTGAAACGGACAGCTCTGAATACGGATAGCCCTGACCCGGAAATATGTATGTGAATGGCTCTCTTATTTGGTTTTCCAACAGGTATTTAAATATAAAACAGGTTTAACAATTACAGTTGCTAATACAAAAGAGAAAACAAGCAAATAACGTGCCTACTCGTGCTTACATGTTAATATTACAGCAATGGAAAGTCATTCCAGGAATTATTACCTATTTAAACTGGTGGAACCGAGTGATGATTACAACTTGCAGTCGGCACTTAATGAAATTCAATCCTTTACTTATTCCTTCACCATCACAATCGCGTGACCAAAACGCCTAAACGCGAACGCACTCTGAGGCCATTTTCACAATATTAATTACAAGGCCCTAATCACTGTTTAGACGAGCTTTCCTTTAACTACGCCATTGTTGATTGCGTACAATTCTAATTGTAATAAAGTTGTAATTGCCGGGTCCAGGGATGTAATTAGGTAAAACTGGCCCCGAGTTCCAAAGTTGAGTGGTTGTTTGTTTTATATGGCCGATTGGGAACGTATTTAGGTCAGTAGGTTCAAAGTCTGCTTTTACGCTACTGTATTTTGTTTATCTCGTACAAGATAAGTTCATAATTTCAAAGATAATTGTATGTTTAGGTGCGTATACGAGTAAAGATACTAAAATTGTAATCAATACCGATAGTTGAATGATCTATGTAGTACACTGATCGGGCCAAAGATATATTTTTTTATTATACCGCGTAAGAAACGAAATCAATCAATAAATGACATCACTAAGCAATTAAGCACCTACCGTTTGAAACGGCCATAAAACTATTTATTACAGCAAGTGTTCTTAACCAATTAATTTTCATTGCCTAATATTTCCGGCTAAAGTCATAACACTCATAACACTCATAACACTAATCATGTTCCTAAGATTAGCTACTAGTTACTGTTTGTTTGCATTATTTGTTCAAAGTTTATCTCATCATTTGGGAGTGTATTACGGAAAAGTAAGCACGATTAAAGAACATCCACATTCCGTCTATTTAATTCTAAATTGTCTTGACGAAAATGAAAAACAACAGCGGGGTAGATGCGGAGCTTCAATATTAAATCAATATATCTTACTAACAGCTGGTCATTGTGTAAATGTTTGTCATCTGTTTAATGGTATACATCGCGGTTTGATTGGAGCTATAGTTGGTGCTACAAAAATTAACCTAAAAAAGAAAGGGGATGTTTACCCAATTGTAAGTTTCAAAAAGCATCCGAAGTTTGTACCGAGACCTTTACAGAACGATATTGCGTTGATGCGTGTGAAAGATGCAATAAAGTTCGGCCCAAGTGTGCAGAGAGTTATTTTACTGCCGAAACAACCAAAAACTGTTGATGCTAGTGTTGCTGGTTGGGGAATGACGGAAGTAAGTAATACATTTGTGTCTGTAATGCTATTTACACACCAAAGCCGCCGGTATGCCGCCGGGCTAGCCCGGCTGCTTTATGTCATACTAATGGCAGCTGTCGAAAACGCCGGCGGCTTCGGTGTGTAGATACCATAAGAGTAGATACTCGTATCTTTGTGGTGCCGCCGAACCGGTGGCTTCATTCTCAACCGTTTTCGACCAAGTAAGGCCGCAGGGCCAACGGCTTTGGTGTGTGGACACCATTACGTTTTGAAGTTGATATTCGACATCCATATGTCTTTTTCGAGTCTTTATTTGAGAGCTATTTCTTCAGGGTAAAAATGAGCACAATCTACAAAAAATCTGGCTAGGAGGCCGTTGGATGTGGGCAGCGCAAGACCGGTCTTTGTGAAGATCCATGGGAAGGCTTTCGTCCAGCACTGGATGTCCGTAAGCTGACACAACAACAAGTCTATCTTATGCATGAGTGATTGAGTAAAGAGTAAAGGAAAACAATGTCAATTAAATCGAACTCAACGAAGCTGTGGCAGTAGATCTTCTTTACCTTGGCTATAAAGTAAAGTTAGATAATGTAGGTGTCTGCCTTCTTATTACCAGCGCATCGTGGGACGGCCATCTGCCACATGAACGACATACATACATATCCGTCACGCCTCTCTGCCATTGGGGTAGGCTTCCAGTTGCTTCGATCCAAACACACCTCTTTCGCTTCATCCACACTCATCAGTCACCTCATACATGCCCGTCGGTTTAGGGTACTCTTGATTTGGCCTTTCTTGAGTAAGTCCCCGATTTGATCGAGGACGACGACCTAGAGAAAACCGCGGGGTCTCGTTGAATGCAGGTGCTATGCTCAGCAGCGAGCAGCTATAGGCTGAAATGATAATGATGACCTTCTTAATAATGATTGCCAATATAATTATGCTCAGCTAGATGAACCGTCATATGTATTGAAATCAACGCGAGTGCGAATGTGGAACAAAAAGGAATGTGCCAAATACAGAGATCCGAAAGGAATATTATGTGGTGCGCCTCAATATTTAGCGTTCGATGGATATACTGGACAGTAAGTTAACAGGAGCTCAAGTCTGCTAATTTAAAATAGCCTCAGTTGAGTGTCGGCAGAGTGTCAATGGCATCTTTTGACACGTTTAGTATTCTGCTAAACAATAGCTCACACTGATTGTCATCAAAAGGGGAAAAATGCCATTGACATTAGCAGACTTGGGTCCCAGATCAATTGATCACGGCAGATACCATTTATAAGCTATTTGTACCGTTAGTAATATCGTTAGACTTTTGAGGCTCTACCCCCTTTAATATAGATATCACACTGCTTAACATGAAAGTATATCAAACTAATGCCCGTTTTCACCAATTTACTTCTAACGTAATACTTGTACTACTGACGTTGTCAGTTGTACTGCTAAGGGGCCATTAGGATTCTCGTACGTTAGGAGTTAGTGGGTGAAAACGGGTATTATTGAAATATTAAAAACATTTTTCAGAGGCGACTCAGGTTCAGCTCTCATGGCTGGCTCTGTCCAAATTGGCGTAGTATCTGGTGGAAGAGTGGTCAAAAATGAAGATAATAAAGAAATACGTTTCAAATTCTACGCCAATGTATCGTTTTACTACGATTGGATTAAAAAAACAACTCTGGAACTCTTGTGTTCACCATCGAAAAGACCTTGTAGATGCGGTTGCGGTTGTTAAAATTTCATTTAAAATAAAACATGATTATTATGTCAATTTTTGTCACATACCTTTACCATATTTAATTAAGATCTTAATCAAAGGATGATCTTTAGAGCCACAGAAGAATTTTATTGTTGTAGGTAATATTCAGAAGAAAGCGAGAGATGTATCTACGTATTGACCAATAAATTGGTGCATTTTTTTCCGAATGATTCATTTTCCTTGTGCAAATCTTCTATATACGAGATTTCTTCGACATTAAAAGTATTAATACGAGTAGCAAAATACAAGAACGAAACTTTATACATAAGTGAAAGTTATTGATTTATTAAATGATTTAATTTACTTATAACTGACCTTTTGTTCCCAAAATCATATATTTTATTAAGAATAGAACTTTTAATAAATACATAGTATAACTATAATAAATTATTTTGCAACTGGTTACACTCCGTTATTAATACAAAGATACTCAAATATCTATACCGTATATTATCCAATTATACTATAGGTATCATTTTTTTGTAATTGTGCGTCACAGATCTCCAGCTAGCTTAGCATGCACTCCGTGACAAGACGTTGTCATGCATTTGTCACGCTTATGTCTCTATCTGTAGTTTAAAATGTGATAAGGACAGCATGACGTGATGTAATTGTCTCGGTACTAAGTGCTAAGCCCCCTGGTTGGACATCGCTGGCACCGATCAATGAACCAGTGACAATCAAGCTATTTAAAAAATATATCGTGTACAAAACAAGACTATAAAATCATAAAGAACTGAGCAATTATAGAAACCACTCTTTGAAAGGGCTATTAAATTATGTATTACATTAATGTGCTTTTCAATGGATATTCATTACCTAACTTTTCCAGTCATAACACTCATATCACTAATAATGTTCGTAAGATTAGCTATTAGTTACTGTTTATTTGTATTAGTACAAAGTTTGACGAGGAGACAATTGGGAGTGCATTATGGGCAACAATCGGGAATTGAAAAATTTCCTCATTCTGTGTTTCTATTGCTTAATTGCTTAGATGAAAATGGTCATCCACAGCACGGTAGATGCGGAGGTTCAATATTGAATCAAGATATGTTACTAACAGCTGGACATTGTGTTGATATTTGCCATCTGAAAAATGGTGTACATCGCGGTTTGATTCGAGCACTCGTGGGTTCTACTACAATAAACTTAAAAAGTGGAAAAGTATACACAATTTTAAGGTTCATAAAACATCAGGATTTTCAAAGAAATCCTTTAAAGAACGATATGGCTTTGTTGCGTATAAATGGAAGTTTAAAGTTCAGTAAGACTGTGCAGAGGGTAATTATAGTGCCGCAGCGTCTAGATACTATATACGCTAATGTTGCTGGTTGGGGAATGACGGAAGTAAGTAATTCATTCACCTGTTAAGGGGCCCAAGCCTGCTCATTTACAATATTCTAGGCAGAGTTTCAGTGAGAGCGTTAATGGCATTATTTGACACATTTGGTCGCAATCAGTGTAAGCCATTGTTTAGCAGAATACCAGGTGTGTCAAAAAATGCCATTGACACTCTGCCGACACATAACTGAGGCTATTTTAAATGAGCAGACTTGGGCCTAAGGTATCTGTATTACACGTTTTTGAGTGACGGTTTTCGACACGCAGCTTACCTTCGTTTAATAATTCTTAACATAATTATGCACAGACTGGCGACGCATCTGACGTTTTGAAGGAAGCCCAAGTGAGGATATGGAGTACACTAGAATGCGCAAAGTACAGAGAAGTGGAAGGAACAATATGCGGGTCGCCTCGAGATGAAATTATAGACGGATTCACTGGACAGTAAGTTACCAGATCAATCGATTGGTGTGGCATTTAATTTCATTAAAAAAATACATTTTATCATGCAGTTTAAAGGTATGATCGAATCACGTCAGTAATGGCTCGGCAGTCGCAGCTCTGCTGTTCTGCTGGCTTAGCATACACTCCGTGACAAGACGTTGTTATGGGTTTGTCACGCTTACGTCTCTGTCCATAGTTTTAAAATGTGATAAGGACAGCATGACGTGAGATAATTGTCGCGGCACGTATGCTTAGCCCCGTGTAATGTAGTTATGTGGTAGTTTGTCGAAGCAAGCGACCGAGTAGCGTGGCCAGGGGGCGTGGCTAACGTACCTAGTATCTTTACTATGATCTTCGTAGCATCGCCAAGAACCGCTGCTGTCTTGACGCTGCTGCCTTGTTCTGAGTACCTTAACAGAGGCAGAACCGCGGAAGCCTTTTGCCTATACTTGTGTTAAAGGATCCTGGCTCCTTGTGTTAAAACATGATTACTAACACCAAACCGCTGATGCACTAGTAAAAATAAAATATGTTTCAGAGGCGATTCAGGATCTGCTCTTGTGGTAAATGGCTACATCCAAATCGGCATCGTATCTGGCGGAAAAGTGATCAAAACTGACGATAACAAATCATTCCAATTTAAATATTACGTCGATGTATCGTATTATTATGATTGGTTACAAAATACTGCTAAGGAACTCATGTGTTCATCATATAATTTAAATACCGAAACGTAAATGCAAAATTGAGAAAAAATGTGATGCGAAATAGTAAATAAGTGATATAACAATTTAAACCATATTATTTATTTGATAGATACCTATTCAGAGCTGGAACTTCTCAAGCATTCATCTTGCAACTGTCGAATAAATAAAAGTCCGTGTGAACGGGCTCTGACGAAACGAAACATGTATATGACGTGCGGTAGTTGGCCAAAGTTATACAATCAATTGAAGTTCTTAAAAGTCCGCTAAAAAGTATTAAGGCGACTGTTAAAAACTAAAACAAAACATTCAGTCTAATAATAAAACAGTTAAAGTAGAAAAAAAACGCAGCGTAATAGGGAGGAGCTTAAAATAGCTACAATGTTTAACGAAGTAGCTTTGGAGTCCGGTTTCCACTCCTCGATGTTAGACCTCATTGGTTTAAGATCCTATTTCTGACTGCGCTTGCTTCGTGCTTCCAGTCTCTTTATTTGAACCATCGATGTTGCTACCTTTAGATAATACGCTTCGTTTTGTGAAAAAGATATTTAGTTTAATGAACCAATTGGTATAGTTTTTTCTGGCTTTCTTTGGAAAAAATGTTAAAAAGGAAGCTTTCGAAGCATGAAATCGATTTTTTTGGTTAAGTTATGAAATGTTTAAAACATCATATTTACATTATATATTTAAAGTGGAACAAATTCGGCGGCAAAAGTTTTTAATTAGACTTGTCAACAACAATATTAATGCTTTAAACAGCATCAAACAATCTTATTTTATCGAGGTATTATCTAGTACTGTCAAACATCTGTGGCACAAGCCAGACAACCTTTTTATTGTCCCCTAATGAGAAACATTTCTTTAATACTCCAAATTGTTTTGTCACGAACGGTTCATAAAATTTTCATTTGCGCGGTGTCTTGTAAGTTAAAAGAAATATTTTATGTTGTAAACGTGGGTACTTAAGTGTTTTCAGACACTTGTCCCGTTATTACAAAACAAGTTTTAAATATAGTTCTAGAACTAATGTCTTGACGTTTTGTCTATAGCCGAAACGTCATTTATATGAGTTAGTTTTAGAACTATTAAAACTCGTTTTGTAATAACGGGGTTGGTGTTTTATTATTAGCTTCACTTGGTGTTCATTTTTAAAGCCTATGGAGTCATAAATGTTTTAAAAATGATTTTGTCACTAATTAAGTAGGTTAATATGGATATAAATCACGTGTATAAAAGGTAGTAGGTATAAGATATTACCTATTGCTAGACGTCTGCGCTTGCCAATCTTCGGTCTATTTTTCAAAACATTTCGACACTATTAACAACATTTTCTTATGGGCCCTTTTATTCCACAAATTATCTTTTGGCGCGTGGCGGAAATCGGAACTAACGATATCATCTTGTAAATTGTCATTATTTTGACGTTATTTTGAGTTATTTATTCACCATTCACGCTCTCCTGACAAAGCCACTCAAGTGCCAATAGATCCTTGTAGCACTGTACCTCTGAAAGCATTCTTGCCAAAATAACAATTTAATGTTGAAAAGAGATTATAATTCCCATTTCACTCCCACCTCCGCGCCCCCAAACAAAAAACTTCACGAGCGAAAAAGATAGAAAATTCAATGCATATTTCAGTAAAAGTACGCATTAATTCAGTTCACATAATTCGAGGGCGATACGGCAAACAATATTGCATTCGGATGAACTGTACGTTCGGGCGACAATTCCTCCGATAAAACTTGATAAGTGGATAAACATTCGTGAAGAGTATAAAGGAGCTGGTACTCTGGCTGTCTAACCGCGATGCCGCGATGTCGAAACGCAAGCACTCGTGATTATTTGCGAGATTGGTCTATGTAAAACATCAAAAACATTTATTTATGATTGGTTAAATGGCATTGTTGGTTAGAACTTGCTTGGTAAGTGTTATGTTGTGTGTTCGATTCTAGATACAAAATTATGTTGATGTGATGAACAGATATGTTTGTCTTGCGTCTGGGCGTTTCTATGTACTTATTTATATAGGTAGCATGTATTAATTAAACATAGACCCCGTTGTTACAAAACGCGTTAATATAGTTGTAAGACTTATGTAATTTTTTGACGTTTTTTCTATAGCCGAAACGTCATTTATCTGAGTTTATTCTAATACTATAGTAAAACTTGTTTAGTAATAAGATTATATCTTCTTGTTTTACATATTTATCAAAATGCTTATAGTAAGTTTTGTTTGACTCTATTACCGGACTAAAAAGTACCTCCACTTAAAACTACGGCTAATTCAAAACTTTTCCAGAATAACTATTTTATGATGCACTTCAAAGTAAGTAGTGTAATAAAAAACTGTTTAAAAACGACAAGAACGTAATTATTGCGTAATTTCATTTCTTATTTCAAAACTCTGCTCTTGTTGGTTAAACTATTTAGTTACATGTGTTCCTTAATCTTAGTTAATAGAATGATTTTGTGCCTCCTATAAAAACTTGACGCAAAACGCGGCGTTTTTCCCACGAGTATACAACCTTCATCTCATACTTTTTGCTCGGTCCTCGATCGTTATTTATTATTTATGGAAATAGACCAGAGAACTCCATCGAGGGAAGGTCGTCATATTTTTCTTAAAAAAAGTAACGTCCCCACTGCGGCAACGTTTATCATGCAAATTTATGCGATCCGTTTTAGCGTTCGTTTTTAAACCGATAGCGATTTCTAGACTGAATATTGAATTGTGAATAAAAAAACAGTTTATCCGGTAAATATTCGAGTTATATTTAGTCGTCACGGAACGATAACTCGTTTAGTTGAATCGTAAATTAGGCGGGGCTTTGTGCTTTGTGACAAGTGACGTTTGTTTATTAAGTGCGGCCATCTTTGATTTTCGTGAAAATTTATCTTTTAATATTCCGTATTCATTTTGTTTTTTTTTGAGTGGCAAAGTGGAAAGGGCTATTTACAGTTATATATTCATTACATAAGCAATATTTGTTGTAGATAGCTAGTAACATTTTTGAAAATAGAGGCGTTGTGTGTACTTACACACAAACATTATGAAAAATTGTCATTTTTCGCCCACTTACTCTCTGAATAAGCCTGAAAGAACATTAAAAAGCTAATAAAAATTTAAAACTTTTCAGAAATAGGTCACTTTGTGTCACTAGGTAGGTATTCATAATATAATAATGCTACAAAGAAAGCATCCCGTCTCCTTATATTACATCCAACAAGACTCCCAAGCGCACAAAGCCACGTAGTTATATCATACGAGCTCAAAACTGTCTGTCACCGTACTCCACTTACAAAATAGTCTACAAGACATTATGACGTCACACATTATACATGATAAACGACTCAGCTCTTAGCTCAAACCGTGACTAAGCACTCCTCTTACTTACCATACGATGTGCTAGTAAACTGCCGTCATTGAGCGTTTTGGTAGTTATGTGCGTTAAAGTTGGCACTTGAGATAGATGAGTGGGTAAAGTGTTTAGGTCTCGAGTTAACAATACAAGATTGAAGTAAAATATTTTAGAGAAGTAGATGCGTTTACAAAAATGGGCGATGAAATTACAGCAGAGGCAAAGGCGAGGACGAACTGGATCCATTCAATAAGTGCAGGTAAACACTGGCAAGTAGTGAAACTAAATGAAAAGCAAATTGGCAGGACTTTTCTAAGCAGTGACTACCTAATATAGTAGGTGTATGTGCATTTCTAACACCAAGAGATTTGAAAAAAAAAAGAAAAGAACTCCGAAAAATATCAGTGATGTGTTTTTGTTTTCGAAAACATCCCATTCGTTTTTGCTCGGTTTATTCGCATGGTCGTCCTATTCCAAATCCTTTCCCCAGCTTCCTAATACGAAGCTAGAAGCTATACATTATAGCTCTTGTTTAAACTGAACCTAGGTATGGTAACAATTTGTTGTACATATAGTGTATATGTAAGATAGTTAAGAACCGCATGACTTGCGACTGAGCTCTAAGTTAGCGGACTCCACCCACAATACAACTGGTCTTTACGTCTTTACATTGGGATAGTAGTTGAGCAAGTGAATCTCTTAAAACTACATATCTGTTTATAATAAGGAACGTTTACATATTTATTAAAGAAACTTCATAAAGATCCACAGTTAAGTCAACTCTTTTCATTTCTATTCAAAATCTCATAAATATATTCGTTTAAAATGCACATTATTTTTTGATGATGGAGCCATTGTGAAAATAATGCCAGGCACTTATATTAGAATATAAAATATGATTTTTCCTTTCAACTATTTTCCAGGAGAAAAACAATTAAGTTATTGGATTTTCGTAGTAGAATTCATAATTCGTAGACAATACTGCCGAACTGTCACAATACCAGTCGACTTATTCCTGATATGAAATAGTTGCTTGCTATTACACTAACACAATGAAAACAAACATAAGAAATGAGGTCTTGAGAACCACAACGGACCCGACTAATGCGAAAATGAATTATGACCCGCCCTAATAGCGAAGGTTATTAAATCATTCTTGTTTGTTTGTCCATCGGAAGCATTTGACATAGTCGGTTTATCTTTTAGCGTTCGCTTTGCCAATGCCGGTGACATTTATTTATTTTTATTAATGTGGGAACGTTTTGTGTTTTGTTAAGTCTTTTTGTATGGTATTTTATCTGAAGATTTTGTTTTTTTCTCGTGTGAGTTAAGTTGAAGCCTTATTTATATGAGCGGTTTTACTGTTTAGGTTTCCAGTCCACTTTTTTGTCGTATTGAGTCACTTTTTCATAAATAGAATTTCTTAAATAAAAGTCACCTCATCGTACGAATTAAAACTAACTCTCAACATTAGTATATGTTTTGGTTGAATTTAATAGCCATACAACTGACTTTGACAGATGTTGTCAGATGTACTGCTAAAGTCTCATTAGGGGTCCCGCACGTTAGGAGTTAGTTGGTGAAATTGGGAAATAATTGGCATCATTCTATATCATTTTAATCCTTAAAAATATTTGTTACCTTAAAAATCATCGAGTCAAGTGTTTACCCTAACTAATTACGACAGAACCTTTCAGCCATTGTTTTCACTCGTGTAATGGTATCTACACACCAAAGCCACCGGCTTTTTTGAGAGCTGCCATTCATATGACGTAAAGCCGCCGGCTTTGGTGTGTAGATAGCATAAGAAACTCAAATACCTGTAGTCTAGTACCCGATGACCGTAAAGGTTATAAAATCCAAAACTTGTATTCAAGTAGAGCCATAAATTACTTGTCCACAGATTATCGACATGATGTAGGTTGTAGGTGGAGGTTTTCTCGAATATTTCACCAACCCATTTCCTATGAATAAATTCTTGGGAATTTATTATGGACCTACCTCACTCTTGACCTGAATCAAGTTTTAGAAATTAATGGCGGCTAGTTTTTATAAGGATCGCGGAAGGTATTTGGTAGGTATACATTGGATTATAGTAGGTAAAGCTTGTAGGTTAAGGTATAAGTTAATGTTTTATATAAAATTAGAAGCGTATACAATTGTGATAAGACAATTCAAACTTAATAAATTAATTTTATTTTGCTTATTTGTTATCTTTTTATTTACTTATTTACTTAAAGATATAATTTATTTAGATTTAAATTAACTGTTACGTTTTTTATTTTATTTGAGGTGCAGATAATGTGTTTGAGGTTTGATATAAAAATCGCGAAACTAGGTGGTGGATGCTGAACCAAAAAAAAAAAAACAAGCCTAAATAATAAATTATGAAGTTAAATTAATTTTATAAAAATAGTTTTGACGAGACGAGCTGGACACCTTCTTGAATACCTGGGCCGAGGAGGCTCGAGACAGAAAGTCATGGCGTATGAGGAGAGAGGCCTTTGCCCAGCAGTGGGACACGAGTGGCTAAATTTGAATTATAATTAATCCTTAAATCTTATTTTTACATCCTACATTATTTCCTGACACAAAAAAAAATTCAAAACAACAAAACGTAAAGTTTTACCTTCATGTGATAACCGCCATGTTGCGAATGGCGATGCGACTCACAATTTATGTGAGGGTCAAGGAATATTTCAAACTCCCGGACGAATAATTTCCTACACGTAAACAGTGGCAGCACTTCCTTCTACACTATCGTTGTGTGGAATACTTTGTAGGGTTACCAGCTTTCATATTTAATATATGATTTTAATTAAGAAGATATCTTTAATTTTGTCACGCGTCTTTCTCATTGGAGTGCGCAGCGGCCACTCACTATTTTTTTAGCCTATTTAGTCCCACTGCTGGGCAAAAGCCTCTCTCATGCCTCTCCAAACACCCCTGTTATTAGCGGCTTCCCACCAATCTTCCCACCACTCACTATAACCAAAAAGTGTTATATCGAAAAAAAAAATACTTACTTAGATTAGTTTTTTCATTACAAAGCTACATAAAAGTAGGCGTGTCATCTCGTTTTCTGATTTACCTATAAAAAATATGAGTTCTTCTTCATATAATTAGATGCTCTTGCTGGTCGAACATTTGTCATTTAGGCCTATCTTCTGCTAATTGTTGAAATCTGAGTTAATAAACAAAAAAAGATTGTATAATAAATTGAGGAAAGTACAGGTATTTTTTTTAATATCATTCTGCTACGTCGAATAAAAGCTATTTTTGTTTTCCCATTGAGTAATACCACAGAAAAAAAGTTTCATCACCCAAAAATCAGTTCATGAAGTACGGAAACTATTAATAAATAAATCAACATAAAAATTTAATACGAATTGAATTATCACAATTGGTACGGCGTAATCTTGATTGGTTTCATCAGATAACCGGTTTTAACGAATTATTCAACTATCGTTTTTAAACTTTTATTAAATATTTATTATTTAAACCGTTGCGGTAAAGGATAAAATATTATCATTAAATATTGACGTGTCATAATAATTAATGTGAGAATTTTGAAAGACCACTTGCATTACAACAAGCCTCGTAGCAATGGTAGCGTAGTAGATAAAAATCGTGAAAATTATCAGTAGGTATGTTCAACATACATATATTACATACATATCTGTCACCCCTCTTTCCCATCGAGGTAGGGTAGAGACCACTTCTTCTACGACATACATTAGAAGGCCTTTTTTTTCTACATTTAAACTTACATAGAAAGACGCTGTGTCTTGCTGCAAACCTAACAACCGTAAGTTGAAGGTGAGTTAGTTTTGTATTAATCGTAGTCCGAATTTAATTATTACTGATAATAATGTGTCAAAAACTCTTTAAATTACTTTTTCTTTTACAAAATATTTACTAATGGCAACCCTACGCTAAGCATGGCAACCCTCACCTGTCACGCGGCACTTTTATGAGCAAGGGTTTTCAGTCCCGTGCGACTTGCAAATACGCGCCATATTTCAACTGCTGTTTATCTCAACACTCGTAAAAGCGAAACAAGCATCATTCGTGAATGATTGAACAGTGCGGGCCGCGATTTACGTAGCCTTTGTGATTTTAGAGGATTTGCTGGGAAAAAACAGGAAGAGAGAGGCTTAAAACGTGCGTAAATAACGTGTTTCATGTGTCATCGTCATTGTATTTACATCATTATTAACTTAAAGACCTAGCAATAAGCCGCTTGTTGCTAATTCATTGTTGGCCGTAGGACACTTCCGCGCATGCGGTTAAAATGCGGCCAAATATGGCAGGTTTGTTTGGCAGCATAAGAACGCTTTTACACAAAAAAAACGGCTGCTATATACTTATTTTTTGCAGGATGGATGTCCGGTGCGTCTACAAGTGCTCTAAAGCCAGTTAAAATGCTCAGTGTAAATAATATTGAGACAAGAAAAGTCATTTAATGTTCTCAGTTCTCATTGTGTCATAGATTTATTTTATTTTTTTTACCCAATACTTACCTAGAAAAAGAGAAAAAGAGAAAAAGAGAAAAAAAAAAGAAAAGGAGGAAAAAAAAAGAGAGGCAAATACTTTTATTTATATTTAAAAAATACTATACATGTGAATATGTTATAAAAAATACTAAAGTCTAATAAATAAAATATAACCACTAAACTAAAGTAAACTTAACCTTAACTAACACTAATCCGGGAATAACCCGCCCCTGGTGCAAACGTGCCCATCACCCCAGCTGCGTTTCCACACTGGATAGCGATGGACAACCGCTGCAGCAGAAAAGAATAATAAGGACATATTTACCAAATCACGACAAACAAACATGCAGATAATGACCAGGTAATTATTGTATAAATAAATAAGTATCATTACAGCAAGGTTATATTATAATTAAAAGGTTAACATAAAAAATCCATTAGCTGATTTGTTGGCGATGTCTTTTTAATATTGCAGGGTTTAATATTGTAATTGACTTTGCATTAATATATAAAAATACTAGTTAAATTAAAAGCATATTATTATTGAATATATTTATTTATTAAGATATTTAAAAGTAAGCTTTAATGAGAGATCGATCACAAGTTCAGCTTTTCAAGTGCTTACAGAGTTCGTTGCCGACTTTTTGTGTTTTGGTGTTACTAGTTATAATATTTATATGTCGGAGATTACGTTCATGAAGGCTATTTTGGAACTATTTGCAAACTCTTTACTGCTAAAATGCAAGAACTGGCATGTTTCTGACTGGTTGTCAGTTTGGCGCTTTCATATTTAAGATGCTGTCATGTTTGATGGATTCTGTTGATGGGGGGAAAAATATCATAACATGCATTTTCTATGGATTCGTTCAACCAGGTTGTCATGACAACGTATTTTTGTCTCTCCTGACAGGCCACGGCCTGGTCACGTCCCGGGCACGGCTCGGATGTTTTTAGATAGACCTTAAGTAGGTAAATAATTGATTGATTATTACTATAATTTCTTTACCAAACAAAATAACAGCCCAAATGATGTAGGTACTAGTGTACAATGGAAATCGAATCAAGAATGCGAGTGAACTCTCAAGGCATAGTAACTAAAAGCACCACAATACAAAAAAAAAAACAATAAATAATCGTCATATAAACCATGTACCCTAAAAGCAATAACAACAATAGCCTTCGTGACCAAACATACATTACGTTACAAAATACAAATACATTTCACACAGCTGGGCGCTCGGGCTTCCAATTTATTAACAACACGTGATTATCATACGGCTTGTAATCTATACGGCCGATCGGTAATGCTTTGTTAAACTGCTATATTGATTTGTTTGATGAATATTTTGTTATTTGGATTCGAGAGAATTGAATTTCGAAGCCGCTTCGGCGATAAATAACAAGTGAAGAACAGTTTTTGCAATAAATATTCTTTTTAATTTTGGTTGAGTCAATTTGTCACAAATCTATGTTATTTAAAAGATATCTACTTCTAATATGCACAGTAAGACCCAGAACACACGGTGTAACGCAGCTGCAACGCAACTGAAACTGCTAGTTACTTTTGAGTTGCATCGAAGTTTCGCAACTAGTTTGAAACGTTTCGTTTCAGTTGCGTCGTGTGTGGTTTTCTGAGGAAGTCGATAGCAGAAACTTCGGTGCAACTCAAAAGTAACTAGCAGTTTCAGTTGCGTTGCAGTTGCGTTTCACCGTGTATTTTGGCGCTAATAGACAAGCAATCAAATCTTAACCATTGTCAAGCAGGGGACCAAGTCTAATTTAAAATATTCACAGTTGTGTGTAGGCAATGGCATTTTTTGACACGCTTGGTCGCTATCAGTGTGAGCCATTTTTTTGCAGAATACTAACAACTGAGGCTGTTTTAAATTAGCAGGCTTGGGCCCAAAAAAGTTCTAGACAATTATTAATCAATACTATCAGCTAAAACAAGATAAAACCAAGACAGTGGAGGTGCTTGGGAGATGACTTTGTTCAACCGTGGACTTTTGTCTAACATGGTTAAAATGGCCAGTGGTTGCGTAAAACTTAAAGCATTTCCACAGAGGTCATCATTTACTCAAGAGTACTTACTTTTTCATATTCTCATATTTTCCAACAAATTACCTGAAATTTGTATTTTCTAGAATCACTGCCTTTTATCTATTCATACGTGAAGCAGAGATAAGAAAACTTATCTTTGAATAAATGGAACTAGATTCTACGAATATAAATTCAATTATTTCTTTTGGAATAATAAGAAATGCTATCACGCTGTTTTTATGTTTAGTTTGAGTTAGTGGTAGTATGCCTTAAGGCAATGTTTCCACTTGCGAGTAGGTGTGCTTTACCGTGTCCCAGCAAATATGAACAGCTTCATACAAATGGATAAAATCTGTGAAAAATCCGCGGCAAGTGGGAACTAAACCTTACCTTGTTGGCCTTATCTTGTTCCAAATTATTGCCTGTATGATGCTAGTTAAGAATTACTCTAAATATTTCATGCATTTAAAACGCCCCGACTGTTGACTACCTGACTTTACTACAATTTGCCTCGCCTAATTAGAAAATAACAAACAAGTTCTTTCGAAAGCTAAAAGAGCGGGTATAAATAGCACTTGGCATATTCATTACAATTTACTTTCAGAAGAGTAAAAGGGCACATATTATAACCAATTTCAAATAAAATTTCTAAGTATATGCCATGCGAGAATACTTTTTTACAATTTCGCCGAATAAATCAACTCTTTCTTTCATTTTATATTATTTCTATAAATCAATGTCTTTCTCAGTAATATTAATATATTTCGTTGCGTCGCTCAAAGAGCACTAACAATAGTGACTTCAAAGAGAAAAATGTGTAAGAGAAAGGTAAATATTCCTGTATACTGGGTGCAATGGACTGTAGGCTGAAATACAAAGGGCGATGATAAAAATTTGCAAGAAGGTAAACAAACATGTCAATTTCAAATTATCTATTGGGATATCGAAATAGATTTTATCCGTGTTAATTTCTGTAATTATTTCAATTTATTATATTTCTTCAAATCCAATTTAAAAATCCTTCAGTTTATCATTCAAACAAGAATGGCAAATAATTATAAAGAGCATCCAACCTAATTGGTATAGTAAACATTTTCGGTATCAATTACACTCAAAATCCCATATTCGAGCTAGTATGGAGAAAAAAAAAAATGGCAGCCACTGTTGAAAATTACGTCAATCTATAGAGAAAAATATTATAAAACGATAGTATTTTGGCCAAATGTCGAAAATGATAACTTTCGAAGATATAGAACTTTGAAAATATTCGCACATAACAATTTTCAAAGTTCTTTCATTACCATACCAGGCTCCATACAAATATGTTCGATGCCATTTGGGAATTCTAAAAACTTAAAAAAATACTGTATGAAGCTTGTCTATTCAGAGAGATAAACATAGATAAGCAAACATGTATACTAGCTACTATTTAAAGAGTAAAGCAGACTTTAAAATTCCAGATCATAATTTTCACTCAAAATACTTCTAGCCTAAAAACAGACACCCAGTATAATTTTCCCCTAAAAGATGTATATTATACATAACATTTTATGATGAAAATATGAGCTGCGAACGTTGAAGTATGTAATATAATACTTTATATGCTTCCTTCGTTGTTAAAACATGCTAAATTGGGCTTGAAACACGTAATTGACGTCATTTTAGTAGAGACATGACGTAAAAAGGCATATTTAGTTGAGATAAAGGATGATTTTTAATACATTTTGTTGTTCAAGAGTACCCTAAACCGACGGGCATGAGGCGACTAATGAGAGTGGATGAAGCGAAAGAGGTGTGTATCGATCGTAGCAAGTGGAAGGAAGTGGTCTCTGCCTACCCCAATGGGAGAGAGGCGTGACGGATATGTATGTATGTATTATATTGTTGGGATCAACTCGTTTCAGTAGACACATTATGCACCTGTTTTAGCAGCAAAGTTTTGTTTGTGCTATAATATACTAATATAGTGGCATATATCGATGAATATAAGTACGAGTATGTAGAGGTCTACGGGAAGGTTGTTAGACTTCACCAGTGATTTTTTAAAGACTTTAGTTTTTTTTCTTAAACCCACTAATCCAAAGATTTTTAAATGCGTAGCGCGCGGAGACCAATTATTATTCATCTAAGCCACTAAACATTAGAAACTTTTTAACTCTCTATTTACAACCAACTAATGAAAACGCAGTCTTTTTGTGAACATCTTTTTTTGGTATTTTTTTTTATAATTTGACCAATAATCATTTACAAACATTTGAATTTTCACGTAATAAGTACAGATTCATCTTGATATACCTTATTACTCATAGTTCATCTAACAAAAGTTATTTCAACAAAAAACCCAATTTATTTTCCACACCAAACCCTATCTAGAATCACAAAGCTTAACCTAAGCATTTAACCCCCTTCTTGAACAACCTTGCAGCTGTGAAACCGAGCCCCAATCGGCGTCGACAATGTAGCAATCAGATTCGCACTGGGTCATTTTGTCACGACCCGTTTAATTATCTAGGAGCGATGTGGCGTTAAAGCGACTGGCCACATGTGGAGGTTGCTTAAGTGACGAGAAAAGAGAGGTTTTGAGTGTGGTTTAAATTTTTTTCTTTCTTTTAATAATCTAATTTGGCCACTCGTGTCCCACTGCTGGGCAAAGGCCTCTCTCCTCATCCGCCATGACTTTCTGTATCGAGTTTCCTCCGCCCAGGTACTCAAGAAGATATCCAGCTCGTCCCGCCACCTTTTCCGTGGTCTGCCGCGACGCCGTTTGGCAGTTGGTAGCCATTGAGTAGCTGTTTTAGCCCATAAGTCTTCTGGCATGCGGCAGACGTGTCCGGCCCAATCCCACTTCAGCCTGGCAGTTGTTTTTGCCAGGAGAATAAAGATAAGAGAAATTAATTGTCTTTTGTTCTAACCTAAGAACGAGTTAAAATTGATAAAACGTAGATAGATAAAGATACTAACGTTTTGTACTACGAATCATCATTATAATTTAAGAGCTTCGCTCTTGTCGGTGGAGTCTACGCGTACTGCGAGTATGTTTTATACACATAGTAAAAAGATACGTTTACATACATTTATACAACCAGAAAAAGGGAAGATAACTCAAAAAAATTTAGTTTGACTAGATTTTCATAACATTATATTTAAAAGATAAGTACGATATGGTGTACTTTTATGCAGAAGTCTTACTGATGCCCGTGATATTCAAAGATTGGTTTTGGCTGATGTGAAAAAAGTCTAAAATTCTCTTTACACCTTTTTACGCTATTAACTTCTTTTAAAATACCCAAATCAAATAAAATAATACCAATTTAGTACTATTCAAATACTCGATATAGTTTAACAGCTCTTCAGCAAGATCAAAATGTAATTAGCACTTAAACCAACTCTCCTATAACTTACACCACACCCTCTTGTCCAGCCCAAACGTTCAGCAATCGTGTCTTGTTACCTGCCCTTTATTCTAGGATCCATCCTTTGAACATATCACTTGATGGGATTTCCGGAAACCGCTTACATTCAATTTGTACTAAGAATTCACTACAATTTCACTTTGAGGTGTGATATTTAATATTGGCAAATTGTTTCCTTTTTTTTAAATGAGATATTAAAAATTGGAATATTGGTAGAACCAATTAAAATATAGGTCTGGGGCCAAAATCTGCTGATTTAAAATAGCCTTAGTTGTGCAGTGTTAATGACATTTTTAGACATTTGGTATTATGCTTAACAATGGCTGACACTGCTTGCGACCAAATATATCAAAAAATGCCATCGACACTCTCATTGACACTCTGCTAATGAGAGTGTCGACACAAAATTGTGAATATTGTAAATTCGCAGATTTATGCCCCTGGATTTACAGTCCAGCATAAATTTATTAATACTTATAGTGCCAACAATTTTAGATACAGGTACATCAACAACATACAAGTTTCATACAAGCAACTATACCAAAGTCGAGCCATAAACAAGATGACGGACGAGTTTTACAACTTGTTGCCTTACAAGTCTCTGGAGATGATGCAAGAGGAAGCCATTCATCAATTGATTCACGTTGCAGGTTCTTGAGATTTGTCTGGCAGGAATTTATGGTGATAAGCGAACTAGGTCGAGAGTGACATATTGGATGCGATGTAGGATAGTTTGATGCTATATTTCTATTATTTTTTAAATTCTAGTGCCAAAAGACGGCGTGGAAGTGTCAGTAAACTCCTGTAGTACTGTAAAGGACGATTGCGACTTTGTTTATGTCACTTGAGGCGAAGTGATCAGAGGGAGGATTATTTGATAAAAATCAATTGATGACACTCTTTTGTGTAACAGCGGTTGTTAACAGCGGTCGCAGTTGTTTGTCACATTTGTAGTTAGTAGATAACTAATAAGTACAGTGCTACAAGGATCTATTGGCACTTGAGTTACATTGTCAGAAAGGCGCGGGTGGTGAATAAATATTAATGACAATTTACAAGACGATATTGTTAGTTCCGATTTTCGCAACCTGCTAAAAGATCCTTGTAGCACTGTACAAGACTCAATAGAAATCTCGAAATAACTTGTCAAAATCCAACGTTACAAGTTACAACTCTCTCGCACGGACTCCCAAGAATATTCCGGGCCAGCAAATACAAAAAACGCAAGAACTAGCACCAAAAATTTTCTCATCTGTAAAAATATAACAATGTAAATAACAAAAATAAACTCGGGTCCGTGGAAGACTAGAATTTTTGTCGGGGTCAATCTCGGCGGAGCGTGCAGGCGGGCGGAAGGCAAGCTTCGCCAATTTTAACCGACCGTCTGGCTAGACGTACTTATAGTACAATCAGGAAAGTACTGTACTGTTTATAGTGCTTCAACTTGGTTGTTAGTTTAAACTGAAAGAGAAGTGATTGAGAAATGGGCTAAGATTATTATGTAAAGCTAGAGACAGCCTGGTCCCACGTACGCAAAGTAACTACGCAATGTATTATGACATCTGTTCTATAGAAATATTATGATTAGAAGCACACTTGTCCCAAACACACCCTGTCCCACGTTGACTCATCAAATAGATAAGTTGCTAAGATTTGACAACGACAACAAACATAATCAAACTACATTTTTATTATTGTTACTTGTTAAGACTTTTATACGCGTAGTAGGTACGTTCAATGTCGGTAAATTCAATGTCGGAACCAACAGACCAAGACTATCGCGATGGCATCCCAAGGGAGATAAACCTCGCTTCTCTAATTTTACAACGTTAGTGTCCTCAGCTCCCGCTTGTCCCACATTTTGGGCGTTTTCAGACTAGCGTTTCACGCGCGTGTACGCTCATTTAATGAAGCGCGTTACGCGCGTCTTTTACTCATACGAGCGCTTTCTAGGCTCATATAGTCCATTTTGATACTGACACGACACCACCGGTTTGACCGTATGTATACGCCCAGATACGCGTGTCCGGTTTTTTGAAGCGCTTTTGAAGCACCGAGTACACGCATGTACTGAAATCGACCGTATACTGTATGAACGCTAAGCCTGAAAACGCCTTTCGTCCCCGATTATAAAACCCAATATTGTTTCGCCATCTGTTTATTCTTATTCATGAATGCCATCCGATCTTTTATTATATAAACGATTTATTATTTATTTGCGAGAATTTGCGGCTGTTACAAACGGCGGTACTTTGTCCTGTTTGCTGGTTTCCAAATTGTTTGCTACAGATTTATGTTCGGTTGCGTTTAGGCTATATTTCTCTTAAGCATGAATTCATACAATAGAGATTTTAATTTTTAACTTATAAGTGACAATTTTGAAACAGTCTTGTTATATTTAAGCCTTTACATTATTCCTATATTGACACCTTCGTAAATGTTCAACTTTAAAAAAAAACCTACTTAGCAGTTACTAGTTGCTAGAAAGGCTAATTAAACTAATGATCCATTACAAAAAAAAAGAAAAAAAAAGCCAAAAAAAGAAAAGGAAAAAAAATTAAAAAAATTAAATAAATAAATAAATTACACCTACAGCTGACAATTGCACCTACACGACACCTGCAGTAATCGAAATAAGAGCGCCGGTAGACGTTACAATGTTAGCTTTTTATGCAATTGGTAGTAAATTGAATAGCTAGGCAAACAAAAAATAGCATTTAAATCTGATTTTAATTATTTAATAACCTACCAACCTGTAGTCTACCATATTCTATCAGTAAATGATGATAGTAGAGGCGGCGAAGCGGATTTTATCAATTGTATTGCTCCGGCCTTTGTTCTCTTCCTTCCATTCACTTCATTCCAATGTTATTAATCTTCTCTTAATATTGTATCGCGGGATTCTTGTCTTGTTTATTGCTTTTCTTTGATCTATGTTTTTCTGTTAATTATTAACCAGTAGTTAGTTATCAGTGTTTTATGAATATTATACCGTGCGTTTTTGTTGCATTGACTTGTCTTCGTGGAAATATTGATAGGCGATTTTTGTGGTTATCATATGAAACGTTAAAAAGGACCATTACTTATACATACATACATATCCGTCACGCCTCTCTCCCATTGGGGTAGGCAAAGACCAGTAAACCCCACTACCACCAGTATTATTTATGTAATGAATGATATAGAATTAATGAACGATAGAAAAAGATATGCATGTATTTGTGATAATATAAAAATGAAACCCGTTTTCCGTTGTCACGGCATCACGCCTGAACGGCTGGACCGATTTCGCTAATTCTTTTTAAAAAATGTTCATTGATGTCCAAGGATGGTTCTTACGGTGAGAAAAATTCGAATAATTGCCGGGAAAGCCCTAAAACAGACCTTTTCTTTTTCCCATACAAATGTTTTCTTACTAAAATGTAGAGTCAATTTGAACTTTATTCCTACACAATAAAGTTCATTCTAAGGCGGGACGAAGTTCGCTGGGACAGCTATTTGTGATAAAAAACAACTTTTCTATGGGTTCAAGTTAGAGATCCTAAAAAAATTGGTCCCCCAAAGCTTGTTCATTTTGTAAAGGGAGTTAAAAATTATTGAATGATTTCCACCTTGGTCCCCTATACATTCTTTTACAGGTCCTCTTTTCTTTTATATGCTCTGTCCTTTTCTCCTTTATATTTTTAAAACAACATTCCTAAGCCACATTTATCTAGACGAACAAAATCCAGATTTAGAAATAGCAAGACTCGACTAAATTCAAAACGTGACATTTCAAAACTCTCTCGAAGTTATTTGTAGTTTACAGTTTGTAAATGTAGTCGCTTTTTAAAGTTCCACTAACGGACAAATGGCCGTAGTTTCAATGTATATAAACCTAGTTTTTATTTACCCTTGCCAACAGAAATATAATTTATTTATTAAAGGATATCCACAGCTTAACCATAACCTTAACCATTTGATATCATATACATATCCGTCACGCCTCTCTCCCATTGGGGTAGGCAGAGACCACCTCCTTCCACTTACTACGATCCAAACACACACTTCATAATCGTCAAAAATTGAAAAATCTGGGTATAAGAGATTGATCTCCTGTTTCTGAAGATTTTTATGCGTTAAAGCGAAAAAGTTGTGTCAAAGCAAGGAGGAAAGTGGTCTCTGCCTATCACGATAAGAAAATAGGCGTGTCAGATATGTAGGTATGTATGTTTACGCATACGCGTAGTATGATATTTGATATGGATGACGGTTAAATAGACGATATTGTCATTGTTGCTTGTGAAACCTCAAAGCACGAAAGCAATTTAAATACTTATGTGTAAAAACCCTTTAACAGGAGAAATAAAATCATTAGTTCTCATTTAATAGGGAACCGCGAGCTGGAAGCTTCCTTGGCCAAGGGATAAGCATTGCTATCCAAAGAGGTAATGCTGCCAGCTTGTTGGGTACTTTGCCTCGTGGGGACGCGTTGGAAGATATATTTTTCCTGTAAATATTTAATTCTATGTTTGTTTAAGAAACCTTGTATATCACACTCAAATCACCTCTGGTTACCCAATTAGGTACTTAAACTCTATCAACCCTTTGCTCTAGTGTGTAAATCCAAAAATCTAATATTACTCAAACTAATGACTTTCTGTTTGTTACAGGTAAGGCCGGCAAATGTAATTATCTATGTGGTTTCAAAGTCAACAATGTCGTCTGGGCCGTTACTTAAGTGTTTATATGAGGTTGTGACACGGGACAAAGGTAGGACAAAATAACATTAAAACTATTTATTGTAACCTCTATGGATATTGCTCGTTATTTCAACTTGATACTGTAATAAATATTCTAACTCACAACATTAACATGTAGTCACTTCGATGCTTCGATGCTCATTTGTTGTGTCAACTGATTTTGAATATTATTCTAATGAGATTAGGCATGATGACAAAAAAAAAATTTAGTCCATCACATAGATTATTTTAAAATATTCGACACGTATTTTTTCTTTTTTTCTCTTAAACTAAAAATTACAAAGATACACTGGGTTAAAGTTGCTCGTGACGTCACGCCTCAGTATGATTTTAACCGAAGAGTGACGTCAATACTCCCCACTCCGTAACTTTGATGCTCTGTATCTTTATATTTATTTATGTATTTCATCTGGAAAAAAATGTGTATCCAAATATTTTTTATAGCCTAAAAGACGGACTAATTATTTTTTGAATTTTTGAATGTAGTCATCATCCTTATTATGACAATCAAAAATGCCACTGCGCTGCGCTCCGTCAGGTGTGCGCCGGCCCCTTATGTTCAACTTTTGATGCTAGGTAATTTGTTTTTCTGATGATCAAAGTAGAAACTATAAGACAATAATAAGATTCAATTCTGACTGTTCGATTATTATCATCTTCACAAATGTAAAGAAATAGCGCAGGCCTACTGCACAGATAATCTGTCCGGAGGATTGTAGCATGTATGGCCGGCAAAATTATTGCTCTTAAATAGAGTTTTCTCTGTAGCTGAGTATTGATTAATATTTTATTAAAACAGATTTGATTTCATCATATTTAAAAATACGCTTCTTGAATATCATCACCATAAATTTAAGAGCGTCGCTCTTGTCGGTGGAGTCTGCGCCACTCTTCTCTATTCTCTGCCGTCCGTTTGAGTACCTGATACGACACAATTTTTATTCCCTCTTTTATCTGGTCTTCGTAAGTCCTTCGTGGTCTCCCTCTCTTTCGTCTTCCTTCTACTTTTCCTTCCATGATGTTTTATATAAAGTCGTGTCGTATCAGGTGACCCAGCATCTTTCCTCTTCTTTCAGCAATGGTCTTTAAAATGTCTCTCCTCTCGCCCACAAGTTGCAAAACCTCTTCATTACTTTTCTTTTCCTTCCAGCTAATGCGCTTCTTGAATATTATTATTATAAATTAGCAAAACAAACACTACTTATCAGAACTCATTCAAAACAAGATTAGTTTATTTTCGTATGCAAATACCGACAGAATGAACCAACTAGTAATCCAATTTAACTTAACGAAATGCGTCAGTGTACTGGACATTTGTTAATTTCCTTTCTGTTACTAATTTGTATGCGAGCGACCTTTTCTCTGTGACAAATGTGAGTGTTTCTTTCAATCCGGTTTTTGGAGGATTTCACTTCGTGTTTTAGGAGATTAAAAGTAAAGAGAAAGAAATGTGTTTGTGTCGTAGCAAGTGGAGGAAGTCTCTGTCTACCCCGACAAAGACGTGATATGTATGTAGCTAGATACTTTTAATACTACGAGTATTAAAAGTATCTGATTCAGTTTGAATCGGAATGATCGACAATTCAATGCTACGCAGATGTTTGCCTTCATCAATTGATGAACAAATAACAATAATTATTTGCATTCTCTAACATTCTAAGCTAGGTACCTACTTATGAGTTCGGCACCACAATACGAAATTGCGATATATCTTCTAATTAATCGCCTAGTGTGGTTGACGTTTTCCATATCAAGGGTCAAACCCGACTGCGCGGTACAAATGCACACACATAAGATGTGTAAAATTATTTAAAAATCAACAAATGCACATCATAAATCAAAGCAATGCAAACATTCTGCACAAAATATCAACATTAGAAACAAAATGTAACATAATTTAAATTAGGAATTGCTTTCAAAATAATATTTGTCGTAGCCAATTTAATGTTTGAACAGGGCCGGCTCTCGCGGGGCCATTCCGACACGTGAAGTCCCCAAACCGAAGTAAAATGGAATTTTAACGACCTCACCTGGTTTCTTGTTACGTACTCGATTAAAAAAATGATTAAATGCAAAGTGGATGTCTGATTAGTTGGTTGTTAATTTGTAAAAAAGTTATAGATTCCTAACTACTTACTATAGACATACTGTTTGATTATACAGAGTGTAACAGAACAGATTCAGCGTTATATCCCCTTTCTGTTACACCCAACATATTTTTTTTTGTTTAAAATTAGTTCATTATGTATGAGACTAAACACTGAAAATATAGCAATCTTTTCAAACAGCAAATGAGACATACTCAATTTAGTTTATAAGACACTACGAATGTTTATTATATCGAAATTAGAACAAAAATTTTATTGAAAACTTTTATTTAGAACCAAATTAGTGACTGAAAGATAAGTAGATTCCTATTCGATAAAA
This sequence comes from Anarsia innoxiella, assembly GCA_947563765.1. Taxonomy (NCBI): domain Eukaryota; kingdom Metazoa; phylum Arthropoda; class Insecta; order Lepidoptera; family Gelechiidae; genus Anarsia; species Anarsia innoxiella. Next base: position 780,168 of record OX387392.1, read on the forward strand.
TTCTGCTATATAAACGTTTCCGTCGCATATTTTTCCCTAAGTATATCATTGAACAATAGACAGAAAGAACGGCCAACCCAGCCGTTGTTCACAAACCTGCTTGCGTGTACACTCCCCGGCCCTTTCCATAACAAATTCAATAACTCGAAACTCGCGAGACCTTTATTTTCAACCTTCATTATCCTACAGAAGTGCGTCTCTAGATTCATATCAAAGAAATTCCGAAAATTCACCGTCAGAATGAAGATTGATATCAAAATTCCGTAATCTCAACGAAGAAGATGAAATTATAGACGGATTCATAATCTCCTCAGGTTTTGAAACAATGGCGGATGGGTATAATAAAATTATAGCGCTACCCTGAGACTTGACGATAAGACGGCTAAAACGTTATTCCGCTCCAAAATTTGCTGTGGTAACGAAATTATTACTATAATAACCAAAGTAATACGATTTCGCTTGCACTACAAATGCCGGCTTCAAAGAACAGAGATTCTCCTCAAAATTGATGGCTTATTGCTTGTTGTTGGAGTTAAGCAAAAGTTTGGTTAATTTCTTCTCATATCGCAGAGTTAATCCATATCTCTGTAGGTACATTAGTAGGATACATTATCGCACCACAAAAGTGTTTAATACTACTCAACATTCTGTTAGAAATATACAAAAACATCATGACACATTCTACTCGAGTAATTACAGTGATGATTAAATTCATAACCTACTCTATCTCATATCAGTTTATGGTATAAAACTAGATAGATATCCACCAAAACTTACGAACGTACAGAATCGTAATTTTATTTTCTAACATAAAATTTACGACATTTTATAGTGTAAGTAGCTCGTAAAACGTTCGAGAATAATTCCCTGCCGTCACATATTTTCTTATTTGTCGAACTAACCTCATTTTAGCGAATACATTTTAGAATAATATCTCTCTTGAAATGGTATTAAAATTTCTTGAATCAGGTTACATGGGGAGGTGGGCTGGGCGAATTCCCGTCGTGGCCAGCGAAGCGGGATAGCCTGTAGCAATAAGCATTGTACGGGACATTCCGTGAACAATTCCGGGACAATTTCGTGACCTCGCTTTTGTTGTTTTTCAATCTCTACAATTTGAGTGGATTTTAAATAAAAACGGTCTTCTTTATTTGAAATAGGTGCTGAGAATTGTTACTCGTATTTCGCTCGGGATTATTGTTTTGTTTAAGAAGTGTTTAAGAAATTGCTACCTACCTGCTTTTGAAAACTTGAAAAGATGAATTCGATCGATGGTTGATCATTATCGCAGAATAGATGGTAATCTATTCTATCTCTATCGGTAATAGAGTTGAAAAGTTTTGGAAAAGAGTCCATTGACAAGATGGACTGATGAATTAAAAGACTATAGGATCACAGTGTGGTAGATGAAAGCCGATTTCGATCGAGACAAATAAAAATCTTTAAAGGAAGCTAATATTCAGTAGTACACGTCGTACATCGATGATGAATTTGACCACGCAGAGAAATAGTCATTTGACAGTGTACTAACGGCAAGCAATGTATACTGTAGCTAGTTTCATGTGTGCCGTCTATATAATAGGAGCCAATACTATCTACCTAGTAAGCGCCAAAATACACGGTGAAACGCAACTGCAACGCAACTGAAACTGCTAGTTACAGCTAGTTTGAAACGTTTCGTTTCAGTTGCGTCGTGTGTGGTTTTCTTAGGAAGTCTATAGCAGAAACTTCGATGCAACTCAAAAGTAACTAGCAGTTTAGTTAATGAGCAAGCGATGTTCACTTGTTTTACTGACCTCTGACCTTGAAAATATTCAGCCTTAACCATCTGTTTTGGAGATTAATCAATTACGAAAATAGATGAGTACTTACCTGCTACTTGTAACAAAAATAGCTGCGAAGCGTTATAAGCATTTTGACCTTGCTTTTAAGCGTCTTATTTTTGTAACGAGTACCTACATCGCCCTCACACGCATTTTTATGTCAGATATTTTTATACAAGCGTTCCCAAATACCTCCGCTCCGACACTCACAAAAACCGACGATTCGCGAGAAATAAAAAACTGGAATCATTCAGTCTTTAAAGTCAAGTGAAAAATTTCAACAAAACCTCTTTCAAGTGGTATAAAAACGGGAAACGGTCCGTTTTTACCCCCGTTTCATTTTACCCACGGTTTTACCCGTTTTACCCTGCGCCGTCATTTGTTACCGTCTCGAGGCTTTGTCGTTAGGCTTCAAAGGAGAAGTCTTAGTAATTGAGTTGTATAGACTGTGTTGGTATTAATTGTGACATTCATTCAGTTAAGGTATTTTGAATGGTCTGAGAACTTCTTTGTTGTTTACAATTAACGTTGGTTGGATTAAGGTTTATATAATGCTTGATAGTTTTTGGTTTCTATCAATGACAATCACGAAAATTGATCAATTTTTATAAAATGCCATAGATAATTTAACTATACGTTATCACAATGAAAACAGATCAATACATCATAATGAATTATTATTTATTAGTTATAAGAGATTTGGCACTTTACACCAATAAATTATAGTTTCTAGAAACGTTCTAATCCATCATTAGGACTTCAAGTAACGCAAACACATCATTCAAAAAGTTTCACAAAAAAAAAAAACAAGCGTTTAGCATTAGTAATATAGACCCAAAAAACCCAATCTAAACCCCACATGACACCCGATCCAATTTTAAACCAGTGCAGATTGGGTCAGATTGGGCCAGATTGCCCCAGCCTTTTGTTAGTCGCCCGTTTAATTATCCCGGCGAGAAGTGATTCCCCGTCAAAGCCCTCCTGGCACAATTACAGACGCAAATTGGACCGCGACACCGGCGCAGTGGGAACAGGTAGAATGTTCTAGAACAAATGTAGAATATTCTGGAATTCAGTTCCGTTTTGACTTTTTAATAAGGTTGATTTTTGTTGCTTTGTTTTCTACTATAATGAGGTTCCTTTAGTGATTAGAATACCTATATGTTTAACATGCTATTGTCGATCGTTGAAATTAATTATTTCATTGCCAATGAAATGTAGCTTCTATTTTTCTCTAATGTTTGGCAATTACAATGACAGACATATTTATAATGCAATGCTGGATATAATAACATTAGATGTCCTAAGATACTGGCTACGATAATGTGTCCTACGTAAACTTACCCATTTTTGTAACCCTCTGAATTTATCGCCACCGTGACTCTTATTGAATGAAATATGAAAAAATAAAGGTAAAAGAATGCCACTCTAATATCGAATGTCACTCATAATGAAAACGAGAGCAAAAGAGAAAGATAAAAGAGAATGACGAAACAGATATATTAAAAGCATGCGTGTTACATACGAGGGATGGTGTTAAACAATTCATCAGTAAGCAATTACGAGTTTACGAGGCGGAAATTTTTATACGGAAGTGAAACAGTCACGAAACATGAGAATTAAACGCGTTCTATTCATATTTAATGAATGGTTCGAATTGATATAAACTTTTACTCTATAAAGGCATGATATTGAAAAGATAATTAGGTAATTGAAAGACAATAAAAGGTTAGAAATAATGAGGATAGAATTATTAATACAGAAGCTAAGAATAGCTTATATTTATTATCAAACCATATACTTATTAAAAAAGAGCGTCCTATTGGAGTTTCTTGCAAGATTAAACAAAACTTGGTACATTTCTGCCATCAAGCGTGTAAAATCAAGTTATTTATAACGCAATAATGTATAAAAATTTAAACTGTCGAATTGAGAAACCTCCTCCTTTTTGACGTCGGTTAAAAATTGTGCACAGAAAATATACTTTTACAGATTTTGGTACACTAGCGAAGAGAGAGAAACGGCGGAAAACGCGGAAACACCCGACGCTAAAGCGACTCTCGCGTCGCTTACACGCTATAAAAACGCACACGCCTCTATGGAGACCCTTTAGTTTATACTTATTTACACGCTATGAACGACTACAGTGATGTAAGTAATTTTATTTCAAAGGCCAAAAGTAGTTTCATTTCCTTCCTGTTGACATGACAGTCGGCATCACTTTTATAAATGCCAAATAATGTTTATAGGTATGTATTTAGTTTCTAAGTATTTAATGGTGCCATGGGTTAAAAAGGTTATTATGATTATGCTGTGTAGGTAAAAATATTTATCAATTCAAAATAATTAATCCTCAAGTTCATTTTTAAAAATAATTTCCCTTTTTTTCAGCTGATTATTTTATTTTATACGTCTATTTCGTATGGAAAGTAAAAAAAAAAACATATTTCAAGTTTCATGACGAAAATTCAGTTTCAGAGATTCCACAAATACCCTTCATAGGTCTCGTCTATTAATACCACTCAATAAAAAATAAGAGATTCTCGATTTTTCCCGCATTTCCGTACTAAGTCTTCATAATCCTTAAACCGGCCCCGTACACCATCAATCTTAATTATGCGCAAGCGATATTTTTCTTCGTTTTTCCCGTGTCAATCATTGTGATAGACACCACTGTAGTCTATGCTTTTACTTTTACAAGGGATATCATTAAGCGCGTGTTTTATGCTAAAATCGATTGGAGTCAATAAACCTTCATAGAGAATTAAGTAAATAATCTATTTTTATCTTTATACTTATAAGAGAAGAGTGTTTTATGTAAAACGTGGTCTATTTTCTTATTCACTTGCGTTAGCATCACGGTTGCGGTTGGCCTTAGATTTGAGACGTTGCTAAACTACTTGCAATGTAATACATACATACATACTTATCTGTCACGCTTCTCTCCCACCGTGATAGGTACAGACCATTTCCTCCACTTGCTACGATCCAAGCACACTTTTTCGCTTCATACATGCACGTTGGTTTAAGGTACTCCTGACTTGGACTTTCTTTGATAAAAGTCTGATTTTATTGAGATAAATTTGCTTTGGGCCGTTTATTAGTACATACATACATTATCCGTCACGCCTTACTTCCATTAGTATTACTAATAAATACATTAAGAACGTAAGGTGTTAATCCTAAACTCATTTTATCCGAGATATTTTAAACGTACAATTTCTAATTTCATAATATTATCATCCACACTATATGAGAATTTTTACCATATTACCAAGGTTCTATTATCAAAAAGTCTTCAGAAAAAACTCATTACGAGGCAGGTTTTGTGCAGGAGAAAAATCCAATAGAGCTACGAAATTGAATGGAAATTAAAATGGTGTTTAGAAAAATATTAATCGAAAAAACGACGACAAGAAACTCTAGAATAAAGAATTTGGCAGCTCTATGGATTATTTTATTTTTTAATTATACACGAGTATAATAAAATACGAATGTACATATTTTACTTTGGATTCATTTTATTTTTATACTTTGCAAGACTATGTTGGCTGCCTTTGCAACAAGTTTTTAATGAATGAATGATTGAATGAAACATCATTTCTCACAATCAATGACTGACTCATATCATTCATTCTTCCTAATTTTTATAGCTCGTTAACACGCAGTCTCAATAAAATAGGAGATAAAGATACCGTTAACTTGTCAAGTCTCACTGCTAGACAGGCCTCCCTCCTTGCTCTCATTGTTATTCTTTGCTGAATAAGTCGAGAAAAAGAAAAAAATAAATAGGAAAAAGCCTACCAAAACTGTAATAAGATTTACCGCACTAAAATAGTACGCTGATGTACTTCAATCAATCCCATTTCAATAAGCACTGTGAAACAGAACAACAGAAATAGCTACTTCAAAGACTTGGTCCTAATATCCGCAATCTACCTCTAAATTACCATTCACACCCACACACCGTATTTAAACGTCATGTTACTGAGTGTATGCGCTCTATCGACCGAATGAAGTACTTGATCCGCCCCTGGATTCCTCTTTAGTGTTTGACAGTAGCACACTCGCAATAGATGAATTGGGACCTAAAGGCATGTAGACTTATGGCAATGTTGAGTCTAGTTAATTTTTGTGTCGTTTTTGGTTTGTTACTTCCTTGTGATTGCGTTGTCTAAAATTGTTATTGAATCTGTGAGTGGTCTTTTTAATCATAATTTTCGAACTGCCTTGTGTGCTAATTTCAAACACAAAAAAAGAATAATGTGCTAATTTCCTATCTGCGCCGCCGATTATTTAGAATATATTTGTATTACAACTATTAGCAAACAGAATTGTTTCTAAAGTTAATGTAATCGTCAGACATATAGGTAAGTTTCTGAATCATTCCAAAAATCACATACAATTTTGTACCCACCTGATTTTAACAACACTGATTTCAACCATTCTCGTCACCAACATCCGACCAAACATTCCATTCACTCATTCATTCGTTCACTCCCTAATCCGTTCCTGAACACCTCTCTAGTGTTAGACAGAGGCAGTTAGGGGCATATTTACAATACGGCCGCGGTTTCATTAGCATTTGCAATGCGAATACGATACCCAGACCTACGTATGCCGCACACTGTAATGGGTGGTAATAGCAACTCTAGTTGATTACACTCTTATCGTAGTTAGTTTATAGTTTGATTTCGTTTTGCGTGTAGAAAACTTTGTGAAGGGAATAATTTTTGCTCTTGCGTTTGTGGAATTATATAAAGTTTGTTTGTGTCTGGTGAGGATGATGATGATAGAAATTTCTTTTAGAAATATGCTGTACCTTTTGTATAACTTCTCTTTTTTTTGTCTCTATGCATTATCATCTTACGATAAACTGTTAAATAAATAAATAATAAATGATACATTCGTAGTTTTCTAGTATAGTATTGCTTTTGTTTATCATTTTATTGTATTGCATAACGATTTTAGGCTGCTTAAACAACTTTGGCCTTAGAAATGGATGCGTGGATATTTGTTACTCTTCCACGCAAATCTACTGAACAGATTTAAATTAACCTTCACAATATTATAGCTTGCATATTAGAATAACGTTAAAGCTATATTATGTACACTTTAAACTTATATGTAATATTATAAAAGATATTACCAAAATTTTTCTTTGTAATGACTACAAATGCGTAAGAACCATTCCGCGATGGGTTCAGTCATTAACCTCTTGAATCCCAGCGAATCGATATTGAACCAGACACAATTCATATACTATTGTTTCTGAAATGCTAGAAGTTGGCCAATTAAATAATACCTATCCCCCTTATTACAAAACGAGGTTTGAAGATAGTCCAACGTTAGTTCGTTTCTTTTGACGTTTCGGCTATGGACAAAACGTCAAACTAAACGAACTAACGTCGGACTATCTTCAAACCTCGTTTTGTAATAAGGGGGTATTAGTCTCTAATTAACAAAACATCACGGTCATAAATCAGCATAAACATAAAAAATTCAATTGCAGTTTGGACATTTAACGCAATAAAACTTTTACTGCGAAGTAACTTTAATGATCCATTCTAAGAGTTAAAGACTTCATTATTACAGAAGACACGTTTCAACAGTAAATTCTTTCGAACGAGCACACGTTCGTAGCATAATTTTTCTGTGTTTAGTACTTTACTAATCGCTCAAGAGGAATTACGATCCGTGTGGGGTTTCAAGGACGTTTGAAGAACGTATATTCATGTTTATAAGGTTAATTAAAGCTACAGTTGCTAGTGCATAAATAGAGCGTTTTCAGACAAGCGTTTCTAACGCACGAATATGGTCGTCGCGCCTACACGTGCTTTAAAAAACAAGCGTATGCGCGCGTATAAAACGCTAGTCCAAAAACGCCATTTCTTCTTGCCTAATGTATAGAGAATAGACAGCAAAATACAAATTCTATATTCATTTTTTGTCATTAACGTACTTCAAACTTGTATCAATTAAACGTTTCGCAGTACGAATTTTCAATGCTGCCAACATGGCGGCTTAGGAAGTATTCTATGAAACGCACTCTAACGTGCTTCGATTTATTTCATAAAGTTAAAAACACACTGCATATTTTAATATCTTTTGCTGATAGCTTTCCTTTTTAGTAAGATATTCTCCAAATAAAACAATAATTCATTACGAGTATGTTAAAGATCTCCATCACTGACCTATAAACTATTATGAAAAGACACCCACGCATGTGTTTGCCTATCATTGGACCGGCATCTCCGCTACCTATTCTAAAATTGTACGAATTTATGTAAACTTAAGATGTAGGTACCTACTTACGTTACGCATACGCATCCGGAGTATGAAACACACCGGTACAAACCGGTAAAAACCGGTACAAACAAACATACAGACGTAAGCACGGTGTAGCCACGCGCGTAGTTACGGTGTAACCGATGTGACACCAGGCTACGCGTCACGTTGACGTGTACGTCTACGTTACGCAAGCGGTGACAGTTTCATACATTACAACTCAGAGATACGCATACCCAACGCATACGCATCCGATGTGTTTTGGCCTTAAATCTGTTAGCGGACCAATATTAAACTAAGAGCGTTGTCAAAACTCATTTAAAAGTAGAAGAATCGTATTCATGATTGCCTCTAATCACATATGGCAATAGCATGTTTACTAAAACCCAATACAGGCAAACTACTCGTAGATAGGCGCTCTTTACTACAAATTTACCGGCCTCTATGCAAATGTTTGCGGCACACAAATAGCATTGTTTCCATATTGTTTCGCCACCGAATTGCTCTTTCATTCTTGTTCGTCGTACTTTCTTTTTTTGGTGTTTTACACTTCCCCAAAACGCGGTGGTAGTTTCCAATCGATTTGTTTCGAAGCTGGTGGATTTTAAAGTTTTTTGTGTTTTCGTAAGATTCATTGGCTACAGTATCAGTAGTTTTAGATCTAGGACAATATTTTGAAAAGACCAATCCAAGAATAAGTTTGTGGTAATAAGTTATGTACTGTTATATACTCGTAACTCAAAAAATACTTAGGTAGGTACATATCAGATATGTTCATGTAAATCATAAGTTACTGTCAATATATTCGTAACTCATGAGATACATACATTAGGTACTAACATATAATCTTTACCCTTAGGGTAGGCATAAATCACTCCCCACTTTTCGTCCTCTTTCTTAACCCATTACAACTACATTTATACTATATTATTAATATTGTATAATATACTGACATATCTATAATCAACATTTTAACCCGCATTAGGCTAACAGCCCACTCTCGTATGAGAATAGGCTCGTGCCCCTATAGCGGGGACGTTAAAACAGCTGATTATTATGATGATAACATTATATTTAACGAGTTTTTCAGCAACTAGAGTTAAAGCTTTCAAATACTTGAAATATCGATATTCAAACTCGAATTTCAATTTGAAAATCATCACAGAGACATCAGCTTCAAAGTGTTAGATTAAACACGATACTCTAGAGCCCGTAATAGGTATTAGGTATCCTAAGTGTCGCCCTAAAGCCTATTAGGGTTTATGTTGCGTTTATGTTGATTGGTTTCAAAGGTAGATCGTATCGTATCATTTCATTACGCTAATTGTTCAACGTATCGATTGATTGAACGTTCGTAGAGGGTTTGAATTTAATTAGGATGTTACTCTAGTTGCATAATAATGTAGTGTTTTGTTTTTTGGTGATATTTGAGTTTCCTATAAAGCCAATAAAACTCTGTTATGTCATAATGTTACATGAACCATCTGTTCTCAAGTGGTAAACAAAAAAAGGAATTTAAGATAGCTACTTGTAACGCAATAACTATTGACGTAATAAAATGCCATAAGTAACAATTGGATGTGTTGGTTCTTGATTGTGGAAAGATGAAAGAACGAAGAAAATTCTCAAAAGAAAAATGGGTTATTATTGCTTTAAAGTCTTCTAGGTTAAAACATTTATATTATGGGTAGGTGGAATACAAAGTTAACGTCGTGTTGAATCAAGAAGTCAAATTATTGGCAAAAGAAAAAGATAGATGGTGATTACCCCACCACCGACAAGAACCTGGCTCTGCAATATAATGTGAATGAATAAATAAGGTAAATAAATACCTACAACATTTTAATAAAGAGACTTCTCATCAGCAATTAAAAATGCGTTAATTGCTACGCATTATTTCACGTATTTAGAACCAGGTACCAACTTGAAACTCAAGCAATATCTCCTGACCTAGAGATGGGGTTCCAAATAGACTGTTACTCGTAAAACATCGCCAGCTTGAAACTTAAGCTGTATCTCCTGACCTACAGATGGGGGCTCAATTTCACTGTTACTCGTAAAACACGTATCCTCGAGAAGGAAATTATAGTCATCAGGAAGTGACGTTGTATTCAGTGTACTCCTGCTAACAATATTATACTCATACTTGAGGCGTTTTAACGACTTTGTTTACTCAAGGTTGCTGCGAGATGTAGAGTATAGCGATGTAGACTTCATCTTCTTTATTAATTAAGTCAGTTTTAGATGTATCTTTTCTTTTTAAGGAAGAATTGTGAATGGGGATGTTGACTACATTCGAAAATTCAAAACATAATTAGTCCGTCTTATTGGCTACCTATTAAAAAATATTTGAAACACGTTTCCTACCTGATCAAATACATAAATAAATACAAAGATACAGAGCATCAAAGTTACGAAGTAGGGGGTATTAACGTCACTGCTAGGTAAAAACCGTACTAAGGTGTGAAGTCATGAGCAACTTTAACCTAGTGTATCTGTGTCATTTTTAGTTTAAGAGGAAAAAGAAAAAAATACGTGTCGAATATTTTAAATTAAAAAAATTTTTAGTCATCATGCCCATTGGCAAAGCTTCTTTCATCAAATTTTTAATTAATTAATGTTCTCTTCTTCTATCAATCTAGATTTCCTATTTTCTTCTACCTCTTTAAAACGACTCGATACTGATTTCTTAATGAAAAGGGTTATATCCACGCGTTTACGGGCGTATACGCTCAAACCGGTGGTGTCGTGTCAGTATCAACATGGACTATACGAGCTTAGAAGCGTGTCAGCACTCGTACGAGTAAAAGACGCGCGTACACGCGCTTTTAAAAACGAGCGTAAGTACGCGCATAGGTCTTATGAAAATGAAAATGAAAAGTGTTTTATTCAAAAATAGGCAAAATTCATTACACTTTTTTTAATGTCACTTTCTTGATCTAAAACTACTGCCGGTTCACTACCTGCATAGCCGAGAGAAGAAGACGGCAAGAAACCTTCGGCACAGGGCCCTACGTTATGTGCAATATTTCTATCTTTTTTTTTATCTTATAAAACGCTAGTCTGAAAACGGCCTATCTTCATTATTCTTTTCATAATAGTTCTACAACATCGACTGCGTTGTCTGTTCATTAAGACATCCAGCATCTCGCTTCCTCCCTCACCTAGCCAGCAATCTAAACTGAAACAGCTATATCTTGTGAAACGTAACACTGAACTTTGGGAGCATAATTATGCCTCTCTTAGCTTATCCAGCGCTTGTTACGCCTGCGAATTATCCATTATGACACGTCGTTTGTATGCAAATTGTAATGAATATGAATATGTTACTCTGTGTTACTTTTGTGTGTGGAATTTTGACAGGTTTGTTACGCAAGGTTGGTTTGTTGAGGCCGGCTGTTAAGTAGTTAAGCTGTTAAACATTTCGTCCCGGTGTCTATAATGAATAGAATAGAATAGAAAATATTTTATTCAGTACCAATCAAAACAGATTATTTAGTACATTAAAAGACTTAACACTAGATGGTCTCGATTGATACTGAAAGGGCCATCCAGCTCAGTATACTGCTGCGACTCCAGGCCACAGCAACTGATTTTCAGCTGGAACCCTAGCAAACTAAAAATAATAAAAATAAAAGGCAAATTGACGCAACGCGATATTAACCTATGTTCCTATTCCAGTCAGATGTGCCTTTCCATGGTGGATCTACCTATCGATTTTTATTATTATTAACTTATTATGGAGGTAAGTAAAGAAAAGAAAGAATAATAATAATGCGTCTAAAAAGAGATACAGGTAGGGTTAAAATAAGTAGATACCGTGATAAAGTATTAGTAAGTATACTGTAGGAGGCTGCCCGCGACATTGTAAGCATTTATTGTCATATCTTGGCAAATTTACGTAATATCTTAAAATAATATAGCCTATGTGTTATTCTGATGTGCAAGCTTCAATATTGTAAAGTTTTATTAAAATCTGTTCACTTAAAAGAGTAACCAACATCCATCCATCCATCGGCACAAACATTAGCATTATAATTTGTAGGATTAGTATTAAATTTTAGTAAGGGATCTAGTAGCTACTTCTGTAGTATTGTCCTTTCTTTTTTTTATGATCACACTAGTTGTTCACAGTTTAGAAAAATATTTAAAAATGAAAATGAAAAATGATAAGTGTTTTATTCAAAAATAGGCAAAATTCATTACACTTTTTTGATGTCACTTTTTTTTATCTAAAACTACTGCCGGTTCACTACCTGTAAGTATAGCCGAGATAGTATAGAAGATATTGCTTAAGATCTTATTGTAATTGTAAACTGTTGTGTTCATCTAAACAATATATACCTAGGTCTTAGTCCCCCTCAACTACCTAAAACCTGTTTAAAGCACATAACAACAATTGGTCGTGCAAGAAGTACGTACAAAGCAAGTAATTTTGAGCAATTTCGTAACCCTTAGACAGCTGTTGACTGCAAAGCGAGGGGCAATCCTTACATGAGCTAATCGTTTTGGAAGTACCCTTTTACAAACTTGAAATTTCACCGCCTTTTTCGTGTAAGTTGTTAAAACGTAAACAATGTATAAGTACCTAGGTACTGGAGTTTCAAAAAGTACTATAACCTTATAGTTGTGTATAGGGGTTTGGACAGATATGCCTACTCGTAAAATGTACCTTACTAAAATATTTTGTTAAATGTGCTTCGATATATCATGCTTTCCATTGACACGTTTGGAATTTTACTTTACCAAGTAGAAAAGTAGGAATATGCCTATAACAAAATAGAAAATATATGCCTCTCTCCCATGGGGGTAGGCAGAGACTACTTCGTCTTGCTACCAACCAAATAGACTTCTTTTGCTGCATTCATATTCATCAGTCGCATCATACATGCATGTCGGTTTAAGGTGCTCTTGACTTGGCCTTCCTTAACAAGTTTATCGCAATTTTTCATTAAAATCGTACACTTCTACTTTTTGACCCACGTATTTTTTTTATCTAAAACAACTACCGTTTTACTACCAGCAAAGCCGAAAGGAATAAACACAAGAATCCTGATAGCAGGCACATTATTATAATATATCTTTACATGTATTTAAAATATCACAGAATAAAATGTAACATATGAAATGCAAGTAATATACAGTAACCAAACTAGCACTGAAGCACTGTACAACGCGATACGGTAAGCGCTCTCGACCGGCGCGGCTGAGTACCCGCTAATGAGATAATTGCACGTTTTTCGCACACCACTGCACACTGCGACACTCAAATAAAATTTATAGTCAGTGACTTACTTTGGATGGTTAAAAAGCTGGATTGTCGAGGGTTTTGTGGTAGTTATGTTATTTGGGGTCGATAATTTGGACCAAAAAGTTAATATCGTCTTAAGACACGTATCAACACGACGACGTACGAGTATCAAGAAGTTAGCAGAAGCTGAAGTTAGCAGTTAGCAGAAGTAAGGCAAAGAAGTGCTTAAATACCTATATGAATCATCATGTCGTCCACACCTAGTCCGACGACGGCGACTACAGAAAGGTTTACATTTACGATTGTTGAAGTGGATGGTGGGCTCTGATGTGGCTTGCAAAGCCGAACTTGGTCTTAAGCACAGGGGGTACAATACAGCTGACCAGAGGTGTTATATGTATAGGAGTAGGAGGGGGTCGGCTTGGTTTTCCGTACTCGGCGTTTAGCATCAAATGAATGAACTAGGGCTTGTATAACACTTTCCAATTTATTTTATTTTATTCAAAGGTATAAATAGTTTAAACGCACTACTATATCTAATAACGCTTTATTCCATTTGCAAGTTTGCAACACAACATAGTTATGTTCACTTTCTAAAATGTACCTATACTAATACTTTTGCACAACATCAATACTCCCCCTTCTCCCAGAAAAAAACAACAAAAATCTCACCAAAACAAAATACGATTACAACTAAAGTTAATTACCTTACCTGCCGTTTTGGATGAAAAGCCTCAATTAGCTAAACTTGATCTCGATCCCTTACTAATTTGTTTAACAGACTTCGTAAACGCCGAAAAAGCTTATTAAGCAGCCGACGAGCAAAGTTTTTGTGAGAATACGGTCATTTCTGGGGTTCCTTCTTCGGTGGTTTGGGTCAGTACTCGCTGCTGGTGCGATGATGTAAAAAATATGTACAAATCATGCCGCAACCCTTTCGTGGTACACTGATTTCTAATGACATAGTCAGTACGCCTACATACACTACAAACTCACTCATAAACATAAAACTTGTGACTTGCAATAAACAAATTCTAATTCTAAAATACACACTCACTCATACACTTAACCTCACACTCTTTAATACTCTATTCAATTCGAAAAAGCATTTTTTCTGTACCTACACGTATGCTACGCACACACAAAGATACACATACACAAAAATACATTTAGGTACACGTACAGAATACTTTCTACAAAGCAGATGTTTTCAAGATCTCCTTAGATTAAGGTTTAAGGATATGGAATAAGACAAGCACTAGCATAAGCTAATTTTATTCTCAAAACAAAATGTCATGATAATTCAATTCTAGAAACGCAGAAACATTCCTAACATTAGAATACTCAAAATAGTGCACTTACGAAGACTGCAGCCAAGTATTTTTGAATTTCCGTTTATTTCTGCCGGGTGTAAGTACCTAATTTGAATATTTATTAGTAGGTATGCGTGCATGTAACAGTGAGGTATCGAAGTAAATCTTGTAGTTTAAAAAATATTTGAATGAATAAAATATTTGTTAATAGGATTGCGAGATTTAATTAAAGAATTTGCAAGGAATCCTCTGCAGTTCTCTATGCTATATGACAAAAACTAAATTATACCAAACGATTGGCTTATTGTGTTAACACAGATCGCCAAGTAGCAGATTAAACAGGAAAAAAAATAGGATACTAGAGAAGGAAAGTATTAACGTATTATTGTCCCAACTCTGATATGTTATATCTTTTGAAATGAAAATATATACACCTTCATTAAAAAACTTCTTTGCAAAATCCTAAATATTACCTAAACAGACAGGACTATTACTCGACATTCAATTGAGTTAGTCTTAACCGTTTAAGGAAACCGGTTATAATATTAAACATCCGGTATCTGGTTGGAACCGGGTGTAACCGGGTGAGGTTGGTTGCGCCTGGTTGCGTCTGGTTGCTGTCACTTTGCAATTCAATTCACACCTGGATTGGTTTGGCTATGTTTCGTGGTTAAGCTTTGAATATTTCTGTTATTATTTTGGTTAAGATGTTTTAAGTTAAATTGGGCTTTGAAAAGGTCAATAAATGTTCGTATTTTTGGTTGTTACTAATTACCTAGTTACTGTATATTTCATAATAACATACTTACATAAACAGAAATAATTGATTGGTACCTGATTAAAATTAGAACTTTAAACATTGTAAAAAGTATTGATTCGAAGTGTTTTTGGTAAGTAATTTAATATGCTTTACCACGTTCATTTGTTATATATATTTTCAAGCAAAACTTTATAGCTATTGTGAAAAATTAATTTAATTTAGAAATTCACAAAACCTTCACAAATCCTTCCAAACAGTCATGATTAAAACAATCTTAAAGTTTTCGGTATGTTTATGCTATACCCAAATTAAAGAAAAAAATGTCAGAACCTCATTTCTATATTTGTTTCTCTCACATGAAAAGACACGTCTAAAATAAACCAAAGAACCCATCAAATTGACATGTTCACATACTAGGAAAGCTTCTGCTCAAAACTTCCAATATATTTGGCAACGGTACGCGGTATTCCCAGGGTATCATGATTTCATAATAATATTTTGACATAATGAACGGAGCGCCAGTATAGCAAACGAAGACTGGGGCGTAATTAATTGAATCTCCTGTAATTTTGGAATTTCGGTACACTGTGGTGTTGGATTTATTATGAGGAGGAGTATCTTTTTGTAATCTTACTAATACTTGAACATTATAAATGTCAATGCGCTTTGCGAATCTAGCACTAGCTTAAAAAAAAGTATAAGTATTATAAGAAGTAATGTAACGGTTTCAAGAGCATTTTTTGTGCCTATGAAATAAATATATTTTTGACTTTGACTTTGAATGTTTGTGCCGATGTATGGATGAGAGGATGTTTGTAACTCTTTCACACAAAAACTAATGAACAGATTTTAAATAATAATAATGAAACTTACAATATTGTAGTATGCACATCATAATACACAGGCTATAATGAGTGTGAAAGTTTTTTAATCACCCACGAATCCATGTATCCATTGATTGTCATAGACATTGATTCAATATTTATAATATTAGTAGGAACTATTTACGTATGTATAACAAAATGAAAGTTAATGATATGATAAAACCATTATTGACTGATAATAAAATATTTTTATTTCAAAATTTATTATTCAAATTAAATCAGATCAGATTTCTCATTTCATCGCAATATAAGCGATAACAAAACATCAAAACGGCGAAATTTAGTATCAAACAATTATCAATTTTAACGTTTTATAATAAAGCTTTATTTGACTTTTGTTTGTGGAGTGATAGTGTCGCGGTTTTGATTTAATTATTAACAGTAAAACAGAGAATTGGTTTCAAAGGTACGATTCAATAAATAACGACAAAGGAATAGACAAAAGCAGCAAAGCTTTTGTATCTAAACCGGACGCGAATGTCGACGTAAATGTCTTTGGTAAGGGATGGATTTTGAAGGGGCGATGAATTTAGTTTTGCGCCCTGTGAAAGTATTATCTGGAAAAAAATAAATTAAGTAACACATACGTTAAGAAGTTTGCAATCTTAAACTGTTGAGATGTGGCGATTTTTGAAGCAAAAATAACCTTATCCAAAAACTTGTTTGAGTATAAAATCTTTACAGAAAAATGTGTATTTATAAACTTATGTTGAATGTAAAATATAGTATCTTATAATCCAATCCATATTTTTCTAAATAAATAATACTTTCTCCGTGAAATTAAATAACAAATATCTTCAAAATAATTGGCAAACTTAAAAATATCCGGGGCGCAAAATGTTAACCTAAATCCGTTCTCTTTCTTGTCATTTGATGGCACCTCAAACCCTGTCACATTATCAGGACTCTATCTGATTGATTGACGCAAGGCTCGGCTAGAAAACGAAGAAAAATATGGCTTCCAAGCCTTTATTAAGATTGATGGAAGCAGCCGAGTGATTCTACCGTTTTTTTATATTCTACAAATATCTGCCTGTCATTTCTAATTTGAATTTATGATTCTTTTGTAGGTAAAAACGTTTTGTGTAATTCTTCGCGGTTTGTCGCCTGATTTGACTGGACTATTCCTACTGAGATTGATTTGTTAAGTCACTGTTGTGTTTTGATTAATTTGCAATCTTTTTTTTTCAATTACTTAATTATTATTCAGTCAAACATTGTTAAATGAAACCGTCAAAATTAAGAACAATATTCTTTTTAAAAATGATCAAAAAATGGTATTTGCATCGTAATAATTTGAGAGATGTGCTCCCTACCCCGACGGGAAAGAAGCGTGACATAATATGCAGGTATGTATGTATGTATGTTTACGGCTATCTTCTACCTATGTAACAAATCAGACTTTAGCCACACTTTAGCCTACAAAGCAATACCTAACCTTCTTTAAAACTCCCTCTTACCTACATCACTTCCAACAAAACCAATGAAACAATAACCCAATTTAAGATCACTCAGTAACCTTCCACAAAGTGCGTACACGACCTAATTGCGTGCACTCAATAGTTTGTCTCTTTGTGCCTGTGAGAGCTTCGCCGTGCCCTATCAGCTATCGATCGACGTGCGTAGCTTCTTGACTTTGTAGGTTGTGAGGGAGAGAAGGGCTTCAACGCAAGTGTTTGAACCTGCGTTTGCTGCATATTCCATTGCCTAGTAGCTCTGGTGTTTTATATTAAACTTCGAATCGAAGGAAGCTAATACGTTAATAAGCTAATAATCCATATCCATACTAATATTATAAATGCGAAAGTAACTGTCTGTCTGTCTCGCTTTCACGCTAAAACGGCTGAACCGATTAAAACGAAATTTGGCACACAGATAGGCTATAGCCTGAGAAAGGACATAGGCTACTTTTGATTTCAATAGCGCAGGTTAAGCAAACGCGACGCGAGCGCCGCGCAAGATAATAATAATATGTAGTATGTACTGGCGCATGGCGCCACGGGCGACGCGCCGCGCGATGGGGCGGGACAAGACTCAGTATTCCACGCGGACGAAGTCGCGGGTACAGCTAGTTAACAATAATAATAATATAAGCTAACACTATATTTCCACCAGCGCGCTTTCGTTTTCGTTTTCATGTTCAGCTTGCGATTCAATTCTCAGTTCGAGACATTTAGAGACGTGCGTTATTTTAGGCGCTATAGTTTTTCGGGCATGTTCCAAAGAAAACGCAAGGTGAACGTGCAAGCGCGCTTGTGGAGACATATCTATAGTCCATCATTGTTTAAAAGTTGTTAGGTACTCGATTTGTAAGTGAGGAAAGCATTCTACGTTAAAAACAACTATTGATGTAGATTTGTTGCTGCGATATTCAGCTTTGCTAAGTTTGATACTTCACTACGACCAACTATTGTAGAACTCTTGTCGCCATGTCCAAATGTATGTCTCTCTTTGATTAACGAGGGTCTTACTTTTTGGACATGTAATTTTGGTAATTTGGCCTAGGTTTTAATTGAGTTGTTATACCTATTGTACCAAGAATATGACTTATTTATTTGAAATACCTGGTTTTTGTTATGGTTTTTTGTATCTTGAAGAGAATCAGTTTAATATATTGTACTAGAAAAATATTGACTCCAATTCAAAAGAAGTCATTTTCGGACTTTTCCTCAGCAACACCAAAGTGGCAAAGTTAGCTGCGTAGTCATTTGTTTTTGATCACGACAACATGTTATAAGAGGCCCTAATTAATGTGGAGAGTTTTTAGAATTTGGGTCAAGACGAGACTGATGGCATCGAACTGATAAAAACTCGATGAAATTGGAAAAAAATGTCTTATGTCACTTATTTTTATGTTTTAGAGTGATTTATGTTCAAAAGAACTGACAAGTTCTTACTTGCTACGTACCTACATAATAATTATACAGGCTCATATACAAATATAAGCCTGTCAGTATATATTATAATCTGTTTTAGATAAGCTTTTTCCCTTAATAATGGGCATGATGACTAAAAAGTCCATCACATAGATTATTTTAAAATATTCGACACGTATTTTTTCTTTTAAACTAAAAATGACAAAGATACACTGGGTTAAAGTCCTCGTGACGTCACGCCTCAGTAAGATTTTTACCTAGGAGTGACGTCAATGGGGGTAACTTTGATGCTTTGTATTTATTTATGTATTTGATCAGGTAAAAAATGTTTTTCAAATATTTTTTAATAGCCTAAAAGACGGAATAATTATTATTTGAATTTTTGAATGTAGTCATCATCCCCATTGCATATTCAATAATTTCTCGTAACTTTGGTCAACCTTAATGTTGTATTTTTATGATGTACATTGATATCCCATTGCTACAAAAGAGGTTTTTTCCTAGACGTACATAATACTAAATTGTGAAATGAAAAAAATAATAACGTAGGGCCCTGTCCCGAAGGTTTCTTGCCGTTTTCTTCCTCTCGGCTATATAGAACCGGCAGTAGTTTTAGATCAAAAAAGTGACATCAAAAAAGTGTAATGAATTTTGCCTATTTTTGAATAAAACACTTTTCATTTTTGTACTCTTTTGATCGCTCTCAAACATAATATCCATTAGTACCTAATTCAAAAACTATAAAAGCAAAACCGTTCATTTATAAATAGCAATATAATTCTTAGAAGGTGCACGTAATTCTGATATTAATGTATGTAATATATTGTGTTTACTGCGTCATTACCGTATCAGGGCCTCGATGGCTGGTAATGAGTTCCAACGCTCAGGGAGGGTAATTACTTATCAAACTCAATTTGCAACTCGACGGTTTTGTTAGAATTGTGGCAGTGGCATTTATTTATTTATTTAGATCTAAAGGCATTATTTATTTAGAACTAAAAAACATATGCGTCACGCCTCACTCCCATTGGGGTAGGCAGAGACCACTTCCTTCCACTTGCTACGATCCAAACACAACTCTTTCGCTTCATTCACACTCATCAGTCGCCTCATACATGCCCGTCGGTTTAGGGTACTCTTGATTTGGCCTTTCTTGAGTAAGTCCCCGATTTCGAACGCATTTATTCGACATATCTTGTAAAATGATATCGTAAAATTATTATAGGCTATGTGTTATTGCGTTGTGATGAGGTAGCTACAATATTGCCAAGTTTCATCAAAATCTGTTTAGTAGTTTTTTCGTGAAAGAGTAACAATGAACGCCATTAAAACGACACGATGATTTTAAGATGACACGCGTCGTCATAAAATAAAATTATTAAATATTGGATGTTTGTAACTTTTTCACTTGAAACGCGACATCGAACTTTTAATTGCCTTGTTAGATAAAACCTCTATTGATATAATAGAATGTTTGTGGAGGATGCGGTAAAACCTGAGGGTAAAACAATGAGGAAGGAATATAAGGAGTGGCCCCATTTTTTTTTCCATATACAAATGAGTTTATGACAGCGTGCCAAGTTTGCGCCAAGTTTTCTCATAGTGTTCTTGATAGATGACCTGTCAAACAATAAGTAATACCATACAAAAAGCAGCCATTTTGCGCCAGACCAGGCACGCAGATCCAGACAGTGTGGCTCCTTATATATTCTATACTCAAAGCGGTAAAAGCGGTTAGTGTCATGTCAATGTCTGTCAACAAGACGTTGTCTCGTGTGAATTTAAACATTGATGTAAACAACATAATTATTTATTTACGAGGAGGCAATCACAACAACTGAACCGACATCGATTCAATAAACAAGATTTAAATCCACTGGACATTGGCGAAATCAAAGAAGGACCGCCATATTACCAAGAATTGATTGATTTATTTACGAAATCCTGAACCTTTGTCCTGAACGAAGAGATTGAAGTTAATCTTTTATTCCATATATTGGAATTAAAAACAGTTAAATGGCGAAAAGTTTGCTTATGCAGTTTAGACGTCGAATGAAATACAAAACGATGACTCGGAGAGCGTGCCTATGTACAATTTACTCATTGCGAATGGTTATATGCTTTGTTACACGTTTTATGATAATATTACCGAGTTATTTTATAATAAAATGGGCAAAGAAATACGATACTGAAATCTGGAGATCACTATTCTATATCAGTATATTAGTAATAATAATTATTCTGATATTTGTATTATTTTTCATCATTTTTTTCGCCAACGACATTGATTTCACGAAATTATTTTCTGATGAATTTAGTTACGAAGATGAAAAAAGTGCTGCCGAATTCTATGAAAATGACAATAATTTCGATGATGATTACGAATTTGATGTTTGAAATGCACATCGTGATATTTATTATGAATGAAGACTGTTTTATTGGGATAATTAGTTGAAGTTATTAATAGAAGTTAGTTGAAGATAGTATTGAAGTGCATTCTAATGGTGATATTACTCCTTTGAATTGAGATACGCGGTGGTAGCCCAGTTGGTAGAACGCTTGCCTCGGATTCTGTGGGCGTGAATTTGAATCCTGGCGGGGGCATGTACCTCTGAGTTTATTTCTCGGATTCTCGATTTCTCGTACGGATCAATTTATTTGATTACCACTTGCTAACGGTGAAGGAAAACATCGTGAGGAAACCTGCATACACCAGAGAAGAAATAGGTGTATGTGAAATCCGCCAACCCGCACTTGGCCAGCGTGGTGGATTATGGCCTAATCACTCTCTGTATGAGAGTAGGTTCGTGCCCCTCGGTGGGGACATATATGGGCTGATAAAGAAGAATTGAGATTACAATGATATTAAAAGATAAGACTATTCAATTATGGGTGTGATCAAAGTCATTTATACAAAACAATACAGGGTGTAACAGAAAGGGTATATAAAGCCGAAACACAGCGATAGTCCTCATGAAACTGAACAACTTTCCCCAAGGAACATGGGTCGTAACTCGAAAAAAAAATTTCGCCTCCCCATACAAAATGCCCGATCAGCTGATCGAGTAAGTATGGGCGATCCAAAAATTTTTTTCGAGTTACGACCCATGTTCCTTGGGGAAAGTTGTTCAGTTTCATGAGGACTATCGCTGTGTTTCGGCTTTATATACCCTTTCTGTTACACCCTGTATACATAAAAATATATACGGTCAAATTGAGAAACCTCCTACTTTTTTTGAACTCGGTTAAAAATACAAAAAATCAAGTCACTTTTAAACCACCTAGGACCTTTCCTGGGACTGATGACTGATGATTGGAGTGGGCAAACTGTGAGTGTGATTAGTGTTTATCAATGGTGTTTATATTTAATTGTATCAACCTTGTCATGTGGTATAAAACCTCTTTAGATACAATAGCATGTTCGTTTGAGGATGCGTTATCAGTGGTAAGTCACGTCATGTCAATATCTGTAAACGTCTGTCAACGTTCCCCGTGAAATCATTTGTAAACAAAATCTTGAATGAAAAAATTAACTTAAAATTTTCACTATTTCGTATTTTTTACGTATATTATTACCGCTACAAATGAGTGTAAATTTCAGAACTATAACTTAATTCGATTAAGAAATTATTTTTTAAATGTTTTACCCGATAGTTTTAATTATTCCATTTAAATGATAAATCGGAAATAAAAACAGTAAAATGAAAAAAGGATTGTTAATCAAACAGAAGAGAATACAAAGACGTCGCCGATGTAAATATAAAATTATGGCTCGGAAAGCGTTTCTATTCTTAACTTACCCGTTACGAATGGTAATGGATATGTTGATAGTATTACCAAGTAATTGTATGATAAATTGGGTAAAGAAATACAATTATGCAAACATATTAATGTTCTTTATCAATGTGATGATAGCTATAATTATTCTTGTGCTATTTTACGTTTATTACTATGATTTGTCGGAATTTGATAAAGGTGTGGATTTCTATTTATATGATGATGATGATCCTTTCGACGTTGATGATAAGGCTGCAAATTTTGAAGACGTTTTGTGGTAACCATGTGATGACGGATAGAAGTACATTGTATATTGATATCATTCTTTTTAAATAAGATTATCATGGTATTAAAATTGAAGACAATTTAATTTATCGGTTGTTATTTGTGTATGTAGTACAACTTAACTAACTTCTAAGTAATTAAACATATTATAATATTTTTTTCTAAAATGTACAACATTAAAATCTTTAAAATAAAACCACTGATTCCATAATAAGGGTTTATTTTGCGCAAAAATTAACCCTACTCATCTAGGGCGCGGCTATTTAAAATTATAATTTTAATAACTCTCTTTTATGAAAATTATGAATATTAATTACTTTCGGGCTACGGCAGTGCTACGAAATGGCTACGCAATGCTACGCCGGCGCTACGCCAGAGTCGTTATATCACAGAGTAAACAAAAGCAGATGCCCCAATTGTCTAAGTGGTGAAGCGGAATTACTTAGTGTTGTCGTGAGGTGTTTACATTCTACGATTGAGGTAACTGTTGTGAAGTTTAATTATTTAATTTAGGTACAATTTTAAGGAAAAATTCTGCTTCTTTGGTGTAGTGACAGAAAAAAAGAGAAGTTATACAAAAGGTACAGCATATTTCTAAAAGAAATTTCTTCCTGCAGACTCCACAGAGAGAGAAGTGATAGAATGAAGGCAAGATAGTCACTTGACCTACAATAAACAATCATTATATAAGTATAAACCTACACATAAATATTCGATAAATACACATACATAAATAATATAATTTATATAAATATATATTGTATTCTCTATGATAAGGAAAGATAGTGCTTTTTAACTTATTAAACTCTTACTTACTCTTACTTTAGTGCCTATATTTTAATACAAAGACAACTAGCTTTTCAGACACCACTATGATGCTTATGCCCATAAGCATTAGCTTAAACACGCTATAATAAATAAATACCTCAAATACACCTCTAAAACCTCCAAACTAAAAACCATTACCCTAGTTCAGAGCGTTCAAAGTACAATGACAAGCCTCGATTCAGTCCTTACATTGTAAAAGGCCGTACGGTAATGAAGATAGATGTTGGGAGGTGATCTTTCGCCCCGCACTCCTTTACACCCCGCCGTCCTACAGGCTGAAACAGTGGTACTCAAACTTTTATCAGTTTTACTAGCTGTCCCGGCGAACTTTGTCCCGCCTTAGAATGAACTTTATTGTGTAAGAATAAAGTTCAAATTGACTCTAAATTTTAGTAAGAAAACATTTGTATGGGAAAAAGAGAAGGTCTGTTTTAGGACTTTCCCGGCAATTATTCGAATTTTTCTCACCGTTTAGACCTACCCTGGACTACGACAAACATTTTAAAACCAAAATCAGCTCAATCGGCCCAGCCGTTCTCGAGTTTTAATCAGACTAACGAACAACAATTCATTTTTATTTATATAGAAGATAGATAGATAAGCTACATGTATAGCGATTACTATTTTTTATATTCTACAGGTGTTCATTTAGTTTAAATATTAATAGACATGATTATATACACATTTACTGGCTACATAAAGTTTTTGCAATATCTCTGAAGTAATAAAGCCTATGAGTTATTCCGATATGCAAGCCTAAACCCTGTCTGTGACTACATACCCATTTATTGTCTTAACTTAGAATATTTGTGCAATATATTAAAGAAATATAGCCTATTTATTACTCTGATGTGCAAGCTACATTAATGTAAAGTTTCATTCAAATTGGTTTAGTGATTTTTGCGGGAAATAATTACATTCTCACAACATCCATCGGCACAAACATTGACATTTATAATATTTATTTGTCAAAGGCCAAGAATACCTTCTATGGGTATAAGGCGAAGGAAGTGTGTTTGGATTATAGCAATTGGAGAGAAGTGGTCTCTGCCTATCCCGATGGGAAAGAAGCGTGACGGATATTTACGTATGTATAATAAAAAGTAGGATTTATCAAATATGCTAGTAGTTTGGGGGTAGAACAGCTTTTAAATATCATCATGTCAGCTTATGGACGTCCACTGCTGGACAAAAGCCTCCCCCAAGGATCTTCACAACGACCGGTGTTGCGCTGCCCACATCCAACGGTTTCCAGCGACTTTAACCAAGTCGTCAGTCCACCTTGTTGGAGGCCTTCCCACACTGCGTCGTCCGGTGCGTGGTCACTACTCGAGAACCTTTCTGCCCCATCGTCAATCGGTTTTACGAACAATGAGGCCCGCCCACTGCCACTTAAGTGTACCTTTTAAATATAATTTTAAATATAATAAGCTTTTAAATATAGTTTAATTTATTTAAAGTGTGAAATAAGGAGTTCAGCGTTGTTAAAAGTAACAGTTTGAGTATCTCTGTTGTAAACCCGTCGCTAATATTCCCATATTTTACTCTTAAACAATCGCCACGGCGTTTGATTGATTGCCTGATAGCTTGATAGGGTGATTTGGATTAATTACGAGGTTTAGTTTTATGGGTGGGCAGATAGGCGGATTTGGTGCGATGGTTTTAGTACCTGTGTGGTAGTCTATCTTCTTGGAGACAGAAATAATTGCTAGTTTTGACCTAAAGGTGCGTACAGACCATGTAACATAACATGTTATAGAACATGTTTTACATAATGTGGACACTGAATGTTATAAAACAATGTTATTGATATGTACAACAATGTTATATAACTTTGATCGCGTCGAGGTGCGTACAGACCATGTAACATGTTATTTAACTTGTGTTTTGTAACACGTCCACACTTGTTATTCAACATTGAAACAAAAATATAACAATGTTATATAACATTAACATTTGTTATATAACATTGTTATATTGCATTGTTATTCTAATATGTACAGTATTATTTTATGTTGTAATGTTAACTAACAAGGTTATATAGTGTGGACGTGTTATATAACACAAGTTAAATAACATGTTACATGGTCTGTACGCACCTTTATAAAAAATTCGTGCGTTTAGAATGCTATGCAATCCGTTAACGAAACAAAGTTGGCTGATAGCCGCATATCTTTATATTTTTAAGTAGGTTTCTGATTTATTTAGGAATGGTTTATGTTTAATATTTTAAGGCTAATAATAAAAAATACACTTTTAATAAAGAAAGAAATACAGAACCCTAAGAGCATGACAGAACAAAAATACGGTTTTTTTATTCGAGTGATTTAATACTAACATTCTGCTTATCTCAAGGTTTCAAGCAACCCTAAAAATTAACAATAGCTAGAAATCAACATGAAATTTACACGGGAACTGTACCAGGCCTGCATGAGTAATTAATTATCGATGCGTCTTCTCGCCTATGTTAGAAACCACTTGCCTCCCAATATATCAATTCTTAAACCTCTAAAGCTAGCCCCTGAAATACCCTGTGACGTAAGCAGATCCGTGGCACACAACCAATCATTTTATCCCAGGGCTTTGAAGTTTGACGACCGTCCAATTTATTGGGCCAATGCGTGGTTGAGCGTGGCTTCGGGTTGGCCAGGTTGGTTTCGGATATTTTGAAATTATATGCTAAGACCTAATTATGCATCCCAGAGTTAACTCAATAAACCCGGAGTTAGCTGCTAGCACAGGGTTAAATCAAGATAAATCAATACAATTTTTTATTTAACCCTGTGTTAGCAGTTAACTCCGGGTTTTTTTGGCTGCGCAAGTGGGCCTAAGAGACACAAGCCAACTATGGACTATTGAAGTGTCTGGATAAGCATGGATTGAAATTAATGGGAGACTCCTTTTTGTTTCTCAACTTCATCAATCACCATCAATGAATTAAGAACTACACTTTTGTCGGTAGAGCTTCCTGGATTCCGTTCTGCCCTCTATTTTCCTCTTGACTTATGACTCTTGACTTCACAATTATGTTTCTAAAAAAAATTTCTAGTCGTAAAGGTTTATGTAGGGGTACGCTAATATACCTATGATGACTTCCATTAAACCATTGATAGACTTGCATTAAGCCGTTGGATGTGGGCAGCGCAAGACCGGTCATTGTGGAGGTCCTTGGCTTTTGTCCAGCAGAGGACGTCCATAAGCTGACCATGATGATGATGATGTGACTTCCATTAGGCTGTATTAAGAACTTGTGAACTGTGCCACAGTTAGCGAATCTGTCATAAAGTTCTTCCCACCATCTTTGTTTTTGTCTGCATACTATCGCAATGCCTGTGAAATAAAGTTTCCTTTTCCTAGAA
This sequence comes from Anarsia innoxiella, assembly GCA_947563765.1. Lineage (NCBI taxonomy): Eukaryota > Metazoa > Arthropoda > Insecta > Lepidoptera > Gelechiidae > Anarsia > Anarsia innoxiella. The sequence goes on from OX387392.1 coordinate 807,612, forward strand.
ATATCCAAAAATAGTTTATCAATTTCAGCCTCAAACGCAGCAAAATTAAAAAACAAAACACGCCCTCAATTTAAAGTCTCCGAGAAATCAATTATAAATAATATCGGGTAGACCGAAGCCACGCACATTGATTTGCACTGCTCGTGATGAATTTTAACGCAGGATTTAATGACGCGACCATCATTCAGTTTGCAAATAAATATTTTGAGGGTGCATTTTGATTATGTCGCGTTTTATGGCAGCGGAAAATACGATAATGTCTCTAAACTGAATTTATTTCAAAGTATGTTTATTGAATACTGTACTTACTTAATGCTTTGAAATGGCAAGCTTGTTTTTATGGCGTTGCGAAATTTTTTTGAAAAGATTTGTGCAAGATATTTTATTGTAAGATAAGAGTTCTTGTGTTTTTATTTTGATAACCAACATACCTGTATGAGGAATCAGATGAACAGACATTATATTCCCGTTTTCAAAATCCGAATAGATAATTCTCTAGTCATTATGCCAGTGATGTCACAGCGAGTGCGGCGGTAATTAAAATGATCGACATGTCATATCTGCGGTTTCTACATGACATTCACATGTAGGGCTGGCGGAAATGTAACGTGCACCCTGTTTCTGGAAAGATGTTTAAAATTAATGCTCTAGTTAAAGTAAAGCTGATTTATTATTTATAATAAAAAAGACTGTACGACTTCTTGTGATTTGAAGTGATTGGCTTGGATTATTTCTATGCATTTTACAAGTAAATATAAGGCATCTTCGTTAGGCAGGATGAGTCTGCCGATGACAATTATTTTTATATTTTAATAATTATACTCGTGGTAACATTCAAAGTTTTCATTTGCATATCCGTCACAGTCACACCTCTCTTCCAAATAATTCCAAATAAGCAGACACGACTTTTTTCCACTTCCTACGGACCAAAGATCTTCTTTCCTCCTTCATGTCAACCAAATTCATCACTCTTTCTCTACATAATATTTCCTTATTTATTAGTGAAAAATATAAAAGTGACAACAATTGATGCTAGTTTAAATAAAATAAACTCTTATGATATGACCATTTTAGGCCAATAAACGTTTAAACCCAACACAAAATAGCATTATTTACTCTAAAATAACATTTTGTGTAATATTTCAAAGTGTTTTGCTTTAACAACACGGAAACTAGTTCTAATAGAAGCTAGAAAGCACCAACCCTATACAAACAAGCCATTTGTTAATTGGAAACGGACAAAGACTGGGTTAGTTCGCGAACTAATATTTAGTGAAATGACACGGAATACGTTCATTTTCTAAGTAATAGATTAACACGTTGCTAGCGTATTTTTTTATGCAAAATCCGTGACTAACTTGCAGTTATTCTATTATTTTAATTGTTTAACCACCTATAGATAAAATTTAACTGCCAGATAAACTTATGTCTATTTCATAAAAAAAATATGTTTTAGTAGATAGTGAAAATGGCCCATGGCAATGTTTATGCTGATGGATGTGGGGAGGTTTTTGCAAAAAAAAAAGCACTAATTTGGTAAAATTTTATGCTTTAATAGGTTAACATATCGAAACCACACAAAGCTTTAAACATATGAAGGGCCTATTTCACTATGTATAGATAAAATTTACCTGACAGATATTTTATACCTGACTCTGTCTAAAATGTCATGTTTATGAAATAGACATAGGTTGATGTCAATTAAATTTTATTGCTTTTTTAATTAAATTTTTAAAGAAATGTGTACCAAGACGCAGTCTTTCATAATTCAATTCAATTCAATTCAATAGAGATTTATTCATAGGTAACCCAAAATTACACTTGAATGCGTCAGAAATAAGTATAAAACAAAATAAAAATAAAAACAAAATTATAACAAGTTAACAAAAGTAAAAGCAAATAAACTGACTGAAGCTACGCTGACTTCGGAAGGCAGATTCCCCAGAGAAGAAGCCAGCAAGAAACTCTTGAGGTTGCTCTTTTTAAAAATATTGTTTACAATCATGTGTTTACAAAAGAACAACTTAAATATTATGATCGTGTGGAGCTAGAGCATTTACACACCATGCCCTATTGTCAATAATAAAATCGTTAATGTTATAATACGCTCTCTGACAAAGAGACCTCTTAATACAACGCTTAAATTTCGTTTCCGTTAAATTTAGAACATTATCAGGCAGTTTGTTGTAAAACCGTATACAGTTCCCTTCAAATGAATTATTAATTTTAGTTAGTCTACTTAACTTGTTAGGCTTGCAGATAAACTTCACGTCCCACTACTAAGCAAAGACCATCTTGCTACTGTGAAACTTCATAGGTAGATAAATAGAATTCTATATCTAAACAAAAACAACAGTCACACAAATAAAAATCAACTCAAAAAGACCAAAAGGAAAAGCACACATAATAAACACATATCTACTTAATAACGTAAGAGTATTTATAACTTAGTAATCCAAGTCCCAAACGCAATCAGCATAAACTATTGGGTTTAACTGTACCGTGTATGTGGGCGAATCTCTGGTTATACAGGTTGTTTTGATAATATTATAGTTTAAGAAAAAGCAATTTCTAAAAAAGCATGGTCGCAAAAAAAGTGTTTATTAAACTGGTAGACTAGGATGGTGAAATATTTTTGTGTAGACTCCAAAAATGACATCGGTGAACATTATAAACTTTACCCCTGTTATTACAAAACGAGGTTTAAAGATAGTCCGACGTTAGTTAAGTTCGACGTTTTGTCCATAGCCGAAACGTCAAAAGAAACGAACTAACGTCGGACTATCTTTAAACCTCGTTTTGTAATAAGGGGGTAAACGTTTGTCATGGCATTCTACTGCCAAAAATGACTATAATATGCTATTTCCCACTGCTGAGCAAACGTCTTCTTTGCTCTTCACTAAAAGTTGTAGTTTTTTACTGATCAAGTCAAATATCACCTTGCTGTCTTTGCATAGGTCTCTGCTATATCTTTTCCCTTACATTTTTTATTTCTTCTTCTTCTTATCAGCCCATATATGTCTCCACTGAGGGGAACGAGCCTACTCTCATATTATAGAGAGTGATTTTTTTATTTATTCTTTTTAAAACACCCCATATACCCCGCCATTTATATTAGTGGACCTGTCCACTTGCATTAAGCCAATTATAGGCCAGCCAGCTTTTAATTACCGGGAGATAATTGGACAATGCCTTCGTTAGGGTACAGAGATTACTGCGTATGGTAATAGGGTTGGCTTAGCTTACTTCTCGATAGTTATCATGATATTGCTATCAGCCAGTTCTAGGAAATAATCGAGTTACATCATGTATCACCATTTCCTTATCTAATCTAATTTAGCTATTTGTGTCCCATACTGCTGGGCAAAGGCCTCGCTCCTCATCCGCCATGACTTTCTGTCTCAAGCTTCCTCCACCTAACTACTTGAGGTGTCCAGCTTGCTCCGCCACCTTTTCCGTGGTCTGCCGCGACGCCGTTTGGCAGTTGATAGCCATTGGGTAGCTGTTTTAACCCATAAGTCTTCTGGCATGTGGTAGACGTGGCCGGCCCAATCCCACTTCAGCCTGGCAGCTGTTTTTGCCACATCAGCAATACACGTTTTAGAGCGCAGTAAAGTGTTTCTTATTTACAGATATAATTAATCTGTCGGATATTTTATACCTGTCTTTATCTAAAACGTCATGATTTATGAAATAGACATAGGTTTATCTGTCAGTTAAATTTTATCTTTAGATAGTGAAATGGGCACTTAGCATTGTATTAAAGTTATAAGCTGATTACTTCGTTATTAAATATTCGAAAATGATGGTATTTAATGGATTATAAATAGTAGCCTGTTTACATCCTAATATCATAGGAATATTTAAAAAAGGTGAATTATTTTAATGCTCAATTGTATCGTAGCGGTATGAATTTAATAGCTGTCACTGTCATTATTTAAAATCTCAATAAGACAGCGCTATTTATTGACGGTATAATGCATTACCTTAATAATCCTTTTGGTTACTACCCTGTAAATTTTTTAAAGCAGTATTATGGTTAATATGTCGATACAGCAAGTCATTACTAAGATTAGAGTTATTAGATTAGAGTTATTACTTAGATCAATACTATCGATATCGATAGATTTAATATCTATCGATACCAGCACATCCCTATAACCACTGATATAATGTACGTAGCGTGCATTGTAAATACGATTGAGGTAAACCCTCTATATACTGTACAGTCGATTAACGTGTTGACTGAAACACGACCACTGCTCGTAATCTAAGACGACTGCTATCTCAAAGGGCCTCGGTTCGATTACTGGCGTCAGTAAATTGACTTGCTTTGTATTAATTAGATGTGTGGAAGATTATAGTACTTTCAAAAGTATGAAGAGCTTTGCTTGAACTTGTGTTGTAAAGAAATTGATGAAGAATGAAGAATGTTTTGATGAAGAATTGGAGAAATCGAGTTCCCAGTAATGAGTACTCTTGACTGGAAATTGGATACTAAAATTAAGAATCTGTATATTAAATGATTCATGTCCGTTGATCAAACAAGATTATGAAATAGGATATTTCTTTAATTTGACTCATGTTCCTTTGGCCAAGTTGTAAAGTTTAACAAGTACATGCTATTGGTATGTTTTTTTTTGATCAACCTAGTTGCTACACTCTGTATAACACAATAGATTATTTCTTAATAAAAATCAATAGAATCTCGAGTGGCGACGAGTGGAGTAGGCCTCCAATAAGCTAGACCGACGACCTGGTGAAAGTCGCGGGAAACCGTTGGATGAGGGCAGCTCTATGGGGGAGCCTTTTGGCCAGCAGTGGACGTCTATAAGCTGACACAACAATAGAAATTCCAAATGATTCCCAGTTTGGCAGTATAACTGAAACTGAATCCAAATCTGATTACCACTCTCAATGTTTGCACTAAACTTGATTTCAATGATGAATTAACATGAAACGCCGCGCGTCATTTCGTTTCGTATTGGCATCGTTTCAATTGATGTCAAATTGTTAATTGATAATTGGGTTAGATGAACAGACATACTTTCATGCAAGTCAGGGGACTTAGCATGCATGAAATAAATTAGCATGAAATAATGTCTCTTGGTTTTGGTACAAGTAGACAGCTTAATCTTTTAACCTTATCTATCTTTAAATTTATTATTATTTTATCTTTATATTTATCTATCTATAAGACCGCGACGTACCTACTTCACTCAAGTGAAGGAGAAAGTTAACGTCATGTCGCATCAAGAAGTCAAGGCACTGGCAGAGGATAGGCCTAAATGGCGAATACTCCACCGACAAGAGTCTAATATGATGATGATGGTCTTTATGGTAGACATTAAATTCCTACATGTATGAATATCTGTCATGTCTTTGTCCCATCTACTTGAAAGCTAGATTCTCTAATAGTCGCAAAAGAGTTATTTAAGTAAAGCGAAGGGGATGAGCTAAACAGGGCTCTATACAACAATGTGAAGCCACGCCAAAACCGTGGGTCAAGGTCCAACTTCAAACCGTAAACTCAGGTGCTTAAATTCACATAGACTTCGTAAATAGGGGGAAAAAATAGGTACCTATTAGAACATAAGCCATAATATCACAAACTGTATTCAGTGTGATAACGTCATGTAAGCTGAACTTTTATTAAAAGGTTCCTAACGAAGTGGATAGCAAAAAATAAACTAAAAGCCACCGTTTTCCACGGACGTTAATTTGCAACACTTTTTACCCAAAATGTCGCTTTACGGCTTTAGGTTTTCAACACGCTGCTTTCGCGCCTCAAAAAAAATGCTTCTCATACCCACAAACGAAGCATGAAACCCCCAATACAGCAAGCTTTGTTGACAGCACACTGTCACCCCATTTTTGTACAAATTCAACCATCATTCATTACGTCATCGCTTGACAAACTGACGCCATTACAGCGGCACAGATACTCGGTTTTTTACCGAAAAATACCCTTTTATATGGATAGCCGAATATATGATGGAGAGGGACGGAAAATATGGGCATGTCGTGATTACGGATGATCTGAAAACATCGAGGCTTAAGAGATTAATGTGTGATTTCTCAACTTGTTTGTGGTGTGACGTGGTTTGGTTATTGCAACATATTTTTAGGTTATACACACAAGGGGGGATTATAAAAACTGTGATGCTGTTTTGTCCGATATCATCAATTGTGGAAAAGTCTGTTTTGTAAAACGCTAGCCGCTCCAGTTTCATTAAAAGCTGCTAATGCGTAGTGAACTTTAAAGATCAAGTAATATGAAGTCAGTTTGCTAAAATGCAATGTTAGTAGTTCAATAACAAAAAAAAAAAAATTAAGCTTAAAATTATTGTTACCAGACCATAAAGTTTCCAAATAAATTAAAAAAATAAATAAATATATTAAGTAGAAAAGCAGAATAAATAAAAGTTATAATGAGACAATTGTAAATTATGAAGTAGAAGAAGATACACTGAATTAGAAAACGTGACACTTACCTAAACCAAATAAGATTTGAATAATAAGAGTAGCAAAGTTACCTTCAGTTTGTTCTAAGAAGACAACCGAGTGACTATCCACTAGAAGTTTTAGATTACCTAAGTTTTGTACCTAAAGATTTATAGTTCTTAGCTTGGAAAACTCATAACTAACTTCGTGTTCGGTTAGCATCGCGAAATGCTCTAAAATATTCTTGTTTGTAGATGGTGAGTGTTGGAACAAGTTAGTTTAGACTCCTGAGGCTGGATTTGACGTGTTATGACGGAGGTTTAAGAACGCTGTTTATAGGTTATGTGGTTTTGTAGTAACCTACTTTCATATTAGTTTGGTTATTCAATTCATTGTGGTTTATTTGAGACCACTCTATTTTGGGTATCTTGAAAGGTAACTATTAATACAATAATTAAGACAAACAAAACTAGGGTAGTAACTTTACAGTGTGTTTCAAAGTTTTTTTGTCTGTAATGATAAATTGATTTGAATAAGAGGTTTTGAATATGATAACGAATTCATCTATGTTTAAATTTTTAATAGTTTTATCAAATGTTAGTTGTTGTAAAACTTTGTAATATAATAGAAAGTAAATCGTGTTAAATTTAATCAGCCGGTAGTTTACGGTTCAAATTTTTTTTTTCGTCAACTTAATGTTGTCGAAAATATTTTTACAGAAGTCTTATGATTTTTTAGTCTGTGTACAAATTCAGAGATATACACATTTTGGTTACTTGCATTCGCTTGTGAATTGCTATAACATCTCATACTATGATACTACTTACTCTGATGTCTATTTAGATTTGTGGGAATATTTCAAATATATTTTATACTATGCAGGTACTATCTCGTTAGTGTTGAGTAAGTTAGTAATTTTGTTTATTATGGTTTTTATTTCTTTTTTATTTACAACCCAATAAATAAATAAATATATATTCCGAATTTAACCTTAAACAAATAGAATATAATATATTAATACAATTCTTCAATCTACTTAAGTAGGTACCTACATATATACGTACATATTTTTACATAGATAACCCACTCAACCAAGACCCAAGGTCACTGACATAGCTCGAAGAATCGCAAACCTTAAGTGGCAGTGGGCGGGGCACATTGCTCGTAGAACCGATGGACGATGGGGCAGAAAGGTTCTCGAGTGGCGACCACGCACCGGACGACGCAGTGTGGGAAGGCCTCCAACAAGATGGACTGACGACTTGGTTAAAGTCGCTGGAAATCGTTGGATGTGGGCAGCGCAAGACCGGTCGTTGTGGAGATCCTTGGGGGAGGCTTTTGTCCAGCAGTGGACGTCCATGATATGATGAGATAACCCACTTATAAACTTCTACTCGTATAACATATTGTAAAATGCCAAAAGTACTATCTTTAAAGAATTTAACTATTATATTATTATAACTTAACATTGGCAGAATCAACAATAGCAGTTCCATTTTTTTTAAACATAAAATCTTTTGATTGAACGTCAATTAAGCCTCTTGTTCATGATAGATTGTTAATTCTTATCAAGTATCTTCAAAGTCTCGAAGACTAGTCGACGCGAAATATCTCACATTTTGAATGCAAGCCCGCACATTACGATACCGGTATAATGCGTTGAATAGTCTTCGAAACTTGCAGGATACTTGAATCGTCTGTATCGTAATGCGAGAAGGCTTATTTATTTATTAACTCTTTAAAAATTAATATAACCCCTCTTTGTCCACAGCGGGTGTGCGGACAGTGGACGTGCAAGCCGTCGAAGGCATGGTGGCTCAGTTCCCATGTGACCTCGGCACCGCAGCCAACGACAAGGTGTACATGGTGTTCTGGTTCAGAGATGACGCTGGTATACCACTCTACAGGTTAGTAGATTTAGATCCAGTTGGACGTTTTGTTGGTCTATCAGTTGGACGATTTGTTGGTCAAATATTTGGATGTGTTTGTATCATTTACTTGAACGATTTGTTGGTAAATTTATTCGACATCTTGTTGGTGACTTAGTTGAGCTTCTTGTTGTTTAATTGGTGGGACTCGTTTTGGATAAGTAAGTATTTAGTTGGACATGTTATTTCTCAATCTTGCTAGAGTAAGTGTGCTTTTCCACCAGAGATGTGCTATGCTACGTTGCTACGGATGCGTTTGAAATCCACCAATCATAGGTATTCATTGCAGCACATAGCATAGCAACGGTGGAAGGATGCGTGCTATAGATGTGTGCTATAGGATACATGCTATAGATGTGTGCTATGGATGCGTGCCGCTTCCGTACTATCGATACGTAGCATAGCTCGAGATGCGCATCTTCGTAGCGCGTCTTCCTCGCCCAGCTATATAGCTTTGCATTGGTGAAAAGGCTCACATAGTTTTGTAGCGCAGCTTAGTAGCATAGCTACACAGCACATCCCTGGTGGAAAGGCACCCGACTGGACTCACGTACATAATGCATTATGACGTCAGCTCCATAGAAATATTATGATTAGAAACACACTTGCCACACGTAACGCTATTCCACGCAACGTGGGAGCAGATTACCAAGTTGCGTGTGTTGCGTAAGGGAGATCCGTCTGTTTTTAGCTTTAGTAACACATCTTAAGTTAATAAAATTCGTTATCTTGATCGATTATAGATATAAAAGCCAAATTGAAATGTTTTTTTTTTATTATTATTTATGTTATATTTTGTTACTCTGGTTCTTTTTATTTTAAGACTCTATGATATCCTGTTATTGGCTAAGCTACACTATGTACTATAAATTACTTAAGCTATCTTTTTGTATTAACTTGCTGTTGGATATCTTGAATAAATAAATAAATAAGTAAAGAAGGCTTGAATTAGTACCGTATTTTAACTAGATACGTGTATTTATATTTGTTACAAATTGAAGGCTTTTAAACAATTAATTTAAAAGACCTACTTTTAAACTACGTGGAAATTAACTAAAACCTTCACACGTGTACATATTTATCTGGTATTATGGACGGTCCATCAAATCAAAGCACCTACAATCATTTGATTTAATATTTTAAAATACACACACACACACACACACACACAGTCCGCAGTTCCACAGTTTTCCTTCAAAAATAAACATTAAAAATATACGGAGCTAAGTTGAAATTCATCTGCATGAGACAAGGCTAAGTACAAAGACAATACAGTGACCCCTTTCGAATTAAATTCATTGTTCGAGGAAATATTTCATTCATTAAACGAGTCTATTGTTTATAGGCCCATATTTCCGTATTTATAAAGTGTGGGGTCTAGAGGTGACAACGCCCTCTTTATCACCCTCTGTTTCCCTTAGAATTATTAATTTAAAGACTTCCTTTTTATTAAGATAGTAGAGGCTCCCCACGACTCATCATATCTTGGTAAATTTACTTAATATCGTAAAATAATAAAGAAATGAAATGAAATGAAAATCATTTAATCCTGTAGGTTTTGACAACACTTAAGACGGGTCATTTTTTAAAGTTAATGCTAGATTCGCAAAAGTGCAGTTTCCCCAGAGAAGAACCTAGCAAGAAACTCTGTAGGGTTGCTCTTTTTAATTTAAGTTTTACAAATCTCAGGCATAAACACAGAAACATATAATCAAATTAATATTTCAAAACAGCTATCCATAAATAAATAATAAAAATTTGACCCCACAATATCCAGGAAAAAGTAAGGCAACCAAATGGGAAACAAAGAAGTGAAATGCTTAGTTTGATGGGATCCGCATGACATTCGCATGACACGCATGACAACAAAGCTTTTATGTAATTCTGATGTGCAAGCTATAATATTGTAAACTTTCATAAAAATCTGTTCAGTAGTTTTAGCGTGAAAGAGTAGCAAACATCCTCATATTCATGAGGATTTGATTTTTATAAAGCATGAGAAGTAAGAAGAGATTTTGCATACAACACCGCAAATTTATTTATTTATGAACCTACTTAATCCATATAATTCATTTGGCGAAAGAAATGTGTTTGGATCGTAGCAAGTGGAAGGAAGTGTTCTCTGCCTACCCCAATGGGAGAGAGGCGTGACGGATATGTAATGTATGTATGAAAAATATTCAGCGACAAATACCAGTCAAACAGTAAACTAGTCTATGCAATTACAAATTCACCCCTAGACCAATAAAAGGGGTGCGCCTGTAATTTTTATTCCCAAGTCAGTGTATCCTTGAAATATGCATCCCGAGGGATTCAACCTTTGATTTCCACCCTTTGAAGTCTTTCGGGAAGTTTCGTCCTTATTTAGATTTTTATGGTCTCTGATTTCTTTTCCGCTTTAATTTTTGTATTGGATTGGAGGTTTTATTATTCAAAATCGATTTTGGTTGGTATATTGTAAAATTTTGCGGATACGTCATGATTCCTTCATAAAAACATCATAGACGGAAAAATTGAAGGGAAAAGGAAGAGAGGAAGGCCGTCTCGGCCCTTTCCCTTCAAGGACGTTCCTAGAACAGGTGAAGGAAAAGGCGGGTGTCATGTCGTATCAAGATGTTAAAAAGAAGGCAGAGAATAGGCAGGGATGGAGGCTCCACCGAAAAGAGCTAAGCTCTTTAATTAGAAGATTTTGAAATTATGATTGTAGTTTAGGTGTAGTGAGTACCTGGGTGGAGGTAGCTTGAGAAGTCGAGACCGAAACTCATGGTGTATGACGAGAGATGACTTAGCTCGGCAGTGTGACACAACTAGATAAGTGATTAGGCCGTGGCCCCAGTAGGAAAACTGTTAGCGGTTTACTAGTTTGCGGCGTATCGATTTAGTACCGCCCTTCCATATATTTGAAATGGAGTGTCCACAGTCAGCTAGTTTTCGCTCACTATACGCAGTTTGCAGCGTTACGCGCGCTGACTACCTCAGACAGCGGCCGACTCCTACCAAAACCTGTGATTTCATTGATTTGAGTTTGCAGTACTGAAATTTTAAGTTCGCCACTTTGCGGCTCACTCAGTCGGCCGCAAACAGTTTGCCTACTGGGGCCTCGGCCTTAGTGAGAATGATGTATTTTTAAAAGTAAAACTTAAATTACAACTGATTAAGATGATTTCACGATACAGATTCAATTGTCTTACGACTGATTGTTCAATGCTCGAAGCAGGCTATCGTTTTGAGTCAGTAATTGTATTTCAATACTATGTAAGCAAGAAGCATGACACACGTATTATTCGTTTATCTCATTCTTCTTTGCGTACCTAACAGATTTTAATGCAGTAAAATAAAAATAAACAAATTAAAAATTTTGAACAATACTCACGACGGTAATTTAATTGTAAAAGAATAAAACAAAATACGACCGAGGAATATCCGTCGGGGGCTGCCCTAATATAATCAAAACGAAATATATTGCAACATTGTTTTGCACTAATATTGTGGCGCCCCTAGTGAGTTACAGCAATGACACCTGTCTAACAACATGCACCTATCAAACACAAACTCGTTATTGAAAACCGCATCAAAATCGGATCATTAATTTAGAAGAAAGGAGGGACATTAACTTTGCACAAACACACACTCAAAACAAACAAACATCTCTTACCCCAAACGCATTTAGGTACCTGCTCCGTTCCGTCGTGGGTAAAATGAACACAAATCTTTTTCTTAATTAAATATCTTTCTTTCCAAACCTTTCTTCTTTCTACAGATTATGTTAGATAACAAAAAAAAAATTAAACAGACAAAGGCACTGAAACCACAATCTTTTGTAAATCAACTAAACTTTTAACCAGCTTTATTCCTAATTCCAACGAAGCAAAGTTGTTTATCTAAATCATAATGATCTACTATAAAATAAAGTACTCGTAAAGTTGGTAAGACTTAGTGTATTGCTCAGGTTTGACGATAAAATGTCTGAACTTAACATTTGAATAATAGTGGACCACGCACCGGACGACGGAGTGTGGGAAGGCCTCCAACAAGGTGGACTGACGACTGGAAACCGTTGGATGTGGGCAGTGCAAGACCGGTCGTTGTGGAGATCCTTGGGGGAGGCTTTTGTCCAGCAGTGGACGTCCATAAGCTGACTATCTTGACTGAGTTTTGATGGGGAACCGATTACTTAGTCGAACTAGACTTTCCCGAATTTCATTCTACCGAAAACTTTCGGTCGATGTCTTTTTTGCCACATGTATTATTCGCCATATATTTAAAACACCGATAGGTCATTTGACGTAAGTATCATTTTACTGAAACACCTTTACTCGATTTTCAAAATTACCTTTTACTACTGGCCGAAGACTCTTTTGGATTTTATTCATTTGCTAGATGATTTATTAGCCATAATTTCAGCTTACCAAAACAACATCTTGTCGAATGTATAGGTATGTTACTTGTAGGTAGGTAATTGTTTAAAACCGGTTAAGCTGAAAAAATTGCGGCAAAGCGGACACGCGGAGGGGGGTCTGGGGGTGGAATTGTAATTTACAATTAATAGAAACAAAAAAAAAATGAAAAATGGTTTAGGTAATGAATGTTTGGACATACAATACTTCGATCAATCGTTATTGTGACCTTGCATAACTTCAGTCGAAAGTTTTTCGACAAAATAAAACATCGGAGTAAAGAAAAAAATCGAAATGATAATAGGTCAACTAAAATAGTGGCAAACGTGATTTCGGCAAAGTAAAAAAAAACGAAACGAAAATAGTCGAAAAGTTTTCGGTCTTTGGATAATCGGCAAAAAAAAATTCGAACTTAAGATAGGTACCCGTTTTGATGACAATATGGCTGTATTGTCATCAAAACTCAGAGCGTGTGCAAAATTTCGTCCTATTCGAAGACCGGGAAGTTGGTCAAATCAAGATTCCAAGATTTGTTTACATACATAGTTACTTACAAGTGAAGCTAATATAAAGCGTGTAAAAAGAACAGTTAAAAATTTAGTAATTAAACGTTCTGAATTGTATATTTTATACTAATTACTATAAGAATGTATATTCCTCTTTGTTACATACATACATACATATCCGTCACGCCTCTCTCCCATTGGAGTAGGTTGGGTTGAATGTTCTTCAATGTTACTAGGTAAAGTTACTTATACGATTCTAGAAAGAAAAGAGAGTTATTGTAAGGATATTTTAAAAATATGCTTGACTTGTTCTCTCACAGTTAAAAAAATAAAATTCAATCTTTTATAGGGTAAAAAAAATAAAATTCTATATTTTTTAGGTTACCTATAATACCTACTTATCTTGTATCTCTTCATTCATATAAACCCCAAAAATTATATTTTAATATTTTTATGAAACATACCAAAAATATTTATTTTGAGTTAAACCCTTTTAATATGAAGCCCGCCATTTATGTAATTAAAAGGGGTACCTACAATAAGGCAGTTGTGGAGAAAGTTTTCAAATTAATTAAAAAGTGGACCCTGCGTCACCACCTCCGGAAAATAGCCATGACTTTGCTTATCCTTTCCTTATCTTGGTCCCATCTGCACTTGCATGCTAAGATATTTGATAAAGTAGGTCTCTGTAGATTAACTGGTACAGATGTAGCTTGTCTTAGGCCCTTATATATGCAATAAAATGTATTGGTGTTCCGCCCCGTGGAAGTTCGGCAACGGAATTATCGTCTAGTGTGGCTAAGGCCTTAGAAAGACGTCAACGTAACGATATGGGAGTATTCGTCAACGCTCTTTCTTTGTGGCTCCCACCTCGCAGCGTCTTCTTAAGCAGCGGTAGAAACATTTCTACATAGATACGAGTACATACATATCTGTCTCGCCTCTCTCCCATCGGGATAGGCCGAGACCACTTCCCTCCACTTGCTACGATTCAAACACACGTCTTTTGCACTTCTTTTTTATCATTTTTAAGATGAAAGTAATTATTTTGACTAAGGTATAGTTAAAACATACCTTCTGTACCTAATAGGTACTTTCACATGTATAAAGCTTTAAAAAATATTCTTAAAAGCCCTATCCTCATATAACATTGAAAAGAGCAACCCTACAGAGTTTCTTGCTAGGTTCTTCTCTGGGGAAAACTGCACTCTTGTGAATCTAGCATTAACTTTAAAAAATAACCCGTCCTAAGTGTTGTCAAAACCTACAGGATTAAATGATTTTTCATTTTCATTTTTTATTTTCATCATTGAGATTCAAAATGCAGACTTTTTTTATTTTTTTCTTCAGACAGCGAAAGGCTTCAATTCTCCAAATGATATAAACAAGTAGCCTATTAGCAAACCTAGAGTAGACATACATCCTTTAGTAGAGCTACGTCACTCGTATCTTATTCATATCTACAAAAGGTCCAAACTTTAATACGGTTTAAAAGTTTCCAAATATTTCACTGTTTTAGCCACTTAAGACAAATTTCTTCGGTCGTTTTTCCTTAAGGCTCACAATTTTACTCGTCGTTGACTCGTTTTGGATGAATTTTCTGACTTTTTCTGTTTATTAACTAACACTCATGGGTTGAAGAAATGTGGAACAGTTTTTTTTTTACAAAATAACGCTTATTGAAAAATGAATCTGATTAAAATTATTATCTGAAAAGATTTTAACCAAACAGTCTGAAAAAGACGCTTTGTATAAGCTACAAATAATCTAGTAGGTAGGTACCTATTACAATACCTATACAGTAGAAATTATTGTCGATTTTCAACTGTTACTTTTCTGTTACTAATGAACCAGCCTATAATAAAACCATGAAAGAAATAACTTGAGACCTTTACAAAAGCGAATTAAAACAAACAAAGATTTCAGTTAACTCATTCAAGCTACATCATAGTCAAATATAACAGTATTTGAACTCACATGTTTCTACCAAACTTGGTACTAATTTAACAACCGTAATTTTAACTCATTATCCGCGATCCACTAAGTTCATTGTTACGTCAACGGAAAACGAGCTTTTGCGAGACTCACGACACTTCGAAAGCTCCCAAGGATGTATAAAATGCTTTGAAAGTTTCCTCCAGCACGTATACGTCGGGATAATGAAAGCTCCCAGATTAGTTCTCTAATGATACGAGCTTTTTAAAAGTTTTTTGTTTGAAAACTGAGGTAATGGTTTTAAGTGAGACTGAGATGGTTGCTTTATAGTTTAATTTTGTTATTTTAATAAAGATTTTTTTAAGTAGTTCACATATTTTATAATATTACGACATGACGTTAACTTTTGCCTGAATTGATTTGATATCTACTGTTAATTATAAAATTTATATGTTGGCGATTGCTGTTGATTGAAAATAATTTGTAAACAATTTTAGCATTTTATGTTCACTGTTGCCAATTTCATAAACCTTTAGTTATAATCTCTGACGACAAAACTGGTCGGATAGATTGATTGATGAAATTGGCAACACCGACAAAATATATTCTTTTTATGAACTTGGTGTTTTGACACTCTGTGGAAAATATGTTCGGTGATTAATTCAATTTTGACGACTGAATGTGAATAAACATGTTGTGAGATTATTCCATCTTTTATTATATTTTACACTACTTCTTTGTAAATCAAACTTTTTTTAGAAATCCGGAAAAAAAAATTCAATTCAAAATCAGAATATTATGTTTATACTTCTTGACTGTTACATATTATTTTAAAACTAAAACGACCTCCTATCGATTTTCAGCCTGTATAGCCGAGAAAAAGAAACAGTGAGGCCCAGAACTCACGATGAAACGCAACTGCAACGCAACTGACACGAAACGTTTTAAACTAGTTTTCTAAAGGAGTTTATAGCAGAAACTTCGATGCAACTCAAAAGTAACTAGCAGTTTTAGTTGCGTTGCAGTTGCGTTTCCCCGTGTTCTAGGCCTAACTGTATCTATATCTTCTCTGAGATGCTAATGTATAAAGATATTATGCATAGTTCACCTTTAAGACCTATCTCATACCAAAACATCTCATTCTTAAGCTACCATAAACAACTTGAAAGCAGTTATATGACTACAACTTTTCCAACTTGCTATCACACCGGCACGCACTCGATAAACTTTATCGTAAATCCACCACTTATCACCAACATAACCACACACTTTACGACACCTTTAAATCTAGCATACAAAGTCCAAATTCCTTTACTCAAACTACATTTTATAACTTGCATCAAAAGTTGGAACACAGTTATATTTTGCAGCTCTCGTATGCTGTATTTCTTTGGTTTAGAGGCGGTTTTGTGTTTGGTTTGTACAGTTGAAAGTTTGTAATATGTTTGTAGTGATATTCAAAGTCGTAAAGATGGGGTATTATCTGAATTAGTGGGGTTATTTTGACAGGATAATATGTGTTCTGAGGCTGCTATGACTTTCGAAATTTGCAAAGTAATAGGTAATATTTTATAAGGATAGCAGTTTATTTTGGCTCTTACTTTTATGTTTCTATTTAATACTAGGCTTCCCGCGACTTCACAAGTATTCATCGTTGATATTTATGAAAACTTACATATTATTTTAATATAACCGTGTATTATTGTGTATAGCCGTAGTATGACCTTGTATAGCCTCTGTATTATTGTAATGTAAAAGCTACAATATTGCTAAGCTTCATCGAAATAAGTTCAGTAGTTTCTGCATGATAGAGTAACGAACGCTGACACAAGCGGTGAACTCAAACGTACGCATACGCCTCCGGTGTGTTTTGGCCTTAAGCCTAGGTATTTTATATAAACTTACATAGCAACCAATAAATAATTCAAACATGATTTATCAAGCAACATAAAGACGATATTGACACAGTGTTACAAATGTAACATTAGTAAATTCAGCTCACAATTTCATACAAAAACACGCGCCTAAACCAACATTTTTTACAAATGTGAAAATGACGCACAAAGCCAAAGGATTTCAGAGGGTTTGAATCCGCCTCAAACAGGATGTTAGGGTTGGGCACGTGTCGATAATCGATATGTCGATAACAGGAGAAGACTACTAAAGAGTCTTTGGTAAAAAAAAGAGGTTTTAATCTGCTAAAAGGTTTTTGTAGAACATATAAACATAACCTAAAAGTTACGCCTCTCTCCCATTGGGGTAGGCAGCGACCGCATCCTTCCACTTGCTACGATCCAAACACACCTCTTTTGCTTCATCCACACTCATCAGTCGCCTCATACAAGCCCGTCGGTTTAGGGTACTCTTGACTTGGCCTTTCTTGGGAGAGAGGCGTGGCTGTTATGTATGTACCTATGTTTATAAGTCAAACGAAAAAGGTCCTAGAAGTCCTGTAAATGTCTTTCGTAAATATGCTTAAATATTCCAATCATAGAATTTGTGTAAGTAGGTATATTATTTTTTCTGAAGAAAAAACGTCGGGAATCAAATTATGAATTCAGGATTAACATAATGTTTAATAATATGATACCTTCATCTGACTGAAATTCAATACAAGGACTATAATATCGATATTATTGGAACATCACTACAGGATGGACCAAAAAGGCAACCCTATTAGCAAAGCGGTTTTATCCAAGACACAAATATATCGATATATCAGTATTCATTGTGATTGACTTTAGGTTTGTAATATTATAAGCTATACAAAGGTTTTCAGGACAAAGAAAATGATAAATTGATTATTATTATTTTCATTGTATAGAAAAATATAAATATACCTTCAAGCATGACCTGATGAAAGTCACACGAAACCGTTGGATGTGTGTCGCTAGACCGGTCGTTTTGGAGATCCTTGGGAGGCTTTTGTCTAGCAGTGGACGTCCACAAGCTGACACAACAACAACTACTTAACTTCAAGCATGACGTGGTTGATGTTTGATATGAAAACGCTCTGCTCTGCCAAACTCATTTCTAACATGTTGAAATGTCCAAAAATTAGATACAAACTAAATACTTATCAAACGTTTCAATTTCAAAAACCGGATTATCTTATGGCTTTGCTAGCGTTTTTATGTAACACTAGAGGCTGCCTGCGACTTCGTACACATTTATCTTCTATTTAATATCTGCAAATAATATAGCCTATGTGTTATTCTGATGTCCAAGCTTAGTTATTGTAAAATTTCAATAAAATCATGTTCAGTGGTTTTTACGTGATGAAGTAACAAACATCCATCCATCCATCCATCGGCACAAACATTGATATTTATTGTATTACTAGGATTAGGATTTCAATCTCCATCACCTTATTAACGGTACTAAACATGCAATATGGGAAGCACCATAGGTATAGGTGCGTAGAAACCTCAAATGTCGTAGCGCATTTTATTGACTACAAAGAAGCCTATAAATTTTTCGAAAACCAAAACAAACGATGACCAAACAAATTCACCAATCCTTGTCTCAATAAAAACATCAAATACTAACAAACGAAAAAGGCACGCTACACCTACAAACTGACCCGGCAGAAAAAGAGCAAACAAAGTAAAAAAAAAAAGAAAAAAAAGAAAGGAAAGATTATTCGGGATACCCTTCAGTCGTCACAGGAAGGAGGTTAAACGTTGGGTTTCCGGTGCAAGAATGGCGCGACCTTCGCACCGGAACTTAGGTGAGGTGTGCCGGAATCTCTACGTAGGTATTAGTTTACTAGATACTTTAGCTGTATACGTGGTTTTGCTAATGAGGTTTCAGGTTAAGTCTTAAAGTGTTTCAAGTACTTGTTTGTGTGTAGGTATGTTGCTTTTAGTTGTTTTTGAATTTGAGGCATACAAGTGTAGGGTGGGCTATGTTGTCTTTGTCATTAGCTTGCTTTAGATAAAGACGGATATAAACCGACGTGTTTTTGATGTTGTTGTGGGAACTCAAATAGTACCTACTAAGCAGACACACTTTAGTTTCCGAATACCCGATGCCAAGTAACCATTTGCCAAATGTGAAGAAATGGCAACCGATTCGTGAGAAATCTTTTGTACATGGCCAAGTTACTGAAATTAGAGTTAATCTAATATGAAACACACTTTTAAGACTTACATTTATTAAAGCACGAACTATTTAGCTCCAACCACATAATTATCATAACTTATCCCGAATCAAGATCACACAAACGGCCATTGTTCCCGCGCATTGTGTATAGCCTACACGTAGCGGTAGATTATCTGAGATTAGTGCAGCTACGCAGAATCCAGTTGTTATCCCAATTTCCATTATGCTACACTGATTATATTAGTCTGTGGGGTTTTGTGGTGAAGAGGTTCTTTTGGCAATGTGAACTCTTTTGTGATGGCACCAACTTGTGTGGTAGGTGATTTGTATTTAAGGTACAAGTGATTATTTATGTATTAACAGGCATGATGACTAAAAATTTTTTTTTAGCACATCACATAGATTATTTTAAAATATTCGACACGTATTTTTTCTTTTTTCTCTTAAACTAAAAATTACAAAAATACACTGGGTTAAAATTGATCGTCATGCCTAAGTAAGATTTTTACGTAGGAGTGACGTCAAATAGCCCCCACTCCGTAACTTTGATGTTCTTTATCTTTGTATTTATTTATGTATTTGATCTGGTAAAAAATGTATTTCAAATATTATTTTAATATTAGCCTAAAAGACGGACTAATTAATTTTTTGGTTTTTTGAATGTAGTCATCATCCCTATTATTCAACTAATTGCTTCTAGTTGGCAATCATATCTTTTGAAGACCACTTCTAAATTTAGATTTTCAGGGACCTGTTAGCGATTTCTTATCTTAAAAATATCCTAAAGATCTTTAATGTTTTAATTAAACCTTTTTTTTTATTCAATGTCATGTTTCTGAAAAAATGTGAACTTTTTGAAATTTTTTGGTTCTTTTTTTACCAAAAACTACCTTAAAAACATGCAGTGAATTACCCCAGGGGCGCAGCAGGGTGAGGTGGGGGCGCATTAAGTAGTAAACCTAAGGAAGTTGTCGAGTAGGTAGTCGCTAATTCAAATGTTCGGGTCACGCCGCAAGTTTAATTGGAAAGGCGAGGCAATCACAGCATAGGATTAAATCCAACCGCCAGGGGTGGATGAAGGGGGGGGGGGCATATTTCTGTAGGTATTGTTTTGTTATTGAAAGAATGTTGGGTATCAGAAAAGTATTTCTCAGCCTTTTTGTAGATTAATTTTAGTGTTTTACCTTTAACATTAAGAATAATATTAATATTAAGAATTCATATTCAAAATGATAAATCAGTTTTATAATTGTAATAATTTCAATTAGGAAAGTGTTGTTAAAATTTCATATTTTCTTCCGTCAACTTGTAACATCGAAATAATAAAAGGTAATTTGTAACAGATAAAAACAGATGAATAATAAAATCTCATCTTTTAAAATTCTACAACATAATGTTAATTAAACAACAGTTAAAATCTTGAACTGGGTCCTCGCTTCCTTCAAACTAGGCCACAACCCTGAATCCAGCCCTGTCTTCAAACACAGAACTCGTTAAGGTATTGGGTGCGAACTTCGTTTTGCATCTCCATGTATAAGTAAATATATCTACCGCCAGCTACATACAAATGCGCACCAACTTCTGTTTACTTAAATAGTTTTTACAGGGAACTTTCTGGAATGTGGAGGTGTAGGGGAGGCACTAATGTGACTATCTAGTCTAGACAGTGTCGGCTGTTGAGTATCACTAGAGTAGAAGGTAGGTACTGATGTCACCATCTAGAGAGTCGGTTATTGAGTGTCACTAGTGTGTCACTATCTAGTCTAGGGAGTGTCAGTTATTGAGCGTCACTGGTAGAAAGTGTCATCTAGTTGTTGAGGTTTTTGAAATACTATTATTTGATAATCAAATATAATAAAAATTATATAGCTATTATAATTACAAATAAAATACAAAATCTAAAGTGTTTCCCTAAGATATGGTTCGCAAAACGCTGGCAAGTGTGCTTCATCATTATGATGAAAGGTTACCGTTGTCATGACAACCAAATGAATATTTACTGTAATCCGATACTTAAAAAATATTTATTGGTTAATCATTTGACATACAAACAACCTGTCTCTCTTCTCTCCCAACGAGTTAGGCCAAGACCAATTCCCTCCACTTACGATCCAAACTCACTTCTTTCGCTTCAACACATACTACAGTCGCTATAAGTTTCAAAAGAAAACAAAAGAGCATCACATTAAAAAAAAACTTTATTTTTTTTGCGTTTTTATTCAGTGTCACCAGTTACATAAAAAACAGAGTGAATCAACCCTTTCACCCCGTATATCCTCACTCGTAATGACGTTGTCATGACAACAGATTACAGCCGCGGCTGATGCGCCATCGCTATTCATTATTCAATGCTCATTATACACGGTGTATATTAATGACAGTGGGATGTATACAGCTTATCTTCTGCATTTTCGATTTAAATGTTTAGGTTAGTGTACTTTTAGGTTTTAAATTTATGAATATTGAATGAGTAGGTTTTGTTTCACGCGATTTTTTGATGTTCAGCTGTGAATTTGTTTGACTGATTTTTTTAAATGGAGAAATGTTAAGAAATTATCCATACCATACATTATCCATAAGTTAAGAAGAACTTCTTAAGTGTACCCTAAACCGAAGTGCATGTATGAGGCGACTGATTACTTAAAGTACTCATACTGTGATATTCATGTAAATTACTGTGATAACAAGTTTAGTACCAACATGTAACTGTATAAGTCTGTTAATTTAAAAAAAAGGATATATTGGACATAACGTAGGGCCCTGTGCCGAAGGTTTCTTCCCGTCTTCTTCCTCTCGGCTATACAGGTAGTGAACCGGCAGTAGTTTTAGATCAAAAAAGTGACATCAAAAAAGTGTAATGAATTTTGCCTACTTATTTTTTAATAAGCACTTTTCATTTTCATTTGATGAATGTGGATAAAGCGAAAGAAGTATTTTTGGATTTTAGTAATTAGAGGGAAGTAGTCTTTGCCTATCTCGATGGGAAAAATGAAGGTACCTGATTGTAATAATCAACCACGGCTCCTACATAACTTAAATATTGTAAGCAAAACGTAAATCATAGAACACCACAAACATGACCTAAAATAATAATTACGAGTACTAAAACCCAGTGCAATTTAACTTGACAACTAGCGCCCAAGACTTTATATGTGCATAGGTGCCAAGTTAACTCAGCTGTATTATATACGTATATTCCATACAAATGGTACCTAGTCAGAACCAAGCGGAGCACCTTTGAAGAGCCTATATAACCCGGTACAATAATATAGAGTAGGGAAGAGACTCTTTTGTTTTACCAACACAAAGCAACCCGGCGGCGCCCGTATTATGTCGAATTAAATTGAAATTTTCACTTCAAGAACGCATAATAGCTTAACAGTTACGCGTTATTGGATACCTCTAATATTATTTATAGAGGGATGTTGTGTTCAGCGCATCAATTTGTCTCTTTAACCACTGTATAACTCAACTAAATAGAGTTGAACCTTGTAGTGTGAACATTATAACAATGATGGTTGTTCTTTTAAAAAGTCGGGTTATACAGTTGACTGATAAGTGTGGCTGAAACGAAAGATTTGTGTTTGTATCTTAGTAAGTGGAAGGAAGTGGTCTCTGCCTACCCCAATGGGAGTATGTATGTTTGGATACAGTTAAGTAATTTTAAATGATTAGAATTTTTATTTATTTATTTCATTTAAAACATTAATTTAATAATATGAGAGTAAGTAAATACCAAAGCGTTACAAGTAAGAGCAAATGATAGAACAAATGAATTGTTTGGCTTTGGCCTGATTCCCCGTTGTCGAGCGTAAGTTTTTAATCGGATGACAATTTTGACCACCTACCGGACGACGCAGTGTGGGAAGGCCTCCAACAAGTTGGACTGACGACTTGGTTAAAGTAGCTGGAAACCGTTGGATGTGGGCAGCGCACGACCGGTCGTTGTGGAGATCCTTGGGGGAGGCTTTTGTCCAGCAGTGGACGTCCATAAGCTGACATGATGATGATTATGATGAAGTGTGAATAACTTCATACTAAATGTTCTGCCACTGTAACTCAGTTTTCTGTTTTTATATGGATGTAATTTTATATTAAAATATCGATTCAGTTCTGAAAGCTTCCGAGTTAATGAAAATTTGTTTAATGAAGTATATTTTATACGGTTATTAACGGCTGAGTGTTTATTAAATATTTAAAATTGTATTTTCCTGTAATATTAATTCACTTTAGTTTCATTTCGGTGTTTACCTACTTTCCCATTCATTTCAGTTCAATTGATAAAGTAGACAATTACATAACTATATTTTAATATATATATAATTTAATAAATTGGTTACAAATGGTATTACGTACTTGCTACGATCTAAACATGTTTCTTTCACTTAATCTACATTCATCAGTCGACTCAAACATGCGCGTTGGTTTAAGGTACCCTTGACATGACCTTTCTTTAACAATTTATTTATCGTACGTTAAAGTTTAGTTATAAGTTTGCAAATAATATTATAAGTCTACCTACTACATACATACACATCCGTTACGCCTCTCTCCCATTGAGGTAAGCAGAGACCACTTTCTTCCACTTGCTACGATCCAAACACACCTCTTTCGCTTCATCCACACTCATCAGTCGCCTCATACATGCCCGTCGGTTAAGGGTACTCTTGATTGGGCTTTTCTTGAGCAAGGCCCCGACTTGATCGAGGTACATTCGTCTTGGCCTTCACCTACTTCTACCTACTAAATTAGTTATAATGTGTACATTTTTGTAAATACCTATGTGTAAATAAATTAATCTTTAAAATAGGATTATAAATAATAGTTCCTAACATTAATAACGCTTTATGCAACAAGAATGATACCCTTCCGTCTTCGGTCCCGGATACGCCGGAAACGAACGGACATCGGATAATGGCGCTATGGCGTCACTTCCTGTTGATGTGACGCCAGTACGCCACCCACACTATTCGTTTGGTCCCGGAAATATTAAGTTTGTCTTTGGCTAAGCACACGTTGTCTTGAAGTATACACGTACTTTGTTTGTGATGCTGTGCGATGTTACCTTATAATATTGAGCGTTGTTTTACTCTGTAACAGAAGTAATCTTCTCATTAAACTCAATAATTTTTACCCGACTGCGCTAGAAAAATGCTTATGTTTTTAGAGAGTATGTATGTATAATTATTTGGCATGCTCTACAGCCTAAACGGCTTGATGTATTTCAGCCTGAGAGGTGTCGTTAGATTTGTATTTACTGTGAGAGTGACACTGGGTACATCACAAAAAAAAACGTTTTTTAACGCAGTCGGGTTTTAAAAAAATTAAAAGGTGTAGTTATTCAACGGTTATTCACTGATGAAGTTTGTATGGTCGTCCACATTAGTAAATAAATTTATTTACTTATGTTGACGACCTTTTTGGATTCTGCCAATGTGAAGTAAAGATTGTTATAATTATTAAATTGTACTATAATTTTATTATATTTTACCATAGGTATACATAATCAATACGCCAACTGGCCAGTCCACTAATGGATTAAATTGAAAAACTTATTAGCTCTGCTGATCGGGTAAATATGTCTCTCATGTCATATTTTGGTCACTGAATTCATATATGAAAATATTTGGGTAATTGTAATCGCAATTAACCATTATATTTTTTGATGAACTCTAAAGCGATATAGAATTTAATTGATTAGTTTAATAAAATCAAATTAAAATAACATATATTCCGTCGATAAGAACAATACCCTTAAACATAAAGAAGGTTTCAGACACTGAATTTTAGGAATTTCGATCATTTCATATTTTAAACTTTAAATATCTTAACATTAGCATTTAGTCTAATTGGTACTTTAATCTTAGGCGTTATGTAGACAGGTGTTAGTTCATTAGGTATTTAGATTTTAGGTATTTCGAACGTAGATTATTTTATGTCAGGTTTACTCACTTTAGACATACAGATTAGGGATGTTATGGATATGAAATTTCGGATACGGATTGGATACGGATTTAGGAATGATTATTATACCGGATACGGTTACGGATACGAATAATAAAACATTTCGGATTATCCGTTAGTTTCGGTTACGGATATTAATTTTTTAAGGAATTTCAAAAGTAAAATACAAATAACGTGTCTCAATTAGGCTCCACCCCTATCCGATACTATGCGAAACTTTTATTTCGGATTCGGTTACGGTTACGGATGATTTTTTATATCGGATATCCGATAGTTTCGGTTACGGTTACGGAGCTCCCTAACATCCCTGATACAGATACGTATCCATTTCAGCAACTGGCAACCCTGAAACATATCCTATATTCCATTTATCAAAACTCATACCCTATGTGTATTAAGACTGGGTTCTCAGACATGTATCACTTCAGGATCTTATCTGCGAGTTATTTTAGACAAGAAGGGACCGGATATTAAACTTAGGGAGAAACCTAGGCAATAATTTACATGTTACCCGCGTAATCTTGCTTTCAAAATTGTTGTGATAAATATGGATTATGTTTTGAACACTTTAAAAGTCTACACTCGTTAGTCGCTTGTCCGTTAAAAGATCAAAAACATTCTTACACACATACCAACATACTTACATGTCCGTTACGACTCTCTCCTTTCGGGGTAGGTAGAGATCACTTTCCTCCACTCGATCCAATTCACACTTTTTCGCTTCATTCACATTAATTAATTACCTAATACATGATCTGATTCAATTTTATTCACATAATCAAACGTAGTTTATTCACATAATCACTGAACAATATCTGTCGGAAATCCTTTGATGAAATATTACATCAAAACGTTCCGAATCTGAATCACAATTAGTTTTGGCCTTCAGTTCTGATACCGCTAATTGTGGCCATCCCTTATAATTTGGGTTTCTAGTTCTCTGTTTAATAGTCTCAGTACGATCTACCTGAGATTGGGTAAAGGGAATCAAAGCGATATATACATAGAGATTCAAATTGTTGAGAAGATTGCGAGGGGGCATATTGTTTGATGCTGTGAATCTGTGTTTCCTTAATTTATGATTTGAATTAAAGTTCTAATTTATGGCAAAAATCGGGTTTTTATCTCAACCTCCTCAGTAATCTCTCCGGTATCCGAAAAGATAAATCATAGACAAAGCTCTATGTCCAGTATCTTTTAGAATAAGAACTTTTTGCTGTTTTATATACTTAGTTTACAATGGGCGTAAATAAAATATAGATTGACCACTTCAGCACTCGCAGACTCGGTATCGTAGACAAAATTAACTTTCTATTGTATGTGAAATGCTAGGATTCACTGATAAAAAAGCAACAACTAAACCCCCTTCCCTCCCCTTCCTCCGGTATCCTTTTCACCCCCTGTGTCGCCGTCCTTCGATACTAATAAGTTGATGTTATTAAATCCAAATATTACAAAACGTATTGCGCCAATTACCTTTTTTAAACAAATATAGGTATATATACGGTTTAATGCATTTATTTCTCAGAAAGAATTACAAATTCACTTATTAGAGAAATACAGGGTAGTTTCTTAGAATTTTATGTAAGTGTAACTTAATCTAGCGAGTTTAAGAAGGTCGTGTTAGTTGTAAGTATAATAGTTTTTTGTTGCTATCTATTATTATTACACAATAGCACTAGTTTATCAGTAACAACAGAAAACAAAATAGGTATCTATGCGTAACATTTTAAAATGACGGTACTCCGATCATAAGATCACAGATAGGTAAACAAAGTCAAGACTAAGATATATCTACGTATTAATATTATAGACAATATTTCAGGTCAATACACAGGGTTATTTCAAAGTGGCTTACTAACCGGATGGGATTTAGGATTAATTAATAGGTCTCCGGATCAATTTGGGAGTTTGACCCTTGATCGGTAAAACTTTGGGTCGTGACAATTAAATTTTAGGATTATAGTTACGTGCGAGATGTAAATGGAAAGGAAAAATGCTTATAAGACTTCAAATATTTGTAAAATTCTTTCTGTTTAAATATAGAAATGTGTTGCTGCAATTTTTTTGTATTTAGAAATAGATACGGTACCTTTAATACACATTGACGAAGTTGCGAAGATTGTAAAATAACAACATTGTAAAAATATGCGACTTAATTTAATTGATCGAATTTAATAGTTACCAGACACTTATAATTAGACTAGCTGTCCCGGCGAATTTTGTCCCGCCTTAGAATGAACTTTATTGTGTAGGAATAAAGTTCAAATTGACTCTACATTTTAGTAAGAAAACATTTGTATGGAAAAAAAAAGGTCTGTTTTACGGCTTTCCCGGCAATTATTCTAATTTTTCTTACCGTAAGAACCATCCTTGGACTTCAATGAACATTTTAAAAAAAGAATTAGCGAAATCGGTCCAGCCGTTTAGGCGTGATGCCGTGACCAAGGGAAATAGGGATTCATTTTAGAAGATTATCCATCATAAGTCCTTTGTATAACGTCAGTCACATCGTTAAGTATGTACGAGTACTTTTGCTTTGAATCGTTTTGATAAGTGACCTATGTTTAGAAATTATTTAAAAAAATAATTGTTACACTTCCCAGACAATATCACTATAAAACAACCAGATAAAGTAGTGTTACTATTTGTATTTGCACATATAAAAAAGACCAGCGAAAGAATAAAAAATAAAGGATCGCACCAACAAAACGGCAAAAGCAAAAAGAGCAGAATCATTTGAAAAGACACAATTCGAGGGAGACCCCGAAAAATATCAGCACGTTTCACATCGACGTCACACTTTCAATTTTCCCATGACTCAAGGCACCCTTTTATATCTTCGCGAGTTTGTTATTGCCCCAACTATTTTTTACGGCCTTTGTCGCTATGTCGAGGATATGACGATCCGAAACTTTGCTCCATTTTCTTTTCGGGGTCTGTTCGCGGTTAGTGTTGTGGCAACTTTATAATAAACATGTGGTAGGGAATAGGGTTGGGAATTCGGTAGCTTTTTGAAATAAATGATTTAATTATTTATTTTACTGTTACAGCCAAAAAGCATCATCATTACGGGAGATTATCCCAAATCGATTGCTAGTTTACACAAAAAATACAAAAAATTAATTATTTACACAAAAAAAGCGCTAAAAATTAATTCATACCTAATGGTGACTTTGTACCATGATGGTGGTTGTTGCCTAATTGTCTGTTTATTGATTGCTTAATAAAATCACACGTATTCAAAAAAAATGTACCGAAACTTAACATTCTGTATGGTATAGATTTTTTTTTGCAATTTAACGTTTAAGTATATACAAGTGGTGGGCCGAGTACCAGTTTTACCGAGTAACCGAGTACCGAGTATTAATCGGTTTAAAGTTTACCGAGCCGAGTACTCGGCCGAGTTACTCGGTATCCTTAAAATAGATAATTTGTGCACGAATAAGTTTGGGAGCGAACAGTATTAATGATGTTACAACTCTCCCTCCGCACCCCGCTAATTATTCGAATGAAATTAATAAACCGCACGCATCAATTGGCATTTTTTTAGATAAAACACTGTTTACGAAATTTTCTCCTAAATAATTACAGTAATAGAAGCTTATAATATTGCTCCTGCTAAGCAAATGTCTCAATATGTAATATTAGAAGTAAATTATACTATGATCTACCAAGCAGATCCAATGCGCAAAGTAGATTTATTTGCACCGAGTACTCGGCATTTTTACCGAGTTATTCGGCCGATTACGAGTAGTGAAAAAAGTGCCGAGTACGCCGAGTACCGAGTATTTACCGAGTACTCGGCCCACCTCTAGTATATACCATCTACTTACCTTAACAATTATGGTCCAATTTCATTTATGGTTTTGATTGTAATAACAATTTAAAATCATTAATTCACAGTCACTAATGAAGTTCTTATTGTTTTAAATTATGTCTTTTTGATCTGTCTCTTGTAGGTCGCGCCATGTAAAAAGAACCCTAGCTGATAGCATTGCGATTTTTTGAGTCTGACGTTTAACATTTGTTCTAAAATACCATCGCGCACAAACGTGTTTAATTATGGGGACGCGGTGTTGATGCCAGAAGTGGCCATTTTATTATCATCGTTGATGTCACTTTCATCATCTTTCGAATCAGAATCATCATCCCCTACGTAAGTCTATAAGTCAACATACGTAACCGCGTGCGAAAGACTCTTTCAAGAATGACACGATAAATAGCCCTAGTACTTTCGTGCGTAAGTGTACCCATGCGCGAACACATCACTTTCAATTGTTTTTAAAGTTCTTTTTACGTAGGGCGACCAAGTCTTTGCATTCCAGCAAATCATGAATATTCCTGTAACTATTGTGTTGTGCTTAATAATCACGTGTTTGAATATATAATATTGTCTATGTCTATTAATAACGTAACACCCTTGATATTATGATTGTGTATTGTGATAGTCATGTCAATAGCATCTGGATGAATACTTATTAATTGAAGCTTTAATTAAATGCTAACACTAAACAGTATTTAAACATAATTTTACTGTCAGAAGATAATAATAACCTTAATATACTAGGTTTGAATCAAACAATTCCAAACATTGTTTCAAATTGCGATTACAAAATAAAAAGAAGAAGAAACAAGAAATAAAATAAGACATTTTAGTGATATATTTGCAATAATTGTTCAACATCGATATCAAAATAAAAAAGTAAATCACATCACTAGAAAGGCCTAAAGAATACAAAATGTTTTTATAGCGTGTTACCGTTTCCGTAGGTAGATAGCAAAGGTAGGAAGATTTGAAAAATAGATCTTATAATAGATCAAGGAAAAAGAAACATTGTAAGTACCTATTAATAGAATATTTTGTATCAACTGATCGATTTGTTTTTGTCACAAAACAGTAAAACGAGATTCGATTGTAAGAAGGAAAAAGCAGAATTATTATCTAGGAACCTATTTTATTTAGGTACACATCATCATATAAAAAAAATCTTTTCATAATCATTATATAAAGATATAGTGCGTTTCATAGAATACTTCCTATGCCGCCATGTTGGCAGCATTGAAAATTTGTAATGCCACATTGGCGTTATAGGAAATATTCTATGAAACGCACTCTAGTCTAGTTTTCTTTTCGTCAGCGAGACATATTCCTTAAGACGCCTGAATAATCTTGGGTGAAGGAGAATAAATTTACCTAAGCAACGCCTTTTCTTCACATGCAAATTATTATTATTGTGCCTCCTTCTTGGTATATTAGCCGGGTTTTTATTCGTTCCCCTTTTTACGGACATTTCAACCTTTTCTGGATAGATGACGGCTACTATTTTGGCATCGGGTTGAAAGCTGTCCGAATTCTAACACTGGGCGAAGGACTGGGCGTTTTATTTTCTTAGTTTTGATAAAAAAAGATGTTGTTTTTTTTCTGCGTCAGTTTTGTTGAAACTTCTATGTTTCTTTTGATTCTGAGTTATTCGTATTTTATAAAATTTAATGTTTTTCATTAAATTTTCCTACCTATATAGGTTCAGTTTATTTTTCTTTTTAAATAAAGAATACCGCATGTAACATTATTAAATATAAAAAAGAAAACCATAACCAATTTTACTTATTTATAATGGAACATTTGAACTAACAACGATCAGATTTCAGAATCAAGTATTAGTTTCAGATAAAAAGTCGATTTCCTTAAACACCCGTCTAAAATTTTCATATTTCCCCGCATAACTGCAGAATTCTCAAAGCAGAGTCGGTGTCTAACAAATCCTAAAGTTTGTTTTGCTTTTGAAGTAGAAAAACGCAAAAAACCTCCTTCAGTGGCTGCACTGTTTCCCGTTTGTTTGTTAGTGGTCTGAAAAGTTTACCAAATTTCAATTTTGTTTTCATACAAGCATTACTCGGGTATGGAAATATTTGAGGCTGCGTGGAATTTCTTTTAAGTTTACTCTCGTGGGTTTTCAACGAAATGTGTTAAGTGAGACGGCTTAAGTTTGCTAATAACAGTGTTCTTGAAATTCACTCGCGTGGAATTCTGCGGTGACGTTTCGAATGTTTGGGATTTTGACTTGTTTTGTCTTTTAAGACTGTCTGAAGTATTTCGTACAACGCAAGTCTTTATAACTTCTACTGAGAATTCATAGAATTCCATAGCAATAGATGCCATTCTATTTGAATTCCAAAAAATATTTTCACAAAACGTAATCATCTAAAGTCTTCCACATTTTTCTGAAAAAAAAGAGTTCCACATTTTCATATCTAATTCAACAGTAAAATTCAATTTCCTTTATTACCCCGGTGTGCACAGTAAATTGTTAAATAAATGAGAAATAAAATTCACAAAAGAGACGCTGATCTGGAGCAAAATTCGCTGCCTTGCCTCGCAACCCGCAATTTCTCATAAGTGGAACACGAGATATACACAAATATCTATGTTCAAATAGTTATAGTGAAGATGCATTCTATGTTCTCTGAGTTTAACACTTAGCGAGCTTGAAACTCCGAAGGGGTAGTATAATAGAATGATATAATTAGCTTGGTATTCGGGAGTTAAATCGGATGCGCACACATAATTAGTACACGTACCGTGATAATGTTGTTTATGGCAATACACCGTTGCGAGTTTCGCGTGCATATAGGTGCTGGGGCAAGTTACGAGCCTGCTTCGAAGCAAATGCTAATTGGAATATTATAATTGGCATGAAATGTACTGTTAATAGGTAATATTGAAATTTTAATTTTTTTATTTGCCGAGATAAAACAGAAGAGAGTCTTCAATCATTTAGTGTTTTAAGATCAGACTGCGAAAGTAGATAAAAATCAACTATGCATCCATCTCAGCCTTTAGCTGTCCATGGGTAAGCATAGGCCTCCAATGTGACCAGTTCAATGCCGATGCCACCTGCACCCAAAGAAAACCCCGCGACAAAAAGGAAAAAAAAAACAAATTGTTGCCAGTTATTTGTTTGAGGTCCTAAATTCCCATCAACAAAATTAAATTCTCATAACAAATGACTTTCAATTGTTTTAGACAGCTTCTTATTTCTCATGACTTAAACCCCTGACGTCAAGCGCAGTGTACCGACGTATTTCATTAGGGACTGCCATGCGTACCTATCATTTGTCTAAACATTGTTGTCCGACAATCTGTTGCCAGCGTGTTCATTTCATATTTGTGTTCATTTTGTGTAGTTTGGGAGTTCGTTAAGTCTAAAATTGTGTTTGGTTGCTGTGTCTTGAGAGATCAAGTTTGCGGGTAATGGAAGAGGCAAGTTTATTCTATAAATAGGAATGTAGTGAGCTTTCTGCGACAATGTTTGAGTGGTTCAGAAGATATTATATTAACATTTTTTTCTTTGATCGTCCAAAATTTAATATTCTAGCGGGGCAAATTCAAAATCACTTGCAAAAACCTTGATGGTCATTTGTCATAGTTAAATTAAAAAAAAAATGCATGTAAAAGATACAAGTATAAACAGAGAAAAAAAGTGTCTGTTCATCTAGAATTTATTTATAACAAGTATTTTATAAACTTCATTGTAAATTTATCTAAAACATACAAACTGTTTCACTCGTTTGACTTCCTAAAAATGGTCTGCTAATTTCAAACACTCTTTTTTCGCTTCATCCACTTTCATCAGTCGCCTCATATATGCATGTCGGTTTAGCAGAACACTCGTAATCACTATTTCACTACCACCAGCTCCTCAACTATCATATTTGCACTCATCCTCTACATCAAAATCTGCATCCGGTACACACATCCCAATATGAACGCTAATTAATGTTTTGCGGTGTGCACCCGATTCGCTTTTAGCCATACGTCCATTTTATTTATTTAATTTAACACAATTAATGACTGTTGTCGGTGTTGACAATTTGAATTGTGACTGTTTGTAGTGATGATACCTGTTCTGTTTAATTTTGTTTGGGTTAATTAGTTTTATCGGCTAGAAGCCGTTGTGTATGTTTGTTTTTTTTGTCATTTATATTTTTATACAAGGTGACTTTAAATTAGTGAACGATAGAAAAGAATATGCATGTACTCATGATAACAAATAACTTTTACTATGGAGTCAAGGTCGAAATCACAAAAAAATTGTTCCCTCCATACTATCAGCTGGTGCAGTTTGTATTTTTGTATGGGTAGTTCAAAAATTTTTGAATGATTTCGACCTTGGTCTCATAGTAAAAGTTGTTTGTTATCACGAGTACATGCATATCCTTTTCTATCATTCACTAATTTAAAGTCACCCTATATGTCATACATGAGTCTTTCTTGGGGTAGGCAGAGAAAAATATCACTTATCTGAACCAGTCGTTGTTGTACCTATGCTGGGTTTCTTTTTTCATCATCCACGTCTTCTGATACTGAGCCATTTTTTTCAGCCTCTTGAAAGGCGTCCAAAAAATTCCTTCTATTGTTATAGTCTAAAATTACCTACACCTAGATAATAATATTATTATTCATCAAAAATTATGGCATTTAATCAGTGAGAATTGTTCAAAATTATGTAGTTGTACTAGTTCCCTTTATATCAACGAGTTACCATAGGACTTGAACCCACACGAACGCTGACCTAAAGTGACAACGTTTATATTGTAGGTACTTTTATAGTGACAGTACTATGAATATGATATATTATAGGGTGAATCTTCAGAATCGAGAATTTTGATGTCCGGGGGCTTAAATCCTACGTTTCAAATTATAAAGTCAATAAAATATGTTTTAAACTATAGATTAAGGTGTTATCTACTTGGGAAAATAAAAATAATACATGAATTCAAATCGAAAGGTATATAAAAAATAGTTCAAAGCCCTAAAAATTGATTCCACTGACGTGTCCGCTCTCCCGATTTATTCAGAAAACCTTAAAAATCTTTTTATCATATATACTTAAAGATTCATACATGTTTTTATTTTATTGTAGAATAGTTAACTATTACGCATCATAATAAATTTTACACGTATTTTACAATTAACTGAATTTCTCGAGTCATTTTAATTTTGTCCGGCACTAAAGTGTGATTACCTTGGCACGTCACTAAATCGCGCATACGACCCTAGTCGAGCCATTTGGATAGGCGCTGCCTATTTTCACGCGAACTGTGAGATGAATTTTATGTATCGAGGGAGTAGATTATGCGTGAAGTTGTACCATTCACGAAATACAAAGATAAGTATCTGATTCCCCTGGCTTTGTTCTGTACGATCATTGATTACTATGTTCATGTTTTCTTATTAATTTTGTACTACAAGACTAGCTTGATATAGCTATGAATAAGCGCATGGGTGCCCATAATCTAGCCTGGAAACATCATTACGCTAGTTAAATCCAATTTATGTAAAACGACAAAAAACCGATATTTCTTGCTTCCACTGGCTTGATTCCACTGGTTTAATGACCAGACCATACTAATAAAATCATACAGTTTGCTTAAATAACGGTTTATATTGATTTCTAAAAATAGCGTTATGTGTAATAATGTTTGATATTATTAAAAAAACAGTTTCCCACTTTAAGGGAGGACGTTTCAAAGCTCGGTCACCTATTTAAAGATTTTAAATTAGCAACTTCACAGCAACTTGTATTAATACCTAATAACATTTTAAAGCCTAAATTCGAAGGTACGTTAACTGTTTTTAATTTTATTTAACAAAATTGAAACTTTTTTATACTTTATATTGCATTATTATTGATTCCCCTGGGCGTAAATTTTTAACATCAAATATCTTTGGATCCATACATAAGAAATGAGTGCCTATTCAAAATATTTGTTTATTGACCTCTCTAATTTGTAATTTTATTCTCAATTTAAAAATAAAATAATATTTAAATTTTACCAGTGGAATCAACTAAAGAATCCCAAATCGAAGAAACACCCTATACTTTTCCTAACCACAACAACATAAAAAAAAAACGAATTCCCCACTACTCTACCCATGCTTTTTGTAGAAAACAAAGCATCTGTCGTCTTCCACAAGACAATGCCATTTCTGCAGAAGACGCGACGGTCATTTGTCATCCACTACGTCCACGGCACCCGGCCCGAACTAGAAATTACTAGTTTCGACCGGTTTTGACTGCTTCGGGCCGGTTTGTTTTGGTTTTACGACTGCGGATCGTACTCGTATCTCTAGTATGTTCTATTGTTGAGTTTGCTGGGGTTAGTGTTTCGGTGTCTTTATGGTCTAACTTTATACATTTGTTTGGAAAATTTTAAAAAAATTATGATGTTTTTTTTATGTTACTTATTGAAATATTTCAAACTGAACGTAAATTTCTAAAGTACAGATAGTTGTCCAACGTAATGAAGGGTTTTCAAAAGAGCCAGCAAACATCAATAGTATTTGATTATAATATATTAATATAAAAATAATTGACTTCTTTTTCTTCTTCTTATTTAAGAGTCTCTTCCATCCCTCCCTATTTTCTGCCTTCTTGTTAACATCTTGATACGACATGACACCCGTCTTTTCCTTCATCTGTTCTAGGAACGTCCGTCTGGGTCTTCCTCTCTTCCTTTTCCCTTCAATTTTTCCTTCTATGATGTTTTGTTTTGAATAACCATATATTGAAATGTTGTCAAATAAAAATGACGTCATAAATGATGAACAAAATGCATTACACCTCGACTAGTACGAGAAAATAAAATCAACTCATAACCATCTAGTAATAGTCTTTTCAAAACCACTGACTACACTATCTACACTGCTACAATATTTTTTGCATGAAAATTTACCACAAGCAAATATTCAAAACATAAAACTCGCATCACTTAACTTGCTACCTCATCACCATACATACTCATACAAACAAGCCTCTAAATTATTCTTGTGGGTTATAAGTATTGTCATCATTCGACATCTGTGGAGGACCTCTCGCGTGTACAACACAATAATGCTCGTTTCACAATAAGAACATCTATATTTCATATAAACATACAGTTGTAAGGTGAAACAGTAATAGATAACAATGTGCGAGGTGGAGCGGCGAGAAAAATTATAGGATAGGGTTGGGAAGTAAATAAAATGACTGAAAAATTAAAGATTTAAATGTTTTTTCTTTGGATGCAAGTGGTAGTAAATCAGTCGCGCTGAAGAATCATTAAAGAGGGCAGTGGGCAGCGGCTAAAATGATGATAAATTAATGTTCTTCCCGCAGATTTCTCAATCAAGTAGTGAATTTTCTCTCAATTTGAACAGATTTTGTAATCATATCTTAATGGGGATGATGACTACATTCAAAAATTCAAAAAATAATTAGTACGTCTTTTAGGCTATTAAAAATACTTGAAACACATTTTTTACCTGTTCAAATACATAAATACATACAAAGATACAGAGCATCAAAGTTACGAAGTGGGGGGTATTGACGTCATTCCTCGGTTAAAATCGTACTGAGGCGTGACTTTAACCTTTAACCCAGTGTATCTTTGTCATTTTTAGTTTAAGAGAAAAAATAAAAAATACGTGGCGAATATTTTTTTATAATCTATGTGATGGATTGACAAAAATTTAAAAAAAAACCCATTGATTTTAAATTTTAAATTTAAATTCTTCTTATGTGAAATTTAAGTAGATACGTTGATATAAAAAGAGAGTTTCAGATGTGATCAATGACAAGACTCAATTTAAAAAGTGGAGTCACTTCAGAAAGCACTTGTGCTAGAAAATACAAGGGAAAGTAATTAATATGAGAAAAATAATTAAAAATAAAGATTCAAAATCAATGAATATTTAAGATATTTAAGATTTGTTATGTCTTTTTCTACATCTTGCAGAGTGCTGTTGTTGATTTAATCGCAAACCGGCATTGACAAGCAAACATCTGAATTTTCCGATTTTTAGGCTTATGTGTAGGTAATTCTTTTAATTTTAATTTCAATACAACATTTGCAGACAGCCCTATAACCCTTTCAAACTCTCAAGGAGTGTAGCTACTTTCAACGCTATTGTCTAAAACAAACTACATTGCTCGCTCTTTGAGCATCACTCCGGATGTTTAGACTTGTTAGGAGACAATGTATATTGTGTCGAGTGGCGTTTTGTTTGAGGCGTCGCGTTGAGATGAGCGACTCATTTGTAACGTAGCCTCTTGTTAATAAATAACTAGGTTTGAGTTTTGATGGGATGAATAACAGAAAAATAATGTTAATTTAAAATAGACTCAGTTGGGTTTCGGCGTGGTGTTATTGGCATTTTTGACACATTTAGTCGCAATCAGTGTAAGTCATTGTTTAGCAGAATACCAAAGTCAAAATATGCCATTGACTCTCTGTCGACACACAACTGAGGCTATTTTAAATAAGCACACTTGGGCCGCTGCTTGTTTTATGTGTTAAGAAAATAGGCCGATTTTTTTATTATTTGCAGTTCAAAAACTTTCTCAAGGCCCTTACACATTGCGGATTTACCCATGGTTGTCCTGCTAATTAATGAAGTCTAATGTACGCCACAAACTTGGTACTAAATGTGACACGTATTTTCAGAGAACAGAATACAATACTAGACAGTAAGAGTACACTATAATATTCCCCCAATTGACCCCGACACCCCTAACTGGCAGTCAAAGGGTTGAAAAAGGGGGCGGAAAATAACAAAAGTCTCGTAGTATGGAATAGGGGTGACATTAGCTGTCTTCTTCATTTCGTACATAGGTAATAAGTCTGTGCATTTTACAATATTTAACTTGAGATACAGTTCTCATGAGTGCGTGTAAAGCATGAGTGTGTAGTTAATTCTTGCGTGCACTCTGACGCGCTTCTTTTGTTTATTTCGAAAGTGTTCGTTAAAAGGTTGCGTTTGAGTTGTGTTTATTTTGCTTTTTTTTTACACTCGATGGGCATACACTTTTTTTTGTTTTCAGATTTTTCAGCCTGCATTAGAGTCATAGTTGTAAAAACAATTTTTATCTTTGCTTTGTAATTGCTTTACTAACCTATTTTTTTCGTATCGATCGCAATTTCACTTATCTCCTCCCGTTTTTTAAAACTGGGAATGAGAATAGTCTACTAGTCTAATATTGGACTAGACTTTCTCAGTTCTTTTACAAAATATGATTATTGTATTGCATAGGTAAACCAAAGTTCATAAAATGATAATTAATTACCATAGCATTTTATTTTGCCTAACTTCCTCATACCTAAAACCTCAACAGCCTACAGAAATTACAACTTAATTTTTATAACAAAGCAAAAAAAGCGCTGTAAAAAGCGAGTACAGAAATTGATTTAGCGTCTTACATAAATCAAGGGTTGATTGCTGTTGAATTAGCTAAGCAAAGCTATTTAATATAATGTAGCGCTGCAGCGATTAGCAAAGGTTTTAACACGAACTGGATCGACACGGCAAATGGTGATTAGCCATCTTTGCTGTGATGAATTTTCTTTAAAGAATAAAGAGTAAAGTGATTAAAAGTAACGGGAATACAAGCAGAAACATACGTTTGGAAGCTTTTATAAGAGTTTGAGTAATTCACATTATAGGTACATATCTGTCACACCTCTCTCCCATCGGGGTAGACAGAGACCACTTCGCTCCACTTGCAACGATCCAAACACAGTTCTTTCTCTTTATCCACAATCATCAGTCGCCTCATTTATTCACGTCGGTTTAGAGTACTCATGACTTGGCTTTAATGTTAATTTTGGACCAAAATAACACTTAATTCTTTTTTCTCGACAAGCTAAATAAGGGGAAAATCTGATAATCAGATATAGTAAAAGGTTAACCCTAGTTTTAGATATTTCTTACAATAAAAAAAAAGAAAACTTAGTACCGAACTACACACACACCTACTCAACAAATTAGGCATGTAGCACACCGTCCAATCAGCGTGTGAGTGGTAAACCTTTTTTTATATCTGGTGTTGTACGTGACAAATTCAGAGCAAACGCCGGCACGTGCGTTGTGTGTACCCCACCTAATTCGCTGTTCCAATGTTGGTACACTTGGCTGTAGTGGAAATATGTATACTCTGTCGGGTACTAGAATGTTCTAGATAGGGTAGGATTTTTATTTCTTTATCTATAGCTCCACGGAAATGTGAATAAATGTATTTGAGTGTTTGTACCTATCTTATTTTATCTAGCCATCGGTGTCCCATTGAAAAAGACCAAAGGACAATGGCCAAACAAAGGCCTCTTTCGTCTTCTCCCACGATTCCCTATCCTTGGTTGCCTCTACCCAGACATCCAAGAAGGTGTTCAGCACATCTCGCCCCCTTTTTCGTGGTCTGCCGCGTTTATGCATAAAGATTATAAAACTTTATCTGAAAAGAGCAACCTAACAGAGTTTCTTGCTAGATTCTTTTATCTAGCTAGGCTCTAGCGTTAGTTTTAAAAAATAATGTTGTCATATTTCAAGTGATATCTATACTTGTCCATGACAACAACCAGCGACAAAGGATATTCAATGATATTTTAACAAGAGCTGTACCGTAAAATGTGCTACTTATGTGACAACTTAAATAGGTTTAAATACATAATACTCACTTTAGCACCCTTAAAATCGTGTAATGTAATAAAAGCTTATAATAAATAAACAGTTTTCATAATTCAAACAGTTTCTGTATTACCTGCGTTCAAAATTACTCTTCGATATTCAAATAATAACGGTAATAATCCGATTTAAATATTCCATAACCGATTCCAAACTGGCCAGTGTTTACTAGCGTTATTTGTTTCACTTTGATCTTCAGGATTCGAAATTTAAAATATTTAATGAGATTGTTGAAAATGTTCGTTATTTAAAATTGATTGGAGCTTTGAATGGTGTTCTGCTTTTTAACAATTGCAACTTTTTTTAAATTCTTCTTTATTCAAATTGATAAATTAGGTTAGTGCATTTCTAAATCTAAGATCCTACTCCACTTTTTAATCCTAATAAACATATTTGTTTTATTTTCAGGTAAGAAAAAGACGAGCACATCGATTGAACTGCTGATAAAAATGGTTGTAAGTGCAAAAATAAACTTTATTTGATTGTAACACGTACGAGTAAGTAAATGCAGAATACATTTTGATGGCCCTCTACTAATACAAATTCCATATAGCTTTCTGGTATATCTATTGATTCGAAATTATAATAATTGTAACTAGGTATTTATAGTTTTGCCTTTCAAAGATCTATTCATATTTGTAATGATATTTCATATTGCTAGATACACATTTTGACATTTTCATAAGAATTCATTAACAAATCAATATCCACGTTATAATTAAGCCAAGAGAACTTTAAAAACGAACTCTACCTTACAACATTCAAGGTCACAAACATCCACGTGCTAAGCAAATATGAGGTGTTTAATACAAATATGTAATTGGTAATTATTTGTATTGAGTTTATTTCTAGGGTAACAAGGTCGATGGACAATTGACTATGTATTTCTTTAGATATTACAACAATAATCTTGGATTAAATAGGTGAATTAAGTCAATTTAAATTTATTCAATTAGTAACATTGTTTAGAAAATGATTACCCTGATTAATTGAAATAATTATAAAGGTTAGGTAGATGCAGTGGCGTGCCTAGGACCTAAGGACAGGGCAAGCCAGAGATCCTAAAATGAACTTTTTTTACTCGACTTCGTAACTGATCGTAAAAAAGTGTTTTCGTACCTACAGACTTTCGTTTTCAACATTTGCCCTTTCTTCTTTTAGCACTAAGTATGTTCTTTTTAGGCGGTCGGAAATACGATTATATTGAGTAGATATATCAAAGCACACGAAAAGTACCTATACTTACTTTAGACAGAATTAAATATATGTCATTGACAAAAGCCTTTGTTCGATTGTGCGGATGAATAGATAACATAACCTCACTCTTGCTCTGGTTTGAAATGCACGAAAACCACATATGAAAGAAAGTGCGTAGATTTAATTACGTACTTAATCGTAAAAAGTTGGTGACTTACTGAAAAACGAAATATTTAAATCCGAGGTTGGCTTTTCCAAAACGATGAGCTGCTTCTTTTCATAAAAGTCAATGAATTCACTTTGCGTCG
Organism: Anarsia innoxiella; assembly: GCA_947563765.1. Classification (NCBI taxonomy): domain Eukaryota; kingdom Metazoa; phylum Arthropoda; class Insecta; order Lepidoptera; family Gelechiidae; genus Anarsia; species Anarsia innoxiella. The sequence continues at coordinate 848,895 of OX387392.1, forward strand.
TTGATCAAAGTTATTATCACATTTCAAACCTTCACAAGGCACCACGGCCTCACTATCACTGCTCATTTTCGTTAAGAAAGTCAATTTATTACAATAAAACCTATGAAACGAGCAAAACTTTTCATTAACCCAAAAAAAAAACAACAACCGGCCGGCCACTGATAAATAAATTTGAAGTTGGTCGCAGTCCGTCCTTGACGCGAACGAGTGAACGAGAGAGTGAACGAGTCGCGCTGCAGACCACAACGCGTTCTGATTGGCTAAATTCGTCTCGCAATAACTATACTCATGGGCAAACCCGGCTTAAGTTTTCATACAAACTGATGTGATTAGCCGAACAAATTACGATGGTTTTTAGGTAATTTCGCATACATTAGAGTAGTACAACAGCAAGCCACATAAGAAGCCAATGAGTGCGAGCGAAACAGAATATAGACGTAATCGTACTTTGTCGGGGCTGTACTTGCAGCATGTTCATAGATGCTTGAGTTTTTTGGCGGTTATAAATGCACGGATTTTTGTTGTTTTTTTTTGGCTTCGCGTCGTAAATATAAAATTTTTGAATATTTTATAAGAGTAAATTGTGAAATGAATTTGTATTGGGTGATGTGATATTTTTGTAAGGCAAGCCCGGCTTTTGGGCTTGTATGGACGTACCGCCACTGGGTAGATGATATTATAAGTGGAAACTAAAAAAAATATATAAAATTTACATTGTCCTATACATACATATCTGTTACTTCACATCGGGGTAGGCAGATACTATTTCCCTCCACTAGTTACGATCCAAACACATCTCTTTCTCTTCATCCACATTCATCAGTCGCCTCATACATGCACGTATCGGTTAAGGGAACTAGGTACTCTTGATTTGGCTTTTCTTTAGCAAGTCCCCTATAAGACCCAGAACCACACACGACGCAAATATTTTGAAACGTTTCGTTTCAGTTGCGTCGCGTGTGGTTTTCTAAGGAAGTCTATAGCAGAAACTGCGATGCAACTCAAAAGTAACTAGCAGTTTCAGTTGCGTTGCGTTTGTGTTTCACCGTGTGTTTTGGCGCTTAGATTTCCATTATCTGTCATATAAAACAAACCACTATCTACCGTATTACGAAGTAAATAACCTTATCGAATGTTCCTCTAACATTAATCAATCTATTCACCTTGCTTCGCCTGCAAACAAATCATAAAGAATGAATTTATTTGATGGAAAAGAAATAAATGTTCCAAATGTGAGTAGAGTTCATGACCGAGTTATGAATGTAGGGCGGTGAATGACAGTGTGGTTAATGTAGCTTTTACATATATTTTGTTATAATATACATTTTGTAAATATTATGTAAGAATTAGTACGTTAAGTAAATTGGCATAGGATTGTGTTTTTAAAATTAAAAAAATTAGAAAAAGAATTTATTCGTTAGTGCTATTATTTATTTACTTAACAGTTTATTGTAAGATGATAGTACATAGAGACAGAAAAAAAGAGAAGTTCTCTTGGCTTATTTATTCACCAATACCGTTCAAATTTATTGATGAATTATTTCGAAATAGTCACTAATATAATATTTAGAGTTTTTGTACAGGAAAGTGTAGAAGAAATTTTTCAAATTTCCTTATCAATTTTTATTGTACCTATTATTTTTTCTATTTTATGATTTATCTATTAACATAATGCAATATCTGGACTTCTTTTTTGTTTCATAACTTAAAATGCTAGTTATGTTATACTGATATTTTCTACCAAAAGCCCAACTTCGAATTTCATGTCAGTAGATTCAACATACCCAACCCGAAATTCAGCGAAGCGACAAAAGAGAACGGGTAATACGAATTTTAGGAGTATATCTACAATTTTACCAAATTAAATATCACAAAAAAGGGTCTAAGAAAATCGAATTCAATAAGCGGTTTCTAATTTAAATGTAAATGATGGACGAATTTCTAATAGATTTTGAAGTGGGAGTGCGATTTGTAGAATTGATATTAAGATGGGTCGATAATATAAAACGTACCTAAATAAAATATTTATTTAATTGATAATTCAAACTTCAAAAACAATAATTGGCTTTTTAAACATATTTAATCAAAATGACACCAGCTAGCTTAGCATACACTCCGTGACAAGACGTTGTCATGGGTTTGTCACGCTTACGTGTCTACTACTACTCTGTCCATAGTTTTAAATGTTTTTATGATGGTACTTAATTTACAAAAAAAAAATATTGCAACATTTCCATTGTTGATTTGGGTATGCCTGTTAAAACAATTTAGTGTATTTTAAACCGAATAAAGAATTGAATTGAATTGAAATGTGACAAGGACAGCATGATGTGAGATAATTGTCGCGGCACATATGCTAAGCCCCCAGAACAAAAATACGACCGAAATCCAGTGCAGTAACCATAAAAACACATGTACATCCAAATGTCTTAGATGTACGTATAGATATACCTATAGACGCATACATAGGTACATACATATCTGACACGCCTCTCTCCCATCGGGATAGGCTGAGACCTCTTTGCTCCACTTGCGACAAAGAAACAGAACCAATAAACACATAATATATTGCTAGCTTCAAATTAGCACTCAACAGAATACTTAAACAACGCTATATTTAATCAAAAAAAATATTTAAAGTGTGTATTTCGAACCCTACGGAACCCTTCAAAAGGCTTGTATCGATTGATTTTTTTTGTATTTTAGGACAGGCAATTTATTCCGCCATTGAACCTACGTTGAGTTAATTTTAACGCGGGCTCGTACTTGTAGACCAAATATTCCCAAACTTTCTTTTACTGCTGAAATTTTTCACTTGTTCGAGTCACCTTTTTCATAATTTCTGCTGATGACTTATATACACATCTGTCACGTTTCTTTCCTATTGGGGTAGGTAGAGAGCTGTTTCAACCACTTCCTACGATCCAAACATACTAGTTCATCTGTATTTCTGTTGATACTTGCTGAAGTAAGAAATATTTGTAAATATTTATTCCTTCAAATAGCTAAGTAATTAAATAATAAGAGTACTTTTGTGTGCACTAAAGCTTTTTTATCTACGTATTTATCTATGAGATCGAAATTTGTATTACAAATATACATAACTTGGTCATACAGACACAAAAAACAAAAAATGTCTCTCCTGTTCCCGAAAGTTAAGGACACTGGGAGCTAATTTCTCAACTTAATGCATATCCGCATAATCTGTGCCCGATGTAGTTTTGGCCTATATAAACATTTTAAGGATTAGATGCTCCAGTATCCTTAATCATCAGGAACAGGAAAGACAATTTTGAACCTAATTCTGTGTATGGCTCTACTTGGTCACGACTCTCCCATCGTGATACGGAGAGCTTAAACTTACCACTATCAAAAATACTTCCATTTTATCAATCACTTCATACATATACATAAGTAGAACAAATGTACTCAGTAATTCAAAATAAGGTAGGAAAGTAAACCAAATGACTCGACAACCGTCTTTCACCAGCATATCCAATACGTAGTTCATTTCAGTCATGCTGTTCCGACACTTTTTTTGTCTTTACTGTCTGGAACATCACTTTATATTTTATGTTGTTATCCTAGTTTTAAGAATGATTGTAAGCTATTGTGTTCATCTTAAATAAATAAATATCCCCTTTTTGACCCCCCATCTTTTATCTTACACTTTGAGAACCACAGTAACAAGCGATCGAACGCTCCACAGCACGCTTTAATAGCGTTTGCCTGTAAATGGATTTGTTAAACTATTTTTGTCAATGTAATTCAAGGTTACCTGGCACCATTGATAAACGTTTGTTTATGCCACGCGTGGATGTTGTAAAAACTTTTGCCTTTTTGAAAATAGATTCTTTCTTTTTAAAAATTTTGAATTTTAAATCAGTTTGTGATTGCTTGTTTTAAAGAGATTTTTTGTGATTGAACTAGTTCAAGTCAAGAGTACCCTAATTTGACGTGCATGTATGAGGCGACTGGTGAATAAACATGAAGCGAAAGAATATGTTTGGGTCGTACTTAGTAGAGGAAAGTGATCTATACCTACCTCGATGGGAGAGAGGCGTGACAGATATGTATGAACCTAGGTAGTATGTAGTTTGATGAATGTGGATTAAGTAAAAGAAGTGTGTTTGGATACTTGTCTCTGTCTACCCCGATGTGAAAGAGGCTTAACAAATGAGTACGTATGTAATTTTTATTTCTAAAAATATTATTGACATATATGTGGAAAGGAAACGGAAGTTACAGATGAATGAAAGGGATGCATGCTAAGGAGGAAGAGAGTGAGTGTTGTTTATGGGTTAGTTAGCAACGGGGATGGATGGCGGATTGAGTTGGTTGTGGGTTTAAGTTTTTTTCTAATGAAAGCAAAATAATTTAATTGTGTTTACGATACTTATTTAAAACTACGTGGGCTACATATATATTTTAGAATTTCATTTTAATATTAATATAACTTTCCTTATTCTAAAGTATACAACCTCATCCATCCAAAGCCTACAGCAATCAAGTTAAAAGGCTTACACAAACACGTGTCCCCAACGCTTCTGCTCCATATCTCATTATGCTATATTATGACGATGTCCCGTCTAGTTTACGGGACACTGTCCCGCTAAATGTGAAAGGACATGGCGGGACAATGAACGGTTTATTTTTACGATATAAAGTAAGTTTCGTTTTAGTTTTTATTGTTATGGATGGGGTAATGTGCGATTTTTAAAAAGACACTGTGAAAAATAGATGTTTAATGTTTTGTATATAAAAAATACATAAAACAGTAAATTGCATAGAATCAAAGTTGTTTAAATGCCAACAAAAATGGTTTACTAGTACTACTTTACAATTATTAATATAGGTAGAAGTCTACATTATTTAAAATATGATATTTTAATAAAATTATGAAATATGTATAGATTATAATTTAATTTAAACCTTTAATCTGCTAAAAACGATTAAATCATTAATACGTATTATTTTAATGAAACCTCTGACCTAAATAAATAAATAAATAAATATAAAAATAACTATGTATTTACTCAAATAATATTTATCATTTCGTTCTTTGTAGGCAACTAAATGTATAAGAATTCAAAATAAATAAAAAAATATTTTTTAAAGATTTAAAACTTAAGTAAATTAATCTTTCACATCCCAAAAAAAAAGAACAATAGAAAATCTATTGTGTCTGGGTTTATAATGGTCAGTGGGATGTGAGAGGTTAAAATAAGACTGTTTTCCCCATCTAAAACTCAACCTTAAAATTCCAACAAAACAAAACCGAGTAAGTACTTGAATAAATAATTACGACATGAACTTGGATAATTAAAGAGAATAGCGTTTCACAAAATTCATTAATCATCGAGGTACGAGTGTGTCCCGCCGTTGTCCCGTAAACTCTTGTTTTCCGGGACAACGCAATTAGATCTAATGGACGCAGTCTCCTAATGGAATAGCGAGACACTTTATTATTATACATGTGTGTTTTTATGATTCATTATTTTGTAATGTAAAATTTGTTTTCTGTTATTTAGTTTAAAGCTTTAATTTTAGAACTTATGTGTTATCCTGATGTACAATAATGTAAAGTTTTATTAAAATCTGTTTAGTAGTTATTGTGTGAAATAGTAACAAAAATCCTCTTATCCAACCATGAGCACAGGCATTGACATTTATAACACTAGTAGGATTTTGTTACTAAAACAATAGCAACATAATATAATATTTTAGTAGGTAGTCATTTAAACTACAGTAGGTATATATATATTTTTTATTTTATTTTTTATTTCTATAGTATTCATAAACTAGTCCTACTCTAAAGGTTGTCTGGAAGAGATCACGTTAAGTTATAAGGCGGCCTTTGCGCACAATGTTATAGTTTTAAGTTTTGTCTGTAACTCTTTGTGTGCAATAAAGTATTTCTATCTATCTATCTGTATCGATAGATAGCTATCTTGTTTATCTATCTATCAATCTATTCAATATCAGATATTAAAAGGCAACATTACACGCTAGTTATAAAGCCCCGCCTCATAGAACATTTCACATCATTACCTTCAAAATGTAACTGGAGACTTCAGTTCTTTTGGAGACTCATGAACTTTAGAATAGATGGAGTGTCAACGTAATGATAATTATATTGAAACGTTTTATTCTCATGGCCTAAATTAAGAGTTAAAAATATCTATAGGCGTGTTTTAAAAAACAAAGTTTGTCATTATTTATTTGGAAGCTCTTTATTATTACGACCCAAAGTATAAATGTACTGACCCTTCTTTTTTGTGGAAAGAAGTTGCAATTACTTAATTTCTACTTAAGGTTGGAGACACATTTAAAAGATTCAAGGGTGTGTTTGAAAGTCAGCACCTTTTTTTCGTAAAGAAAAACTGTAACAAGTACCTATTATCTATTTTATTAGGCCATGTGATGCATCTACCCTCTAAAAACTCCATGATGATAATTCAAGGTTCGGGAACTATCTGTAGTCAAATAGGTAAACCAGCAAAGAGTACTACTAACAATCAACAATATAATTTAGACCAAATCAGACAAAGACAGGCATGACAGATATTTATGTATGTAATGTACTTACCAATGTACAAATCCGACAAGACTCTCTCTACCTTGCTCTATGTTCTAGTAAAAATTCTGCTCTCACATAGCGCAACATTTTCTGTGCCTTTTCTTTTCTATTCTGTTCTGTCGTCATTTGCAAGGTACAGAGATACGGGGTTAACTAGACGTTGTTATCGTGTGATAAGGTTGCATTTTATTTAATGCCATTCGAAGCCATTTTTCTTAACAAATACCTATTCATAGTGTGTTGACAGATATTTTATAATCTACTAGAGGCTATCCGAGACTTCGTACGCATTTATCTTCATATCTTGGAACACTAAGGCCTAGAACACACGATGAACGAACCTCACACGACGCAACTGAAACGAAACATTTCAAACTAGTTGCGTCGTGTATAGTTTTCTAAAGAAGTCTATAGCAGAAACATAGATGCAACTCAAAAGTAACTAGCAGTTTCAGTTGCGTTGCAGTTGCGTTTCACCATGTGTTCTGGGTCTTATACAATATCTTAAACTCATAAACCACTTATTACAAAACGAGGTTTAAAGATAGTCCGACGTTAGCTGTTCGTTTCTTTTGACGTTATTTGCAATACTGCGTAACTACAACCTGACAAAGTTTTCAGGAGACAGTACGGGCGGAAGAAAATGACATCCATGTAACCGCGGCGCGCTAATTTGAATTTCGCTATTTCTTGTATTTACGCGGTATTGCATATGGTACATCAGCGGATTTGCAGTATCGTTGACGTTATATGTTATTCTGATGTGCAAGCTACAATATTGTAAAGTTTCATTTGTTTATTTATGTAATATGTCGTAAAAATGTTACAAAAATATTACATTGGCGATCATGTTCAATTTATATTTAGAAAAATATTTTTTTAACTCAAATTGTATGTTCACATAAATCCCCATAAACCCACTGCAATTATTTCTCAAAAATCTATTACTTATACGAAAAATAAATTATTATTTTACGATAAGGAAAGAGGTATTGCACTCGTCGCTTTTCATCGTTTAATACTCGAGCAAGATTTATTTGAAACAATAATTTGTACCTAGTATTAAACCTCAAGTGAAATGACATAGCGAAATTGAAATTTTAAACCTTAGTAAATTGAGGCGAGCTGTTGTAACCACCGATAACTATCGGCTAGTAACACGAAAGGGTGAACAACTGTTATTTAAGAACTTTTCTCGACTTTCAAAGACTTATTTTGTAAAATGTGGAGTTTAGAAAACAAAAACTATAATAAGTATGTTACAAACAAACACACACGCACACACACTCACACATACACAAACACATTCAACGCAATATTTAAAAAATACTATGAATAAGAAAATGACAAATACTTGTTTGTTAACAAATATGAACTAGGCATTGAAAAGATTTTGATGACATATAGTAGGTACTAAATAAATCCAAAAGTAATTAAATCTGACAAAAGCACCTCGTCTCGTCAGAACAAAAAAAATACGATTTCTTTACTGCATTTTCTCCATTTTACCCATAAACCAAGAAGCCTATAAATTCATTTTATTCTCATTTTAATACCTCAAATAATTCCCAAAGAAGTAGCCTCAGGCCACATGCAATAGTAGTCTTTACATAAAACACGGCCATTTTAAACAGCTTGTATCGCGGTAACCGATCCAAACTTCAGTTGGACATGCGAATTTTGCCGGGTTATAACTATTGAGGCAAATTGCAGACCATTCAGGAGTCAGTTACGTATTCATGAAATAAAAGAACATGGTATTAATGCTAATTTTTCCGCAATGTAATTTTGCAGGGAAGTGTAATTTTAGTATGGCTACAAATCTGAGTTTGCTTCGTTTTGTATGTGCTTGGGTGTTTGTTTGCACTTTCATTATAAGTTATCTACTGTACTCGTAGCGCCAAACACACGGTGAAACGCAACTGCAACGCAACTGAATCTTTTGAGTTGCATCGAAGTTTCTGCTATAGACTTCCTTAGGAAACCACACACGACGCAAATGAAACGAAACGTTTCAAACTAGTTACGTCGTGTAACTAGCAGTTTCAGTTGCGTTACAGTTGCGTTTCACCGTGAGTTCTGGGTCGTAGTTTCTTCAACACAACCAAGAAATAACTTATACCTAGTAGTTTATTTAGTTATTAAAATTATTAAATAGCATATTTTTGCCTCTGTTTGTTCAAGAAACAGCCTTCATGTCTTTACGTTTTCCGGAGAATTAAGGACGCTAACGTGCCTTTGGTTGAAGTTCGACGTTTGATATGAAAAACACGAACCGTGGCAGTTTTTTAATTCGTAGTTTTGCTTTTTAACTGCTGATGTTTCAACGCCCTTAGATCTTATTGGTTTTTTAAAAAGTGATAAGGAAATAAAAGCTTGTTAACTTACAAAACCACTCGACATTAACAGAACATGATAATTTTCAAGAAAGTTACAAACACAACATTACATACACACGCATGCGCCGTTGTTACCCAAATTCAGTTAAGGACACAGCAAGAAATGAAATCAATCACCTCAAAATCCAGTGACGTCATCCAACTAATCTCTCTCTTCCGTCCCTTATCGAACAAGATAATGCTCGAAGGAAATCCATTATGAAACTAATAAAGAAGTCTACTTAACTCTGCTTCCGTCTTGCAGAAGTTAACAAATTCTGTGCCGCGTGAGCGTAGAATACTAATAGGAACCTTTTCAGATGAAGAGTTGGGAGTTTTCAAACAAATAGGTTAGAGTTTAAAATACGTTTTTGAGTGGCGCTTCTACTTTTGAGTATAGAATATATAAGGAGATGCCATACCGTCTGGGTGTGCGTGCCTGATCTGGCGCAAAATGGCTACCTTTTTTTATGACTTATCGTTTGACAGGTCATCTACCAAGAAAACTATGAAAAACTCGCGCCTACCTTGGCATGCTGTCATAAACTCATTTGTATATGAAAAAAAAATGGCTTCTACGAATTTAAGAAATAATCAGTCAGTTCTATTAGTTTAAAAAGCACTATCACGACTACTTAACAGTAACTATAGTTCGACTAAATATAAATAAATGCTGGTCGTTTGAATATTATGACGTAGTCACGTCATTTTTAAATATTTTTTACCATACTTAAAGCAGCCTCAAAAAGCGACAGAATAAAGGAAAAGTTAAAGTCAATCGTATCAAGAAGTCACAGCATTAGCAGAAGATACTTAGGCCGAATGGAGGATGCTTTGCCGACAAGAGTCTAATTCTTAAATAAGATGTGATAAGAACAGCCTTCGAAAGGTAATCAGCATCCTATATGGTAACAGTCTTTTATACATACGTACATACATACATATCCGTCTCACCTCTCTCCCATTGAAGTAGGCAAAGACCACTTCCTTCCACTTGATACGATCCAAAAATACTTCTTTCGCTTCATCCACATTCGTCAATCGCCTCATACGTAACAAGTCCCCGATTTGATCAAAGTACGTTCGTTTTGGCCTTTCCCTTCCAACATTTCCTTCCACTCTCGCCTTGTATAGGTATATATTTGTCGTATATCTACACTCAAAACCCCATAAAAAAGGACACTCAACTAAAAAACACTGATGTCATCAACGAAGTGAAAAATAAAGTGCAAAAGTAGTCCAAGACTATAACTAGGCGTAATAAATCAGAAAGTTTCCGTCATCGGTAATAAAGTTAGTTTACGAGGTCCGCTAATAGACCTCCTCTTGGCTCTTCATAATGAGTACCGCGTTTATTAGCTTAGTTTTTAGTAGGGATGGACTCAGATCGTACTTATACTTTTATAATCGGTTATAGTAAAATCGGTTATTATGCGACATATTATATTATATGCTTAAAGTACTCTACAAATGCGTATTAGATATTTTAGTAATTTCTCTACAGTATTTCTACTAATTTCTCTGTTATAGTAATAGTAAAATGTAATTTTCTTTATGGTAAGATCATTATTTTGATAAGTATCTGAATAGCTGTATTTTTGTACACTAATTTAAGAAACAGATTTTGATGTAAGTTTGAGAACAAAAAAAAAGGATACAAATGCACTTTTATAGGATTTTCGAACGTTAACGAGGTGTGTTAGCCATTTTAAAATTTGATTCCGATTTTCACGATCATCGATTATTTTAACCGATTTTCGACGATCGGTTACTTCATTCCATCACTAGTTTTTCACAGCTTGAAAGTGTTGATGTGGACATCTTTGGTGGGCGTCGGTTTACGACCACGGTAAAGTGGTCGCTAAACCTTACACGTGTCGGCGAAATTCGTGATCCTCTTAATTTTGTAGCCTTGTGTCGAGATGTGTGTGGCGAGAATCCAGGTAGATACATTTTTAATTTGATTCTTTTTACTTGTTCGGTCTTGCTGTCATCGCCTATATCGATTCGTGTATTATTTATTTATCAGTTTAGCGCCTAAGATTGAGAAAATATACATTGTCTCGCTCAAGTCACTTAAAGTAGGAGAGGGAGCATCAATTGACATCAAATTAATACCTTCCAGAAATTTCTAACCTAAATGTTGATTATTTTATTTAACACGTTTCTTAAATATAATCTAATCCTATCTAATGTAGCCACTTGTGTCCCACTGCTGAGCAAAGGCCTCTCTCCTCATCCGCCGTGACTTTCTGTCTCGAGCTTCCTCTGCCCAGGTAGTGAAGGTGTCCAGCTTGTCCCGCCACCTTTTCTTTGGTCTGCCGCGACGCCGCCGTTTGGCAGTTGGCAGTTCTTAAATCAATAGCATTAAATTCCTTTCTAAAATACCAAACAGAACAGAATTAATTTTTAAATAGATACCTAAACAAATTGAATTATTCCTATATTAGATTTCCCCGAATTCTAATTTAGATAATTTCATATTTTACTTAACAACGTACTTTGTGTAAGTTTTAATTAAACTTTTTACCTGTCTTTTACATTTGGACATTTAATTTTTCTCATCACGGATACTGTTCTTAACAAACTTAGGTTCTGTCTTCTACTTGGAACAAAATGGTTGAAATCATATACGGTAGATCTTGTTAAATATGGCAATGTTATACTGTTATAGTCTGTGGTAGATATTTTAGGTTATCTATGTATTCTATTCTCTCTCTGGTTGACTTTTAAAAATGGCTTACTAACGAATTTTCTCGTGTAGTGGTTTACTGAATAAACAGCTTGATGCAGCTTCCAAAACTACGTTTTACTCATATTAGATCAGATTTACATCTAGATCATGTTGTTTGACAGATTTTGTCAGAAAAACATCGTGACCGAGACGGACAGAGGCCCAAGTCCCTGTCGACTTGCCATGCCCTCCTAGGTCGTGGGTTCGATAACCACTGGAAACAAATTAAAGTGGTTGTGATTAACAGACGTTTTTGTCTTAGGTCTAGGCCTTTCTATGCCTAAGTCTACATTCATACGTAGGACATATTCGTCAGTCCTATCTCCTATTAGATAGGCAGAGACCACTTCCTTCCACTTGCTACGATCCAAATTTTCAATAACTTGACATTAACGCAATCCATAAAATGGTAGTTACTATTAAAAAAAATAACCAAGTCACCTTACTGAAAGCCTTTCCGCTGTTACACTGAAGCTAACTCAATAAAGAAGGGCCTTTGGCAAAAATTACAACTTAATTATTTGTTCCCACCAACTAAGTTCTTATCTCAGAATTAAAAAAGTTAACGGTTGTAAAATTGTTAAGGGTTTGCCTGCTTAATAACTTTGGTTATGTTTTTAATTTGTTCTTTTTTTTTCGTTTCGTATTTTTTAAATATTTTGGGATGATTGGTAGGAAGCAGCCAATGATAGGAGTCTATGGAGAAGCATGGTAGAGCCTTTTGCCTAGGAAGGACGAGGAAGGCTAATTAAAAAAATTTTGTTATCGTGTTGTTGTTGTTGTGGTTGTTGTCTTTTTAGTTATAGTCGATTATTTCATTACTTAGTTTTACTTTTATTTTAATCTTAAGTACATAAAATTTTTAGTTTTAAAATCATTACCCTTCCTTTTAACTTGGCCGTATTCGGGTAAAAGAATAGACTGACAGCCCGGTCACACGGACTTTTAGTTTAACCTCTCACATCCCATTGACCCATTATCAACCCAGACACAATAGATTTTCTATTGTTCTTTTTTTTCTGGGATGTGAAAGAATTATTTGCTTAGCGTCATTCAATTCAATACAAAGCTAGATTTCCTGGAATGCTTTTGGCTGTATTGTAATTATAACTAATAAACCCAAAATATCATACTTTAAAGTCATAAAAAAATACTTTACAATACCAATTACGTACCTTCCTTAATTAAAAAACTACGCTATCATCCCCTTTACAGCTACCCCTCACAAAGTAGGGTAATATTTTCATAGCTCCGTTCTTTATAGTAAACTTTAAACTACGATTTTACACGCTAAGTTAATTAGCTTGCCTATTTGTTGGTATCACGGTATGCCGTGGAAAGGGAGCCGGGTTTTGATTGCGAGTCTAATGTGGAAAGTATGGTAAAATAACGTTTAATTTTTCATTGATTTTGTAAAAGGTAAAAGTGGTCGAAATATATTTGTTGATCTTGCTTCTGTCTGTCGACGGTCTCTTTTCAGGCTTGCATCATCAATGGGGATGATGGCTACATACAAAAATTCAAAAAATAATTAGTCCGTCGTTTAGGCTATTAAAAAATATTTGAAACACATTTTTAACCTGATCAAATACATAAATAAATACAAAGATACTTAGCATCGAAGGTACAGAGTGGGGGGTATTGACGTCACTCCTCGGTTAAAATCGTACTGAGGCGTGACGTCACGAGCAACTTTAACCCAGTGTATCTTTGTCATTTTTAGTTTAAGAGAAAAAAGAAAAAATACGTGTCGAATATTTTAAAATAATCTATGTGATGGACTAAAAATTTTTTTAGTCATCGTGCCCATTGTATGATTTAAGATATAGTAGTTACTTTTTCTTTATTAACTAGAATCTGCCTGCGATTTCGTACGCATTTATCGCCATATGTTAGAAAAAAATCATGATATCTCAAAATAAAATATCCTATGTCTTATTCTGATGTCTAAGCTACAATATTGGAAAGTTTTATAAAAATCTGTTCAGAACTTTTTGCATGAAAAAGTAACAACCATCCATCGGAACAAACATTGAGATATTAATCTTTCACATCCCAGAAAAAAAAGAACAATAGAAAAATCTATTGTGTCTGGGTTTATAATGGGTCAGTGGGATGTGAGAGGTTAATAAAATATTTATAGGATAATAGGATTTACCTAAATATAAAAATAAATATACAGGGTGTAACAGAAAGGGTATATAAAGCCGAAACACAGCTATAGTCCTCATGAAACTGAACAACTTTCCCCAAGGAACATGGGTCGTAACTCGAAAAAAAAATTTCGCCTCCCCATACATAATGCCCGATCAGCTGATCGAGTAAGTATGGGCGATCCAAAAATTTTTTTCGAGCTACGACCCATGTTCCTTGGGGAAAGTTGTTCAGTTTCATGAGGACTATCGCTGTGTTTCGGCTTTATATACCTTTTCTGTTACACCCTGTATATAAAAAAGCTTTTAACAAAACACAATCTCAAATTGTCAACTACTCACGTACACTTTTCTGCGCGGACAAAGGTGTAAAACGTCCAGTTGTACAAAACATGGACTTTCTACATAAAATAGGTGACAGTAAAATATGAGTGTTCAGTACAAAAGGGCAGACAAGTGTCGCAACAACATTTACTATATTTCACGCCTGTCTGCGTTGTATTTATCGCTGGTTCCATTTGCTTTACACCTTTTTACCCGACTGTGCTCGAAGGAGGGTTATGTTTTTTGAGAGTAAGTACGTTTAAGAATTTTAGACTTTATTTCTTTCTTAATAGTATTTTTATCTACTTTATATTATAAACAACATTGACAAAACTAGTATTTTTCTTGTACCATCCTGGTCAAACTTAAAGAAAATTAAAGATGTGACATATCATAATTTAAAATATAAAGATATTTTTTACCTGACTACGCCAGAAGGAGAGTTATGTTTTTCGAGAGTATGTATGTATGTTTGCATGTATAATCCTTTGGCACGCCTTCCAGCCGGCTTGATGGATTTAGCTTGCGAAGTATCGTCGTTAGATTCCTATTTACACTGGGAACATCAAAATTTAAAAAAAAATGCGTTTTTTAAACGCAGTCGGGTTTTTTTAAATAAAAAGGCTAGGTTATTAGTTTTGAACGGTTTGAGTTCAATGAAATGTTAAAGATCTTGAGAAAGACACGAATTTACTTTGCTATTATGAGATTTCTTTACTCGTAATAAAATAACTAAGTAATAATCAAAGTTAACAACCTTTTATATAAGTTGTAAACTTAAGTAACAAGTAGGTAAGTAATTGCAATTTATTGTAACTTGTACTTAAAGTTTGATTATTACTTGGTAATTTTATTACGAATATAGAAATCTCATTGTAAGACACAAAAGTCTTTAAAGAATAATCATACCCTTAATATTGTATCGTTTTCTAAAACAAAATGTAGTCAGCTACGTAATGGTGTAGTTTTTTAATGACATTTACTGAATCTGAGTTTTAATGAAACATAAATTATCCACAAAAAATACATACGAGTTTGCTTTAGATTAGGTACAACTTTTTTCATTCTTTCTATCAACCTGGTTCTTGACAGATTTAAAAAATGATAGGACCCATTAGTCATTCAATAAAATATTGACAGCAAGTATAATGGCCAACGACGTTGTGTCGTGGATACAATATGGAACTACCTATAGTTCCGCGCTCGTTCCGTAGATCAGTAGATCGTGCGATAGTGTATCAGAAGGAATAAAACACGTAGCTTCGGTCTAGCGTTGTAATTGACGAATTCGTAGGCGATACAGAACAGAAGAAAGACTAATAAATAAATAATTACAGACACGGTTATAACTTCAACCGAACTGACTTGCAAGAGAGAGAGAACATAGACAAGCTCGCTAGAGTGTATGTACCATAGACAAATCCTCGCGATCGTCCGGAGTTGCCACACCAAATAATTATTAACGCATCGTCCACACTTAGTGAACGCCACAACAATATTTGATTGTTTCTATACAAGATGCCAGCATTCGTCAAGCATTTATCTTGCAATAGCTAAGTAACGAAAACGTGCGTATGACGTGCGGTTCCGTAGAAAAATTGACGTTATTCTAAAAGAATACGGTTTTGATGTCAACAACTCTCTCACAACTCTGTTCTTATAAACTCTAATCGTCTGAAAAGTTTTTAATTGAATCGAATGAAGAATGTTTCACGAAATTTTGTTAATTTAAATTCGAGTTTTGAGTCGTCTTAATTAGGTATGACTCTTTGTTTGTTGTTAGAAGAGTCATTTGATTGTTTGTAATATTAAAACAAGAGTAGCCATTGTTGAATGGGGATGAAGCGAAAGAGGTATGTTTGAATCGTAGGAAGAGGAACAAAAGGGTATCTGTCTACAGAGAAAAAACACGGTGAAAAAGAGATATGACAGTATGCACCTATTAATTATGTATGTATGTTAATTCATCATATCAGCTAATGGACGTCTACTGCTGGACAAAAGCCTCCCCCAAGGATCTCTACAACGACCGGTCTTGCGCTGCCCACATGCTTCGGCTTTCAGCGACTTTAGCCAAGTCGGTCCACCTTGTTGGAGGCCGCACCACACTGCGTCGACCGATGCGTGGTCGCCACTCCAGAATGCACAATGTACATAATTTTGAGTATTAAAAGATGTTTGTGGTGTTTGACTTCTTATAAAGTTATAAACTTTTTGTGTTTTTTAAAGATATTATATTTCTCGAGTACTTAACTATTTATTATAGTCATGATATACTATATTATAGTCATATACCTAATCAGTCTTTCAGTTAATCAAACAGATACTTTAACACAACTCTTACAAAATCCTTTAGGTTCAAAAACATTCATTTCTCCAAAGAACTTACTAATTTAATTTAAATTAACATTTAAATCAATATCACTAAAGAATTATTCAATAATCACAATAATAACATAACAACCAGCAAGTTATCTTCATAAAGTAGGTCGTTCTCTAGTGTAGTACACGAGTAGTAAAACTTAATAATCTGCCAAGTCATAAATCGGAGGATTTCGATATCCATAAAGAGCATTTACGATGTCTCCAATCGGAAACTAGATCACATACTGTGTAATACTTAGTTCGCTAATATTTTAGTTTTAGATTTTTATTTATTATTGTTAAGATTATTTATAAAAATTGTAATTAACATTATGATTATTATAATAATTAGGAATAAAATTATAGATAGATAGAAAATAATTATGATTAACATTACGATAATTATTAATAATTAGATTAACATATAGATAGATAGAAATACTTTATTGCACACAAAGATACAGATAAAACTTAAAACTACAACATTGTGCGCAAAGGCGGTCTTATCACTAAAAGTAATCTCTTCCAGACAACCTTTGGAGTAGGACTGGCATTATGATATGATATAAAATTATGATTATTAATTCACACATTTTTTTTCTTCTGTGTTCGTAGAAAATACACCGTATTGAGAATGAGGCCATAATTTAATTGGGCAATACCTATTTTTTAAAGTACATTTGCTACGTGTGTTTGGATCGTAGCAAGTGGAAGATAGTGGTCTCAGCCAACCCTGATGGAAGAGAGGCGTAACAGATATGTATGTATTTGCTAGAGACGCTAGTAATGAGATTCAAAGAATAAGAAAGTATTTGAAAACACAAAGAAGACGTAAGAGACTTGTCTAAAACAGAATTTTCAAAACAAATTCATATTTCAAACTTCATCTTATTCCAAGTTCTATCTAATATAAAAGTAAAACCTTTTAAAAACGGATATTGAACTAACAACTTGTAAGGAAACTAAGATAGAAGGATTTAAGGGTATTGTACAGTCTTCAAAAGAATATACGAACCAACTGAATTTTTTCATGAAAATCGCTTTGAGGGTCCTATCAAAGATAAAGCTAAACAAAGGACGATCAAAAGAGTGATGTTCAGATGTTTTAACACCAGCCGTAGAATGTCCACTATCAAAGTTATAGAATAACAAAGGACGATCGTCAGAGCGATGTCCAGAAGTTTAACACATGCCAAAGGACGTCCACTGATTGGTCAGAAATGGCTTGCATCAACCTTGATGAACTGCCGGTTTCTTCTTTCGCGTTCTCCTTATTATTTGTTTATCTTTTTGCTTGACGTCAGACGCTGCACTTCTCTACCCGCGTTCTACATATTGTCCCATCGGCTACCTTAAGCAGAACGACTTCTTGTTTAAGTGAAGGAAATTTATTTTATTTTATTTTTTTATTTATTTATTGGTTCACCTACAGATTTACATATTAGATTATAGATATTATCGTACAATTGAGGTAGTAACCGTAAAAACTTGTTATTTATTATTAATAGTTTTAATTTTATATTAAAATAGATCTTTAATACAGACAGAAGTAAACATGCAGACATAGCACACAGAGGCGATTGATATGACTGTTGCGTTCCATTTATTCTAACATTTAGTTTATTTACTAATTTATAAACATATCCAAAAACCTAAATATCCGATCCGACTTCTTCAGCTTCATGTACAAAGTAGAGTCCGTACTCCGTAAGTACAGATTGTTGCGAGGTGATTTATATGCGAGAGATGGCGGATAATAAAGTTAAGTAGTACTTGGATCGCTGAGGCGGTGCTGGTGTTTGAGGGGACTGCGGGGGTGTGAGGGTTTTGAATAGAAGTGTGGTTTAATGTGAGGAAGAATGGTTAATGAGATGGTTTATGATTTGAGTGTAAGACGTTCATCGTGATCTTAAGCCTCTAGTTTTAACAGATGTGATGAGTAAGGATCAGTATGCTTAATACAAGATACCTTAAGTAGGTATTTTAGGATAAGGGGTTGTTTGATAGGTATCAAAAGAAAGCGTTCCTACGTATAGAAATATTTTAGTTATTGATTTCTGAAGTCATAGCTTTCTCAATAATATTCGTGAGATTAGGTAAAACGTCCAAACTTTGATTCATACCTACATGTCCACATTTGGTACTTTAAGTTGTTTATAAGATCTGTAAAAACCTGTGGAGTGCAATAAATGATTGAGTATTGATATCTGTCACGCATCTCTCCCATTGGAGTAGGCAGAGACCAAATCAAACACACTTCTTTCGCTTCATCCACATACATTGGTCAGTGATATTTTTTTTTTGCTTATATGTTATCACGGCGTGCACAACTGCACAGACTTTACTAAGTGATACTCTTTTGACAATAACCCTCCTTCTGGCGCAGTCGGGTAAAAAAATTGTTTTGCATTATTAGTGAATTGGTCGTGAAGTGGTAGACTTGGTCGGGCAACACTGAACGGAGCTGTCATAAAAATCAGCTGTGCTGTATTTAATTAGTTTTTAATTCGTTATTAAGTTAATTTCGATAAATTTACATGTGTAAAGTGTAGTATTTAAGTAAAATTAAGTGTTCAAGTAAAAAGTTTAGTGTAACAACTGTGTTTTCAACAAAAAAACATCTCGACAATCATCGCTTCGCACCGGCCGGCTCAGCTGTCAACTGAACAATAGAATTGAATTCTAACGGATAAACCGGGGGAGTATTTCTTTTGTTTTACCTGATTTACCACCTTTATTTATATACTATTTTATTAAAAACACTTTATAATTATATAGTGTCAGTACTTAAAGTATATAATTTGGTAAACATCTGATAGTTTCCTCGAGAAAGTTGATGGTCAAGGTCGCCTTTGTCTCGGTTTGCTTGACGAACTGTGGAAGCGAATTTGAAGACTAACAGCTGACTTACATTAGTTGCCTGTTTAGACCTAACTATATCTAGTCTCTGTTTGCTTGACATACTTGTGGAAGCAGATATTGAGTACTATTTCTTAAGGAAATTACTTATTTGAACTCAATTAGAGTAAATTTGAATTTACAAGTAATTATAGTGACCTATACTTTATAAATACTCACATACTATTAACTACTGACTTGTGTAGGTATCTGTATGCATCTGACACAATTTATAACTGCATTTTATATAGGTACATATTTAACTTGTCTCTTTGTTCTCTTAATTCAAATCATATACCTACCTACCTTATTTCAAGGTTTAGAGATACTTTGTTCATGTTTAGGTAACCTTAAATTACACAATTTTTTTACAACTGTGTCTACTCAATTTGTCTTTAGCACATATACATCAGTTGACTTGTTTTAAATACATTATATTTATTTTATTACCTACCTACAATTACATTATAATTCTTAAATAACTAAAATTACTCTTTCTCTATACATATATTTAGCTTTTCTATTTGTCTTTTCAGCCTATTCAACCAAGATGAATACACGCAGTAGCATGGCATTACAGCAGAAGCTCCAGAAGACCCAGGATGACCTGAGGAGGGCCGATGAGCTCAACAACCGTCTTCTCTGCGACAGAGATGAGAATGAGATTGAAATAAGAAATCTAAAGGCGAAATTGACCCTTCAAGATAACAAAATCTCATTACTCAGGACAACGAGAGATGAGGACCAGATGGAAATTGAGCGACTACAACACCAAGTCGATTCCTTAGAGTCCCAATGGCTGGAGTTGGATGGGGCTAAGGACAGAATTAGACACCTAGAAGATCTGCTGATGGAGGCACGTGGTCAAATCTCATTTGTCCAACGTGAGATAGAAAGTGCCCAGAATGCCCATGCAGTCTCACTGCTCGACGAACTATCAAACACACCGACGCAGAAGAAAATGCCAGCTTCATCGAGGAAAATAACTAAATACTGCAGAATGAAGAACATACTGAAGAGATCAAGACATAATTTAAAGCTATTTAAAATGTATTTAAAAGGTCACTCTAAGAGGGTAGGACGAGTAACATTAATGAAGAGAGCTCAAGATCTTCAGCTAGGTATCGATAACATCACTGCGACCTGCAAGGCTACCAGAGAAGAACACCTAGCTTGCTACCAACAACTCATGCAATCTCGAGCAGAAGTTAATACCTGGAAGAAGGAGGCAGCAGAGTATCGTCGACTCATAAAAGTTATTCTAGCTGATGACGAAGAGCTTGCGAATGTGCTGTTGGAGGATTCGGATACTCCCGTTGTCGCCGACTCTTGTAACACTCTCGCAACGATGAGCCCGGTGCTGCCTGCGCGGGGACCAGCCACGGCTAAAGTGCGCTTGCCGACCGCAGCCATTACTAACACGCCCGGCAACAACACCAGAGCTGGGGTTACCTCAAGACCTGCCGCTCGTGCGAGACCAGGCGCATCCAGTGGGCCTGCGGTAGCAAGAGGTACAGCATCAGCCACGACATCAGCTGCAGGCAGAAGACAAGTAGCAGCGAAGACACCCGTCGTCACCTCGGGTCGCGCTGAATGCACGAAGCCCGCGGTTGCTCCCGCACCCACTGTCGTGCGACCGACCAGGATGTCGTACGCGAGTGCGGTCAAGAGGCCGCCCCCCACCCCCGCCGCCCCCGCCACCGCGGCCCGCCCTGAGTCATCGAGTAGTACTACGAAACCGGTCGCTGTCATCGCTAACTCGTCTATCCCGTCTCCCCGCTCTAGTCACTTAGTTTCTAGTCATTTAGTATCTCCTAGGGAAACTTTAGTATACTCTGATAGGCTAGGCACTCAATTTGGACCTCTATTATGTAACAAAATTGATCACAAAGTAACTAATTATTGTTATCCAGAAATGCCATTGCCCAAAATTATAGATAAAATTAATACACACAGCCTAGATAGCAATAAAACTCTAGTCATCATGGTAGGAAGTAGTGTAAATATTAGTCAATCTGATGTGGATAGGTGCCTTAATGTTCTAGTCAATATAGTAGAAAAATATGGTTGTAAATTGATTATCTGTGCGCTGCCCTTTTGCAGCAACTTATCCACGACGGTAAATAATCGTATTCATAGATTTAATTTGCAATTTTATAATTTGACGTGTCGTCATAGCGATGCTATTTATTTTTTTGACATGAATAAGTTTATTCATGATTTTTCTTTACAACAGGATACTATGTATCTGTCTTTATTGTCTAAGAAACGTGTCGCTACTTTAGTAGCGTATAATATAGAATCAATTTACAATCATTTTTTAAACTAGTATGTAAGACAACAGTCTCGACCAATTTTAGTGTAAATGTGGTCGACACCGGCACTCGGGATTCACAATATGTGAATTTAAATAGGCCCAGCATTGGTCCCAGCAGTGTGACTCATCAGGCTCAATGTGATGATCATAGAATTCGTTGTAATAAAAAACATAACCATAATATTGTAAAAATATTCCATCAGAATGTTCAAAGTTTTACTAAAAAGCACTTAGAGATGGAATTATTTCTTGAAAAACATAAATATGATATTGTTTGTCTTACGGAACACTGGCATAAAGAAAATGAATTATTGTTAAATTATAAAAATTATTATATTGCCAGTGCTTTCAGTCGAAAATCTCACACGGGAGGGGGCTCTTTAATTTTGCTTAGAAACAACATCAAGTCTAAGGAACGAACCGATGTGGTGAGATTGTCGGTTGAGAAGAAAGTTGAACTATCGTGTGTTGAGCTGGAGCAGCACGTTGTTGTATGCGTATATAGATCCCCTAACAGCACGGACTTCCCTGTTTATGAGTCAGTTATGGAAGACGTGTTAAAATTAGCTTTTAATAAAGGAAAATTTATAATAATTTGCGGTGATTTTAATGTCGATTTATTAGTAAATAATTGTCTTTCGAGAAAGCTAGTATGTCAGTTTAAGTCTTACAATTTGATAAATGTATTTTTAGAACCTACCAGGATAACGCCAAACACAGCTACTTGTATTGATAATTTTTTTTGTAACCTAGATTATTTGGAAAAAACTATTTTAAATGCGATTCAATCGGATCACACGGGTCAAGTTATTAGCTTTGCTGCCAAAAAACCTGTTACTAAAATTAAAATTAAATCTAGACCCATCACGGCTAGCAGATTAGATAATCTAAATAATGTTTTGATTGACAACCTGTCGTACGTTAATTCTGGCGTTTCATCTAATCCAAATAATTTATACAAAGAATTCTTTAATTTATTACATACACAATTTGATAATATCTTTAAAGTTAAAAAAAGGGAAATTACTATGAAGTTTGAATTTAGTGACTGGGCGACTCAGGGTATTCGCAAAAGTAGGGAAAGACTTTTTGAACTTTATGAGCTTAAAAATTATAATCATACGGATAGCTTTCAGAACTATGTAAAAAATTATTCAAAAGTTTTTAAAAAGGTTTGCATTTGTGCTAAATCATTTTTTTTGAGTAATAAAATTAAATCAGCTGATAACAAAATTAAAGCAGTTTGGAATGTTATTAACACCGAATCAGGTAAATGTAAAAACCGTCAAAGTAGCTTTGCTTTGCGTAATGAACAGGGCACAATGTGCTCTTCTGATTCTGAAGTGGCTCATGAATTTGAAACCTTTTTTTCTAAAGTACCTTTTAAAACAACTGAGCATCTAAATTCCTCACCTCCAGTCTCACTTTCTCTACTAAAAGCCAACGTACCCGCATGCCAAGCTGAATTCAGATTTCATCATGTTGGTCCCAATTGCATTATTAAAACGTTTAAAGAAATTAATTTAAAAGCAACCGAAGATCTTTGGGGAATGTCAGTTAAAGTCTGCGCATTTATTATTAATACTATATCATATCATTTAGCTCAAATTTTTAATAGCTGTATAGATCAAGGAATATTTCCTGATCTCATGAAATATAGTAAAGTCATACCTCTTTTCAAGGCCGGGGATGAAAACGACCCTAGCAATTACAGGCCAATTTCAGTACTCCCTGTACTCAGTAAAATTTTTGAAAAATTAATACTTAACCAGCTTCTTTATCATTTTAAATTAAATAAATTGCTTCACAATCAGCAATTTGGGTTTACCAAAGGTCGTTCCACTACGGACGCTGGTGTTGCCTTAATTAAACATATATTTGATGCATGGGAACACTCGCAAGATGCCATTGGCATATTCTGCGACTTATCGAAAGCATTCGATTGTGTTCATCATGAGATACTATTAAATAAACTGAATCATTACGGTGTACGAAATGAATCTCTAAGTCTTATTAAATCTTATTTATCAGACAGAATTCAAAAGGTTCAAGTCAATGAAATAACATCACAGGGATCGCAGGTAGAAATTGGCGTGCCCCAGGGATCGATATTAGGTCCTTTCCTTTTTCTGGTTTACATAAATGATTTGCCATTTATGATAGAAAGTCTATCGCAGATTGTTTTGTTTGCCGATGACACATCTCTTCTCTTTAAAGTAGATAGAAAACGTCAAGATTTAGATATTTTCAAAGTAAATAGTACCCTAAAACAAATTCATGATTGGTTTAGTACAAATAATTTAGCGTTAAATGCGAAAAAAACTAAATGTATTAAATTTTCGCTTTGTAATGCAGTCAATAATGTTAGCAATATATGTATTAATGATGAAATGTTAAACTTTGTTAATGACACTGTTTTCTTGGGGATGACACTAGACTCGAAATTACAATGGGGACCCCATATTGATAAACTGTGTGGACGGCTAAGTTCCGCCGCCTACGCTGTCAGAAAAATCAGACAGCTCACAGATATACCTACAGCGAGACTTGTATACTTCAGCTACTTTCATAGTATTATGTCTTATGGTATTCTTTTATGGGGTCATGCCGCTGACATCCAGGCAGTATTTGTTTTGCAGAAAAGAGCTATTCGAGCCATCTACCATCTAAATAGTCGTGATTCCCTGAGAGAACTGTTCAAAGAAATAAATATTTTGACATTTCCAAGTCAATATATATATGAGAATATAATGTTTGTAAGAAAAAATCTATCTAAATTTAAGAAGAATAGTGATGTACATAAATTTAATACTAGGAATAATAATAAACTTGTTTTGCCTGGTAGTAGACTAGCTAAGATCAATAATTCATTTGAAGGGAACTGTATACGGTTTTACAACAAACTGCCTGATAATGTACTAATTTTAACGGAAACTAAGTTTAAACGGTGTATCAAGAGGACTCTTTTACAAAGAGCGTATTATAGTATTAACGATTTTATTATTGACAATAGGGCATGGTGTGTAAATGCTCTAGCTCCACACGATCATAATATTTAAGTTGTTCTTTTGTAAACACATGATTGTAAACAATATTTTTAAAAAGAGCAACCTCTAGAGTTTCTTGCTGGCTTCTTCTCTGGGGAATCTGCCTTCCGAAGTCAGCGTAGCTTCTCTCCTTTATTGTTTTTCTCTTTTTTTTTTGGTTCTTTTAATTAATCATTAAGTATGTTTTTTTTATAATTTTTACTTTGTGACGAATTCAAGTGTAAATTTAATGTTACCTACGAATAAATAATTTTTGATTTTGATTGATTTTTTAGTTTCTCCGCTAATTCTAACCTTCTGAACCATCACCAAATCCAACTCAAAGATTAAAGATACAAAGTAGTTACAAGTCGCAACGTCCGAGAAAGGCTGCTAATAAAATTTTTGAACGTTTCCCGGAATTAGCATTATCTTTACGAGGCTACTAACTTGTCCAAGTGGACGGGAGTAAGCAGATTTTTTATTACTTTAAAAGAAAAAGTTTTAAGTCACCGATGGCTGTGGAATTTAGAGTGAAGCGGGCGGGGCTTGTGGTTCTAATAGTTGTAGATACTTTGGCGTTTGTTTAAAGTTTGTTGAATGAAATTGTTTGGTTTATAACTAAGGATGAAAATGGAGTAGGGTAATATTACTATTGGCGGTTTAAGTAGCAGGGTGATATCACGGGAAATTTTTATCATTAATTCGGTAAATAAAGTTAATAATAAGTAATGTACTTGTCTCCTACAAAGCCAATTTAAACGGACCTGCTAATGAAAAACTCCATTTCATGCTCTCCATTCTCATGTCGTCATCATGTATTTATCCAGCCATCATCACCTAGGTCTATGGCGATGTGGCTTTCAAATATCGAATACCAAAAGTATTCACGTTTCTTCCACTCAACAATATCCAAACTTCCAACTATACATACTTGAAACAGTAATTAGGTTGATATTATTTTTCCGAAGTCCTCCACTAGTTATAACAAAGACAATATGGCCGCTTGGCTAATTAGCCGTGAGGTCGACACGAGTGTCGAGAGGCCGAACTTTGGCAATATCGCTGCGTGTTCTACCATCGAGTTGAGATGGCGAGATATCGATAAAGATAATATCGATTTTTTGTGATAAATAATTATATTATTTTTATGATAACTTTGATTTTTATTCGTGGTAGGAGATATTTTCTATATTAACATACCTATATACTATCTTTTGATTACGTTCGTAATTTAACAATAAATATATCTTATCTTATCTAGCCATAGTGTCCCACTGCTGGGCAAAGGCGTCTCTTTTCCTTCTCCACTCTTTCTGAATATATAAATAAACTAAATTCATTTTTTTTTCAATTCTATTTCAATAATAGTTATGTTGTAGGCAAATACAAATACCTATTTGAAATACGTCAATAAAGTTTTAAAAGATAACGCTAGATTCGCATTATAGCAGTATTCTCCAGAGAAGAATCTATCAAGAAACTCTGTTGGGTTACTTTATTATTTTAAAAGTTTTATTTGATTCAACCTTTATTTGTCTTAAGATCTTTATCGATAATATAATCTTTGACTCCCAACTCTTTAATCGATCCTTGATTTATGAAAGTAATTTCAGTTTACCGAAACCAAGCCAACTGACACATTCAGTCGCCAAATAAATTTCCTTTTGATACATTCCCGATGTTGAGTTTGAAACAGTTAATTATGGGATTTTAATACTAAATCTTTGAATTAAACATTTTGTAGGTAACAAAACTGGAGTTCAGAATTTTCTGTTTGCTTAATTTCAGTTGAAGTTTTGACAAGGTAAAGAAGTTTGGATGATTGATTTTGCGTTTAGCGATTTTGTTTAGGCGTTTGTTTGTTTGCATTTTGTTAAAAAAACACTGAATAAGGAAAGCTCTTTGTTACTCGGCGACCGTAGCTACAATGGACGCGGAAATTATTTTTTGTTGGTATTTTTTCTTACTTTCAAATAATACAAATTAACTCAAAGAAGTTACTTGTTTATAAACAATTATTTTTATGACAACTTTTTGACACACATCAATGTTTTTTTTAGAGCGTCATGTGTTTATGTACCTATGTATTTTGTATTGTTTGCACAACCCGCAATCATTATTACCTATTTCTCGCTTTTTCTTACCCTAAGGTTGCTTGGAAGATATTGCTACATAGCAATAAGGCCGCCTGTTGCTTCTTATATTCTTGTTTGTGTCTGTACCTTATATCTTTGTGTGCAATAAAGAACATTTGTATTGTATTGTATTGTCATTCATGAATACGTTGGTGCCAGCAATCCATAACATTTGAGATTTGTGATGTGACACACAACAGGTAAACAATTAAACATACAAAAATGTAACTAAAAAATCTTAATAATTCTTTTCCAACTAAAACACTTTAACATGAGACTTCAGCGTAACCTCAGCATGCTGTTTCGAACCTCAAGTAAACTGTTGCGTGTGTACACGTCAGTTACAAGAAACTTCATGACATGGTAGCGCAAGGTGAATTTCTTGATCGATACGTGTTTTATGTGGAACACTTTAGACATCTTTGTGAGAACATGTTTTACAAAATGGTTGTGAAACATTCTTATTTTTTATTAACTTTTATACCCAGAACACACGGTGAAACGCAACTGCAACGCAACTGAAACTACTAGTTGCGTCGTGTGTGGTTTTCTAAGGAAGTCTATAGCAGAAACTTCGATGCAACTCAAAAGTTTCAGTTGCGTTGCAGTTGCGTTTCACCGTGTGTTTTGGCGCTTAGGGTTCCATAACGAAAGGGTGAAAACGGGACTCTTATTACTGAGACTTGGCTGTCCGTCTGTCTGTCTGCCTGCCTGTCTGTCTGTCGGTCTGTCACCAGGCTATATCGCATGAACCGTTACAGCTAGAGCGTTGAAATTTTCACAGATGTTCTATTACCGTTGCCGCTATAACAATGAATATTAAAAATAGAATAATAATAAGCAGAAACAGCCACAACGCCAAAATATATTCCCGTTATATTTAGCAAATTAGCAGTATCTAAGCCTATCAAACGATCCTTACTTGACCCCAAACTATCAAACTATAATTAAAGGTCTGGCAACTCGAAACAAGTTTTAAACAGAACACATTGATAACAAATTACCAAAATACGTCCCGTAATATAACATAATCTGCAAAAAGGATTTACTAAACCCTCACGCGTGCAATTGGGTGAATGTTTTCAAATAGATCCCTCTCTTGTACCTCTTTACCCTGGGTCTATCTCGATATTTCAACTAAGTAGACACAAATCAAATAAAATTGTTTTATTTTTCTTGTATAGGGTACAAAAATAATACATAGGTATGTAATTGATGGAGAATCTCATATACTTATAGTCGTTACTATGTCGGTATATGTCAATTACTTTCAATTAAAATCACTTTCAAAGCCACTGTAACTGGACCTTTTACATCAATGCCTGGTATGAAAATTATGATGTTAAAAGTTTTGCAGTTGTGTGACTATAACACACACACACACACACTCATCCGTCACGCCTCTATCCCATTAGGGTAGGCAGAGACCACTTCCTTATACTTGCTACGATCCAAACACACCTCTTTCGCTTCATCCACACTCATCAGTCGACTCACACATGCCCGTCGGTTCAGGGTGACTATAACAGTGAAATTAAACGAGTGAAACTCGTATAGGTGTATAGGTATAACACCTACGCAGTGAAGATTTTGGCGTTTATTTGAAGTTTGAAGTAAGTGAGTTTTATTTGAAATTTATTGAGTGTGTGTATTGTTTTTGGAAGAAATAAATATGTCTATGTCTATATATCAAATTTTCCTGAAAATACCGAGACACACCTCCTAACCCTACCCTCTAAGAAGGGTAGTTGAGTGAACTATAGCGCCTATACATATTCTTGAGTGCTTTACTTTAGGTGGTAAATATTTGGCAAGAAAAGGCAACGCCGAGATTTTAGGGCCAATCACTTTTTTCGACAAGAATTTTATATGTTTGCTTCTTATACGCTTATATGGGCCAATTTAACCCTTAAATCGGCTAAACGGTAATGCTGAAAAAACTATTGGTTTCAAATTAGAATTTGACGTTAATAAAGCTTTTAAAGTAATAAACTAAGTTAAATTCACTATTACTTTATATTTTAGGCTGCCCGAGACTTCGTACGCATTATCATCATATTAAAAAAAAATCGTATGTTTTGTTCATATAGCCTAGCCTATTTAGCCTTTGTATTATTCTGGTGTAAAAACTACAATATTACCAAGTTTCATTAAAATCCGTCCCGTCGTTTTTGCGTGTAAGTGGAACAAATATATGTACATATCCATCGGCACAAACATTTACATTTACCTAACTATAATCTTAGTAGGATTTTTAGGTAGGAAGGTAGGATTCAAGTAAGAATGGTTTGATAAGCTAAGGCACAGTAATATGTAACAATATAAAGAATAATATATCCATCTCTTTCATACTAAGGCACTGCCTCCACGAGCAAGAGAATCGCGGCAATATTATCGTCATGCCACGTATTTTTTTAGTCTCTGGTGCCGTATCCACGCTGCGATTCTGTCGCTCGTGGAGACAGCCCCAATACCCTAGTTTAAAGCAAAAACAGGATAGCGACAAGACAAGTAAGATTTAACAATGTTGATACTAGCTTACGGTACTTGCTAATAAGTTCGGTGTAAGATTATTGATATTTTGCTGAAAGTTCGACTTAAGTCTGTTTCGATATGCAGAGGCACGTATTAGACTGTTCGAGGCCTTATATTGTAAACGAATATCTATTTTAAAGTCTATGGAGCTGTTTTCAATTTTGTTTGTTGTTTTGATAGTTGTAAAGACTCTTATCTCTTGATTTTAGTGTTTGAAATGTTGAATAAGATTTTAAACGTTGCTATTTATTGCTGTGTTTCTTTTAATTAATTTATAAGGTTTGTTATTACAAGTGAAGTAACTGACACGTTTTTTGCGCATCGGGGTAGACAGGAACCATCTTCCCTCCATCTGCTACGACCTAAACGCACTTTTAAACATCTCTTTCTCTCTCTCCGTCTAAAAAACAACGTTTATTTTGATTTCGAATCTATTTGTAAGCCAAACTCTTATACAAAGTTGTCCAATCCAAATACTAATCCCTAATAAATCTTATAATTTGTTACCATGTTCCTATGTCATTCCCAGTCAAAAAGCCGAAAGAATTTAGTCGCTAGAAAAATAGGAGCACATAAAAGCGCAAGTTAGGAATTTCCTTTCGCATTTTGCAAATTCCTTTACATTTTCGGAATAGTGGTAGGTTAATGTCAGTTACCCCTCTTTTCCTCCACCTTTCCCCTCCTTCCCCTTCTTTCCCCTTCCTCCCTCGCCCCTGTAATCCTCTCAGTTCTCATTGCCGCATGATTGACGACTTTGTTTGTCAAGCGGTTACGACTCGACGCGTTTTTCCGTGGTTCTAACTTATACGGGATAAACTTACTTCATATACTGTGTTTGTACGAGTAAACAGTGTGATGAAGTGTGTGTTACGAAAATAAAGTTGTAAATAGATATTTTTTAGAATCATTGGTTTGTTTTTTTTTTATGTTTGTCTTAAATGTGTTACGTATCTCGATGAAATTGGAAACTTTCTAAAAAAAGGCTACCTAATTAGACGTGCATGTATGAAGCGACTGATGATTGTGGATGGCATGTGGAAAGAGGTGTGTTTGGATTGTAGCAAGTGAAGGGAAATGGTCTCTGCCTATGTATCAACTAACCTAAGTATACACACTGTCTAGAATTTGGTGAAAAAAATCAATAGTCATGAAATTGAGCAACATTCCCCAAGGAACAACTTTTTATCTATGTCATAATCGACGTCTAATGCTGATCGGGCATAATATTTTAAAATTGACAGAGGAATAGATTTCTCGACGCCGATCCATAGTATTTATCCCAAAAAAACATCGATACTTATACCATCGATCTATTGATCTGCTAACACACTATCTGCCTCAAATCCAATACTTTAACCTCACCTGTCACCACAAATTCCTATCCTTCCACCAATCCCAGGGAATAATATAGAGCGCACATCACCACCAACTTTCAATATCGACAAACAGACAGTTGAAAACTCTCACCGCATCTAAAGCTTACATCAGATCTAATATTGAAGTGGAAATTCTCGCAGGAAGATATAAAATTTAATATATGTGTACGTCTCACTTGTTCCCAGTAATATTACTTCCGGAACTAAAGTTAGGCGCAGCGCTCCTTTGTTATAAGTACTTATAGCCAAACTACTTTGCCCATTGTCCCAATCTGAACTTGTTACGTAATGTGGAAGCGAAGCGTTTGTGTTTAGCATGGTCTAGTATTATTAAATTGTATCCATGAACATACTTGTGAGGTGGCTGATGAATATTGATGAAGGGAAAGAAGTATTTTTGAATCGTAACAAGTTGAGGGAAGTAGTCTATGCCTACCTCGATGGCAGAGAGTCGTGACTTCGTGACATACATGTACATAATGTAGACGAATAAATACTCAAATTAAAATATTTTTAGATTAAAGGCCTGAAATTCACATTATACGTGATATAAAATCCGAATTACGTAATGCTTTAGTTAAAGTCAGAATACCAGACGCTAATGATAAATATGTTGACGACCTGATAAAACCATATGTGTGAAAAACATTAAAACCACCACATCAATGCGAAAAACTTAATTTCAGATCTCATCAGTATTCGCGTTCATTCAAATAAGGTATCAAATTAACTCTTGCGTGTTTTTATATACTTATATAGGTACGCAACAAAGTGCGCAAAGCCAACCACCTCGACAACAATGCAAACTGCACGTCATTTTATTTTGACGTGACTTTTATAATGCAAATGCGACCCAATTTCGCGAACTCCAAAGTCGAACCAAACTCGACAGTCAGGAAGGCAAATTAAATAATTTTTGAGAGGCCCTCAAGACGCTTAATCTTCAGAAATATGCATTTCCATTATCATTCGTGACGCGTGCTCCGGAATATGAATAATAAATTAGAGATTCAAAGTCGAGCCAACTTGAACTTTATTAGCTTAAGAACTTGGGAACTCGAATCTTCTAAACCGTGGAATTTTGTAAGGGAAAGAATTGGAGGAATAACCTGGGGCCCAAGTCTGCTAATTTAAAATAGCGTCAGTTGTGTGTCGGTAGAGTAACATTGGCATATTTTGACACATTTGGTATTCTACTAAACAATGGCTTACAGTGATTGCTACCAAATGTGTCCAAAAAGGACATTGACAGATAACTGACAATATTGTAAATGAACAGACACGAGCCTCTGGTTTGTCTTCTATAATGCGTACTTATACATACTCGTAGTATAGTAATATAGTTTACCGCCATTCAAGCGCGTGCAACAATTTTTAATCAAAACATTCTGATAAATCGGCTCTAGTAACAAGTATACATACATATCCGTCACGCCTCTCTCCCATTGGGGTAGGCAGAGACCACTTCCTTCCACTTGCTTTGATCCATACCCGCCTCTTTCGCTTCAGCCACACTCATCAGTCGCCTCATACATGCTCGTCGGTTTAGGGTACTCTTGATTAACAAGAGTACCAAGAGTAACAAGTATTCTACGTAAAAACGCTTTCTGAGTTAACAATTGGCACTGGTAATAAGTCTTCAACGTAAAAATGCCTTAACCCATCCCCCACTCCTCCGCCGCTTCCACCTCGCAAGAACCACCACAAAGCCTATTGCAGCGAACTGATAACAAAAACAAAAGCTAGACGAAATTCAAACAGCAAGACTTATGTGATATATTTTTGCGCCCCTTTGTGGGCCGTCTTTGTCTCGGGGCGACGTATCGTTAATCATAGTGACGTCGCTGGACAGTGGACGGAGATAAGCAAGGACAAAGTGATGACCGCCCCCGTTCACACGCGGATTGCTAAGATATGGAGTTATGAAGGGATTCTGGTTAGAAAGGTTGAAGCTAAGGCTTGGTGAGGTGAGACGAGTTTTTTTTTTTTTTTGGAAGGGTAAATGAATTTCTTTTGGGAATTATGTGACATTTCATCTTTGTTAAGTTCCAAAAGTGTGACTTAACTAGTGACTCAAAAATACGCCGTATATAAATAAAACGATACTAACAATTAATTACTTTTTAATATAAGTTTTTATTTGTAGGCAGTTTCCTTAGCAGGTACTTAGTACCTGCCTACCTATTGATGTTATTATGAAATACGCACAATAAGGTATTTTCAAAGAATTTTCCACGAAAACTGTTATTACACTAAAAAGTAGCCAAATTCACTATTATAAGTGCCTATATACAAAGTATCCACCTTAATTTCCTCACATTACACGGCAAAAATATGATTACGCAAATGGGCAACCCGTCCGCCTAAAAATACGAATACATTTTTGCAAGTTACGAGTACAAAATTTGGATTACTTTAGTAATAACTCGGGCGTCCTTCCAAGTCCTAATATTATCTTTTTGATAAATAAACTACGGAAGGAACAGATGGGACTTGATTATTATTTCATTAGAAAGTCGAACATTATTACGTTTGCCGCCCCGAGCGCGGGCATTGCGACAAAATGAATTGTATCCTCACTTGTTTAGCCAGAGCTGGATTTAAAAATCTACAGAGTTTTACCATAACTTTTTTCTTACACAAAAGTACTTAAAGAGTATGATTTATATAGGTAGGTATTTAATCTAATTTCGGTTCAATTTGGTAGTTTCACAGTTAAATCCAATTAAGAGGGACTCTGGAATCCTTAACGCTAAGAACCACTATCTAGAGTCTAGGTGCAGTTACGGGGACACCCCTTATTCAAATCAAATTAATGTTCCAATAAGTTAATAAACCTAAAGGTTCATTGAATTAGATTGGTACGTAGGAGACAGGTGGTAATGAATCGGTCGGCTTCGAGAGCTATTGTAGAGGTGGCTAATAGAAAGTTATACATACTTAATGCTGAAATGATGACGATTATGTAATAAAAAAAAATCTTCACAACTCCGTTTGTTTATTATCAAACACTTTATAAAACGCAGTTGACAAACATTAAAACTATAATTTATCTCCATCAAAAAACTCAATAGGTACCCTTCAAGTTAATTTCAGCTCTCTCAAATTAATACATACATACATATCCGTCATTACTCTCTCCCATTAGGATAGGCAGAGACTAACTACGATACTAACACACCTCTATCGCTTCATCCACGGTCATCAGTCGCCCCATACATGCCCGTCGGTTTAGGGTACTCAAATTAATAAGCAAACAAAAAGTATTGGCGTCTTACTACATACTATAACGACCCAAATATTGCTCGCAGTAGGTCAACCACGTATTATGCAATATTGTTATATGGTTGGAAGATAAAGGCTGTCCTAAAATTAACAAAAGACTTGAATGTTTCGTCATTTTTGCATTATGCTTTTCAAAAAGGAAGTTTTATCTTCATGATCAAATAATAATAGGTAGTTTAAAAAACTTAAACACGCTTTAGCTCGCACTAAACGTGCTCCATCATCAGGTCAGTTCGAAAGTACTATATTATTTGCCATCAGAACTCAGAGCACGTGCAAAATTTCATCCTTTTCAAAGACCGGGAAGTGGGTAAAATTAAGATTCCAAGATCTCTTTACATACATAGTTAGTTACAAGTGAAGCTAATATAAAGCGTGTAATTAGAACACTGATTATACAGTATTGACTGGTTTGAGCAACATCCGAAAATTCCCCATGTATTTAACCAGGAGGGTGAGAATTCTGATATACCTTCTTCGATGTGATTCGGTGGATCATCCAAAAATAACAGATTTACCTTTAAGATTACTATTAATAGGTGTATATAGAACCTCGCGGTTTGTTACGCACTATCTGTCTACTTATTTTTTATTAAGAATAACTTAATCAAACATTTAAAATACAATACTAACGTAAACAATCCTAAACCACCCTGTACAAGGAGTATAATGTATGATATAATATAGTTAGGTATTTGTCAAAGAGGGATCAAATTCCAAAGGAAGCGCTGGGTTATAGATATGGACTGTGGCTATACAACGGAGAGGGTGTGAGGGTAAACTAACAGGGTATTACTAGTTCAGATTAATATCAACAATATGTATCGTAGGTATGTAGACTCTAGAATGTACATTCGTCATTTTGAACCTTTGAGTATAGAATATATAAGGAGGTGCCATACCGTCTGGATCTGCGTGCCTGGTCTGGCGCAAAATGGCTACCTTTTTATATGAAATTTCTTATCGTTTGACAGGTCATCTACCAAGAAAACTATGAAAACCTTTCGCCAACCTTGACACGCTGTCATAAACTCATTTGTATATGAAAAAAAAATGGGGCCGCTCCTTATATTCTTTCCTCATTGTTTTGAACAAACAATTTAATACTTTTTTAGCAAGCCAATAAAAATATTATAATTTTGATACTATAGCTTGAATGACTCAAGCTCGTCTAATTATATTCGTCGTATTGTTATCAGGAAGCCATTAGCAAGGACGAAGGCTTTTCCCAGCAGTGGAATATAGCATTCTAACTGTATCTGAATTTCCATTCAAAGCTACATACATACCTAACTGTCACGCTGTCACGCCTCTCCCATCGAGGTAGGTAGGCAGAGATCCCTCTCCTTGTTATGATCTAAACATACTTCCATCGCTCTTTCCTATACAAATAATTCTTAAATCAAAGCCAACTTTTGTCAGAAAAAGATGATAGAAATAAAAAAAGAAGAGCTTAAGGTGAAAAGAGACGTCCTACACTTGATTGACGTATTCAGGACAATGAGCCAAGTCCTACTCACACTTGACGGGCTTCTAAGAACATGATATTACTTGGCGACACTAGAGTAAGCAGTTTGAGGAGAGTATAGAAGGGAATCTTGATTATTTTTTGTAAACTAGTTTAATACCAAAGTGTTAGTTTTTTTGGGCACTGATAAATAGAAGCGTAATACATTAATATTTATCACGTCTCTTTCCCATCGGAGTAAGCAGAGAAAACCCCCCTAATTGCAACTATCCAAAATGACTTGTATCGGCAATTATCCACATTCATCAGCCTCGTACATGCACGTTGGTTTAGGGTAGGTACTATTGACTTGGCCTATCAAGTGATAATAGATGGGCGGTCGATCGACCCGCGGCAAAACTGCCAAAACATCAAAGCAAATAATTATTCGTGGGTAATCACGAAGTCATACCTACCTGTTTAGTTTTTGTAAGAAAAATAATGTTTTTCACATCTCTACACTTTCCTTCGTGTTCGATCTTTAATACTATAATTTCCTCATTTTTCCGAGATATTCACGTCGACTTTCCTTTAGTTAGAAAAATGACTTAATAACTTAATAGGAATCATTATTATTTTAATAGTTAGACTTTTGACAGTGATCACCATTTAGGTATCTATTCTTCTATTTCTAAGCTCATTATATTTATAGTTTAACATGTTGTATAAAACGAACCCTAAACCGACGTGCATGTATGAGGCGACTGATGAGTGTGGATGAAGCGAAAGAAGTGTGTTTGTATCATGGCAAGTGGAAGGAAGTGGTCTCTACCTAACCTATGGACTAAAAAAAATTAGGCATCATCCCTATTATGATATCTATGGTGTTATTCAGATGTGCTAGCTACAATATTACAAAGTTTAATTATAATCTTTACAATAGTTTTTTGCGTGAAAGAGAAACAAATATTCTTACATCCATCCATTGGCACAAACTTCGACAATTATAATATTAGTAGGATTAATGAAAAACAAAGTAGGTACATCTAAAATAACTTTCAAATATTGAACTTGGTACAAAAGCACTCAAGTTAGAGCGCATATCTCGAGTGGCTAATGTCAATAAGGACGTATGTAAACTCGAATAGTGTCTTGAGAAAATATGATTTGTTCTTACAATGTTTGTACCAAAGTTGTGTGTCTCGTAATTGGATTAGAACTGTTCTAGGAAGATAGTTTGAGTAGATTTCGATTTTGTTCTATTTACACTATTATGAATGTATTTTTTTTTGAGATAAAGAAACTTTTTTTGAGAGAACAGTAATTGTATGGTTATGCGAAGTCTTTTTATAATCATCTATTTACGATCTATAAACAAGTACATAAGTAGCGAAACGATTAGAAAATTGCGATGATTATGTTAAATATGCGATATATATTTGATGATGAATAAAACCATGAAAATTTTAAGGAGTTATAGGAAAAAGGAGTTATATATCATGGACTATCATGATATATTTCTATACGATAAAATGAAAGTACTTTATCGTAAAACAGATCTAAGCATTACTACGAAACAAACTCTCACACTTTTACTAACGAACAAACATAATAACAACTATTCCGACGCTGACAATTTCCACACGCGCGTACGTACAGTACAACCCGTCCACAAAAGTTTAGCGGTCCGTCCCTCATATTTCATGTTTCCAGCCGACGGGACCTATTGTGCCCGCTGTATTTTTCGGTAGCTACATGATTGTTTAAAATCACGAGCCGTGTGCCCCCTGATAAGATTTATATATTGCTTCTGACACTTAATTTTGTTCGTGTTTGCCTCCCGACGGTCGTCGCGGGACTTTTTACTGGCGCTATGTTTTTTTAGCAAGATTGCTTAAGCTGCTTGTAGAAAATTTTGAAGGGTCGTGCAGTGTTAAATTTGAGATTATTAACTTTTTTGCGTTGAAAAGTCTGTTTAAAATGTTTCTTGGTAGAAAATTGCTTTTTGCGTTGTGCGTTACAAATCTCAAATATTATGGATTACTGACACTGATGTACAAACGAACCAGTGACGCTCAAGCTATTAGGTGTTAATTACTTATATAAAATTTTATATCTTTATAATTTTATCAAATAAAATAGCATGTGGCACCTTCAAAACTATAAAAATGCATCAACAAAACAAAATTCGCTATCCATTTTTCTTTAAATCAAAGCATTTTGAATCCAACATCAATGTGGCTTCACTCTAACGCAAACCTATCCAAATTTCATCTAAACCCAAGAGGGAAGACCATAATTACGTATACGCGACATGCGCGTACGTAATCCCTTTTTTCCTACATTTTTGGTGACTAAACCAACCAATCCTATTTGTAGATTCGTCGCAAATCCTAGTATGAAATTTAATCCAACCATGTCTCTTTTCCCCTGAGTTCTGCGAAAGTATCCGAGGCAAGGAACTGTGAGTAGAATTTTAAGTGACGTTCCGACGACCTTCAAGTGAACTACTTTTTGAGGGTGTTTTGATAGCTTATTTAGTAAGAGGGCAATGAACTTTAGTTACGTGATCGATTACTATAAATAGGTATGTCCCCACCAGTGCGCTTTCATGTTCATTTTGCGTTTTCATTTGGAGCATGCCTGAAAAACTATAGCGCATACAATAGCGCACACTTCAAAATATGTCAAATAGTAGGGCACAGCACAGCTCTTGACGCAAAACAAACTGAAAATTGAATCAACTAATATTGTGAATTCTGCCAATGTCGAACAGCAAGCTTTATAAGTACATAATAGGTAGTTTAAAAAACTAAAACACGCTTTAGCTCGTACTAAACATCCTCCATCATCAGATCAGTTCGAAAGTACCTTATTATTGTATTGTCATCAGAACTCAGAGCGTGTGCAAAATTTCATCCTATTCGAAGACCGGGAAGTGGGTCAAATTAAGCTTCCAAAATTTATTTACATACATAGTTACTTACAAGTGAAGCTAATACCTATAAAGCATGTAAAAATAACATTTAAAACAACACAAATTCCGATCAATATTAAACAGTCAAATAAACTCATCTCTTTGAATTCTAAAAAAAAAAACCTTTAAAGGAAAACTCATGAAAACGTCTCAATCGGAATGAAATTAAGAAAATTAGGCGAAGATACTTAGAGCTCTCTTTGTGAAGAATCTTCAATTTAATAAGTATCAATTTATACTCGATGAAATTAGTCTATTCTAAGAAATTGAATTAGCTATTTTATTTAAGACTTTAGTGTAAAGATTTAAGAGACTTGTTCTCTTAAACTGTTATTACACTTCATGAGCACAATAATAATTAAATAAGTACCTACCTATATTTTATAGATGATTTTTATAAGGTATTTCCGTTCCTGAAGCTAAACCTAATTACTTTAATAGTTTCAATGAGTGGTCAATACAAAACGTCAAAATCACACTTTTTGTTACTTCGTAAACCACGTTAGACCAATTTTAAATTAATTTTTAAATCTGAATATTACCTTTTTAACAGCTAATATCAAAAATCTTTAATTCAGAGGATTGTGAGTCTGTCGTGCGGCGCGTGTTTACGTATTTTCAAAAATTCTATCTGCTTCACATTGCGATATCAGCGGGTGAGGGAGTAAGCGCGCGGGGCAGCAATCTTTATTTATTTAACAGTTTATTGTAAGATGATAGTAGAGACAGAAATAAAAGAGAAGTTATACAAGAGGTACAGCATATTTCTAAAATAAATTTCTTCCTTCAGACCCCACAGAGAGCGAAGTGATAGCATAAAGGCAGGATAGCTTATTTAATTAAAAAGCCTGTATAAGTACATGTTATTTAAAATTTTGCTAATTAGAGTTCATATAAGTTCAACTTGTTAAAATATTCGTCAAACTGCCGATTCATATTTTAATTACTTGTCGAATTGTATGAAGCCCAGTCTTATAAGGAGCTCGTCTTTTGTCAAGAATACTAATTAAATTCTTAAAAGAACACGGATTTAAATCATCCGGATTTGCCTTTGATACGAAATTGGTATAATTAGAGAGAGAGTACCTTATCTCAATGGTAAGCGTTAATTAATTCGTCGTGTAATCTTACTTCTTACTGCAGCCATCTTTTTTTATCTATTCGAATGTTTTCGCGGTTGAATAATTCGGAAAATGAGGAGTTTTTGTGACATTTTGAACTGAAATTGTGTCGTTTTTATTTGAGGTACTGTTTGATTTAGAGTGGAAAGTGTATCCTTATTATTAGGTATAAATATAAAAGTGTGTGTGTGAGAGAGATAGATGAAGGGATGGAAAGCCTCTTTCTAACCCCCCAAATCTTTAAAGGACTTTTTTTTTGTGTTTCTTAATTTATCATGAAATAAATTTAATATGGTGTTTTGTTTTGTTCCAGGTACAATTTTCAAAGCATTATACATTTTTGGTCTGAGTTTGGTAAGATTATTAGAAAAGATTTGCTGTAGGCACGGGATACGAATTAATGTTTATTTTTGATGGAGAAATAGTTTGTCCTATAAAAAATATTTACTTAGTTTTATACGAAGAATTTGATTTGACGGAGAAAACATTTTAATATTCCAATTAAAGATCTGCAGTAGCACAATCCAGAATAACGTAGCCATTCTAAATAAAGATTTCGGTAAAGGTACAAATTCGGTTCTTTAATAGATATTAATGTTTTATAATTTTTATTAATCAAAAGAGATTGCAGTCTTCCTCTTAAAGCTAAAGCTTGCGTTCGAGAAATAACGTCTTGAGTTTATAAGGAATATAACATAAGGAGCACACACTAACTTATGCAATATTCTAAATAAACCAGATTTCACCGGCTAAATCCAGTTTGAACCGCTTCACCAAGGCGTTCCGTGTAAAATTACTTGCCGTATTGAAATATTTCTTAGCCCACAGGAAATTAACAAAACAATATAACATAACACAGACTTATCATGATCGTAGTAGGTAATATATAATCGCTGTGACCAACTTAATACTTATTCGGCTTAAAGCCTTAATTGGTGAACTGAGAACCCTGAGCTAAGCCTTTCAAGCACGCAAACTTACCTAACATAAGATGTGAATTAATTTTGTTAAGCGGTTAAAGTTTACCTTAAGGTTTATACGCAGTTCTTTATGTTTTATATAAGTTATAAAGTTTTTAAGTAAAGTCGGTTAAAAAGAAATAAGGTGAGGGTGTTTTGTGTGAAACTTTAAAACTGTTGATGTTTTAGTAAATTGAGTTATAATAATGTACCTATTGTTTAGTTACATATCACATTAGATAAGTTATTATAATTTTCAAGCCTTTTGAATCTTAATAAATAATCAGTTTATTTTTCACATTTATTTATAATATTTTTGGAGATTGTTGCAAGAATCAAAAAACCTCGAGTCAAAGCAATGTTTGGATAGATGGATGGATGTGATGATATAC
This sequence comes from Anarsia innoxiella, assembly GCA_947563765.1. Taxonomy (NCBI): domain Eukaryota; kingdom Metazoa; phylum Arthropoda; class Insecta; order Lepidoptera; family Gelechiidae; genus Anarsia; species Anarsia innoxiella. Next base: position 889,899 of record OX387392.1, read on the forward strand.
CTACTTATGTTACTCTTTCACACAATCATCACATCACAGATTTAATGAACCGTACTATATTGTTCGTCATAAGAATAACAAATACGCTCTATTATTTTTAAGTAAGATATCATGATTATTTTTCCAAGTTATGACGATTAACAATTTCGAAGTCGCGGGCAGCATCTAGCAATAAAATAAAGCTTGCCTTCCCACAAAACCGACCCATCACCTAACACCATAGCGCACTTATCTAATCCACATTTGACACAATAGGCGTTCCTCACTCATTTAGAACCTTCTCGATACCGTGACAAGAAACATGCACCGAGTCTCAATCAATCCGACCAATCAGGGTTCTACTCGTAATCCACATTAGGGTTCCCCTTTCCTTAATACAAAGGGTCCAAGCTGTCATTTGGTAAATTATACCACGAGGGTGTTAAAGGCTTCGTTAATTTGTTGCAGGTTCCTAAATGATCATTAAAGTTGTTCATTAAATCTTTCTTTTAAAAGAATTACGGTACTTATGGCATGTTAGATATTTAACAGAACTTAAAACACCTTAAAACTCTCAACTAGGAAAGTTAAGGCCACATCATACTTATATTTATGATATTAGGCAGTAGGTGCATGTTTGTGCCGAAAGATAGACGGATATGTTTGTTACTCATCCACGCAAAAACTACTAAACAGATATTGATGAAACTTGTAAAGTAAACTAACATTGAAACCCAATATGGTATTATAAATTATACATCAGAATCACACTTAGACTCTTAGGCTATCCAATCTAATCCAGCCACTCGTGTCCCAGTGCAGGGCAAAAGCCTTTCTCCTCATTTGCCATGACTTTCTGTCTTGAGCTTCCTCCGCCCAGGTACCTGGGTATCCAGCTCATCCCGCCACCTTTTCCGTGGTCTGCCGCGACGCCGTTTGGCAGTTGGTAGCCATAGGCTATATTACTTTAAAATAATATCATGTTTTTTTTTCAAGCTACGACGATAAATGCGTTCAAAATTGCAAGCAGCATCTAGTTTACCAAAAAATCTAAAGAAGCTTTTACCAATAAAGCAATATGAATCTAAGTATTCGTGACTTTACCTCATATCAATAAGTAAAGACCATAAAAATGGCTACACAATGGAACAGTGGGTGTAACGTACTGTTATATTGTAGTTTTGGAACACTTTTGTAACTATCAATCATTTCAAACGTTTGTAGTTCAATTTGTGTTATGTATGACTATTGAGAGATTTCAATATAGGTATCATAATACATTAGGTCGCTTCTATGTGTATTTTATATATATGTATACTATTTATATATATATATATATGTATATATTATTTGTATTATTATCTATATTTGTACAGTTTATTTATTTAATAAGTAGCAAATTACAGTATTTATTCATTGCCCTGCTCTACTCTACAGTCTTCCTAAACCAGTCCTACTCCAAAGGATGTCTGGAAGAGATCACTTTTAGTGATAAGGCCGCCTTTGCGCACAATGTTTTAGTTTTAAGTTTTATTTGTATTTCTTTGTGTGTAATAAAGAATTTCTATCTATCTATCTATCATACTCGTACTACTTTTTTCACGAAAGAAGTGTGTTTGAATCGTACGAGTAGAAAGAGAAAACACATCGTCGTGTGGAAGGGCCACACGACGACGTTTTTTTACGCGCTGACAACGTGCGATTTTGATACGCGCATCCTTTGCACGTTTTCATCGCGTTTTGGCAGATTCTACAAGTTTTTTTTTCGCAAGTGAAACGCGCTTGTGTCGATGCAAACGAGCATAAAAAATACGTCGTGTGGAAGGGCTCTAAGTGGAACGAAACGGACTCTACCTACCCTGATGGGAGAGAGGCAAGACAAATATGTATTTATGAATGTATGTAGTGTACTTATATCTATTTTATTACTTCTTACCATTTTCACTTTGTCACACGTCAGCTAAATTCGCTAAAAACTTTAACCAAAAATATACCTCTAAAAAAATAAGACAAGACTTAAGACAATGCAGACTAATAATTTAGGATTCAACCGCTCAAGTGTTAAAAAAGCCTCCTATTATGAAAACTACTGGCATTTTCGTGACTACTGGTAATTCCGGCAACGAAGATAAACCGAATTTGATACTTGAACGTTCGCCGTACAGGATAATTATGGTTGCTTTCTTTTATTTGCGTTTCGTTTCGTCTTTCAGCTGGGTTTTATTGCCACTTTAAGCCGAAAGGCAGATTATAATGTGGTATTTACGTTTTTTAGTAAAGATAAATAGGTGTATTTGGAATTTTACGGGTTAAAATGGAGCTTAAAAAACAAATGTTTGGGGCTGCCCGCGACTTCGTACGCATTTAATGTCATAATATCTTGAAAAAAAAATGTTCTATCTTAAAATTTTACAGCCTATGTGTTATTCTGATGTTTAAGCTACAATATTGCCAAGTTTCATCAAAATCTGTTCAGTAGTTTTTGCGTGAAAGAGTTACAAACATCGAACCATCGGCACAAACATTGATATTTATAATATTGGTAGGGTAGAGGCTGGCTAAAAATTTTCACTAAATTAAACTTCATGTCTTTATTTATATCCTAATGCTTGATGATGAAGATGCCGCAACTTTAATGAAGCGTTATATGAGATTACCCTTCTTACATCGAGCTGAAACTCAACGCTACTCCTAGATATATTTTAGCAAAACGTGTTCACGACTTAAAGTAAGCAAACACCCTAACGAAGCAAGGAAAATAATTAAATTTTACCGTCGTAACAGAAATGTAGGTAACCTTAAAAGCAAGCTATAAAGCGTGCGTTATTGGCACGAACTCCTTCAACACACGCTCTCAGACAAAGTAGTAAAATAAAATATATAATAAGTTGCAACTTACGGCAGTTTCCGAAGTGCCGAAGCTGAGCACTTCCGCAGTAAACATGCCATGTCAATTTTCTTGTTATAAAACTGTTTGAGTTATTTCCCTTCGGATTGGAATGTATAAGTGGTGGAAAAGAACTTGCACGTGGCTTGTTTTTATTATATTGGAATATTTTTTCCAGTTTGAAGTGCTTTTCTTTTTAGGTTATTGCTTAATGTTTAGTCTAAAGTCATACCCAAACTTCTATTGTGATTTAAATGATAGCGCTTGTAGACATCCGTTTTTTTTTCACTGAACAACGAACAGTTGTCGGTTGCCGGTTTACGCGGTGGTTTATGGTATTTACTGGTCGTGTGTACGTCCACGCACCGGACATCCATCCGGCAAAAGAAAATATGGTAGCCGTTTTTTGCCGGATGGATGTGCGATACAAACGCTCTTAATCCTATTTTCCACTAATAATATTATAAATCCCAATGTTTGTGCCGAAGAATGTGAGGCTGTTTGTTACTTTTTCAAGCAAAACTACCTACGATTACGATATTATGAGTACTAGGAAGTGATTCAAAACGAAAGTTCATATTTTTAGTTATATTGTTAAAAAAATCATTGGCCAGGTCAGGAGTAGCTTACAAGTGAAGCAACGTAACTTAAAATGATTAATTAAACGTTTTAATTTACACACTCAAATAGAACCATCAAACTACAGAATCGGTAAGTAAATGACGTCACAACATGGGCCACATTGGGCCAGTCGTGACAAACGTGGCCAAGTCACGCTCGCAATTGAGCCGGTCGTTTGTGGCCTTAATCGTTTCCCTACTTGGATTTATTGCTATCAATTGATTGTTGTGTGCTATTGAGGTGGTAATGTTTGGGAGCAAATGCAGGTATTTTGGGATATAAGAGAGTATTTAAAGAGGTAAAAGATTTTAACCTACTTCAAAATGGAAACCATCAAAAAGAGGTGGTTCTTAATTTGGCAGATTTTTCTTACTGTTTAAGTTTGTTAAACCTATTAATATGTGAGATGTAGCTTAAAACGTGGTGGGTCCGCCAACTGTCATTTCTCATATGCGTAAATTAACTTACGTCTCAAGAACTATACAAAAGTCGATAAACTACTATCAATCAACTACTAATTCATCATTCATTTCGTGCATTTCGTTCATTACGGTCATTCCATTAATTTCAATCATTTCGTTCTTTCGTAGATTTCGTTTTCATTATTCATATAAGAGCCATGCTCTTGTCAGAGTAATCGCTACCTTTGTCTTTCTTCTGCCAACAATATGATTTCTTGATACGAAAATACGACGCTAGACGTTAATTTTTACAATAAAGAACAACAACATTTTAATAAAAATATGGAGAAGAATAAAGAAGAATGACATATAAATAAAGTAAAACATACACCTGAATTCATAGTCCTAAGGCTTGAAACTTTACTTCAAAATGCATTTTCCTTGTTACGAAACTACGCATAGAGGCGCAGTAAAGATAACCGCAGTAGCGTAACTAAGGAAACTACAGTACTATACAGTTTCCGCTGCATGAAACTGAATATTATAACTGTATGCATAAATAACAGTGGTGCTACTGTAGCTTTTTATTTTAAAGAATGGTAATAGTTTGAAGAAGGGATTTTCGCAGTTTTAATGTTTTTAAATGAGTTTAGTTGTGTCTGTGCTAAATGTGTTGGTTTTGTATTCCTTCTTATAAAAAGACTTTTTTTGATGAAATTGAATTAGGCATAGGTTTTTTTTTCTGTCTCTATGTACTATCATCTTACAATAAACTGTTAAATAATAATGATAATAAGAACTCTGGAAACAAATGAAAATCACGTGTTCGCGCATGGGTACACTTACGCACGAAAGTACTAGGGCTATTTATCGTTTCATTCTTGAAAGAGAGTCTTTCGCACGCCGTATGTTGACTTATAGACTTACGTTGGGGATGATGATTCTGATTCAAAAGATGATGAAAGTAACGACAACGATGATAATAAAATGGCCACTTCTGGCATCTACACCGCGTCCTCATCTGGTTTTCGCGCCACTCATGAAGACTTAATGGAAGAACAATTTGTATTTTTTTTTAATTTTTCGATATTTTTTTATTTTTACACATTTTACACTAAATCCAATATTGATTTCTATTTTTGTATTTTTTATTTATATTCCACCCTACTAATACCTCTAATAATATTTTTCTTTCCTTTGTGCGTAAAACCATGACTGTAATGAAACACTTTCGTGCGCGATGGTATTTTAGAACAAATGTGAAACGTCAGACTAAAAAATCGTCTAATGCGCAGCTGTCAGCTAAGGTTTTTTTTTTACGTAGCGCGACATATACCTGTAGTCTTACTTCTAAAATGGAACGTTATTAAAAATCCTATTTCCTACTAATCATACTATTATAAAAAATATCAAAGTTTGAGCCGATATGGATAGATGCCACAATACATACCTACATACAAAGAGTAATAATACACTACTCTTTCACGCAAAAAGTACAGAACAGCTAGCTTAGCATTGCACTCCGTGACAAGACGTTGTCATGCGTTTGTCACGCTTACGTCTCTGTCTATAGTTTTAAATGTGTTATGGACAGCATCGTGAGGAAACCTGCATACACCAGAGAAGAAATTCGAAGGTGTATGTGAAATCCACCAACCCGCAATTGGCCAGCGTGGTGGATTACGGCCTAATCACTCTCTGTATGAGAGTAGGCTCGTGCCCCTCGGTGGGGACATATATGGGCTGCTATAGATAGAATGGACAGCATGCGTGAGATAATTGTCGCGGCACGCCGTGCTAAGCCCCAAGATTTGAATGAAATTTTGCAAAAATGCAGCTTACACATCAGAATAACACATTTGCCATATTATTTTTAATATTATGTAGGTAATTGTTTAATGATATGGCGACAAATGTGTACCAAGTCACAGGAAGCCTCTAATACAAACAAATCCGTTACGCCTCTCTCCAAGCAGAAACCATTTTCATTAAATTAAATAATAAGATTATAATCAACATTATTATTTCACCGAGTACCCTAAACCGACGTGCATGTATGAGGCGACTGATGAGTGTGGATGAAGCGAAAGAGGTGTGTTTGGATTGAAGTAAGTGGAAGGAAGTGGTCTCTGCCTACCCCAATGGGAGAGAAGCGTGATGGATATGTATGTATGTATGTATGTATTATTTCACCTTATTCTAATGTAATATTAGATAGAGAATAGCGAATATTTACAGTATCAGAGCCGCGGACAAATATCCGACAGGCCAACAGGAAGGGATAACCTAGTTCTAGCCAGATTTTGTTTCCGTCAGTTTACTGTTTAATACCACGGAGTTTTACACGTCTGGACGTGACGTTTCTGTTGAGGTTGTGGCATTGTCTGATTTTTTATTTCTTTTTTTTTAATCATTTGAGTAGTATTTTGTGTGGTGATTTTTTTTGTTTGAATTTTGAATTCAAGTCTTTGCATCTAAAAAAGCTATAAAATGTATTGTATTTTGTTTATACTTATATTTTGAGTTGAACTGACTTCAAGTTTTAAAAAATAAGTGCCTGGTAATGTCCTATGTCTAGTCACAAACATGACGTTTTAGAGTTGCACTTCGTGGTTTTTCGATACGTACTGACATATTTACGCGATCAGGAAATTTTATGTGGCCCGTCGTTAACTACTGAATCTATCGTTTGGCCCGAATCTTCAAAAGGTTGGACAGCCATGTTTTAGACAGTGAAAGGTATAAAATATCTGTCAGATAAATTATCTGTAGATAGTAAAACAGGCCTCAAGTCTTGTTTACAGCTTTACAATATTGTTTTAATAGATGTTGTTGTTATCAGCCCATATATGTCCCCACCGAGGGGCACGGGCCTCATACAGAGAGTGATTAGGCCGTAATCCACCACGCTGGCCAAGTGCGGGTTAGTGGATTTCACTTACACTTTAGAATTTTTTCTTTGGTGTATGCAGGTTTCCTCACGATGTTTTCCTTCACCGTTAGCAAGTGGTAATCGAATAAATTGATCCGTACATGAGAAATAAACTCAGAGGTACGTGCCCGCACCAGGTTTCGAACCCGCGCCCTTGGAATTCGAGGCAAGCGTTCTACCAACTGGGCTACCACCGCTTATTTTTTTAATAGATATTTTAGTGAAATTAGACTTCAAACAGACGTAAATAAAATGTATATTATGCCTTTTATGTATATAGGACTTTTTGTTCCGGAACACGTTCTGCAAAAAAACTCGTACCTACAAAAAGGCAAAGTCCAGGTTCTTATCCGAGATTCCCGCCATCTGCACTCACGTGAAGTGACTATAACAAAGCATGCAGCTCCTACTACGATACAGAACTCACTTTTTTCTCGCTTTTATTAATAGTTGCTGTTGCTGAACACAAAACAAGAGAAACTCGTTGCTACGACGAGAGTTACCTCTCCAGTTTTTATTGGGTTACGTAATATTGTTTGGAAAATGTTTAGTAGGGGAACGAAATACGAAAAAGTAAATGCATCATAATTTGTACTTTTTTTTTTTTTTTGGCGATTGATAGATGAATGAATGGATGGGTGGATGGATGTGCATTTGTTTGTTACTCTTTCACGCAAAAACAACTGAACCGAATTTAATGAAACTTTCCAATATTGTAGCTTGCACATCACAATAACAGATAGGTAAGCTACATTATTATGATACTTATCGTGTTTGTTTTCCAATACGTATGAATACGTATTTTTCGCCATATCTTCATGAAGTTGTGGGCAGTCTCTAGTATCTTATCTTATCTTATTTAGCCACTCGTGTCCCACTGCTGGGCAAAGGCCTCTCTCCTCATACGCCAAGACTTTCTGTCTCGAGCTTCCTCCGCCCAGGTACCCAAGAAGGTATCCAGCTCTAGTATAGGTTAATTAATATCTTATCTTAATCTTTCTTTATCTTATCTTATTAATATCTTGTAATTAATAATTGTTATAATGTAAATATGTAAATTGTAAGAATTGTAAAACTTTATTTGAAAAGAGCAACCCCACAGAGTTTTTTGCTAGGTTCTTCTCTGGGGAAACTGCGCTTTGCGAATCTAGCACTAGCTTAAAAAAAAGTAGATTATAATAAGTAATGTAACGGTTTCAAGAGCATTTTTTGTGCCTATATAATAAATATATTTTTGACTTTGACTTTATTAGGCATGATGACTAAAAAAATTTTTTTACTCCATCACATACATTATTTTAAAATATGAGACAAGAAGTATTTTTTCTTTTTTCTCTTAAACCAAAAATAACAAAGATACACTGGGTTAAAGTTGCTCGTCACGTCACGTTTGAGTACGATTTTTACTCGATGGTAACGTAAAAACCCCCCACTCCGTAACTTTGATGCTCTGTATCTTTGTATTTTTTTATGTATTTGATCCGGTAAAAAATGTGTTTCAAATATTTTTTGATAGCCTAAAATACGGACTAATTATAATTCAATTTTTTGAATGTAGTCATCATCCCAATACATTCTGTATAAGGAGATACACCTACACCTTAATAAAATACTAAATCATGTAACTTTAGGTATCTATAAATTTTTTCTCACTTCACTACTGTATAAGAATACTAGGTGAGTACTAGGTACCTTCAAATCCCGGTGAATCCGTTCTATCAGATATTTTTGAGTGAATCACCAGAGCGAGGGAACTTTTGTTTTCTAAGCGACAGATTTACTCGGATCCGTTGTTTTGAATATCTAGTTAAACTAGATAAATAAGAACACTAGATATGTATTAGATTTGTATTAAGATTTATGTTTTCTACCGTAGAAAGGTATTTTTATTTTGTTTTTTTTTTATACAATGGCTTTTGTCCAGCAATTGACGTCCATAGGCTGACATGATGATACAATAAAATGAACAGATACTAAAGTCTGCAGTTTAGCGGTTGAAGCAAATTATTTCTAGTCTAATTTTGTCCAAATGTCTTGATTGGTGATAATCTGTGTGTAGATTCCTATCTACGTCATCATAATCATCAATATAAGAAAAAGGACTTTTGCAGTAATTCTGATCGTGTTTTGACTTCTTGATACGACAATATGTTAGCTTTCTCCTTTACTTAAGCAAATTAGGTACATCGCGGTCTTCCTATCCTTATATTCTGCTCAACCTTTCGTCAATTATGTAAGCGCCAAATCACACAGTGAAACGCAAATACAACGCGACTGAAACGTTTCGTTTCGGTTGCGTCGTGTGTGGTTTTCTAAGGAATTCTATAGCAGAAACTTCGATGCAACTCAAAAGTAACTAGCAGTTTCAATTGCGTTTCACCGTGTGTTCTGGATCTAACTGTCATGTCGTATCAAATGAATCGAGACAAGAATCAGACGTATCAAGTAAACATTATCTAACAATTAACCGACTAAAAATATATTTTGAACTAAAATAACAAATACGTGAAACATAGGAAACCCCAAGAGGGTATACCAAATCCTAATTTACATAGAAACTCTTTCATACGGGCTGTTTCATGCCTTTTAACTTAATTACAAATTTCTAGAACCCCAAGGGTTTGGTCCTATCTTAATTGCGCATGTTAGCTTTCGTATCGAACTTCACCGAATTTGTTTCGTTAGACTAAAATAGCTTGTAAACGAAATTGTTTAAAGTGACCTTGGATTTTGAACAATGGCTTTAGGTTTATCCTATTTAAACCAACTAGTTTAATTTTTGTCATAGTAGAGAGTGGAAGAATGAAACGAAAAAGGCGTAAGTGAGGACAACATTTGTACCAACTGAAAGTTGATCGGTAAATCGGATAAACATAACCGATAAAGAAATATTTATGTGTATTTATACGAACAATGAACATATTTGTGTAAGTTTATATATCTTAGTCTATTGTAGGTTATGTGACTATCCTGCCTTCTTGCTTTCACGTCTCTCTCTCTTTGGGGTCTGATCTAATCTAGCCACTCGTGTCCCACTGCTGGGCAAAGGCCTCTCTCCTCATCCGCCATAACTTTCTGTCTTGAGCTTCCTCCGCCCAGGTACTCAAGTAGGTGTCCAGCTCGTCCCGCCCAGGTGGCCCAGGTGGTGATCTGCAGGAAGAATTTTATTTTAGAAATATGCTGTACTTTTTGTATAACTTCTTTTTTTTGCTGTCTCTGTGTACTTTGTTCTTACAATGAACTATTAAATAAAAATAAATAAATATTTTCGACTGAATTTTTAAGACAGAAGTTATTGTTTCTCGACAAACCTAAAACAAATTTCTTGACTAACCAAATTTCTTTTAGAAATATGCTGTACCTTTTGCTTAACTTCTCTTTTTTTTCTGTCTCTATGTACTGTCATCTTACAATAAACTGTTAAATAAATAAATAAACCTACTGGCTCAAATATCTACCACAAATCTACAAACCAAACTAACATAATCAGTCTGAAACTATTGCAACTACCGGTCCAAACGCATTGCGTATGCATTGTGCATTGAAACGCGGTGTATCGGGCGATGCACTCGGTTGCATTCACACCTGCTCAACTGAACGCCTGTCTGATTAAGAGGTTTATCTGAAAGGGTTTGATGAATAGAGCTATGTGGTTAACCGGTTATTGATGTGCGTTGAATTTGTGGTTTTGGGCTCTATTTACTGTATAAATTGATTTGGGAAGTTATTTTGAGGTATTTTTGGTAAGTATATGTATGTATTTTGAATTATTTGCACAACCCGCAACCATTATTACCTATTTCTCGCTATTTCTTACCCTAAGGTTGCCTGGAAGATATTGCTACCAAGCAATAAGGCCGCCTGTTGCTTCTTATATTCTTGTTTGTGTCTGTACCTTATATATTTTTTTGCAATAAAGAATATTTGTATTGTATTGTATTGTATTGTATTGCATTGCATTGCATTGTATTGCATTGCATTGTATTGTATTGTATTGTATTGTATTTGAGAGCAGTCGAATGAACCGGCTACTAATAATAACGCTGCGCTGCTAATGTAGGTACAAAAATATCGTAGATACATCAGTAATAGGTACCTATATATCAGTTTTGTAGTAAGTTATAAAAAAAAACAAAGAATAAGTGAACAGCCGTTAAGTTTGAGGTTATTTTGTACCCAAAACAAATGAAATGACCTTGCAAATAAGACTTTATAGCGATATTAAATAATAATAATAATAAATATTGGGGGACATTTCACACACCTGACCCCAAACTAGGCAAATCCTGTACTATAGGTATCAGGGATTGATAAACATACATTGATAAATATATAACACCCAAACACGGAAGAAACATTTTTGCTCATCACACAAATGTATGTTAACCGTTAAGTAAGTAAGAATACGTCGTATTCCGAGTTACAATTACGTCATATTCAAACTAGCAAATGTATCACCAAGACTAATAATTTCCAAATAAATTACTATTAGTGTCCTAAAAGCGAAGAATTTTAAACAAAATTCCCACCCGGACTAACTTTAAAGGAATGAAACAAAATGTAAAAATGTCACCGAACTCTCTGCAGTGGAACTCTGAAAGGGGCTTAAGAAACTTAGAGAAAGTTCGTCGAAAGTAAAACATCCAGTGCTTGGAACTCTGTTGGATTCCAAAGACTCGGCAAACTTGACGGAGCGGCGTGTGTTAATCATTGAAACGAATTGGAAATTGCTCTGATAAATTTCTGTGTGAGTTTTGATCGGATGTGTGAAATTTCTTTTTGAATTTCGAACGCGGAAGATGAACAAAGAATACAGGTTCATTATAATTCCTACTAATATTATAAATCTCAATGATTGTGCCTATGGATGGATGATATATAGGGTGACTTTTGATTAGTGAACGAAAGAAAAGAATATGCATGTACTTGTGATAACAAACAACTTTTACTATGGGACCGAGTACGAAATCATAAAAAAAAATTCCTCCATAGTATTATCATACTTTGTATGGGAGGGTTCAAAATTTTTTGAATGATTTCAACCTTGGTCCCGTAGTAAAAGTTGTTTGTTATCACGAGTACATGCATATCCTTTACTATCGTTCACAAATTTAAAGTTACCCTGTATGGGTGTGAGGAAGTTTGTTACTCGTTTACGTACAAACTACTCAACAGATTTTAATGTAACTTTACTGTATTGTAGGTTATACATCAGAATAATACATAAGCTATTTATTCTGCAACTTTGCCATGTTGACGTTTACTTTTTTTGCGTTTACAGGCTATCTTTAATTCGCAAAAACAAAATTGTGTAATTTTTGAAAGATATGACGAAAAGTCGCGGCCTCTATCTATAGGACAATAAGTTGGTTTAAAGCAACACATGATTTTGAAAACCAAAAAAGAATAATTAGGTAATCTAATTTTTCATCTAAACTTTCTCTTGTATTAAAAAAGTTAATATCCCCATCAATCCCAAAATAGACACCAAACACCGCATTGAAAAACACCCCACCAAAAACATAAATTTGCAAGTAAGACGTAAACAAATCGAGCACCATCCATTGACGCATATCTTCTGGCACGACTCGCGATGTTTAATTCAGAACGTGCAGTCAATATAGTTACGGGCCCCGTGCCTCGCTTGTCAAGGAGGCTGAGTAAGCAAGGAGGCTGTAAGTGTTTGATGCAAGTCGGCGGATTGAGATTTTGGCATGCCTATTTCGGCATAGTAACAAATAAAGCAAGAGTATGGAAAAGATGCCTAACGTGTAACTAGATTTTTATTTTCATTCATTTTTGTGAATATTTAAAAGGGCCTATAAAGCGACTGATGAATGTGGATGAAGTGAAGGAAGTGTTTCAAAAGGCAAAGGATATTTGCCAAAGTGTTACATACTACATACAAGGTGACTTTAAATTAGTGAACGATGGAAAAGGATATGCATATACTCGTGATATTAAACAACTTTTACTATGGGACCAAGTTCGAAATCACAAAAAAAATTGATCCCGCATACTATCAGCTGATGCATTTTGTATGGGGAGTTCAGAATTTTTTGAACAATTTCGATCTTGGTCCCATAGTAAAAGATGTTTGTTATCACGAGTACATGCATACCCAATTCAATAATTTAAAATCACCATGTTTTTCATTCATTTACTTGAACGTTCTAAAAGGGCATCGAGTCGACTGATGACTGTGGATGAAGCGAAGGAAGTGTGTTTGGATCGTAGCAAGTAGAGGGAAGAGGTCTCTGTCAACCCCGATGGGAGACGTGACAGATATGTAAGGTAAAAGCACCTATTACCGCGGTATTTCAGGGGAATTTGACTTTGGAGTGCAATATTTTATAGTTCATACTATCTTGGACCAATTTGTTTTCTTTTTTGCATTTTATAGACTTTTGACAATGTAAATATATGTTTCCTTTTTGTCTAATATGAAGCATTATTTTATTATTTCTATTTTAAGTCAGCAATACGAAATCCTCTATTTCCGAGGCAATAAATCTAATTCCGCGGTATCTGTCTCCTAATACTGAGTGCTGATAAAAATAAATGCCTAGTTGTTATAATGGTTCCGTATGAAATAAGTTAGTATGGTAGGTTTAAAAAAAAATGAAAAGGATTTTCATTGAGATCAACTTTAATAATAAAAGATAAACTTACTAGCGAATGAAATAAGAACATTTTTTTTTTTCATTGTTAAAAGGATTGGGGCGGTCTAAATTTTTGACTAATTCGGCTACAGTATCAAGCAACTGATCTTTTGTGACAGGAAATACACTTGCACCATCCTGAATCAACTTTAGAGCAGATTCTAGATCTGCATCAGTGTAGTTTTTCGTTTTTTCTCCATAGTTTCTGAAAAGAAAAATTAACTTATTTCATACTACCTTAACAGATAAAACGCAAACTTGAACTTAAAATTGGTCTTTTTATTTGTCTAATCCTCAACAGAAAAATAGCATAGCGCGATCGTCATTTGTCAGTCGCCAGTGACATGTGGTTTTAGAAAACAGCTTCTGACTATTCGTTTGCGGAACCCTAAATTGTAAAATCAGCTGTCATATCACTCGGTAATAGATTCTATGAAAACTCTATTTCCGAGTACTGACACTCGGTAATAGGTTCTCAAAGAATGTATTGCCGAGGTATACCGCGGAAATAGAGGTTACACTTATAAAAATAAAATCTAATTCCGATCCATAAAAAACTAATAATAAAATATAATTTTGATGCTACATAGCTTAAACAGATATCAAATTTAATATAAAACTATTCTATGAAAATAGCACTAACAATTTAATATACTAAATGTTATTTTTTTGTCGAATCAAAAATGCAAATATTTTCGCGCCATTTTGACACCCAGTACAAAACAACATTCTAACTACTGCTGTTTTTTATAAAAAACAAGGAGTTGTACTAGATTTTATATGCATCCGAAATAGATTTTTCGTATGAGTTATTCTTGACGTTTAGAATATAGTTTATTACTTCATAATAAAACAATTATTTTTAATATAACGAGCAAAATATTTGGACTCTAAATTTATCTATTCCCGAGGGTTACCGCGGCATTAGATTCTACCATAAATTTTAGGCACCTAATTCGGCGAATTTTATTTTTAATTATTTTAAATAGTTAGAAATAATATTTCTTAATAAATAGTACATCAAAATAATCTTAATAGAACACTAAATCAAGTAATTAACACCCATAGCACGTATTAACGAGTTTTCTTAAAAATAAATCATTACGAAAATCTGTGTCCACTTATGTGAATTGGCTCCCAATTGTATGGAGACGACCTCCTCTTGCGTTGGCGTCGCACAAACTGATTGTTTTTGTCTTGTTCACACTAAGGTACAACCCGCACGCGCCGTGGATTGATGCGTAACGCTACAGGTTATAACTTGCCCTTCTTAATATTGCGCTAAAGTTATTACAATTTAATTAAAACAAGAAAATATCGCATACCTCCGAAATAGGTGCCAGTTTTGCATACCGCGGTAATAGGTGCTTTTACCTTATGTATATAACTTCCAAACACCTCAAAACTCAATTAACAGTTACCGTGACTACATTTCTCACAATAGCGTAAACTCGTGATAATATTCCTATAGCTATGAATTAAATCAAACCTTCCAGGAATACTAGAAAACAATACTCAAATAGAATATTAATGGAAATGGAGTTGGTAACCATTTAATTTGAGATATAAATAAATAACTGGTGTAGGTAGTAAACAGATGAAGTGGGTGAACCTTGAAGTGAACCGTGAAACCCGATATTGGGGATTATGACTACATTCAAAAATTTTAAAAACAATTAGTCCGTCTTTTAGGCTATTAAAAAATATTTGGAACCCATTTTTTACCTGATCAAATATATAAATATAAATACAAAGATACAGAGCATCAAAGTTACGGAGTGTGGGGTATTGACGTCACTCCTCGGTTAAAATCATACTGAGGCGTGACGTCACGAGAAAGTTTAACCCAGTGTATGTTTGTTATTTTAAGTTAAAGAGAAAAAAGAAAAAATACGAGTCAAATATTAAATTACCTATGTTATGGCCTAAAAAAAATTTTTTCGTCTACATGCCCTTTCTGCGGTCAAATTCCACTTGTATCAAATAACTTACGAAACTATGTAAAACTTGACTAATAAAGTTAAGTCGGTGGTAAGAAAACTATGATGTTGACAGAAGTTCATTCAAAAAGTTGGGCTATAAAGTGATTTTGAGCCATAGATCGTGGGCTCGATCCCCACTAGCAATAAATGCAGTCTTAACATGCTTGTTTCCTTTGTCAGGGTGGCCATAGTCAATTATCAATCATAATAACACTAAGAACCAGAACACACCGTGAAACGCAACTGCAACGCAACTGAAACTGCTAGTTACTTTTGAGTTGCAACTAAGTTTCTGCTATAAGACTCCTTTAGAAAACTACACACGACGCAACTGAAACGAAACGTTTCAAACTAGTCTGGGTCTAATACTGATAATAATAACCAATCTTATACCTTATTTAATATTATTTCTTTACGTCACAGCTACGAGCTACGCTGCCGTAGTACGAGTACCTACGCAATGACTACGCGGTAGCTACGACGTAACTAACGCCCGTTATTAATAACCTATCCTGATCCGTTTTTTACCAAATCGAGATTGAAAAAACAAAACACAATTGTCACTTGTGTACCAAAAACATGTCAAGAACACAATTGTGTTTTGTTTTTTCAATCTCGATTTAGTAAAAAACGGATCAGGATAGGTTATTAATAACGGGCGTTAGACAACGACTAAACTACGCCGTAACTAACTTTTAACAATAACGCCGTAGTCAATCTAATTATGTTTTGTGCCTACAAGAAAACAAAATATAAAATTTTCTATGGGAGGAGGAGAAGAGAGAATATAGCAAAGTCTATTTTATGCACTGTCTATCCCGATTTGTTTATTCGAAACTAAACTTGGAGGTTTATGAATAGTTTACGATTATTTAACGTGTTTCAAGGCTATACTAATAGTTTGCTGGAAACGAAATTGGTTTGTTTCATTATATCGATTCATTTAAGTAATTTCGTAACGACTTATTCAGAGTGTTTTGTGTTAATTGTCGATAGGTATTAAATATGTAGTTGATTTGACAACTACGAACGTAACATACATGCAAACATATAATTATATCCGTCTTGCATTCCTCCTATCTGAGAGGAAGACCACGAAGAACGTCATGGACATGGATCAAATGAAAGTGGGAATAGAAGTTGTGTCGTATCAGGTGCTTAAAAGGACGGCAGAAAACAGAGCAGATTGGCGTAGACTACACCGACAAGAGCGACGCTTTTAAATTTGAAGATGATGATCCCTCACATCGCGGTAGACAGAGACCACTTTTTTGCCACTTGCTATGATCCAAACACACATCTTTCGTTTCATCCAATCAACCCATCCAATAATATTGAATCAAATAAACACTCGGTATTAATATAGTAAATAAAATTTGAACCAAATAAAATTCAATTTATTTCAATTAACACTTTCCAATCAATTAAATCTAATCTGTCAAAGCGATAAAACCAATAAACCATTAAATATTTTCACTGTTATTAACGAAAATTGACAATAGAAACTGGTTATAGTCCACAATTGTTAAATCGGGACTTCTTTCAAACGTGATTACACGTTTCAAAGTTCCCAATTAAGTGTTTAGTGCTGTAAATTATTCCAAATACCGAGATTACAATATTTGCTGGTAGTGATGTCTGTCACTCTTGTCAAACGCATGTTGAATTTAGTTAAATGTTTAGTTATTAGTTAATTTCGTGTAGATATTTCATTAGTTTGTATGTTATTAGGTGGCCATATGTACACGTGTATGTATTAGAGATATATGTATGTAATTATAAATATTTTAGGTATTTATAATTACACACATATATCTCTATAGTTCACTAAAGCTATACTTCAAAGAAGTTTGACATGAGATCTCAACTCAATAACTAGCTTTCTGGCTATACGCCCAACAATTCTTCTTGTAACCAGTGAACGCGACTATTATGTAGTAAATAGTACGATAATTATAACACCTGACAAACTTTCATGAAAAATTTTGGGTTATCCCTTTATCCTATAAATATTACAAATGTCAATGTTAGTGCCGATGGACGGATGGATGTTTGTTACTTCATCACGTAAAAACCACTAAACAGATTTAAATGAAATTTTACAATAACTTGGCTTGGACATCAGAATAACACATAGGCTATATAATTTGTAGATATTTCGTGTTTTTTCAAAGATATGACGATAAATGCGTACGAAGTCGCGGGCAGCCTCTAGTAATTCATAATTAATTTATTTTCTATTATCTAAGGCTGTTATAATGCTTAACAAGGTCCTTAAAGAACTTATACAAAACTTGAGTTGAATGTTTTAACAATAATTTTAGACGAACCATTTTTATTTCTATCTTATAAAAGTAGAAATAAACATAATAGTAAAAATGAGACTTCAATCCTACAACCGCACCTGCAATCGCATCTCAATTCCTCGCTTATTTTTCTCAGCGGTTCTTCATTTTCATATTTGTTTATCAAATATGTAGGGAGAGTGTCACTGTCGTAGTTAGGGTAAGGTACCTATCTAGTTGAATTGCAAATTTAAACATGACTGTTCATCCTTGGGCTCCTTTCCCCTGTGGCCCGTTACCCTTGTTCAGATATATTTGAAACACAAATATTATGTATATTGTTTCCTTCTGTTTACTTATTTTGTTTCTTATTTGTGACGTTTCTTTGAAGAGAAGTGTACACCTGCAGATCAATTCTTGATAAAAGACTCTGTCAGTATCAGTTCACTGTTAGAACTGATAGCGCTGTTAAAAAAGAATATCTTTACTCCGACGATGGCCGAACCGACGTGCATATATTAGGCGACTTATGAATGTGGATGAAGCGAAAAAAGTATGTTTGGATTGTAGTGTTAAGTTATGTGGAGGGAAGTGACATTTGCTTACCCCAAGAGTTACGCATCTTTTCCATCGGGATAGTCCTTTGCCTACCCCTATGTGCCACTTGCTACGATGCAAACATACTTCTTTCACTTAATCCACATAATCAGTCGCCTAATACAAGCACCAGTCGCGCTGCACGACGGTTTAGGGCACTCTTTATTTATTTGTTTAATTATTTAACAGTTTATTGTAAGATGATAGTACATAGAGACAGAAAAAAAGAGAGAGTCTTTACTTGGCCTTTCATTAACAAGTCCCGATTAGATCGAATTTACTCTCATATAAATGCCGAATTATTAATATTTTACGAAATGTTTACACGTAGAAGTACTAAAGCAAACAGAACATGTACCATGCATTACTTACTTACTCCAATTTCACATGAGATTACGACACATGCCCTCAAACGTGACAGCGCGTTATATTTGATGGCAGAATTTATTATTTAACTCCCAACTGTCTCCTACTTAAAGGTTATGTCATGCCAACGGATCCGTCTTGAAATTATATCGTGTATCTGTTACGGGCAATATGATTAATTGGGCATTATGCATAATGCCCGGGCATTATGAATAATGCCCAATATAAGCGGGCAATGTGATAAATACTATGCAATTAATCACATTGCCCGGGCATTATGCATAATGCCCGTCACCTATTGGGCAGAGTGATAATAAACTTGTTTCAGTACTTTTTTTATTTTACAATGAAACCATATCTAACCTAAACTTAACCAAAAGTCAAATAAATATGTAGGTAATATGAAACTTGAAATTCTCATCATTTCTTCATAAGTTAAGTTGGGTTTTAGTTAAGGTTAGGATATTCCGGACTCTCTAACTGGTCAAAGTGTGACATGCGCTGGTTTCCCTAAAATGTTACCTAAATCCCTAAAACATAATATGGAAGGGGTTGATGGCTGGCACAGGCGTTAAGTGAGATCTGTGTGAACGTGCTGCTGTGATAACTGGTCATGTTATGCGGATTCTATCAAGCTAAGCCTTTTACTTTTCATCTTCCCGTTTACTTACCTCCTATACCTTGTTCTGGATATTGCAGGGCAAATTTTTTTTTTTTTTTTTATTTATTTAAGCTCTATTGAAATGTAAATTTTAATGTTTGTTTCTGTGTTTATGCCTAAGAATTTGTAAAACTTAAATTGAAAAGAGCAACCCTACAGAGTTTTTTGCTTCAGAGTTTTTGTTTCTTCTCTGTGGAAAACTGCACTCTTACGAGTCTAGAATTAACTTTAAAAAATGATCCGCCTTAAGTGTTTTCAAACCTAACCTACAGGATTAAATGAATTTTCATTCTCATTCTCATTTCATAGTTTTTATAAACTTTGGACATTTACTTCTTCCCAAATTTACGTACGCCCTCTG
Organism: Anarsia innoxiella; assembly: GCA_947563765.1. Classification (NCBI taxonomy): domain Eukaryota; kingdom Metazoa; phylum Arthropoda; class Insecta; order Lepidoptera; family Gelechiidae; genus Anarsia; species Anarsia innoxiella. The sequence continues at coordinate 909,633 of OX387392.1, forward strand.
CGCCGCCGCCGGTTTGTTGCCGTAAATTTGAGTTCAAATTTTTGGTACAGTTGTTTTTACACTTTTATTTTGAAATTGATTAGTAAAAAAAAGTATTAACCCTAGTAATAACAAAAAGGCTAGGTGCCTTATTATTAAAAAGGCACTTTGTTTAATTTTCTAACCTTTTACAGGAAGATTGAGTAGGTCATAAGTAGTACGTTTTACATCATCTCAATTAAAATTAGAAACTTATAAACTTATAATGCCGACATTATGAGCATTTTTTCCTTTAGGTATGCAGCACATACGTAAAGTTTCTAAAAACTTAATTGTATTGAAGTACTTAATAACATAACATATACGAGATGCCAAATTATTTTTCTACGCTAGTTCAATAATCTTAGTTGCAAAAAATACAAAAACATAAAATCTACCTAAAGCAATAACCTAAAAATTATAATTAAAAAAAAAAAAATGTCCACCAATAAGTCTCTGACAATGTTTTAAAAATTTGGCGACTTTAGAATTATCACAACCTACAATTCTCAAGTAAACGGACTATTAAAATCAAATTGCCCGATGGTCTTTGGGCATTATTCATAATGCCCGGGCAATGTGATAAATAGCACAGTTTTGATAGTAATTAATCACATTGCCCGAAACAGCTGGGCATTATTCATAATGCCCGGGCATTATTCATACTGCCCGCATCATTCACATTGCCCGTAACATATCTACCTTTTACGTAGACCCAGAACACACGGTGAAACGCAAATGCAACTCAACTGAAACGAAAAGTTTGAAACTAGTTGCGTCGTGTGTGGTTATCTAAGGAAGTCTAGGAAGTCTCTAGCAGAAACTGCGATGCAACTCAAAAGTAACTAGCAGTTTCAGTTGCGTTGCAGTTGCGTGTCACCGTGTGTTTTGGCGCATACGTTTTGACTGATAGGGTGAACATGGCAGAAATAAGGCACGTATTCATTGGCGAGCTGTAACTGTTACTGTTGCTTGCACTGTAACAAAAAAACATAGTGTGTACGTGGTTCGAGAGCCTGTGACGAACGCGACACGAGCGGCTTGCTTCAAGCCCACGATTGTCGGTTTTAACCTTTGAGTATAGAATATATAAGGAGGAGCCATACTGCCTGGATCTACGTGCCTGGTCTGGCGCAAAATGGCTACCTTATTGTATGGTATTTTGTTATCGTTTGACAGGTCATCTACCAAGAAAACTATGAAAAACTTGGCGCAACCTTGGCACGCTGTCATAAACTCAATTGTATATGAAAAAAAATTGGGCCACTCCTTATATTCCTTCCTCATTGGGTTTTAGCTGCGTATGAAATGGTAATTGTAACACGCGTACACACTTGGACCTCGTTGCTGTATCCGTTCGTGTACAGATACAGCTCGCCTATACTTTAAATTCGCCTATACAGTGACAATAGTCTAAATGTCTAAAGAAATATTTTAGTCCATCAATTGGATTATAAAAATAATGGACACGTTCTTCTTTTTCGTTCTTACTCGTACATTTATCGCCAAACATCCTCGTGTGCCAAAATTTGATGTTCCTGAATTATAAATTTCGTAGAAAATGATGGATGATTATTACTCGAGAAGAAAGCTTTTGTTTTAGCAATCTGAGATAATTTTAATCTTACATTGTTATATCGGGGGATTGTTTTGCAGAGTCATCATTAAATCAAGTGCTTACTGTCTGTTAGCTAAGCAATTTACTTGATTATGTTTTTAATCCTTTGTAAAGTACAATTTTTCTAGAATACAAATTTTATATCTTCTATTTATTTTTATATTTAAATTAGATAAACATTAAGTAGTGTTTATCTAATTTTAAAACAGGAATCGTGAGGGAAAATTGTGACACGTTTTGATTGCGCGTTCTAAATAATTATCAATAGATATTTTTTATAATTATTCATAGATACTTTATTTTTTTATACTTTGACAAATTAAACACAAAGCGATATCAGTACACAATTATTATATGTATGTGTGGGTTTTCGTATTTTCTGACATACCTATTACTATTTCAACTTGATCTTTCAAACAATACACTAAGACCCAGAACACACGGTAAAACGCAACTGCAACGAAACTGCAAAAACCACACACGACGCAACTAAAACGAAACGTTTCAAACTAGTTTTTAAAGTCTATAGCAGAAACTTCGATGCAACTCAAAAGTAATTAGCAGTTTCAGTTGCGTTGCAGTTGCGTTTCATCGTGTGTTCTGGGCCTAACAGTACAGTACCAAACAATATTCCGCTACAGTTAAATAACATGAATCCACTTAGTTCACAGGTGGTACATTGAAACTTCAATAGACAAGGAGCATGTCAACAGGCACTTTAAGCAAAATTGTTCCAAAGCAATTCACCAAATCGACCGTTCACATTCACAAACATTTCAACACAACATTTGTATCACGGGAACTTACCAAGTTGTTTTGTAACTACATAAAGTAGGTACACAAACTATTCGATGTTATCGCCCTACAAGAGGGAAAGATGACAGCCGACGTAAAAAGGCGACAATGTGAGAAAATGGTGAGAAAAAACTCGTGTTTTTTCCCCCGCCGCGAAGTTTATCCCTTGTGAGAAAGATATAATGTTAAAGCCAACTTTTGTTGTTGTAAAAGCAAACTTGGATATACAGTATGTTCTTACGCAGTTGAAACATCAACTACGCTTACTCGGTGAAACTAGAATGATTTCAATTTGGTTTTCGCTACTAGCGCCTACTAAAATCATCATCGAAACGAAATTAAATTTTTGCTATGACATTTTTGTAATCGAATTAAATCTAAGCAACATAAAGTTTAACTTACGTTATTAGACATTTACTTAAAACGTGTCTGTCACTCTCTTTTGATAATATTTTCTCACACTCTGTATTAAAATATGTAACCGTACGTTGCTCAACTTGTGATGTAAGCTTGTCGGAAAAAAATGAAGAAATAAATTGAATGTTTTATCAACCGACGAACTCTCTTTGAGATTTATGTTGGCGGCACCTAAAGTCAATACTTATTGTATTTCTAAGTAAAATCTTGTGTAAGAAAATATTTCACTCATTTCTTTATTATTCAGGTTCTCCGAAACTTTCTTCGGTTCTTTATTCAAACCCAAAAGGTCTTATATACACAGTGGAAATTATAGAATATCTTTAGCCTTGTCTATTATAATAAGGATTTTTGCTAAGATTTTGCTTAACATTTTTTTCTGAATATCTTAAATATGATCTTCTATATTTCTTTCTGCTGTCGTATTTCAGCTTTAATAATTCTATTATTCACTTAAGAGCATAATTTAACGCCTTTAGACTTTAATTCATAATTCAAAGTGCTAGTATGGTTTCCAAAATCTTAATTACCTGGCTTAAAATTAGCTCTTTTTTAACCAAAATAAGTGGCAAGTCAGTAAAATTATTCAAAACACCAATTCTTTCAAACCCCAACACTCAGACTGAACATTTTCCACTGAAACCACTATATCTACTTATTTATTTATTTCACGAATCGTATATGTTTCGGGTGAGAGTTGAGAGGCGAAAGGGGCGAATGTGGCAAATTGACAAAGGGCTGAGGGCCGTAGTTTCGCAATGACGCCGACTAGTGAGGCGGTGGTCTTGTACGGAATACCCGATGAGATAGCCTTGGAACAAGTATGTATTGTTAAACAGTATGTACATAAATAGCATGTACTTTGTTGTTAAAAATAGGTAATAAGGTTAAGGAAGGGAAAAGGTTAAGGTAAGGTAAGGTTGCCTAAGGTTGCCTGGAAGATATTGCTACCTAGCAATAAGGCCGCCTGTTGCTTCTTATATTCTTGTTTGTGTCTGTGCCTTATATCCTTTTGTGCAATAAAGAATATTTGTATTGTATTGTATTGTATTGTAATACAAAAAGGACATTCTTTCTTGTAATAAACGACTTACCTATTCCTTTTTATACTTCTAAAAATGTAGGTAGGTAACATTTTATTTTAATTTGAACAGCTTAATGGTTGTACATGTATGAGGCTACTGATGACTGATAAAATGAAAGAACCAGTTTGAATTGTGAGCAAATATAGTGAAGCGGTAACCTACCTCAATAGGAAAGAGGCATGACGGATGCGGAGTATGTTTTCAAATTATTACCGTTTAATAATCTACTCATAACCCTTCAAAGAAAACGAAGTCTGAACTCCTACACTTTCAATTTCCAACGCCAATTTTTTTATATATCCTCCTAGGGTAACAAAACCTTCTCGAGACACCCTCGAGGGGAAATAAAAACAACACGAGCCTGTAAAAAATATGACGACTCGCATGAGAGATGAGGAGCTGCGACTTTTTCTCATGGAGCCAAGGTTGTTTGACTGATCGATATTGTAGTTTTCGAGGGCGTTGTTTGTGCCAGTTACCTTCTTATGCGTCTTGTGTGGGACAGAGAGTTTTAGATGTATGGTGAACAACGAGTAGCCGAAAAAATATTTAAATTACCTATAGCTCTGTAAAGTGATAGCTCGATTTTAGGTGACGGTTTCGGCCTTCTTATGAAACTGGCTATTAGTTTAACGAGATGGTACAACAAACACTAGAAGTTAAAATATTCAATGCTTCTAGATTTCAATAATAAATTAATCCGGTTAAACCTTAGCCGTAGCTTGTTTTAAAATAGCAATAGCTCTACTAAAAACTTCACCTGAGCGCATGGAATATCAGTATAGGTACCTAACCTACAATAACGTATGTTGTATTTAATATTAACATAAACAAGTAAACAGACTTTGTACACAAAACCCAACTTAATAGACCTACGACTTTGTATACAGATTGTCAGAATTCATAACGGCGTCGCTCCCAAAGGAATTCCCGAATCTGGATTGAGAAGTCACGCAGATCCATCAATGTTCTAATGTCGTTCACTCCGGAGACTACATCGCACGTCTAACTTATCTAATCAGAAACACTTCCTCTTGCTAGCTTGATTTTCTATGTATAATGGAGAGAGGGTTTTGAATTTTGGTGCGGTTGGGTTTTAAATAGCAAATATAAGGCAAATATTTTATATAATTAGGAGTTTTAAATAGAGTATAGACGTGTGTCACATCAATTTCAACGTAGATTTTATTAAGCTAATAGTGGTCAATCTCATTTACGTTAAAAATTATATTTGAATTAAATTTTTAAAGTAAACTCGAATAGATATAACTAAAAAACGAAAATCAAATTTTTTTAATTATTTATTTGACAATGCGTCAAATAAAATATTCCAATGACGCTCAGAAATTTATCTGAAATATCTTTTAATTTTCTGATAAAACTTACAAATCTAAATTCCTAGACTTTGATTTGCATTTGGAAATCATAGCTCAAAATGTGAAAATTGTGCCCCTAATACATTTTAACAAGGATTGCTCTTTCCAAAGGATAAGCTTAAACCCGTCCAAAAATACCCTCTCAAAACAGACATAAACAAGCAAAAATATACATAAAACAAAAGCGTAACTCCAAGTCCCTCATCATAATCCCTTTTATGATTATGCACTTGTTGTAACCCCTTTTTATTTTTCGGCTTTTGAATCCTGCTTTCAAATCTGGGAGCATGTGGGATCTTGCATGATTTATTACAGAAACTGGTACTTAATATACGTATGTTTATTCTAATGTACGGAAGGCAGAGCCCCATTTGTTTGAGGCCCCGTCACGCCTGAGTGGTTGTAAAAACAAGGAGTATTCATTCATACATACATTTATTTCGGTTTGTTAACGCTTGTTTGCAGTAAGAACGTGTTTTGCAAATGAAGCAACGGCTTTTATGTTTCATAGCTCCGTTTATATTCAGAAATTAGTATGAAATTGAAATTCACTGATGTTATGCGAGTAAATAGACTTTTGTTATGTTTTGTAATATGAACCTAAATAAATCCGCAGTGTTTATATAACTAGCCGAAAAACACAGACAAGTATTTTAGGAGCTAAAACTGTGCTGGAATTTCAAATGTTTAATCTTTAAAGCGAGCTCGAGTCATAATTACGACTAGGAATGACATACTATTTCATTAAGTCGACGCTGACGAACTCTAGCTAAACGCCTGTTTATTCAGTAACAGCAAAGTATCAACAAGGAGTTTAATTATGAATATCTCAGGTACTCTACCAACGAATGCTCTCTTGTCTTCCAACGGCACACATAGGAATCTGACAAAATATTTCATTTCAATTCAGATCATTTTTGTTTGTTATTTATTAAATTCTTTATACTTATTATTCTACGAAATTCTGTGTGGGATACTCTTGATATATTACAAACTGACGGTAAAAGTAGAAATTTTTCTAGGAACATCACTCGGAACTGTGAAAAATTACGGAAAATCGCTTTTTATTACGCTTATTATTTGAGTTCAAAAGATTTAGGAACGATATTAGTTTTTTTAGGAATTCTAACTAAGTATCTATTTAAGTAGATACTTACTCTTGTCTTTTGGTTCACTTTTTTGCTATTACATTGATATTTTCTTCAGTCGTTTATACTATTAATACAGCTATTAAACTATAGTTTTGATAACGTGTCGTGTATGTTTACTTGATTGCAAATAACTGTGCAATTTTCATAGAATGTCATATAATCCTTGGTATCAAATAACATATCTGGTACCTAGTACTTCTACAACAGCAATTGAAATCAGACATAAGTATCTAAGATTTCGTTTTTAAATACCTCAGATTACACAAAAAGAAAATTTAAAAATACCTCGATAAAACCAGCAACAATAAAAATCTTTACACACATCAGTCACTGCCATCATATTTCCAGAAAGTTTCGTATCCATTATCGGGCCCGCACTGAAAGCGAAGTTTTCCGCGATATCACGCCGTCAATGGACGTCTCTTCATACGTGACAGCGGGAGATAGGGAGTGAAATATCGACTGTAGTATGGATAGAAGGCAAATATCGGTAGATGTATGCATAGAGAAGTATGTAGGTATATAAAAGCGATGGTGAATACAATTCGTTCTTTTGTCCATTGATCATTTGTTTTTTTTTGTAGCTCGATAGGCTTCTTGAAAAATTTTTGATACTTTAATCAGGTCGTAGTTTAATTCTACGAGGTGACTGAGGAATGTGGATGAAGCGAAAGAGGTGTGTTTGGATCGTAGCAAGAGGAGGGAAGTGGTTTTCTTGTACCAAGATGGGAAAGAAGCGTGATGGGTGTCCTGTCCCTTAATAAGCATAATCTAATTAAAGGTGATGTAGGTAGGTATATGTTTTATGTATGTAAAGATCTTTTCCCTAACGAGCATTGTTGTTTGCACTTAATACAGGGTTTTAAGTAGTTAATAAAACGCAGCATAAAGAGTTAAATAATTATTTATAGTTTCAAGAATAAACTTTGCATTACGAATTTAATAATACAATTTCTTTGAACGTTAATTTAATACCTTAATGAGAATATTGTTTGAGTTCATATTAAATAGTACTTTGCAAATGACTAACAAGTAAATATTAATTAATCCTAGAACAAAGCAATTAGAAATTAAAGCACAATAAAATTAATGTTTGTGAAAATGTATTTAGCAGGAATGCATTTAGGTATGAAATTTTGATACTTAATTAATTAAATAATGATGTTAAGTAAATTATACTTTTAATATGACGTAGAACTTTTATGAATATATTTAATATATTTTATAGCTGGTAAACAAAGTGAACAAAGTGACCACGAAGAACTTACATAGATCAAATGAAAGAGGGGATAGAAGTTGTGTCGTACCAGGTGCTCAAAAGGAAGGCAGAAAATAGAACAGAGTGGCGTAGACTCCACCGACAAGAGCGAAGCTTTTAAGTTTAATGATGATGAAACAAAGTGATGAAGCGACTGATGAATGTAAATTAAGTGAAAGAAGTGTGTTTAGATCGTAGCAACTGGAAATAAGTCTCTGCTTATTCCGATGGCAAAGAAGTGTGATAGATGTGTTTGAAAACAAAGTTGATTTAAAAACTAGAGATTTGAGGACTTTAATTAACTGCGGCTTATTGCGTCAAATGAAAATGAAACTAAACTACTAGTACTAAAAGCAGTAAATACCTGCCTCATATTTAGTACACAATTTTAGCTGGAAAGTCAAACTTGTACCGTTTTAGCTTTGAAACTGGAGCAAAGCAGTATTTGCAGATTGCACAGACGAAATACTTTTTTGTTGAAAATAGGCTTGTGTTGCATCTCAAAGTGGCGATGGGTGCACGGCTGTCTAGAAATTGTCCATTCACTGATTGAACAAAACCCTCTAGTATCGGGAATTCGAATACGGCACAGGAAACTTTTGAAAAGGGGGCAATAGAGCGGAATACTCGTATTCTGTCATGCGGTTTGTGGCGACAGAGACGCGCTGTCTGCGACAAATATTTTTAGATCGAACAGCTACATCTGATGCGCAGAGTTTTCGGTATTTTGAAGATAGAGTTATTTCTGAATAACGTTCGGGACGTGGAAATGCTAGTCTATTTGTTTAGTCTGTAACTCCTGTAAAGGCTGCATGCAATAGGTAAATTTGTGGTTTAAAATGTTTGGTGAGAGGCGTGACGAATATTTATGTATGTAGGTATGTACTTATGTGTATGTAAAAGGTTTGGTAAAACTGCCCTGGATTTTTTCTATGTAGATGTGTATAGTCTTTTGAACGTTAAATTCTAAAATGCAATCTAAATATTGGCTAGTTAATCTATCTAACAAACACTCCTAAATAAGGACTTCTACGAAATTATGATACCCTTTGCTTAAACGAATTTATTTGCTTATTTAATTTACGTAATATAGTTTACTATTATAGGGTCAACGAGAGAATGCGTTCCTGACAGGTGGTGATTGACTTGCCGATATAACTTTGAGGCGGCTCTCAATTTACGATAAAAAAATGTTTTTGTCTATTCGCCCAATTAACAAGTAACAAGCTATAAAAACTACATTATTATGTCAAATTATGAACAATCACGGTAAATTTGCACTTCGAATTACAATTAAAGTTAAGAAAACAATAATTATCAAAAAATATACTGCGTTGCTACAAGGTTTTGGCAGCTATTAATTTTTTTAGTGATGTGACAAAAATAGCGGTCAAAATTAACGAAAAGTAACGATTAACGGCTATGTCTATCAAATTAATAGTTTAAAAAAATAAAAAACGCGCTTTTAGCACGCAGTAAAAATTATAAAATAATAAGGATATTTTGGACATTCGAAAGAAATCGTGGAGCGTTTATAAGTATGTATAATCCTTTCTCTTTTTGGACAAAACGCTCCACGTTTTCTTCCGAAAACCCGAAATGTATTATTATTTTTAGTGCGTGCAGTTATTTTCGAAATCTGTTTTATTTGCTAGAACTGGCCGAAAATATGTTATCTAATCTTGTTTATGTAGTGTAGAGCGTGCTAAAATATTATACATACATACATACCTACTCTCGAAAAACATAACTCTCCTTCTGATTTGGCGCAGTCGGGTAAAAATTGCAAACGAGAATAACGAACCACATTGTGATAATAATTTCTAGTAGGTAATAAAAAATATCAGTTACGTAAGGTTACATCACTAGTCACATGTGTCAGGAACGCATTCTCTCGTTGACCCTATAATAAAGGCTGCCCCGTATCTTCTTACGCTTTTATCTTCAAATCTTAGAAAACTTATAACTTTGGCCGGGGGCACTACCGTGCCCCCCGATTATAACACAATTGTATAATTATATTATTGTTTATGTGTTATTCTGATGTGCAAGCTACAATATTGTTAAATTTCAATTGAATCTGTTCAGTGGTTCTGTGCGTAAAAGAGTAACAAATATCCTCACATACATCCATCGATTATCTGATTTTTCACGTCGAGTTTGTCGTCTCTATTAAACACTTAAAAAAGAAACATAAAAGACAGAGATGGACATATTTCTTTTTGTTTCAAAATTACTGAAATATCTTCATAATTCCTAAAGATTCAAAATAGTAAAACAGCTTTGCATCGATCTGGGTAACAAGACCAAGTTAAACATAGAAGCGACAAGATGGCTGACAGTCGGAATGGTTTGAGAATAGCTGAACATCTTGTACGAATACGAAGGTATTTTGAGAAGTCTCTCTCTGTGATAGAATATTTAATACTGGCAGTGTCATGTTCTAATTTACAATGTAATATTTGATGCGATCCAGATTATTTTGTTCACGAATCTTAACTTAAGTTAAACAGTACATTTTTTGAGATCTTTGTGTAATTTTTTATCATTTGTGTATCGTTGAATGTATAATTTTGGGACCTTTAACATGACAAAAATATGGGTTCATTTTAATGAACGAGAAAGTTAGCATGATGTCGTATCAGGTAGTCAAATCGTTGGTATATCAAGCCTAAAATGGCGAGTAGGTACTCCACAGACAAAAGCCTAGCTCTTAATATAGTCGAATGATAAAAACAAATTATTGTTCAAAATTAAAAAAATATTAAGATATAAGTAACACAATATTTTAACGAATCATAAACTTAATTGGCCATTTTTTCAACTTTTAACTAAATCAATTCTAAAGAGAATAAAAATAAATGCTTACTTATTTTAATTTTATCAAAATTATGAACGTAAATAAAATAACGATATAATTTTGTTACAGCTTCGACGTCCGCGGCAAGCACCTCTCAGAAGCCCGTCACTGGTCAGCGCCAGAAGTCTTCGGGCCAAGAGCTTACTTCCAGACCAACCCGCCTCCAGCTGCCCTGGTGGTCCGCGACGTGAAGAGAAGAGACGAAGGTGTCTACCGCTGCAGGGTTGACTTCAGAAACACGCAGACTACTAGCTTCAGATATAACTTGACTGTTGTTGGTAAGTGTTGAGGTTTTGTCTTTGTTCTGGTTGTATCATCTAGGGGTCAATGATCAGTGGAACGTGAAGAGATGCTTGTATAATTAAATTTTCATTTCAAAGGAAAAGACGAAACGTTTATGATAATTGATTCTAATATTAAAGAAGACAATACTATTTTGATATTAAGGACAAAAAATACGTGGCAGTAAAAAAAGACCCCAGAATCATAAGTAGGCTAATTGTTAGCCTGTTTTAAAATATTTTTTTCTCATTATATACCTAAGTTGTTAAAAATAGTCGTAATAGTAGCAAAGGTCTATAAATACCGATCTATTGTAATAATATTTTTTGTGATTACTTAAAGACATCGTTTTTTTTATAAATTATTCATTAACGTGTATACCTACATCTAATATACAATATTTAAGCCGATACTATATGCATGGTATCCACCTACGCGTACTACATCTCGTATTTCTAATGAAGGCATCAATTAAGCGAAGTTATAGCCTAGTACACGTCTCGCGAAAATTATAGCGCTACAAATCGAATAGGAATTCCCCAACTAAACAAATTTACAAGACAATCTAGTAAACCAATCGCTGGAGTTGTCGAGCAATAAAGCCAAGTCTCAAATGCACTAAGTCTGCCCTATAACTTAGACGGTGCCTTCCTTAAGCTCCTTTCACACAGCTGCGAGGTTGGTAGGAGATTGGTAAAAGTCCGGGGTTTACACTAAATTTGGGAACGGGAACTGCGTTGTAATTTATAATAAATATTGTTATTTGTTATAACTCTCAATTATCACTAAAATAAAGCCGAAACGCACAAAAATAACAAAATATTTTTAGCAACAAGAAATTGCCTTTTCAAATAACAATAATTTTCGATACTTAACCTTGCATTCATCCATGCCATATATAATTAATAGGAAGCAGGATGATTCCTAATATCAGAAATGATTACTGGAAAAGCCGGGCACGAGTTTTCGGTACCATCTGACAGAGCTCAGAAAGGAAACCTGTACGGTACAGGTTTCCTCTCTGAGCTCAGTACGTAACCCAACCCGGGATCCAATGTGTTCAGAACTGTGTGCTCTATAACTTAGAGAGCACCAGTAAGCGCAGGTACAAGTACAGCCTTGTTACAGACCTCATATATCTGCCCACCAACAATACCCAGCCACTACACTAAATTCCGAAACGCCTCGAAACCAAACAATTAAGGAAGGCTCCTCCACTTTATGAATACGTATGAGCTTCCACAACCACCAATATTTGGTCGGTTGATAACAGAATTTGATTAATGAACCCGCGGTTCGTGAAATTGCAAGAATTTCAATATAAATATAATAAAGGAAGTTGCGTAAATAAAGTTTGCGAAGTTACTAATGAATTTTATAGGTTAAGTCCCGATTTGGATGGTTGAAGTTCGTAAATTTTAAATTCGTAATTTCTGTAGAGTTTGTTTTTGAAAGACGTCAAAATGTTTCGTTTTGAGCGCTTTGATCTTCATTTTACGTTCCATTAATTAGTGTCTTCAAATAATTTCAAATTAACAGCTCTAATTAGTTTTATATTTATTTAGTTAAGTTAAAAATTGAAGGAAATTAATACATTAATGTCTATACTATTGAATACTTACTTAGCTATTTCTATTACCTTTATAAGTAATTCATACTCGTACATATCATAATATTTTCGTCGCATCAACTTTCTAAAAAACATTTACTCTAAGTACCTCTATTATTAACTATTCAATCACACACAGCAAGCAAAAGCAAATGAAAATTAATATAAATATAACTCAGTACAAAACTATAACTGAGTAAATGAAATTTCTGAGAAATTATAACCAACTTTTACAGCTTGCATATTTTATTCATAAAAAAATGAGGTGTACCGAAGACTTATTAAATTTTCTAATGAACCACTCAAGCCTAGTAAAATGTTATGCAAATAGTCTCATTTTGAATTCTAGTTTTATGATAGCTTAACCACGTTGCTTCCAAGATACAATTTATCAAGTTCATGCATTTCAAAGCAGTTCAATATTATTAAAATAGATGGGATGCAATCCGTCTTGTGCAGCCACAAATATATTCGGATAGTTTTAGTGTGAAATGCTTAAAGGATGTATTGTTTAATGCTATTTTGAAAAGAAATTTTAAAATATTATAGGTACGTGTATATTCCGACGTTAAGATTCTATGTGCCTAAGACCTAGCTACCACTTATAGTTTATCAATCCAGTTTTTTATCGCATAACTTATGCTTTGGGTGGCTGACCCTACTAATATGAAAACCTAGAAAATGTTCAGCTACTGAAATTTATGATAAAAATCTGTAGAAATTCCACGAAACCTGGACAAAGACCTCTTTTAGAGATTTAACACACTTCAGAATAATAAATTTTTAAGCTTTTTTCGGGAATAGGAGAGGACATTAAGTATTTGTTTTTTTTGTGTCTGTATGACCCATAATTCATTTATTTATTTATTTAACAGTTTATTGTAAGATGATAGTACACAGAGACAGAAAAAATAGAGAAGTTATACAAAAGGTACAGCATATTTCTTTCTTCCTGCAGACCCCACAGAGAGAGAAGTGATAGCATGAAGGCAGGATACTCATTACAATAAACAATAAATATAAGTATAAACCTACACAAATATATTCTATAAATACATAAATATTATAATTCAAATAAATATATATTGTTCATTTGAGATATCACGAAAATTTTCCAAGAAATGACGATAATGCGTACGAAGACACAAGCAGCCGAATTAATAATAAAAGAACATTATTAGTAAAATCAGATTCAAAGTCACCTAAGTGTTGTGCCCGACATTCCGTTATATTGGCCCCACTGATTCATTTGACGTGATCGATCGTTGCCGTAATTGGTGTGTTCAATCAATGTTGCCAACCTTAACCGTCTCTTTTGAGACACTCCATATTCATTAATGTTAATTAATACTGTTATTACTTCTGTCTCCTACACGGGAATTGCTTGATATGTCTTCGCTTTTTGATCTGGGAAGACACGTGTATTTCAAAATTAGATCTTAATGATTTGACAGAAATAACTTTAGTCATTACTAGAGTGGTGTGATGGATATGTACGCATGTATATTTTAATAACTGACACCCACACAGTTCAAGCTTCCATTAAATAATACAGTGTTGATAGCTAGTTGCAGAAAAGGTTGTCAGAGTTAATTAACCTTTAAATATCAAGCTTTTCCTTTTTCATTTTCGACAATGAAAGTGTCTGCTATAAGTTTAGTGGAGTGCTTCCCTTTTTGAAACCAGCTTATATTCACAAATTCTGCTTAGCCCTAGATTTTCTAAGGTGTTTATAATTATGTTTAAAGTAGTAAAAGTGATTTCCGTCATAGCTCCTAGGTAGAGCAGTGAGTTTAGCATACACGACGCGACAAAACAGTTTTCTCACACTTGCCCACATCATTGTATGTGACAATGAGAAAATGACGCAAAATAACTGCCACCACACATAGACAGGCTACCGGCCAAACCATTTTCTCTCAGTCAAAGATGAAAAAATGTAACTTAAAATTGTTTTTGCTCTCTACGTGAAACTAATCTATAGAAACTGTGCTTGAATATCTTTCTTTCTTTTTTAAATAAACAACAATTTTAATGAGAAAATTAAACGTTTTTGTGTATTCAAGTTCGAATTCGTTTTCTCGAAGGACAAGTCCGAGAAGAACGTCGTAACGGCGTTAGTATAATTTTAAATATTGGTCGTTATAGTGTAGGATTTAAAGGTGGTTTTTGATTGTGTATTGTTGGCTGGAAAGGGTGCTCAATCATGATTCGATGAAGCGAACTAATGGCGTCCTTGGAGTGTTGGGTTTGGCTCCTGAAAATGGCAGGTTTTTTCATACCTTGCTTTAAGTCTGGTTCGTTCATGGTTCTATGATTATTTTCATATTCACACTAATCGCTGGCGTAGGCCTAAATTAAAATGCAAATTTTATCTTAATCTTTTGTAGAAGGACTATAATTAATTTGGGTTCCATGTAAGTTTGCTAATCAATTAAACATAGCTGTAGGCGTGACAGATAGGTATGTATGTTTGCATGTAGGAACAGCAATAATTATATCACACTTCAAAAATATGGATATTGATACTCTAGCTCTTATTTTACTTTAGCAACTATAATATACTTAGTTTGATATCAATATCTATATTTTGGTGGTGTGTTAGTCCGGTTTGAAATCGGACGATATAATTTTGTATAATAACTGTCGATTGTGAAAAGTTTCATGCAAAATATTCTGACGAAAAAAAAAACCTTGCGAAAGAAACCCGTGAAAAATGCTACAAAGTGGGAACTAAGTCTTAAAAACTATTTTCATAATACATGGAAACAAAATCACAAAATAGTACCAGTAATAACTTAAACCCCCTTATTACAAAACGAGGTTTAAAGATAGTCCGACGTTAGTTCGTTTCTTTTGACGTTTTGTCCATAGCCGAAACGTCAAAATAAACGAACTAACGCCGGACTATCTTTAAAATCGTTTTGTAATAAGGGGGAAAGTGTCTGTGAAATGTTTAATGCAGCCGTATTATTAATGAGTACACTGTAAATATTCATAAATATGCTATCAATATCGAGTATGGAATAAATAAATGCGACCTTATAGTGGAAATGTCATGGAAATGCTAATCGTTTTCATTCCTCGCACTTCGAAGGTGACGAAAGGTCAAACTTATATTGGGAAATGTTAAAAGAGTTGATGTAAAAATATTTTATAGATAGAGCATGTATCATAGACCTTTTGATTATTATGAGCACTAAACAGAAACCAACGTGCATGTATGAGGCAAGAGATGAATGTGTATGAAGTGAAAGAAGTGTGTTTGGATTGTAGCAAGCGGAGCGAAGTGGTCTGCCTACCCCGATGAGAGAAAAGAGTGGCAGGTATGTATTCGTATGTTTGTATTTAACGAAGTAAGTATGCCAGAAATTTTCTAATCTTTTTTCGTTTCCGACTTTGAATCTTTAACACCTATACTTTCCAAATTAGAAGATTGATACTTAATACCAAAAACTAGAGAACTTACGAAAAAACAAATCGTTATTGTTTTTGATTACAATGATGCATAGGTATACGTTATTCAGTTTAACGCTTAAAACAAATAAAAAACTATTTATAACATTGGGAAGAGGAAGCTCAAGACAGAAAGTCATGGCGAATGAGGAGAGGGGCCTTTGCCCAGTAGTGGGGCACTTGCCACTTAGCCAGATTAGATTATTTTATTTTCCATTAAATTAGTTCATTATGAATTACGACTTGTATTTCTCCCCTTTTAGGTTACTATAGAAATATCTTACAAAATATTACGTACGAAAAAACCTACATATTTGAAATATTTTTTCATTTCACAAATAACCTAACATTTTATACGAAAAATATTCGTCGTAAGAAGCTTGCAGTTATTTACCAAGCGGCGAATTTGCGTCGAATTTGCAAGCAATTTTAAGTACATTGCCACTTTGTCATGTTATGCAAGTGGAAAACTAAATTTATAGTTAATAAATAAAGTTAAAGTTTCTTTTGTATATTTTTTGTGACCGTACGCGCGTTTCTATAGTTTTTTCTTTATTTTTTAATTAAAAACAGCGCTTTCGTAAAAATTTATTTTTATATGTGTAGGCCTAGATGGCGAACGCTCCACCGACAAGAGTCTAACTCTTAAATTAATGATGATGAGCACAGATCATTCTATAGGTACCTATATTACGACAAAAAAAAAGGTCGGCGTCCAGGTCTGCGGCGACGCACGGGATCTTCCTCCGGATCGTCCTCCCGGCGCCGCTCCTCGTCTTCCTTCTTCGCCATCACCGTCTCGCAAAAGGCGGCGACGGCACGCGACTTCTCCTCGCTTCCGACCATTGCAGGCACAAGGGCAGGCAGCGATACAGCGCCTCCAGTGGCACGCACCAGCAAAGCCCGCTCATCAAATACATACTATTTACTATTTCCAACTTCCCGTTTTATATTACGAATGTCAATGTTTGTGCCGATGAATGGATGGAAGAATGTTTGTTACTCTTTCAAGCAAAAACTACCTGATTTTATTTTGATGAATGTTTACATCTTGCACATCAGAATAACACATAGGCTATATTATTTTAAGTTATTCCCCCCATTACAAAACGAGTTTTAAAGATAGTCCTAGGACTTATCATTTTTTGTTATTTTATCAATAGCCGAAACGTATATCTTAGTTTATTCTAGGACTATAATTATACTCGTTTTGTATTTGATTATGTTTATTTTCCAAGATATGACGATAAATGCGTCCGAAGTCCGTTATATATAACTCACTCGATTTTAAAATCCCAATTTTCACTACAACAGTAAAAAAATCCTCTTAAAATTACATTTTCTCGAAATAAAAAACACACAATTCTGTATTTAACTGATTCGTTGTTTCATTTAAAATCAAATTTTTCAATTATTTTACTTATTTGCAGTCGTGTTTGACTTGTTAATTGCCTCGCATTTCGTTGGGAGTCCTCAATAATGAGCAGCGAAGCTCCCCGTAGGTACCTAGTAATTATGAACTGGACATGCCTTCAATAATTGGACGGACTCTATCACCTACAGGGGTAGCCTTGTTATTGCATTTTGCAATATTTTAAACAATGTTTTCAATTTAACTTTTGTGCAATTTTATTATTTTTATTGGTAAACCAATTGATACAAGCAATTGTTGTAAAATTGATACGATCGGAGGCAGATGTTAAATTTTTGTGGTTAACAATTTAACAGGTATACTAATTAAAACTGACTTCTTTTTTGATAGGTATACCTATTTCTATTACCTATAAACCTCGTTATAGCGGCAACGGTAATAAATCGTTTGTGAAAATTTCAACGCTCCAGCTATAACGGTTCATGAGATACAGCCTGGTGACAGACGGACGAACGGACAGCCAAGTCTCAGTTATAAGCTCCCGTTTTCACCAGTAGAACCCTAAAAGCAGATATAGTCTGGGAAGCAAAACATATTATCTAATTATCTATCATAAATTAATAAGCAGCTTTTTCATAAAGTTATAAAAAAGACCTCACCGTTAATACCTATCTAGCTACTTTTCAAATTAATCCAACATCAGCATACTTCAACAGCCCTCTTTTAATACCCGGATTAAACCCTAGAATCGAGTTTGAAACTTAAATACTCGCCTTTAAAGTTTAAAATGAATCTTCTAAGATCCTCAATGGTACTGAAAGATATGATTATTGGCGTCTGTTGTCTTTCTATTAGGCTTGACGCCTTCTGAAATCCTCTTTGAGTTTCAATAAGAAGTTATAAAACAAACACTCCGTCTTTGCAATAGCTGACTTTAAATTAGTTTCGTTTTACCTTTATTGCTGGTGTCCGATAGAGTTTATAATTTTAGAAAGAGAGTTTCTAGGCTGAGATGGTTTGAATATCAGACTACGGCGATGCCAAAAGAAGGGTACCGTAATGTTTTCAAAGTCACATTAGTAAGGTATTTTTAGATCAATTAGATCTGTTTATGAAATTTGCATAATATCTGCTAATAATATTTTTAAATAGGGACGATGACTACATTCAAAAATTCAAAAAATAATAAGTACTTAAGTCCGTTTTTTAGGCTATAAAAAAATATTTGAAACACATTTTTTATCTGATCAAATACATAAATAAATACAAAGATACAGAGCATCAAAGTTACGGAGTGGGGGCTTTTGACGTCACTCCTAGGTAAAAATCTTACTTAGGCGTGACGTCACAAGCAACTACCTATAACCCATTGTATCTGTGTTATTTTTTGTTTAAGAGAAGAAAGAAAAAATATGTGTTGAATATTTTAAATTAATCGATGTGATGGACGAAAAAATTTGTTTTAGTCATCATGCCTATTTAATATTATGTATCATTTTATCAATTACACATGTAATTATTTATGTTAACTTTTGTTTTGTCTACTGTTTTTATTTTTGTACTGATAGTAAATTACTATTTTACTTTACTTTACTGAATAGATCCAATCGATAGAAATAAAACAAACCCAGAACTTCCAACATTCGATCAATCGACAGATATGTTATAAAACACTACAGTAAACTAAACTTTACATAAAACTAGAATTAGCTATTTGCAATCCACAAGAGTTTTCCTGAAACTCAATCGGTTTGAACGCACATACAGGTCGTGTGTCAAGAAGACGCTTGTGAGGTATTGTCGGGAGTAAAACGTGTGGGCAAAGTTAGATTGGACGCATCCTGTCGAATGTAAAACCCGATTGGGCTGCAATGCTTGAACGAATCTCGACGAAATAGCCCAGTGCAGTATTTCTGGTATAGAGTGCATGGTTTAAGCTAGTTCCTTGTTTTGTTATGTAAGAGTGATCACTATTGTATCTTCTGCTTGTGATGATTACGTAAAGACATCAAAAATTCTCAACATTCGAATAGAGGCTGATAACACGGTTTACTAACGGCTGTTCCCAATATTCAAAGACAAATAACTGTCTGAGATCTGCATGCCACGGGTGTCACGTAACTGTCACTTCTGACCTATCCCTCAAAAGCATAATTATAATAGATTTTTCGACATCGGTAGGTTTATAGTGACGAAAAATCTAAGATAGATAACCCATGTTCCTTGGGGAAAGTTGTTCATTTTCATGAGGACTATCGCTGTGTTTCGGCATTATACCTCCTTTCTGTTACACCCTGTATAATCTATAGTTATCACTTTTATCATCATACAAAAGAAAGAGGTAACAGTATTTTGCGACTAGTTAATAATACTTCATAAACCAATGCCTCTAAAGATAATACCAACTGAATACCTTCAGTTACTATTACTACCTTTGTATTGGTCTCATTAATACTCGTAGCTTTGCTTTTGAAGCACTATTCGCTCTATATTCCACAAACGGAAGCCACACAAGAGTAGCGAATACGAGATGGAGAGAATTCCTTGGGAAACTTTGATGAATTTTGGATACCTTTCATTTCGTCATTCTATTTTCATTTTCATAAAACATCGTAGGCGTGAGTCAGTTGTAATAAAGGTATTTTACGTAATTACAGTTGCAGCGTGATTGTGAGTTGACGTTTTAGGGTGTGTACTTATTTAGCGTGCTGTAAGAGCGTTTTCAGCTAGCTTAGCATGGCACTCCGTGACAAGACGTTGTCATGCATTTGTCACGCTTACATCTCTGTCTATAGTTTTAAATGTGATAAGGACAGCATGCGTGAGATAATTGTCGCGGCACGCCGTGCTAAGCCCCCAGACTAACGTTTTATACACTCGTTTGAACGGTTTTTTTAAGCTCGTACGAGCCTATACTGAAAACGACTGTATACTCGCTTATGAAACGCTAGGTCTGAAAACGCCCTAACCATGACGTTGCATGCACTGTAAAAACGAAAAACAAAAAAAAAACTAAGGGTGTGCGGTCGCAGCAGGTACGCGCAGTACAATGTAGGTACACCTTACGGTTTTTTTATTACAGGGGGCTTAGCATGGCGAGCCGCGACAATTATCTCACGTATGCTGTCCTTATCACATTTAATACTATAGACAGAGACGTAAGCGTGACAAACGCACGACAATGTCTTGTCACAGAGTGCCATGCTAAGCTAGCAGTTATAGCTCACTAATGAGTATGCGCTTTATATGAAACCGTACCAAAATCACAGTTGTCAAATGTCAAACTCAAGCGCAACCAAATCTACAATACTAAAAGTTATGTTTTTGTTCCAGTGCCGCCAGAGAAACCAGTGGTAGTAGACAGATGGGGTCGTGTCATCAACACCACAACTCTTGGCCCTCATGAGGAAGGGGATGATGTACTGCTCACCTGCAGGGTACTTGGTGGTAAGTGCTACTATACAGGATGTAACAGAAAGGGTATATAAAGCCGAAACACAGCGATAGTCCTCATGAAACTGAACAACTTTTCCCAAGGAACATGGGTCGTAACTCGAAAAAAATTTTTGGATCGCCCATACTTACTCGATCAACTGATCGGGCATTTTGTATGGGGAGGCGAAATTTTTTTTTCGAGTTACGACCCATGTTCCTTGGGGAAAGTTGTTCAGTTTCATGAGGACCATCGCTGTGTTTCGGCTTTATATACCCTTTCTGTTACACCCTGTATAGAATGGTAGATAATGAGGTAGACATTTTTGTTGCAATTTTTAATCATCGTCATCTTAGCCTACAGCTGCCTATTGCTGAGCATAGGCTTTTCCTATAGCTCTCTGAGGCGATCGGTTCATTGCCATCTGCATCCAACGAGGCCAGGGCTAATTTAAAAATAAAAATAAAATTAAATTATTATTTTTTTTTTTTAATTTTTTTTTTTTTGGGGTCTGCTAATTTACAATATTCTCAGTTGTATGTCGGCAAAGTTTCAATGAGAGTGTCAATGTCATTTTTTTACACATTTGGTCGTAATCAGTATACTGAATGAATCCGACCGATTTCGGTCACGGCGACCGCTTACACCGAACTCTGCTGTCGTTGGTGTGCTCTCATGTGGCTGATGTAACCGATCTTTTTAGAAAATGTTCTACCACAGTGGGGGCATGTGAGCACACCATCGACAGTATTATAAGTTAATGCCACTGCTGGTCGGGCTTTTTGAGCGTCGCGCTTGGCATCAAGCTCAGCGCGCCGTTTGACTTCAAAGTCGCGGACCTTGGTCTTGACTAGGGTCCGCCACTCCGGGCGTTTCGCCGCCTGCTGTTTAAGTAATCAGTATAAGCCATTGCTAAGCAGAATACCAAATGTGTCAAAAATGCCATTGACACTCTGCCGCCACACAATTACTGAGGCCATTTTAAATTAGCAGACTTGGGCCCTAATAGTTTTTTTAATCATCGTCTTCGTTTAGTCGATTTAATAATAAGTATAATCTTTTTAAAATAAGGTACCAGAAAAGCTTATTTACGTCACCCAGCATTTGACACTGTTGAAAATAATTTTCTTTGAAGAATTTTAAGAATTACCTCCAATTTCGTCTAATTAAGGAGCAAACTTTGAATTCTCGAAACAAAAGGTGATCTTTAAATATGATATTCTGAGAAATTTGAGTGAGGTAGAGCTAGAAATTTAATATTCTAGGAATGAATCGAGGCTTATTATTTATGCCGAAATAATACAAAATCAGAGGTTATTATTGCTAATTAATGATATAATAAGCTTGCCCGTTGCTTACATGTTAAATTACCTAATTATTTTAATACACCTTCAAAATACAGTTCGCGTAATTTACTTTATTAAAACTTATTTAAATTGGGCCACTCTATAGATAATGTAGGTGAAAGAAAAGTATTCTCTGAGGCTGCTTGTGGTACCTTACATATAAGCAGCCTTATAATTATTCTTGTATCTGTTGATTTGGTGGCTAAAACTCATTTTTCTAGCCAAAAATAATGTAGGTAAGCAATATCACACATTAGGCCCAGAACACACGATGAAACGCAACTGAAACTGCTAGTTACTTTTGAGTTGCATCTAAGTTTCTGCTCCTTTAGAAAACCACACACGACGCAACTGCAACGAAACGTTTCAAACTAGTTGCGTGTGTTCTGGGTCTTAGTGGCTAGATTAGATAAGACTTAAGAATTTATTTAAATAGGTACTTAACTTATTTAAAAATCTATGGTAAGTTACTACCGTGACACACAAATATATGTACCACTACAACAGCTTCAATATCGAAAAATACTTAATATTTTCCTACGCCCATTTTGTTTTCCTTTACGCCCAAAGTTATTTGTACATCACAAGTACTTGGTATCGACATCGGAACGCTTTTACCGAACAAAAAAATATCAAAAAATGTTTCTTTTATAATCATTCGGGATTTTGACAAAATAAGATTCGGATAAAGTCGTTTATTCGAACTTCGCAAATAAGTGGCCGAAATAGAAATTATTATTTGGTTTATCATTGACGTTATTTTAGTTGGTATATAGCTTACTGATTGATATTACTTTTTCTTATGCTGTCTACACATCAAAGCCGCCGGCATCCCGCCGGGCTAGGCCGGCGGCTTTACGTCATATGAATGGCAGCTGTCAAAAAAGCCGGCGGCGGCGGCTTTGGTGTGTACTCTTATTTCCATCATAATATTTTATATATCTAAAACTCTAGGTCGACAAGGAAAATAAAATTCGAGGAATAAGGATACTATAGGTATTCTATTTCCATAAATAATCTGATAGTTTATACTACAGGTTTAAAATGTCTGTGGCAATGGTCTGTAAGTAGTTTATACTCCTCTAAAATTGCCAAATGAACCTTTTCAGCAATTTTAAGATTTGTTGTTTGTATATGGATATTTTTTTTGTCGTATTTCGACAACCATTCTTGTGAATATCTGTCGAATTCCATATGCAGATTACCTCATTTAATCTTTCACAGGCCAAAAAAAAAGAACAATAGAAAATCTATTATGTCTCGGTTTCTAATGGGTCAGTGGGATGTGAGAGATTAATGTTGTAAAATACCTAAACACCCTGTTGGTAGCTTCAAAACATAACAAGTCAAATCAACCACGAAAACTGAACCGAAACAAAAAGGTTAAGGTTGTCTGGAAGATATTGCTACCTAGCAATAAGGCCGCCTGTTGCTTCTTATATTCTTGTTTGTGTCTGTACTTTATATCTTTTTGCGCAATAAAGAATATTTGTATTTGTATTAAATTATAAAAACTGAAAAGCAAATCCTGAGCTATACATAAGCAATCCAATTATACCAGCCTTGAATAGCAAAACCTCTTATCACTTCTAATTAGGATTGGAAAGGAGCAAACTAAAGTCTGCACTGTTTACTTTGCACCCTAGGGGTGTATTTTTCTTCCCCGCCTGTTGGATGTAGACATAGGAATGCTTTTATCCCGCCACGTCAGAGCTGGGATCTTAAGATATAAAGACCACAAAGTATTGATAGTATAGAGGCCGGTTATTATCGAAACTGTGAATTACGCAGTGGAACATACCCTTAAATAAAAGTTAGATAGATATATAGAAACACTTTATCGCACAAAAAGAGTTACAGACAAAACTTAGAACTATAACATTGTGCGCAAAGGCAGTCTTATCACTAAAAGTGATCTTTTCCAGACCTTCTTTGGAGTAGGACTAGTTTAGAAGACTGTAGAATAGAGCATGGCATAAATAAATATACACAGTTGTTTGAAAGCTATCGTTAAATCGCGTTAACATGTCTATTAGGTAATTCTAAATGAATAAGTAAAAAGAACATAGGCGAACATGGCAAGACTATCTCGACTCAGTGAAGAATTGCATCATAGCGCACAACACAACTGGAAAGCAACTTTGCCCAGCAGTGGGACGTCCTTTTTAGGCTAATTTTGGGCTTTTAGGCTAATAATTACATTTTTCACCATTAAATCCTAAGTACTCCTTTAAAATATTAAATCCCTTTTCACACCGAAATTATTTAAATTCCTCAATTTTAAATCCCACAAATAACTTATAATATCATAAGTAGTCCTTTTAAATATGAAATCTCTTTTCACACCGAACTTATTTAAATTCCTCAAAATATAATTTTAAATAAACACAAATTTGAATGGAAATCGAATATGAAAGTGTAACACGTTAAAAATGTTAAAATCATAGTGCCAGGTTCAGAATTAAGCGATCGCAATGAATTTTATCAACTTATAGTATCGAGTTGAGTGTCGCCGAACGAGAATTCAGATCGACACGGCCGTTGAATTTGCATAATCGAGATATTGATTGAACCGTACTCGCTAAAAATACGTGGAAAAAACACTTTGAGTCACTTTCTAGGGTTCCGCATTTAAAAGGTAAAAACGGTACTATAATACAACTTCACTTTCCTTCTTGAACCGTAATGCTATCTACACGCTAAAGCCGCCGGCATGCCGCCGCCGGGCTAGGCCGGCGACTTTTCGACATACAATGGCAGCTGTCAAAAAAGCCGCCGGCTTTGGTGTGTAGATACCATAAAACAAAGACAGTAAATAATTACAATATACTTACATATAAACTTGGTTTCTGTGTAATGTGAGATACGAATGTGAAATTCGAATGTAGTGCTAGGGAGAATGCACGACATTTGTATCTCCCAGATCTAGGTGGTACAAATTCTGAAATCAGTAGTACAAAATAGTACAAAATCCAGGCTACTTTGAACCATCTTATGATATTAGAAAACCCTTCATTGTCGTGTCGCTGGGGGAGTATGACACGTGTAATTAACATAATTTTTGTCCTTTTTTCTGTTTTCAATGAAACAAAAAAGATACATGTCAAACCAGTTTGACAGCTGCGTAAAAGCTGTAATAGTGTCATCTGTCATATAAATCAGGTAATTAATAGTACAGAACCCTTCATAAGTAAGTTTCACTAGTGCTTACCCAATATTTTTTTCAATGCGAATCGCGAGATGGTTTTCTAATGACACTGAGTTTAAAATCGACTTTGTTTCCAAATAGCAGAAGCCTGTTGCTTGCAAATTCAATTTGGGCTTAAAGAAGGTTCTTACTTGGTTCGAAATGTTCCGTTTGCTTTTTTTTTCTGTCATTTCCTCAATACGGCTTTCTGTGACTCTTTTCAAAGGAGTTTAAACTTTGCTTTACTTTTGAAATGTGTAGTTGAGGAATTGCTTTTTACTTTTGGTCTTCTAAATCTAATGGGTTTAAAATGAAGAAGTATCTTCAGTTTTTACGCTTTTTACTTAAGATTTACCATAATTGACAATTACATTAAGGTATTTTTACAGTGACAATTCGATGTTTTTGGTAATACTCAAAATATCCTCATAAATTCATTTGGTTGAGAAAAATGTGACATCAAACACTTTAACACTTTTTTTCTTTTAGCCGACAGTGGAAATTGTCCACTGGTCGGCGCTATGATAAAGAAGTGCTTATCTGTTTTAGTTATAAATTACTAACGTAGTTTTTAAGGTTTGCTACTAACACACTATGGATTATGTTGTCCGAAATAAATAGTTTTTTTTTTTTTTTAACATCGCCTAAATACCTAACACCTTTGCAAATGGAAATTTTTAATGTAACCATTTTTTCTTTCATTGACAACTTACTTTTAACATTTGAAAGACTTATTTCAGCCTTTATAAAAATAAAATCAGAACGAAATATTTTAAAATAAAGAAAAATATATTGCGAATGATATCGGAAAGGAAGTACCACGTTTCAATATCTTGGGGGCGGCGGTGGGGCGGTGTTACACCAAAATCCAATAAACAAGTATTTTATTAAAGTGGAAGGAAACAAAACAGCGGGAACACCCGGCGAGCTTTGATTTACACTAGGGCTGCACGGCTTTAAAATTTTATATTTTTATTTATAAAAATACTAGAGGCTTCTCGTGATTTTCAAAGCGTTTAGAGTCATATTTTGAAAGAAAAAAAAGATACCTATCTTAAAATAATAACGCCCGTTCCTTATATTCTATCTTTATCTGGTTTTACTCTACTGGAGATATAAATAGTTATCTGTCTTAGAATTTTTCGTCCCTTTAAACCTACCGCTGTCAAAAAATGTATGGGATTCTTCTGAAGGATAAATCACAAGTGGCAGCTACGTGATAGTTAAGTACTGCCGGTCTCGGATAAGTGGATAGCTATCTGTCTTTGATTATTGGTAACGGCAGTAAGTCTATAGCTATAGGTGTAATGAGGCAGAGTGCTTTAAAGTAGTCCTTTAGTTGAAACCTGTAAACGCTACTTGCTTTACTGTTCTACTTAGCACTAAAGAACTTGTCTTTTAAATCGTACAATTAGCCACAGATATACCTTACCCCCCAACTTTTAAAAATATATTCACTTTTTATTCAGATCCAATTTACTCCGCTCCCAGAAGCGCTTCTCCTAAACTTTAAAAAAATAGTAGGAGACAAGTTATTTAACACTAAGATTATATAACTTGTCTTTCAAATCGTATAATTAGCCGCAAATATATCAGACGATGCAGACCACCCGACTTTTGAAAATATATTCACTTTTTATTCCGATCCAATTTACTCCGCTCCCAGAAGCGCTTCTCCTAAACTTTCAAAAAAATAGTCTCCTAAACACTAAGATAATGTTAATCGAGCTTGAGTCACTTTCTTTGCAACTGGCTGGGTAACCCCACCCCTACATATAGCTATACGTAGTATATGTGTGGAATGAATCGTGTCGGGTTCGAAAAGCTCGTGACCTGTTTCCGAGCAATTATGAAAAGGTGACTCGATCGATTTGCTGCAGTTTAAGTGTTG
Source organism: Anarsia innoxiella (assembly GCA_947563765.1). Taxonomy (NCBI): domain Eukaryota; kingdom Metazoa; phylum Arthropoda; class Insecta; order Lepidoptera; family Gelechiidae; genus Anarsia; species Anarsia innoxiella. Next base: position 936,787 of record OX387392.1, read on the forward strand.
ATCGATTGTAATGCTAATCATTTTGGGGGAAAGTTTAGGGAAATGCGGTTAGAAGAGTAGGTTTTTATAAGAGCGGTTAGCTACTACATCCGATTCCGAGATATTTTGTATGAATAGAACTATTTCTATACTACTTACCTCTAAATATTTCGGACTGGATAGGAATCGTATGTAGTGTGTAATAAAAGATCATTTTTGGAGAAATCTCTGTATAGTATTAGGTTTTAACCGACTGATATACATTTTTTTTTTATTAGCCATTAAGATCCCACTGCAAGGCAAAGGCCTCCCCCGCGACTTTCCATTTAACACGATCTCCGGTAGCGTCCCGCCATTCCCGTGAAAATTCATCCAGATCGTCTCTCCGCCTTTTTCGGGGTCTACCTCGGCGTCTGTGACCATCTAGTGGCGCCCATTCCGTTGTTATTTTCGTCCAACAATGTGGATGTATTCTACATACATATAATTCAATAAAATTGACTAGCTAGTTGTTGAGTCGGTAGTGCTAGCCATGCCGCAGGTCATTCGATATTCACTAGAGACAAACATAACGGTGATGTTGAGAGATTTAAGTCTGGGTGTTTTATGTACCTACTTATAGTAAATTATGTACCTAATTAAAGTAAAATATACTCGTATACTCATAATAGGCATTACTTCACTTGGAGTCGTCAGAACCCGCAATGGTATTTACCATTTAAAAAAAAATCTGTTGCCAAAATATTGTTTTACTCGTATCTGAAATATCGATGCTGGTTCAAGACTCGACGTTTCTTAAAAAATGTTTCTCGAAAACAAAAATCAGACTTTATCCTCTAATAACATCCATCAGGTCTTACAAAGTATGTAGCATATAGTCAGTCCCTTTGTACTTACTTTGTCTATTTGTAGTATGTGATTCGCGCTTTTGTCCGCCCAACCTTCTCCCTCTCTCGCCAAATTGAATTAGTTTAGGTTTCCACTGGCCACTACAGTGCTATCTAATTTGTTGTGTCAATAGATTTAATTCGGATTAGTGTTGCCAGTCACAAAGACTAGGTTTAGTCTAATTGAGTGTTTTGGGAGACTTGAGCTTGAGTGAGGCTTTGTAATGACTAGAGGCGAGTTATGTATGGGACTCATATTAATTCTATTGGATTGAAAAAATATTTTATTTGGGTGTGTTTTTCATTCTCGCATTACCAACATTGTTATTAGGGATATATAGTATGTCATGATTATTCTCAGTTCTTTTATCAACCGGTTGTGTCCTACAACTTGACAAAAGAATCCTCCAAATTTTTCCATCTTTCCCTGTCCCCGACAAATTCTAGCCAGTTTGCCAAATATGCATCCATATCGTTACGCCATTTCCTCCTAAGCCAATTCTTATTCCTGTTATTTCCAGTAAGATACAAAATTAGTCAGCCCAACACGTTCCATTGCTGGGCAAAATACTTCCTTCCTGGTCTCAATCCAGTTTTGTTGTGCGCTAGGAACTCCCATTCATTTGACTCATTATAAACCAACTTTAAATGACTCCTGTAAATTTCTTAAATGTGTTTTTCTGATGTATTTTATTTATGGTTTAAATAAGGTCAATTAAAAAAAACTTCTCTCCACAGGTCGCCCAGAGCCCTCAGTCCGCTGGCTGGTCAACGGGGTTCTAGTAGACGAAGAATACGAACATAACACCGGTGATGTCATAGAGAACCGGCTCCTCTGGCCGCAGATAAGTCGAGGCGACTACGCGGCTGTCTTCACGTGCCAAGCTGCTAATTCCCATCTGGTGCCACCGAAGGAAGTGTCCCTTGTGTTGGATATGTTTTGTAAGTTTAAGGTGTTTTCTAATAGCGGTTTGATGTTTAAGACGATGATGAGTAAGTTGAATTGATCGGCAGATGTTTTGTGATTTCATTTAAATGTCGAACCGCAAAAGCAATTCAATCGAGGCTTAATAAAGACAGGCTGGTCCCACATACGCAATGCTGTTTCACGTTGCGTATGACAAGTTTGCAAAACGCACGCATGCTATTGTTTACTTGCAAATCACTGCCAACCGTACGCATCTTTTAAAAAGGGTTTATTCTAAAGGAATATGTCACCCTCATAGGTGCACTAAAATACTTAGATTCTACAACCTAACACTAATGAAACAAGCTTACACAAAGCCAAAGCCTCCATAGATATAGGGTAACTTAAAACGCTATTGCATATTTCCACCTCTTTGTGATAAATTTATATTTAAGGCCAGTTCCACCACCAGTTCGTTGCCATCTGCTTCCAATAAGACCCCGCGCCAATATCACCCATACTAATTCCTATTTACTAACGACTTCCTCTTTCCCAACAGTGAAACCTCTAACAGTAGAAATCAACAAGCCGGCCGAAGTTGGTGATGGTGGCGTGCTCACCGCGGAACGGCGATACGAAGTAACTTGCGAGTCAGCCGGGAGTCGGCCACCGGCCGTCATCACTTGGTATAAAGGGAAACGGCAGCTGAAGAGAATTACGGTGAGTATTTGTACATACTGTCATATCATCGTGATAGCTCAAATTATCAAAAAAAAACTCTTAAAAATGTTTACAGTTTTATAATAATTTTGCTGCAAATGCTTTAATTTTAAACAAGAAATTAGTAGGTATTCAGATTGTACCAACATTTAATCGTTAAACAAATAAGTAAGTATAATAAATCTTTATCGCAAAGTTTTACATTTTACTTTGAAAAATTGCGTGCCCAGGATAAGGCTAAATCAGTAAGGAATCCAACAGTCTCCTGATAATTTGAAATAGATTGTTTCAAATCCCAATACTAATATCAAATAAAACCATCCTACTTAAGTAACTAGCTCAAAACGGCACAGAAAAGCGAATTCGAAAATTACTCTCACAGCGGCCACTATACAATCCTTATTCAGCTAAAGCTCCTATAAATGTGCTTGTATGACGCCAAAGTGTCTTTAAGCGTACTTAGTGGTAGTAATTAGTGGGTGGTGATAGACGCAGCTAAGGTTGGCGTGGTTCCAGAGCAGCAAAATCAATACCCAACACAAAGTTGGGACATAACTTGCTGCCTCATCTGTGCACGGTGATAGGCCAAACAAAGTTTTTGTATTAACACGTTGAATAGCGTTCGGTGTGGTGCGGTAGAGAAAGAATTTTTAGGCTGTATTTGTGCACGGTATTGGAAAGCGAATTTGAAAATTGAAAAGTGTAGTATGGTTGTTCTTTTGCCATTTGAAGCGTTCTATTTTGAAAATACATACCTATATTGTAACCGTAGGGCCTGGTGCCTTTAGATTCCTAGAAGTTTCTTCTTTTCGGTGAGGTATTAGTAGTAACGCTCTCTACATAAGAAAAGAGTGCCTAATCGAATAACTAATAGACATCATTGAACCATGATAGAATGGATTAATCAATAAATAATAAATCAGTAGATATAATTGCTACTATGTGCAATTTAGAAGCTTTTTTCTTTTCTTTGTGAAATTTGACTTTTTATACAGCCTTAACAGACTCTTTAGCCCATTTTAAATCTTTCTGATTCCATTTACCAAAGAGAAAGAACTATTTCTAAAAATCCCCCAAACAAAACACAATTCTTTTCAGCTTCGTTACAAAACTGTTCGATTTTTATTCCGCATTTCCTTCAGTTCCTTTGAAAGCGCAAGTGCAAATCTAATTCGATGTCCGTAGCAGGAACTAATACGATTATCGGCACAATAGAACTGAACTGATTGTATCTATGGATGTAACTCGATCATTGTGCTTGAAGCAATTACGGCTCTAATAGGCATACTAAAGGTATTATTATAGTATACTAAGATACTGTTATAATCGTGTTTTGTGTATTACCTGTTAGGTTTTGATTGGTTTTGTTAATATCTTTAGGTTATACTTAAAAAGAGTTTGAAGAGATTGGAAGAGATAGACAAGGAGAGAATGAATGGAAATGTTAAGAGAGGAGGGCCAAAGCGAACGTACCAGATACCCTATCAAATCAGATACTCATTAAAGAAGAGCCAAGCCAATATTATCCTAAGCTGACGTCAATGTATGACTGACAAATGTAAATGAAACGAAAGAAGTGTGTTTGGATCGTAGCAGTCGAGCAAAGTGGTCTCTGCCTACCCCGATGGGGAACAGATATTATTGCGTACTTAAAAAAACCGGCTAAGTGGGAGTCGGACTCGCACACGCAGGGTTCCGTACTATTCACTAGGTTAACAATAGCCTAATAATAAATGTCTAACAGTAGCCATTATTGATATCGAGCAAAAAAGGCAAAAAAAACACGTTTATTGTATAGGAGCCCCCCGTTAATTAGCCATACCTACACCTATTTATAGGTACTACTTACTTATCAAGCACTTACAGCATAAACTATACTACATTTTTGAGAAACAAAAACATCGTTACCAAAACTAAAATTCCCTCAATAAGTTTAAAGTAAAAACAATTAAGAGACGCGAAGGAAAGAGCGCCGCGTCTTCCACTCCTCTAGCTGTACTTTGCAAACGACCCTCATTAAAACTTGTCTCTTTGAGCGCATATAGATGTATACAGGATGTTTCGGAAATATTGTACCAGAAACACAGTAAAGGATTTTTTTTTCACATGAGTCGGTGTTACAGTATTACATTCCGAAGTCAGCGTAGTTTCCCTCCTTTAATATTTTATTTAACAGTTTATTGTAAGATGATAGTACATAGAGACAGAAAAAAAAGAGAAGTTATACAAAAAGTACAGCATATTTCTAAAAGAAATTTCTTCCTGCAGACCCCACAGAGAGAGAAGTGATAGCATAACGGCAGGATAGTCACTTTTTAGTCACTTCGTTTTTTTTTTGTTCTATAAATTTAATATGTTTTTTTTTTTAATTTTTACTTCGTGACGAATTCAAAGTGTAAATTTTAAGTTACCTACGAATATATATTTTTTTAAACTTTGAACATGCGAGTCGGTTTGGGGTTCTTGACTTGGCCTTTCTTCAACAAATCTCTGTTCCCGTCAAGCCCTTAGTCTCACTGCTGTGCAAAGGCTTCTCTCTTCTGTGCCACTCTTCTTCATTTTGAGCCACCTCTGCCTAGTATGACCAATAGATTTATTAATTTGAATGAATCCATGCAGACTAGAATATTCCACTAAATTCTTATCATTGAAAGACTAATTAATAAGAATATAAATGTATGTAATGTAATGTCTCCTTGTGTGCAATAAAATATTTCTGTCTATCTAGCTATCTAGCTATATATGGGAATAATGACTACATTCGAAAATTCACAAAATAATTAGTCCGTCTTTTAGGCTATTAAAAATATTTAAAACACATTTTTTACCTGATCAAATACATAAATAAATACAAAGATACAGAACATCGAAGTTACGGAGTGCGGGGTATTGACGTCACTCCTAGGTTAAAATCGTACTGAGGCGCGACGTCACGAGCAACTTTAACCCAGTGTATCTTTGTGATTTTTTAGTTTAAGAGAAAAAAGAAAAAATACGTGTCGAATATTTTAAAATAATCTATGTGATAGACTAAAAACATTTTTTAGTCATCATGCCTATTTACTTTTAAGTTCCTCTAAAGAAGTCTCAAGAAGATAGTATCAACTTTATAGAAATAAGATCACGAAATCTTAGACCATTACGGAACTCGGCGACTCCAACCACGTCTATAGGTAATTCCGAATCATATTGATGTATGGAGGGATTATAACAATGCACTGGAAAGAACTGGCAGCCTTCCAAGGCAGTTCACGTACTACTAAGTGGTTCGCGATCACGCGATATGGCCAGCCCGGAAATCGAAAATCAATATGATAAAACTTTTATTTGATCGAATTTGAATAGACTTAAAACGGCGAGAAGTACCCTCGATTCAATGCGATTTTCGACTGCTATTTTCTATGTACAGGTTGTTTATTCTTAGTCAAGTCAATATGGCCAGCTAAACAGTGAAATTACAAAGAGGTGACTTTGTCCCGTAGTAGGACAGTAACGGCTAAAAAGGAATAAGTATAGTTGGAAGCTGCTAGGTCTCGTTGGATGCAAGTGGCAACAAACCGGTCGCGTTAGGGAACCATTAGAGAGGCCCAGGCTAGCTATAGGCTGAAAAGATGATGATAGTCAGCAATTGAAAAAAAAATAGTGTATCTCTCATTTAACTTAATTTGGTGTCAGGTACGGTCAGCATCATAAGTCGATGAACACATTCAGATCTTCAAAAGTAAAATACACCATTATAAGACAAAAATCGCTTAGCACAAAATGCTCCAGAGTGAAATGAATATCCAATAAGGTTCAAAATAAAGAAAATAAGTAAGGTTTTACGTTTAATAAGGGTGTATTTATTTTTGAAAATCTGAATGTGTTAATCGTCTTATGATGCTGAGTGTACGTCTTGACTATGAACGTAGAACCCTGGGCTGTTATAATTTTAACCACTTTTACCTCACGACTAATGACTTTACGAGTTAAAAATCAGTAGCAGTTTTAAATTATAAAAAAAGACGATCGATAAATAATTCCAAATATGAATTCAAAAATATACTTTTTGGACTCGAAAAAGTTGTATACATCCTGTACAAAACCGTAGTGGTCGAATGAATTCGATGTCGAGATGACGTCAGAGCATTCAGCGCGTCTCGATGCACGATACCGAGCCTATCGGATTTCCCTCGCTCATATTTTGTTCGAGCTATATTTTTACTATCGGATTTTGTTTAACGCCTCGTAAACATCACATCTAAACGGATTTGGATTTAGATTTTTGGTGAAATCCTTGTTTTATGGTCGAATATTGTTTTAGAAAAAAATCATGTACCTATGCACCTATTTTATTTATAAAAAATAATAATTAGAACTTGTTTAAGCATAAGTCAAATAGAATTTTATTTGAAATAAAATAAGACGTACAGAGAACCACCTACGTACTTGTTAGGGTTCCGTACCCAAAGGGTGAAAACGGGATCCTATTACTAACATATAAAGGTAGTACTTAGGTACCTAAATGGTACGGAACACTACGCGTGCGAGTCCGACTCGCACCTGTCGATAAAATTTATCTATGAGCATAGTAATAGGGGTTCCATGTTCAAGGGACCAAACCCCTATTTTACATTATACATAAAAAAACAGTCTAGTAGAAAAAGTCTAGTAGCAGAGACGGCCCAGGATAGGGAATAGTAGAGAAGGAGTAGAGAGGCTTTTGCCCAGCATTGGGACACTGATGGCTAGACAAGATAAGAAAAAAAAGGTTATTTGAATGTGATATGAATCGGGGACTTACTCAAGAAAGGCCAAATCAAGAGTACCCTAAACCGACGGGCATGTATGAGGCGACTGATGAGTGTGGATGAAGCGAAAGAGGTGTGTTTGGATCGAAGCAAGTGGAAGGAAGTGGTCTCTGCCTACTCCGATGGGAGAGAGGCGTGACGGATATGTATGTATGTATGAATTAAATTGAAATAACCTAACCAAACATTTATTATAATATCAGAGTTTCAAATTCAACTGAATGTTAGTAACTTTGAAGTCGCATTGAAAAGGTACGCACTGACGCGATTAAACTATTGCTTCGATAACCCTGTTATACTCCAGGCGAATTAGGCAGAACAACGCGGAAAAAATCTAAAACATTTCATTTGGAATAACTCGACAGGCAGTATATTCTGAGCTGTTCTCAACTTTATGGCCCTGTTTCACCATCTAAAGATAAAAATTATCTGACAGATATCTTATACCAGTCTGTGTCTAAATGTCATGTTTTATGAACTAGACGTAAGTTTATATGTCAGTTATTTTATCTGAAGGTGGTGAAACTATGTGTTGTAAAATTGTAACTTTTAGACAAAATCATTATATTAAAATTATAAAACTAGAATCTGCGTTGCCAGAGCTTAACCACATGCCTATCTATGGTATCTATAAAGTAATCAAAAATACATACATACCTAATAATATCTGTTTTAATACAACATTACACTATAAAAAAATATGTACTGTCCTTAATACAAATTCCTATTTACTTTTACAAATATTTCGTAAACTCACCGGACTATAGTTACGAACCGTTGTCGGAAAGTCAGTCAACCGACTAATTGTATGCAAGACTGATCGTTTTGTAATCGTTGAAGCGGCAACATTGTAATATGTTTCAATAATATCCAAACTTTGGAATATTGCTTCCCCTGTTTACTTACCATGGATGGGCGCACAGGCCGGGGTTAGGTTTAGGATGAAACTTTTTAAAATAATATTTTGAAGTTAAAGGCTGAGCTCACAGATCCAATATTGTGAAAAAGTTTTTATATCATATTAATATTTTGGCGTGAATTTAAGCTAGAAATTTTTATGGTGAGGACTATAGAATTCTCTTTTATGTAATAACTATAAACTCTTCATTCATTTATATATTTAAGAGCCAGGCTCTTGTCGGTGGAGTAAACGCTATCTTTGTCTTTCCCCTGCCAGCAATTTGACTTCTTGATACGACACGACGTAATTTTTATCTTTCACTTGAGTGAAATAAGTACGTCTTGATCTTTCTCTTCTTCTCGTCCTCTCAATCTTTTCTTCAATGGTATTCTATAAAAAACTCTAAATACTTCATAATAAATAGATACAAGCATAAGTAAGAATCAAAATAAAGAACTAGTATCTACCTATTATTTTATGACATACCTGTTACTACAAAATCACCTCCCTAAAGTACTATACCCGGATACATTTACGCAAAGGGGAAAACGGGGTACGTCGGAGCTCAAGAATAAATATTTACCGTTGTATTATCATCTAAATTGGCCTAATGCATAGTGTGTACAGAAAAACGAGCCGTTACGCAAACAATTTGTGTGCTCTGTCTATAAATGTAAGAATAATGACAACATGAAAACAGTGAGTGAAATAATGAGCTACGAGAAACCTTATTGGATAACAACCATTTTGTTGGGTAATATAAAACGTTACCTTGTGGATAATAAAGGTAAATATTTATAAGTTATTATTTTAGCGTGGGTTTTTATATGTATTAATGAGGAATAGAGATTCGTAACCCAATAATCTGACTATTATACTAATATTGTATTACAAACTTTTACATATTATATGTACCTAATCTATGATACGAAAATATGTATTTCATATAATGTGTTGCTAAGCGTAAATCTTTGGAGCATCTGAACCTTTTTCTATAATTCGTTTTTGTTGTTTTTTTTTTTATTATTTTCAGGAGAAGGTTCTTATAAAAGTATTTCAGAATGCTTGACTTTTATAAATGGTAATTTTTTATGGGTTCAAGTTTTTTTTTTTAACTTCTAGTTTCATTTATTTAATACACAACATACAAATACAATACACATATGGGTTCTAATTGTTAACAACGTGGAATACATTCTAAACTGTACAGGGATGAAGTCACGGGGAAAAGCTAGTTAATCCCCTTTTAAGATTGGAATTAAATCATTGTTTCGATTTTATTCTAATCACTCAACACAAATTATCATAATAAAATACAAATGTCAAAACTTATAATTAATCAAATAAACCCCCCCTGGTCGTTCCCGGTGCAAAGGTGCCCATGACGCTCGCCGCGTTTCCACGTTGAATGGCGATGGCCAACCTTTGCACCAAAAACGATGCCGAACGGGGGTCACCTGTTCTATCACTCAGTTTAAGACCTAATTCCTTTACAAAAGACCTACACTCACCACTCCAACTGCCCATAGTCTCCACAGCCAACGGAACGAACTCGTACAGCAGCTCTAGAGACGCGTACTTTAGTCTCTTTCTGCAACCGGCGTCATCAGCGGCGGCCGACGGAAAGTGGATGGTGCGACTCAGGTGGCTGGCGGCGAGCGTGCAGACGCATGTTGCGTCCCAAATAAGGCACCTGCCGTTCCTCCAAGGCACCAAAGTCAGCCCGTCCGGTTTCTTCCCATCAGATCTGCTGAGTCCCGGGGGCTCCAACGTGCAAGGGACGTTGGCCGATATTAGGGCCCTACGAACTATATCGTTCAGAGCATGGTGTCGCGAGAACCTGCCTGCGCATCGCCGACAACTCAATGCATGATGGCCATCGGCCCCTACCATAGAACCACAGGTGCATATATGGGGTTCACACACCTTGCAGCCCAGGCGAAGAGCCACCGCCACACGCAGAGAATCGTCGTCAAGTAAAGTGCCCAGATGAGGTGAAGGTAAGGCCTGTAACCATGCCCCTGATTCCGGCTGCGACACAGCTCGCAGTCTAGCCTTATCGGATCCTGCAGCTCTCTCTACCAATTGATCTTGGAGTTGCTTCACTCCTACCTCATCCCATGAGTGTTGAATCTGCGTTGCCTCAGGGATAGCCGCACCAGAGTTGAGGGACGTCCAAGCCGACACGGCGTCCGACACAAAAGGGATGCTCGTCTCGCCACCATTAGCATGGAGTAAAAGAGCAACGAGATTTGAGACCCCATGTGCCGAAGCCAAGAATGCTGGCAAGCCCACGTCACGCGCGCAACGTATCCCGAGACCTCCACATCGAATTGGCAATGTCGCTTGACTCCACTGAGTCTCATCTAGGGACACATTCAGGATTGACTCCACCACTGATTTTAGGGCATCGTCAAACGAGGCGACTTCCTCAGAACAGAGCCAAGTGGGGGTGGTCCGCAACAAACAAGTAATCTTTGGGAGAGCAAAGCACATGCGCAACAACATAATAGCAACATGAGAGGAAAGGTACTTTAGTCGGTTTTGAGCCGCTAGTAAAAGCTGCTTCCGAGTAGAGATTGCCTCAGGGACAGCTGAAAGAAAAATAGGGGAGCCTAATAGATAGAAATCTGATGGAGTCAGTTCCTTGAGACCGGGAAGAAGGGAATTAAAACGAGAGAAGTGGGAACGACCATCTGTACCGCAGGAGAAGAACTCGCACTTTGAGGGGTTCACCTCCAGACCCAGGACTCTAAGACGGGGAATTAAAGCCTCTAGGTCCTGTAACACATCTTCCGGTTTACCCCCAATAGTGCCATCGTCCAGGTACCAGACGTTAAGCGCAGATTTAAGATCTCGAATTATCTTATGAATAGCTAGGCTAAACACAAGCGGACCAAGCGGATCTCCCTGCTGAGCTCCCACTTCTGACAGTATAATATTACTGTCGAAAAATTAATTTTATTCTAATTGAACAAAACAATTCATTAACTTTTAGAGCTCATACAAAAATCAAATTCGGAAAACTGACTATTCCATCTAAAAGGCTTAAAAACAAATCTTTCGAGAATAAATCTTTTTAACCTATCCGCATTTAAATTTCTCTTTTTAGCAATCGAATCCTATTGATAGAACTTCAAAGAGCTTAACGATGTATTAAATGCGGCTATTGTCCTTTTGAGTCGGTTTTTTTATGTGCCCGGTCCGGCAGCGATTTGGCTTCGAGATTAATAGGGGATAATTATACGAAGGCTGGCAGTGGGCCAACTTATCCCCGTTCTCCCCGTCAGAATAGTGATGGGTTGTGATTAGGTCGTTTAATATTTGAATATATATTTTTTATTATTTTGCTATTTTGTGGAATAAATACCTGCAGAACATTATTGTATTGGTAATTATGTTGGTAAGTGTTTTGAGAATTGAGATGAATCTTTATGATTTCTTAACCTTGACAAATCTTTATAATTATAGACATGTTAATAGACAAATGCAGCAAACTCATTTCATCCCACTCCTGTATAAACCTTCTAACTTTTTATTCATCTACGTAAATATATTGAACAAGCTGTCCCGGCGAACTTCGTCCCGCCTTAGAATGAACTTTATTGTGTAGGAATAAAGTTCAAATTGACTCTACATTTTAGTAAGAAAACAATTGTATGGGAAAAAGAAAAGGCCTGTTTTAGGGCTTTCCCGGCAATTATTCGAATTTTTCTCACCGTAAGAACCACCCTTGGACGTCAATGAACATTTTAAAAAAAGAATTACCGAAATCGGTCCAGCCGTTCAGGCGTGATGCCGTGACAACGGAAAACGGGTTTCATTTTTATATATATATAGATAGATAGATAGATAAATCTAGTACGTAGCTTTCATCCGACAAAAGATAACCAATGTGAAGTTTAACTGATCAGATTTGGTTGTGTGCTGCTAATAGTTTTATGAAAACAATATTACTTATAGACAAGCTAGTTAATAATATTATGTATTAGAAAATCTGCCTTTTTTTTTAAATCATCATAATATCAATTTAAAAAGTCCGCAGAACATCACTAGTAACAGTTGAAAGAAAAACTGTACGCTTACGTCACATTTCTCGGGCAGGCACAGACTTAGCAGCTATTCCGCCTCAGATAGATTTAGTTTGTGCAGCTTCAAACTAGATGAAGGGGTAGTTTGGTTTAGTTCTCAACTTCACAACTTGGTGCCCGAACCTAAAACCTATTAGTGGTCTTGATTGAAGTATTGTTACTTGGTTGGGGCGCTAAGTTTTAATAAAGTACTCGCAATTTTGTACTTGTAAAATTTTAATGGAGACGGAATTGATGGAATTATGATTATGATTAGTGTATGATAAGATTAATAATGTTCATTTAATAATTATCTTAGTAGCATGCCGACTGATTTGAATTTATATCTGTAAGGGTTGACATGTTTGTGTGCATAAATAAATAAATTTTACGTTGGTGTTATGTTGTCAGAGCCGTTTTCCACTGATTGGATAATATAGATATCTAGTCTTTGATCAGTTTCTTGTTCTCAATCAGTCTGAATAACGGATGTGCCAGTGGCAATACAATTTGTATGGAGCTGTATACATTATGGCTGATCCGGGTGAAAGAGAACTGGCTCTTAAAGTTATAAAATATATTTTTTTGACTCTTAGGAGCTGTTTTATCACCTACCGCTAAAATTTATCTGTCAGATAAACCTATGTCTATTTCATAAAACACGACGTTTTAGGCAGAGACAGGTACAAAATATCTGGCAGATAATTTTTATTGGTAAACGTTGATACAGACCTTAGCCCCTAACAACTACTTACAGCATTCAAGTTCCAACAAAATTAACAAATATTATGAAACCTAGTCCAGTCAAATAATGTTCTATTGTGATTGTAATTGAATTTGTAATAATAATTACTACGCTAAAATGCTTTAACTCGATTGATTAAAACCGATGTTTAGATAATGGATTACGGAATCGGAAATCGGAAATAATTATCGACGATCATAATTCTAATCGAAATTGTCGAGCCTACGAGTATTAATCATTTGCTTCGATTGTATTAGAGAATTATGAGTTGATTGTGATAGTGGTATTTGTTAGGATTATGCACAACACTAAAGTAAAAACAAAGCAGATACAACACTAGTGTCAAATTTGACGTTTTCTTGCTTTACTTGTTTATCTCTTATTTAAGCGTCATTCTTATGATAACACATTCCTTGTACCTAAAACTGTGATTTTAGTATACCTTAAAAATAATACAGTAAAGGTTTTTTAATATCAGCCTTTTCATTATTCAATAACTCATATAACCAAAATAATAATATGCCATGTATATTATTTGGAAATGGTCTCTGCCTACCCAATTGGAGGGGGCGTGACGGATATATGAATGTAATAATATGCTGTACTTTTTGTATCACTGCTCTTTTTTTCTGTTTCTACGTACTATTTTCTTACAATAAACTATTAAATAAATAATCCATAATTATCATGAAGCAAGAATTCTCATCTACTACGTTTTTTTTTTAAATAGTTACCAACCTCAGCAGCTAACCTAACATTTTTCTATAACTTATTTTCTGAAACACAGAATATGCTACTTCATAATCTATAACTAAAATAACCCCTTCGCTGCTCTCCCTTGATCCTTGAATGAGATACAACTTGGGCCCAACGCGTCACTTTTTCTTCGTCCTCATAAAACATTTCACGGCTTCTTGCATAATCTTGTTGGTAGTTTAAGTTAAAAATTGTAGCGAGTAAATCGATAAAAATAAACTTTTTTATAATCGATTAGAAAAAACATTTATCGCTGCAAAATGGCATTTCAATCTGTATTTAAGTAAATTAACTTCATAAAAACATATTATCTACTTCAATTATTTAATACTTCGATGAAATACAAAATACTATTATTATTAGACCAAATCTCCTCTAAAATAATATATAAATTACCCGGACTACTAAATCGTAGCAGATCGTAGCCATATTCGTAGCATTATGCTACGACGCGTAGCAAATTGCTACGAGACGTACGTACCTACACGCTTAAAACTTAAGTTTACGCCATACAACATCACAGAGAAGTTTCGACAGAGTAAATAATTTACGCGTCAATTTTCCCGTTTACTTTTATTTGTGTTTAAGAAAGCAATTTGAAAGAAGGTTGGCCAGTAATGGCTTCGCTTTTTGCAATATTTTTGGGACTATGACCTATTGAGTCATTTTTCTTTCTATTTATTTATTTAACAGTTTATTGTAAGATGCTAGTACATAGAGACAGAAAAAAAGAGGAGTTATACAAAAGGTTCAGCATATTTCTAAAAGAAATTTCTACCTGCAGACCCCACAGAGAGAGAAGAGAGAGAGAATTCATATTTTTTACAAAGCTTTTATTTTGGACTGCTTCTAGATGGAATAAAACAAGATGATGTGTTATTTCCACGTATCTCCACGTACAAAAGGAAAATTCAAGCTAGGTCTACGCTACACGAACTGAGCACGAGCCGAACACAGTCTAGTGTGAACCAACATAGGCCCAGATACACGATGAAACGCAACTGCAACGAAACGTTTCAAACTAGTTGCGTCGTGTGTGGTTTTCTAAAGGAGTCTATAGCAGAAAAGATGCAACTCAAAAGTAACTAGCAGTTGCAGTTTATTTGTAGTAGCGTTTCACCGTGGGTTTTGGGTCTTACTAGCTTCGAATAATCGCGCTCCGAACGTTTCATTCGTGCTCGTTTCGTTCCGCCAGTTGTCGGTTCTTTGACAAATATGAAGAGATTTGAGGAGAGTGTTCATAGAGTGCTTGTTGTAGGCTCGTCGTATGTCCACGCTTGTCACCGCGAACGACGAATTAGATCGGCTCGGGCTCGTGCTCGGTTCGTCTAGCGTGGACCCAGCTTAATCAAATTTCTTTCAGGCCATCCTTAAAGCAAGAGTATTTTTTTACTAATACTCATTTATTTCATAATTTTCATTACTTACATGTCAACATAGTTTAAAGTAGGTAAAATTAATTAAATAATTCAATTAATAGTAATTCTTTAAATAATTTTTAATTCTCCCTTTTTTATCACTAACATCATTTTCTTTAGCATTTTAAATTCAATACTATATTTTTAGAGTAAAAGTCACCTATAAAAAGACCTTTTAAAAATATTGGCTCCTATTTTTTTATTATTTATTTCTTCATCAGAACGTCTCATTTGGCCGATGAGTAGCGTTTCCTTTGCCTTTAATAACCGTGTTCCACTTTTAAAAGTGCTGGCTGGAAGTCGAGTCTTGAGATAATTTGTTACATCTTTATTTAAAAAATGAAAAGTATTGGAAAGTTTTTGAAACTTTGGCGTTTATTAGATAAATTGAAATAAATATGAATTGATATTTTTATTATTCTATATTTATCAATTAAATGCAAAATATTTATTGGAATATTTTTTTGATTAAACGGAATTTAAAGGCAATCTTAAAAAATGGCAGAGAATAAACCGCCAGATTTTACATAAGTCTTCATTTCTAAAAACTCACAGAAACCAAGTCTCCAATAAACAACACTCATAAAATAGAGCCAAAATATTAATCGAAAACATCCAATCTGAAACATTTTAAAAAAAAGACGATTCAAATATGTTGTCTCTTTCTCACAACTGCAAAAGGCATTATTATTTCACAATGGGATCGGAGTGGGCTGTCACAAACAATTTGCACTGCGATGCTATGGCCAGAGAAAAGATACGATGTGAGTAGTGTTGTAGTGATATCGATATTTTAACGTTGAAATTGTCGATGGTTTTATTAACGTAATTGGAATTTTAGAATTTTAATTTTATCGACAAATAAAGTAATGCACTTCATCGACATGTGTTTGATATAAGCAGACTTTTTTTTCGGTTTTAAATAAAATAAAAAACATTTTTAATTTAACGCTTTAGGTACTTTAATGCTGACAAAAAAATCATTGATTGCTATATTTTCATAAGTTAAAAATAGTTATGAAAATATAGCAATCAATGATTTTTTTGTCAGCATTAAAGTACTTTTTTTTAACTTAGTTTTTAATACTTTTTTCTTTGAAATCACCTACAAATTCTCAGACTAGTTAATCCGATTAAATACATATTTTTTTGTTTTCAATTAAGCCAGATTATCGACATTGAAAAAAAAACATCACTATAAAAATAACCAAGCTCCTCAGACATTGTAGATCCGAGAGTATGATTACAAGTGACGGCGAAAAGGAAGGAAAAAATCCAAGACTTGAATTTATTGAGTTACTACCGTTTGTCATTGTCCGTAATGGTATTAAAGAAATAGTTATACTTATAACTTAAGAACGTTTCTTTTATTAAAATAAGAAAGAATTATTAATTCTCATTATTTTATTATCAGTGCCTATTGTGTGTCACGAATCTCATTCACTATGTATTGCTGGCACCGACATATGAACCAGTGACCCTCAAGAGTATGCAGGTAAAATATAAAGGTAACATAAAATGTCGCAGATAGTTGAAGAAAACCTTACTAGAGCTAACACTATTAATGTTGATAATGATAGAAATATCATTCTCAAAAATTAAAAGAAAACGGCACGATGTTTCATTTGTAAATCACATAGTCATCTTTTCTACAAATTTATAATAAGTTGTATGTTTTAAAAGAATCTTGTCATTACTACTCGTGTTTATTATTTATTGTTCAGCTTTTTCTTTTGTTTTAAAAAGAACTTTTTTCCAAAATCCTACATCGCTTGGAAAACTGTTTCATATTGTTCAAACTCTTATCATGACGTCGGTAACAAAAAAAAGGTAATCAAAATGTGATATTTAATCTGAAATAATTCATAAAAAACAGATTTGACTCATCCCTGAGCTTGCATTTCTCATCCTATTGACAAAAGCTACCGTCCTATTGAATTGTAAGGACTTATTCATGCAAAAATTGTATAGGATCAATTGATTTGCAAATAATAATGTCGTTATTACGGATTTTGACTGGAGTAGGCACTTTTGAGTATCATTGTAAAATGATGACATGCTTCTTTCTGTTATTAAAAATTTATTGTCGCATTATTTTTCTGATTGGTTTTTTTTACTACTCTTTTCTCGTCTATATTTTTTTTAAATACAAAGATATATTGCGAGTAGACGTAATGGTATCTACACACCAAAGCCGCCGGCTTTTTTGGCAGCTGGCAATCGCATGACGTAAAGCCACCAGCCTAGCCCGGCGGCATGCCGGCGGCTTTGGTGTGTAGAAGCACTCTTAGATCTAAACATTTAAAATAAAAAAAGCTTATTTATTACAAATACGCCATTTGCGATAAGTTCAAAACTTTGTTTTATTTATTATTTATTGATATTTTTTATTTACTTTTATAACATACATAAACCTTTTCATTTCTGTGAATATTTTTAAAGTTAAATTCAATTTTTATTATCTATGTGTGAAAGTATAATTCACTTATGCTGCATAAAGGTAGCATAACCAAAACTCGTAAATAAACATAGCCCTTATCAGTTTAACCAAGTTTCTAGTTGTCAAACTATTTGACAGTGAAGTGGCCAATGTGGAGCTGACAAACTTGTCAAAAACAACTTTCGAACTACTCGATACCCTTTATGGCAACTCTATGGGGTGTTCGATATATCGATAAATATAGATATTCATATTGCACATCACTAAGGCGTAACTTTTTGATAAGATATAAACTGAGGACTTATGTTTATTTTTCTTCCAAATAAAATCTTTTACAAGCATATAAATACAAGCTTAAGGGTCCGTTTCCCTTTCTACAGATAAAATTTATCTGACAAATATTTTATAATACCTGTTTCTATCTAAAACGTCATGTTTTATGAAATAGACATAGGTTTATCTGTCAGATAAATTTTATCTGTTGGTAGTGAAACGGGTACTAAGGGTGTATTTATTTATTTATTTATTTATTTATTACAGCCAAAAAACACCACCATTACGGGAGACTATCCCAAATCGATGGTATTACTTATATTGCTAGATATACTTATATAGATATACTTACGTATTATACTCTTGCACAATAAAATTAAGTTAAAGAAATCATTAAGTAACTTACTTTTAATATTTGATTTCCAATGCCAAATAATGTTTCTACATACATACATCTCGTACATACATACATACATACATATCCGTCACGCCTCTCTCCCATTGGGCTAGGCAGAGTCCACTTCCTTCCACTTGCTTTTCCATAATGTTTCTACACTTGAACAAACTTTCTATTCAACTTAAATTCGTAATTTTCAATTAATGATTAGTCTCTCCAATGACGATATCAAGTGGCAAAGCTAACTGCCTGTGAAATCAGAGGTACGGGGTAAAATGTAATCACAATAGAGCTGCTTGCTTCCGCCCTGATTAATACTCGACCTGTGACCTTGGGTTTAGTGATGGGATTCGATTCTGGGAAGGTTATCGATGGATTTGTTAAAGTCCTTGTTTTTGAGAGAGTTGTGAGATGTGGTTGGTTTTATTAGTACATTTCCTTCTTCTTCTTATTTAAGAGCTTAACTCTTGTTGGTGGAGCCTTTTCCATCCCTCCCTATTTTCTGCCTTCTTTTTAACATCTTGATACGACATGACACCCGCCTTTTCCTTATAGTTTAAATTTCCTGATGTTCAAAGATTTTTTCTTTATAATTTATTTCGAGAATTTCGTAGTTTATAAGTATCTTGTTGCTAGATGTATACTTCTTCATACGTGTTAATTACTACTTTCGTCCATTTTGTACTCGAAATGAACGAAATTAGTTTATCATTTAAGTTTAGAATTGATATTACGTTTGACCAATTTTCATCATAGAAAAATACTTTTACTACATTTTTACCACATATTAACCGCCTCACATCGATAAAAAACCGTCAACTCCACATCACTAACGCATGAGGTTGGGCTTGATAGCCTCTGGCCTCATTAAGTGATTAAATATTGAGCCAGCGGGTTATCGCAGATCGCGATACAGGCCCTGTGGATCGCTTAATGGATTAAAACGCTAGACTGACCACTCGTACCATTGATGTATTTACCTACTAGATGGAATGGGAATAAATCTGAGAGTTTGCTACACGTAAAAATATTTTGAAATTTTCGTCAACCTTTTGTCATAGCTGTATTAAATTAACAATACAAATAATGAGTACGGTACAATTTGTTATAACTGACCTGACCTAAAATTGGCATAAAGCCTAGGTATTAAACTAGGCTTAAAAATATAGGTATGTTTTATTTATTTTATTCAGTAACCTCACAGACAATATAACTATAGTGGTAAAACATTTCTAACAAAGAAGCTAATATGATTTGAAGAACTATTCTCCAAAATTTTGTTAGATTTTTAAGATATGACCACAAATGTGAATAAAATCAAATGAACAAAGACGCAAGCAATAAAGTATGATAAAAATCGCTCATAAATGTCACAGAGTTTTTATTTTATAAATTACTATCTAGTAAATTTAGTTATCACTGACCAAGGCCAAACTGAAAACGTTTCATTGCAACATGCAACCTAAATCTTTATTTAGAAATCCAATATAGCAAATGTTAAGGTTCAAACCGAGTTTCAACTGTATTTTTATTGTATTTTCTACAAATCGCGACGGATTTACTTTGATTTGATGTTTTTGATGATTGCTAGAATGCTTTTCGAATTTAGAAAAAAATATTTCGGTTACTTTCGTTTTTTATCGAGTTCGAATACTAACATGAAATATTTATTTTGTTGGATTTATTTTGATTAATAAACTAAGTGGTCAACTCCATAAAAGATGAAACTTGTTTTCTCCTGTCTGAAGGTTCAGCTTGTTGAATTTATTATTTTTATCGTAGTACATATAGGTACCTACAATCATCAATACACGATTAATAAGAACGCAGAATCATTCTTTGGCCCCGTATCATCACTTAAAGATAAAATTTAACTGACAGATAAAGCTATGTCTATTTCTTAAAACGACGTTTTAGACATATAGACAGTAACAGCTATAAAATATATATCAGATTAATTTTATCTGTTAATGGTGAAACTGACTCTTAAAGGTTTATTTTAAAGCAGTAGGTATTTGTAGTACTTTATAAAACTTAAAAATTTATTATAATAAAGTGCTTTTAATTATATTTATAGGTATTATAAAAAAGGGAGCTCTAAAATAGGTACATCAATATAGTGTGACTTTAAATTAGTGAACGATAGAAAAGGGCATGCATGTACTCGTGATAACAAACAACTTTTACTATGGGACCAAGGTCGAAATCGTTCAAAAATTTTTGAACTCCCCATACAAAATGCATCAGCTGATAGTATGGGGGAACAATTTTTTTTTAATTATTTCGACCTTCCTAGTAAAATTTGTTTGGTCCCATAGTAAAAGTTGTTTGTTATGACGAGTACATGCATATCCTTTTCTATCGTTCACTAATTTAAAGTCACCCTATATAAAATCAAAAACACCGCCTCTATCCAATATACCAACGTTCTATAAATTAAAGTACAGTGACAACTTTATCCGAGCAAAGTGGGCAAACAACTTGGCTCTGTTTGCCCACTGAACGGGCAAATCAGCTGCTAGATTCAGCCCGTAGATTGCCACTCCACTCGAAGATTTTAGCTGTTAAATGTTCCCGGAAGAAGCTAAGCCTTAAAGTGAAGTGAACGTGACTAAAGAAATTCCAGTTAAAGAAGAGTGGTTTTTTGAAAGAATTCTTTTAAAGTTCCTTTCTTGAAAGGAGACTTTTAAAAGGATAAAAATGAATTGTTAAAGTGGATGTTTTGGTATTAACAGTAATCTAATTGAGTAACTCGAGGTGATAAAAAAATAAATGACGTGAATAGTTTGATATGAAACCGCGACAAAATCGCAGAATAACCGCTTAGCCAATCCGAATCGTGTTTTTCATAAAAACTGACCTAGTTATTGCTAGTAAGGCACTATGAGTATGATATTTCTACCTGCCTTTTAGTAAGAGATCCCAAAGGCTTCGTAAAAAAATACATACATAGGTACATACATATCTGTTGCATAGACAAATTCATAGTAAGCAAAAATGGATCTGTTAAGTGTCCTGTATTGGTCACTCAACAGATACGGCATATTTGACAGTAAACTGTCAAGTCCTGTACTGGGACTCTCCACAAATAAGGGGAAACTTCTTTCGATTTAACCACATTCATCAGCCGCCGCAGAAGCTCTAACTCAAAATATCACCTGTTTGAAATATCCAAAATATACATTCAGAACACCGTTGAGTTTTAATAACGTGCAGCAAAAAAACTTACAAAATACTTTAATAAGCACACCGCTGCTGCTTTGAGTTAGGAGTTTGTAAAGTAAATCTTATTCTCTGAACATCAAAATCCATTTTCATTAGCTCGCAAAGTTTGCCTTAACGTGCTGCATTGGATAAGTAAACAGCTGGATTTAGTGAAGCTAAAGCTACCTGAAATATGTTAAAGTTTATTATATTTTGTGTCGTAGTTTTTAAATTTAGGGCACTTCAGCACCTGCGGGTGACCGGTCAGTGGGTGAGCCGCGCGTCGTGGTTTAATCTGGTCTTTGATGATCTTTTGATAGTTTTAGATCGTTTCTACATAAAAAGTAGTTTTATTTATTAAAAAACCATACTCTCTCTTACCCTTATTATTATAATTACCTATCCGTTTTATTTAGTATTTATTCATTTAGTAACCTATTTGTACCATATTTATACATAGATTTTTATCATACATTACTCTTCATAAAACATTGCTTTGGGTTCATCTAGAAACAGAGTTCATTAGAGTCATGAAGTACTATTTAGTAAATCTACACTACGCTTGCCGAGTTGCGATTACAGTGGCATCCAATAGGAAAAGCCTATGTCCAGCAGTGGACTGCAATGGGTTGATGATGACGACTCTTGTCGGTGGAGCATTCGCTATTTAGGCCTATCTTCTGCCAGTGCTTTGACTTCTTAATATGACATGTTAACTTTCTTCTTCACTAATAAAATAATACCCCAAAATTCGATCCAATTTCTAAGACTGTTTTCAGCTTCAACAGATCACTAAAGCCAGTCTATCAAGTCCAATTAATAAAGTGTTAAATCACAATGTAGTCATTATGGCCGTTTGCCAATTAATAGCCACCTGGTCTGCTTTCAGTGAGGCTCTGATAGTTATGAATTTATAGCCATTAATTCTCTCACGATCTACAGTCAGTAGTTGGCGTGATAGAGATTTAGAGATGTTTAATACTGGCTCTGTGGTTGGTAAGTGTCTTGATATAATGGTGTTGGCGTATTGACAATTCTAAAAATTACATACATACGGTACGTACATATCCGTCACGTCTCTCTCCCATTTGGGTAGGCAGAGACTACCTCCCTCCACTTGCTACGATTCAAACATACTTCTTTCGCTTCATCCACACTCACCAGTTGCCTCATACATGCCCGTCTGTTTAGGTGTTTAGGTCTAAAAATTACCTTGAGATTCTAAAGGAGAGTTGAGGGGAAGAGAGGGAGAGGAAGACCGCGACGTACCCACTTAACTTAAATAAAGGAGAAAGGTAATGTTATGTCGTATGAAGAAGTCAAAACACTGGCTGAAGATAGATCTAAATGTCGGAAGCTCTACCGACAAGAGTCTAACTCTTAAATAAAAATGAAATTAAAGTCAATTCTTTGACCGACAAGGGTATTCTAAACCGATGTATGATGAGACTGATAAATGATCTTACTCCAATGTTATATTGACCCGCGTGACAGATAGGAATGTATGTATTAATCGTGAAACAGATATTTTAAGTTTACTTTTTGTTTTGGATAGCACTTAATGTAAGCAAGCGCGGTAATAAGAAAAAGGGGCATGATGACTAAAAATTTTTTTTTAGTCCATCACATTCATTATTTTATCTTTTTTCTTTTTTCTCTTAACCTCGTCAGACCTCGGGTCCCTTAAAAAGGACCAAATTTTTATAGTAGCTAACGCCAAGATTTTTCTAATTGCTAGTAGTAATTATCGCCTAAGGTACCTTAAAAAGTACCAAAACTTTGCAGATTGATGCAGTAAATATTTAAGCATTCTGAGAATAAAAAATAGTATAATCTGTGACATTGTAATGTACACTACATGAATTGAGGGCTTTATTTTAATTTTCTAAAGTGTCACCTGTCAAATTTTATGACTTTATCGGCAAACATGGAAAAATTACGGGACCGAGGTAATTTAAATATTAAATTAAACATATTTTCCTTTAGTTTTAGCACAAAATTGTTGAAGGCGCATAAATTTAACAGTATAATCATTGCCTTCTTGTTGATATTTCAACTATATCGTGCGAAATCTAGAAACAATACCGACTCAAACTTTTATAGTCCTCTGCAAGGGACAAGCGGCTGCATGCTGTCAATACACATGCCTTAAATTTAAATTGCCAATGTAAGATGTATTTACAAATCTAGTAATGCTAGTAATATTAACCTAAATTTTTTTTTTATTGTTTGATAAAGTTTAACTCATGTGCTGGAATATGCATACTTACCGTCATAAGTATTCTGATATTGATTTTAAAGAACTTTATTGTACTTTATTAAACCCTGTTGTACTTTAAAAGGGACCAATTAGAAACATGACCATAAATTATAAATCTTGCGATTTACTTTTTCGTTGAATGTCAACAAATGTGAGGCCAATTAAGGTATATCCGAACATATAAATAAAATCTCAAAATTACTTACCAGTTAATGCAAAATAATTTATTTAAAAAATGATTTTGTATTAGAATCAACCTGAAGTACTTTATAAAGAACAATAAAAAAAACTAGATTTTTACGAAAATGACTTTTATCCATCATAATATAGAGCTCCTGTTAATATGAGACTGATTGGATACTTTTAACATGACGAAATCCTATCTTAAAGTGTTCGGCGTTAGGCACTATAAAAAATTGGTTCTTTTAAAAGTACCTTCGGTCATAATTACGTCTTGCTTTTGATTTAGTCTCGGTCTTACGAGGTTAAACTAAAAATGACACAGATACACTGGGTTAAAGTTGCTTATGACGTCACGCCTTAGTAAATTTTTTAGGTAGGAGTGACGTCAATACCCCTCACTCCGTAACTTTGATGCTCTGTATCTTTGTATTTATTTATGTATTTTATCAGGTAAAAAATGTGTTTTAAATATTTTTTTACTGGCCTAAAAGACGGACTAATTATTTTTTTGAATTTTCGAATGTAGTCATCATCCCCATTCTTGCAATAGTATTTGTTATCCGTTTATTTGAATTATTGAGTTCCACAAAATGATATCAAAATAACCAATCAAACTGTTCATTATAGAAAATCAATTGCAACAGAAAATAATATTTCCTATAAAACCAGGAAGCTAGCAGCAAAAACACTAGAACCAAAATAAAATAAATATTATTTTGCGTTAAAATGAAAGCACACCAATTTTCTTAGAAATAAATCTCGACTTCGACATCCTTCTATGATGATTGCAAAAACACTCGAAGCGATATTAGACTTTATTGGAAACTAGTAATATCAGAAACACGCTAGAAATGTGAAATTAAATTTTCTATTTTATGTAAGAAACGTGTGGGAAACGCTGAGAATTAAAATCGGCGGTATTTCGCTGTGGTTATTTTTCTTTGACTCTCGTTTGCTTTTAAAATACTTACGGAAAATATTTTTAATATCCTTAAACGTTAGGTGGAGGGTTGATATTTTAATTTATAATATCGACGAGGTATTATACTTAAACATATTATTTAAAAATATATGGTCGAATTGAGAAGTCAAGTCAGTTAATTTGCTTTTAGAATAGAATAGAATAGTTTATTTGTCCAAAGTTTAGATACAGCTGTTTGTTATATTATTTGATAAATGTATTTATGTATTTATTTATTTATTGGAGATAGGTATAAGTATTTAAGTTTATCAATCCTCTTCTAAGCAAAAAGACACAATTTATGTATAAGTACATCCTAACTAGAAAAGAAACACCAGCTATACCTACATATCCATAGTCAAACAGCTATCTTCTTACTGAATTTTCTTGTCCTTTAAGTAACTTTCATAAAGTTTCATAACACAACACGGTGTGCAGGTGTCAATTCTAAGTTACATTCTTTATTTATTGAGAACTGGTTTCATTTCTCTTCACCCTTTTGCTTACATATCTCACATCTTTCCTATCCTTCCTATCACATACGACTAGGAACTTCATATAATTCTGTATGCAATGTATAAAATTATCCTGGTTTTTTTTTCTTTGTGTGTTCTTCGTATCTATTTTTTATCTATTATTAACTAAGTATATTTATTATTTGATTTTATTGCGGCAATGGTCATATAATTATTTTTGAAAATTTCAACGCTCTAACTACGAGTACCGTTCACGGGATACAGCCTGGTGACAGACGGTCGGACGGATGGACAGACAGACAGGCATACGGACAGCCGAGTCTCAGTAATAGAGTCCCGTTTTCACCCTTTCGGTACGGAAATCTAAAAAGTTAAATATTATTCAAAAGATAATTTAAGTTTTAATAAAGATGACTAGGCGCAGCTTCTACAACTTTTTATTCAATTTTCTTATTGGTTTTTAAAACAAAACTTTTAATTAAGCTAGAAACTCCTTGTTGGCTAGCCTTTTTATAGAAAAACTAATCTAAAGTAATAAACTGACTTTACAAAGTTACATTAGATGACTATCTTATAATCATAAGTCTAACAACATACATACATATCTGTCACGGCTCTCTCCCAATGAGGTAGGCAGAAAACACTTCCCTCCACTTGCTACGATCCAAAAATCCAAACACACTTCTTTCGTACAAGAGTACCCTAAACCAAAGAGCATGTATGTGGCGACTGATAAGTGTGAAAACTTTTAAGACTACAAAAATTGCCAGAATTCCGACTGAAAGAAGAAAATGGCGTTATCCAAAATAGAAACCGTCCAAGTGTAGTCAGTCTAAACACAAAACGCACTCAAACGAAATACACAGTTGCAGCTACTTTGGAGCTGGCTTCCACAATCATACAAAGACTTGCCTAATTGCATTGAAGCGATGCATTTCTAGTTATTACCCGCTTGAACCATTCAAATGGATAACTGAAAGGTTAATATCGTTGATTTTGATATTTGTTCAATAATGTAATTTGTATTAGAATTATCAGATATTACGTAATTGTCTAAGAAAAGTGATTAAATAAGTTTGGTCTGAGGGTAATGACCACTAAATTTTTAAAATATTATTTATTAGGTGTGCATTTTATCATTAAATTCGAATATTTTTTTTTTCGAAAAGCATTAACGTTTACAAATGAAGTAAATCTTTGATTTAAGCAAAGATTTCACTTACGTGCATAAATCAAATCAAATTGGAGATAGACAAAAAAATAACACGGACGAATTCAAATAAAACGTTATTTAATTAGTAACTAATTAGTTTTTCCGACTGCACTTACACTCCATAGGTACATACATATCTGTCACGCCTCCCCCTAATTGGGGAAATCAGAGACCACTTCGCTCCACTTGCTACAATCCAAACACACTTACACTAAAACTAATAACCTACTTAAAACCACATAACCGCTAAAATGAAGTTCTTCCCAATCTACGATTATCCCCCGAGATATCATAGTTGGTTTTAATAGTGTCCCGTTATGTCCCGAACCGTAATGTCTCGAAGTCCCGCCTAATGCACTGGGACTTTGGACAGTCGCCAAGAAGTCCCGACTGTCCAACACGCTGGAATGTACAAATTACAACACTAGCAAAGTAGAAATTTTAGCTCGTAAAATTAGAAGTATTTGCTAAATTCGTGCGGATTTAGGGTTTCGCGGTATTTGATTGTGAGATGGCTTTATGTTGTTTAATTGTTTTACATAGTTTTAGGTGTTTTGGTGGCGACTGTTAGTTCAATTCACATTTTTTACGTCTAGCAAGTTTCTGTAGGTTTACCTGCTTTGCTTTTTTCGGTTTTTGTTTAACCTATATGATTACTGCTGTAGTAAATACTAGTCCTGTCTCTGCATAAGGTTACTAAACATCTCTTCCTCTCGGCTACACAGGTGGTGAAGCGATAGTAGTTTTAGTTATAAAAAATATCACTTTTAGAAAGTATAAACAGTGATTTAATTTCAACTAAAATACACACACACTTATACACTTAATTGGTAGATAAGTGGATTATTAATAAGATTTTATTCAATTAATCTTCATTCAACAACATGCAACAAATTCAAAACATCTAGTCTACAAAATACTTTTTTAAACATTGCATTATTTAACGTAATATTCAACAAATAAATTCCACATTTCCCTATTAATCTCGCTGCACAATTTCTAATCAATACTTGTGGCAAACTTCGAACAATGCCCAACTGGTTGGCCGCGCAAGATCTTAAGAAGTATCAACTTTGAACGCAACAAATATTTTCTAAACTTCTCGTTTGTAAAACAAACTTTCAGGGTATTTAATATTAACTAGAGGTAGTGTTTTTCAATCTTTTTGTTACCGCGACCGCTTTTGTGTGTTGGAAAATTTTGGCGGCTCCCTGTTGCCATAGACAGGCTAGGTAATAATTTAAAGTTTTTCTCTTATTTGGTACGTGCATTTATTGTCAAGATTAAGACCCTCACTCTGCAAGAAACCGCGAGAGTTTTGTGTTTTAAAAATAGTGTCGAGAGTTTCTAAAATTGTAGTTTAGAACTGGAAATGGAAATGGAATGGAAAGTCACGGGGGAGGCCTTTCCCCAGCAGTGGGATCATAATGGTTATTAAAATAAAAAGTAAAACTTCGCTTTTTTCTTTTAATCGTTGACCCCCGAAAAAGGCTTCGCGACCCCCCTAGGGTATTTCAAACTGTAGGCGACCCACAGTTTGAAAAGCACTGAAGTAGAGAATTAACCTACTTCGATATAAATAAGCTTAAAGCTTTTGTAGAAATTAAAATATTATTTCGTAATACTAATCTTGCCTTAGGCAAGGAATTTTAGCGTCCAAGCTTATTGTCTAGATTTTAATAGAATTTAATTTAGTGACCTACAAAATGTGAAAGAAAAAATTGTGTAGACTTGATTAAAAAGGTTACTATGAGGCTGTTGTAGAAAGATAATTCAAACTAACGCTTCATTACAGCTATTACAGCTGACATTGTCATTGTCAAGAAATTAGAATAAAACGGATTTTTAAAACTAATCATTTAAGACTTAAAATTAAACATTATTACAAGTACACTGGTGCATCGTGTTTTAAGATTTTTTCTACGTTCAAAGACACAAATAAACTTCTTTCGCTTCATCCACAATCATCAGTCGCCTCATACATGCACGCCAGTTAAGGGTACTCCTGACTTAGCCTCTTTTATATTACGATCATAGCAAGTGGAGCGAAGTGGCCTCTACCTACCTCTATGGCGCAAATAGACGTGAGAGATATGTAGGTATGTATGTTCATAGACACAAAATACAATTAAAAAAAATTATCGTATATATCTGTCACGCCTCTCTCCCATTGGGGTAGGCAGAGACCACATCCTTCCACTTACTACGATCCAAACATACTTACATATATGTGTAGGTTTATACTTATATATTTATTGTTTATTGTAGTGACTATCCTGCCTTCATGCTATCACTTCTCTCTTTGTGGGGTCTGCAGGAAGAAATTTCTTTTAGAAATATGCTGTACCTTTTGTATAACTTCTCTTTTTTCTTCTTTTTTCTTTTTTCTTTCTGTCTCTATGTACTATCATCTTACAATAAACTGTTAAATAAATAAATAAATAAATAAATACTTCATTCCAACGTTCTTCTTTTTTTTTCTTTACTTTTTTTTACCATCGTATATAATAATCATAAAGATTTCTCATACAGACTAATATAATCAGATGTTAAATGAACATACAATAAATAAAGCAGAGCGAACAGAGCAAAGCTATTTAGAACAAAGAACACTCATAATTAAAACTGAGAACAAAAGCGTTAGTTTGAAACTAACGAAAGTGTGGAAGGAAACTATGCTTAGGTATCTTTTGTTATGAATTTATTATTATAATTCAAAATCATTTATTTTAATTATTATTTTATTATGAGATGGTTAACATTGGTCTAAAAAGTCAAAGGTCTCCTTACTTTACATATACTTAATTGTGTAGGGGTGACATATCTAAGATAAAATCCATTTTTTTTCCTTATTCATTTCATTTATTGAAAATTTCCTATAACAGAAACGTATAAAGCACCTCTTTCTCCTTTCTTTTTTATTACCTCTTTCTCGTTATTTCTTACCCTAAGGTTGCCTGGAAGATATTGCTACCTAGCAATAAGGCCGCCTGTTGCTTCTTATATTCTTGTTTGTGTCTGTTCCTTATATCTTTTGTGCAATAAAGAATATTTGTATTGTATTGTAAAGCCTAAATTGGTACATAACACAACACTATACGGAAGTTTTCCCACTTGGCTAACAATTATGACTAATTTCTTAATATAATAAACTTGAAGTTATCCCCCGAGAACAGAGAAGGGTCTAATCTACTTAAACACTCTGATACGATATCGTATTCAACAATAACTTGGGTATTTGGTGACATAAATATTATTATGACATATTTTTATTCGCTTCTTACTTGTTTCTTCTAGGTAGTGACAATTTTACGATATTGAAAATCAAGTCATATTATAAATATTATTTTTATGATAAATACTTTTTTCTATTTTTTTCTGTTAAACCTTTTTTTATATTCAAACCACTTAATTGTTTCCGATTAAAGATAACAGTAAAGTACTGTATAAAACAGTAAAGATATCACCAAATGCCTACAGAAGTTCCTAATTTTAGTGAAAAATACAATACATACAATATCTACATATAAAAACACATAAATGAGGTAAACATTTGTGTTCATCACAGCAAAATTTGTTTCTAGTGAGAATAGAAGTCACAACCTATGTCAGAGCAAGCAGGGTCACTGCCAGTCAAGCAAGGTACCCAGTGTAATGAAGTACTTAAAAAAAAAAAAATAGTTTGCCAGTGAATTGAAATACTTAAGAAACATTTCAATCAAAGAAGCGACCCATCAACGCTCACTACTTATTTAAAAAACATTAAAAACGAAACGAGTACTGATTTCCTAATTAAACAAGTCCGCAACAAAATGCGAGATGCAGATAAAATTGCAGCCAAAGTGCAGCGTGGAAGCATTTAAAAAATGAATATCAAAGGCTGTATTTTTTTTTAATTTGCAAGAGGCTGCGAGTGGTAATCGAGGAGCGT
The DNA here is from genome assembly GCA_947563765.1 of Anarsia innoxiella. Classification (NCBI taxonomy): domain Eukaryota; kingdom Metazoa; phylum Arthropoda; class Insecta; order Lepidoptera; family Gelechiidae; genus Anarsia; species Anarsia innoxiella. The sequence continues at coordinate 967,298 of OX387392.1, forward strand.
TCTCTTTTAACCCGCGGCCTTCAATTTCAATTCTACAACTGCTTTTTGCTTTAAGTGTGCATTTTACTAAATGAACTACAGTTCTGAGGAGTTTCGTTCTAGATTTTTTCGGGGCAGCCATTCTTTTTTAAATCATTATGACGTAAAGAATACGGTACTCTTTAACGCACAAAAAGTGTCTTTTAAGGGTTCCGTAGCCAAAGGGTGAAAAAAAGACTCTTATACTGAGACTCGGTGGTCCGTCTGTCTGTCTTCCTGTCACCAGGATGTATCTCCAGAACCGTTATAGCTAGAGATGATGCAATACTGTTGCTGCTATAGCAACAAATACTAAAAACAGAATAATAATAATAATTATGGGGGGCTCACTTACGAAAAACGTAAATTTTTGTCTAGTTTGCTCGGTACCAATAATGGCTTTCTGGTAGACACATGAATTATTCATAATATACTATCTATTTAATAGTACGGAGTCCTTCGCGAGCGAGTCCAACTCGTACTTGACAGGTTTTTAATTATATAGAATATCCACTACTAAACATAGGCCTCCTTTAAAATTTCCACTAGGTAACTTTCCTATGTTTTAGATAATATCTATATTTGTTGAATATCAACCTAAGTCGATTTCTCCAAGGAAGCTTATCTGCGCTCGCCAATTTTGCAAAGGCTGAAGTACAGACAAGTGAGGTTGTGCCCGTACCTGCTTCGTAACGATGTACTAACGAACCTAATACTGTGGGACTTCTCTTTTGGTTAGGATTTTTGTTAGTCCACAATAGAAACTAGTTGCAACTAGATTTTAGATAAGAACTTTGTTTTTTTTTTAATTTTTCTGCTTTTTATATTTTGTATTTTTTTATTTAATGATTACATACTTATCTGTCATGTTTCCCCCATTGGAGTAAACATAGCTAGACCACTTCCCTCCGCTTGCTACGATCCAAACACACTTCCTTTGCGTTATTTACATTCATCAGTCGCCTCGTACATGCACGTCGGCTTAAGTTACCTACTCGGTTTAGTTAGGAATATGATAAATCAAAAAATAATGTCCAGAATTTAAAAATATGAGCTAAATTTAATACCATTATGCTTTTGTGAAATTCTCAACAATTTACCGACAATAGTCTCGCACTTTTACTCACCCCTTCTCTACAAGAACCAACCCCCTCTCCATATACCTCGGAACTTTACCTCAACATCAGATAACGTGCCAAAGTGGTCATCGCGACGTGTCACACCCCGTCGTGTTACAACAGCCCCTCAGCAGTACTTCTATCCACTCGCTAATTTCCTCCTCTATGGCGTTACTGAGATTCACGCGAGTACACTTCATATATGAGCGAGTACTTTATTTTCTTTGACAATGGTTTTTTTAAGGATTATGATGGTCGAAATAGGTAATATCGTAGTCATCATCATTATTTTCAAGATTGTCGACTTCTCGGTGCAGTCTGCGCCACTCTGCTCTATTTCGTATCACTTGAAATGCGTTAAGCTAATGCTAGATAGCTTAATTTGGATTGATAAACACACTACGAAACATGAAACAAAATAAAAAGCTACATTACTTTGTTCCCTAACTAGTTAAATGTTAATTTAATCTTATTTAAATACAACTAAACCCAAAAAACAAGGAAAAGAAATTACGTATTTAAAACGCCAAGTTATCCCAAATTGTGTCCTTAACAAAGCGTCAACAGTTTAGCCAAAACAGGCATAAAGGGTCGTTTGAGCCTTACAGTACTTTAAGGGGGGCGAGAGGGGGGTGTCACGCTCTTGCTATAAATCCTAACAAACAATTCCACTCTTTTGTTCGTCTGTCGTGAACTTTCACAGGAGAAAACGCGGCACAAAATTACGCATTCAGAATTGTATAGTTTTTGCTGGTAGGGTTCTTTTGAATAGGTTTAAGTTTTAAGGTTTGAGCTCAGTTTAATATGACTTAACTAAAATAAGGTCTTATTTAGATTTTAAAAAACATGCGTTAGAACGTTTTGTGGCGGCGGGATAGGCTGGACACCTTTTCGAGTACCTGGGCAGAGGAAGCTCGAGACAGAAAGTCATGGCGTTGAAGAAAGAGGCTTTTGCCCATCAGTGGGACACAAGAGCCTCAATTTGGTATTAGATATATGAACTTGAAAGTTGTACTTGTACCTTTGTCAAACACAAAATGTTAAATCACTTTTAAACTACTAGCCAATAATTTACTGCCTATCAATTACATTTTTAGGTCATTATAATGCCATTATCAAGCCTTTGTCCTCAAGTTCCAATAATAACATATCGTATGCTCTTTAAATCCTTAAATTCTCATCCTACACCAAGACTTTCTACAAAAGAACTTCAGAACCTCCTCTTGAAAACTTTACATTTCTAAGTCATTTGAATGCCAGATTACATCCTTATCCACTAATTCCAATAGTAGCATATTGTACACTTATATGCATCCTAAATCAACGCTTCTTTCTACAAAGGAACTTCAGAATCTCTTTTTTAAAACTTTAGGTATATTTCTAGGTTATTTTAATGCCAGATTACTTACTTATCCTCTAGTTCCAATAACAGCATATCGTATGCACTTTTAATCCTTAAATTCTCATCTTACACCGCTTCTTTCTACAAAAGAACTTAACAATCTCCTTTTAAAAACTGCATGCAATTTAACCCGAAATCTTCCACTTTAAAGGACAACTCGTAGCGGGTTCGGGACAAGATAATACAAATCCCAAGCATCGTACATCAAGGGTGGAATATCTTAAGCTATTGTGGGGTTACGTCACCGGAAGTGTTGACTTCAGTTGACTATGTGCCTCGTTTGCACTAACTACTTGATCTGTTTTAAAGTTCGATGGGTAAGTTGGCGGGAGAGTAGATGTACGGTAATAAGTCTTTGGTTAAGTTATTTGCTAGGTCGTCTTTTGTGAAATTTAAATATGTGTTGTAAAATACTTAAATTGCCAGTCCCTTTTTAGATTGGTAACAAAAGTAATTTTTTAGATACAACATATTCAAAATACTTTACACAATGACAATTGAATTGAATGAAATTGAATTGAAAAAAAAAATGATTTTTTTTTATATATTATTATTTTGTTTCTTAGAATACTACTACTCTGGAAGGTATCTTATAGACAAATAAAGTGCCAATGTTATAAAAGATTTACACACAAATAAGACTTTTTTAAACAAAACAAACTGACAGAATATCTGAATATATTCATTCCCAAAGAATAGAGATACTCGTAGCTTCAAAAAACGTAAGTGTACCACGAAAAAAAAACTGACACCTGAATAAAAAAATTGTATTGAAATATAAGTACCTATATGAATTTAGCAGCTTAAACAGGTACATAATAAACACTAACCACTCGCCCGATTACTAACTAAACAAGTAGTTAAGCAAAGTAATTTGAACGCAGCATTATAGTTACTGGCGACAGGCCAAGCACTATGTATTCATGCACGAATATTTTAGATTCCATTCCGAATACGAGCTTATGTTTGTATTGCGCAAATAATGTATAAATTATCTGAATATTTTAATGGGGTTTGTGCTAGTTTTCCGATATGAAAATGTGAATTTTATTTGAAATACTGATAAGACGGAGTCGTGTCGTATCAGGAAGTAAAGAGGAAGACAGAGCACTGAAAAGAGTGGAATGAACTCCACAGACAAGAACGTAGATCTTACATGTGAATGACTAGGATAATGATATTGGATCTTTTATGCAACTGTTACGTATTCTAAATGGCTGTTTAACCCAAAAAAACTATTAAAATTGTAGTATTCAAAGACGTCACTACAGAAGTACTACTCTATGAAAGAACACAAATAACACGACATACAATATACGGTACCACACAGTAATAAAAAAAGCAAAAAATAATAAATTTCCAAAATTGAAAGAGCTACTGCGTCGCAACCCGCACAATTTCAATAGAACCGAGTGCCAACAAGGAAAGTATGAGAATAGAGCAGAATATTCCAGAATATTCCGCAAAACTTTTATTATACGGACTCTTTCTGAAAATATCGAATGTTACCTGAGTTGGTAACAGTTTTTGCTTACTTTGAAACTGACGGTTCATTATTATTTCCCGAAGTTCTGTAGTTTCATTCCGTTCCGAGGTGAGAATTGGAAACCTAGTGTTTTTGCTCGCGAATTGGATTTTGTTGCACTTTTTCGTATTTCGTTTTGATTTTATTAAATTATAAACACCTTGATGACTTTAAATGGGCTTCAAATATAATACTACTAGTTTAAACACGTAGGTACGTTTATGAAGGAAGAAATATATAAGGAAATTAATTTTTAAAAGCAATTTATTTTCAAAGAAACTAATAGGTATCTAATTTTTACCTGTTTATTTATTTATCTATAAAAAAACACGTGTAACACAGGTAATTACTCGTAGCTTCAAAAATATCGTCAATAAACGTTTTCCATAATTAACAAAATTGATAGGTATATTTCCTTGCCGTAAAAAAGTACCTGTTTACCTAAATGAAGCGTATTTAGCAACACTGACATGCTTCCAAACGAGGGACAGCCATAATTAAATTATATTTATTTTCAAGCCGGCCCTTAATGAAACGGGCCGCAGTTCCCAGATAAAATGAAGCACTTTCGTGTATAATTTAAAAGGCTATAAATCGCTTTGTTACACTGGTAACGTTGCTAATTACATAAAACGATGGAATGTTAACTTTTTTAATGAATTCAAAGGGTCTGTTTTTACTTTTAATATCTATTGAGTATATTGCAAGTTTCCAGTGAAATTCGTTATTAATTTTATATCAACTTAGCTAGTACTATAATTTGAATGAAATCAATCCAATATTACTTATTTCTCGAATAAAGAATACAAAATTAAAAGTCGTAAATACTGTCATTGTTACAATAAAAAATAATAATTATACAAAAAATCGTATTTAAAAGACAAAGGTAAAAATGATACCTACCTAAGTTTCATAAAGTCAGTTGATCCTTGTTTATTTATAATAAAATATATATATATACAGGGTGACTAGTGATAATAAACAACTTTTACTATGGGACCAAGGTCAAAATCATTCAAAAATTTTTGAACTCCCCATACAATATGTATCAGCTGATAGTGGGGGAAGATTATTTTTTTCTGTGATTTCGACCTTGGTCCCATAGTAAAAGTTGTTTGTTATCACGAGTACATGCATATCCTTTTCTATCGTTCACTAATTTAAAGTCACCTTGTATATATCGACGCCCCCCGCGAATAATCCGGTAAAAGGCTATTATGGAGTTTTTCGTGTTATGCGTTTTTCTGAATCCTGAGACCGTATTACACCTTGTCATTTTTTTTCAGATTTTTCCTATTGTTATTTACGGAGATATAAAAACTTACGGGTATATTCGATTCCAACAATGTAAAGGATTTTTACACGAATAAAAATATAATCGTATGTTACTATAACATCTCTACAAAGTTGGGGACAGTAAAAGTCATTACGATATTTTTCTAGTAAAAAATTCAATGGGACTTGTACGGTAAACGCTAATTACGATATTATTCGTGTAAAAGTTTGATAACTGGTGGCGGGTAATAAAGCATTACTATATTAAGAGCTTACAGGTTGTGTATGGTTGTAGTTAGTACCTATGCTTTTTTATTTTAATAATCAAACCGTATTAATAGTTAATCGATCTATATTATTATGTATCATCTTAATTTCATATCATAAATACGCCGGCTGGTGGCAAAGCTTGGTTGTTCTGCTGTATGGTAAACTTTTTGTGTCCTATGCTAGTTTTTTTGGCACACTACCGCGGGATGTAAGGCCACTAGTCGTTGCTACTCGTAAGTACACATTGGATGACGGGGATGTAATTATTGAAAACGCATTTAATAGTGTCAACATTGACCGAGGCGAGGGATAAAATTCCTTTATCAAGCCTTTCTCTTGCACAATGTTACATCTCCCTCAATTATCTTTATTACAATTGAAAAAAATTGCGTCTAGAGCACGTTGGAGCACAGCAGGGCGATCCTCTTGGGCGACTAATGTTCAGCTTAACTATAACCCAAATACTTAACATCTTCTTTGGAGGCATTGATCAATGTATCGTATTTGGATGATGGCACGACCGGTCGGCCCCCGGAAGTTATTGCCAGAGACCATGAGAGATTGTTACCTATATTGCTGGAATTGGGCTTGGTTATCACCAGCGCAAAATGTGAGTTGTACCCGTGTGGAAGCGGAATCAACCAGTACTTGTCATCTTTCCAGGATGTGAAAACCTTGGACCGGTGGACCTTTTTGCCTTGGAGCAGAAAATGTTGATGCTTACCCGGGCTCGTCAACATCTACAGCAGTTGCCAGCTCATGTGGCTCTCACTCTTTTTCGCAGTTGTTTCTCATTTTCCTAGTTAACTTACATCTCGAGAACTTCTCCAACATGGTTGTTTCTTGAATAAATATGCCAGGTGGAAGTCAACATCACGACGTACGTTCAAAGAACCACCAATACGACGTAGGTATTGATGAAGCGCAGTGGGTGCAAGCGTCGTCGTTGCCGATACGTTATGGTGGAGTAGGTTTTAGGCGAATGGCGGACACCGGTGTATGGACGTTCTTGACTTCTTCCAATGGGGTACACAGATTAGTTGCTATTGCTAACATACTTAAATTTCATGGTGACAATCAAGTAATCTCCTAAAGGCCTTGAGCGTCTGGTCTTCTATGTGCCCCGACTTCGTGCCCCGTGAAAGCAAAGCTGTGCAACGCCAGTGGGATGATCCGTGGTGTAATGAGTGGTTGATTGAGGATGCTGTTGGAGGTGATGCCGCGCGACTAAAAGCAGCATCTACTGAATCAAGAGCTTGGCTCCATGCCCTTCTGCTTTAGATTACTCATCTATAAGAACAACTGTGACTCTGAGCCTCGGATGTGACGTTTGAGAGCCAAATATTTGTATGTAAGGCACAGGCAGACAGCAAAGAGTATCACGGACTGAGTTGCAGGAAATCAGCTGAACGGTTTCCGTGCCACCATTTGCCCAAAAAAGTCATCAGACGGGCTTTGGAGTCTATCTCAGTGTCGTGTATTCTCGAACCCTCTGGTCTGTTTCAGACGGACGGAGGAAGGTAGGATGGGTTAACTCTCGTGTCATGGGAAAGGTCACGTTGCTTGGTATAGGAAGCAACATGTATCATCAGATTTGCTTTTTCCCACCTGTCACACACTTTGCGTGCGGCCGGGTCAGTAGCGGAGTCGACGATATTTCAAAAACAAGCAAACAAAGTATGTTTCTTTTCTGCAGCCCTATGCCTTTGTGCCATTCGCGGTGGAGGTCTGTGGTGTATGGTGTTCAGAGGTAAAGGGATTCGTACGTGAGTTCGGCAAAAGCCTGATAACTAATAGAGAGGATGGCCACCTCGCATCGTACTTGGTGCAACGCAATGCTTAACCTAACAGCAGGGGAATATTGTTAGCGTTATGAGTACCTTCGTTTGCCCCTGGTGCTATGCGGGATGGTCTTTTTTACTGATTCTGTTGATGGATGTTAATTAATTTTAAGTATTATAGTTTAATTACCTGTAAGTTTGATGTATATTACTATTATTTATATCAAAATATGTAAATAACACTTTTAGAGTACAGTTTTATGACAACATAACAATACAGCAATACCATAATACAAATCATTATATTTTGAATAAACTATAGTAATAAGCAATACTGAAAAATGTAATCTATCTAATCGAGACGAATAACGCTGTACTTGCGCATTGCTGAATTTAATAAAACATAAAAAATCATGGAATAATGAAGTAATATAATATTATTGTTTGAAGCAAACATGTAAATTTACACGAATAATATCGTAAAGCATCATTACCGATCAGAGGAACTGCAGTTGGATATTGTAAAATCTTTGAAGCTAATTTATTAAAAAGCTGTGAAAGATAAGTACACGTGAATATTATAAACCAATAGCGACAAAAATTAGCTTTAATTTGATGTATAAATGTCTACGGAAACTTATTTGGTTATTGAGTTATAAACAAAAGTAGGTTTTTTGCTTCTCCTGTAAAATTTGGATTTTCCTATTACCGGATTATTCGCGGGGGGCGTCGATATACTTAATAAAAATAATAATTGTGAAACCACACCTTAACTCGGTCTTACCCTTATCTTTATCCACATAAAGGAAATTGCTCCGAAGACATTGTTTACAATCAATGTTAATCCAACAAGATGCGGCATCAATATATCTGCTGTTTGCTCATACGCCTCCGGCCGCGTATCAGCAAACACACTGTTTGTGTACCACAGAGCAAACAGACTTTGTGTAATTGGTCCTGCGACACCTGAGGATATCTACCTTATTTGTTTACTCTGTGGCTGACACGCGGGATGATTTTGTAATCATTCTCTTTCGGGAAATTAGAAATTAGTTTAGGTTGATGTGATGTTGGATAAATTATGTCTTCCTTTTATAAAAATAGCAACGTGGTACTCCTACTCATATATATATTACGTAATAATTTCCACAATTAGCGGTCGTATATCCTCTTAGTAGCTCTAAAAACATAACTTAGTCAATGAGGAAGGAATATAAGGAGTGGCCCCATTTTTTCTCATATACAAATGAGTTTATGACAGCGTGCCAGATTGCGCCAAGTTTTCCATAGTTTTCTTGGTAAATGACCTGTCAAACGATAAGTAGTACTATACAAAAAGGTAGTCATTTTGCGCCAGACCAGGCACGCAAATCCAGACGGTATGGCTCCTCCTTAACATATTCTATACTCAAATAACTAAGTCCTAACAAAATACTTGCACCAGCATAACACATATAAAAATTCATTGCTTCCTTGTGACTGACTTATTTATTGTCTACCTTGAGACACAAATGATGGTTTTTTAATCATTTTTATATAAAATGTGGTATGAAATCTCACCATCGCTGCATCACTGAATAACACAAACACACAATCTTCTATTTACACATCATCATAAGCTATAGGACGTTCACATCTGGACATAGGCCTGTTTTAAAGATTTCCATATTTATTTATCACAAATCTACAATCTTTACCAAACTAAATTTTAATTAGTCACCTCACGATACCCAATAGAAAATTAAAGTAGATACTCACAGAGAACCTCCAACGCTTTTAATTATTAACAAAAAAAAGAAGCTCAAAAATTCTAGCAACTTTTTAATCGTCCACCTGTCATCTAAGGTAAAGTTTTAAGCGAATTCATTACAAGAACAATTTACAAGAGAGAATCTCCAGGCTTGAGGGAAAACGTAAAAATGCCTCTTGAGTATGGTTGACGCGGCAAGGACGCCGTTAATTAGCCAATGAAAGACTAGGCGCGCCCTTTTTATTGGGGCTAGGGAAACTGAGGAATTATCTATTTCTTCACCGACTTCAAAAAAAGGAGGAGGTTTGTTATTCTCTCTCTCTCTCTCTCTATTCTCAATTCGACTGGATTACACCGGATTGACCGGATTACACCGGATTGGCCGGATTTTTTACAAATGTCAAAAAATTTCAAAATAATTACAAATTCATACTTATGGCTAATCAAACAATCCCGCCCTGGTCGTTTCCGGTGCAAAGGTGCCCATGACGCTCGCCGCGTTTCCACGCAGAAACAAGAGACTTTTCTTTTTACGAGAGGCTATTTGTAAGCATTTATCGTCTTTATCTTGGCAAATTGATACAATATCTCAAAATAATATATCGTAGGTATGACTTATCCTGATGAACAAGCTACAATATCCTAAAGTGTCATCAAAATCTATTCAGTGGTTTTTTCGTGAGAGTAACAAACATGAACCGGAAATGTTTTTGGATCGTAGCGTGTAGAGGGAAGTGGTCTCTGCCTACCCTGGAGGCAAAGAGACGTGCTTGAGAGATAATATTATGTTTGTAGGTAGGTATGTCATCAATTTAATAACAATGACTCTTGAAAATATCGAAAAGGATACAATAATAAACAAATAAAAACTACAGCTAAATCCCCAAAGCTTCTAAACCGCTACATTCATAGCCCCATCCGAAACTTTGTACACGTTTCTAATAAAGAATAATATCTTCTCTTCAGGCAGGTTTGAGCTTATAAATTCCTTTTTTTATATTCAGTAAAGAGTTATGCTTTTTGAAGTGGTCTTGAATTTTAAAAGACTGTTCTACGTTTATGTCGCTTGAGTAAGTGCTGTAATTTTAAATTGGGTACAATGTTTTATTTGACTGAGAAAGACGGGCAGAAAAAAACTTTCTTGGTAACGAAATAGAACACATATATTTTGTCTATTATAAAAAAAAAATGGTTTTGTCGCTTTGACATGGTACCGTAGAACACATTTATGATTTCTTTTTGAATGGTTTTGATGGTTTCGTTACAACATAATTCTGTAGCTATTTGAGGTAACGATCATATTATTTGTTACAAATATTTTAATGCTTAGTTAAAATGTAAATAACTACGCTTTAACTCTTCAAGGCCTCTATCAATTATATTAATTTATTATATTAATTAATCATAATAAATTAATCATAAATTAACATGACTGATCAAACATTTTACATAAAAATAGTAAAACTCTGATATTTCTATACACGTCAACTTAAACATGCTTTCATTTAAATTAAGAATTTATAAAATGATATTTTTGGTGCCACCAGCTGCGACTGTGGCATTACGAAACAGTGCTCTACTAAACAAAAAACAATCTACCGCCCACAGCTACGCGTAAACTTGAAAAAAGAACCCTCCAGCTTAGCATACCAAGCTAAAATCTTAATCAGAGCTGAGTCGAGCTGTTGTGCAGCTCATAACTAACGTGCATCTAGTTCAAGCTGGATGGCGGCCAAATGCTGTGCTTAATAAGCTGCGCGACCCAGCATATTCCAAGTATTCCGACATACGCCGCGTAAGGACAAATATGCTAAGGTGAGAGCTAAATGCCGTGCATGTATAAGGCATTTTGAATGAAGCGGAAGAAGTGTTTGATCGTAGGAAGTGGAGGGAAGTCTCTGTCTAACACGATGGGGAATAGGCGTGTTAATTGTAAATATGTTCGTGCATTCATCTTTTTTTCAGTAATTGCAATTCTAACAGTAGATTGATACTCATGAGCAGGTAGACATAAGGAGTGGCCCCATTATTTTTTTCTTATACAAATGAGTTTATGACAGCGTGCCAAGGTTGGCGCAAGTTTTTCATAGTTTTCTTGGTAGATGACCTGTCAAACGATAAGAAATTCCATACAAAAAGGTAGCCATTTTGCGCCAGACTAGGCACGCAGATCCAGACGGTATGGCATCTCCTTATGTAGACACTTATCTATGTATGTCTATCCCGATAGGGAGAGAGTTGTGACAGATACGAGTAAGATGTACTTACGAGTTTGTAGGTATGAAAGCTAAGTGAATTTAAAGACGGATTTCGTTTAAGATAATGTATGCTGCGTTAATATGACCTCCTTTTGCAAAAATGTCTGTAGTTGTACATCTATAAACTGACCGTACATTTATCGTTCTAGGTAAAAGCAGCTTACTATAAAAATCATAGAAGTTATAATCAAAATAGCTTCACTTACGCACCAAGAGCACGTGCGGCGTTTTTTATAGATGTTTCTGAAAATGTTTCCGTTGTTTCCCATAACGCCGTCCCAGCTTGTGTAGTAGGGAATATTTCATTTTGTTTTTTAAAAACGTGCCAGGATAAAGTCTCGTACGGAATAAAACTGCATTCTGAGTTGAATTGAGAATAAGAAAGGCTGGGTGTGTCCTGCTCTTTCATGGCAATGTTTAGTTGTTGAGTTAGGCAGATGTCTTGTTCCAACTTCAAATTATTTTCCGTTATTTTTACCGTAAACTGATGTCATGTGCATGTATGAGGCGATTTGTGAATGTGGATGAAGCCAAGGAGGTGTGTTTGGATCGTAACGTAGCAATAGAAGTGGTCTATTCCTACCCCGATGGGATAGAGGCGTGACAGAGTTGTATGTGTGTGTATGTATTTTATTGTGTAGAGAGTCCATATTATACGAAAACAAAACTATTTATAGGAAAATCGAAAGTTTATTGCTTTTTGCGCCTGTCACATCACACGTGAACCCTATGCAAAAACCCACAAATTCCTCGCAATAAATGTTGAACTATAATACCTATGTTATACCTATACTATATCCCAGTAGAAATCCAAAATATAAAACACATCTCTCTTTCTGACGTGTAAAGTTAAATACTGGGACACACTGCAAAGATTTCTGGGTTTGTGGAATATTTTCCCGCTGCATACTAAGCTAGCGTTTAGATGCTCTAAATGGGAGGGGCAGCTGCTTGTGATCGATAGAAAATTTCATTTCACTGCGAAATGAAGAGGCCTTGCGAGAAATTGCCGATTGTTTTGACAAACATTTTTCTACATTTAGATAATAGGTATCTAAATGTAGAAAAATGTAGAGATTAAAAAAACTTAATGTAAAAAAGACAAACTGAATAAAGACGAGGACTTTTAAGTGCTATCTTTATACATACATACATATCCGTCACGCCTCTCTCGTTTTGGGACAGGCAGAGACAACTTCGCTCCACTTGCTAAGAACCAAACAAACTTCTTTCGCTTCATTCATTATTTAAAAAAAAGAACCTTTTAAACTGTCTCAAACCACTACCAAAAACCCTAAAAAGATAAATTAAATGAGACTTTAACAAGCCAGCTTCTACTAGCAAATTAAAAACCGGCCAAGTGCGAGTCGGATTCGCGCAGGAAGGGTTCCGTGCTATTTATTCACTATTGATAAGGGCAAATAAGGCAAAAAAATCACATTTGTCATATGGGAGCCCCCCTTTATTATTATTATTATTCTATTTTTAGTATTTGTGGTTATAGCAGCTACGGTAACAAATCATCTGTGAAAATTTCAACGCTTTAGCTATAACGGTTCATGAGATACAGCCTGGTGACAGACGGACGGACAGACAGACGGACAGCCAAGTCTCAGTAATAGGGTCCCGTTGTCACCCTTTGGGTACGGAACCCTAAGAAGACACACCATAAAATGCCAGGTAGGTAGGTAAGTACTCCATTTTACGGTTAAAACTGGGTAAAACGAAGCTCTTGGGACGTCGGCCATTAGCAAATATCTCAGTTTAATTAGCGTTTTCTGTCTACTTTAATTGGATTTTAAATTGTTGGCGTTTTCCCGATATATGGGCGAGGCTGGAGTGTAATAATTAGCTTTTTGGCGCCTCTGAAGACTGAGTCATGCTAAGGGATTATGTTGTCTATGTTCACGTCTAAAAGACTTAAAAATGTGTATTTTCATTAAGTTGGTTTTGTCTTTTATATTTTTAAATTAAATCGAATAATTTTCATTTGTAGTCTAATTTTAAAGCACTTAAAATACGTCATTCATGTTTTTAAAGCTATAGCTAGATTCGAGAAAGAATAACACGTAATTGAAAACGAAGCGGTCAAGGTGAATAGAATTTAATGAGAATTACTACAATTGAAGCTGGATGGTAAAATTTAGTAATATAGTACATCAAATCCACTATAATTTTATCACTTTCACGTACCGCGGCGAAAGCATTTCTATGGAGTTCAAAGTTATAAAAATATAAGTCATTTTACTCCAGCTGATTTCCCAAATTCAACATCACCACACACTTAACACCCGACCTTAATCCAAACCACGAAAGAAGAAATGAAATTTTATTACTCACAATTCAAAGCAACAAAGGAAAGAAATGCCGTCAAAACACGCACTGCGTACCCTCATGCAATCTTCTACTGCAATAATCATATACATTCGGCAATTCGGAAAGGGTCTTACATAAAAGAAAAAAGAGTACAAAATAATTCTTAGCATTATAACATCCATTGAAGCTGGTACGTGACAATTGGACACAATGCTGGGCTGTATGTACTGTGTACAGTCTACCGAAAAGGTCTTGAAGTACATAGATATACGATAATATGGCAGTCGGGACTAAATGTCCATTGAAATTATGGTAGGGTGTACTTACTGTTCCAAGATTTAAAAAACTCAGTAAGCTTAAAGACTTTTTTATATTTTATAGAACAGAAAGAAATGCGTCTTTTAACTTTATGAACGAATAATGAAAGAATATTAAACAATTTCCGATTCATGATTCCCAAATTGCAATTGCCGTTCCGTTGATCAAACCAAAAGTATGAAGACCCCAAAAGTAATACCTCACGTCAGAACATCAAAACTGAATTCGGTACAACAACACCAGTTGTACCGTCGAACCTTTTCCGCCGGTTGTACACCTCGTACTTAAGATTTATTGCATAAACGTGATCGTTGCGGCGAAAAAAAAAAGGAAGAAATAAAAGCAAGCATAACGAATAAGGTTGTAATCGCTGAATTATTGATAATAACTCGACAAAATCTCAAAGTGGAACATAATCGGATTACTCGATCGTACAGGATGCTAATCCGCGTTTTCATATTTGGCACTTTTCAAAGATGAAACGTTAAAAGGAAATTTCTGGGAAATTCTAAGTAAATTAAAGTTAGCTGAAGTGGGCTTAGATTATGAATTCAAGTAAGTAGCATAGAGAGATTTAGTTGATGTATTAAACGGGACATAAAAAGCTAGCTTTTGCCCGTGGCTCGCGATAAATTCGAGAAAACATGGTTGAAACATTAAAAATGTGTCATACAAAGTTTAACCCTCCCCATTTTAGAAAAATACATACATACATATCCGTCACGCTTCTCTCCCATTGGGGTAGGCAGAGACCACTTCCTTCCACTTGCTACGATCCAAACACACCTCTTTCGCTTCATCCACACTCATCAGTCGCCTCATACACGCCCGTCGGTTTAGGGTACTCTTGATTTGGCCTTTCTTGAGTAAGTCCCCGATTGAAACGAGGTTTTTTTTTGTTGACAGATGTAGACAAAATGTTCCGAGCAAAATGTAATCAAAGTCACTCTCTTTTCATAATGATAATTATCTATAAACAAATTTCCAAAAAGAAGGTACTCTCCATACCTAATGATATATAAATAAATGTCTTATCATCTTCACATTAATACTCATTTTCACATTAAGCCAAAAACCCAAGGCAATATTTACTTGCCATTCAGTATAGAGCATTTTGAATATTTTATTACCACTATAAGGTACTCTATTTAAGCTATTTTCAATGACTTTCTCAAATATTGAAACAAAAATGCATTTATTATAATACGTGCTTGATAATATGGTACTCTTTATTTGGCCTTACTTAAGCAAGTCCCCGATTTGATCGAGGTACGTTCGTCTTGGCCTTAACCTCCCAACATTTCCATCCACTCTTGCCTTGTATATCTCTTTTGTTAATCAAGAGTATCCTAAACCAACGGGCATGTATGAGGCGACTGATGAGTGTGGATGAAGCGAAAAAGATGTGTTTGGATCGTAGCAAGTGGAAGGAAGTGGTCTTTGCCTACCCCAATGGGAGAGAGGCGTGACGGATATGTATGTATGTGCTTGATAATGCTTTATTGAAATTGAGGTCCCGCTTTATTCCTAAACACAATGGATTGTTGTTACAAAATCAACTTAAAAAAAACGATATTTTTAAATAAAATAGCCTATAAATTCTGATGTATAAGGTACCTACAAAATTGCCAAGTTTCATCAACATCTATTCAGTAGTTCATCCATCGGCACAAACATTGACATACTAGTGACTGCCAGCAACTTCGTACGCATTTACCGTCATATCTTGGAAAATAATCATGATATCTCAAAATAATATTACCAAATTTCATCAAAATCTGTTTCGTAGTTTTGGCGTGATGAAGTAAGAAACATCCATCCATCGGCACAAACATTGCCATTTATAATATTATAAGGATAACTACGTATAACTATATAAAAAATATAATGCGAATAACAAACCACAAATAAAAATAAACTAAACTAATATGCTGTACCTTTTGTATAACTTCTCTTTTTTTTCTGTATCTATGTATTATCATCTTACAATAAACTGTTAAATAAATAAATAAAAATACGTAACTACATAAGTTTAAAGCATTTAAGTCTATTTGACCCATATAGTACTTGCAAGTATCCCGATACTATCGATCGCTCTAGCTAAGAACACCGGAATCGCTTTCAGCACAGCACTCGAACAAGCTTACTGTAAAATACCCCGGCTAACCTTACTTCAGGCACGACGCTACATATAACGTGCAAGAGTTAACTTGAGACTTACTCTACCATGAGTTGTAGAAAGAACTGGTGTTCAAATAGACAAGTCTTGTAAGCGTAAAACAGGTTTATGATGTGTTCTGTCGACCAATTAAAGCCAATGAAAGCTATTCCATTCAATTTTTTAAATGAAAGGTCGCGGAAAAGGTCAAAATTTATTTGAATGTGATTTCAATAGTTGTCTATTTATAAAAACTATTCATCATCATACTGTCAGTTTGTGGACGTCCACTGCTGGACAAAAGCCTCAAGGATCTCCACAACAACCGGTCTTGCGCTGCCCGCATCCAACGGCTTCCATCCAACGGCCGCGACTTTGACCAGGTCGTCGGTCTACCTTGTTGTAGGCCTTCCCACACTGTATCGTGAAAAATTCTGAAGCTTTTTAATTTTTCAGTTTTTTTGGTAATCATTATGAAAAGAAAGTGCAATTCATAATTTAAGTACTAGTTTAAAACTTTATGTGGAGTACATAGAAGTTAAAGTCCGCATGTGTTAAATAACACTAAACATGTTATAATTTATGCAAAATCGAAACACAAGCTGACCTGAAACATTGTTTTGCAGCCCGCATGCTATAAGACGCAATAAATAAACGTTTTACTATGCAAACTGGACTAGACCTCCGATTCTGATCTATAAGTGCATGTAGACATCGTTGTTACAGAAGTGGCCTGTATTATAACTGTATATACATACATACATATCTCTCACGCCTCTCTCCCATTGGGGTAGGCAGAGACCACTTCCTTCCACTTGCTTCGATCCAAACACACCTCGACAGCCAGCTATAAATCGACGAGGTATATTTAAGAGGCGACTGATGAGTATGGATGAAGCGGAAGAGGTGTTTAACTGTATATAGGTACTGTTTATACATATCCGTCACGCTTCTCTCCCGTCGGAGTAGGTAGAAACCACTTCCCTCCACTTGCTACAATCCAAACACATTTCTTTCGCTTCATCCACATTTATCAGTCGCCTCATTATATACCTCATCGATTTATGGCTGGATATTATAATAGAAAGAAAATGCCTTTTTCGTCCTTTTCGCGTTCACCACAATAATTTGATTTGACAATAATAAAAAATTATAACATCAGACAAAAATAAAAATCGACGAAAAAGATCTACATATTAAAAACACATATACCTGAATAGGTCACAAATAAAGTAAAAATAGTTCGCAACAGACGTCATTTTTTCCGACCACCTATTTTTTTTTCATCTGTCTTTTAACCAGATTTAAGGCCAAAAATGGAACCCACGATCTGTAGCATGGCAGTTCACTACCAAATACGCCGACCAGTCACTGATCAGAATCGTCTCCCAGATACAATATGATAGTATGGTAGTCGCTATTTGCGTATCGACGTTAGGACACCTGCAACCATTTGTCGATATAAATCAGAGGTTTTACGACTTTGCTTGTCGTTTTCTTGACCGGGGACGTTGGTTTTCCTTTTTCGATGTTACGTGTGTTTGGTGACGTCACATTGAGTTGCACTTCCAGAATTATATTTTAAAAGTAGAAATGGATGTAGTACTTATATGAGACGAAGTAATTTGAAAAAAAACAATAAATACCAATTAAGGAAGCGGCTCTCTGCGATAAATATGTTTGAAACAAAAGAAGTGTTTGGTTGGATCATAGCAGTTGGAGGGAAGTGGCTTCTGCTTACCCTGATGGGAAAGAAGCGTGACAGATACATGTATTTGTATCAGTCAAGAAGTCTAAGCAAGAAGGACTTTATTACAAAATTTGACTCAACCGTAAATCGAAATATTTAATTTTGTTATAAAACCATAACGCAAATACGTAAAAAAAACACTGCAAATAGTGGTTATTTCCCTCAAAATCAAGTTTAAATTCATATTTTATTTTCAACAAAACGCAACTTTCTACGTCGTTTCACATGTACCCAAATTGCGAATGTTTCGCTGGTTATTTTGCACAGTTCCGTTTGTTTCCTGTATGAAATTTACGCCATGCTCTCTTTAGCTGCAGAAAATTCCACGTGAAATTCCTGAGCGGGTTAAACATTCTATTTTAGAGCGTTCTTTATGATTTCATTATGTCGTTGGGTTCCCGAGAGCTTCATATAGTTAACTATTTGGTGAGGTTATGTGACCCCGATTGGCAGAATTGGCCTTAATATGTATGAAATATAATCGTATGGTGATTTTATGTAGTTATAAATGTAAGGCTGTTTTTGGATTTGTCCTATGACGAGTAGTATTATCATAGGTGCTGTGGCAGTTAGTTATCTGGCGTCATATAGAACATAATGTGGCGGGGTAGTCCTCATTAACAGAAACGCAACCGTGGAAACACTCTGACAATGTTTTTCTCAGCGGCAGCGGCGGCGCGTAATGCCTACTGTCATCATTCAATCAACATCTATCAATTTGATATCACTAGTCTTAATAACGATTGATATAGAACTGTAAATCGCCGAGATCGGAAACGATGACTATTAAAAACGTAACAACACACAAATCCGATAAACAAACAATCTCGTTAGATCTGTCCATCCAGGATTTGAAATCTAACTATTTCTATACAATGCTTTTCATTGCATGGGACTTTGCGATTTTATTTTGTTTCAAATGCAGGAAGTCTCTCATTCTACATAGACTTTGTATGTGAAAAATAGGACTTTAGGAATTTCAAATAAATCTAGTACAATTTGAACTGTACAGTGATGTACGATTGATTCATAATCGTGCTAACGATGTCACGTGGTCAGTTCATGGAATTGGCTTTAGGTTTATTCGATTTAGTATTGTTTTGACTATTGATATTTGTTTTATTATTCAGGCTTAATAGACTTACTTATTTTTTCGTAACAAAGAGCAATTATATATTCTGACTATAGTAGTCTCATTTTGCTGCTGTGAATGTACATTATAAAATTGTGTATATTACCTATCTATTCTCATTAGTCACTAAAAGTCAACGGTCGTCAGTCTTTGGAGAAGGCGAGGAAGACCGCAACGTACTTACTTACCACGTACCCAAAGGAAAGGAGAAAGTTAATGTCTTTCATATCAATATCAAAATCAAAGCATTAGCAGAAGATAGGCCTAAATGGCGGATGCTCCACAAACAAGAATCTAACGGCCTGTTTCACTATCTATAGATAAAAATCTGACAGATATTTTATACCTGTCATTGTCTAAAATGTCATGGTTTATGTAGGTAATAGGTTTATCAGTTTTTTTTTTATCTGTAAGTAAAACGGGCCCTGAATCTTTAATTATGATGAACATCTTCGACCTCAGATCCCAATAGTAGACTTTAAATTTTATAATACGTCCTTCTCTTTCCTTTCTCAGGAGGAATTACGAGACAACCTGACCGTGAGCGTGATGAGCTTTGTCCCAACGTTGGACGACGACGGCAAACCCATTACTTGTAAAGCTGAGAACCCCAATGTGACCACACTGTTTCTGGAGACTTCCTGGACCATCAGCGTTGTTTGTGAGTATTTTTTATTGTTTATTTGTCTTCAGTGAGGTAAGTACTTCTTTTCATCAATAGATACTCGATATTCAATTGTTTATTGCTCCATAAAAACTTTACATAATATAACAGCTTATAGCTAATTATATTGCAAAGGATTATGGAGCCTGTTATAACGCACCGCAAATAAATAAAAGAATATGGGAGCTTCTTTTGACCAGCGGTGGGACAAAATAGGCAAAAAAATCCTTAATAGATGGTGCCCGCGATTTTATACGACTTATCATATATATCTTGTTATAAAATCATGATATCTTAAAATTATATAATTACTTAGCTTATTTAATATTCCGATGTATAAGCTACAATAATGTAAAGTTTCATCAAAATCTGTTCAGTAGTTTTTGAGCGAAATAGTAACAAACATACTTACTTCCATCTATCCATCCATCGGCACGAACATTGATAAATAGTATATCTAAGTATAATATTAGTAGGATTTATCTTTGAGAAGATAACAGTATTAAAAATATATATAAATAATTCCACTTCCCACCACTTACTACGATACAAATAGCTCTTTCGTCATCCACATTCTTCAGTTGTCTCATACATTGAACTCGGATCCGGTTAGGTACTCATAATATACCTTCTGTTCTTTGTATCAGTCCATTAACGTCCCCACTACAGGGGCCCGAGCCTACTCTCATACGAGAGTGATAGGCCGACCTTCTGTTGCTACTTATAAAAACGCTGCAAAATTTATTTATTCAAGATATCCAACAGCAAGTTTATACAAAATAAGTGATTAAAAGAAACATAAACAATTAAATAATTATGTCTTTAAAATTTTTGAAGACGGTGCCAAGTAAAACAATAACTAGATATAGGTAATATAGTTACTTATAATCAATCTTTTTCACATCTCAAGGAAACAGGTGGCACCGTCTTCAAAAAATTTAAAGACATAATTATTTAATTGTTTATGTTTCTTTTAATCACTTATAAACTCGAAATTTTCTGTACAAGTTAATTTATTTCATACTTTTTAGTTTCCGTTTTGAAGTTGTTTCTTTTTTGGCAAAAAATTTTTATTTCACATTTTTTAGTTTCCCTTGACTGTCCTTCATTTTCATTATCAGACCCCTAATAACAGTCACAAACCATTTAGATGAAAGGTCTCAATAATATAAGTTAATCAAGCCCAAACACAAAGTACTTGCTGTAAACCGTTGTCGAGTTCCCTCGACTGCCTTTCCGCTCCATCATCAGGTCAACGTCAGACCCTCATTAAATATTAGGGCTTCAAAATTCTTATTATTGCATAATATTAAGAAACACACTAGTCGCGATGCAATTTTTTCGAGTGTTTCCCTCGATATCTCCAGGTTTCCACCATCAGGTCCTGATTTCCTTACAATGGGACCACCCTTGGGATACCCCCTTTTCAACAAAAAAAGAATAATCAAAATCGGTTCATGGACGACGAAGTTGTGTGAAGAAACATAAGAAACAGACTAGTCGAAAATACAGTTTTTTCGAGAGTTTCCCTCGATTTCTCCAGGATTCCACCATCAGATCCTGGTTTCCTTACCATGGGACCACCCTCGGGATACCCCCTTTCCAACAAAAAAAGAATCATCAAAATCGTTTCATAAACGACGAAGTTTTGCGTGGACACACATAAAAAAAAAAAAAATATATACGGTCGAATTGAGAAACTCCTCCTTTTTAAACGGTTTTATTATTATTAAACGGTTTTATTTATTATTATTATTATTAAACGGTTTTATTTAGCTCACCCCGTTTGTTTTATTTATTCTTGGGTCAAATTTAGTAATTCAAATTTCACCCTCTTCCTGTCAACCAATTAATCTGAAATTTTGTATACACTTTGGATTTTGGTGACAATACAATTATGTTTATTCATTATCATTATAAATTCAAGATGGCCGCCGCTACAAAATGGCGGATAATTTAGGTTTTATTAATCCCATCAATATGGGTATCAAATGAAAGGGCTCAACAAGCAGAATACAATATACTATAAAATATTGAAATCCAAGATGGCGGCCGCTACAAAATGGCGGATAACGTAGGTTTTATCAATCCCATCAATATGGGTATCAAATGAAAGTGCTTAACCAGTAGAATACAATGTACTATATAAAATTAAAATCCAAGATGGCGGCCTCTACAAAATGGCGGATAACTTAGGTTTTATCAATCCCATCAACATGGGTATCAAATGAAAGGTCTCAACAAGTAGAATACAATTTACTATGCAAAATTGAAATCTAAGATGGCCGCCGCTACCAAATGGCTGATAACAATTGAATCTGTAATTTAGGTTTCTGATTAATCCAGCCTGAATCCCACCACCCAAGTCAAGATTTATGCAGGGCAGCACTGTGGATCACGCAGTCGTATACTTAGGTGCGAAACTGTTTGAAGAAGGTCAAGCCTACGTGGCTCTTAGTAGAGTAAGATCTTTGCAGGGTCTACGTATAGAGGAGTTGGACTGCAATAAACTAACGGGCAAGAAACCTTGCAATAATGAAGCACTAAATGAATTAAACAGAATGCGAAATAAAAACTAAAAACTAGAAAATAAAAATAGGTAAAAAAACTTTTTAAGTTAAACGGTTTTATGTTAAACATACATTGCAATGTTTAAGATAAATGTACTAAAAACCAAAAAATAATAAAATAGATACAGTCGTGGGAATTATAAACATATGCATAGACTAGACTAAAATAAAACCGTGGGGCACGTCAATTGTCTACAAATTATCGACTTAATGTGCGATAGAAGAATCGTTTAATTCGTCGTTAGGCAGTTGGCCCGCAGACGGTGAGGAAATTTCTTACTATTTTCTTGCTCATGGAAATTCCAATATTATACACTCCATGTAAATAAAAGAGATGTTTCAACTAGTTTATCGTTGGACATTCACACTGCTGGCTGGCGAAGAATCGTTTCACTGCTCGTAGTTTGTCTTTAATCGACAAAACATATGATAAAAATAAAAGTATTACTCGCTCAACACTATGAAACCCTAAAACTCGCTTATAATCGAGCTTGCTAGCTTGTTTCCACGTTCTAGCCCTACTTATCACACGTCCATCGTTGTCGGTTGAACAACTGCCTTATTATAGTGTAACATTACAAAACAAACATTTTAATCAACGATTGTAGACAATTGACGTGCCCCACGGTTTTATTTTAGTCTAGTCTATGCATATGTTTATAATTCCCACGACTGTATCTATTTTATTATTTTTTGGTTTTTAGTACATTTATCTTAAACATTGCAATGTATGTTTAACATAAAACCGTTTAACTTAAAAAGTTTTTTTACCTATTTTTTTTTGAAGTCGTTTAAAAATGGTTTAAGTAATTTATAGTACGTAGTGTATCTTAGCCAATAACAGGATATCATAGAGTCTTATAATAAAGCGAACCAGAGTATCAAAATATAACATAAATAATATTTACTTGGTAGGTGGATATTAAATAGTGTAGTGTGCAAACTAACTTAATTAAGTGTAATAAAATATTTAAAAAATAAATAAATATACATTTTCCCAACAGATCCGCCAGTAGTAAAACTCCGGCTAGGCAGTTCTCTAGCAGCCAGTGAAATAAAAGAAGGCGACGATGTCTACTTCGAGTGCCACGTGAGAGCCAACCCGCCCGCGAGGAAACTCTCCTGGCTTCATGATGTAAGTTGTTTTACTTTTTTTTATGTTACACCTACCTGGGGGGCAAGTCTGCTAATTACTAAATGCACCAATCGAATCGCAAAAGCAAAGCAAAAGCACATCAGCCGCTAAATTTGACATATTTGGTATTCTGCTTACGCTAAGCGATTGCGATTCTACCGAAGTGCGCTCGGACTTATTTTGAACTACTTTTGATCTATTCTGACTTCAGTCGCAGTTCATAAGTTGGCAAATCGGTATTCTTATCCTGTAGATATGTTTTTTCTACTGTCTACCATGCTCTTCGAGTAGCCGGAGACAGATCAAGATGGCGTAACATCGTCAGATCCAGACTAATCGATGGTGGAGGTCACGACCCTCAGACATGAGGAATACGACTGTTGGAGGAAGGGATATGGTTTTTAAAGTCTATTTAGCTATTAAGCATCACTGACCTACAGTATCATCTAAAAGGTACACGGACTGCTTAAAGTAGTTGAGACCCTGCTTGAAGCTGCCACCGCGCGGTAAGCTATTGAAGTGATAGCGACTGCTTAAGTAGTCGCGTATACGCAGAATAAATGACTTTTGTTAATAGCGCGGTCGCTGCTTGCAGCTGTCGGGACTCAACTATTTGTAGTAGTTCGTGTACGGCCGCCCTAAATCAATTAAATAGTTTCAATTTTAAAATAAATTAATTGGCAACACTTAGATACCTACATCTACTTATTTCCTATCGAAAAATTAATATCGGAGAACTTTTAAAACTACCAAATACGAAAGTATCATTGCAGACGAAGGCGCGTTTGCGGAGCGTACGCGTTTTTTTTCCGCTACCAAAACGCGCCCACGCGTTTTACTCGCGTAGCGTTCTCGTTTTGACAAATAGTCCAAGAGCCTGAGAGCCCTATCTTCCTCACGTTCGGAAAGCTGAATGTTCTTCTATGTGTATAATATCCAACATAGGTATGCTGTAATTTAGTCTGAACTTCCTTAAATTCATACATTTTTAGATTTTCAAAAAAAAAACTAAAATCTAAGATCAACGTGCTTTTGACGCAAATAAAAATAGTCATACTTAATATTTAGTAATAAAGTCTTAATATGGCTAGTCTTTATTACTCGTTTACGAAAAATCATTGAAAAAAACACAATATTTTGCTATGATGCGTATCATCGCCCTTTCCTGCTACTACTCCGCTCCTATCTGTAATGTGTCAAAACGAGTGCAAAACGCGCGCGTTGTGGTAGCGGAAAAAAAAACGCGTACGCTCCGCATACGCGCCTACGTCTGAAAGTGTCCGTCACATGAATAACCTCTAGAAATTAATGTAGGCATTCACAAAATTATTTTTTCTTTTATAATATTACTAAAAGAATGAATTTAATATTTTCCTCGTTATTTTATTAGGATTTCTTCGTCATGCAATGTGAAGGTTCTGACTTAGAGGTCATCTTATTTAGCTTCTATTTATAAGTTTTATACAGGATGTTGGTAACAAATATCAAGCTGATATACATACATACCTACATATCTGTCAGGCCTATCACCCGTCAGATAGGTAGAGACCACTTCGCTCCATTTACTACGATCTAAACACATTTCCTTCGCTTCATTCACATTCATCAGTAGCCTCATACATGCACGTGGATACTCTTGACTTGGCCCAAGCTTAACACAAAGGTATCGATCAAAACATAAAAAAAATGAGTCTCCATATTAATTTACCTAACGATATGAAAACTAATAATGTCAAAACCTGCGTAAAGATATCTTTGAGTTTGATTTTAATGTAGATCTGGTTTTAAAATGTCACCTGAAATAAACAATTTCAAAATAACCATGGAATTTCTGAAACACCCTGTATAAAGGATTACGGTGAACACGTGTATCTCTATCCGTTTATTTTATTTCTATTTCTCATTTTCCTGTTCATGATTTTATTGCTCAGGAAATATCATTAACTCACATCCATTAGGGGAATGTAAAAACGCTTACAATTTTATTTACCTACGGTGATGCTTCCATTTTTATTTGGTTGATTTTTTAACACGGGTTTTTGTAAAGTGACTACAATAAAATATGCAATGCAAAAATACTTATTTGGGAAATTCTTGTAGCAGCTCTTTAAAAGGGATGATGACTACATTCAAAAATTCAAAAAATAATTAGTCCGTCTTTTATGCTATTAAAAAATATTTGAAACAAATTTTTTACCTGATCAAATACATCAATAAATACAAAGATACAGAGCATCAAAGTTACGGAGTGGTTGATTGTATGAGTGTATTGATTGTACGTCACGAGCAACTTTAACTCAGTGTATCTTTGTCATTTTTAGTTTAAGAGAAAAAAGAAAAATACGTATCGTATATTTTAAATTAATCTATGTGATGGACTAAAAAATTTTTTTTAGTCATCATGCCCATTAACCATACCTATCACAAAATATTGAGACAAAAATTATAGTGATAAAGTTCATTTTGGGCGGAATAGTAGAGATTTGTTTTGGGGTTTTAAAGAAATGATATAATAATGACCGTATGTATAAAAATGACAAAGTCCATATTACTGAAGTAGAAATTGAAAAAAAATACAACTCACGTTCCATTTTAACAGTTAAAAATTCAACTTAATTTAAAAATAAGTGAAATCCTACAAAAATGTACCATTAATCACGTTCACTTGACAAACACATTGGTAGTCGCCCAACGCTTAACTCTGGCCTTGGGAATTCCCTGAGGGAATCACAGGAAAGTGAAACCTAACAAATTCACACTGAAAACCCGAAGCTATCCGAAGCAAAATAAATTTCCGACGAAACATGCCGAATTGAAATCTGCAAACAGAATAAAAACTAGCGCCAAGACGAAGTGACAGATAAAGGGGATCGAAAAAATGTCTGTAAGGCCCTATTTCACCTGCAGATAAAATTTATCTGTCAGATATTTTTTACCTGTCACTGTCTAAAATGTCATGTTTTATGAAGTAGACTTAGGTTTATCTGACAGATAAATCTGACAGATAAAATAGGTCCTTATACCTGGTTTTTCAATAGCCAGATATTTAACCAACAGATAAACCTATGTCTATTTCACAATAAATGATCTTTTAGACAGTGACAGGTAAAAAATATCTGTCAGATAAATTGTATCTGTAAGTAGTGAACGAGCTCTTAGTATGTTAAACTTCAGAAGAACGTCTAATATGGGGGTAGCTTGATACTTGCTGCCCTCTGGACACGCCTATATAAATCCATCATCGAGAAGGTTAAGGCTGAAGAAGCCAAACTCCTTAGTTGTTCTTGTGCTTGTAGATATGACATATCCCTGACCAAACCCCGTCTTTTGTATTGACAGATTAAAAAAAAATGAAGCCGAGGAGGCAAAGCTCAGTGGATCAGATAACCTCTTTAAAAGCACGTGAGGTGCAATAGTAAGTGAAGTTGTAACTGAAGACGGTATCGCACGTGATCCGAATGATAATGTGCTGATCCAAAAATCCTATTACGACTTCGTTTTTAGAAAGGAAAATATAGGTAACAACATATGGATGTGGAGATATGTGTATATCCTCCTTGTCAGATGAGCCGCGGATTCAGTTCGATAGCAAAATGTTTGTCAGGCGTAGAGTTAACAAGCCTTGGTAGTGAAATTTAAGCGTAAATGATTACGTTATTTATTCGAAAATCATGTACAGAAATTATAATACGTGTAACAGCACTGTATTGTGAAATTTTACTAAACAGCCATCAACAAAATTTTCAAACCCTGCGAATCGAAAACAAGTTTATAGTAATTTAGGCACGAACAATAGACCTTTAGAGGAATCGATCATGTTTCAGCACAGCTTAAATTTAACCGTAACTTATTGTATCAAATGGGAAATCACCAGTCATTCAGTGAACACACAAATTTTGCTAACAATGGCTTTTGAATCAACAATGTAATCCATGTCGTACAATGAAGGGGTAAAGTAATAGACGACAGTGCACGGTCCGATAATCGCTTTGTACTGACGTTGTTTTAATCAGAGAGAGCTACTGTTTTTTGTTTTGTATTTTTTTTTGCTCAACCCTTTCAGGGCCAATCAGTCGCTCGTTGTAACACGGATAGCGACACGCACCACCGCTTGCGTTCACATTGTTTTTCACCGTGTATATCGTTTTGTCCGGGTTTTTTTAGGTCGACACACTTATCTGTCCAGAGGTACAAATGCAATTGCTTTTGACGTACGTTTTACATTAACGTTTGATGTCGTGTTGTTGGTCGAAATGCTTCCGGCTAGTTTTCTTTTTTGCTTTTGTGTCTCCATTCCTTTGGACAATGAATAATAACATTAATATTTCATCAAAAATATTTTACCTCGATAACATTTCTTGTTTACTTCGAGCAGTTATTAACCATTTTCGTAATTAACATCCTAAAATCTCTTCCAACTGAATATTCGACTCAAACAAGTCTAACTCGTACCTCATTCAAATCTTCCGCCTAACAGCACTCGAGAAATAGTTGTTCGCCACAAACCTTCATTAAAATTATCATTTCCTGCCGTTCCTAAATAGTTCTCAAAGCGCTTCGACCAATTTCTGAATGGCATCGAATTTGAAATCTGCGTCCATTTCGGAGTTATTTTGTAGTAACATTTCATCCGCCACACCTCGCGTTCCCGAAATCCAGGGAGGTAGAAAATTCACGAGTTTGGCGCCGCGCGTTGCCTAGCAACAGACAGTGCTGTCAAATCGCACGAAACAAGATTGTGTGGGAAATTGCATAGCTACAAAGCTGTATAGTAAGTTGGTATTTTGCTTGAAAGTTACCGAAGTGAATTTGAAATGACGGCGAATTATTGGTGCGTATGCAGCGGCGGCTGACGCTGGCTCGTGGTTTGCGGTGCGCTCTGACTCGGGTCAGGGATTATCCAGCGCATGTAGGAACTATAAATTTTATACTCGGATTTTAATAATGTTCGGTTCAAAGGGTTTTTTGTTCGGTTATTCAGGTTACATAATTTTCTGACCTGGTGTTCAAGTTACTGAACATTGTGATGCAATACAAGTTCTCGGAACTATTTGATTTAGTCTTGATCTTTTTCTTGGTCTTAGCAGGTGCAAAAACAGCTGTGAAGCGTATCCATTCAAACTCTGCAACTTCCTTTTGATTTTTTACGATGATAATAATACCAACTGTAGGTCTAATAACGTTTGCTCTAATAGCATGTAATATCATCGTACAACCAATGTAGCATATTTCTTTAAAAACAAAAGCTTGCCAGAAATAGATTTGAAAGATGAGCCCAAAAAAGTGGAAGTCCTTGTCTGACGTATTAACTTTTTAAACAGTCAGAAAGGGACACATACCTTTTAGATCCAAAAAGCGGACCGGCTTACGCACTGTAACGCGCAGTCCTTGAGTGAAAATAAAGTACAGTTTTGATTTGAAGAGATTGACAATTCTCTCGCTCCCCAAATTTAACCTCTCCGAGCACTTCACACGATGAAACATCTGCAATAACTGCAGAACTTTCTACACGATGGTCGAATACGAAACCGTAGAAATTTACCGCGGTCATTAGTGAAACGAAACGGCTTTTTGTCGTCGGGATTTTATAAATTTTAATTGATGTTTCTGGTAGGTAATTCGCGTTCGTGGCCTGCTAATGGGGTGGGTGGAGACGCTATAGGGTTGGCGATTGGGGTTTTTTTTCGAATTAAAAAAATTATGAGGTGACTGATCAATGTGGATAAAGCGAAAAAAGTTTGTTTAAATCGTAGAAAATGGAGACAAGTGGTCTCTGTTTACCCCGATATTAGAGAGGCTTGACTAATATGTATGTAGGTATGTTAAAAACTTGTATGATCTTTTTGTTCAAAACACTATCATTCATAGATAATAGACAACTCATTGATTAAGATTAACCTATTGGCTAAACAAGTTTATGAAGAGCTCCAATAAATGGCGTAGGACGTATACGAGTATACCTAAATAAATGAAAATCGCATCATTTTTTGTAACTTTATAACATTCGTATTCTTCTATTTATTTAAATAATACTTTTCAAACTTCAATATTCTTAATAATAGTATGAAAATGTGTTATTTTCTATTATTTTGCTATTTTCTTGAGAAATAAGAAAACAGGTCGCTCTTACCTGGCAAAAAATCTTTCAGTATTAGAAATCTTTTTTCGAAAATAAAACAGATTTTCTAAATTGACAACCCTACTGGTCATCTCACAAGAGGGTCAGTTAAAAGCTTTCTAGTGACAATGTAGCGCTGTGCCTTAATTTTTGTTATTAATGGCAACCATTACGGAATGTGCCGAATACTGCCGAAGGGACGTTCTCATTTCAATTTTGGGTTTTAAAGTAACGCTTTTTAAGGATTTGAAAGGTAAAATATGCAGCAATTTTAACTTAAAAAGATTTTTTAACAACATAACAACAGGAGAAAAAATAGTTTTTTGGGTCTAAATAATACCTAGGTTCAATCTTTATTGTGTAGTTTGAAACCCAAAAAAATAAATGAGGTGGAGTGACTGCTAGTTAGTAGAAAGGTTAGGTACATTACAAAAATTCATTGAATATCGTAAAGCTATAAAGGAGCGAAAACTTTAATCACTAAGGGTCTGTTTCTCCATTTACAGATAAAATTTATCTAACAGATATTTTATTCCTGTCTCTGTCTAATACGTCATGTTTAATGAAATAGACATAGGTTTGTCTGTCAGTTAAATGTTATCTGTAGTGAAACGGGAGCTTATTCTTTTACCTTCGTATTTGTATTTTGTACTAGCTGACCCGGCGAACTTTGTTCCGCCTTAGACGCTATAAATGAGCAGATTTTTGATTTTATTAAGTAGGTAATTTAACATTTTCTAATTTTCCGCGCAATTTCCTTAATTTTTTCTTTCATAAGAACCTTCTCCTGATAATAACGAACAGAACAAAAAAAGAATTAGCGAAATCGGTCCAGCCGTTCAGGCGTGATGCCGTGACCAAGGGAAATAGGGATTCATTTTTATATAATATAGATAGATTGAATTCATAAATTACCAAATAAAACAAAATACAATCGAATTCTAACACAAAAAAAACAACAAAAAAAAATAATGAAACAAAAGCATTTCTATATGATCCCAACTACATCTTAGATCAAAACAAAGATGAGATATCTCGTTAGTTGAAAGCCCTTAAGATTCTCAAACATCATTGAACTAACGATAACAAGCATACAACGTCTTATTATGCCAAATTGAAGTACTCCTGTCTCTTGTATGACGACAAAGCATGTGGGTACGAGTATGTATTATATAGGTTGAATGTAATGTACTTAGGTAGAATAATATTGTATTTATGCCTACAATACTTCCTAAAGCAAACCACCCACGCTAGGCTATGCCTGTCGGTTATAATTGCACAATGTAACTGTGCAAGCATAACTGAACATGTGTATTTAAATTTTGCTTGTGCAGGCAAAAAAATGTATCATTCACACGCTCAGTTCAACTGTGCAAGCATAACCGTTAGGAATAACCTGACGTGTGTGGCCCGCCTTATGAGTCGATGAATATAATATTAATGTGATAGAGACAGTTACTTAACCAATTGAACGTTGTCATTGAAAATTGCCAAGATGTTGTGATTTAGATAGCTAGTTAGTAAATAATTCAAATGATGAACTGAAGTATCTGTATCGGTGTAGGGACCCAAGTCTGATAAATTAAAATAGTCTCAGTTGTGTGTCAGCAGAGTGTCAATGGCATTTTTTGACACATTTGGTCGCAATCAGTGTTAGCCATGTTTAGCAGAATACCAAATGTGTCAAAATGCCATTGACTCTCTGCCAACGCACAACTGAGGCTATTTTAAATAAGCAGTCTTGGGCCCCTGGATGTTTGTGTTTTTGTATTTGTTTGCACGCACGGCTATGTATTTGGAAAATTAATAGATTAAGCTGGCGCCCCACTTTTTGAAGTTTTTTACTACACATTAATGATTGCACGGGATGCGCCGCGATTTCTATGTACCTATATTAAACGTCAAAAAAGATAAATTGATGGCCTATTCGCTATCATTGTAACTTAATTACTTTGAGACCATTACTCAGCCGCTAACAAAATACCATACCATCGTCACTAGAAGGTTTTTTATTTTTTTATTAGCCTAATGTGTCCCACTGCTGGGCAAAGGCCTCCCCCGCATTCTTCCATGCCTCCCTATCTCCGGCACCCCCTGGCCAGCTTGCCAAGTATGCATCCAGATCGTCACGCCATCTCCTCTTAGGCCAACGTCTACCTCTGTGGCCGTCTAGCGACAACCAGTTGGTAGATATCTAGTGTTTAATAAATAAGAACAACTTCTATTTTAATTTTATTTTATTGCACATAGCATGACATATAATTTTGATTCAATATGGCGAAGAGAGAAAATGTTAAAGAAGTATTATTGAGGCTCAAAAAGAACTTAAGTCTATACAGCCTAGTTAATAATAAACCCTTTTTTATGTATTTTTCAACATATATTCCCCCCCCTACGGAAGTTAAAAAGAAACTAGACTACTAAATTATCAGAGAACTTCTCTAAATAGAACTTCTAGAAAGTTATAACAAATTAATTACAACTCGACGCCTCCTAAGAAAAACGTTCTATATTACCATAGAACGAAATCGTTTTTATTGCATGGGAATTCTGCTTACGTAGCAAGCTTTAAGAAGAACTTATTTTTATTTTTCTATGACTTCTAATAGCCAAGATACTGAAATCGAATAACGTTCTATGTGATAGTAGGTACATGGAATAAAGACCGTTTTGTACATGCAACGTTTTACGCCGTCCTCATGACTCGCAATTTAGTGGCGCGGGCGGCGTTTCAAGATCACATCGACCGTTGTTTTACGAAATGTCACTTTTTACGTCATAAGTCAGTTACCAAAATATTTTTCAGGTGAATAAGGATATTTTTCTAAAAGTCTTGATTAAAGTGGTAACTCTATAAGAATATTTTGTGAACATTTTGTCGATTTGAATATTTTAAAAAAGTTCTGTTTATGTTTACTCAAATTAAGTCATAATAATTTTTTATTTTTGTATTTATATAACAAGGTTTGTCTGAAGTTGAGTAAGTAGATACTTATAGAAGTTACAGATTTAACTAAGTGCCTAAGTATTAACTAAAATTAACAAAATAGTTCTCCCCAACTCTTTGTAACTAAATCAGTGTATCTGATTAATTTGGTTTTCTTTTTGAACTTTTAAATTATTATAAGAGAATGCTTAGGTACCTACTGAGTAATAATATAAACTTTAATGCAAGTATTAAAGTAGCTATAGCAAAATTGAGACTATAACTACGTCGGATTATATTGATATATTCAAAAATTTTATAATTTTATTAACTACAACGTACAACAAAAAGTAAAGACTTAAAAAATATCAATTTAATATGGTTTTAATGATCTAGCATGCAAAACACCCAACTATTCGTAAAACAACGTTCCACAATTAAATGTGACGCTTTTTTTAAAAGGTTTATCGTAAAACAATGTCACATGATCATATGTAACTGTTTTTTTTCTAGAGAATTTCGTAGAAAAAAGTCACATGTAAATATGTGACGCACATTTTTTTGTCAGTTTTCCTTGAATAATGACACAGGAGCATATATGACCCACTAATTTTTAAATTAAAAGATTTAATAAACATGTTTTTAAGCTATTATGTAGTTTGTATCAACATTAATTTAATTGCTAAGTTTTGGCTTTGGCATGTGAAGCATGTCCGACTTATGAGACAAAGTTCAAACTTGCAATCTTTGAGAGGCCGTCCTGAAAACCTCGAAAATTTCACATAGAACGTTTTTCTTGGGAGGCGTCGAACTAAAAATAAAAAACTTAACGTTATTCTTGAAACAATAACAATAAATGTAAATAACTACTCATCATAAATTGGTAAAACAGCAATCTTATTTATAGCTCGAGTTTGCAAAAATCCATTTTTAGTTCTTACTTCAACCGCCCTAACTAGCCCATCATTACCTTTTAGCACTTTAGTAATTCTACCTACAGGCCATTGCAGTGGAGATACCTTTTCTCCGATTAACAAAACTAAAGCTCCTTCTTGAATATTTGGTCTTATATTATGCCACTTTGGACGACTCAGTAATTGTGATAAATAACTTTTATGCCACATTTGCCAAAAATCTT
Source organism: Anarsia innoxiella (assembly GCA_947563765.1). NCBI lineage: Eukaryota > Metazoa > Arthropoda > Insecta > Lepidoptera > Gelechiidae > Anarsia > Anarsia innoxiella. Next base: position 1,000,920 of record OX387392.1, read on the forward strand.
GGCGTATTTTCATACACTTTTTCCAAAAAGTCAAAGTATTAACATTATTAGAGCTCAAATCTGGCTCAGGAAGTGCTGTCATTGGCCTATTTATTAAAAAATGAGCAGGCGTCAAGAAAGAAAAACCTGAAGTATCACCAGTAAACTGAGTGATGGGTCTCGAGTTTAAAATACCTTCAACCTGGGTAGCTACGGTTACGAACTGTTCATAAGTTAAATTAAGGTTCCCAATTACTCTTTTAAAATGATACTTGGCCGATTTAACTGCAGCTTCCCACAAACCACCCCATGTTGGGGAGTAGCTCGGTATGAATTTAAAATCTACTCCGTGAGTACAACAATATTCATTCACAGCATTTCTGTGACCTGCTGATTGACACAAATCATACAATTTTCTTAACTGATTGTTTGCACCTTTAAATGTGGCTGCGTTGTCACAATATACAATTTGAGGTAAACCTCTTCTGGAATGAAACCTTTTAAAAGCTGCTAAGAAACAATCGGTTGTTAAATCAGAGACCAATTCTATGTGTATACATTTTGTTATGAAACACACAAAGATGCAAATATATCCTTTTGAAATAATGGAGCGTCGCAAACTAGATTGCTTAATGCTAAATGGCCCACAATAATCTATGCCAACTTTATTAAATACTTTATCTTGAACAACTCTATCTCTAGGCAACGCTGCCATCAATTGTTGCGCATTCTGAGCCCGAAACTTAAAACAAATCACACACTTATTAATAATACTTTTTACTAGCGTTATCGCACTAATTATATAATATTTGGTGGAAAGACTAGACAAAGTCAACTTCAATCCAGCATGTAATAAAGCACAATGCTCATGTCGGACGACTAACTTCGTCAAATGGCAATGCTTCGGCAATATTATTGGATGTTTTTGCGAAAATGGTATGTTGGCACTGACTAATCTTCCCCCCACACGCAACAATCCATCTGCATCTAGGAACGGACAAAATTTCTTTAAGTTTGACTTTAAACTTTTGTTATTCTGAATACAAACAATGTCTTCGTTAAAATGTAAAGACTGTACATGCTTGACAATAGTTTGCATGGCTCTTTTATATTCACTTACATGTAATTGTACTGCGCTTTCGCGTTCCTCTTTCCTTAGTTTACAGTTTTTAATAAACCTTAGCACATAGGCAACTACACGCTGCAGTTTTAGCAAGGAGGAGTACTTAGATATTGGCAATACCTCTTCTATGGCATTACAATTAACAGTCAAAGAGCCCTGCAAATCATTGCTATCGTCATTTTTTATTACACATACATCTTTGGCACAAAATTGCTTGTGCTCAAAATTCACATCTTTAAGCTCTGGGGCACCTTGCCACCATAAAGCATTACAACAAAGCTCTGAAGGCATTAAGCCCCTCGATAAACAATCTGCTGGATTAAGCGCACCACTAACATGACCCCATGAACAATCGCGCGTTCTTTCTTGAACAGCTAGAGCTCTACGTTTGACATAATTGTCCCTATTTGGTGGGTTCTCAATCCAGCACAGTGCTATCTGCGAGTCACTGTACAAAAACTTATTGCTTATTTTATAATTATGAAATACATTTATTACTCTTGTAAACAAGTTTGCTAATAATAAACAAGCATTTAATTCCAATCTAGGAATTGTCTGTTTTGTTCTCATGGGAGCAATTCTTGACTTACTGCACAGCAGTGTTACATATACATGACCATTTTGTACCACTCTTACATAAATGCAAGCGCCATAGGCTATGTTGGAAGCATCGCAATACCCAATCAAGTCAATTGTGTCAGCATTACTCATCATTAAATCACGGTTAATGTTTATGCTTTTCATATTCATGAGATCAATAAAAAATGAATTCCAAGGCAATAAAATTGCCTCTGGCAGGGGAATGTCCCATGCCAAATTTAATTGCCATACCTTTTGCAAAAATTCCTTAGCGCGAGTTACCACGGGACCAGCCAATCCTAGGGGGTCAAAAAAGGAACCTATAAAACTAAGAACCGTCCGCTTGGTCCACTCTCTAAATACATGACCACATGGCTGTGAGATTATAAATTGATCGAACTGCAAGTTTAACTGAAGGCCCAAAGCTTTTACTTTAACTTCAGCATGATCTAAATTCCTATGGTCAAATTGATGTTTTGTTGAATCAATTGTTTTAAGTACCTCTGCGTTATTTGCAGCCCATTTATGTAATTCAAAACTACCATTTTTCATTAATTCAATTAACTCACTGCAAATTGATTGAAGTGCTTCAATCGAGGCTGCACCAAACAAAAAATCGTCAACATAGCTGCTGTTTAACACGACGGACGCCGCTAGTGGGTACTCACGACCATACCGCTGAGCCAGCTCTACGAGGCACCTCGTAGCTAAAAAGCTGGAACATGTCACGCCGTAGGTCACGGTTTGCAGCTGTAAACATAACAAAGGGTCATCTATATTTTCTTTCCATAAAATTTGTTGCAGGTGAGTATGAGCTGGATCCAAAGTAACTTGCCTGTACATTTGCCTTATATCGGCCATAGCAACATACTTGTATGTGCGAAATAGCAGCAATATGTCTAAAAGCTCCTTTTGTACTACTGGACCTGAATGTAATATATCATTTAAACTCATCTGGTTATCTGTTTTAGCACTAGCATCGAAGACGACGCGTAGCTTTGTAGTTACTCTATCTTCCCTAATGACCGCATGATGCGGTAGAAAATAGCAACAATCTAACGGCTTGTCTAGCGTAAACAAATCGACTTTCCTTGCATGACCTAAAGCCACGTACTCATCGATAAAACTTATGTAACCATCTCTTAACCTTTTATCTTTTTTAAATTTTTTGCATATAGCATTTAATCGTTGTAAAGCTGTATCAAATGAATTCCCTAATTTGACCTCATTTATTGGCATTTTCAAGGGCAGACTAACCTGAAATCTATTATTATTGAGTTGTACAGTGTTTTTAAATTCTATTTCGCACACATTTGCTGTACCCTCTGACATAGTTTCAGGAATGTGTTGATCTTCGAGAAACTTCTGCATGAGGGAATCGACTCGAGAACATACTATATCGTCATTTGATAACACATTCATTACAATGCTATTATTAGAATTATACGGTGGGGAGCAACATTGGTTACTTATTGATGTGTCCCCTGCAACAATGTATCCAAACCTTGTAGCTACTAAGAATAAATCCTTCGCTAAGGTGATTTTGTCTGGCAGCATTATTTTAAAAAATATATTGGCTGAAACCAGAAACTCAATTTCGCCAGGAATATTAAAATCTTCGTCAGCTAAATCAATGGAATTAGGTATCGCAATGTCTCGGAGGTCACATTTTGTCTGAGGAAGAAATGTTGTAATATCGTCTACCACAGAAAACAATGCATTGCAGTTGTAGTCGCTGTGCCTCGAGTACATTGATAAATTGACAGCCTTGGTTACCGGCTTTGGCATTTGACCAAGAGCTGTGACTTGAACATTATAATTGAATGTAGAAGCATCCAATTTGTTGATAAGATTCGTATTAACGAATGAAACTTGACTGCCAGTATCGAGCAATCCTCTGGCAGTTATATAGGAACCATCTTTTGCCCTAAATTTCGCTTTTATTGTAGGAAGCAGAACTATCGAACCTTTAATCTCCTTTTTATTTGAAAAGTTGCAAACTACCTCAGATTCATCAGCATGTAGAAGTGAATTGTGCTCTTTGCTTTTACATGTGGAGCATTTAAAATGAAAATTACATTTCTTGGTATGAGAATTTAGACAAATCTTACACAACTGTTGTTCTTTAACGAATGTGATACGCTCCTGAAATCCAAGAGCTTTAAACTCCTTGCACTCAAATATTTTGTGACCTATCTTGCTGCAGAATTTACAAGGTTTTGGAATGGTGTCACTGCTGCTGGCCAAATGCACAGTTTTTGTAATAGGTAATTTATTGATTGACTTACCAGCTGACATCTGTGTTTCTTCAAAACTCATTGCTCTCCTCTCAATAAAGTTTAATAAATCTTCGATGTCTGGTAGCTTCGCTGGATCTCGCTCAGAGTGATAAATCCTAGAAGTGAGCGCATCTAACTTTCGTAATAACATCGGAATGACAATCATATCCCAATGTTCAGTGTGTTGCCCTAGATTTTTTAATGCCCCTAAATGCAAATTCAAATTCTTTATTTTGCACACCATAGGTTTTACAAGATGTTATTACATTATTTAACAGTACCTTTTATGGACCCTGATTAGGGCACGGCAATTACAATCTTAACATAACTTAAATCTAATATATTACTTATCTATGGCTAGGTATCATGTTTAGTATTTTCTATACATAATTATCTAAGTAGTACATAGTTATTTAGAACTTATTATTACATAATATCTATGAGATCTTATTATCACTCTCTCTTTTTCTTCTTATTATATCTATAGTTTATTTTAAGTAGGAGTTTATTTATTATTTATTTATTACAATTTTATCTTCTAAATATTCCTTTAAGCTGTAGTAAGATTTAGACAGTAGGAGGGATCTGAGTTTTTTGAAGAAAATGTTATTTTTAGATTCATTTTTTAATATTTGTGGCAGTTTGTTATATATTTTTATTGTCATTAAGTAGGGGCTAGTTGAGTATAGTTGTAGTGTAGAGGTGGGTTGAATCAATCTATCTTTGTGTCTTAAATTGTATTTTGTGGGAACTTCGCTTCGCGTTAGGTAGAGTTGAGGGTTATTACGGACAAATTTACATGTTTCAAAGATATATAGGCTAGGTAGGGTAAGTATTTTTAGTTGTTTAAAATAAGGTTTGCAGCTTTCTGTTTGTTCTATATTAACAAGTATTCTTATAAGTTTCTTTTGCAGAGTAAATATTGCTGGGGCTCCTGTACTATTTCCCCAAAGAATTAGGCCATAATTAATCCAAGCAAAAGAATACGCATAGTAAACTATTACGGCAGTTTTCAAGTTAGTTGTTTTTTTTATTTCTGATAATGCATAAGTGAAGCGGGATATTTTGCTACTTAGTTTTTCTGTATGTTTTTTCCAGTTTAAATGTGAGTCGATTTCTATTCCCAGTAGGTTAAAGCTATTTACTGTCTCTAGTTGGATATTTTTATATGTAAAGGTGAAGTTAAGTGGGGTTTTTTGTCGCGGGTGAAATATCATAATTTTGGTTTTATTATAGTTTATTTCCAAGTTGTGGCTGGTCATCCAATCGGTTAATCGATTCATAGTAGAGTTGAGCTTATTATTCAAATGTTCGCTGTTATGAGATGGGATTAATATTGATATATCGTCTGCAAATAAAACACTATAATCTTCTGTAATTTTGGGGACGTCGTTAATGTAAATTAAAAACAGCAGACATCCGAGAACGCTGCCTTGGGGAATCGATGAATTTATGGTCTTACTATTTGATTTTATATTTTCTAAGTTATTAGTTTGTTCATTAAATTGGTTAATTTCGACATATTGTACCCTATCTCTTAAATAAGAAGTGAACCACTGATATGCTGTACCACGAATACCAATTCCATATAATTTATCAAGGAGTATGTTATGTTGTACTTTGTCATAGGCTTTTGACATGTCTAGGAATATACCAACTGCATATTGTTTATTATTTATAATTGAAAGAGCTTCTTGGATGTATTTGTAGACGGCAATAGTTGTACTTCTTTTTTTACGGAAACCATTTTGGGAATCGTTGAATATCTTGTACTTTTCGCAAAACGAGTAAACGCGCACACACATGGCCTTTTCAAATATTTTGGAGATTGTAGATAGCATGACAATAGGACGGTAGTTAGTTGGATCTGTTTTAGATTGTTTCTTGTGGATGGGTCTTATAATAGCTTTTTTTAGTAAATCTGGAAAAACACCTGTATCGAATGACTGGTTTATTAAAGTAGTTAAGGGGAAAGCTAGTTCGTCTGCGCATTGTCTTATTAGTGTAGGTGGTAGCTCGTCTTCTCCATAGCTATTTTTATTTTTGAGGTTTTTTATTATTTTATGTATTTCTTGGTAGTTTACCGGTGCTAGAAACATTGTATTTTCTGTGGAATTAGATACAGTATTAATTTCTGATTCTGTGTCCAAATCTGACGAGGGGATTTTTTCCTCACTAATTTTTGTAAAATATTCAATAAATATATTTGCAATTTCCTTTGGCTCTGAAACTTCTCTATTATTTATTTTTAGACATATATTTTTGGATAGTTTATTTACTTTTTTATTTGTTCTTTCTTTTATTATACTCCACATAGTTTTTATTTTATTATTTGACATTTTTAATTTGTTTATGTAGTTTAATTTTTTTGCAGTAGTTACTGACTTTTTAAGTACTTTTTCATATTTTTTATAATGTGACCTAAATATTTCGCTTTTAGTTTGTAAGGATAGTATTTTTAGTAATCTTTTATTTCGGGAAGACAATTTGATTCCGGTTGTAAGCCAATGCTTTTTATGATTTGATTTTAATTTAATGATTTTTTTGGGTATGTTTTCGTTTAATATGTTAGTTAGTATGTTTTGGAATGTTTCATAGTTTTCGTTTACACTTTTATAAGGTAATAAAATATTTTGCCAATTTATAGTTTTCAATTTGATCCTAAATTTATTGATATTAATGTCATCGTAAAATCTTTTTCTATTCAGATAGGTATTTTTAATTGTTGGAAGGTTTATATCAATTTGAATACTTGTTCCCTTGTGATCTGAAAAACCTAGGTCTTCTACTTTGAACGAGTTATTTTTGTCTGAAAAGTTGGTGAATATAAGATCTAGGCATGAAAGATGATGAGTACACTCATTTATGTGTTGGGTGAGGTTGTGTTCTAGCATGAGGTTTAATAATTCGTTACTTTCTATATTATTCTTCAAAACATCTATATTGAAGTCTCCGCCTAATATGATATTCCGGTTAGAGTATTTGTTTGTTATATATCTTAAAATAAGTTTTAGTTGTGTAAAAAATGTATCTTTCTCTCTACCATTCCAATACATTGCTAACAAGAGTATATTTTCGTTGGGTAATTCTGTTGCACACACTTCTAGTACGTATTCGATCGACATGTTTGTTATATCATTTCTATCTATACATTTAAATTGCTCCTGTAGTAGTATGCATACTCCACCGCCTCTTCTGTTTTTTCTGCAAAAGGATGATGCTATTTGATAGTTATTTATGTTTATCAAATCGAGTTTGCCTTGATTTAGCCAGGATTCCGAAATACAAACTGCTTGGTAGGTAGGGCTCTCTTCGAGAAATGCTTCTAGAATATGTAGTTTATTATTGAGGCTTTGTATGTTTTGAAAAAGTATATTACAGCGTTGATCTTTGGTCACGAAAAGTTTTATTTTCAGGGTTGTTGGTATTATATCTTGGTGCGTGGTTCTGTGTAGTATTATTTGTCTTGTCGTCTTCGAGTTTGTGTTGTTTTCCATCTATGAATAGTTTGTTGTTACGTATGATTGCATGTCTTCCGTGTTGTCTTGCATTGTATAGGATTTCATGCATTTTCTTCCTTTCTTTTCGCCCTGCTTCGTCTAGGTATTCGCTCAGTTGTAGTCCGGTATTTTTCAAAAAAGCACTATTTTGCAGAAGGTATTTGGTCATTGTCTTGCTAGTTAATTCTATTGTTACAGGACGGCGGCGGTTTCCTTTCTTCCCTACACGAAACAGGTCGTCTATGTAGCCTGTCAAATCTTCGTTATATAGATCATAGAAAATGTTCAATATACGATTGTAAAGGCTGTTGTTATCTTCATCAAATATTTCGTCGAGGCCATACAAGACTATTTTTTTGCAGCTGTTGTGGGCAACGAGATTTTTGTCGTGAATTATGGTAGTATTTTCGATCTTGGTTGAAAGTTGTTGTATTTGTTTTTCTAGAGCTTTCTTTTCGTCTTCTAGGTATTGTATTTTTGTGTTCATAGTATTCAAGTCAGTTTTTATTATATCTTGGTCGGATTTAAAAATTTGTATTTCTTGTAAGAATTCGTTCTTTAATTGTTTCATTGCTTGAGATATTTTATCTTCAATTGTGTATGTTATTTCTCTCACTATTTGGTGTTTTATTGCGTCAAGCTTGGAATCAAGTTTTTCGTCCAGGACATCTGCAAGTTCTTTCATATTACATGTAAGCGTCGATGTTGTTGGTGGGGCGTTTAAAATGTCTGAATGTTGGTTCTGTGTATCCCCTAAATGGCTCTGCTCGGAGTCAGAGTCCGAGTTTACAACGGAGTGAATGCTTCGCGCTGGTGTGTTGTCATTTTTGCGCCTTCTTGTAACGTTGTTGCATTCTTGACATTGCCAATTTGTACTGTAGTGATTCCAGTTTTCATTATACTGAACTGAGCTTATATTTAAGCAAATGTAGTGATAAACCTTCTTGCAGGAACAGCATGTAAGTCTTTCTGATATACTTACATGTTTTGTACAGGCTATACAATTCATGGTTGTTTTGGTACTGGTAGTGACCTCTAGCGTTTGAAAGTGATTGTTTGTTTACATATAGGAATCGCCCTCTAGCGTTGAACTGTGGTACTGTTTGCTATTATGTATTTATCGCTTTATCGCTTAAGTTAGGTAGTAGTTTAGTAGTTCTGCTTCCTTTTGCTAGATGTCGCTGTTATAGCCCTTATAAGATTTTTGCTGAGTAATTTCTAGGAATTTTTCAACATTTAGGTTATGTTAATTTCTTACTGTAGAATCCTGTAGTTTGCTTTAATCTTCTTAATTTTATTTTATCCTTGCTAGGTTCTAGTTGATGTCCTTATCTTTTCTTATTCCAATACACTTTAAAACTTGAGATGTTTGAACGGTTCCTCGGAAGTTTTGTCGGTCTTTTATGTCACTTTTTTTGGCACAATTACTTGGTTTTTTGATATGTCTCCAACGTATGATGCGAAACTATAGTTGTACTTTTTATTAAAACTGTTTTTTAGCTAAAAAATGAACATTTTATAATTTTTATTTTATAATTTGTATGACTTCGATGTTTACTGCACACAGTGGCGCCCTCCTCATGCTGTCTGATTACCGATACAAAATGCCTAAATTCGGTTGCTGAGCCTCGTAGGATTGGAGGATAGTCTAACAACGCGTTAACGTGATGAGTAATGACTAAACACTTGTTATTGTAACGCTTGTCGAGTAATTGCAATACCTCTGTGGCCGTCTAGCGACAACCAGTTGGTAGATATCTAGACCTATCGATCCGGGTGCATACGGCAAACATGTCCAGCCCAGTTCCATTTTAATTTTGCGGTCTTCATCCCTACATCAGCGATGCGAGTTTTTTTTAAAAGAGACAATTTAGATATTGCATATGCCAAAAGGCTACCCTATGCGTTCTCTTTTATCAAAACAATAGAATACCAAAAGTCAAAAATCTAAGAATTGAGCTCGCAGCAAAATCTACCTTACACGACCCGACCTAAACAAGCTAGTATTTTCTCTCCTGCTATTTCTACCGCAACACATCTCGCGAGATGCGACACAACTAGTTTCATTTGCAGACTTTTAAGCCCTCGGGAGCAGGCTATGAGCGTAAAATAGTTAGGTTACCTATTCTTTGCTGGGTAGACTGCTAGGTTTTGTTGGTGTTCAGTTGGGAAGTTGGTACTATTTTGTAGTGATTCCTGGGGCATAAAACATTTTGGTCACATCAATGAGGAAAGGACTAAAAGGCGATTACTTAATTCCTGGAAAAGCAAATAGAAGATAGTGGTCTCCGCCTACCTTAACAGGGCAGTGGCGTGACAAACGCTTATTATGCAAAAGTTTATTCGACAACAGAAATTTTCAAAGACGATGTTAAATGAATAAGTAAGTTAACGAGACTTTCTGCAATGGGAGGATTTAACTTTAATTTATACAGATAATTAAATCATAAAGAAATACCTATTAGATTAGATATAATAATAAAACAAAAAGCTGAACTACAAAAGCAAGAAAATGTTAAAATATGACTCAACGTTATTTTTAGTCTGCTCATAATTAAATTAATTTTAGTTCTAACCTTTACAAATCATTAGCAGCAGAACTTACTGTCTCGAAATAATAGACTTTTGTTCTGTTAATTAGAACTTTATATTATTTACTTTGCGTACTTTCTATCTTAAATTACATTGAATAAGCGTTGGAGATTATAGTCCAACACCATATTATAGTTAAGTAATCAAATATAAACCTATCACGTTAAAAATAAAGGCCAGGTCAAAATTATGTGAGGTGACTGATGAGTGTAGATGCAACTAAGGTGTGTTTAGATCGTAGCAAGTAGACGGAAGTTGTGCTTGAAGAGATGTGCTAATTCCCTTCAGATATGTAGATACTATACTGTATAACTTTAAGACGATCTATATTTGTGAAGATAGCATCAAATACAGTCGTAAGTTAAAGTATCACGATAAATCAACTTCTAATTCAATAACTAAACTTCTATTTGATACTCCGCCATAATCCGCACTCGACCCCGAAATTCCTCCATCAATTAAACACCACAGAATCTGTATTAAACGAGCTGTCAAAATAATAAGACAGAACATAAATCTCTTATCTTAAGCCATCGTAAATTCCACGAAAATTTATATGTATTATAATCTGTGCAATTACTCTGTAGGGCCTGAAGCCGATGACTTATATTTGGAGCTTAACGGGCAGATGTGCGCCGGCCGTGGTTAATACAAAATCATATTTTATAGGCCGCAAGATTCAGTGGAGTGTTCCTTAATTTTAGGTTATTAATTTAGGTACACTGGGTTTTTGATGGTTGGCCGTTTTGGGCGGGACTTTTGGTGTTTAGGGTACCATTTTTAAGGGTTTAAAGTGAAGCTACTGAGGGCTAGTGCCCATACATACGTGGATGCAGCTGGACGTGTCATCCGAAAATTACAGTTTTTTTAAAGAATCGCGCTGCTTATTACGCACTAGCGGTCTGTCGAAAAAATTCGAGCGCGTATCGGCCGCTTTTGGCAGTTTGAGCCGAACTAATGAAAAGCAACCGCAACGTGCGATTCACTCGCAAGTATAGTAGCGCCTTTGTTCATTATTTCCCAACTTACACGATCCAACCAACCGACACATCTGAAAGACTTAAGTCGAAATAAGCAACTTGTAAGTCTTCTACTCGATACTGCAATTAAATCAACTTTAATTAAGTCCAATTATAACTATTTCAATTTAGATGAAAAGCGGTAGAAGTTCGCAGATTATTCTCCTCAGTTTGGATCGATAGGGCTTAGATTAGACTAGGGTTTGCACTGAACTAACTTAGTACTTAAGCTTCTTGCTCTTTATTTGATTTTCGTGGAGAAGATTAGTTTCGTAATATGTAAGTAAGTTCTTTGTGGGTTATGAAATAATCGTACGATTTATTTACGTCATTAATTAACAGAAATATATATCTATTTGCAAATCAAATTATAAAATGGATACGAAATTATTTCTGCGATATACTTATGCCGAGTGAGAGACATACATATGAGACAACACCTTTTTAGGGTTGAAAATGGGAGCCTATTATTAACACTCGGCTGTCCGTCCGTCTTTCTCTCTGTCTGTCCGTATGTCACCAGGCTGTACCTCGCGAACCGTCATAGTTGCGGAACTCTTCGCGCGCGAGTCCGACTCGCACTTGGCGGAATATTTACTTAAGTCACATTCCATACCCTCCTTTTAATAGCAAGATAACAGAAAAATTCAATCAAAATACCATTGAGCTTCTAACGAATTGTCACCTCCGTGATCACTACAAAATAATGACATCTTCTCATCATTGTTTCCGACACAATGGAAGGCTCTGGAATCCAATATCGGCCCGAAATACCTCTTAGGTAAACAGTGTTATCAGGTGGAAAATTCTCTCTCTTTATTCGCTAATGGCAGCTATTTCCTGGGAAGAGGATTCTCAAGGGCCTAAAGTATTTATACCAGTGGTAGAGAGAAGCTGGGAAAGATTTTTTTGCTGCAAAAATCTTATTTCAATAATCTTATTTTACTTCTTTAAAAACTGCTAATATTATAAATTCCACTAATTTGATTGATGTGGAGATATTTGCTACTGTTTCACGCATAAAACCACTAGACAGATTTAAATGGAAGTTGTCAATATTGTAGCTTAAACCTACATAAGAATAACATAACAATACAGGCTATATTTAATTAAGAATTGACTCAAAGACTATATAATTTTCAGAGATTGTGTAAATTTGCCCAGATAGGGCAATAAATGCGTAAAAAGTTGCGAGACAAGACATGCTAAGACGAGCCTGTTGTAACTGTGCCAACTTTAAAAAAAAACAAATCTAGCTCACTTTGTATTGTATCAAAAAGTCAAATTGTTGGCAGAAGAAAGCCTTAGTTGACGATAACTTCACCGACAAGAGTCTGGACTCTTAAATATAAGAAATAACGAACTCACATGTGACCTACAAAAATTATATTTTACAAAAAACGTTCGCTTAGCTCCCTAAATGGCAAGGTCCTAAACAGGCCAAAGAGAGGGTACACAACTATACAATCTGTGATCATCTGAGATTGTTCCCTGATGAAACTCGTCCGGTCATAATGGACAGCGTTGATTGAATCACTGGCTCGCTTTTGAAGAGCAATCGATTCGCCATCAAGGTTTCCGGCCGTTCCAGAGCCATTGGGAATCGGCAAGACACTTCTATTTCTTTATGAGACGATTTGGACGAATATATGTTGGATTTTTATGGATTCGAATACGCTGGGAGAGAATTGATCTTTCTCTTGACGATGATTTGGTGAACTATTTGTGCCCAACACGTACATACATATTTATTTAACAGTTTATTGTAAGATGATAAGATAGAGACAGAAAAAAAAGAAGTTATACAAAAGGTATACTGACTCTTACACACATGTCTTACCTATTAGAGTATGGGATCGGGCGCACGTAAAGCAAACTTAGAGTTTAGGCTGAGACTGATTTATTTCACCAATAGTTTAGCCTTCCCACATTTTTTTTTGTTAACCATTAAAATCCTACTGCTGGGCAAAGGCCCCCCGCGACTTTCCATTCCACACGGTCTCCGGTAGCGACCCGCCATTCCCGTGAAAATGCATCCAGATCGTCTCTCCACCTTTTTCAAGGGTCTACCTCACAATTACAAATACCTATATTAATTTAATTAAAACATCCACACGCCTCTTTACTTTAAAGGTAGACAGCGATCACTTCCCTTCACTTCCTACGATCCAAACAGATACGCGTCGTCCACATTCATCAACGAAACAACGTGACATTAATAAAAACTATAACTAAACTACTACTTCTATTCAGTACTTAGTTCTAGCAACTCAATACGTCTTCCTCTCTCGGTTTGCCGTGCCCTAAAACAGGGTCCACAACATATACTGTAAATTATTTTTAAGACCATTTTGTAACTTTGTGAAAACGCAATAAATATTATGATATTAAATAAAAACTAAAAGCAGACTTTTATTTACTCTCTGAAGTAGTTACAAAATATATTTAATTTTATTTATTCTAAAGATTTATAAAAGACATAATAACAAGAAACGAGGAAAAAGTGCCATTGTAAACTAAGTCCTAAGACTTTAAGCGCAGATCTAGAACAATTTCTAATTAGGATTAGACTAAGCTAGGATTCTAGGTTTCATTTTGTACAAACAACTGTTATTTATCTTTAAATACATAAATGACACCTTCTTCGAATAAAGTCACACTTATATAAGTTTTGCAAGATACATCGTCCGACTTAACAAGTACATCAATGATAATAACAAGTGCATCAATATTGCAGTGCAGTGCATTAATATTCATCGGTGAAGATTTGTAATTGGCATTGTTAAACATAGAAATCTATTTAAGGAATTTATTTTGCTGTAAATCTTCCATAAATAAATAAGTAAATAAATATCTGTCCCGCCTGTATCCCTTTGTGGCTAGACAGAGATCACTTCCCTCCACTTGTTACAATCCAAACACACCTTTTTCGCTTCATACACATTCATCAGTCGCCTCATATATGCACGTCGTTTAATATTGTAGTAAAGTGAATGTAATGACAGTGTTTTTGTGTTAAAGCAGATCACGGGTTCGATTCCCGCTGGGGACAAACATTTTTCCAGTTACTACACGTTTTTTTTTAATTAGAAAAAATATACTTAAACATTTTATGACAAAACTCTCAAATTATTTTTGAAATTGACCTTAAACAGATCCCAAATTCCTGACTAATTAACAACCTCTTCCTCTTTTAAATCGTTTAAAAAAGCACAAAAAGAAAAATAAACATGGGAGTTTGAAACACAATTCATCTAATTACGCCAGTTTCTTTGAATGCAACGTTTTTTAAGCAAATACACGCATAGAACCCATCCTATCCTGAAATTCGTAAGCAAAATCCTTCAAAACAAAACGCTCGTCACCCACATAACTCGCAAGATACAACTTGATACTCAATAAACACGAATCCGGATAGAACTCAGTTCTCAAGCAAATACTTGCGAGTTTATATTTACTTTCTTCTAAAACAAGGAGCTCTGATTATTCGGACCCTCGATTTTTACGCGTACGACTCAAATTTTGTACTTCGGCCGTCTGATGGGGGCCTCATTAAAAAGGGCAAGGCCCAAAGGGTCGTGTTTCGCGATATCCCGACAATTAGCGCGGAGTAAGGGCCCCATAGTGATGTGACTCGCATAATGAATATCGGTGGATTTATCCCCGGATTTGTAGGGGAGATGTCGAGTTGATTAAAATGTGATTAGTTTCGTTTGTATCTGATAATGGGCGTGATAATTTTACGCGTAACATTAATTCCGTTCAATTTCACGTAGTAATATAAAATATATATCCTACTAATATTATATAAATGTTTATGGCTATGCATGTATAGATGTGAGGATGTTTGTTACTCTTTCACGCAAAAACCACTGAACAGATTTTTATGAAACTTTACAGTAGGTTTCATGAAATTTTACATCGGAATAACAAATAATCCTAGTACTTTAAGATGTTGCATAAACCCATGACTATAAATCCATACGAATGCGCGGGCAGCCTTTAGTTTTAATATAAAATGTATTTAAGGTAAAGTCATGTATACTTATTTATTGTGTTGTACATTATGTAAATATAAATTCTAGATTAACCTTCAAAAGTTAAAGTGAAAAAAAAATAGTTACAAAATCCTTCTAAATACTCAACTGAAAGAGTTATCTGTCCCATCACTACAGCGAACCTTTTTTAACGAGTACAAGTCTACGAGAATAAAACATTTACACAAATGAGAAGCAATCGCATCCGTTACTGCGCTGTGTTTAGCTCCACCAAGCAACCTTTGTAAAACGGATATACGGAAATACAACGTTTCACGGTTTAACAGTACCATTACTGAACACTTTTTCAATTGATCGTGTATTCATTTATTGATGATTGTGAAGTTTTTGGTATACCTAAACCCCCTTATTACAAAACCAGGTTTAAAGATAGTCCGACGTTAGTTCGTTTAGTTTGACGTTTTGTCCATAGCCGAAACGTCAAAAGAAACGAACTAACTTCAAACCTCGTTTTGTAATAAGGGGGATAGAGTTTTAAGCGGGTGTGTGAGGTGGTTCTAATTTAGGAAATGTTAAAACCCACCAAATGTTACCTCCCAGACCATTTTAAAGCCTTTTAACTACCCTAGTAAAAGCTAAATTTAAGTTACAGATCTCTCAGGTACAAAAAAGACCTTTACAGTTAAAATTGAACGTGTCGAATGTGCTTTACCTATATAGATCTTTAATATTAGGTTTTACCAAACAGAAGGTACCAACATAAGGCTCTTAGGTACCACGCCCAAATCATTGTCCTGTGCTGTTGCAAACTCCTTCGTAAACAAGTAGATATTTTTGAATACCTTTTATATTTTGACGTGTTTTGTAATTATAGTTTTTTTTTACGTTCTGTGTCTTTATCATTTTCATTATTATTATCATTGTTATTGTTATTGTTGTCACGTTCGGTACTCTCTGATGGTCTTAAGTTCTTTTAAGTTAGTTATTTCTTGGTCAATCAAGAAAGAAGCGAAAGTTAAGTTTATTAGTTATTTTTATAGTCCATAGCTTTCCCTCCGTTACATGTGCTGTGTTGAAGTTGACAGTTGTTATCTAGGCTAAAAGATCACACCTATAAGATAGCAGGATGTACAAGCTAGTACCAAAACAGATAGGCTGCAATAAATGTAATCTAATCAAAAATATGTATATTTATTTCATAGGCAAAAAAATGCACTTAAAACCGTTACGTTATCTATATATATATATATAATATAAATGAAACCCGTTTTCCGTTGTCACGACATAACATGAAAACGGCTTGACCGATTTGGCTGCTTTTTTTTTAAATGTTCATTGAATACCAAGGATGGTTTTTACGGTGAAAAAAATTCGAATAATTGCCGGGAAAGCCCTGAAACAGACCTTTTCTTTTTCCCATACAAATGTTTTCTTACTAAAATGTAGAGTCAATTTGAACTTCCTACACAATGTTCTAAAGTTAATTCTAAGGCGGGACAAAGTTCGCCGGGACAGCTAGTTATAATATACATTTTTAAAGCTAAAATCGTAATAGAATCTTGTTCTCGGAATTTGACGATTAAAACATTATTACCATGAAGATTGCATTGTACCAAATCCACACAGCACCCAGAATTCATTACAAACAGAATTCGTTTGTAAATTCATCCCAAAAGGAGCAACGTATTTACAATCCCCATCAAAGTGGAGGCATCTCTCAAGGGGCCTCGGTAAACCGAATCTACTAATTACGACCGAGTTGATTTTGAGCCCAGAGGTCGCCTCTGTCTGAAACAGACTCGATCAAAGGTCTGTCTGTCTCTGTGAGTGAGAAATCATTTATTTGCACCAAAGCAACATCAATCAGTTTTCTGTCTATTGTAAATCGAATTATATTTGGTGTTGGGTTTATTTATAGGTTTGAAGTAAAGAGTAAGGTAGAGAGACTTGGAACAGCTACGAACACCTTCGGCACGCGCTATTCCGTACCAATAACTGGGGTGATGACTACATCCAAAAAATGGCATTATAATTAGTCCGTCTTTTAGGCTATTAAAAAATGTTTTTTACCGGATGGAAATACATAATTAAATATAGAGCATCAAAGTTACGGAGACTCCGTATATAGTTACTCAGTGGGGTTTTTACGTCACTTTGAGTACAAATCGTACTCAAAGAGTACGATTTTTGAGTGAATTTTACGTGACGTCACGAGGAACTTTAACCCAGTGTACCTTTGTCATTTTTAGTTTAAGAGAAAAAAGAAAAAATACGTGTCTAATATTTTAAAATAATCTATGTGATGGACTGTAATTTTTTTTGTCATCATGCCTAAAATAGCTAACTTATAAGTACAGTCTACCTTCCGATATGTCGTCGTTCTTTACTAGAACGAAAGTCTTACCGTGTCTCTACACTTATCAGATTTCTCTACTATTTGATTCAAGCTTATATAACCTACCTATAACCCATTCTTATATACCATCATCATTTAACTTAAGAGTTAGACTCTTGTCGGTGGAACATTCGCCATTTAGGTCTATCCTCTGCCAATGCCTTGACTTCTTGATACGACATGACGTTAACTTTCTCCTTCATTTGAGTGAAGTAGGTACGTCGCGGTCTTTCTCTGCCTCACTTCCCCTCAACCTTTCCTTCAATGATGTTTCTCAAGAAACCGTTATGTAGTCATATTGTTAACCCGTAAGACTGATAAAAATACTTTTATCTCTTTTTGACTCACAAACTGCGTCGTAAGAAAAAAGAGCTTCTACATTTTCTAAATTAAAAATTTTGAAGTTTCGTCTATTCTTCAATTTATTCAGCTACAGTACAATATATACCTTCTAATTTTACCTAAAATAAGTAAAATTAGAAGGTATGTATTGTACCGCCTTAATTATTAGTAGGCGTACGTAGACTTGGAACTTTGTGATTGAAAGAAGTTAAATAAGGGCCTTGAATAGGGATGTGCCCTACATAATTTACATGGCTGTCTTTTGTTTCATAATGTACGGCTATTTGGACTTTTTGGAGCAAACATTTGAGAATATTATGACAAATGGCGGTTCAACTTAGGCTTATCTGCCGGTCAGTTTTTTCTGTTAAAATCACTATCAAAGTTACTTAACAGTACTTTTAACCCGACCATAATGTTAAGCAATGCCTGTAGTATGAAAATTGAAACGCTAAGCGCCAAAACACACGGTGAAACGCAACTGCAACGCAACTGAAACTGTTAGTTACGTTTCGTTTCAGTTGCGTCATGTGTGGTTTTCTAAGGAAGTCTATAGCAGAAACTGCGATGCAACTCAAAAGTAACTAGCAGTTTCAGTTGCGTTGCATTTGCGTTTCACCGTGTGTTCTGGGTCTTACAGTTGGCATTTCGTAAGAGAAATGAGGAGGTATTACAGATTGTGGGAGAAAAGAGAAGTTTACTAAAATCTATTGAGAACAGAAGAGGAAAGATGCTAGGACATTTGATACGACATGATTCCTTCATAAAAAACATCATAGAAGGAAAAATTGAAGGGAAAAGGAAGAGAGGAAGACCCAGACGGACGTTCCTAGAACAGGTGAAGGAAAAGGCGGGTGTCATGTCGTATCAAGATGTTAAAAAGAAGGCAGAAAATAGGGAGGGATGGAAGAGGCTCCACCGACAAGAGCTTAGCTCTTAAATAAGAGGAAGAAGATTTCGTAAGTTGGGTTTGTACCGTTGAGTTATTTTAAACTGGACCTGTCAGGTTGTTTACTTAACCACAACATAGTTATTTACGGCCCGTTTCACTAATCTTATCTATATATATAAAAATGAAACCCGTTTTCCGTTGTCACGGCATCACGCCTGAACGGCTGGACCGATTTCGCTAATTCTTTTTTTTAAATGTTCATTGAAGTCCAAGAATGGTTCTTACGGTGAGAAAAATTCGAATAATTGCCGGGAAAGCCCTAAAACAGACCTTTTCTTTTTCCCATACAAATGTTTTCTTACTAAAATGTAGTCAATTTGAACTTTATTCCTACACAATAAAGTTCATTCTAAGGCGGGACGAAGTTCGCCGGGACAGCTAGTAACAGATAAAAATTATTCCTAGGGATATTTTTAATCTTTCACTGTGTAAAACATCATGTTTTATGAAATAGACATAGGTTTATCTTTCAGTTAAATTTTATCGGAATGCGGTGAACGGGCTCTTAACTCGAAATTTATAACGTAAAAGAGTAGGTAATAATCATACTTCTAATATTTATCTTTATGATTCGAAGTCAAGTAAGCTTTTTAAAAGAATACATTAATTTTATTATACTACTCGTATTTCAATAGGTATTATAATTGAAATAATACCTATAATTGGCTGCTTTTCATAACTCTTATAAAAGCAACATTTATACGCTATTCCTTGAACATTTTCCTCAGTCGAATAAAAAGAAAACAATAACCAATACTGCTGATCTCTCTTCCACGTGACTACATAATTGTTCGTATTCTTTGGTATTTTTATACATTTTGTTCTTGACTCTCGAAAATTAGGCACAGTATCCACGACGCTTCATTTACTGCATGCATGTCGCATCGCAGCCGCGTCGCATCTAAATCGCAAATGCCATACGACATTTTTTGCGACCCATACATTGTTTCATACTTCACGTGAAGCAAATGCAACGGGTTTATGTCCACGGCACCGCACGTTTATGGCATTTGCTATCCGTCGCATGAAGCAATCCCTATTTTTAAAATGTTTAAATGGCTTCTTTCAGTATGAAATAAATAAATTAAGATGTTCGCATTCTAAAAAGTCGTAAGTCCATTAGTCCCGTCCGACTTGTACGTGTACACGTGAAAGAACGTTCAGGTTTCTGAATTTAAAGTAGGCCTGGCACCCGCGGGCTCCTAGTCTATCAAGCATCGCAATTACGATACGCGTGGACGGACCTCATGCAGGAAATGCTGTACGTGTAGCAATTGTCACATGCGACAATGTAACAAATGCTATACAATGGACATTAACCCTTAGGTTAAGAGTTCTCGAACCTTCCTTTTTACATGAAATATTTTATGAATTATTCAATACTAGAGGCTGCCCGCGACTTCGTACGCATTTATCGTCATATCTTGGAAAAACATCATGATTTCTTAAAATAATATAGCCTATATATTATTCTGATGTTTAAGCTACAATATAGCCAAATTTCATCAAAATCTGTTTAGTAGTTTTTGCGTGAAAGAGTAACAAACCCTTCATGCCTTCATGCTATCACTTCTCTCTCTGTGGGGTCTGCAGGAAGAAATTTCTTTTAGAAATATGCTGTACCTTTTGTATAACTTCTCTTTTTTTCTGTCTCTATGTACTATCATCTTACAATAAACTGTCAAATAAATAAAAATAAACATCCATCCATCGGTACAAACATTGACATTTATAATATTAGTAGGATAAATGTTATTGTACCGTTACCTTTTCTTTTCTTAGATAATTATTTCTTAGGTCTTAGGGAATCAAAGAATCAGAAAAACCTTATATCCGGAATTTTTTAACCCTTTACTATTACAAACTGGGGAGCAATTCTGATTACAATATTACCAGCTCTAGAACTGGATGCAAGTTACGTTGTTATACTTGTAGCTAGCTTAATTGATCGGAATTGAGGCTTGAAAAGCTTAGTAGACGGATGGTGCAATGTATGAACTGCAGAAATAGCTATTTTATTATTATGTTAATTTTATTTATTAACTATTAGTAAGAAATTATTTAGGACGGATTTCAAAAAAAAAAAGGTAATTTATTCGTAGGTAACATTAAATTTACACTTGAATTCGTCACAAAGTAAAAATTATAATAATTAGAATACAATACAATACAAATATTCTTTATTGCACAAAAGATATAAGGTACAGACACAGACAAGAATATAAGAAGCAACAGGCGGCCTTATTGCTAGGTAGCAATATCTTCCAGGCAACCTTAGGTTAAGAAATAACAAGAAAGAGGTAATAATGGTTGCGGGTTGTGCAAATAATACAGAATACATACATACATAACTACATATACATACCAAAAATAGATAGTACCTACCTATAATAAAAATAAACAAATAGATATCCAATAGATAAAATAAATATTACATACATATATATATATATATATATATAAATGCACCAGAGAGGAAATAGATAATAATTAATTTAAAGAACCAAAAAAAAAAAACCGGCCAAGTGCGAGTCGGACTCGCGCACCGAGGGTTCCGTACAAACCTGCAAGGTTTACAAAGTTCGTTCATTACGACAATCGAGTCATAACTATGGAAAAAGTAATAAGTTTATATTTATTAAAAAATATATATTTTGTAATGTAACTAAAAATTTAAGGTTTTCGGAATTTTTCCTTTATGTGTGGTATAAAACGTTGCTTCATGCCAAATTTCAAGATTCAAGGTCGACTGGAAGTACCCTTTAGGTTTTGATTCCCTTGCAAGTACTTGCGAGTTTCAAAATATGCAGCTTAAATTGCTGTTTCTTTTGATTGCGTTGACATAGAAGTTTGATTTTGCTACAGCTTAAAGGTATTATAGACCTGAGTATTTGGTATGAATTTCAATTTAATACCTCTACGCGTTTATGAGGAAATGGGTAGTAAGTTTAAGATTATTAAAAAAAATATATATTTTGTGATGTAACTAAAAATTTATGGTTTTCGTAATTTTTCCTTTATCTATGCTATAAGACGTTGCTTCGTACCAAATTTCAAGATTCTGAGTTCACGGGAAGCACCCTGTAGGTTTTGATTCCCTTGCAAGTGTCGAAAATTTGCGGCATAAATGGCTGTATCTTTTGATTGCGTTGGCTTAGAAGTTTGATTTTTTCACAGCTTCAAGGGACAGTAGACCTGAGTAATTATTATAAATTTCAGCTTCATACCTCTACGCGTTCCTGAGAAAAAGGGTCTTGACAGACGGACGGACGGACGGACAGACGGACAACAAAGTGATCCTATAAGGGTTCCGTTTTTTCCTTTTGAGGTACGGAACCCTAAAAAGAGAAAAACATTAAAGGAGGGAAGCTTTAGACAATGTGGTGTTTAAAAAAATATAGGTAGGTATTATTTCCTAACTAAAATGGTTAGGTAAGGATCTGTTATTATTTTATGTTATAAAACTACTTACTGCTTTATAATTTCTACAAAGATATTTAGTAGAAATATCTCCTTTCTTTCGTGATACGTAGGTACTTTACCCTAAGTTGCTTCTTAAGAAAACATGTTTTGGGCTGAACTTCTGTTTGGGACAAATGTTTACTTTCTTTTAGTGCTTTTGTAATTGTCGAGACCAAATGTTTTATTAGTTTAACAATTTTGGCTCAAGACACTGTTTTTAATTTAAAAGGATTAATTCACGTATAAAATAGAAAGAAATAGAAGCGTAAGAAGTGTGTTTGGATTATAGTGGAGCGAAGTGGTCTCTGCTTATCCCGATATGGGAGAGAGGCGTGACAGATATGTATAAATAAGACTCGTACGCACTTGCAGCTGCAATGCGGATGCTGTTTTGCTATACGCGATGATGATTGACCCTTGGTTGGGAAGTGGTTTCATTGCAAATCGCAACCGCTTTGACAATATCAACCTTCACACGCAACTTTTTATATTAAAAATAGGTGGTTTAAAAAACTAAAACACGCTTTAGCTCGCACTAAACATGCTCCATCATCAAATGTATCATATTATTATATTGTCATCAGAACTCAGAGCGTGTGTAAAATTTCATCCTGTTCGAAGACCGGGAAGTGGGTCAAATTAAGATTCCAAGATTTGTTTACATACATAATAAGTTACAAGTGAAGCGAATATAAAGCGTGTAAAAACAAAGGGAACCTATCATATATCATCCTTATTAGCATTGAATTACTTTTCAATATTGATAATGGAAATCCACAATACTCTCTCAAATTACAACAATCAATTTACCCACTCCCGCATGTAAAGTACCTCTTCAATCCACGTCTATAGGTACCTACAGATAATTTCTATAATAACCACTCAATGTCCAGGCATTAATTACCACAACTATTCGGGACTTAATTTCCCGCCACACCCAAACCTCACCCAATTTATAACGGGACAAAGAAGGATCATTAATAACCAAATTGTCCCGATTTGTCCAATCCGATTGAACGGAATAATTAAAAGCAGGTACGGTTGGGGCGGATTCTGTAAACGGGCTCGTCCTTTCCTGGCTTTTCACCCGGCCTAAGGCGCTGCTTCCACGAGCGAGAGAATCGCGGTGATATTATCGTCGCGCCACGTATTTCTATACACTGTCTATGGAGCCATCTCCACACGGCGATATTATCGCCGCGATGCGACGAGTGGCAACGAGCGTGCGAAACGTCATTCGTCGCGGGCCCGCTGTCAAACGCACCGTCATTTCTGTTTTTTTTTTCTTTCACAACACGTCGTCAAAGAAACGCGGCGATACCGTCGCGAGTCACCGCGGAAACGCTGCGATTCCGTTACGACTCGCGACGATACACGGCGGAATTATCGCTCGTTCGTGGAGATTCTCTGACAATTAGGGCGGACTTGCCGCGATTCTTTCGCTCGTGGAGGCAGCGCCTTAGCATTCCTTTTATTACGAATTCGACACGCGTAACAAGCGACCTTATAGAAAGGGCACCGTCAATGAAAATTAAAAATGAGATCTTTTTTCTCGTTTTCGTAGACGTGATGTTGTGTTCAATTAGTTTTGGGAGGCGATTTCTATGATACCTATTGTGTTACAACTTTACAAGATAATACTGGAAAGGAAAAGGTACCAGGGCCCAAGTCAGCTATATTAAAAGAGCGTCAGTTATTTGTCGGCAGAGTGCCAATGGCATTTCTTGACACATTTAGTATTCTGCTAAACAATGGGTTACACTGATTGCGACCAAATCTGTCAAAAATACCATCGACATTGAATATGGTAAATTAGCACAGACAGGCCCAATAATGTTTTCCATCGTGTTATTTATATACTGCAAATATTTTTGGTGGTATGCGATTGGTTACGCATCCGGAACAACGTGGTATGTGAAATTTCACGCTTTGTAGAGCGCAAGTTCGAGTTGATCCAGAGTTTTTTAGCAAAAACCTTTCCTTATAATCTTTTCTTGCGTCTTACTAACATCGGTCTCTAGATTTTTTAATATACTAAGGGCCTTTATAACCACTTACAGATAAAATATTATTGACGGATAAACCTATGTCTATTTCATAAAACATGACGTTTTAGACAGAGACAGGTATAAAATATCTGACAGATTTTTATTCGTGATTTTGAAACGGGCCCAATGACCAGTTTCTATATTTTAAACAAATGTTTGCTAAATGAAGATTCTAATGTAGAACAAACTTCAATGTTCCTGCATGAAATTGAACTTTCTGCACAAATTTCTGCATTTCTGCATTTTCTGAAATTGAACTCTTATCTTAAAATTAGTTACAACAAGGTTACAACAAATCCCTTACTCAACAAATGAGTTGCAAGATTAATCTTACAACATATCCACACTTTATATTAAATCCACTCCTTCAACAAAACTACATTCACTTAAACAACTGAAATCCAACTTTACGAGCACGAAATGCAACAGTTTCAAGTGACAGTGCAAAGAACAATTTCTAGTTTGTTAGCACGCCCTACCAATTATCTGCCGTCTTTAGTTAAGTTAGACTTGTTTGTGAACTAACGCAATCTTATTATGCTATCATAGACTGCAATAAACTTGGAGTTCAGGTGAGAATATCACAGCTGATTGAAGTGACAACCAATTTATAAATACCAGACGTGTATAAAAAGGTATTAATTTTTACTTACTTGGTGAATAAGTAGATGGACATGACACAAATCATTTTTTTTTAGTTCGTTCCACACTCGATGTATCTATTTTCATAATGCCCAACCTGTTACTTCTAATTTAAATATTAGGTAAGAGTACATTAAATTTCACTCATGAACAATTGGTACGATACAAAGTTTGAACTCTTCCAATCGTTGAAAAACAGCGTTCTACACAATTTAAATTCCGGAAAGAGTTCAGGTGACACATACTTACGGCCATACTCAATTATCTATCTATGGTTTTGCGCTACTGGAGGTAGAAATAGGTATCTATTTTAGAATTTTTCGTCCCTATAAACCTACCGCTGTCAAAAAATGTATGGGATTCTCAAAAAAGACAGCTACGTGACAGTTTAGTACTGCCGATGTCGGATAGCTATTTGTCTTTGATTATAGGGAACCGCTGCTGTTAAACACTAAATCAATATTTGGCGTTAGATAAGTACCTTTTAAGCCTAGAATCACTAGTCGCTACACCAAACTTTTGCAACATCGACTAGTTAACCAATGTCCCGGCCAGAATAAATAGGTGACAATAAGACGGCGCAGCGTTGTTGTAGAAATTATATTTGGAGTAACATGATGATATAGTATCTTAGCAACTGGACAGTAAGAACTGGATAATAGTAATGACTTGGAGCTACGCTTATATACTAAGATGCTGGCCGCTCGATGATATATGCGGACGTGATAGGCTACGTGATTGCTGATTCAGCGGAACCGAATCGATGCAGGAATATTTTTACGCTCGCTGACTTGTCTTATCTATCACGTACTCGAGGTCCACACAATCAACAAAAAGACAAATCAACTCTATCCCTCTCAAATGAAGTAAGAAAGAAAAGAGATATGTAATGAAACGTCCGACTCACCTGTTATCTGTTATGTCGCCGAAGATTGATGCATCTAACAACTTATTACCTTGTTTGTTCTCGGCGAATGACTCGGATCTTTGTTGTTTTATACGAGCAGTGATGTTTCTTGTGTTTTAATGTTGTTTTACTTTAAAATTGTTTTGTAATGTAAGTAGTATTTTATTGGGGATAGTGAGATATTAGACTGGCAAGGTAGAGTGATATCTTATTTCAAATTACGTTCTGCTTTGGTGACGTAGGAGAAAAATTCTTGCTTTCCCTATCGCTTTCAAATAAAAGAAGCGGGTTTAGGGCTCTAATGCACTAGCGGCTGAAACGCCTAACTTTACCGTTTAATGTTTGACGTGAAACCGCGCTAATAGCTATAATAGCGAGCTAACAACGATTCGTATCAATTTCAAACCGGGACTACTGTTATTGTTTAAATATATCTAAGGTTTGTATATGCAAAAAAATATAAAAATTGCTATGACGAAACCTAGATAGCTATTTACTATTTACCTAACTTAAAACTAAATACAGAAGAAACTAGCTACTATTTTTGAATTACCTGGTTCTATTTTGTACAGTGTGATGTCGAGTGGCATTTCTATTCGTGCGTAATGTTTCAGCAAAAAAAGCGAGCATTCACTCCGCAGCTATCCATTTCTATTTCCTAAATTACTTCGTCATTGTAGCGGACTGTACTGTAATCACTTTACAACTTACCTAACATAAATATTTTTATATTCACCTGACAAAAGGTGGAAGGAAAATTATTGTTTAAATTTTTAATTTTCATACAAAGCTTTTTACTGGCTGCGTGCTTGTTGTTAAAATGTCTTTTTTAACCCCCGACGCCAAAAGAGGGGTGTTATAAGTTTGACGCCTCTGTCCGTGTGTCTGTGTGTCTGTGTGTCTGTGTGTCTGTGTGTCTGTGTGTCTGTGTGTCTGTGTGTCTGTCTGTCTGTGGCACTGTAGCTCCTAAACGCGTTAACGGATTTGGATGCGGTTTTTTTTAATTTAAAGCTGGTATTTCTGGGAGTGTTCTTAGATATATAATATGCAAATCGGTTCAGCCATTTCAAGGTCATCAGCTCTTTTGTCAGCTGTGGTAGGAGTGTAGATCCAATGTAACAGCAGATATGTCGTGTTTGGATTCGTTTTGATCAGTGTTTTATTTTTAATATGATGCAATGGTGACAACAGGTGAGGAGCTGATGATGGAGTCAGAATTTCCAGCACTCCATCCATTCTTGAAAAATTTTACAGTAGATGTATCATGTTTGGATTCGTTTTGATCAGTGTTTAATTCTGAATATAATGCAATGGTGACAAAAGATGAGGAGCTGATGATGGAGCCCGAATTTCCAGCACTCCATCCATTTTTGAAAATGTAACAGCAGATATGTCGTGTTTGGATTCGTTTTGATCAGTGTTTAATTTTTAATATAATGCAATGTTGACAACAGGAGGAGCTTTTAGTAATATATATCTAATAAAGGTTTAAAAACTTCAAAATAAAAATTAAATTAAGAATTTAAAAAACCCCCGACTATAAAAAGTAACAAATAAAATACCTATGTAGTATTTTGTCTACTGAACATTGCGTAATATTTCATACAAATTAACAACTTTCATACAAACTTCATTTTGTCGGGGGACCGCTAAGAGGCTAAGACCGCTAACCGCTACCTAGCGGTAGGTACGCAAAATGATATAAGTATCATAATGTCATATTTAAATCACTGGTAAGGAAAAAAGAATGCGGGCCCCGACGTAATGAATTTTGTATGAAAGTTGTTAATTTGTATGAAATATTACGCAATGTTCAGTAGACAAAATACTACATAGGTATTTTATTTGTTACTTTTTATAGTCGGGGGTTTTTTAAATTCTTAATTTTTATTCTCTTGAAACAAGAGAGTCATTGTGGTAAATACTTACGTAACTGCGAGGGTGGGTACTCTCCTACCGTTTTCTTTGTCCCTGGACTTCATTAGTAGAAATTAAATTTCGTACCCCGTGTTAGTCCCGTATTTGTTTTCTTTTTCAATTATTATGCTTCCCAATATTGGAGCTGTTTCAATTTGACCGTCGTTTTCTTTTCAAGTGGTGTTTTTGTTTTGGTCGTGTTTTCGAGTGTAGGTAATACTTAGGTATTCATTTGTAGGATAAAGTACTCTAATCTTTTGGGATAAGACGAAGTTTTAAAGCTTAAGGGCCTGTTTAACCATATATAGATAAAAATTATCTGACAGATAAACCTACCTATGTCTATTTCACAAAACATGACGTTTAAGACAGTGACAGGTATAAAATATCTGACAGATACATTTTATCTATAGGTGGTGAAAGAAGCCCTTAATATTAGACGTTTTTATCATTATAAATACAGGGTGTTAGGAAAAGTATCACTTTCCTTTTAACCATGTATAGTTTTAGTGAAGGAAAGTGATACTTTTCTATAAAGTGATACCTTTTAACCAGGTATAGTGTTAGTGAAGGAAAGTGATACTTTTCCTTTCAACACCATGTAAAGATCAGTTCACTACTTAGAAATAATGTTATTAATTCAATACAGATCATTACAGCACATATTTTAGGCGTTTAAACACTTGCGGTAACAGCCCGGTTTTGGTTTGAAACAACACTATTTAGGCTTTAAATAGCTAGACTAAAATCTAACAAAACTGTTATTATATTCTAACCTAACAAATAATAAAATCCTAAATAAATGACTTATACAATAAATGCTATAATAATTATAACTAAGAGCTTACCGTCATAAAAATAGGTACTTACCTACAGATAAGAAGTCCTTTGTATGGAGGCAAAGGAAGAAATAATCATTCTTATAACGAGTACCTTTGTCCAGCTAAGAGTTCTCTTTTGACGACTCTGGCGGTCTTGCTTCTATAGGCCTTATAATTTGTTCCGTAAAACCATTTTTCGTAAGCAGGTGTAGTTTTATGTAGTATATTTTGGGAGTTCTAACCTTATTTCGGGTTTTTAAATACTTTTTTGGGTACTCGACCTTCGTTTTTGTAATGTTATATTTAATTTGATGCCCTGCCTGTATTATATGGAGCACGCAAGCAGAGCAAGTGGAGGAAAGTGGTCTCTGCCTATCCCGATGGGAAAGAGGCGTGCCAGATATTGTATCTATGCTTCCTAATTTGATAACTAGTTGAGTCTTATGGAAAAGGATTTTATTCCTGAAATTACACATTTTTTGCGTTTAAAAACCGTTGTAAGTTTTTAAGTCGAAATCATGATCATTTTATTTAAGAGCGAGACTTATTTCGATGGAGCGTTCGCCATGTAAGCCTATCTTATACATATTGTTTACTTTTTCCTTCATTTGAATAAAGTCAAAATTACAATTCATAATTTCATGATTTTAGGAGTTTTTTCACTTGCAACTGTCATAGATATCAACTAATAAGTATTCTGTATCTTGTCCCCAGGACCGACAACTAGCCCACAACGCGTCAGCCAGGGTGTTCCACAGCAATCAAAGCCTGGTGCTGCAGAAGGTCACGAGGTACAGCAGCGGACGCTACGCCTGCTCCGCTCTTAATGCTGAAGGGGAAACTGTTTCTAACGAGCTGCATTTTCGGGTTAAATGTAAGTATTATTATACACACATATACTTACATTACATGTAGGCGAGCGGTAGCCTAGTTGGTAGAACGCCCGCCTCCAATCTAGGAGACCCGTTCGATCCCCATCCTGTATTGAATATTCGATTAGGTACCACTCGCTAACGGTGAAGGAAAATATCGTGAGGAAACTACCACTAGAGAAGGAATTCGATCGAAGGTTTATGTGAAATTGTAGAGTGTAGACGCCATAATAAATTTTAGTTTTATAAGCGCAGATGATAGCTGTCTTAAAATAACAATTCAAACGTTCATTAAGTTAAACAACAGGTTGAATACTAAAATAAAGACAATTTGAGCGTAGGTAGTCTACTACAGTCTAGACCTTACACTCACGCAATTTAAGACAAAATTCAATGCCAATAATAGCTTTTATCGGTTAAGCATAAAAACTTTTTGTAATTAATAACTAAAGAAAAAAATCTATACCTACTCTTTATTTCTTTGGTATAATAATTCCAACACTAAAATAAACATGTATTATCTTTTACACCTCTTTCTTATCGATATAGCCCGAGAACGCTTTCCTCCACTTGCTACGATCCAAACACACTTCCTTCGCGTCATCTACATTCAACAAGTCACCAAAATTAAAATATGAAAAACGTCAATACAATTGATCAACCTGCTGTCTTGACCATGGTTTAGTTCGATGAAGGGAATTATTATTTTAATAAAAGTGAATATTTTCAATTTAAATCCTACATTTTATTTCCGATAAAAAAACAGTTTGACAATTTCAAAAACAAAAAGCAATTCACTAACAAATTATACTGTTTTTATAAACAACGAAAAGGTTTTTTTTGCTGTTGTACAAAAATAATATTTATAATAGTATTTAAAAAGAAAAAGACGATCGTTTCTAAAATACTTTGTTTATCATTTTGAGCTGTGAATGTTATTACGCGATGGGCTATATCGCTATAGGCTGTATAACGGTGCACCTGAGCTCACTTTTACGATGAATTACAAACTGTTATTAGCCAATTTATTTGGGTGTACTAAATCATAATACCTTTTTATTCTCGTAATTTTTATACCCGTTTGGTTTCGGAGCGATGCTTTTAATGGTTTTAAATGTCTGTTTTCGTAATTGAATTTTTTTGTGACTGATGTTTAAGTATTTGTGCTTTAAATTAAAAAATGGACGGCAAAAATATTTAGGATTTTAGCCAGTGCAGTGGTTCAAAAATTGTGTCTGAACTGAGTCAAAAATGGAGTTCTAACTTTATTGGTCATTTTGCAACTGTCCAGTTTTTTTTTTTTGATTATCATAATTTACGGTTTTTCTTTCTTGTTCTTTTTAAACTACTATGGTCTAAACTACTATGATGAATTGATAAAAATGTATTTAGTTATATAGGTCTTTATTCATCTGAAAGGTCCAACACGTAATTATGCACTGACGCATGTGAATTTTAATGTTAATATATTCCTAAAATTAAACTGCCCAGTCAAACCTTCACTAACAAACTTCAAAAACTACTTTCCAAATATAATTAACCACAATTTCAAGTAACGTACAGCAAAGCCTAGCATAAACTCATTTACATAATTTTATTTCGCAATCGGACGAAGCTATTCTAGGAATGTTCGGGAATATTCGGTTATATTCGGCAACTTTCGGGAATATATGTGAACGTTAGATACGGGAAAATTATATTAGTTACCAAAATGATTCAAGTGGTAGGTACTTATTATTAATAAGATAAAGTTTATATTAGGGTATAATACAGGGTGACTTTAAATTAATGAACAATGAACGATGGAAAAGGATATTCATGTAACCGTGATAACAAATAACTTTTACTATGGGACCAAAGTCGAATCATTCAAAAAACAATTGTTCCCTCATACTACTGTCAGCTGATGCATTTTGTATGGGGAGTTCAAAAGTTTTTGAATATTTTCGAACTTGGTTCCATATTAAAAGTTGTTTTTTATCACTAGTACATGCATATCCTTTTCTATCGTTCACAAATTTAAAGTCATCCTATATTAGGTGTTTGAACTGTTGATTTGAAGAAAATAAATGAAAGAAAAAGTCGATGAAAATCATTAAATAAAAAATGGAATTGTTATCGCCCACAAAATAACATATTTCACTCATTTAGTTTTTAAAGATATTGTAATTTTATGTCCTTATCTTATCTTATCTAGCCCTCAGTGTCCCACTGCTGGGCAAAGGCCTCTCTCCTCCTTCTCCACGCTTCTCTATCCTGAGCCGCCTCTGCCCAGTCATCCATGACGGTGTCCGGGTGAATCTACTCAAGATTATTCTCCTCATACAAAAAAAAAAAATCACATTTTACCCCGAGAATGGCGTTTATTTTAAGCTAAATCTATAAACACATGAATTATATGCTATATTATATTAAAGACACGTTAAAGAATTTAATATTTTAGAAAATATTGGCAAATATAAAAATTTGAGTGTTACTGATAATGACGGATGTTGCCGACAGTGACGAATGTAATGACGGAATGTTACCGACAGTGACGTTTGAGTTATATTATTGATGTAAATATTTATTCTCAAATACTTTTTTATTTGTCTTTTAACTACAACTTAATTACCGTTAACATGCAATCCATTACAAATTAGCTAAGACGGCTAGGTCAAAAGCCCACCCTGAATCGCACCTGATGCAAAAGTGGCTATGACACTAGCAGCATTCCCACACTGAATAGCGAGGAAAATAGGTTAGTCGGGACCTTTGCGCAGTAAAATTCTACGCAAGGGTCCCGACTATTGTTTTTAGGCGCTTCCCTAGTTCACGCATCAAACTCTTAGCTTCCGTACACCAAGTCCCGCTTTCCTCCACTACGACGGGAACAAAGAGGTACTTACCTCGTCTTGGAAGGGAGCATATTTAGCATGCTTTTGTATGGCAGCTCCTTCTGCTGCTGCACTAGCTGCCCTACATATACAAGGCAGGTGGGACATGGCGAAGGTACTTATGCAAGTTGCATCCTAAACTAGACAGCGTCCCCTTTCCCGAGAGATGAGGATTAATCAATCAGTCCTCTTGCCATTTGTGTGATTTAGGCTTGGCGGTTCCGGGGTCGCCGCTCAACCTCGTTAAGCATATTTTATAGTGACGAGGAAATCGTCTAGCTGACTTGACACAACTCAACCCTTGATGTCCCAAAGAGTCCGCAATCGTACCACAAACGTGACAATCCAACCGCAGATAAATTACTATCCTCAATGAGCTCGTTGATTACAGCGCCCAAATACGGCCAGACTCTGGGCTTGATGCCGCCTCAAGCATAGCCAGATTCCTACCCACAGCCGCTTCATTAGAATCCGGCTGCTTGCTTTGTACTGTACATGTGATCGTGCCAAGAGCGCTGGACACCTTTGTCCCTTGGCTGCTCAAGACACACAGTTGCCCAAACATTTAAAGCCTCCGCCGTATATAACTAATAAGAAGATTGCCACCTTGGACATGAAGTTTTTAAGCGACTCAACCGTTAACCTCGTGGGAGGAGGTTAAAACGCCGATATATTGATATCCTGCATTCTTCTAACACCCAATCTGCCGTAGCGGATGATAACGAAGTCTGCTGTCATTGAGCCTCATTAAGTTTTACAATGAGAATCGTCTCCAATGTCACCTTGAAGTCTTCGCCGATTTTAGACATTTCATTGACATTTCATAAAAACCAAGTCGGAGACGTTCTCATATTATACACCAGTGTTGGGACATATAGGCAACTACGGAAGAGTGTTAAGGCCACATGGGCAGGCAGCTGCTTCAGATGCTGGCGCGCCCGGCAGATTATTTCGTTTTTTAAGTTAAGGCAGCTGGAATAGCATCATGAAGAATGGGAGCCTCCAGGAGTGCGGGCTGCCATTTTTCTGCCGGTTCAACATTTGCAAATGATGTAGCATGCCCTGTATATGAGAAACATGCTTTTTAATGATAATCGTACATCAAAATAATTTATTGCCATCAGTCGTTTTCTATACAAATAATCATTATTGGTAACAAACGTCATTGTTTTCTACACAAATAATCATTATTGGTGACAGATGTCATCGTCGTCAGACACAATGTTGGGAATAATGATGTTACCAACAATGAGGAATTTTGGAAAAATCGCTGCTATTGGCAAAATAGGTTATTAAATTATGAAACAAACATTACACGTTATCTGTTTCCCTAATAAGTTCGCCATGGTAAATAAATAAAGAGTTTACCATGCATTATATTTAAAATACAGCAAAAGAAACCAATGACGACGTGGCATGAATATCTTTGGAGAACGATATTCAATTAATTATCATTGGAAAAATTAGCGTCCGTTCACTATGACGAGTGGTGTTCGACTTAGGTACGAGGGGGCTGCGACTTTTAAGTTAGACGTGACGCTTCGGGTGCTTTCCGTTTTTTTTTAATCATGCTAAGTAAACGTGTTACCAATAATGACGAATATTTTTTGAACATTGTTTGAACTAATTTTTAATTAACTTACCACCTACTTTTTAAATTTATTTTCTTTAAAATATCTTGCCTGTTTAACGATAAATAATATATTCCTAGACAGGATTACTCTATTATTAATAATATTTTCACTATGATA
Source organism: Anarsia innoxiella (assembly GCA_947563765.1). Lineage (NCBI taxonomy): Eukaryota > Metazoa > Arthropoda > Insecta > Lepidoptera > Gelechiidae > Anarsia > Anarsia innoxiella. The sequence goes on from OX387392.1 coordinate 1,034,974, forward strand.
TAAAATATCGAAAATCATGTAAAGGCGACACCTAAAATATCGTGGTTTTCTAGCGTTTTTTTCTAATAGCTTGTTTTTCTGCTATTCAATCACTGAACGGTTTTGATAACTTTTTACTTCATTTATTTAGGTAGTAGAATAACTATAAAAAGTTTTGAATTTCTTTTACAATTATGAATGATAGGGCGAGACATAAATTTTCGACCTCTTGAAGATCCACCCGTCCAGTTCATCTCGCCAAAGGTCCTCGCGCCAGACCACGGAAAAGGTGGCGAGATGAACTGCGGACACCTTCATGGAATAGGGATGATGACTACATTCAAAAATTCAAAAAATAATTAGTCCGTCTTTTAGGCTATTAAAAAATATTTGTAACACATTTTTACCTGATCAAATAAGTACCTAAATAAATAAAAAGATACCAGAGCATCAAAGTTACCTACGGAATAACTAGGCGTGACGTCACGAGCAACTTTAACCCAGTGTATCTTTGTCATTTTTAATTTCAGAGAAAAAAGAAAAAATACTTGGCGAATATTTTAAAATAATATATTATGTGATGGACAAAAATGTTTTTGTCATTATGCCTATTTTATGTTATGTCAATGAAATTTTAAAACTATGATAAAAAAGAACGATTTCCAACCCAATTATTGAACCCTGATTGAACAAAAACATTAACATAAAATGCAAAATTTCGAATATATTACTCAATATAATTAAAATTATAATTTCGCATTATATTTTACACATCTGACATTGATTGATGCGAGGCGGAAGATATGATTGATGTTAGGTAATTCTGAAAATTATATGTAAGGTATTATAATTAACATTCGTTTATCAATACTTTGCATAGGGAATTATTACTTTTAAAAAGCTATCTTATTATCTAGAATAAGTTCTACTAATTTGATAAATTTCAATGCTTGCAAGTCTTGCAACGATGGTTGGAGGATGTTTGTTACTCATTCACGTTAAAACTACAAAACAGATTTTGATAAAAATTGGCAATATTGTAGCTTGCACATCAGATTAACACCTCCGCTATATTATTTAACAATATCATGATTATTTTCCAGGATATGACTAGAAATGCACACGACGTCGCGGACAGCCTCTATCTTTAATAAAACAAAATTTACTTACACAACAATCTCCTCAGTATTAAAACTATGAGATAAATACAATAGATAAGTATGTTATAGATATGTTATATGCGCGCACATTTTGAAGACTGTAAATAGACCTATTTAAGACAACTTGTAGCTAGTCTCAGTTAGTCTGAAGACATTTGGAGTATGATTTGAAGTGCTGTCATTAATGTCATTGTAATCATTGGTCGGCACAGATTTAAAACGCCAATCACTATAAAGGTAACATATCTGTACCTCTAAAAAATCATTGGATAAATATAAACATTTTGATAGGTGTATGTCACCAACGATATATTTGAAAGGAAAATCTTTTTCTTCGCAGTTTTTCGTCCTAAAAAGGGTTGATCTATTCCTTTCCACTCGATTTAGTCAAGGTTTATCTATTTAAGCAATTCTGCTTTATTGAGGTATTCACAAGGACAGTGACCTCTATAATGAGGGGCTGGAACTTTCTAGAATTTTCTTTCAGATATACATTTTTAGGGTTATGTTACCAAAGGGTGAAAACGGGACCCTATTACTAAGACTTGGCCGTCTGTCTGTCTGATTGTCCGTCTGTCCGTCTGTCACCAGGCTGTATCTCATTGAAATTTTCTTTAACAACAAATACTAAAAATAGAATAATAATAATTAAGGGGGGCTCCCATACAACAAACGTGATTTTTTTGCCTGTGTTTGCTCGACATCAATAAATGGCTACTGTTAGACATTATTATTAGGCTATTTTTCACCTAGTGACTGCTATGGAACGTGGGCGATTCCGACTCGCACTTGGCTGGTTTCTTTGCCTAGCAAAGCCAGTTCGATAAGGAAAGGAGTTTATTTTATTCATTGAACATTTCTCTTGTACAGGATAAAAGTAAATGCCCGCCTGAATTGTGACTTGAATTCTCTTGAAGATCTTGTAGAAAAAGGAACTCATTAAGTACAATTTCCAAGTATGAGACGTTTTTATAACAAATACTAAATCATGAAAAGCAGCTAGCTTAGCATGGCACTTCGTGACAAGACGTTGTCAAGCGTTTGTCACGCTTATGTCTCTGTCTATAGTTTTAAATGTGATAAGGACAGCATACGTGAGATAATTGTCGCGGCACGCCCTGCTAAGCCCCCAGATAAGGTAGTTTGTATAAAGTAATACGTATCCATTTATCAGTGCAGTCGTCTTTTGTTTTTGACAACTGTGCTACGAAAAGGATAAAATACGAAAAAAACATTCCCATTTGAAATAGGCCCTGTGAGATGAACACACGCAAAGACAAGCATTTTAACGTCCTAGTCTGCCCATTTACAATATTCTGAGTTGTGTCGGCAGATGGCATTTTTCAACACATTTGGTCGTAATCTGTGGCAGCCATTGTTTAGCAGAATATAAAATGAGTCATAAAAGGCCATTTACTCTGCGCTGACACACAACTGAGGCTATTTTAAATTAGCAGACTTGGGCCCCAGACCTGGAACAAATGAATCAAAAAACATCGGTTGATAGGAGGAAAGTTAGCTATAATACAAGGTGACTTTAAATTAGTGAACGATAGAAAAGGATATGCATGTACTCGTGATAACAAACAACTTTTACTATGGGACCAAGTTCGAAATCATAAAAAAAATAATTGTTCTTCCATACTATCAGCTGATGCATTTTGTATGGGGAATTCAAAAATTTTTGAACGATTTCGACCTTGGTCCCATAGTAAAAGTTGTTTGTTATCACAAGTAAATGTATATCCTTTTCTATCGTTCACTAATTTAAAGTCACCCTATATACCTCTTCCGTAACTAAAGAAACGACTCTAATACGTTCTGAATTTGAAATTCCCAAATGCTAACTAAATCTAGCGTATGTAAATCCTTTCCAAATCTGACTATGAAATACTCGTGCCGGAATATGCCATAAATACATCCAATTTCGGCGCTAATCTGTTCAATTGAATCTTGTGCCGTGCAGCAAAGGTTCGTATTTTATAGACATGATTTACGTTGTCTAGTACCTACTCGTTCTGTTATCCTAATACTAGTTGCATTGTAAGGCGATGTGCTTTAACCTACTTCCTACACATACCTACATACATATCCTTTACGCCTCTTTCCCATCGGGGTAGGCGGTGACAACTACCCTCCACTTGCTACGCTCCAAACACAGTTCTGTTGCTTCGTTCACATTAATTTTTTTTTGTAATTTTTTTGTAAAAAGAAGGAAAGAATATAAAAAAAAGGAAAAAAAATAATAATTGTAAACTGTTGAACTCTAAGTATGTTTCGTATAATTCACTTACATAAATAATGGAAGAGCGATGCCTCCTAACACAAGCTTTAGTAAGCTTACCAGGAGTCATACATGTATTTTATAGAATACTTTTTCTAAGTGAAATAAAGATTTTTTCATTATATTTTTCATTGATCGCCTCATACATGTACGTCGGTTTAGGGTACTCCCGACTTGGCCTCTCCTACTATTGTAAATGTCAACATTTGTGCCAGTGATGGATAGATGGATTTCAGGATGTTTCTTACTCTTTCACGCGAAAACTACACCACAGATTTTAATTAAACTTTACAATAATTTAGATTGCACATCAGAGTAATGGGCGCCGCACACCTTCAGTTTTTCCTAACGTCCAATCGACTGTTTAGTTTTAAAAAATTGCAACAACCGCACTGTTTTTATCACATACACGTTCCGAAAAACTGTGCTGTTAAAACTGCGCAGTCCGATCGTAACGTTTTCCCGTTATTAATAATAATAGTAAATTTTATTTCGGACCAATAATCCATATTCAGTGTTAGTTATACAAAAACCTTATTCCTAATATCAGTTTTACAAATTTACAAATATGTTAAGTGTTCCCATATTATTTTAAGAAATTGTCTGTTTTCCAAGATATGAAGATAAACGCATGGGCAACCTGTAGAAGCTAGGTACATGTATAATCTGAACCCACTGACCTGGCTTAGATCGTTCAGGGTCTTATTTCGTTTGCTGCACTTTGACTTGTATTGAACATTCTATATTGTAGTCGTAAATTCAAATTATACTTAGGTACTTTATATTTATTAGTTTTGTGAAAGATTTACAATTGGGATAATATTTTTTTCAAAAGATTTTTTTATTTACACATTGCAGGTAAGAATTCACCCGTGTCCTACATCTTTATTAATGGTTTTTTTTTCAATTATGTACAAGTTTCAATTATATTAAAGTTACATAAGGGAGTGAAAATAATACTTAAGTAGAAAGACATCTATAAATATAGCCAATTTTCTCATCCACTACAAAAATATAGTTAAAACAAGTATAATAGGTACTACCTATAACTAAAGGACTTAAAAACTTTCCACCTCAATTAAAACGAGAATCACTTCTATAAACACTAGGTTAAAGCTGAAATTGCCGTACATTTTTTACTGAAACTCATTTCTAAGTTCATTAACATCTTTCTCTAACACAACATAAAGTGTCTACTGTCTACTTGGGTTGCTATAGTCCGGGTGAATTAGGACAAAATTTACAATAAAATCATCACCATCAAATTTAAGAGCGCTGCTCTTGTCGGTGGAGTTTACGCCACTCTGCTCTGTTTTCTGCCGTCCTTTTGAGCACCTGATACGACACAACTTCTATTCCCTCTTTCATTTGATCTATGTAAGTTCTTCGTGGTCTCCCTTTCTTCCGTTTTCCTTCTACTTTTCCTTTTAAGATGTTTTTTATAAAGTCGTCGTGTCGTATCAAGTGACCCAGCATCTTTCCTCTCCTTTCAGCAATGGTCTTCAAAATGACTCTCCTCTCGCCCACTAATTGCAGAACCTCTTCATTACTACTACGTTAAAATATAATTCAATAAATATTATGTGGCATTTCATTAGTATTTTAGATTTTATGATCAATTCTAATTTATAAATTGCTTTATGCAATTGAAAGTCTAGTTTTACTGGTTTAATTAATTAGGTACTTAGTTATAGGATATAGAGGTAAGAACACTTTGATAGAGATTTCGCTTTCAATTTACTTACTTTTGCAATAAACTTATTTAAAACGTAGAAATGCCTTTAGTATTTGAATAACTTCTTATTTAGAAATAACAATTAAAGAATAACTTCAAAATTCATAATCACATTGATATATAGGGTGACTTTAAATTAGTGAACAATAGAAAAGGATATGCATGTACTCGTGATAACAAACAACTTTTACTATTGGGCTAAGTTCGAAATTGTTCCCCCATACTATCAGCTGATGCATCTTGTATGGCGAGTTCAAAAATTTTTGAATGATTTCGACCTTGGTGCCATAGTAAAAGTTGTTTGTTATCACGAGTACATGCATATTCTTTTCTATCGTTCACTAATTTAAAGTCATCCTATATTTTTTAATTTTCCACAAAATCTAAACGACACCGACTGGACTATAATCACACTACCAACATACATAAGCTGTCCGAGGCGAATGGAAAACTCTAAAGTGGGTTCATTACGAGACTTCTCTAAACTATTTGGGACAACGGGAACAATGCAAGGCAGGAGGCGAGGCGAGTCAACGAGGCACACTGGAACGAGGCAGGTTCAGTGAGGCATACACACAAACCGTTTCATATTAATTAGTTGGACGCTTCTCTACTTAGTTGAGAATCCGCAATGAGTGAAGTTTCGTGCATTTAGATTTTGTGTGTGTTGCGGCGAAATTTGAATTTGCTCTTATAGGGATGATGACTACATTTAACAAAAGTTTAATCTGTCTTTTAGGCTTTTAAAAAATATTGTTAACACATTTTTTACCTGATCAAAAACATAATATATGTGTAGGTTTATACTTATTTAATTATTGTTTATTGTAGGTTAAGTGACTATCCTGCCTTCATGCTATCACTTCTCTCTCGGTGGGGTCTGCAGGAAGAAATTTCTTTTAGAAATATGCTGTACCTTTTGTGTAACTTCTCTTTTTTTCTGTCTGTATGTACTATAATCTTACAATAAACTGTTAAATAAATAAATAAGTACAAAGATATAGAGCGTATTTTAGTGCAAACATACTTGTACATAAATACATGTCTGTTACGCCTCTTTCCCATCAGGGTAGAAAGAGATCACTTATCTCCACTTGCTACGATCCAAACACACTACTTTCACTTCATCTACATTCATCAGTCTCTTCATGCATACAGTGTGGTAAATACATATAATATTAACGAAGTTATTAACTTCTCAGTTACGTACCTATTGCCTACTGTACGTTACGTAACTGAGAAATTTCTTCCTTTGAAATAAAATGAAGTTCTTATAGCTACAAGAACAAACAGAATAAAAATATCAAAACAATAAAGAGACAATGTCAAATTGCCTTCAAAAATAAAAGCTAATAAATGAAAAGGTAAACAACGATCACAAAATTTAATTTCATAAGAGAATGGAAGCTGCACTTACGAAATCACAATTCCATTTAAAATAATTTTCCTGAAATACCGCGTTTAAGTCGAGAGAAAACAGTGAGATTAATCTGTAAAATTCAGAAGTATTGTGAGGGAAGCAGTTCGCTTGATGCAGGAAGGTTTCGTATTTTGTCCGCATTATCACTGGGAAAAGTTCCGCGATACGGGTCTTCTATGAAATACGTGAGCTGTTTTGGCGATTTTTATATCGTTTGAAAGTCATGAGATTTGGTGTCGTCAAATGGCGTGTTAAAATCAAAATGGTGTTTATGCACGTGATGATTTTATAAATAGTTTACGTGGTATAACTAAAGAATTCATATAATTATTTTGCTACTGAACCATTACTATGCAGTTTACTTGCTGGATTTTTTCAGAGAATTTGGCTTGCAAAAAACATTAGTTTTTTTAATAAAAATGTGTCAATTTGTACAAATAAAGTTGTCGATAAAATTAAATAAGTTTCGTGCGGGAGTTAGGTAGGCGTCTGCGCAATAATTCGGGAGAAAGACGCGCTGAATCGTACCTAGTGCCGCGCATAGCCCTCGCCACACAGCGCGGGAATAGCGCAAGTGTTATGGGCACCTTCGCGGTAGGTACGATTCAAGGTAGCTTTTTTGATTAGATTTTAGTTGGTACCTAGTTATAAGTTAGATGTAAGTAATTATAATATTTTTGTTTTCTTTCTGTACATAATGTAAATACCTACTTTGTATAAACGCTTATTAAGAAAAATAAATAAGAAAATGTATATTTAATCATCATAAAACGTACGCAGCTTCTTGCTATTAAATAATTTTATTGAACAAAAAGATCTTTGCTTTTTATAGCAATATGGACATTCAAAAGAAGATTCTTATTAAAAAATAAAGTTCCTCGCGCAATACATAAACGCTCTCTTATCTCAAAGGAAAGTTAAGCTCTAATTGTTTTTTCCCGTTCGCCTTGATGCCTTCTAAAAGGAACTCCAATGACTAAACTTGTTGTTTCGCGATTCCAAATAGAAAGGAGTTACATCCCTTTATTGCTGTTTGTAATTGCTCTTAGTTAATTTGCTTCGTAATTATTTTTATTAATAATAACATTTAATTAAGTTAATTTAAGACGGCCAGCGCCGCCGATGTAGGCCAAAGAAACGATGGCGTGGCGACCTGAACACATTAAGGGAAGATTGGTGGGAAGCCGCCATCAACCGAAATCTGTGGAGAAGCATGGGAGAGGCTTTTGCCCAGCAGTGGGACACCAATGGCTATAGGCTAATAATGGCTATTATATAAGATAAGTGATTGAAGCAAAGGAAGCGTGTTTGGATTGTGGCAAGTGAAAGTGGTTTCTGCCTTCCCCGATAGGAAAGAGACGTGAGATATGTATGTGATTGACAAATGTTTATTCAGTAACTTTGTCTATTAGTTCTTTTCATTGTTAAACCACTTAACTGTTTTTGATATAGGTATTAATGTATGATTGTAATAACATGATTTAGCTTTCACGCGCCATCGGACACTCTTAAACTCTTAAACACAATTCTATTTTATTTCCAATATTTTGTTCTCAACTCGATCAAATATCAAAAGAATTTAATGAGAGCTTCAAAGACAAAATATTTATGATAAAAAAAAATGGTTGCTTCGGATATTTTAGGGTTCAGTATCTATTTTAAAAATAAAACAGACCGTCGGCATCATGAGGACAAAGTTCTCCGTGACAGTTATTTTTATTCATGATTAACTTCATTAAATATAAATAATAATCATTAATTATTACTTATTAGAGATTGCCCGCGACGTCGTACGCATTTATTGTTATATCTTAGACTTAGAACATGATAGCTAAATAATAATACTGAAGTGCAAGCTATATTGCTAAGTTTCATCAAAATCTACTGATTTTTTTGTAGTTCAGTAGTTTTTGCGTGAAATAATTACAAACATTCTCACAAACATGCATCCATGTATCGTTACATGTTTTAAATATAAGTAGGATACATTACTAAATAAATACTTAATATTATTTACTTCAAAGGCAACAATATGAAATAATTATCTATTATTTCTAAGGTACGGAATCACCAACACTAAATACGAATCACAATAAATCGTCGATGTTTACGAAGTCACTTTGCATAATCATTATTTCATGGCCGGTGGATTACAGCGCGACTTTCTTTGATGGACGACCTCTCCGGTGCGTAAAGTAAAATAAAGTCTTTTGTTATGGATATAAAAATCAAATTATTTCAATACAATAGTTCAAGGTACAAAACAATACAAAAAATCAGGTCACCCTTAAGCCATCTAGTAAAAAATAAAATTAATGAAATAAATTGAATGAATTATGTTTTTTTTTAAGAGAAATGGAATTTATGTTAAGGTATCAAGGTGCATTGGTAGTACTAATGGTTTGTTGCTCTTTTACGCAAAAATTACAGAACCAATTTTTGTGAAAGTTTAAATTATTATTGGTTTTTATATGAGAATACATATACGCTATATAATGGTATTATTTTAGGTATAAGGTTTTCAAAATTTGACTTTCGTAGTGACAGCAGGTCTACGCAGACGCCCGGGGAACCTAAATATCATCGAGATAGACAGAGATCACTTCCCTCCACTTACTACGATCCAAACATAGTTTCATCTTCTTAAAAAATCGGTTGTCTGTAAAGTCGGTTTTCTGACGATAGTTGAACGTGACAACGTCATTAATGCTGCCGAACGCGGCCGATTGTGCCTCTTTGTCGCCCGATCCGCGCTCTCGCTTGCACTTCAAGCCTTAAATAGAACGCCTCAGAGCGAGGTAACGCCTCAGAGCGAGGTAACGCCGCATGAGTCATGTTTTTTCGTGCGTGCAGCCGGCTTCGTCGAATTTTAAGACGTTGTCACGTCAAAATTAAATACCAAATTACTAAATTTTAACATGAATAGCATCTCAAATAACCTTTCTAAGAGGTCACCCAATAAAGGCAGTGATTAAGATGCAAAGTTGGTATTAAATTAATTGTGAAGCTGTTTGTTGCAATCGCAGTGCTCAGGTGAGCCGGCGGCGCGACTCGTTGTCTTAAATCGACCAGATGCCCTGCCTTTTTGTAGGGTTGCCTCTTGTTCTTCTTCCAATTTAAGAGCTTAGCTCTTGTCGGTGGAGCCTCTTCCATCTCTCCCCATTCTCTGCCTTCTTTTTAACATCTTGATACGACATGATACCCGCCTTTTCCTTCACCTGTTCTAGGATCGTCCGTCTGGGTCTTCCTCTTGTTCTGTTGGTATTTTAATTCTGGAACTGCCACCTAAATAATGAAAACTGGTGCTACGCGATAATTTTAAAAAGAAATTAAAATCTTTTTTCTTGTAACATTACTTTTTAGTTGGAAGATGTCCCCATTTTTTTCTGAAATATACAAAGTGGGGCGAAGTGATCTCTCCTTACCTTGATGGGAGAGAGGCGTTTAAAGATTCTAACTCTAGATGGCGTTATTCTAACTCTGTAAGCACTGTTGCCGGTGCCATTGCCCTTCATCTAGTTCTATAGGTATGTTTGTAACCTACATACATACACACATACATAGAAATCCGTTACGCCTCTTTCCCGTCGGTGTAGCCATAGACCACTTCCCTCCACTTGCTACGATTCAAACACACTTCCTTTGCAGCATACCTACATGAAACAAGTTATCAGTACGCAATTAAATTCTTTGACACTTATTCTAACAAGCTAAATAAAATAGTATCTATGTATAAAATTAAGCAGATTTCCTGTCAGTGCCAACCCTACTGTCCCCCCACACCCACGTAATGGCAACCGATCTATTTCGCCAATTGTAAGATATGGCCCTGACAAAATAAGATGGGAATTTTTAATGGCCGTCTGCGGTACTGTAATTTCGTTGTTTTCTTCTAAAATATTGTTTTATAATGAACTTTACATTTGTTATGCGACCATTTTGTTTATGAGTGCTTAGCTTTGATGGTGTATGTATTTTTTTACACTGGGTTTTTACCCGACTGCGCCAGAAGGACTTGCTTTATATTTTTCTAGAGTATTTAGGTATAATTCTTAGGCAAGCTCTTCAGCCTGAACGGATTGATGGATTGTAGCTTGAGAAGTGTCGTTAGATTTGTATTTATTGTGAGAGTGACACTGGGTACATCAAACTGAAAAAAAAAATTTTTTTAAACGCCCGGGGTTTTTAAAAATAACGGTTATGTTTACGCTTTAGCGTTTGGGTCGTCTTCACGGCTTAGCGTTTGATTTAAGAGAATGAGTACCTTATAATACATTATTGATTATTTATCTTATTGATAAAATACATTAAATATGAGAGGTCACAAGTCATTTCGTAAAACCCAAAAACCATTACAAAAAATAACCAAGCAAAAAAAACCTGAAACAAAACACTCGTGACCACGTTCCACAAACAAGGTGTTCGTTTTTGCATTTTTACGTTTTCTTCGCAAACTCTACCCATTCAGAATTCATCTGAACTCGAAGACATTTCTAAAGAAGTTTAACGAAAATTTTCTTGATTAAATAAGCATTGTTTATTTATTTTATTAGGGTTCCGTACCTCAAAAGGAAAAAACGGAACCCTTATAGGATCACTTTGTTGTCCGTCTGTCCGTCCGTCCGTCTGTCAAGACCCTTTTTCTCAGGAACGCGTAGAGGTATGAAGCTGAAATTTATATCAATTACTCAGGTCTACTGTCCCTTGAAGCTGTGAAAAAATCAAACTTCTAAGCCAACGCAATCAAAAGATACAGCCATTTATGCCGCAAATTTTCGACACTTGCAAGGGAATCAAAACCTACAGGGTGCTTCCCGTGAACTCAGAATCTTGAAATTTGGTACGAAGCAACGTCTTATAGCATAGATAAAGGAAAAATTACGAAAACCATAAATTTTTAGTTACATCACAAAATATATATTTTTTTTAATAATCTTAAACTTACTACCCATTTCCTCATAAACGCGTAGAGGTATTAAATTGAAATTCATACCAAATACTCAGGTCTATAATACCTTTAAGCTGTAGCAAAATCAAACTTCTATGTCAACGCAATCAAAAGAAACAGCAATTTAAGCTGCATATTTTGAAACTCGCAAGTACTTGCAAGGGAATCAAAACCTAAAGGGTACTTCCAGTCGACCTTGAATCTTGAAATTTGGCATGAAGCAACGTTTTATACCACACATAAAGGAAAAATTCCGAAAACCTTAAATTTTTAGTTACATTACAAAATATATATTTTTTAATAAATATAAACTTATTACTTTTTCCATAGTTATGACTCGATTGTCGTAATGAACGAACTTTGTAAACCTTGCAGGTTTGTACGGAACCCTCGGTGCGCGAGTCCGACTCGCACTTGGCCGGTTTTTTGTTTGAGTAACCAGAATCACATTTGCGTGTTACCTTTCTTTTTAGAGTAGAAGTTTTAATTGCTTTCAATTAAATTTTTATTGGTTACATGATTTATAAGGAGTCTCCAGTATTTGTTGTTTCTTTAAAATTTGTTACTTTTTAGTCAGTACCTACTTTAATTGAATACCTATCTTCATCTATCTATCTTCAAAAGTGTAATTGTCATATTAACAAAATACTTTTAAACGCTTCCACGAGCGAGAGAATCGCGGCGATATTATCGTCGTGTCTTAGTAGTGAGGTAGCGACTTAGTTTAGTATTTAAGCCCAAAACACACATAAGCCACAACTTTCTTAAATATAATAACATTTAAGAAACTAATTTTGGATGACGATGGCCAAAATTAATTCTGTGTGTTGTTTTAAACTGTAATTGTGAACTGTTAACTTTGTGTTGTGTGTTGTACTGTTTGTAAGAAATAAATATGTCTATGTCCATGTCTAATCTTACTACTCAAATTCGAAATAAATAAAAAAAACGAAGTAGACAATAATACAAAACGCCTTATTCGCATCTCAATCGCTGGCACGTCCCCGTTTCATTATGTCGCGCACGCAATTTCACGCACAATTAGTCGCACGACAAATGATGCGGATACGTCGCTCGACGGACGACACGCCCTATGCGACTCGACTAATAAATGTCGAATAAATCGGTACTGATAGTGGGTTATTTGTTTTTTTTATTCGTCCATTCAGGACAAGGATCAGAGACCATTCAGCCTAGTCTTCAGTATAAATAGATTTAGTGTAAAATGAACTGATTGTTTGTGGAGTTTTTTTTTTAAATAAGGTCTACGTTGTTACTCGATAGTCAATTGTTTATTGCAAATTACAGCCACAATTATTATAAATGTCAATGTTTGTGGTTGTGAATGTTTGTAACTGTTTCGCACAAAAACTACTGAACGGATTTTAATGAAGCTTTACAAAATTGTAGCTTAGAAATCAATATACTTATTACTATAATACTAAGATAAGAAGTCGCGGGCAACCTCCAAAAATACAAGTCTATAAATGATACCTAAAGTACCCGAAACCTAAATTTACTCACAAAATTAACTCTAGCTTTTCCCTCTCTAGGTTAATCCAAAAACTAATCTCAAAAAATAAGCAATCTAATTCGAGCTGACATTAAAAGGGTCAACACAGAGACATGACCAAATCAAAATATCCGCCCGACCCGTATCAGGAGGTCATGAATATGCGGAATGAAAAAGTCTCATCTCATTTGAGCAGTGGAGGAGTATTCTATAAGTGATTATTGAAGTAGAGTCTGCCTACTCGCATTTATCGTCTTAACTTGCAAAATTTACATTATATCTCAATATAATACATAAATAATATGCCGTTGGTTTTTCCAGTTAAATTATAATATTTATGTATGTGTATTTATCGAATATATATGTGTAGGTTCATATTTATTGTTTATTGTAGGTTAAGTGACTATCCTGCCTTCATGCTATCACTTCTCTCTCTGTGGGGTCTGCAGGAAGAAATTTCTTTTAGAAATATGCTGTACCTTTTGTATAACTTCTGTTTTTTTGTATCTATGTACTATCATCTTACAATAAACTGTTAAATAAATAAATATTCTACAATATTGAAAAGTTTCATTTAAATCTGGACAGTGGTTTTTGCACGAAAGAGTAATGAACATCCTGATATTTATCTATCCATCGGCACAAATATTTACATTTATTATTTTAGTAGCTTGCACAACGGAACAGCAAATAGGCTTGTTTTTATGATATACCGTTTTTCTAAGATATAACTTAAATGATTATGATGTCGCGGGCAGCTTCTAGTAATAAAAGAAACTTAAACATGACAAACTTAGGTTATTTATTGGACAAACTCAGAATATCTAAACCATTTCAATTACAAAAACGAATGAAAATAACAAAGCCCACCCTTACCAACAAATTCACAGCTGAAAAATCCAGAATATGCCCTCAGAAGCATTGGAATAATCAGACACATGTGTCGACCGACTTTTAGACTTTGCACGTAGTTTGGACAGATTCCACTTGATCGCCTTCGAATTTAAGGGCCGGCGCACACCTGATGGAGCGCAGCGCAGAGCATTTCTGATTGCAGTATTATTTAGGTATCGATATTGTTGTCATTAGATTATATTCAAAATCAGTCAACACAACAAATGAGCATCGGAGCATCAAAGCGACGCGAATGTTGTGTCAATTGATTTCGAAGTTTATTCTAATGAGATCAATGTCAATTATAATATGTGTGTATGTGTATTTATCGAATATATATGTGTAGGTTTATACTTATATATTTATTGTTTATTGTAGGTTAAGTGACTATCCTGCCTTCTTGCTATCATTTCTCTCTCTCTATGGGGTCTGCAAGAAGAATTTTCTTTTAGAAATATGCTGTACCTTTTGTATAACTTCTCTTTTTTTTCTGTCTCTATGTACTATCATCTTACAATAAACTGTTAAATAAATAAATAAATGTCGATAATAATGCTCTGCGCTGCGCTCCGTCAGATGTGCGCCGGCCCCAAGGGAACTGTAGGGTCTTACTTAAGGTGTGAATACGACAGATTGGAAGGCTAACGGAATTGAGGAAATCAAATGACAATGAATTTGAAAGGTTTTGTTCCGAATTCGTTTGTGGAGATTAGTTTTGATGCTAAAATGATTTTGAGACGGTTTTGTGCTTGTTGCAGATTCGGATTTTTATGTATTTATTCATAGCTACTCGTACAAGGAGTTGTGAATATATACATATATCTGTACGTTTAAGTATAAGAATTGTACAACTACATTTGTAAAGAGTGACCCAAAAGAGTTTCTTACTAGATTCTTCTCTGGGAATGACTTGCGAATCTAGCATTAACTCTAAAAATATATCTTGACATATTTTAAATGCTATTTATATTTGCCTATGAAATCTATGAAATATAGATTATTTCAGTTTGAGTTTTGCTATCCAAGTGGAAAAAACTAAATTTAAGTACCTGATTTAATTATTTTTATTATAATTTAGTGTTCATTTTCAGCTCAGTTCGTAACAGACGTTAAATTTTTTCGAAGGCGTATTTTGTTTTTAATTAAAAAAATATATCTATATGTCGGAGATTACGTCCATGAAAGCTATTTTGGAATCATTTTCAAACTCTTTGTTGCTAAAACGCAAGAACTGGCATGTTTCTAACTGGTTGTCAAGTTGGCGCTTTCATATTTGAAGAGGCTGTCATGGTGATGGATTATTGTTTGGAGATCGATGGAAACAAGATATCGGAAAACATCACGTATACCCTGTTATTTAATAACGTGATTTGAAACCACGCAATAAAGCCAGTTTGTTCGTTACACGCCCACTGTCTTATTTTAACTAAAAGCTTAAAAGCCACTTCTGATGACTCCTCGCCGACATCAGAAGTGGGATAATGACCATGTAACTGAACAAACTGGATTGACTGAATCGACAAACTGATTGAAATGACGAAATTAGTGTACCGTGGCGAACCTTGCTGGAGGAACAAAGTCAAATTTTTTTTTCGCCCGCATCCATGCCATAAAATGATATGCTCCTGCCAGAATTCGATCCTGACAAAACGAATGTGTATGGCTGCACTTACCGTGGTGATGGACCTAGCACTGTAAAAGCTACCGCTGGTGCTATGTAGCGTTTTGGTGAGTCGTTTTCATTTTGTTATAACTTTGAAAATGAGATTGAGCTATCTTTACCGAATGTGCAGGCTGTTTTTGTTAGGAATAACATATCTTGTCTATGACATATTCCATGTCATTCCTTGTATTTTATACTGTTGACACTGTTGACTTGACAACAGACTTTTGTTAAAACAATAAAAGAAAAATATATTTCGCAACAATACAATTATATATCATTTCGATCCTTTACAAATATTCTAATTTGTTAAAGTGGTAGCAGAGCGTGGTTGCCGAAGTGTTTTTCTTAATAGAATAATGTCGCATATCTTAAAATTTTGAAAAGTTTTTCCGTTGGAGCTTGTCAACGAAATTCTAAGAAAATGGATGATGTTGCAAAGGCTTCGAAAGTTCAAGTTGGATTACTGGACGGGAAAAACTATAAGATTTGGAAGTATAAAATTCTCATAGTCCTGAAAACAATGCCTGGTTGCCTGGAAATCCTTGATGGAACCAAGTCGAAACCAACAACGGCGACGACGTCGACAGAAGGCAATGTGGATCTAGAGGACTTCAACAAAAAGAATGCTGCATTATTGCTACTGTTTACAACAAACATGTCTGATGACATTCTAGAAAAATTACTTAGATTTGAAGACGCCAAACTTATGTGGGACGAACTTGAACGTCTTTATGGAGGAAGCTGCGTCGATAAGACTTATGATCTCTGCCTCAAGTTTTTCGGGTACAAAAAGGAGTCCGGTCACGACATCGTCACCCACATCTCCTGCCTGAAGAATATATGGAGCGAGATGTGTCGAGAACTACAGTCAGAAGCGAAGCTCCCCGAGATTTTGCTGATTTGTAAAATCTTAGACACCTTACCTCCAGAGTTTATGAACTTCAAGTCAAGTTGGTTAATGATTGCCAAGAGTCAACGCACCGTGGAAAATCTGACTAGCCAGCTGTGTGCCCACGAAAACATCTTGCGGAACAGTCAACTAGTCCCAGATGAGTCTTCACAAGTAGAAGCGCTTTATGTGAAACCCGGTAAAGGAAAGAGCAAATATTCCAAAAAGAATAAACGCAAGGACCTACATTGCTCTTACTGCAAGAAAGCTGGTCACCGATCTACTGATTGTAGAAAATGGATTGCGGATGGAAGACCACCAATGGAATCTACCTCAGCAAACATTAACATTACAGCAATGAATGTGAATCTAGCTGAAGGGTTTAGCGGAACCAACCACGAAAATTGGTATGTTGACAACGGAGCTACGTCACACATCACCAATCGTGGCGATGTATTCCAAAGCTTTGCCCACTTCAACAGCAGACACACAGTTACCGGCGCCAACGGGCAATGCATAAATGCCGTAGGAATTGGAGACATACTGGCTGATGCTGACGTAAATGGAAAAACTGAAAAGATATTGCTAAAGAATGTCTGGTACGTCCCATCAATCAGCAGAAACCTATTCTCCGTCCTTGCTACACATGATCTTTCGGACAACAGTGTTTTTGAATCGACTGTCCGAAGATGCGTCCTAAAAATGGACGGGAAAATAAAACTTATCGGAAATCGGGAGAAGTCTGGAGGACTGTATAAACTTAAACTGAGATGCATTAAGCCAACCGAAGTGAATCAGCTGTCAACATCACCAAACCTGTTACAGTTATACCACGAAAGGTTCGGTCATCAAAGTAAAACTCACGTCAAGAAAGTGATTGAAAGAGAATTCCAAATCAAGACAGAGGTAACCAAAGAACTATGTGAAGGTTGCATCTATGGCAAATCTCATCGACTGAAATTTGGAACCAGAGAAAAAACAACCAGACCTGGAGAATTGGTATACGCAGATGTCTGTGGACCCTTTCCGTATTCAATCACAAAGCTCCGATACTTTGTTCTCTTCAAAGACGCTTACACCCGATACAGATTCGTTTATTTTTTGCGAGAAAAGGCAGAAGTACACACCAAGCTGACAATGATGCTGGCTGAAGTAAAGGTTGCTGGAATCAAAATTGAACAGCTACTAAGCGACAATGGCGGCGAGTTCGACAATGGCAAAGTACGCGCCATTCTCAGCAAAGAAGGCATTAAGCAACGCCTGACTATGCCTTACACCCCACAGCAAAACCCTACTGAAAGAGAAAATCGAACAGTTGTGGAGATGGCACGAAGTTTGATGCACGCGCATGCCAACATACCTGCCGCTCTATGGGCAGAAATGGTTAATACCTCGGTGTACATCCTCAACAGAACAGGACCTACAACTGTGGAAGGAAAAACGCCGTATGAACTCTGGCATCACAAGAAGCCAAGGATTCACCATTTTAAAATAATCGGGTCGACTTGCTATCCACATGTTCCTAAACAGCGAAGGAAGAAGCTGGATAAAAAGGCCTCTAAGGGAATACTCATCGGTTATGATTCCGATGATGGTTATCGTGTATGGAATCCCAACACTTTTAAACTGACTCGATCGAGAGACGTCACGTTTGATGAAACTCCTTTAAAGAGTCATGTTGAAGAGATTAATGATATTCCTGCATCAACAAGCTATGATGGTCCCAGTCAGGTTAGACTCCGAGTACCTGACATTGAACCTTTCAACGCCAGTGAAAACTGTACTCCATTAACTAATGAGAATGGAATATTGATTGACACGTCATCTACTGAACAAGAAATCGAACCATTATCTAGTAATTATGGAGAGCCGGTTTATACACCTCATGTGGAACAGGAACATGCCATTAATGAGACAGCAGACCAAGTGGAAATCCTAGACACAGACGACCATGAGAGTAGAAACGACGATGCATTGTTTTCTGACCCTACTTCAGCGGAACTGGATGACAATACCGTCTCTAACTCTCATCTGTCAGAAGCTGAAATCGAAGCTGAAGGTCACAGGACACTTCGTAACCGTTCAAACCTGAAACCTCCTGCTCGGTTCAAGGACTTTGTTTGCAACGTATGTTATAATGCAATTTCAACCACTGGTGAACTTCTCACGGAGCCCAATACATTCAAAGAGGCCATGAATGCTAAAGACTCTGATAAATGGCGTAAAGCGATGGAAAACGAGATAAATTCACTTAAAGAGAATCAAACCTGGGAGATGGTAGACCTGCCTAAAGGTAGAAAGGCCATTCCCTGTAAATGGATTTTCAAAATCAAGACAAATGCTGACGGGTCTATTGATAAATACAAAGCACGTCTTGTTATTAAAGGCTATTCGCAGAAGAAGGGAATAGACTTTTATGAGACATTCAGTCCTGTTGCTAAACTAAGCACTATCAGAGCTTTGCTTAGTATAGCTGCTCGTGAAAACCTCACACTTTCACAATTCGATGTATCAACAGCATTTTTATATGGAACCTTGAAAGAGGAGATCTTCATGAAGCCACCTGAAGGATATCCAAGCGATGGAAAAGTTTGCAGACTGAAACGAAGTCTATACGGGTTGAAACAAGCCCCCCGTTGCTGGAACTCTACTATAACAGAGTATATCCTAACGATTGGATTTAAACAATGTGAAGGTGATCCCTGTTTGTTTAAAAGAGGTGAGGGGAAGTGCAAGCTGTTACTAGCTTTATATGTTGACGACGGGCTTTTAGCAGCAGCAGACAACAAAGAGGCTGAAAAATTCTTAAACGAATTAAGAAATCGTTTCAAGATTACTACCAAAAGTGGTTCATACTTTCTTGGTATTGAAATAGAAACCAGATGCGATGGATCAATCCTTATAAGTCAGAAAGGATACGCCAAGAGGCTTTTAGAGCGATTCGGAATGCTGGACTGCAAAGCAGCTATGACTCCGATTGTTAAGGATAGAGGCATCCAAGTACAATCAAAGGAGGAATCTACTGCAAACTTTCCTTACCGACAAGTAGTTGGAGCACTATCATACTTGATGGTTGGAACCCGGCCCGATATTGCCTATGCCGTCGGAGTGGTGTCACGAAAATTAGACAATCCTTCTCCAGAAGACGTAATGGAAGTAAAACGCATCTTGCGATACATAAAAGGCACCATGGATTTTGGAATTATTTACAAAGGCTCGGAAAATTGCAAAGAGCTAACTTGCTATAGTGATGCAGACCATGGAGGTGATGACTATACGGGAAGATCGACAAGTGGCATGATTTGCTTGAATGCTGGAAGTGCTATTGCATGGCAAAGCAAGAGACAATTAACTGTTGCCTTATCATCAACTGAAGCAGAAATTGTTGCTGCTAGTGAAGCCGCGCGAGAAATTATGTGGCTTAACAGAATAATTTCGTTCATGGTACATAGACCACAGAACATACCTAAACTGTTCGTGGATAATGAGGCAGCCATAAAACTGGCTTATGATCCTCCTTATGAAAGACATAACCGGACGAAGCACATAAGACTCAGACATTTCTTTGTTCGTGAGTGCGTCCTATCTAAAGAAATTGTGGTGGCAAAAATTGAAGCCAAAGAACAACTAGCCGATTTTCTTACGAAGCCTCTCTTCAAGCCAAGGCTACACGAGCTGATGAGACAAGCTGGTTGTCTTAAAAAGGGGAGTGAATGTTAGGAATAACATATCTTGTCTATGACATATTCCATGTCATTCCTTGTATTTTATACTGTTGACACTGTTGACTTGACAACAGACTTTTGTTAAAACAATAAAAGAAAAATATATTTCGCAACAATACAATTATATATCATTTCGATCCTTTACAAATATTCTAATTTGTTAAAGGTTTTCGCATATAACCAGTAAAATGTTGCTGCTACATAGGTTGAGCCTATGTAGAAAGTTTTTTTTCAAATGAGTAACGTATTGAAACCCAACATGATTATGATTAATCAAATAGAAAATTGTATTGTTTGCTTGTAATGACTATTTTAAGTGTGAAATTTTGATTTAATTGTTTTATTTTGTCAATACTGGTTTTATGACTTCGGTTTGCACATGTTGGAATGTAGTCGTAGCTCCGGTGGTTTAGCCGAAGAGTGCGCGGTGTGCATATCCAACTGTGTGTTCACTTAGTTAAGTGAAATTGATGTCACTGTGTGTGACAAAGAAAAAGATCACTGTGTGTGACAAAGAAAAAAGATCACTGTGTGTGACAAAGAAAAGATCACTGTGTGTGACAAAAGAATCACTGGTTAAGTGATAGAAAAAAAAATGGTCACAGTGTGTGACGAAGTGAAAATCACTGGGTGTGATTAAAAAAAGAAAAGAAAAGTGATGCATCGCTGGTTAAGTGATGCATCGGTACTGAAGTTCTAAAACCAGTTTATTGTCTTGTTGGTAAAACATGGTTGAAATTACAATTTGTTGAAAATTGATATAAATTAAAATAGTCATTTTGTTAAAGTATGACCTAATGAGTTACTTCCTACAGAGTTTAAATTCAAACCTTGCCCTATTGTGGTCAGGAGTGGCCGAGTACGGTATCTACTGCGATGAATGTTTTCTTTTACAGACTGAACCTTTGACCGAACACCCACATGAGGACGTGTGGTCCTGTCAGAATGGCCGTGTCGGAGATTACGTCCATGAAAGCTATTTTGGAATCATTTGCAAACTCTTTGTTGCTAAAACGCAAGAACTGGCATGTTTCTAACTGGTTGTCAAGTTGGCGCTTTCATATTTGAAGAGGCTGTCATGGTGATGGATTATTGTTTGGAGATCGATGGAAACAAGATATCGGAAAACATCACGTATACCCTGTTATTTAATAACGTGATTTGAAACCACGCAATAAAGCCAGTTTGTTCGTTACACGCCCACTGTCTTATTTTAACTAAAAGCTTAAAAGCCACTTCTGATGACTCCTCGCCGACATATATGTTTGCCGTATGCACCCGGATCGATGGGCCAAGATATCTACCAACTGGTTGCCGCTAGACGGCCACAGAGGTAGAAGTCGGCCTAAGAGGAGATGGCGCGACGATCTGGATGTATACTTGGCAAGCTGGTCAGGGGTTGCCGGAGATAGGGAGGCATGGAAGAGTGCGGGGGAGGCCTTTGCCCAGCAGTGGGACACATTAGGCTAATAAAAAAAATATATCTATACGTTACTGTACAATTAACTGTATGTTATTTAACTGTATATTAATTGAAATATTTTAGTCATCCTGTAACCTTATTTGCTATAACGCAATCAAAGTACGAAACCTCGTATATCAATAGTAAATCCACCTATAAAAAAGCATTTTAAATTGCACAGGCTATTCAAATAAAAACAACTTAATTTTCTTAATTCTGTACATAAAAACGCAATCACCCACGGGCACCTGATTGAAAAGTTTCACGAATCACTGGTCAATGACCTCACATATATCTGGCCCCTGGTAATATCCCTACGGCAAAACTGTGAAGGGTTGTTTAAATATCGATGTTTTATCGATAATTGTATTAAGAGTTATCGGAATATCGATTGTTTTACGTTGGCTCTTAATTTTTGATTCACTGTGTTGGAGTATTTTGTTTAACAAGTGTCATATTTTTTCCAAAAAGTTAACAACCATTATCAATCTTATATCCCGTTGAGATGACGCTTTTTTAAAGTTAGAGTTTAACCTAGTCCCATTAGGCTGTTTTGTCCATTTTGGTCCATCACATAGATTATTTTAAAATTTTCGACACGTATTTTTTCTTTTTTCTCTTAAACTAAAAATGACAAAGATACACTGGGTTGAAGTTGCTCGTGACGTCACGCCCCAGTACGATTTTAACCGAGGAGTGACGTCAATACCCCCCACTCCGTAACTTTGATGCTCTGTATCTTTGTATTTATTTATGTATTTGATCAGGTAAAAAATGTGTTTCAAATATTTTTTAATTGTCTAAAAGACGGACTAATTATTTTTTTTAATTTTTGAAGTAGTCATCATCCCCATTCTTCTACTTATCGATTGAAAATTCCCAACACTAATCCTCGCATGTCACCGTTCATTTATAGGGAAGCTTCCCTCAATTTCACTTTACTTGATTCAATGGCGAGCGATTTGAAACGAATCTGATCGCATGCGCTCGTTTGTGTTGTTTTGTCCCAGCCAATTGATACTTTCGTGTCTGTGTGGTATGAAGAACCGATTGCAATGAGCTGGGTTGTAAAAAGTTGATAGTGAATTGATAGTTCTGGTTTTCTATAGCTTAGATTCTAGGCCCTAGAAGTTTGAACGTCCCAACGTTCAGGAGTAGTAGAGTTTGTGACAAAAGAGATGTCATTATTTTTGTTGAAAATTACATGCAGTGACAAAAATACATTTTTGAATAACATAAAAGAAATAACAAAAAGTGGTTGGTCTCTACCTACCTCGATGGGAAATATATGTAGCCACTTCCTTCCACTTGCTACGATCTAAACACACTTTTTCCGCTACAGCCACATTCATAAGTCGCCTTATACATGTCTGTGATCCAAATTGTGTTCTTAGGTAACAAAAAAGATTTTACACGAGAATAATATCGACCTAAAACTTAAATCATATCCTTTGTCCACAGATTCCCCATCCTGCAGAACCAGTGGCGTATCAGTGGTAGGAGCAGCTCGAGGCGAATCAGTGATGATCGTGTGTGAAGTTGACGCGGACCCACCTGCAGCTGTCTTCAAGTGGAAGTTCAATAACTCCGGAGAAACAATTGACGTTGCAGCCGTCCGCTATACCAGCAACGGCAGTGCTTCTAGCTTGAAGTGAGTTTTTGTATGTTGTATATGGATATGATATTGTGATAGTCGTAAATACGTTAACCTTAAAGTAGTTTAAGATAAAGCTGATTTCTTTTTCGGTGTTGATATCACTATAATAGATAGATAGATAAATCATTCACTGCACAGTACATAAATAACAGTTAACAGTAAATTCAATTGATTACAAGTACATTTAATGATAAAATAAGGTGAACATAGTTACAAAATTGTGATGTGTGATTGCTTCATATCGTGTACTGTGACAGCGAAGAGGTTCTGACTCAGCGTAATGCTGCAACAAGCCTTGGGCAAGCCACAGCGCTGATAATTCTGTCAAAGCCTCAATCATATCTGAGTATGTTTACGAATAGCAGATTCTATGGCAAAATAAGAAAACACATAAAATGATCCATCGAAGCAGTATGACGACACTACTTATGCTGGCTTACCATTCAATTCGATCACAACAAATTAATTTCCAATAGTCATTATCATCATCATCTCAGCCTAAAGCAACTGTTGAGCATAGACATCTCCAATTTCTCTCCAAAGCTTGCCTCCTGCCTCCTGAAACCAGCAAGACACTGGCGGCTTTCGTTAGATTCCAATAGTAACTTGTTAAAATTCAGTTCCCTTTAGTAACTTGCTATATAACTGTTCTTTTAGATACACTCCGGTGGCGGATTTGGATTACGGCACGCTCTCATGTTCCGCATCCAATGAGGTCGGTACTCAAGTAACGCCGTGCGTCTACCAGATGGTCGCTGCCGGTAAGATGTTCAGCCTGTCTTTCATTTGTTTTATCGTCTGTGTCATTTGTTTTGTTTTATTGTTCTTTTTTTTAACCGTTTGGTTTCTAGATAATTTCATTATTCTCTTGCCAGTTTTTTGTTTGATTAATTTCTTATGTTTCTTGAATTTCACTTATTCAAGCAATTCGTTACTTTTATTAAGTACTCGTATATCGTTCATGTTATTATTTGACTCTCATTTGTTAATTTCATAAACTCCATTCATATCTTACATTAATTCTGCAACATTCCTTTGTTCTATAACATTTGAATCACCTCATTCATTTCTTTTATGTCCCAAATTCTCCTAACATCATTCCTTCCATGAAGATATTCAAACTTTTTTATGTATTTGTAGGCAAACCCCACGCGCCTAGAAACTGTACCCTCTGGAACCAGACGTCAGATTCTGTGGAGGTGTCATGTGTGGCTGGTTTCGACGGTGGATTACCTCAAAAATTTCTACTTGAAGTGTACTCTGGCTCTGACAGGATTCCAAGGTAAGCAATATCATTATTCGTGAGTGGGAAGAATGAAGCATAATTTTGTTAGTACCTACCTACATACATATCCGTCACGCCTCTCTCCTATTTGGGTAGGCACCTAGTACCTACCTACAAATAGACCACATGACTCATGAGTAAGGAAGAATAGAACATAAATATGTGAGTATCTTCAAAAAGACAGGTTTCTGATGCTAGTGTAGTGAATACATACACACATATCTGTTCCCATCGGGGTAGAGACTACTTTCCTGCACATGCTATGTTCCAAACAATCTTACTTCGCTTCATCTACATTCATCAGCGAATGGCGCCACAAAATCCTAACTATCTTATTCTAGAAAGGTCCTTTCCATTTATTTTCCTTATAAAATATTGACATCAGCAGATCTAGAAACAATTAACTCACTTTATTTTGGATTTTTATTTTATATTTAGAACAAATCCTTATCCCGAAAATGAAAAATCTCATTACAAATCATGGAATACCACCAAAATCACTCTCGCAACTTTAATAAACAACACGAATCCGACAAAAACCCAGACACATTCATCAAAAATCCCACAGAGTTGGGTGAAATTGCCCGAGTTGGCCACACGACGCATACTGTAGCATTTGTTTAATATTGCACAAGCAATCCAGCTTGCTGACGTGCGTTGACTTAAACACCTCTTATGACACTTGTGTAAGCCTACTCTAATGTATAGGGTTTACAAGATGGCGGGGTAAAGTTTTTGGGTGCAGAAAAATTTGGTTTTTTATAGCAGTTGCTATATAACTTCTTCATTACCCCCAAGTGATAATAGGGTTGTAAAAATTAACGCTTAAAAAAACACAAAAAACCTTAAAAACTCACATATGACTATGTACATTAAAAAAATGACATTTATTCAAAGTCAAATAAGCCATTAAGATCCCACTGCTGGACAAAGGCCTCCCCCGCGACTTTACCATTTAACACAAAATCAAATAAATACCTAAATATGAAAATATAAATGAAACAGTGGCCTATGCTATGAAATGGCTAAGGACACAGCACAATGCTGTTTTTTAGCCTTCGCCTTTTTCATGATTGTACATACATACATATCTGTATACGCCTTTCTCCCATTGGCATAGAAACCACTTCCCTCCACATGCTACAATCCATCTTACCTGTGGTAAACTTACAAGTGCCTGACAACTTTTTATTAGAAACATGACGTGAAGAAAGCCTCAATGTTGAAAGACGGGAAATTGAGATCAAAGACAATGGCGTTAGTAAAGTTACGGGTAGACGCGTTCGGAATAACCTCAGAGTTTTATTTTTTATTTCATGTGAATGTCCGCATTTTATTTTCTTTGTTTGACATGCTATGTAACCTCTTTTTAACAAACCATCACGAAGGAGGTTTGATTTGAGAAGAAGAATCTTTTTTTTTTTCAATTGGCGTCAAAGAAGAATCTTATTTCATAAAATTCTAATTTAAAGAAAAAACTATCAAGTTAAAGTAAAAGTAGGTTTGAATCGTAGGTATTCCTTTTTTTTTTGAAATTTTGAAAACCATAAAAGACAAATTTTATTTTACTTAACTTTTGAACACTGCACTGAAGACATATTTTAATGGATTTTATACTAAATTAATTTATACTGAAGACTAAGCTGTATGATGATCTTTGATACTTGCCTGTCCTGAATGGATGAACAACATGGATGAGTAACAAAAAAAAACTCTCTTATGTTGAATATTAAAAAAGATTTTAAGTCAATAGTTCGTACGACTAGGCTGTATCGTCTTTGGCTCTTGCCTGTCGTGAATGGGCGAATTAAAAAAAAAACATGACAGCTGTCATTTAATATTCATTTCAAGCTTCGGAATAGCGGTTTGTCTTTCATTTGTTTTTTCCACGAGATGTGTAGTGTAAATAATTTCTTCATTTTAATCTTTGTTTGAAACTGGTTCGCTTATTATTCACCAAAATCTTTCTCATTAACGGCATAAAACATTTAATAATACAAGTACGGGGCTTAATATCTAACCGCAAAGACAGCAAAAAGATGTCACTTTGAAACTCGTAAGTAATTACATGAAACTTGCGGCAACTCCATCTTGAAACATTCCAGTTAATTTCTAATGTTTACTAAACATTAATTCGAGACAAATTAAGCTCGGGTTAACACTGAAGCGGGTTCACACAGTTGTCGATGTATCAGGGTACATGCTAATTCATAATTAACGAGTAGAAAGTTTAATAAGACCCGTGTTTACACGAATTTCCACTTAACCCCCCCTTGTTTGGAAAGGGGGATGGTGATATAATATGAGAAATTATGCGGAATTGTTTCATTTCGAGTTGCGGGGTTAGGTTCGTTAAAAGCTATTAGATGCCATATGAGTTAGAGTTAGAGTTTAAAACTTATTGTTTTGTCAAACTTCAATACAATAAAAATATTCTTTATTGCACAAAAAGATATACCTAAGGTACAGACACAAACAAGAATATAAGAAGCAACAGGCGGCCTTATTGCTAGGTACCAATATCTTCCAGGCAACCTCAACTTCTTATTCTAGTCGAATTTTCCGCCACCTCATTTAAAGTTTTTGGCCAAAGCATGACATAGGTAAATTCATACATACGTACCTACAAATAAAACTACTTTTGCATTTTCGTCTGCGGAAAACCGTTTCGAACAATTGTGTTCCTTTTCATAACCGACGTGCATAGTATTTGGCGACTAATGAATGTGGATGAAGCGAAAAAGGTGTGTTAGGATTGCGATTGTAGCAAGTGGATGGAAGACGTCTCTGTCTACCCCGATTGGAAGAGGCGTGACAGGTAGGTATGTATGTATGTAAAATTTCCTTTTCTGTTGAGCACTTCGGATTCTATTACATTGCGTGCAATTTAACGCTTAGCTAAATAAACTATTACCAATATAACCGCAGCAGTTTACACAAAATGTGCTAGCTAATAGAGAGCACATCAACAAGACGCGTTAATATGGCGTATTAGCAAATATGTAAATATTCATTATTTCGAAACACTCGCTTATTTTGTATAAGCATTGAATAACAATAGACTGGTATCAGTGGAGCTACCAATTTACGATCACATAGAATGTATGCATAGCCACAGAGTAGGGAGAATTTCTCCCACGAGTATCGGTACGAGGAATGATACTCGTAAAACAAAGTTAATTTCAGTCGCACTTAAAAAAAAAAACAAAGCAAAACATTAAATATTCCTAGTAGATTCTTCCTAATAAGAAGATTTTTTAATGCTGCGTTCAAAACTATACGAGGTCGGAAAAGAAAAAGGTTTCTATCTGCTATTCCAAAAGGCAAAGAAAAAGGAGATTAATATACAGAGCATAGTTTTATCGACTAATTAGCGATTAATGAAGTAATTTTGTTACCAATGTTGAGCCCAAAAGATTAAGTAATTAAAAGCAATTACGCACGCTACTTGTCCAGCATTGATCGTTAGCCGAAGTGATCCTTCTGGATTTATAAAAGTTATTTAGTCTGTGTCGTCATCAAAATGGTTTGATTCGGCGTTTTGCTGTAACCCGCCTACGGCAAAATAATGACAACTTTATCATATTTTTACATCGCGACATGGCTCACTTGTTCCCGCTGATATTTTCGTTTGTGTTGCTTTCGCTGTGGTTTTCCGGTAAAATAATAAAAAATATATGAATTATTTTATCAAGGTAAATATTTTTTTGAATTACGAATGAGTTGGATTTTTATGCGTGTATTTGTCTCAACGGTTTTGTTTATGTTGTAGCTCTGATACAAAAACAAAATGTAATGATGTAAAGTATTGAAACCGATTTTTGTGTTTTTTTTCTTTTTAAAGACTCTTATCGTCATTCATCGGCTTTTAACTAAAATAATAATTATATACAGGGTGTAACAGAAAGAGGATATAATTCCGAAACACAGCGATATTATGAAACTGAACAACTAAAGAACATGGGTCGTAACTCGAAAATTTTTTTTGGTTCGCCCATACTTACTCAATCAGCTGATCGGCCATTTTGTATGGGGAGGCCAATTTATTTTTTTTCAAGTTTTCAAATTTCAAAATGTTTATTAGCACACCATAGGTATTACAAAGTAGTTTATAATAAAAGTATTCCAGTACCAGGTATGGACCCTGAATAGGATTTTCAAGATTTTCAAGATACGACCCATGTTTCTAAGGGAAAGTTGTTCAGTTTCATGAGGACGATCGCTGTGTTTCGGCATTATATCCCCTTTCAAAAAATTATATGTAGCAGTTTTGGGCGCTAACTATCGGTGACACACCTAATGAAACATAAAATTACTTATGGTAACTTAGAAATATGTAATTACGGCGTCGCGTTGGCGTACTTAACAATTACTTATACATTCAACTAGAAATTACTAAATAGTGATATCAAAAATTTACGAACGAAAACAACAATTTCTCATCGATTGGTTGACCTTGAATCAATGACTTTACTGTTATATTTCCAAATAAATACTTACTTTACAATACGTAAGGACGAGATCTTAGAAGACCACACTCGTAACTACTTAAATTGAGTTAGATAGAAATTAGGGCTAAATAATAATATAATAAATGCTTAAAAATTTACCTATCAAAATAAAACTCTATAACATATAACAATATCTCCTTTTGCAGAATGAACTTGACATCCGAGGAGCCAACCTGGACAGTGCGCGGTCTAGAATGGGACGTAAGATTCCGTCTTGTCGCAGTGGCAGTCAACAGCAAAGGACGGTCACCAGCGGCGAGACTCGCTGATGTACTCTTCAGAGACCCAGAAAAGAGAACCGGTAAGTCTTCTTTTCTTTCTCGAACTTTCTAGAAGGAATGAGGCGACGGTGAAAAACAAAACACAATCGACTCAGAAAAATATGCTGCGGTTATTGTTTATTCTTTTGTTTTTGGAATGTTCGTTATCTTTCTAGAAGGAATGACTGTGAAAAACAAAAGACGATCGCAGCCGGTCAACGTTCTAGAAATGATGTGACCGTCGTCAGTGAAAAATAAAAAAGACTGGTAAATATTATTAAGTGTATAATGTCAATTGCCGATCGTGACTAATCTCCAATTTCTCAGAGTGGCTCTTGTCCGCGTTCTTTTAGTACCCTCAGACAATGAAAACCCAATTTTAAAATGAAAACAATCGCTCACAATCCACAATTAATACAACTCGACGTATTGAACGGCACTTGTCTGTAACAAGTTTTTGTTCTAAATCACTCAGCGAAACTCAATTTGGTGAGCAAAGGGAAGCCTTCCCATGGGACGGGCCGGCTAGAGTCTCTAAGTGGGCTCTTTATCCGAGGCTAATGGGTGTATCCCAATTCTTCCTAAGTAATATTAAAAGAAATAAAGAGAGAAGTGTTTTTTTTTTTCAAATTAGGAGTAAATTATTCCATTGTGACAAAAATTTAAAATTAATGTCGCTACTCTGAAGTTACCTGCGGCATATACAAAACTCCACTTATTTTTATATTATCATGATAAGGATCATAGGAGAATGTCATAAGAGATATTAAAATTCACCCCACTTAGCACTTGAATCAATAGACATTGAGTATAACAATACTATGATACACCCAAGCGAATTATTAGTCGGCAAGGGAAAACATTAGCCGCGCCGAGAAAAATATAAGTAACAAGGAAAAGTGGCGGGTAAAACGCGTGGAAGATTTGATGCTATGTAGAGCTAAGCTTCTTTTGTTTTGGAGCGAGCGTTTGCTGTTTATAGGGTTCTATTTTTGAATACTTTTTTAAATACCGATGCATTCTTTTTCATTTCGATATGTATCAATCAATACTAGGCAAAAGAGCGGCAATATCGCAATATGTTTCAATTCTGAATTTTTTGCTGTGGCTGTGGAATTTTAGGTTTTGTTTATGATGGTCTTTTAAAACAAAGCTTTGTATAATGTTATGACCTGAAACTACTACTAATACACTATTACGTAGTCGTAAGTACTATCTTTTAAAGTTTCGATATTTCATGTCTTTAGAAGGCAAAGAAAAACTTATCATCATTTGAACGATCGCTAAAATCAGAAAATCTATAATCTTAACTCAATCCCTACAAACCTGTTTATTGTAGTGACTATTCTGCCTTCATGCTATCACTTTTCTCTCAGTGGGGTCTGCAGGAAGAAATTTCTTTTAGAAATATGCTGTTCCTTTTGTATAACTTCTTTTTTTTCTGTCTCTATGTACTATCATCTTACAATAAACTGTTAAATAAATAAAACCTAACCTCAAAACACCAAAACAATCCCATTCATATCTCTCAATTTCTTACCCCCAAGAAGTGAGTCGCGTCATGATTCCCGCACTTTACTGTCGTAGTCTGAGCCAATGAAGGATTTGTTCGCGTCACTCGCCACCGCCTTCCGAGCCGTTTAGATAAAGCTTCTCGGCTGCTGTTTGTTAACTTGTATTTTTCGAGGTTTGAGACATTACAGCGATTTAAAGTTTTGAAACTCAAACTTAAACTAAATAGATCTTTATTTCGTAGATAAATACGAATAAACTTACATAGCGTTTGATATATGTCAACTATGTTTTTTTCTAATCTTATGCTAATCGTAAATTAACAAGGTATCAGTTAAGAGAACAATCTAGCTAGAAACTCTGTTGGTTTGTTCTTTTCAAAAACTTTTGCTCTTTTTGAAATTTTGTCGTTATGTACATTGTTGATACGAATATGTTGCAGTATCATTATTTTTAGCGTTTCAATTCGATTCTTTTAGACAAAAACTCTGATTTAACTAAAAGGATGATGTTTACGCATATTTCCGTATTATCTATTGATCTTAATGGTTACCTTTCGCTTAAAGAAAAACTAAACAACTTTTCAACATCATGTTGCTCTTGTCGGTGGAGTCTACGCCACTCTTCTCTAATCTCTGTCGTACTTTTGAGCACCTGATACGACATTACTTCTATTCCCTCTTTTACTTGGTCTAATCCTTCGTCGTCTCCCTCTCTTCCATCTTCGTTCTAGTTTTCCTTCCAAGATATTTTTTTACAAAATCGTCGTATAGTATCTTATATATTATAAAAACTTTTAATAAAATTTAAAACTTTGTAACCACGAAAAGAGTATCAGTCCTACCAATTTACCTGTAGCTAATTACGTAAGAAGAATCCAGCCAATTCAGTTGCAAACGCCGTTGTAATTTAACCAAGGCCGACGGTGGTATTCAAGAGCTCTTGATTAATCTCTCGGTAAATCCAAGCTGCGTTTAATTAAAATAGGATTATCTTGAGGTAGCAGACGCGGCCTATTTCGTATTGATCGCTCTGCACCCGGATTAGCTACTAATGGGGCCAAACTTGCAATTTCTAAGTTTGCAACGCTTACGAAGATTTGAATGGTTCTGTAATAGTTTTAACTATTTGTAATGTTGTTGAGGGGGAAAGTTTGGTTCTAGTGTTTCATTAATTGCTAGGTTGTTTAATTACTGTGTTCTAGATTTCAAGAACACCTTATTTTTCTTCTGGGTATCAAGTATTTAGGTTACATAAAATAGCGATTACTTACATAAACTAGCCACTCGAGTCCCACTGCAAAGGTCTCTCTCCTCATCCGCCACGACTTTCTGTCTTGAGCTTCCTCCGCCCAGGTACTCAAGAAGGTGTCCAGCCCGTCCCGCCACCTTTTCCGTGGTCTGCCGCGACGCTGTTTGGCAGTTGGTAGCCATTGGGTACTTAGCTAATTTTTTTATCTGTTAGAACCTACGTGTTTTTGAAATAAATTCTAATCTTCATTTTGCAATTAAAATAATTAATCTAAATCAATTATTGGTCAGCAACGAATTCTGGCTTGTCTTTTTTACTCGTACTTCCAATCATTCGATCAAATCGAAAATGTAATCAAACACGTGTCCAATATCTGAAAGATCGATCCATTTCGACAGCAACTTGAAAGGCAGATCTTGTTAAAATCGTAGTCGACAGAAAAAAAAGTTACGTGACATTTACCCTGATGAAATCAAGCGCAAAAAAACTAATGCGTGAGCAATCTAAGGCGACCTGTCCGGCCTTAATTTCTCGCCTCGAAGGGTCCAACCTTTACACGTAGTGATGCAGTAGGTATTGGTTTATTTCTTGTTATGGTATGTTGGTGGTAATATTGAGACTTTTAATGATATTTTATAAAAACTAGAAAGCGTAGAAATCGTTCGTATTTTACTATTTAATCGACATAAATAAGAAAAAAGCTACTTAGTTGTTTTTAGTTAAGGTTTAGTAATGCTATACCGAGGATAGCCTAGGTTGATTGTGTCGCTATTTTAGTAACCAAATTAAGAAGAAAACATAATCTATTTTAAGGTTATGTTTTTGAAAGATTTCACTAAAAGCGCTCTGAAGCTTGTTAAACGTAACTACCATATAATAAATAAACCTTTTGGCACAAAGTAAAAAGTCAATAAATTGAGTACCTAGTAAATTTTAACAAGGTAACATTCGAATATCGGATAACACTTGATACCTATTACAAAATACAAATTGACATCCCTACGAGAGGGATTTTCATATCGATCGTTTGATTTCGTTTCCTCCCAAATTCGGGGTAAATTGTCAGCATTAAAAAACATTATCCCTCTTTGCCGTTCTAAAGAGAATATAGGGGATGTGTTCCAAACCCTTTTTAGATAATAAAATAAAAATTAAAAGCCCGAAAGTAATACTGAAAGAGTGGCAATGAACTTTTTGAATAGAATCTTTTTGGTAAGTATATTAGATTTTAAAGGCCAAGTCGGGCGTACCCTAAACCGAAGAGCATGGTATGAGGCGATTGATGAATGTGGATGAAGCGAAAGAAGTATGTTTTGATCGTAGCAAGTGGAGGAAAGTAACGGATACATATGTACGTATTTATGTATTACATTTTAAAATATAGGTAAACATAGATTATACAAAGAGAAATAAAAAATATGATTCGTTTTTTTTCTAGCTATTTCTATACAGAATCTACGTTCATCTAATCGCTTTAATGAAAAAAGTGTTCTCTCATTATTTGTTACTTACTCCACTTGCATGTCGTTCAAGTTATTAATCCATTAAGCATCGTGCTGTCTTTGTCTTACTTTAGACAACGACAGTGTAAGCTATATATTTTATGAAGCGTTAGCAATATTTAATTAAAAATCGTCAATGTCTTTTCTTTGCTTTCAAACGTCATATACTAGGTATACTACAGTACTAACATTACGAACTGAGAACTGAAGCCTACTGTTTTTTCTATGTCTGTCTCGATCGCGCTTGTGGATCTTATAGGTATATGACGTATCTAATGTTCCCATCTCTGTCAGTTGCTCAGTTTGTAATGTTAGCACTATAGCTGTATTTATACACATCCAAGCAGGTCAAATGCATCTAGTATCAATATAAACAAAGTATCTAGTCAAAAATATATTTCATCTGCCTAACGCCAACAAACATTTGACTGAAGTGAATCCTAGATGAAGTTTATCAGTACATCCACTTCGTATAAAACTAAGATTTGATATTTATACAAATATTATTATTTTGCTTTCGGGTTTGCTAAATCCGGAAGCTGTTATCAAAGGTGTAATTGACATTCAATTTGAGATTACCTACCTACGTACTTAGGTATGTAATTTTGTTATACTCATCAATGTTAATTAAGTATAAGGCTACTGATGATTGCGAATGAAGCGAAGGAAGTGTTTGGTCCATAGAAGTGGAGAGAAGTAGTATCTGCCTGTACCGATTGGAAAGAGGCTAGACAGATAATGTATGTAGGTATTAAAAGTATTTATATTGATATGAAAGAAAGTTGTTTATCATGAGTCTTAAGACTTGTGTAAATATTCTCTCTCACCATTTTACCCAGCATACTGAGCCTAAATCAAATGACCCGAATATTTTTTTTCGTCAAATAAAAAATATCTCATGTTACCCAGAATACTAAACCTACTGAAATACCTAGTCTGTACCCCTGTTTGTCTCCACGCTGGCACAAACAACTGGCAATAAGTTTTGAAGGGAATTGAAAGCAAACACTCGGACGGGCGCCGCTCAATCACACTCAGACCTGTACACAATTTCCTTTCCGATAGGAAACCTTAAGTTTCCTTTATTCATGTAGATTAACTTGTGCTTGAATGCCACTAGAATTTAGATTTTCAACGTTTATTGTCAAACATTTACATCTATTTCACTTATAAGAATTGACTTGATTTGCTGAATAGTGTTTTATAAAAACAAATGTGTTTCCTACCTACACCGATTTATTAAGTGTAATGACCGCTTTTCTTCCGTTTCTTGTCTAAATTGTTTGTCTGACGTGCAAGTATGAGGTGACTGACTGATGAATGTGTTTCGATCAAAGCAAGTGGAGAGAAGTGTTTTCGGTCTACCCGGATTGGAGAGAAGCGTGACAGATATGTATGTATTTTTGATCTCTTTTTGTTTAAGAACTGCCAAATCGACTTATTTTTCTATCATCTATTGACTTGGAAACACGTTCATACCTGTCTATGTTTGAATCCGCTCTACAAATATAGCTAGACGTTCTAAAGTTAACCATAATATTCACGCTTCCGGCTCCGTACCTAAAAGGGGTTCCCACGTAACTCGGCAACTTAAACTAAAACTTAATCAATAACCTATCACCCTATTTCCGTGTCGAGCCACAGTCGATAAGTGCGTTAGGTCTTTGTCGACGAGTCTAGCAACAAATTAGTGCCATCTCCGGTCCCAATAAACCTAATTATCCTTCCCGCAGAGTTCCAAGTCCGCCATCTTGCTTTTCACAGGATAATTGCATTAATTTCTGGAAACTATGTCTATTATTTCAAAGTGGATGTTAATAAGGATTTAATCTATGTTAGAAAGTGTTTAAAGGTTAAAATTTTGTTTGAATTAGGTGTTAACGTTTTGTTTGTTATGCAATGCGGTCAATAATGCGTCTCTGTGATTTTGTTAACTGAATAATTGCCAATGTATTTGATATAATTATAAAATAAATTGCCAATAAATAAAATTTAAAGGGAGTAACTTCAATAAATAAAATTATTACTTAATTAGTCTAAAACGATGACACGATTTATTTCAGATGACAGGAAAGTTGATCGATCATATTTTTTTGCTTTTTTTAACAAAAAAGAAATTTCCAGGAAACTACATCCAAACAAACAATTCTGCGAAACTCAATAAAGCGGGAAGCATGGCAAAAGGGACATTCAATCACAAAAATTCATAATCGAAGTGTCGTCTCGACGTGAAGGAATTTATTGCTGTTCGTCCCATAAATCTGGTTTATTCTGGAATATTCCGAAATATTCTGGCTCCATCAAAATAGTAAACAGTGCTTTGAATCTACGATGGCTTCTGCCGAAAATTATTCGGGCGTACATATCATTTTTATTTGGCTGGCGTTGGGCCGAGTGGCCATTTGTTAGACGGTGTTTGAGCGTTTCGTAGTGATGGCCTAGTGTGATGATTTTTACGGGATTTTATTTTATATTCCACCCTTAAATTGTATCAACTATATATATTTGATTAATAAACGAGAGAAAATAATTATGTATGTACTCGTGATAATCGTCACCTTGTATACATACATACATACATACATATCCGTCACGCCTCTCTCCCATTGGGATAGGCAGAGACCACTTCCTTCCACTTGCTACGATTCAAACACACTTCTTTCGCTTCATCCATACTCATCAGTCGCCTCATACATGCCCGATGAAATTAAAATCAATGCTAATATTATCAAAATTGTTGTTAACAGGAGTTCATTTCAAAGTCGTTATGAAATTGAGTTTACTGCGATGATATCAAGAAACAGACACTTTATATTGCACAGTCGCTTTTTCATGATAAACCCTATGATCAATGAAAACCAAGCTACATTTTACAATCTCCTAGGTACAAGTTTGTTAGAACTTAGCACAGAAAAAATAAAAATAGGTAAAAAAAACTTTTTAAGTTAAACGGTTTTATGTTAAACATACATTGCAATGTTTAAGATAAATGTACTAAAAACCAAAAAATAATAAAATAGATACAGTCGTGGGAATTATAAACATATGCATAGACTAGACTAAAATAAAACCGTGGGGCACGTCAATTGTCTACAATCGTTGATTAAAATGTTTTTTTTTTTTTGTAATGTTACACTATCTATAGGTACCTAATTAGGCAGTTGTTCAACCGACAACGATGGACGTGTGATAATAGACAATTGCCGTGCCCCACGGTTTTATTTTAGTCTAGTCTATGCATATGTTTATAATTCCCACGACTGTATCTATTTTATTATTTTTTGGTTTTTAGTACATTTATCTTAAACATTGCAATGTATGTTTAACATAAAACCGTTTAACTTAAAAAGTTTTTTTTACCTATTTTTATTTTCTAGTTTTTAGTTTTTATTTCGCATTCTGTTTAATTCATTTAGTGCTTCATTATTGCAAGGTTTCTTGCCCGTTACTTTATTGCAGTCCAACTCCTCTATACGTAGTCCCTGCAAAGATCTTACTGTACTAAGAGTCACGTAGGCTTGACCTTCTTCAAACAGTTTCGCACCTAAGTATATTTCAATTTTGCATAGTAAATTATATTCTACTTGTTGAGACCTTTCATTTGATACCCATGTTGATGGGATTGATAAAACCTAAGTTATCCGCCATTTTGTAGAGGCCGCCATCTTGGATTTTAATTTTATATAGTACATTTAATTCTACTGGTTGAGTACTTTCATTTGATACCCATATTGATGGGATTGATAAAACCTACGTTATCCGCCATTTTGTAGCGGCCGCCATCTTGGATTTCAATATTTTATAGTATATTGTATTCTGCTTGTTGAGCCCTTTCATTTGATACCCATATTGATGGGATTAATAAAACCTAAATTATCCGCCATTTTGTAGCGGCGGCCATCTTGAATTTATAATGATAATGAATAAACATAATTGTATTGTCACCAAAATCCAAAGTGTATACAAAATTTCAGATTAATCGGTTGACAGGAAGAGGGTGAAATTTGAATTACTAAATTTGACCCAAGAAAGAATAAAACAAACGGGGTGAGCTAAATAAAACCGTTTAAAAACAGTCTAAACGCTACTTTGAACTCTTATTATTTCATCAACTGGCATCAAACATATTTGTATGGAGCCTGGTATAGTAAAATTTTTTGTATCATAGACTCAACATCCTCTATTCGAGCTAGTATGGAGAAAAAAATGTTGGCGGCCACTGATGAAACTAACGTCAATCGATAGAGATAATTATTATAAAATGATAGTATTTTGGACAAATGTCGAAAGTGATATACTTTCGGAGATATTATAAAACTTTGAAAATGTTCACATGTAACAATTTTACTATACCAATTAGGTTGGATGTTCTTTACTTTTACTTAAAATTTTCGCAATAGAAATTCTTTATTGCATACACCAAATACAAATAAAAACAACACAAAGAAGAAATACAACCTATGTATAGAATAGTAGTAGTACAGCTACGTGGAAATATCCAGAAATAAACCCTATTCATACACGAGTCCCGTATAATGAACAAGAGCAATTCCGCCATCACTATCGGACGCAGTCGAAGTGAGCTGGGCCGAAATAAATCAGACGAGCCGAGCCTGAAATATGATCGCGTCGCTCTCTAATCCGCCTTTTGTTTTTGAAACTAAACCTAGCCGAATTGAAATTAGCTGGCGATTTACTTTAGGTAATGGATTTCAATGTGAGCTTTGTTTAAAGCATTTCAATTAGTTTATTTTGGTATACTCAATTATTGCAGTGAGAAGAGTGAATTGGTATAATGAATACATTTTAAAAAATTCATTGTGTTTAGTCCGTTTATTCTTCATCATTATGTAAGTTTATGGACGTCCATTGCACACCTTATGAATGACTCTACAAAGACAGGTCATGCGCTGCCCACATCCAACGGCTTCCCGCAACTTTCACCAGGTCTTCGGTCTTGTCGGGGGCCTTCCCACACTGCGTCGTTTAATAGACTCTTCTTCTTTCTTGCTTTCTTACTTAGAGTACGTTCATTAGACTGATCAAAAATATTGGACACATATTTTTTTGCTTGATCAAAGAAATACAAAAATACAAGTGGTTTTTCAAGTACTTATCTATCATGATAAGTATACATGCATAATAACGTACTGTTGTTTTTGATACCCTTTTTCAAGAATAAATTTAATAATTATCAAGTACCTATGTCAAACCGATCAGACTAAACGACTGGAGCTCTCACTTAATCACTTACCTTGTTAGTCAGTGTACACGACATGGGGTCAGTTTGTGTAGCAATTTGCTAAGGACAGCCGGATACTTGTACCAGACCAGTTGCAGTGTTATGTTTGCTTATTTACTGCGCTTGCTTAACTACTTGCTTGTGAAGTGGATTCCGATATACAGGGTGTAACAGAAAGGGGGTATAAAGCCGAAACACAGCGATAGTCATCATGAAACTGAACAACTTTCCCCAAGGAACATAACTCTATAAAAAAATTTTGTCTCCCCATACAAAATGTCTGATCAGCTGATCGAGTAAGTATGGGCGATCCAAAAAAATTTCTCGAGTTACGACCCGTGTTCCTTGGGAAAAGTTGTTCAGTTTCATGAGGACTATCGCTGTGTTTCGGCTTTATACCCCCTTTCTGTTACACCCTGTATAGTTCCTAGTGAGGTCTTGTTATGTACTTTGTATCTGTAAGATTATACATTTAGGTATGTAAATGAAGTTAGAGCTCTTTGTATCCAATCCTACTGATATTTAAATGTCAATGTTTGTGTTGAAGAATAGATGTGAAGATTGTTGCCTTATGAAGGAAAAATTGCTGAAAAGATTTGTGTGGAATTTTACAATAAGAATAACAGCACATTTAAGCTCTACTGTTTTAAGAGCTATTTCTGTTTCGTCATCTATAGATAAAAGAGCATCCAACCTAATTGGTATAGTAATAATTTTCGGTATCACTTACACTCAACATCCCCCTACTATCGTTTTATAATATGTATCTCTATCGATTGACGTTAGTTTCATCAGTGGCCGCCAACTTTTTTTTCTCCATACTAGCTCGAATAGGAGATGTTGAGTCTAATTGATACCATTTTTTACTATACCAGGCTCCATACAAATATGTTCGATGTCATTTATTAGACAGATAATAACTGCCTCTGTCTAAAACTTCAAGTTTTATGAAATAGACATAGGTTTATCTGTCAGTTTTTTATCTGTAGATGACGAATCGGGCACAAAATGTAATGTTTTAAGGTGTAGTTAAAATATAGAGATATAATAAGGTAGTACCTAAGTAACATCTCTGTTTATCAAAGCAACGTTTGTTTCTAACGGGAATCGAATCCACAACCGACGTTATATCAATTATCTTCTTTCTCATTCTTGTCTCTCTGCTTTATTTTATGTTCTAAGTTTTAAAAGTTAAGTTTCATTTGTTTTGTGTTTAATTTTGTTTTACGTTTAATTTTGTTATTTTGTGTTTTAATTTTGTTTTGTTCTTGTATATTTTATTGGACTGGAAATAAATATTTACTTACTCACTTACTTAAACAGGGTCACTAGTCACTACTATCTATGTTGTATGATGCCACTTTTACGTTAGTGCTCCCATAAAGATTATTGCTAATAAAACCAGAGGTGTACCAGTGGAACTATAGTTTCAAAAGCAGTCTCATAATGCAAAGTAGCAGGTGTTGTGCACTCGGTAACTGCAGCTAAAACTTCGGCGATTGTCGTGTAATGTCGTTTCTTATATCTGATCAACGTAATGTTATTTGGAAGGTTTAACGTGGATTTTGCTTATAGATATAACAGATAATCTTTAGCAATTCGATGGAGATAATACCCGTGTGTTTGGGTCGAAACAAGTGGAGGACAGTCCTGCCTACCCATGGTTACGGATATGTATGTATGAATATAGTTCACGTAGCTTTAAATACCGAAGTAAAAAATACTGTTAAATCATTTGTTTGAAATTTATTTTGAAAAAAAAACTTAAGCCACAACCAGATCCGCCATTTATTCCCGATGCTTAGTAAACAATCAACAACACTCACTCTCTTACTCCTTAGCATGTATCCCTTTCATTCATCTGTTCCTTCTTCCGTCTCCTTCCCACATGTATATACCCGTGAAACTAAACAACTTTTCAACTATGGAAAGGAAAAAAGGGTCGCAATTTTAAAGTTACTGTTAAAATAGCCCCTAACTAAACGAATGGAGTAGGTATAACCACAAGCTCGTTAAAATAGTACAGACACCACCGACATGCCTACTCTAGTTCACGACCTTTCCGAAGAATACAAGAAACTCTGTTTGGTTGCTCTTTTCAAATAAAATTTTACAATTCTTATAAAATGATACTTATATAGAAAATTGTATTTGCATGCTGCGCACGAGTTTTTCTGTGTTTATGAGAGTGGGTAACGAATGATAAAATGAAACAGTTACTGTTATTTTATGCAGTGGAAAGGTTAAGTATCACAGATATTTTTTAAACACGTGAAATTGAAACTTGGTAATGCGCATTGCGCACGAGATAGTGTTTTGTTTATTTTTTGTGAGTGGGGAACGAATGGAAGGTTATCACTGAGACTTTAAACAATTGAAATTGAGACTGGCCAGTTGACGTGGTTAGTAGTGAATCTGTCTGCCATGCTATAAGTCAATGAGGAAGGAATATAAGGAGCGGCCCCATTTTTTTTTCATATACAAATGAGTTTATGATAGCGTGCCAAGGTTGCGCCACGTTTTTCACAGTTTTTTTTGGTAGATGACCTGTCAAACGATAAGAAATACCATAGAAAAAGGTAGCCATTTTGCGCCCTACCAGGCATGCAGACCCAGATGGTACGGCTCCCTCCTTATATATTCTATACTCAAAGCTATAAGTCATGGATTCTATTTCTACAAGAGACAAATATAACTGTGAAGTAAAGAGATGTTTGTCTTCAAGGTGTTTGTATATTTAATTATGTATGTCCTTATGAACTTATAGTACCTTATCTTATCTTATCTAGCCGTTGTTGTCCCACTGCTGGGCAAAGGCCTCTCTCCTCCTTCTCCATGATTCTCTATTCTGTGCCGCCTCTGCCCAGTCGTTCGTGAAGGTGTCCGGCTCATCTCGCCACCTTTTCCGTGGTCTGCCGCAAGGTCTTTTGGCGTTGGGTTGCCATTGGGTTGTTGTGATTGCCCAGTGATCGTTTGGCATACGGCAGACGTGACCGGCCCAATCCCACTTTAGCTTGGCAGCTGTCTTTACCACGTCAGCAATACGTGTCCTGGAGCGCAGTATGGTGTTTCTTACTTTATCAGTAAGCTTTACACCAAGCATATAGTACCTACAATATTAAATTATAGTATGCTTTCCTACACTTCACATTCGCAGAATCCAAAATGTTTCCAAATCTACCCCCAAAAATCTGCTTAATACTTAAATAACCTGCATCATTTATTAGGCATTAGCGTTCTAGACCAAAACCGCCTAAAACCTAAACCTAGGATTTAAACTGAATTATTTAGACAATTTAAGGCAGGCTGGCGGTTTCTAGATCGAACCATTAGTCCTTTGAATATACTGATCCTTATTTATTTCACAGTTTACTTATATTTTCAAATATTTAGTTTTTGAGGTGGTTAATAGGTTTTTTCTTATATTTAATTTGGCTTTAGCTTGGTATTTCTCCCAAAGGATCATAACTACTGCTTTAAATTGGAAATACGAAAAGTCAATGTAATACAATACGATACAAATATTCTTTATTGCATACAAAGATATAAGGTACAGACACAAATAAGAATTTAAGAAGCAACAGGCGGCCTTATTGCTAGGTAGCAATATCTTCCAGGTAACCTTAGGGTAAAAAATAGCGAGAAATAGGTAATAATAATGTTGAAAAGTCCCAAAAATATCGTCCATAAGCACGCTATAAGTCGAAGAGCAGTATTTTCTTTTTATGTCCCATCGTTGTAACGTTATGCATACTTGAATAGCGATGTACGCTACTAAAATATTTAGCTCCGTTCACTCGAGGCCAGTTGGCAGTAGAGTGGAATAGTAAATGGCTAGAAGTCGACCGGGTGTTTTCAACTGAGGTTAGGTTATGTTAGGACAGTTGTGGCTTTCTTGGGAGTATGAGTAGTGTAGGAAGTGCGGAGAGTGAAGACTATAGAAAGTAGGTAGTTGCCTTAGATATGGAGAGTATTTATAATGGATATAGTTATTAATATTTTGTTCGTATTTATTTATATAAGGAAAGGGCTCTTTAAAAGCACTTGGTTAATACTAATTAATAAATAAAACTATACTGTACTTT
This sequence comes from Anarsia innoxiella, assembly GCA_947563765.1. Taxonomy (NCBI): domain Eukaryota; kingdom Metazoa; phylum Arthropoda; class Insecta; order Lepidoptera; family Gelechiidae; genus Anarsia; species Anarsia innoxiella. The sequence continues at coordinate 1,077,954 of OX387392.1, forward strand.
TAAAATAGTATTATAAGTAAAGCCAACATTTAATATATTATTGCTTCAAAGTATTCATAAAATTCTGTCCATTTTCGGTCTATCGATGAAGCAAAACCAGCAGGCTTAGCATACGTGCCGCGACAATTATCTCACGTCATGCTGTCCTTATCACATTTAAAACTATGGATAGAGACGTAAGCGTGACGAACCCATGACAACGTCTTGTCACGGAGTGTATGCTAAGTTAGCAGCAATCGGTATAATTGCTTTACTCCCCTCGACTAAACCCATCAAATATCTTCGTACTTACCTCCATATTCAAATTTACCGCTCCACTATCCCTTAGTGAAGGCAGCAGCACAGGAGGTTATGACTGCATACGGTGGAGGCATGAATGTGCAATGTTGCACCACCTGCGGCAGTTTACGATCACACGTGACTCGCTGCACTTTACTTCACGATGCTCGAAAAGGGACAGACGCGTGTTTTTGTAGATGGCACCTCAAAAAATATCGTCGTCATATTTAAGGGAGTGGTAGCCTAGTTGGTACAACGCCCGCCTCCAATCTTGAAGACGCGGTTTCGATCTAACCTGTACCTCTGAGATTTATTTCTCATGTACGGATTTAATATTCGATTACCACTCGCTAACGGTGAAGTAAAACATCTTGAGGAAACCTGCATACACAAGAAAAGAAATTCGAAGGTGTTTGTGTGAAAGCGTGGTGGATTACGGCCTAATCACTCTCGTTTGTGAATAGGCTCATGCGCCTGTAGTGGGGACGTTAAAAGGCTGATGTTGATGATTTAAGAGCGTCGTTCTTTTCGGTGAAGTCCTCGCCACTCTGTTCTATTCTCCGCCGCCGTCCGTTTTTGAGCACCTGATACGACATAAGAAATTTGGTTAAGCCTAAACCTTGAGTTTAGTGATGCATAAAACGGTCCACAAATATCTATTTACTGTAATTCCAAAATGAATACTGATATTATAATGACAACATTTCGCCTATTTATAAATATTAAATGTAGGTACCTAATGTTTTTATGAGAATTTAATTAAAAAGTTAGGTTTATCAAAGAGATTGGCAACGTAATTAAAATTATCATGAATTCTTTTGAATGACATGTCATTAAACATGAATTATTTGTACATTTCGTATTTTATATAATAAATATTGAGTGTAATTAAAATTAATGTGGTACACCGCCGGAACCAATTTCTGAAATTAGATTAATTAAAGTATGTTTGCCTCACTACACTTACCGCGAACATTGATCAATATGACCAATATTAATTTGGCTTCGGGCTGTAAATAACTGTTGCGACTTTTATTAACTCTATTGAATAATGTAGCGAACTTTCTGGCGTCCTAATTTTAGACAAATCGTAGAATTATTTGGAAAATGTTTGATATTAAGCACTACTTTGGGTGTAAAATCGTTTTACAGGGTGACTCAAAAATGAACCTTTTCGATATGGAGGCTAAAGGGCCTCCATTCAAAGGCATGTTATACTGGGTGTGACAGAAAGGGGGTATAAAGCCGAAATACAGCGAAAGTCCTCATGAAACTGAACAACTTTCCTCAAGGAACATGGGTCGTAACTAAGACTACTTTCTAAGATGCCGAATGACGTTACAAATAGACTAGACCCATGTACGCAACACAGTATAACAACCCACTTCATATAAATATTATTAAATTACTAGAATACAATTGTTCTAGCTTAATGCGCGCGCGGCAATTCTCTATTCAAAGATAAAACCCTTAAAACAATTTCAGGTAATAAAATTAAACAAGAAAAAAATAATCCAAATGAAAACGCTGCGATTCACACATTTTGTTTTATTAATTGCTTCCCCGTACTTCGACAAATAAATGTGTGATAGAGTGAAATGAATGGATTTTCATTTCATCGCTTGATTCAGGGTTATGTTTGGAAATATTTAATACAAACACAAAATATGATCGGGTAATTACAGACAATTGATGAATGGTGTTGGTTTATGACTCTTGTGGTCAATTTTATTTTCATCGCAACAAAGTTTCAAGTCTAAGGGGCTGTTTCACCATCTCCAGATAAAATTTATCTGTCAGATATTTTATACCTGTCTGTCTATAACGTCATGTTTTATGAGATAGACAAAAGTTTATCTGTCAGTTAAATTGTCTCTGTAAAAGGAAAGGATTTATCGCCCACTATAACAGCCAGTTATAAAAAATAACACTTCAATAAATTTATCGCTTAATTTGCAATATCTAATCAAAGGACATCATGTTTCATCGGCCAATAAATAAAGGTATCTCCAACTGATAGAACTAGCTTTTTGTGAAGTTTAAAGACTATAATAATTACCTAATTTTAAAATATAATCAAATCTATAAAATGAAAATTAGTCATAATACTCATAAATAAATGAAAATACTATCATAATTATATTTTTCCGACAATGTAAAGGTAGAGAACCCAAAACGTAACCGAAACGCAAGCTTGACCAGTTTTTACATAACGGGATATATGAGTGGTGTTGGCGGCCTATAAATCACTCTGTCGATGCCGTCGACACCTTTATGAGGCTGCAGTTCAGCGCGCAACGATTTTTCAAGATAAATATGCAGCAATCATTCCCATGTTTATGGTTAATGGTTATGCGTTGTTTTTTTTTTTCGTTTTTTGAATTGGGTTTTTGTTTTTAAATTGTAAGTAGTTTGTGGGTGAATTGGACAGTCAGTTATTAAATCTGGTGGGTCTGTTGTAGACAATACATTCGTAAATATACCTAAACACAGAAATAGAAAAAAAATATTAAAAAAAAAAAATGGTCACTGTATTTGCTGTTAGGCCTAATCACTCTCTGTATGAGAGTAGGCTCGTGCCCCTCGGTGGGGGCATATATGGGCTAACGACAACATTTGCTGTTGATTTCATTTTCTCTACTTGTTTACAATGTTTATGCTGAGGGGTGTATAGATGGATATGAGAATGTTAGTCTTTCACGTATCAAAATATCACATAGGCCAAATAAAAAGATATTGCATAAGTACGTTACCCAAGACATAATTATGAATCAACAAACTCACTGGCAGTGTCTACGTAGCATTTTAATAAATTTTTCAACGTGTTGTACAAAATCATAACCATACATAATTTGTCTCGGGAGAACCTAAATCTTCGATTCTAATTCCATCACGCAATTCAAGCTCTTCCAATTTGACACATTGATCAAGACAAGGCGTCGTTGACGTGATAATTACATGTCCAAATTAATATAACATAAATCATGCTGAGCACTTTTCAGGCAATTAGGCAAGAGCAATGTGTACTGGCCAATGTAAGGTGGTGGGAGAATGTTCATGTACCATTGCATCACTCAGTTATGGGTAACCTCGTACTATGCAGTCAGCCGGAATGCGGTCAGCCGATACATCTGAAGATAAAGTAGTTTTTATCCGCACTGCGATGCGGCTGCGACTAATATTGCAATTAACGTTAAGTTATGAATGGGCATGATGACTAAAATTTTTTTTTAGTCCATCCCATAGATTATTTTAAAATATTCGACACGTATTTTTTCTTTTTTCTCTTAAACTAAAAATGACAAAGATACACTGGGTTAAAGTTGCTCGTCACGTCACGCCTCAGTACGATTTTAACCGAAGAGTGACATCAATACCCCCCACTCCGTAACTTTGATGCTCTGTATCTTTGTATTTATTTATGAATTTGATCAGGTAAAAAATGTGTGTCAAATATTTTTAATAGCCTAAAAGACGGACTTATTATTTTTTGAATTTTTGAATGTAATCATCCCTATTCAAAACTTAGTATATGGTATAAATTTTTAGTTTTTTATCATAGTTATTTGCGTTCGCTGTCGTGAAAGCATTGTACCCACCGCCCCAAAATATGAAACGCTTCGTTTAATTATCACTAAACCACAGAAACATTGAAAGATAATGTTTATAGCCAAAGTTGGAGGCATGAATAATTTTCGCCCATTAGTTTTCTACTATCAGAAATACAGAATAAAATACGATACAAATGAATACATTAGAGCATTGCGGAGGAAAGCGGGACAAAACGGCAGCCGAACTTTAATCATTATTACCCTCATGGTTAATATTTACATTAATTCTATGCAAATTGCCGGTTCGCCGCTAATTTCGAATTATTTACGAGCGACACAACGACAGTCTCCTCTTGTACCTGCGCAATGATTTGACGTTTAATAATTAATATAATTTTTAAAGTTTATTAAATTATGACTTGACTTTTAAAAGCTTTTGTTGGCAACCCCAACATTTTTAGTGGTAATATTATTCTTGTGCTGGTATCACTGTGTACTTTTTTCATGGTGAATACACGACTGCTTATATATTTTACTCCACACCCTTATTTATTTCAAATTAGCTTCTTATGGATATTTATAATGCCTTAAATAGGTTATTTAATTGAATATGGAAATGTCCTTGGAGCAACTTGCTTGCTGAATATCAAATTTCAGTTTACCAAAAGAGTAGTTCTATCTGCCAATTCATTTTATTTAGTGTCCGTTTCACCATCTAAGTACAGAAAAAAGAAACTGACAGATAAACCTATGTCCATTTCATAAAACATGATGTTTTAGACAGAAACAGGTATAAAATATCTGTTAGATAAATTTTATCTGTTGATGGTATCAGCCCCTAAAAAATGGATGCCGACATATCGATGCAAGAATAATTTCACGCACGCTGACTGGGGCCGTATTCTTCTAATTACCAAATGAAAAATGGTGTCTCTCTAGAAGTTAATTGTATGAATTGACACATTTTGGTATTCTCTTAACAGATAAGTTGACAGTGGACAGCGATCGGCCGTACATTTTATTACTTTACGCTATAATCGGTATTCTACTCCGCAATGTCACATGAGTGGCAGTTCCAAACGGTATTCTCTTCGCTATTTGACAGTAGACAAAACTCTCTAGAAACTACTAATCGACTATTAATCGAGTATTAATCGTGGCACTTAAGAGAATACCAAATTTGTGACATATTGCTGTCGAATGTTTATCAGTTGGCTATAGTTTGGTCGCTTAACTTAATTTAGCGGAATTGCTACCCTGGTCTTATCTAACACGTTGACGAGGTCCGCACAAGTTCCTATAAAACTTTACTTAGAGCCTTTAAAGGCCATCTCTAAAATCCCGCTGGCGGGAACCATTGAAAACTTGGCGACAGTTTAGTGAGAGTTGAATGAAAACATACACATTTTCAAAAATTGCAGATATTTATTTCATAAAATTTCACAAGACATAATCATTATTTCGATATCAATTATCTTTCGTTTCGTTGTTCTGGAATAGACTGATTAAGAAGTTGATTTCGCCTGTAGTAGACATGCATAGGTAATTCTAAGTGTAATGGATCCAACACACGTACCGGTAAAACCAGGTTTACGATCCACAGTAGCTGTATTCAACAGATTATCGAACTTAATGTTGACAGGTTTTATATCAGTTGTCTTGATTTGTAGCACAGCAATGGAAAAACCCTCACAATGAAATGAAGCTTCCTGTAACAGTCAAAATGAAAGGTCTCAACTTATCTATTAAAACCAATGATTTGCTACTCACTAATACTAAACGTTCCGAAGTATTTAGTATTTATTTATTGCAAAAAGTTACATTTTCGTACATTACAGTATAAAATAGTAACTACCTTGTAAAGGTATATTTGCTTGAGGGCTTATATAATATTAAACTATATAATATAAAAACGTTACGTTGTTGTAGGCATCTAACTCGGTGTGGCAGTCTCCGTCTTTTGTCACGTATAATTTCTCGATCGACATCGTTGGCACACCGGGGTAACCTGATACAATTCGATTTATCTTAAGTACGCGATTAAGATTAATAATTTGTAAGCCCATCTTTACAGCAAGGCTTTTAACCAAAGTTCGCTAGAAGGAGGGTTATATTTTGGAGAGTAAGTATGTACAATTATGTACTTTGGTACGCCCTACAGCCTAAACGGCTTGATGAATTTTAGCTGGAGAGGTGTAGTCATATTCGCATTTACAGTGGGAGTGAGACTGGGTACATGAAAATAAAAACAAATGTTTTTTAAACGAAGTCGGGTTTTTTTATAAATAAAAAGGTTATGTCATTTAAAGAATGAGTTTACGTCTTTTACAGATTATCTTTTTCGCTAAAATGCTTACCTGATGTGAGTGTTGTCTCGTACTTCTGAATCCAACACGTAGAGCACCTCACAAACGCCGCAATAATGACTACAGTAAGGACTTTCAATGTCATGATGATCGTTTATGAAAGTTATCCCTAGTTCCGAATGATGTGACAGATTCCGAGGTTGGCAAGTGCTTATATATTGAGTTCTTTGATAATCGAGTGTGAATGTAATATCGAAAGCAATCATTCAATATTGATAAATAAATCATGCATTTAATATTGATAAATAAATTATTCTCCGCAGTTTATAATATTTGATTGAATATGGGAGACCGTGGAATATTATGTAAATTCCATCAGTAGCATTTTTCGAATAAATAAGTGTTTGACTTATTTATTACTTTTACCATTTAACGCTGAAAGCCGCCTCAATTTCTTAAGTATGTCATTGAAAATGTTTGAAAATGACGCAAGCCGCCGAGCCAGCAGCTTATGTACGAGTATATAGATGAAAAAAAAGCAGTGATAATAATTCTTCACATCATCATAACTTAAGAGCGTCGCTTTTGTCACTGGAGTCTAAGCCACTCTGCTCTGTTTTCGGCCGTGCTTTTGAGCACCTGATACGATACACGCATGGAAAATGATTCATTCATATATACCCTGAAGACACATGTTAAATAATAACAATAAAACGTAAGAAATAATTGTGCGTGCTTATTAGCCTATGTTTGGAGTCAGTGCTAGCAAACTGTATTTAACATGTTAATACTGTTGGATTTTTACTCAATTCAAAATGTAGAAGGTATCAATAGACCCTTGCCTTCCACATTTAGTTACACCTTTATTCTTTCTTACTGTAACAAATCTTTTATTTTACACGATAATTATAATCCATTACATTACATTTACTAAATTGAACAATCTTGTTCGCGATTATTTCCGAAGTTTTTCAATTTGAAAAAATCGATTTAATAAACGCTCGAATTATAAACGGGCTAGACAATCAATCATAGCAAAATGATCCTTTAAGCATACGTATTGTTTGTAATTGTTCAATTATAGTTCAAGAAATAATATATAATATTATAATAATATAATATTATTATAATCCGGTTGCCAAACGTGTTTAGCTTAAGTGTTTGTTGATGAAGTTACTGTACCTGAATGTGGTGTCATTTACTAGCTACCCAATGGTTACCAACTGCCAAACGGCGTCGCGGCAGACCGCGGAAAAGTTGGCGGGACGAGCTGGATACCTTCTTGAGTACCTGGGCGGAGGAAGCTCGAGACAGAAAGTCATGGCGTACGAGGAGAGAGGCCTCTGCCCAGCAGTGGGACACGAGTGGCTAAATAAGATAAGATTCTGTGGTACCTAAGTTGTAAGAATGCCCGCCTCCAATCTTGGAGGCGCGGTTACAATACCCAGCCAATACCAGCCTCTGATATTACATGTACGGATTGAATATTCCATTACCACTCGCTAACGGCGAAGGAAATCATCATGAGGAAACCCGCATACCCTAGAGAAGAAAATCGAAGGTTCAAGTGAAATCCGCCAACCAGCCTTAGGCCTGGCAACGTGGTGGAATACGGCCTAGTCACTCTCGTATGAGAGTAGGCTCGTGCCCTTATAGAGGGGTCGTTAAAAAGGCTGATAAATAATATCCTATTAAGTGCATCTCAGGAAATCAATAGCAGCAGCTGACACCTTACTACGAGTTACATTCAAAACTGCATCTAAACAAGTAGATATATTTTTTAAAGATTAACTTATTCTTACTTTAATTTGGTTTGACCATTTTTAACCTCATTATTTACTCACTTATTTTCCTAATATAAACATTACAACGTTTCTTGTTTTACTTTTTTGTTACAGAGCCCAAATATTATTATTTTCAAATTCTCGTAGTACCGTACGTATTCTCAGTAGGCGAAATAAAGAGTTTTTGTAATGAATTATTAATAAACCTATACTATAGATTATTTTTAGATTCTATAGGACCTATAGTATAGGTGATTATTATGTCAGACAATTTTAACTTCATAACGGCTCACAAAGGGATAGTGAGAGGTTAGGAGCGTTTGAGATGTAGTGTTGGAGGAGGATGGAGAGGATTAGTTGGACGGAGAAGAAGAGTAATGAGGAGGTATTAAGTATGGTTGGTGAGAAGCGCTCCTTGTTGAGAACAATAGAGAATAGAATAGGAAAGATGATAGGGCACTTGATACGACACGACTATTTTTTTAAAGAACATCATTGAAGGAAAGATTGAGGGTAAGAGAGGAAGAGTAAGACCAAGACGTACTTACTTCACTCAAGTGAAAGAGAAACTTGGCGTCGTGTCGTATCAGGAAGTGAAATTGCTGTCAGAGGATAGGCAAAGATGGCGTTTACTCCACCGACAAGAGCCTGGCTCTTAAATAAATAATGATGAACGGTCACAAAATATTTAATCTACTAGTTTACGTATGAAAAGAATTTTAAATGATATCTTAGCCATTATAACGATGAGCGATAAAGAACAGTTTAAACATATTTTAGAGTGATAGATAACAATTCAATTAGGTATGTCCAACTTTCAGAAGGATATGTCTCGACAAATCCAGCTCGTTTGGGCAGCGTTCGGGATGCTATAGAACATTTTCTCGTCATTAATATCGCAGTGTCTCAAGACGAAAGTCTTAAACAGTGCCTCTTGTTACTGATGGCATATCGCACAGAAACGTGGTCGCTAACAGTGGGCCTCATCACAACAGCTCAAGGTCACCCAAAGGCCGATCGAGAGGGCTATGCTTGGAGTTTCTCTGCGTGATCATATCAGAAATGATAAGATCCGTAGAAGAACAGAGGACAACAACAAAGCTCAAAGAATCGCGAACCTTAGTGGCAAATTTTAAGATGTGTATCTAACTAAAATTCCCAAAGGTCCTTTAACTCTTTAAAAAAAAATAACTACGTAACTATTAATGTTTTCGATCTAAAATATTTATTTACTAAATTTCAGGGTTATAAGATTTTGTGCCACTACCTATTTTAAAAGTTTTTAGTGATCTTTTTATCGATGTAGTTCGATGTAGTTCCTATGAAGCTTCACGTAAAGCTTTTAAAGGCCAAGTTTAAAAGCCCTTTCGCGGGAACCATGGGAAACTTGGCGACGACAGTTTGCTGAGAATTGAATTAAAACTCACAAATTTTGAATAATTGCTGATAATATGTATTTCATAAAATTTTACAAGGTATGATCATTATGTCGTCGATATCAATGGTCCTTCATTTTGTAATTCTGAAATCAACTGATTAAGAAGATGGTGTATCCAGCAGTCGACATCCATGTTTAATGGCAAGTGTTATGGATCCAAAACATCTACCGCTTATGTCAGGTTTACGGTACACCGTGGCTGTATTCAATAGATTTTCAAACTCAATATGGACGGGGTATCTATCAGTTGTCTTGATTTGTACCACAGCAATGTCCCGACCACCACAATGAAATGGAGCTTCCTGTAACAGTCAAAATGAAAGGTCTTAACTTATTCATTAAAACCAATTTACCGTTGATTTGCTACATAGTTAACAAACGAGGCAGATGTCGCCCACCCGAAAGATGGGTCAACAATATTCGGAGACTCGCCGGTCCGAAGTGTGGGGTTGGGGATAGGAAGTCGTGGAGGGCTTTGGAGGAGGCCTATGTCCGAAGACGAACTTTACAAGGCTGGGACGATGATAACAATCGCCATTTACTCCAATTACCTATGAAAACGTTCCGAAGTATAAAAATATTACCTTGTTATAGGCTTCTAAGTACGTGAGGCATTCCCCAGATTTCGTCATGTATAATTTCTCGGGCGACGCCGGATGCAGACCGGGTATACCTGATGCAATTCAATTCAACTTAAGTCCGCAAGATTAACTTTTATTGGTCATATTTTATAAGTCCATGTTTAAGTTTATCTTTAGATTTACAGCAAGATTTTTTTAATGAGTTAACGTCTTCTACAGAGTATTACTTTCGCTAATGCTTACCTGATATGATTTTTGTGTCGTACTTGTCACCCAAACACGAAGAACACCTCACAAACGCAGCAATAATGACTACAGTAAGAACTTTCAATGTCATGATGATCGTTTATGAAAGTTATCCGAAGCTCCGAATGATGTGACGGATTCCGAGGTTGGCAAGTGCTTTTATATTGAGTTCTTTGATAATCGAGTGTGAATGTAATATTGAGAGCAAATCATGCATTTAATAGTGATAAATAAATAATTCTCCACAGTTTATAATATTTGATTGAATATGGGAGACCGGGTAATATGATGTTAATTCCATAAGTAGCATTTTACGAATAAATACGTGTTTGGCTTATTTAGTACTTTTACCACTTAACGCATGAATATTTTTGCAATCTACTCATGCATACATACGTAAGTATAAAGATGAAAAAAAAGAGCAGAGATAAAATAATATTCATCACACACGCACGGAAAATAATCAAATCCGCCCTAAAGACAGGACTGAATTTGGCACTTTTAAGACCTAAGTTTTTTTTTCATACTTTCCAAAGAAGGCAGTAAACGGCAATTGAGATTAGAAACTTCCTGAACTTTGGTTCTTTCCTCGCATTCGCACGGTATTCACCTCGGATGAAATGTCATTTAGTGTCCCTCGAATTATTAGCGCCCTCGCTTTGCTCGTGTGTAGAATGTCTCGGGACTTAAATAACACACTTTCATTCCTTGTGGAATCACAAAAATGTTTATTATACTTGCAGTTCCTACTTCTTCACGTCTCCAGAACTAGCAATTTTCTTCAGATTCTTTACATTTAGAGACTTCAAACTAAAATGACAATTGACTTCATGACATTTTAAATAATGACAGTAAAACGTATCTTATTTAGCCGCTCGTGTCCCACTGCTGGGCAAAGGCCTCTCTCCTCATACGCCACGATTTCTTTCTCGAGCTTCCTCCTAGGTACTCAAGAAGGTATCCAGCTCGTCCCGCCACCTTTTCCGCGGTCTGCTGCGACGCCGTTTGGCAGTTGGTAGCCATTGGATAGGTAGTTGTTTTTGCCCATAAGTCTTCTGGCATGTGTAAGAAATAATAACTGTGCGTGCTTATTTAACAATGTTTGGAGTCTGTGCCAACAAACTGTACTTAACATGTTTAGCTGATTTTAACTCTATTAAAAATGAAACGTTTCTGAATGCAAAATGTAGAAGGCTTCAATAGACCCTTGTCTCCCATATTTAGTTCAAATATTATCACTATTATTATATTCCTATTACATTACATTAACTAAATTGAACAATCTTGTTCGCGATTATTTCCGAAGTTTTTCAATTTGAAATAATCGATTTAATAATGGATAAATAATGGATTGATTTAATAATCGATTTAATAAACGGGTAAGACAATCAATTGTAACAAAATGATCCTTTAAGTATACGTATAAGGGTGAGTATTGTTTGTAGGTAATTGTTCAATTATATAGTTCAAGCAATATTATAGTCCGGTTGCCAAACGCGCTCAGCTTATAATTTACAGATTGTTTAAATATATATTTAACATTACCTTTTCTTGGTAATAGAAACCTAGGTTGGTATTCTATAGCTAAGTGTTGGTTGATGAAGTTACTGTATCTTAATGTAGTGTCATATGTTTTTACTCATTTATTTACAGCCAGCTTCGTCGGTCGTCGTTCGTGGACTGTAATTAAGTGGAATCTTAGTTCACAGTCCGGCTCATACAAAAATCTTGTCTCGGTATTATTTGTCTCACACATTGTGCTCAAACCGTAACCGTAAGATGCCTTAAAGCAGATGTAGGTTGAAGCACTAAGTACTTTTCTTTCACGTTCCACAGGTACCTATAATGACTAATTAGGCGCTATCTCCACGAGCGAGAGAATCGCGACGATATTATCTTCGTGCCACGCATTTCTATACAATTTATGAAAATAATTTTAAATGATACCTTAGCCATCATAACGTTGAGCAATAAAGAAGATTCCTCTCTCTCTCTCTCTCTCTGCCTAGCCATCTTCCCAGTTCGCTTGAGGTCAGCTCTCGTCATTTTTCGCCCGACATTGCGGTTCTGGGTCGTTGTATCATTAATTTGAGCTTTTTTTAAGGTCGTCGAGTGATAAAGAAAAGTAAACATAATTTTAGAATAATATATAAACAGTCCAAGTAGGTAGGTCCAACTTTGAGACGAAACTTCGAGAAGGATATGTCTCGACGAATCCAGCTCGGTTGGGCAGCGTTCGGGACTCAGAACATTTTCTCGTCCTTAATATCGCAGTGTCTTGAGACGAAAGTTTTAAACAGTGCGTCTTGCCAGTAATCACATATGGCACAGAAACGTAATCGCTAACAGTGGGCCTCATCAGAAGGCTAAGGTCACACAAAGGCCGATGGAGAGAGCTATGCTCGGAGTTTCTGTGCGTGACCACATCAGAAATGATAAGATCCGCAGAAGAACAGAGGACAACGACAAAGCTTAAAGAATCGCGAAACTTAGTGGCAATTAGCTGGGCATATTGCTGTAGAAACGATGGACGACGGGGTAGAAAGGTTCTGGAGTGGCGACCACGTACGACGCGGTGGGTGGACGCCTTCGAGGTATATGATAAATTATAAAATTATTATTAAATAATGAAAATGAAAATGATACTTAATGAAAAGTTTTATTTTGTTCTAAATAGGCAATATTGATAACACTGTTTGACCTTAGCCATTATAGCCATGAGTGAAAAAGGAGATTTTGAACATATTTTTAATATTAATAAAATAAACAGTTCAGCTAGGTAGGTTCAAGAAAGAAATGAGATTTTATTGACGTCAATTTACGGCAAGTAGGCCGTCGATTCTGGCATTAATGTCTAAATATGAAATACTTGCCGTTTAAATAGCTACCGATTAATCTGCGTCACATGACTGTTGACTCTTATTTACAGACTTCTCCGATACATGTTACATTTTTGACAATTTACGGCAAATTTTAAGATGTGTATCTACCCAAAATTTTCAAAGGTCCTTTAACCCTTTTTAAAGAAAATATCTTCGTAATTATTAATATTTTTGTTCTAAAATATTTTTTTACTAAATTTCTATTAAATATTTTCTGCCACAGTTTTAAAAGTTTTAAGTGATCTTTTATCGATGTAGTTCCTATGAAGCTTCATGTAGAGCCTTTAAAGGCCAACTTTAGATGCCCTTTCGCGGGAACCATGGGAAACTTGGCGACAGTTTGCTGAGAATTGAATTAAAACTCACAAATTTTGAATAATTGCTGATAATATGTATTTCATAAAATTTTACAAGGTATGATCATTATGTCGTCGTTATCAATGGTCCTTCAGTTTGTAATTTATCATTATGTAATTTATCATTTTCTAATTTATCATTTTGTAATGGTGTCGCCGTCAGTGGACATCCATGTCTTACATAAAGTTTAATTTGTCCATTACATCTACCGTTGTAGCCGACTTTACGCTCCACAGTGGCTGTATTCAAACGATTGCCGAACTCAATGTAGACGGGGAAATAATCAGTTGTCTTGATTTGTACCACAGCAATGTCCTGACCTCTACAATGAAATGGAGCTCCCTGAAACAGTCAAAATAAAAGATCTCAACTTATCCATTAAAACCAATTTTCCGTTGAGTTACTACATAGTTAACAAACGAGGCAGAAGTCGTCCACCCGAAAGATGGGTCAACTATATTCGGAGACACGCGGGTCCGAAGTGGATGCAATTGGCGAGGGATAGGAAGTCGTGGAGGGCTTTGGAGGAGGCCTATGTCCGAAGATGAACTTTACAAGGGCTGGGATGATGATAACAATCGCCATTTACTCCATTTACCTATTGAAACAATCCTAAATACAAAAATATTACCTGATTATAGGCATCTATGTAGGCGTAGCATTGCCCATCCGCCATCACGATTATTGTCTCTTCGAAAAACGGTGGCACATCGGGTATACCTGTAATAATTCAATTCAACTTAAGTCCGCAAGATTTAACACGCTTTTATTAGCTTGGGTTGTATGTATGTAACGGAATCTTTGAGCTTAATTTTCACCCGTTTCCAGAAGTCTGATTAATTTGAAACTTTGCATACGTATCAAGGACCGATGACAATGCAATAATTTGATAAAAGTTTTCCATTATCCTTATTAGGACCGCCAGGATTTACAAATTATTTTCTAGATCCTCTGTGGTAGAGTAAAAGAGACAGAGCTAGCGCGCGATCTGCGCATAGTCGTCGTATTAAAAGTAAAGTCGTACTAAAAATGTAAAATAAATACTAGTTTAAAAAACTAAAAAAAAAATGCTTTTATAGCAAATCGAACTAAAAACTAGAAAATATTTTTTAATAGCAAAGAGTTTATTTTACCGTAGCAGAAGGTCAAACAATCAATCATAATTAATTACTTTAAAATAAAATTATAGTCAAATTTAAGTTTAAACAGCATCATTAAGTTCAGAGTGAAAAGCGTGGGATGCATTTCACTATATTTCCATAACTCTCCTCTCAGAGATAGTTGCCAATAGATTGATTGTAACCTTCCTTAAACCAAGCACCCCACGACTTTTCACTCTGACCTTAATGATTCTGTTTATAACTTAAATTTGACTATAATTTTATTTTAAAGTAATTAATTATGATTGATTGTTTGACCTTCTGCTACAGTAATATAAACTCTTTGTTATTAAAAAATATTTTCTAGTTTTTAGTTCGATTTGCGTGCTTTTTTAGTTTTTTTAAACTATTATTTTTAAATGAATGAGTTTACGTCTTCTACAGATTATTCCTTTCGCTAATGCTTACCTGATACGACTTTTGTGTCGTACTTGTCAACCGAACACGTAGAGGACTTCACAACCACCGCAGCAATAATGGATAAAATAAGCACTTTCAATGTCATGATGGTCCTTTATGAAAATTATGCGTAGTTCCGAATGATGTGACAGATTCCGAGGTTGGCAAGTGCTTATATATTGAGTTCTTTGATAATCGAGTGTGAATGTAATATTGAGAGCAAATCATGCATTTAATAGTGATAAATAAATTATTCTCCGCAGTTTATTATATTTGATTGAATATGGGAGACCGGGGAATATAATGTAAATTCCATAAATAGCATTTTAGGAATAAATAAATAAATAATGAATTAGTTTTATTTACACTATAGGTATCTGAATCATTAGATTCAGATTAAACAAGACAGTGCAAATTATTGCACTGTACTTTTTTTGATGTATATAGTTCTTTTATTTATTTATTTATTTAAATATTATTTGGCTTATTTAGTACTTTTACCACTTAATGCATGAATATTTTTGCAATCTACTCATGCTTACGTATATAATTGTACTCCAACGTGACGTCACGAGGAACTTTAACCCAGTGTATCTTGGTCATTTTTAGTTCAAAAGAAAAAAGAAAAAATACGTGTCCAATATTTGAAAATAATCTATCTGACGGACAAAAATTTTTTTTTGTCATCAATTATGCGTACTAATTAGACTATGTTTGGAGTCAGTGCCAGCATACTGTACTTAAGATGTTAAGCTGATTTTTACTCAATTAAAAATGAAACGTTTCAGAATGCAAAATGTAGAAGGCATCAATAGACCCTTGTCTCCCATATTTAGTGACACCTATATATAGGTCGTGCCACGTAAAATGAACCTGACAGCTGCGCATTTGACGATTTTTGAGTCTGACGTTTAACATTTGTTTTAAAATACCATCGCGCACAAAAGTGTTTAATTACAGTTGTGGTTTTACGCATAAAGGAAAGAAAAATATTATTAGATATAGTAGTATTAGTAGGGTGGAATATAAATAAATAAAAATACACAACTACCAATCAATATTGGATTTAGTGTAAAATGTGTAAAAATGTAGAAAAATATTCGAAAATTTAAAAAAAACATATTGTTCTTCCATTAAGTCTTCATGGGTGGCGCGAAAACCAGATGAGGACGCGGTGTTGATGCCAGAATTGGCCATGTTATTATCATCGTTGTCGTCACTTTCATAACCTTTTGAATCAGAATCATCATCCCTTACGTTATAGTCTATAAGTCAACATACGTAACCGCGTGCGAAAGACTCTTTCAAGAATGAAACGATAAATAAAAAAAAATAAAAAATGAAAATATTGTTTATTTATCCGAAATAGGAAATACAAAGGTACACACATTGAGTTATACGGTATAGGTACACAATTACTTAAATTAGTCCTAAGTAGATCCAGCCTTAAACAAAATTAACAGAGGTCCCCAAACTAGGCAGAGCCTGTATCTTGGGGAACCAGATTACAGTTAGTTTACAGAATTTGTGCAATTTGGTTTACCTAAAATACAAACAATATAATTTTTTACCAATTAAATTTTAATTTTCCATAATGGCTAAGAAAAAGAAGAAAAAAAAATGTTACTCAATTCTGTGATAATGAATATAGTTTAAAAGGGAAGAAGGGCCTCAGTTTTGTCATAACTTAGTTCGGAAAGATATTTTATGATTAATATTCTAGCTTGATTGACTGTAGCTGATTTCATATTACAGATGTTCAAAAATCTATTATAGGTAGCGACATGCGCATAGGCAGGGAAACCCTAGTACTTTCGAGCGTAAGTATACCCATGCGCGAACACGTGATTCTCAATTGTTTCTAAAGTTATTTTTACGTGGCGCGGCCTATACCTTCTTACTGTAACAAATCTCTAAATAGGTATTTACACTATCATTACAATTCTATTACATAAACAAATTGAAAAATCTTGTTTCCGATTTTAGAATTTTTCGATTTCGTAATAATCGATTTGATAAACTCTCGAATTACTAGACAATCCATTGTAGCATCATAATTCTTTAGATATACGAATATTATGTAAGTATTAAAGAGAACCGTGATACATTTTAACCTTGATATTAACGCAAAGAATATTCTGGAATAACGAACTAATGTTTGTTACATCTGCCAAGTTTATTTTATTAGTTTATTGTACCAAAACATCTGTAGGGATCTAAGTCTTGAGAAAGATGGCAAAAGGTAGGTCCTCGCCTGGGTCCATGTCGTGAAATGACGGAAGCCGAATACTAACCACGAGTACGTACGGCAAACAAGCGGCTTTCCCCCTGCGACATCGCTGCGTGCAAGCTGTAAGCCGTTGAGAAATCGACGAACAAAATCTCTCGTGTAAATGAGTATTTAGGCATTTACAAAAACCTATATAGCACTTTTTTTTTAATTCAAGAAAACTTTATTCTAACTCAAAATTGCATTTGAATGTGTTGGAAATTAAAATAATTAAAAAAAGCAATGAATTAAGAAATTAAGAAACATTGCAGAGGAAGGCGCGTTTTTTTCCGCTACCAAAACGCGCCCTTGCGGTTTACTCGCATTTTGACTGATAGTTCAAGAGCCTGAGAGCCCTATTTTCCTCACGTTCGGAAAGCTGAATGTTCTTCTATGTGTATGTATACCCAACATAGGTATGCTGTAATTTAGTCTGAACTTCCTTAAATTCATACTTTTTTAGATTTTTCAAAGAAATAACTAAAATCTAAGATCAACGTGCTTTTGACGCAAATAAAAATAGTCATACTTACTATTTATTTAGTAATAAAGTCTTAATATGGCTAGTCTTTATTACTAGTCCGCTCCGCAAACGCGCCTATGTCTGCAAGGTACCTAAGGCGAGAAGTTACGTTGGATTCTCGCGTAGCTTGGAAGCTCGGAAGGCAGATTCCTCCGAGTAAAAACCAGCAAGAAACTCTAGATATTGCTTACAATCATATGTTTACAAAAGAACAACCTAATCGTGGGAAACTACGTTTTATATGCATCTAGCATTATTACACGACTCAAGAATGTTTAGAGAATAAGTCAAAGATTTCAATCTCTAAGACCCAGAACACACGGTGAAAACGCAGCTGCAACGCAACTGAAACTGCTAATTACTTTTGAGTTGCATCGAAGTTTCTGCTATAGACTTCTTTAGAAAACAACACACGACGCAACTAGTTGAAACGTTTCGTTTCAGTTGCGTTGCAGTTGGGTTTCACCGTGTGTTTTGGCGCTTAGAGTAAGGCTTGCAGCTTTCTATAGTCTGTTAGTTGCAGTTTCCAGGCGCATCGTTTTTGAGGTTTAAATATGGCCTGATTCTCACTGAATCTCATCTTCATCATCTCATCTGAATCTTTTACGGCCATTCCCAATATTCAAAGACAAATAACTGTCTGAGATCGGCATGTCACGGATGTCACGTAGCTGTCACTTCTGATTTATCCTTTAGAAGAATCCCATAGACTTTTTGATAGCGGTAGGTTTATAGAGACGAAAAATTCTAAGACAGATATTTTTTTAATCTCCAGTAGTGCATGACCAGAGATAGATAGAATATTGGGAGCGGCCGTTAGACGAAGAGACAAAATGATGATAAGTAGTTACAACTGTTTCTCTAATCGCTACTTTTCCCAATTCATAGATAGCGTAAGATAACTTGCTGAGTTTCTTATGCTGTCTACACACCAAAGCCGCCGGCATGCCGCCGGGCTAGGCTGGCGGCTTTACGTCATACAAATGGCAGCTGTCAAAAAAGCCCGCGGCTTTGTGTGTAGATACCATTACATAGTTCTTTAGCGTGTCATTACCAAGATAGAATTGACTCCATATATTAGAAGACCAAGACCTTAGTCTTGACCATATACTCTATCAAGATGCTTTATGAGTGATATTGATATGTTACAATCGAAACTCGTAACCAGTCAAAACCACGTTTTACTGCCAAAATCAGTCAAATTTCTGACTGACGACATCGGTCAAAACCATTTTTGACTGCAATAACCATCAGTCAATATCCATAAAAAGTTAAGGTGATGAAAATTACGAGGAAAACGCTTGGTGACAGGTGTTACCGGTGATGTTGACTATAAGAGACATTGCAGACGTAGGCGCGTTTGCGGAGCGTACGCGTTTTTTTTCCGCTACCAAAACGCGCGTTTTGCACGCGTTTTGACACATTACAGATAGGAGCGGAGTAGTAGCAGGAAAGGGCGATGATACTAGAGATGGGCCGACTATGGTATTTGCCGACTAGCCGACTAGCCGACTAATCGGTTTTGAAACTGCCGACTAGTCGGCACTGCCGATCATTCTAATACTCGAATTTCGGAGGTCTTCGGGTTACTTCGTCGCTACTCGGGTCGCTCGCGCATGCGCACGAGCCGTAATGCGGCCTAGCTGTGCACGTTCTGACAAGTTTTGTTTACTTGCTATTTTCGATAGTCCGTTTTGTGTTTGTTGTGCCGGTTTATTTAGGTTAAATAAAAAAGTACTGAGTGTGTTATCACAAAATGTCGAAAAAGAAATCGCGGGTGTGGACATTCTTCGAAGATGTTGAAGGTGAACCGACAAAAGTTAAATGTAACCAGTGCCAGGGAATTATTTCGCGCGGTGGTCAAGGCAGGAAAGCTAATACAACAAGTATGACAAATCACATAAAATATAAGCACAACGAGTTGATGCCTCAATTGGCAGGTTCTATTAAAAGTAGTTTCAACGAGTCCCATTCGTCTTCATCTGCTCAATCGCAACCTGAGCCCTTGTCACCAACCCCAAGTCCATCAGTTCCAACGGAAAGTGCGGTACATAAACAACAAAGTATACAAGAAAGTTTATGCGTCCAGTGGCCACTTCAAGACTCCCGGTCGAAGGAAATAAGTGTTGCGATAGGGGAGATGATAGCTTTAGATAATCAACTGACTGATTTTTAAGTTCCTAATACGGTTAATAATGGTTATCTTATTTAATTATTGCTCTTTTGAAATTGTTTACGTTTTGTAATAATTAAAGTTTATAGAAACTATAAAAGAAATATTGGTTTTATTTAATTTATCCTGCACCGATTATAATCGGCATATTTTGCCGAATATTCGCCGACTAGTCGCCGACTAGGATAGGTGCCGGATATTCGGCTTTCCCGACTAGTCGGCCCATCCCTAGATGATACGCATCATAGCAAATATTGTTTTTTTTTTAAATGATTTTGCGTAAACTAGTAACAAAGACTAGCCATATTAAGACTTTATTACTAAATATTAAGTATAACTATTTTTATTTGCGGTAAAAGCACGTTGATCTTAGATATTTCTTTAAAAAATCTAAAAAGGTATGAATTTAAGGAAGTTCAGACTAAATTACAGCATACCTATGTTGGGTATACACTTAGAAGAACATTCAGCTTTTCGAACGTGGGCTCTCAGGCTCTTGGACTATCTGTCAAAACGCGAACGCTATGCGAGTGAAACGCGTGGGCGCGTTTTGGTAGCGGAAAAAACCGCGTTCGCTCCGCAATCGTGCCTTCGTCTGCAATGTCTCTTACAGATTTATCAGCTTTTGTGCGTTGAGATAAATGCATTGTTTTAGTCTTTTGTTTACTTCAAATTTGTTTCGCTCTAACCAATTTATAACTTTCTCTACGTTCATCGATTTAGTTCCTATGAGGCTTTACTTAGAGCCTTTGAAGGCCATCTTTAGAAGCCCTTTGGCGGGAACCATGGGATTCTTGACGAAAGGTTGCAGAATGGACATGATGACTAAAAAATTTTTTTTAGTCCATCACATAGATTATTTTAAAATATTTGACACGTATTTTTTCTTTTTTCTCTTAAACTAAAAATGACAAAGGTATCCTGGGTTAAAGTTGCTCGTGACGTCACGCCTAAGTAAGATTTACCTAGGAGTGTCGTCAATACCCACTCCGTAACTTTGATGCACTGTATCTTTGTATTTATTTATGTATTTGATCAGGTAAAAAATGTGTTTCAAATATTTTTTAATAAAAAGACGGACTAATTATTTTTTGAATTTTTTAATGTAGTCATCATCCCCATTGAATGAAAACACACAAATCAGGAATTGCAGATATATTTCATAAAATTTTACAAGACATTATCATTATATCGATATCAATGGTCCTCCCTTTTGTCATTCATGGAATAAACTGATTAAGAAGATGGTGTGCCCAGCAGTCGACATCCATGTTTAATTTCAAGTGTTATTGATCCATAACATCTACCGTTATAGTATGGTTGACGGTTCACTGTGACTGTATTCAATAGATTGTCTAACTTAATGTTGACGATGGCAGTATCAGTTGTCTTGATTTGTACCACAGCAATGTCCTGACCATCACAATGAAATGGAGCTACCTGTAACAGTCAAAATGAAAGGTCCTCGCATCAAATATAAAATCATTTTACCATTGGTTTGCTACATATTCAATAAATGTTGAATCAAAGTCATTTGCTACATTTACATATTCAAACTTGAAGTACAAAAATATAAATATTATTATATGGTCAACGAGAGAATGCGTTCCTGACAGGTGGTGATTGACTTGCCGATATAACTTTGAGGCGGCGCTCAATTTACGATAAAATATTTTTTTTTATTTATTTGCCCAATTAACAAGTAACAAGCTATAAAAACATTATTATGTCAAATTATAAACAATTACATAAATTTGCACTACAATTTAATTTTAAACGTAAGAAAACATTATCAAAAAATATACTGCGCTGCTACAAGGTATTGGCAGCCGGTCATTTTTTTAGTGATGTGATAAAAATAACAGCCAAAATTAACGAAAAGTAACGATTAACGGTAATGTACATCAAAATAATAGTTTTAAAAAATAAAAAATACAAAACACAACACAAAAAATTATAAAATAATAAGGACATTTCGGGCATTCAAACGAAATTGTGGAGCGTTTATAAGTATGTATATGTCGGAGATTACGTCCATGAAGGCTATTTTGGAATCATTTGCAAACTCTTTACTGCTAAAACGCAAGAACTGGCATGTTTCTAACTGGTTGTCAAGTTGGCGCTTTCATATTTGAAGAGGCTGTGATGTGTGATGGATTATTGTTTGGAATATTGATTTGAAGAGATATCGGAAAACATCACGTTCACCTTATTATTTGATAACGTGATTGCAAACTACCCAATAAAGCCAGTTTGTTCGTTACACGCCCACTGTCTTATTTTAACTAAAAGCTAAAACGCCACTTCTGATGACTCCTCGCCGACATCAGAAGTGGGATAGATGGAACCATGATGTAACTGAACAAACTGGATTGGATTGATTGAGTCGACAAACTGATTTAAATGACGAAGCGAATGAAATGTGGCAAACCCTGTTGGAGTAAAATTATGCACTCGCTAGAATTCGATCCTGACAAAGCGAATATAATACAAAGCTACCGCTGCTGGTGCTATGTAGCATTTTGGTGAGTCGTTTTCATTTTGTTACTTATGTCTTTTAAAATGAGATTGAGCAACCTTTACAGAATGTGCACGTTGTGTTCGCACATAACGAGCAAAATGTTGTTGCTGCATAGGTTGAGCTTGATTGATTGAAACATGATTTGCAATTTTTTTTTTGATTCTAATGACTATTTTAAGTGTAAAATGTTGATTTAATTGTTTTGTTTTGTTAATACTGGTTTTATGACTTCGATTTGCACATGTTGGAATGTAGTCGTAGCTCCGGTGGTTTAGCCGAAGAGTGCGCGGTGTGCATATCCAACTGTGTGTTCACTTAGTTAAGTGAAATTGCTGTCACTGGGTGTGACAAGAAAAAAAAATCACAGGTTGTGATAAAAAAAAGATTGGTCACTGGGTGTGACAAAGAAAAAGATCACTGTGTGTGACAAAGAAAAAAGATCACTGTGTGTGACAAAGAAAAAAGATCACTGTGTGTGACAAATTGTGATAAGAAAAGATCACTGTGTGTGACAAAAAAAATCACTGGTTAAGTGATAAAGAAAATAAAAAAAAGTGATGCATCGCTGGTTAAGTGATGCATCGGTACTGAGGTTCTTAAACCAGTTTGTTGTTATTTTGTTGATACAATGGTTGTTATTACAATTTTTGAAAAATCGATAAAGAATTAAAATGGTCATTTTTATTGAAATACCTACAGAGCTTAAATTCAAACCTTGCCCTATTGTGGTCAGGACTGGCCGAGTACGGTATCTACTGCGGTGAATGTTTTCTTTTACAGACTGAACCTTTGACCGAACACCCACACGAGGACGTGTGGTCCTGTCAGAATGGCCGTGTCGGAGATTACGTCCATGAAGGCTATTTTGGAATCATTTGCAAACTCTTTACTGCTAAAACGCAAGAACTGGCATGTTTCTAACTGGTTGTCAAGTTGGCGCTTTCATATTTGAAGAGGCTGTGATGTGTGATGGATTATTGTTTGGAATATTGATTTGAAGAGATATCGGAAAACATCACGTTCACCTTATTATTTGATAACGTGATTGCAAACTACCCAATAAAGCCAGTTTGTTCGTTACACGCCCACTGTCTTATTTTAACTAAAAGCTAAAACGCCACTTCTGATGACTCCTCGCCGACATATATATTTTTTTCTTTTTGGACAAAACTCTCCATGTTTTCTTCCGAAAGCCCGAAATGTATCATAATTTTTAGTGCGTGCAGTTATTTTCGAGGTCTGTTTATTTTGCTAGAACTGGACGTTATCTAATCTTGTTTATATAAGTGAAGAGCGTGCCAAAATATTATACATAGTTATGCATCAGAAGGAATTCTGATGCACCAAGCAGTGCATCAGAAGCTGCGCCAAGCAGTCGGGTAAAAATTACAAACGAGAATAACGAACCACATTGTGATATTAATTTCTTAGGTTGCTTATTGTTTCTTTATAATAGGTATCTAATAGAATCTTTTTTAAAGTAGGTAATAAAAAATATACATCACTAGTTACATCACTAGTTACATCACTAGTCACGTCTAACTACCATGAGTCAGGAACGCATTCTCTCGTTGACCCTATAATACCTTGTTGTAAGCCGATAAGTAGGTGGTGCAGTCCCCATTGGCCGTCACGAATATTTTCGCGGGACCCAAATCCCGAATATTGTGCAAACCTGATACAAATAAATTAAACTTAAGTGCACGTCCGAGATTAATTTGATTGCTAATAATTTATAAGCCCATCTTTAAGTTTATCTTTAGTTTACATATTATACAGATAATTCCTTTTGCAAATACTTACCTGCTAAGACTTTTGTGTCGTACTTGTCAACGAAACACGCAGAGGACCTCACTACCACCGCAGCAATAATGGCTAAAGTAAGCACTTTCAATGTCATGACGGTCCTTTATGAAAATTATCCGTAGTTCCGAATGATGTGACGGATTCCGAGGTTGGCAAGTGCTTATATATTAAGTTCTTTGATAATCGAGTGTGAATGTAATATCGAAAGCAAATCATACATTTAATAGTGATAAATAAATAATTCACCACAGTTTATAATATTTGATTGAATATGGGAGACCGGGGAATATGATGTTAATTCCATAAGCAGCATTTTACGAATAAATACGTGTTTGGCTTATTTAGTACTTTTACCATTTAACGCATGAATATTTTTGCAGTCTACTCATGCTTACATATATAAAGATGAAGAAAATAATATTCAACACACACGCACGGAAAATGATTCATATCTACCCTGAAGACAGGGCTGATAGTGGCACTTTTCAGGCCTTTTTTATACTTTCTAATTAATGTTACTCAAATAAAAAATGAAACGTTTTAGAATGCAAAATTTAGAAGGCAGCAATAGACCCTTGTCTCCCATATTTAGTTACACCTTACTCACATTTAGTTTATATACTTTTTTACTGTAACAAATTTTCAAATATTATCACTATTATTATATTCCTATTACATTACATTAGCCAAATTGATCAATCTTGTTCGCGATTATTTCCGAAGTTTTTCAATTTGAAATAATCGATTTAATAATGACTCGAATTATAAATGGGTTAGACAATGAATTGTAACAAAATGATCCTTTAAGCATACGTGTTAAGGGTGAGTATTGTTTGTAACTGTTTAATTATATAGTTCAAGCAATATTATAGTCCGGTTGCCAAACGTGCTTACCTTATAATTTACAGATTGTTTAAATATCTATTTAACATTACCTTTTTTTGGTAATACTTATTTAAAAACATATATCTAACTTATAATAAACTTTATTAACTAGTCAAACAAGCCGCCCCTTGTCATTCCCGGTGCAAAGGTACCCAACACTCCAGGGTACCAATTCTCTTAAATTAAGTTAAGCGACCATACTATAGCCAACAGATAAATATTCTACAGCAATAGGTCACAAATTTGGTATTCTCTTATGTGCCACGAAATAGTCGATTAGTAGTCTCTAGAGGGCTTTGTCATTCATTTGTCTTTGCGAATGATTTAGTTGTCGATGTTGCCAATATTTAATAAAATTATTGTTCGAAGAAATTGATCAACCGATTGATAGATTTTTTTCGACCTAGAATAAGCTTAGACATACTTTAAAATACAGAATATTTATTTCTATAAGATTTACATGCATTTTTTGCATAAATTGCACGTTAATTTTCGAAAAAACACCGAAATAGTGTTTGGGTGACCGAACGACTGAACGACTGAACGACGGACGACCGAACGAAATGCCATTAGAGAACAACTGTCAAATAGCGAAGAGAATACCGTTTTGAACTGCCACTCATGTGACATTGCGGAGTAGAATACCAAATAAAGCTTAAGTAATAAAATGTACGGCCGATCGCTGTCCACTGTCAACTTATCTGTTAAGAGAATACCAAAATGTGTCATTTCATACAATTCACATTCTAGAGAGACACCATTTTTCATTTGGTAATTAGAAGAATACGGGCCCAGCAGCGTTCCCGCGCTGGATCGCGATGGATAGCCTTTGGTAATTGAAACCTAGGTTGGTATTCTGTAGCTAAGTGTTTGTTGTTGAAATAAATGTAGCTAAATGTCATTTCATTTGTTTTTACTCGTTTAGGGCCCGTCCGCACAGCCATTTTTCATCGGGCGGTTTCTATTCGCGCGAATAATTACAATTCAGGCTTTGTTTCATCTTGGCCACTAAATTTAAAGTTTTTCACGTATTAATTATATAAATTGTTATAGTTATTTAAAAAGTGTCCATTGCTGTGAATCAATGTCCTCTTAAATGCATCTCAGGAAATCAATTGTGACTGCAATTATCTACGCAACAACATTCGTATTAGATATGTTTATACAGCTGCAGCTGACACCTTACTACGAGTTACATTCAATCTGCGTTTTAACAAGTAGATTATTTTTGCTTCTTAATGTTTCTTTAATCGTTGAAACCTCATTCTTTACTCACTTACTGCTTAATACCTATAAAGATCACAACGTTTCTTGTTTTATTTTTGTGTTACGCGAAAGGAACCCGAAGGACCAGAAAGCGTTTATTTTTAATTTTATATTTTGTATTTTAAAATATTGAGCAAAGAGTTTTTATTTAATAAATCGTAATTAGAAAACTAGTTTATTTATGCAACAGTGCCCAAAACCGATGAAACGTAAACACAAAGTTTCACGCACGCCGGTTTCAATGCTACTTTGCATTGAAATGCGTTGTAAACCGGTTTCAAACAAGTTGCGTCATTATGTGGTTTTTCAAAGGAGTCTTTACCTAGCAGAAACTAACTAGCAGTTGCAGTTGCAGTCCCATTTGCTTTTCCTCGTGTGTGATGGGCTTAAGACGTTGAAATATAAGCTATTGCTGCTCCAAATATGTCATCTCCGTTTAACCAAATAGTCTGCCAGCCCTGCTCCGCTTCAGTTTGATTTGTGCCAATTAGGCTCTCATTGAAAACGTACGTCCGCAGAATATATTCCGGTTATTGTCGTGGCTTACCTGCCTGTCATGTAGAATATTGGTGCCTGTTCAATTTCGGCTCGAACGTGAATCTCATTAAAATTAGACGGTAAAGTTTAGTGGCCGTGAAATTTAGAACAATTCACGGAATTTCATCGTTTGATTCAATGCGAAGGACGAATTATATTTCAGTTATTGCTTCCTTATCAATCAATTTTATTTCAAAGAATTCTATTGATAATCTTCAAACTGATTCCGTTACGGCATACGTATTTTAGCTTGTTCTTGTGCTATTTACAGTGATAGTGACACTAGGTAGGTACATCAAAATAAAAAAATGCGTTTTTTAAAATACTCGCTTATTTATTATCTTACTGCAGTGCTAGCTTAGCATACATTCCGTGATAAGACGTTGTCATGGGTTTGTCACACTTACGTCTCTGTCCATAGTTTTAAATGTGATAAGGACAGCAGTGAGATAATTGTCGCGGCATGTATGATAAGCCTGAACTAGGTTTGAACGATTGTCCACGTTATTTTTTCAAACTTGTGCCTACTAACTCATGTTTCCATATCTGACACAGACAGTTAACTCAACAGGAAAGTGAATGAGCTACCTTCACCAGGAATCGCTCATCACTAAACCACAGAAACGGAGATAAATATTAAATGCGTTACAACATACTCGAAGGGTGATAGCACCTGCTAGAACCCTTGATTAATAATTGACGTTACAAATAGGCTGTCTGCGTGGACCCTTTCTATCCACACCCGATGAAAACTATTCCGTTGTTACAAGATGTTGAAAAGGATCTAATTCGTATATGTTGAGTTGGGGTTAAAGATTTATATTAAAACCGGATTTATATTACGAAACTAATTGCATGAAACTAGCTTCATGCATCTACAGTTTCACGTATAAATTAGCTTTTTCATGATGCATGCATTGTGAAAGTGCCGTAAATCCGGCTTAAGTAAATTGAAATAACACGGTCTAATCACTTTTCACGCTTTTATCGTCATTTCTAGGAAGTTTGATATGATTGGAAATCTGAAATTATTGGAAATATTATTGGGTATAATTTATTATTGGAAAGAACCAAGTCAAAAGTACTCTTAACCTTGTATGTATAAGGCGACTGATGAAAATATGTGAAGCAAAAGTGTGTTTGGATCGTAGCAACTGGAGTTAAGGGGTCTCTGCCTACCGCGACGGAAAAGAGGTGTGATATGCATATCTACGTGCATACGTATGTATGTCTTTAAGCCGTTTTCACCAATTTTATCGTACTAATTTATAAAAGGTATATTTGTAAAATAATTTATCCACTAGTAAGCTACAAGGGGGTCAAAAGTGCCTTGAATTGCTTCGAGAAAAGGATGGTACGGCCGTTTCGTTTGGGCTCGACTTGGCGGGGGCACGGCCGTGCCCCTCAGATAAATATAGGTATAAATTTTAAACCCCAGCGTCTCTTTAATGTAGGCCACATTTTAAACTAACTACTGACTTAAGACAACTTCAAACTTAAGTCAAATAAGGAATTAAATTAGAAAGCTAGCTAAAACACGCAGTAAAATTAATGTGCAAGACCATGTTTTGGCGTAAACTGTAATCTTGTGAGTGACGACATTTTACACCGCAAAGGTAGAGCTGTCAATCGGTTAGCTTGAAACGGGGTAGAAATTGAGAGGAAATATTAAGAAAACGTGGCAGAAGTCTGGTTAGGTTTTGATGGAAAGGTTGATAGCAATATTTAGGTATAAGTGACGTTGACGTCGAAAATAGATTGTTTGATTTATCCACAGAAAAGTTGGGCAAAGTCGTCTCTGTTCCGACTGCGTAAATAAATAAAAACAGTTTTTTAAACACTAACCCCGTTATTACAAAACGAGTTTTATTTATAGTTAGAATAGAATAGAATAGAAAAAGCTTTATTCGGTATCACTCAAGGTACAATATTTCACTTAACACTAGGCAAATCACATAGATACCGAAAAGGTTATCCAGCTCAGCATACAGTTAGTTCTAGAACTAACTCAGATAAATGACGTTTCGGCGTTAGAGAAAAAGTCAAAAAAGACATTGGTACTAGAACCATCTTTAAAAGTCGTTTTGTAATAAAGGGATAAGCATTTTCACTTGGTAATAAATACCCCAAGGGAAGGGATCCCTTACGAAATCATTTTACAAAGTAGAATTTTGTGCGTCACCGTAGGGTATAACGACACAGCTCATGAACTGTACCACTCTTTAAAGAATACATTATTTCATTTCATCGTGCCTTTCCCCCTTATCTCAATCGATATCCCCCATCGCAAACTAAACACATCACTATCGAAACTTAAGCGAGACCGCGACATGCAGCGGCAAGTAGTGAAAACTAGCGGCAAGTTGTCGGCAATCCACGCTAATTGTGTCGAAAGTTGCCGCTTGACGAACGGATTGCGGCGACGTTATATATGATGCGGGGAGGCTTGCTGGGGTGACGTACAGGCTTGGATTTGGAAGGTTATATTATTTAGGCACCTAGTAGGAGCCGTTGCGGGAAGCCGTTGGATGTGGGCACGAGACCGGTCGTTGTGGAGATCCTTGAGGGAGACTTTTGTCCAGCAGTGGAAGACCACTGCTGGACAAAAATCTCCCTCAAGGATTATGCTTATGGAAGACCATAAGCTAGACTAGACTGGAGGCTGCCCGCGATTTCGAACGCGTTAATTGTCATATAAAAAAAAAATACACAACAAAATAATATAGGCCATGTGTTATTTTGAAGTACTACAATATTTTTCGGTTCAGAAGGTTTTGCGTGAAAGAATAAGCATATTTACATCCATCGGCATAAACAATGACATTTATAATATTCATAGGATTAGGTAGATAAGTAGATAGTATTTCCTGTTATGACATGATTATTAATTATAATTACTGAGCCCTCTTTTACCCGAATAATTAATTCATTATTGTAATAATGTGATACGACGTGTAATGTTCCCTTTTTGCAATAAATATAACCTACATAATATGAAGCATCGGGCATGTATGAGGCGAGTGATGAGTGTGGATGAAGCGAAAGAGGTGTGTTTTGATCCTAGCAATTGGAAGGAAGTGGTCTGCCTACCCCAATGGGAGAGGGGCGTGACAGATATGTGTGTTCATATGAAGAGAGATTTGGCACTATTTTCATAGCTTATTTCTACTTGATAGAATGGCTTGGTTTAAATTAGACTAAAGGACACAAATTCTATAGCATGCAGATTTATGCAAATACAATGCGCTGAAAAATATACAATAAATAGTTTTAATTGCGTTATCCTTAATCCAACCCAAGAGTAATAATAACTACTTTACTTAGGGTGTTGAACATCGGATATAACTCGGGAAAATTAGTTGTTATACATTATGAAGTTTAAGCTTTTGGGTATTAGACTGCCATAGTACAGAGTTCCTGATTTGGTCGATAAATATGCGGTATTTTGTTTGCTTGTTCAGAAGTTTGCTAGAGGCTACCCGCGACTTTTTTTAAAGTTTATTGTAAGATGATAATACAGAAAAAAAAAGAGAAGGTATACAAAAGGTACAGCATATTTCTAAAAGAAATTTCTTCCTGCAGACCCCACAGAGAGAGAACGCAAGAGACGAGACTTTGTACGCATCTATCGTCATATCTTGGAAGAAAAAAATAATATCTCAAAATAATATAGCCTATGTATTATTCTGATTTATAAGCTACAATATTGCCAAGTTTCATCAAAATCGGTTCAGTAGTTTTTGCGTGAAAGAGAAACAAACACACATCCATTTTCCCAAACATTGACATTTATGATACTAATATGATATAGCACAGTTTAAGTAGGCAACTGATAGTAACATTCCATCAACCCATATTAACTAAAAACCTGAATAAACTGAGGAAACATACAGATCAAGTCCCGAATAAACATTCGCGCATTATACAATTCTCTACGTTTTATTCTCACCGTCCCTTTCAATTAACTTATTAAGGTAACGACCTTCTTTATACAAAATGCTAATGCCGCTTCCCGATTGGGATTCGATTTTGCATTTTCAAAGCTACGAAAAAGGACGTTATTTTTTTGTGAAAAAGGACCAAGTTAATTTAATCGTCAGGAGCTTGGAGGCGTTTGGGACAATATTGTTAATCAGATTATGGAGGCAAACGAGCGTTGACGTCGTGTCTAAATGACGGATGGATGAAGTTTCCACTTAAGTCGTGTAGGTACTTTAATGCGAGCCTTTCAGATTTAATTTATTCAGATTAGTATAAGTGAAAGAAAGTTGTTAGTTCCAGATGATTGATTAAAACTCAGAAAGTTACTCTTTGCCAGTCTATAGGCGATTGGAAGCTCGATGATCAAGATATATCAACATCTTCAGCGTTATTACAAAACTAAGTTTAAATATAGTTCTAGAACCAACGTCATGTCCATTACGTTTTGTCTTTGACATGCATGACATGACTTGAAACTGAATTAGTTTAACGGTTTTAAAACTTGATTGATATTGAGTTCCGTAAAAGAGTTTAAGAATAAATGCGATTTAAAAACTGTACTGCTTATTTTTGACGCCCAGTGTACTTTAAAACTAAAACGAGAACATTTTCTGACAGCGTTACTTAAAAATATCCTCTTGTTGCAGCATCAGAAGCGCCACTAGGCGTTGGCGGTCTCCTGGGCGCGATGTGCGCAGGTCTGGGCGCCATATGCGCGCTGGTGGCGGGCGCATGCGCAGCGTCTCTCCGCCGCCGGCGCCGCGCACCGCACGGCAAGCCGCCGCCCGCGCCGCTCGTCGTGCGGGATCTGACGCCGAAGCCGGACCACGATGATGCTGAGCCGGACTTAATACCTAATAATTATTGTAAGTATTAACCACGTATTAATTTTTTTTAAGAATTCTAAAACTTTAAAATAGTATGACAGCAGTTTGTTTGGATTGTAGTAAGTGGAGGGATTTTGTCTCTCCTACCGTGAGGGACGTGGCGGATATGTATTTATGTAAGAGTAAAGAAAAGAGCAACGCAACAGAGTTGGGTTGATGATATTAGAAGGCCTGGTTCTCATTTCGTGTGCCAGGTTTGTAAAGAACGACAATTTTTTATATGAACGTTGTCACCCGACAACTTTAAATAGTTTCATATAAAACGTTACGCCACTGGCGCTTACGATAGAAATCCATTAAAATCCGTGAAACATCACGACGGTAAACTAAATAATTATCACAGCTTCAGCATTGATGACAACAAAAGTTCGTCACAGATCATAAACGAACCCAATCCATCCGTGAACCTAAACAACTTTATAAAATAGGATTTCATAATCACCACTTAAAAGACGTCATTATTATCACATAAAAGTGAACACACAAAAGCAAGTGCCTCTTGAAAAAAGACATCAGCGCCTAAACAAGATTTACCGTACGAATTGGTCGAGAAAATCGTTTTACCATCTGCATAAAGGCATTATGTGTGAATTATGTGAAAATATATAAAGTTCACAAGCGCATAGGTAATGGGACTAAGGCTTTAAGCATTAATAGCGACGTCGCGACAATGGGACCTGCCTTCCATGCATGCGTAATGTAATCTAGAGATGGGGTAGTGAGGAAGTAGCTAGTATTTTTACTCGTTAAATTATAGTGTCGCTTGAAATGAAGGTGATATCCCAGGACTGATTTAAGTATACTTTGTGTCTTGGTATAAGACTACTAATAGACATATTTATAAATTACTAGCTGTCCTGGCGAACTTCGTCCCGCCTTAGAATGAACTTTATTGTGTAGGAATAAAGTTCAAATTGACTCTACATTTTAGTA
Organism: Anarsia innoxiella; assembly: GCA_947563765.1. Lineage (NCBI taxonomy): Eukaryota > Metazoa > Arthropoda > Insecta > Lepidoptera > Gelechiidae > Anarsia > Anarsia innoxiella. Next base: position 1,110,718 of record OX387392.1, read on the forward strand.
AGAAAACATTTGTATGGGAAAAAGAAAAGGTCTGTTTTAGGGCTTTCCCGGCAATGATTCGAATTTTTCTCACCGTAAGAACCATCCTTGGACTTCAATGAACATTTAAAAAAAAGAATTAGCGAAATCGGTCCAGCCGTTCAGGCGTGATGCCATGACAACGGAAAACGGGTTTCATTTTTATATATATAGATTAAGTACATAAATAGATATTAAGTAAGTATACATAGAAACACAAAGACTCAAGACAAGCATCTCTTTACATCACAGCAATGTGTGTCTATTTTATAGAATTTTCGACTCTAGCAACCACAACAACTGGTCAATCAAAGGAGCAAAGAAACTCCAAAATTAAGTATATTGCTTGAAAAATATTGTAACAGCTTTATTCACGTTCGATTATAAACGAAATCTTTTAATTGATCGTTTTCGTATCATAAAAACGCTTGGATTTTATGTAACATCTATAACATATGACGTAGTGAATTACAAGTACATAGCCTACTCGTAATTTACCGCGAAATTTCTATTACTTAACCTAAAATGTTTTTCATATTGAATAAACATAAAAAAGTAAGTAAAAAGATGACATTAATTAAATAACAAATCATATTCTCAAGATAGTAAACTATTACAAAATCACTGTTACTTTTAATCACAGCATCATCAAGTAAGCTAATGCGAACATGGGTTATATTCAGTACTATTACAACTAGAGTACTTGCCTCAATTATTTAAAAAGGTTTCCCGTGTTATGACTGGCTACACTCACGTGTTATCATCTATTTATTTTATCAGCTGGCAACATTTTCTAGTAAACTTAATTATGTTTTTTTTTACTGTGGCAGACAGATTTGTTGATTGCTTGCTGCAGTGTTTAAAAATGGCTGTTGTATTTTTTTTTTCAATCTTGATTTGATAGATTTTTACTGTGGACTTACTACAATAAGTACACAGTAAAAATGGATTAAAAAAACAAAATGAACCAACTCAAATTCAAATTCCATAAAGATTTATTCGTAGGTAACCCAAAATTACACTTGAATGCGTCAGAAATATAAAACAAAAAATAAAAACAAAAATATAACAAGTTAACAAAAGTAAAAGCAAATTAACTGACTGAAGCTACTCAGACAAATAAAGTAACAAACGGTTTTGGAGAGTTTTCAAAAACGCTTACCAAGCGAATAGATATCCGAACTCTTTAGTTTTTTATTTGTCTAAGTGAACGAATGAATGAATTTTAAAAATACACTAGTGCAAGGTAAGAAGGAGGTAGCGCTCTGGAAATTCTCTTTGAATCCGTAGACACCGTTGCTCGTATGGTAAGAGCAGTTCAAACATCAGAATGTGAATTCCTAAACAAACTGTGGAAACGTGGCTTTTTCCGGAAACGCATTAGTTTACGTTACGAACAAAGAAAGGTTCTTGGTACTGCGCTGCTTGCCTTTGAATTTTTATTAGGCAATTTTAAACCTAGAAAACACACATTTCACATGCAACGTAGGACAGCGTGGTGTGATTATAATCTTAAGAAACTACAAGGGTCTATTAGCAGTAAGTGTCAGAGGGTGTTAATAAATAATAACAATCTACTTCCATGATGACAATTGACAAGATGAAATCGTTAGTTTCGATTTCCGCCACGTACCAAAAGATCTTTGTAGCACTGTATTTCTATCGAGTAGATGCCATAATGTGTTGTGTACGTGGGATCAGTCTGTCCCTAGCGAAAGTATCTAATACATATGTGAAGTCATAAGACAATATTGTTGTTTTTAATTAAACGGTTTTATTTAGCTCACCCCGTTTGTTTTATTCTTGGGTCAAATTTAGTAATTCAAATTTTACCCTCTTCCTGTCAACCGATTAATCTGAAATTTTGTATACACTTTGGATTTTGGTGACAATACAATTATGTTTATTCATTATCATTATAAATTCAAGATGGCCGCCGCTACAAAATGGCGGATAATTTAGGTTTTATTAATCCCATCAATATGGGTATCAAATGAAAGGGCTCAACAAGCAGAATACAATATACTATAAAATATTGAAATCCAAGATGGCGGCCGCTACAAAATGGCGGATAACGTAGGTTTTATCAATCCCATCAATATGGGTATCAAATGAAAGTGCCCAACCAGTAGAACTCAATGTACTATATAAAATTAAAATCCAAGATGGCGGCCTCTACAAAATGGCGGATAACTTAGGTTTTATCAATCCCATCAACATGGGTATCAAATGAAAGGTCTCAACAAGTAGAATATAATTTACTATGCAAAATTGAAATATACTTAGGTGCGAAACTGTTTGAAGAAGGTCAAGCCTACGTGACTCTTAGTAGAGTAAGATCTTTGCAGGGACTACGTATAAAGGAGTTGGACTGCAATAAACTAACGGGCAAGAAACCTTGCAATAATGAAGCACAAAATGAATTAAACAGAATGCGAAATAAAAACTAAAAACTAGAAAATAAAAATAGGTAAAAAAACTTTTTAAGTTAAACGGTTTTATGTTAAACATACATTGCAATGTTTAAGATAAATGTACTAAAAACCAAAAAATAATAAAATAGATACAGTCGTGGGAATTACAAACATATGCATAGACTAGACTAAAATAAAACCGTGGGGCACGTCAATTGTCTACAATACACGTACGTTGTGTACGTGGGATCAGTCTGTCCCTAGCGAAAGTATCTAATACATATGTGAAGTCATAAGACAATATTGTTGTTTTTTTGAAGACAGTTGAGGGTAGATCCACCTTTTCAGGGGAGGGTGCTCATATAAAATTGTTTAACGATTAATATCCAACCGACACACAAAAAGTTGGAACCAGGTCATGCCATAATAAACTTTTATCAAAACACAAATACCCAAAACAATCTGCGTCCACAGACAAAGGATGAAACTATCTCAGAGATTCTCTAAAAGAGCAATAACGAAAATAGAACAGAAGGGAAATAGCTTTTTGACATTGCACCGTTTCATAGACCTCATAGCAATTATAACAAAGCGAAAAGGCAAGCGACGGTTTTGAGGCAATCCTCATAAAAGCTAAATAGAGGCCGGAATTGAGAGGCGGGTCGAAATTGAGATAAAGTAGTACATTCGTGTTTGCAGTGAGATGGCCACTTATTATTCCATTCTAGGTTTTCATCGTGGAATTTTCTGGAAACGTGTTGGGTGGCGGGGGAACACACTAGAGACTGTATGCGAGAATTATATATGGCTTAACTACAGCTTAACCAAATCGAGTCTTTGTGTTTTTGGCAATGAGTTATGATTAATAATGGCATTTGGGTACAAGAGGATAGATTAAATCATAAGCTTAGTGAGGTATTGCAGAATTCTGTGGATTCATTGTTTTTTCGCTGATTAAACATATGTAATTTGAAATTTTCAGCTACCTTTTCACATACCTTTTCACTCATTACCTTCTTACCTATCATTACCTTTTCACATAAGATTTATGAGTTTATATTTCTCCAAAAAGTAATACACCTTTAAGTTAATTTATCACATAAGCATAGACGCTGAGGGGTGGAGACCTGATGTCCTGACATACAGATTTACGTCTAGTTTAGGGATCAGTACTCCGCAAAATAATAAATTATCTATTTGTGATAATAATTTGTGTCCTATTTACCCACTAATAAGAATTTTGTGGTGGAAAATAAATATGATTATTATTAGATATTGTTTAAAAAATAACTATCTATTCAAATAACTATCTATTCAAGCTTTTGACTCAAGTAGGCACATTTTAATACCCAATCCGTCACTCTCAAGAAACTCGTCGCCCAATTCCCTCTTCGCAACGAATAAACGAAAAAGCCTACTGCTTTTATTAATACTTACTAAGAAATATGAAATAGTGTTTGAATGTCTCCCCAGTCACTTATTACTTACCAACCTAAAAAAGGAATTAAAGTATTTCATTGCGTCAAAATTTTAGCGAAAAAGTCTCTTAAGAATTGGAAAAACCGATGTAGACGTATTATAAGAATTCCAATAATCTGGTTTCACACATTTTCGCCGAACCCGTCTCTCGGCTTCGTGTGTATTCGTTTAATCGCCCATTTTAAGGCTATTCGTAACCAGCCGCTTTAGAAAGAATCCCTTATTTTGTTCACGCGATTACTGAAAATGTATCGAACTCATCTTTTGAGAGCTGTGCTTGCGCGCGACTGGGCAACGAAGAATTAGTCTACATGTACAATACTACGTGAATTGTATGAAAAAATTCAAACTATTTTTTTTCATATAATTTTTATTTGTATTAAGTGAAGTAATTACCCATACAATCAATGCATCTTTGCCAACGCAGTGGCAGTTTATTAATGCCCTTCTTAAAGAAATCAGCTGGACGAGAGGCAACAAATTCTTCAAAGGCGTTTTGAACTGCCTCTTGGTTATTGAATTTTTTTCCAGTCAAGAAGTTATCCAAATTCTGGAAAAAGTAGTCGTCTGTAGGGGCAAGGTCCGGTGAGTACGGTGGATGAGGGAGAGCTTCCAACCCCAGTTCTTGCAACTTGGAGACCGTCATTTGTGCGGTATGAGGACGCGCGTTGTCGTGCAGGAGCAGCGGAGACGAGCGATTGACCAATGCTGGTCGGAGACGTGCCAGCTTCTCCATCATTGTGTTCAATTCTTCACAGTATACATCTGCAGTAATACTCTCCCCATTTGGTAAGAAGCTGTGATGAATCACACCGGTGCTAGACCACCAAACAGTAACCATCACCTTTTTAGGGGTAAGTTTTCGTTTAGGGCATTGTTTAGGTGCTGAACCAGGATCCAACCAACTTGCTGAGCGCTTACGGTTATCAAACAGAATCCATTTTTCATCACAGGTGACAATGCGGTTCAAAATTCCTTCATTTGTGTGTCTGTTGAGCAATGCACGGCACGTCTCGACGCGTACTTGGCGCTGGCGATCATTGAGTTCGTGGGGCACCCATTTGTCAAGCTTTTTTACCTTGCCAATTTGACGCAAATGGACCAATATTGTTTTGATGCTAACGTCGAAAGCTGCTGCTAATTCAGCCGTAGATTGAGTATCATCAGCTTCCACGATCGCCTTCAATTCGTCTGCATCGACCAAAGTCTTCGGACGACCGCGGGGTTCATTTTTCAGGTCGAAATTTCCAGAACGGAAGCGAGCAAACCAATAACTAGTGGTTCGTTGGTTTGTAGTGTTAGCTCCGTACACGTCGTTGATGTTGCGAGCCGCTTGTGCCGCGTTGCTGCCACGACGGAACTCATATTCCATAATTACTCGAATTTTTAACGTATCCATGTTGACGAAAATGATTGAAATGCAATGAAAATGTAACACTAACCAATAAACAAATGACTGTTTTTGGAAAAAGAATTCCATATTTTTAAAATGAAATTAATTTGAAATTAGAATTCTTAGCTAAACAAAAAATATTTTTAATTGAAATGGCCAGTACTGTAAAACGGCAATTTCATAGGTAAAGACCTATTATTACTTATTTATTGGAATGAACAGGGTTTAGGAATTTATGGTTTCTTCTTAGGTAATTTCTAGATTATGTTAGTAAGTTTTGGCTACATACACCTTTGGCGTGCTTATTTATTTATGAATCTTATAACCATTATTTGATGTTTCAAACTACACTGTTCAAAGTCTTCATGAAACTTTTTATTTTTAATTTTCTGACAATTTTTTTACCTTTTTCCCAAAGTATCATGCCATGATGCCATCAAAACCTCACAGAAATCAAAGGAGGCATGTTTTCGTAAACGTAATGAGGTTTAGTATCAGTCACAAAGGCAGTCAAAGCGGGATGCATAAATGCAAAACATCACGTAGAACGTAACGTAACAGGAGCCTACTTTTTCTGTCGACACTTTACCTGAGTAGCGGGAGTTTATACAAACATGTGTATCCGTCTTTGTGTAATGGAATAGACATTGCAAACGTGAGTTTTTTGCGCTGCATTTTAGAAGCTATGGTATGAGTTATTTAAAAATATTAATAAGTAATAGGGATGATGACTTCATTCTAAAATTCAAGAAATAATTAGACGTCTTTTAGGCTATTAAAAAATATTTAAAACACATTTTTTACCAGATCAAATACATAAATAAATACAAAGATACAGAGCATCAAAGTCACGGAGTATTGTCGTCACTTCTAGGTAAAAATCGAACCTAGGCGTGACGTCACGAGCAACTTTAACCCAGTGTATCTGAGTAATTTTTAGTTTGAGAGAAAATATAAAAAATACGTGTCGAATATCTTAAAATAATCTTTGTGATGGATTAAAAAAAAAATTGTCATCATGCCTATTGCGTCATCAAAAGCATGACTCTTTTAGAGGAATTCAGTTGTTTGCAGAACAGGTCAATTGTTGATGCTACATTACATATATAGCTATCAATATTATTGCCAAAAATAGGAATAATATAGCACGATTTTTATGGACACAGAAATTAATACAATAAGAAATAAATAATAATCGCCGCCAATCCCTAAAAAAATGAACATCACATTAAAATTAAAACAAATCAACAAGAGTTATCTGTTTACGAGTAAAATTATTATAATATCCCAAAAAAGTTTTCTACAAAATAAACTATAATAATGACGAACACATTTTAAAGTTAAGCTTGTCGAACCGAACTCAATGTATTATAAAACTTGTATAAAACAGAGAGTCGTATCAATTTAACTTTACCACTTTAAAGTCAAATCATTTGCATATTTACGCGTAGTCTAGCTTTGTTTGATTTTATAATAAAGGTAAGGCTGTCGTCGTGCTATAATGGGCTGTTTTATAATGGACTGACAGTTTAAATTTGATCCAAAAGTTTAAACTAGACGTCTACACTCAATAGTTTAGATTCTAAACGGTCTCGTCTTACTTTTAATGTCAGACTCTTTAATTAAAAAAGTTATGAAACAAATTGTTCTTTTGATGTCCCAATGAATTCTGTAACAGATATCTCGCGAATTTCTGTTATTATCAGAAAGTTAGATGTTAATTTAAAGGTTCACAAAAACATATTAGTGAGAAATCGCTGACAACTTTTTATCACGGTGCATGTCAAGGCTAGCATATAAAAATAAAATGAAATAAAAACTCAAGTAAACTTACATATATAGGTATATCCGTTACGCTTCTTTCCGATCAGGGTAGGCTTAGTCATCTTCCCTCCACTTGTTACGATACAAACACATTTCCTCCACTTCAACCACATTCATCAGTCGCCTCATACACGACACGCACGTTGGGTACTCGAGTAAAACTATGTAGTTAATTCGACGCATTATTATTATTATCACAAAACCATTTCTAATCTGAATATAGCATTGATTAAAAGCGATACACCATCGAGAGGTCATAACCCTTAGCTATATTTAGCCATCAGACTACATAATACCATCACCCCTACAATAAGCCACGCCTACAACCCGTATTCAATCATTGGTCAATTAAATTGAGACTGTCGCGTGTCACACGCAAGCAATAGACACTTTATAGTGCCTTCATTTGACTTGAGGGCTGAAAAGATTTTCAATAACCTATCCTTGGGTTTTAATGGCTTTATTTTGTTAATATAAACGAGGTTTAAAGATAGTCCGACGTCAGTTCGTTTAGTTTGACGTTTTGTCCATAGCCGAAAGTTCAAAAGAAACGAACTATTCGGCTATGGACAAAACGGCGAACTAAACGAACTAACGTCGGACTATCTATAAACCTCGTTTTGTAATAAGGGGGTTAGTATAGATTGCTAAAGTAACTCATTGACTTATCTAAGTGGCGACTGTAATACCACCTGAATTTCTCATGTTTTAAAAACCAAATAAGGAATTTAGTAGCTTCCAGGATAACATAAATAGAAAGCAGGTTACTGCTTGATTACAAACTTGATCAGAAAACTCGCCTATATTTGGTGATGCTTGTTTAGGTATTATTAAAATTGACTTTCTACATTTAAAGGATGTACGTAGTATAGTCAAATAGTGATCGTTTAGTTTTATGAAGTAAAAAAATAGGACAGTTCTATTTTTAAAAGAAATTAGAATACTGGCTGGATGGAACATGTCTTTGTATAAGCTATTTCTTTTTCTTAAAATTCTTTTTTTAAATAATTCAAAAACATCGACACTATTCCAGCAACTAGACACTCCAACCATTGATTGCTAATTCTATTTCCTCTAAACCAAGCTCGTTGATCTTTCAAGTTGCGGAATTGAATTTCCATTCCGGAATAAACTCTGGGCGGGAATAAAGTTGGACAAATCGGCACCTACTTACCTCTCCCACTTCAATATGCAATAAAGTAGCGACGAAATGAGGTTCGCAACTAGTCACATATTGGGGACACATTTGCGAATTGTTGCCGCAGATGCGGTACGGTGTAGGTAAGGGGAATATAAGATTACTTTTTTGCATTTTCAGCCAATAGAAAAAACGGCGTTAATGTTTGTTAAGAGTACTTACTTATCCTTAACAAACGTGCGTGTAAGAGACGAATGTGGATGTTGCGAATGATATGTGTTTGCATCATAGCAAGTGGAGCAAAGTCTCTGACTACCCCAAAGGTAGAGAGGAGTGACAGATATGTATGTAGGATGAGTGGGTTTCAGAACGAATGAAAGTATGAGAGTTTTCCTGAACGAAGCTGAGAGAAAGAGATAATAGAGAGTGAGAGGTTTGTTATTTTGAATATGGCGTTTTGCACTTCAAAATAAGACTCAGACGAATGAAGACGTAGAAATTTATTTCCAAAACTAGACCAAGATTAATCCGTAATAAAGAGGATTAAATTAAGAAGAAGTTTCCTTTCATGCCCCAGTCCCCATATTCATACCATATATGGGGGCTCGTCAATAAATTTTAAATTGAAGACTTGACGTACGACGAAAAATTCCAATAAGAAGAACTACGATTACCACGGCGGCGGAAGACTAGAAAAATAAGAAGACTAGAAGACTACAACGAGGAAAACTACACCTAGAAGACGTAGAAGACTGGAAGATGAGGAGAAACAAGAACGACGAAAATGAACAGGGCAATGGCAGTGGCAGCCAACATGGCGGTCAACCCAGCTTGTTGCATATGACAGCGGATTTAATACCGAAGTTCAGTGGCCAAGATACTGCTTATCCGGTAACCAAATGGATTCAAGACATAGAAGATACGGGCGAAATTTTCCAATGGACTCCCCTACAACAATTACTTATAGCAAGAAGATGTCTTAAAGGAACTGCAGAATTATGGCTCAAGTCGGAGCGGCCTTTTAGATCATGGGAAGAATTAAGAGATGAAATAAGTAAAGAATTCCCATCAACCTTGGATGCTAAGGCTGTTCATGAGATGCTAAGCTCAAGAAAGAAGAAAATGAATGAGAGTTGCCAAGACTACCTACTTATTATGAAAGAAATAGGCAAGCGAGGAAAGTTGGCAGATTACGTCACTATTAAATATATAATTGATGGCATAATCGACGACGAAAATAACAAAATGTTGCTGTACGGAACGAAGACATACGCCGACTTAAAAGAAAAGTTAAAGATATACGAATTAGTTAAAGAAAAGAAGCGAGAAAGAGTAGAAAAGAAGCAACAAGAACAGACAAGAAATTTTCCAACTCAACAACGGAGAAATACTGGCATTCGTTGTTTTAACTGTGGGGAATTGGGGCATACTTCTACGACGTGTCTAAGCAGAGAAAAAGGTGTTAAATGCTTCAAGTGTAATGGATTTGGGCATATTGCAACGTCGTGTACGAAGCAAACAAATCAAACGACAGTGGGAAGCAGCGAAGACGGAAAACCGCAAGGTGGCGCTGGCAATTTCCGAAAATCTTCGGGCAACATCGGCAGCGAAACGAAGAAGGACGAACAACAGTGGCGACGCCGACCGCAGCAATCGATGTTCGGATTGGAGAATGCGCATGTGCATTTCACTTCACGACGCAACGCTCAAGTTGGCAGTATTGAGCGATCTATGGTCGATGGCAAGATGGCGGATCCGAGGAACGAACAGCTGACACTGACGCTGACAGATGACAACAAAGTGATGCAAGTTGTAAACAAAGTTGTAAACAATGACGAAAGATGCGAGAAATTAAGACGAAAACCAATGAAAAACATTTTGTTGAACAATTTAGAAGTTGATGCGTTAATAGACTCTGGCTGTGACGTAAATTTAATTAGTGATAACTTTTATTCCGCGATTGTGACTCCGAAATACGGCGACGATATGATTCTCAACGGACTTGGATCTTCGAAAGTGCGATCTTTGGGACAGTGCGTGTTAAATCTACATATAGATGAACACAGTTACAGCGATGTGATCTTCCATGTGGTTCCTAGAGACTGTATGCCATTTCACGTGATTATAGGTCAAGAGTTTTTAAAGAAAGTTGTGATGATTATGAAAGAGGGTGTAGTGTGTTTGTTGCCGAAAGATGAAGAGTGGTTGGTGAAGATTGATTGTTTTACATGTACTGCTGATCTTTTAGGTACTGTCAGCTCACTGGCCCTGAAAGAAGAGGTAATAGGGTTAGTGGAAAACTACAGGCCACTCCAAACAAAAGAAGCACCTTTAGAATTAAAGATAACACTGATGGATGAGACACCGGTGGCACAGAGGCCACGTAGACTTTCACCTAAAGAGCAAGAAGAAGTTGAGAGGCAAATACAAGAATGGCTAAAAGACGGAATTATTAAGGTCAGTTATTCAGAATATGCTAGTCCAATAGTGTTGGTAAAGAAAAAAGATGGTTCTATTAGAATTTGCATTGATTACAGGCAGTTAAATAAGAAAATAGTGAGAGATGAATACCCATTGCCAATTGTAGACGATCTTATTGATAGGCTGGCAAGCGCTAGGGTGTATTCAGCATTAGATTTGAAGAATGGATACTTTCATCTTAAAATAAATGAAGAATCAACAAAGTATACGGCCTTTGTTACCATGACAGGGCAATATGAATTCTTAAGGGCGCCATTTGGGTTAGCCACATGTCCGAAAGTATTCACAAGATATATAACTGCAATTTTCAGAGACTTAATTGCACAAGGCATAATCATAGTATTTATGGATGATATATTGATTCCAGCTAACAATGAAGAAGAAGCAGTGAACCGACTAAGAGTAGTTTTAAAGAGAGCGTCTGAGTATGGTTTAAACATTAATTGGAAGAAGTCTCAACTGCTGGTGAACAGAGTAGAGTACCTTGGGCATGTTGTGCAAGAAGGAAAGATCATGCCGTCTTCAGGTAAAACAGAAGCTGTAATCAAGTTTCCTGAACCACAAAATGCAAAGCAGCTGCACAGTTTCTTAGGACTTTGCTCATATTTTAGAAAGTTTATACCAAATTATGCTCAGATTGCACAACCATTGACAGACTTATTGAGAAAAGATGCAACATTCAGATTTGATGAAGAACAAAGACGAGTTTTTAACAGTTTGAAAGAGATTTTGACGATGAAGCCTGTTTTAAAGATATATGACCCAAAAGATGTAACAGAATTGCATACTGATGCCTCAAGTGTAGCATACTCAGCTATATTAATGCAAAGAAGTAGTGAAGATGGAGAATTGCACCCAGTTCATTATATGAGTCGTAGAACATCAGAGGCTGAAAGCAGGTATACTAGTTATGAATTAGAGGCTCTGGCTATAATAGAAGGTGTGAAAAAATTCAGGCATTATCTACACGGAATATCATTTAAAATTGTAACAGATTGTAAAGCATTTCAGATGACGTTAAATAAGAAAGATTTAGCAATGTCTACAAGAGTAGCAAGATGGATCTTATTACTTCAAGATTATGATTTCACAATTGAGCACAGGAGTGGTGGCAAAATGAAGCATGCTGATGCATTAAGTAGAAACCCGTACGTGTTAGTCATAAAATCAGACCTACACAAACAGCTTCAATGTGCACAAGAAAGTGATGATGGCATTAAAGCGATTATAGAGACTTTGAAAGGAGGTAAAACATATCAGGATTATTATTTACATCAAGACTTGCTATGCAAAGGAAATGATCAATCACTTGTTGTACCTAGAAAAATGGAAGATTATATTATAAGAAGAGCGCATGAAAATGGACATTTTGCAAAGAAGAAGACTATAGAGCTAATTAATAAAGAATACTACATTGGAAATTTAGAGAAGAAGGTGACAGATATAATAGCATCATGCGTACCATGCATTTTAGGAAGCAGAAAAGAAGGGAAGCAAGAGGGATTCTTGCATCCACTTTCCAAAGAAGAAGGGCCACTACATACACTACATGTTGATCATATTGGGCCATTAGCAGAAACTAAGAAGAAATACAACTATATACTCACCGTAGTAGATGGATTCACGAAGTTCGTTTGGATATTTCCAGTAAAGACAGTAGCTGCTAAAGAGACTATAGAGAAGATGGAAATATTGCAACAGACGTTTGGAAATCCAGTGAGAATAGTAAGTGATCGTGGCTCAGCGTTCACAAGCAAAGATTTTGCGGAGTACTGTGAAACAGAAGGAATCCAACACAGTAAAATAACCACTGGAGTACCAAGAGGGAATGGGCAGGTGGAGCGCATTCATAGGACGATCATATCTGTTCTTACTAAGCTGAATATAGAGGAGCCAACAAATTGGTATAAGCACACAAGTAAGTTACAGCGAGCATTGAACAGTACTTATCAAAGAAGTATTAAAACTACTCCCTTCGAGTTACTTACTGGAGTGAAGATGCGACAGAAAGAAGATCTATCATTGCTGCAGATGCTAGAGGAAGAATACATTTCTACATTTATGACCCAGAGAGAGGAAGCTAGAAATAGAGCGAAGGAACAGATTCTAAAAGTACAAGAAGAAAATAAGAGAAATTACAATAGGAAAAGGAAGCAGAGTACTGAATATAAAATTAGAGATTTAGTAGCTATCAAGAGAACACAATTTGGAACAGCCATGAAACTGAAAGCTAAATTTTTAGGACCATACAAAGTAACGAGAATAAAAGGAAATGACAGGTACGAGGTGGAAAGAGTATTAGACACTGGAGAGGGTCCTAAACATACTCATACATGTGCAGAGTTTATGAAGAAATGGTCAGAGACGGAAAGTAAGTGAGAAGGATGATTTTATTTTATTTTTCTTAAAACTACACCATAGTAGTGAAAGAGAAGTTTGGAAGAGAAAAGCTATTTATTTTATTTATTTTTAGTAATAGTAAGGTGGTGTTTAAAATAGTAGATTTTGAAAGAAACAGAAGACTTTATAATTTAGTAACTTTTTATTGTTTGTTTTTTTTTAAAAAAGAAGTTTTTATGTTAAGAGTTTAATAAGTTGTGTTTTGTTTTTTTTAAAGTTTGTTTTAAAGACAGAAGTTTGTTAGTTTTGCAATGTTTAAAAAGTGTTGAAAGTAAAATGTTTACTTTTATTAAGATTACTTTGTAAGACTTGTCATTGAAATTTATAAGTTTGTAATTCTAAGTATTTTTGAAGTTTTGCATGTCTGAGGGCAGACATGGTCAGGACGGCCGAGTGTAGGATGAGTGGGTTTCAGAACGAATGAAAGTATGAGAGTTTTCCTGAACGAAGCTGAGAGAAAGAGATAATAGAGAGTGAGAGGTTTGTTATTTTGAATATGGCGTTTTGCACTTCAAAATAAGACTCAGACGAATGAAGACGTAGAAATTTATTTCCAAAACTAGACCAAGATTAATCCGTAATAAAGAGGATTAAATTAAGAAGAAGTTTCCTTTCATGCCCCAGTCCCCATATTCATACCATATATATGTATGTTAATTATTCAGCCAAAGTAGTGCGGTTTCCTTCAGATTTCTTTTTTTTACAGATACAGTTACCACTATACCGTCTTTTTCAACTGGCAGTTAGAAAATGGGTACCTACACGTACCTACCTCAAAATAATTACTATATATTTTTCTTTTGCGATCTAGGAGAGTAGTGAATCTATTTGAGTGCAGATCTGTGCTAGAAGTGAACAGAATAGAATAAAAAGTTAGGTTTACACACTCGGCCCGTATCTGCCGGACTATCGTACGTTTGTTTGCAACATGCTTGTCTACTCCACGTGGTGTTGTTGAAAAGTATCGAGCGCAATTTATTTATTATGGTAAATGCTACAGACGTAAAAATAAAACAATTAGGTTATTTTATATGTAAAATAACAGACACATTTCATTTCTATATTCTTAACGAGTCTATGAGAGTTGACGGTTAATAATTTGACTCAGTATCTGACTACAGTAGTAAGTGCTACAAGGATCTATTGGTACTTGAGCAACGTTGTCAGGAGGGCGTGGATAGTGAATAAATAACTCAAAATAATGACAATTTACAAGATGATATCGTTAGTTCCGATTTCCGCCACGTGCCAAAAGATCCTACTATCACTTTACATTTGACGATATTGGCTTTAAAAAAAAAAAACATTGTCATGTTTCAAGAGCTATGTATACTATGTATACCTACGAAATAAAGACTATTTGAGTTTGATTTTCTAAATAATTTAAGTAAAATACGCATAGGGAAGATTGACCCTGATTGACCTTTCTTTGTAACTGATCCATCATAAGATCTTCCTCATCTACGTCTCCTTTAGTTCCAACACCCGACACAATCAGTACCAGGCTGCCAGAACTTCAAAGAGCTTTTAAGTAGGACACTTAACAAAATCCTTAAGCGACAATTATCGTTCAACGACATACTCCAAGTTTGAACTAAGTTGAGACAAGAGGGAACTTAATTTGAGATCGATTGTTACCAACTTGGCTAAGTAAGTATAAAGTTAGGGAATTGATCACATTAGCGATAATTTGAGCTTCAAGACTTCTTGTTTTGGTGGATGATTTAATTAGTCATTTATCTTGTAAGGCTATGGCTGCACTGAGAGGCGGCTTGCTATGGGCCTAGAGGCTAGCGAGTCACCTAGTGTGTAGCTAAGTAAACCTTGGCCTTAGCCTAAGGCAAGGATTTTTGAGGTGTAGTGATAGGAAGAGGCTACGTGTTTCTCTAGCTAGGTAATGTAAAATCAGAAATGAGGAACCCTTACATGCTTAAACCTAATATACTTTTATATGCTTACATATCTATATGACAGGAAACCCTGATACTGCATTGGGTAGAGAAACACGTAACCCCTAGCCAACACTAACGATTCTCAATTCAACTTTTTTCGGACGTCAATCATCGTGATTTTGGGTTGATTTGGGCTAAGGCATAATGTTAATTACCAGATTATTATAACAGCTACTAATCTTGCAACCTTGTTATTATATCTTTAATTTTGATGAAATAATACTTATTGTGTACCAAAAAACCCATTATGAGCTGTCATCATTTATAATGTATATGTTTGTTGTATTGTGTTTCAAATAAAGCTCACATATCTTTTAAGTCTTTGCTCCAAATTATTACTCACAGCGCCGAACATTTTTTCACGGATAAATTCGCATATTTTTCAGTTGATAAATCAGTTTTAATACCCCTTTTGTACGGGCCTCGTATTACAATAATACGTTACGTACAAGCGAATTATTACGGCAATAATTCCAACACTTGTCACGCCCATTCGCCGAACAAAAGATAGAAAAATCATAAAAAAATATATCATCGCGGTCGTCGGATTATTTGGTGCAGTTTTGTAAATACGCTGCCAATATAAATTGTGAAATGACAAAGTGGCCTGCAATTTCGTTTACCGATTTTTCCATTGAGTGCTGTGCTCAGACGCAGTCAAGTTTTATTGATAAATGCCGAATATTTATCGTTACTATACTGCCAAGGGCCATTTCTGTCTGTCCAATTGTCTGACAGACTTTTTAAAATAGAAATGTACTTTATCCTACGTAATTTTGTAGCTGCATGCAATTCTATTAACCTACAAAATATTGGCAACAAAATTTAATCTGAACTTAACGAACGAAATAAAATACGGTTTATCGAATATATTTAGTAAGGGTCATATGAAATTCATAACTTAGTTATGATAGGGCCGAACTCGGGTACCAATTTGGGACAATTTCCAATGCAAAAACAGGTTTAACATGAAAACTGAAAACTATCTTTAGAAATACTCTGTAATACAATTTCGTAGTACACTTACTACGGATGTGCTACGAATTAGCTACGAACTGCTACACATTTGCTACGAACTTTTGAACTACGAAATGAAGTATGAAATTATTTAATTGTTATTACCTATATTAAAAATACCTACCCAAAAGTTTGTCCTTTTTAATAGCTTAATATAAACATTTAAAAATCCACAATAAAACACCCAAGATTAATTATAATGTGAACTCATTACTATTATACCTACTTTGAAGCCAATTTTGTAAGCAGAATGTGACCGCTGCCGGCCCATACAATGTCCCCACTTTGACAAAGAGGGGCGGCAATAAATAAGGCTCTAATGAATAACATTCCCGTTTCAATAAAAACTCTCGTTATTTTTATACAGGGTGTTACAGTTATAAGACAAGTCTGAATTTAATAGATAAGTAGGTGTAACACTTATTAGAAATAGGCCTTGGAGGAGGCATTTGTCCAGCAATGGACGTCCATAGACTGACACAACATTCTTGTCCTGATTTCTTTCTGATGCAATATTTAAGGCAAATTAGTATCAATCGCATAGTACTAAGGCTGGCTTCACATTACGTCGCAGTCCGTGCGACCGGCACAGTTTAGTATGAAAAACTGACAGCAGCGAAAGTCGCGTGAAAGTCGCGCGCGTCTGTCAGCTGTCAATTTCCAGCCTAAATTTTTGTGGCGTACTTTGAAATCTTTTTTACCTTCATTATGTAGGTACCTCAAAGCAAATACTTTACTATTTCATATATTTACTTCCCAGTATGTATACCTATGTACCCTAAGTAGGTACGGAAGTACTTTTTGGTTTGTGGTACTTTTTAGTTTATGGTTGGAGTGTTGAGGAGTATCCTAGCAACGAGGTAAATGGCGGAGGAGATTCATTTTTTTTCGTTCGGTTGTAATTTTAAAATAAACGAATAAAATTTTGATACAATCTTTTAATCCCATATTCGTGGATACCATACCTTTGTATGTGAGTGGTACAGACTAACTACCTACAAAGATACATATCTACCTACATACATACATAATATAGGGTAGGCAGAGACCACTATCTTTACCCCATACAACAATATATTTAAAAAAGGAATTTTTACATAAATTAATCTAACCTCACATATTTTTCTTAATCACACCCTTAAAACATTCAAAAACCTTCCACCGCGTATACAATGATACAGGGAGGATGAACGCGGGACGCCTATTAAATATCCAGGGTGGAAATATTTTAATATCGTGACTGAAGTCGCCTAATGCCCTATTTATATTCGGAATGTTGGCAGGTGACTCGGCCCAGCGGTGATTTTACATCAAAAAGTTCTATACTCGGGTTTAGGGATCCGTCGGTTAATGGCGGGAACCCTATTGGTTATGGTGGCTTTATGGTGTTGGCTGGTAATGATTTGTTTTTGTTTTAGGTAGCGTCAAATTGTAACATGAAATAAATTATGTATTTAGTGTAATGCCTACTTACGAAATTGAAAAAGGTACTAAAAGATTTGTTAAAAAAATAACTCATTCGAATTTCCTTTGGCAAAATTATAAATAAATACTACCATAAAAAATGGTGAGAGTAAATAAAAAAAACTGTGTTTGTAAATATTAAAACTTTGTTTGCAATATATTAACAAGAAAATCGATTGTTAAAATTATAGAGAA
Source organism: Anarsia innoxiella (assembly GCA_947563765.1). Classification (NCBI taxonomy): domain Eukaryota; kingdom Metazoa; phylum Arthropoda; class Insecta; order Lepidoptera; family Gelechiidae; genus Anarsia; species Anarsia innoxiella. The sequence goes on from OX387392.1 coordinate 1,128,493, forward strand.
CCCAAAGCTTGTATATCAAAGTCCAACTTAACTCATTTTTTAATAATATTTCATATTCTCAAGGAATATTTCTCGCGGATTTTGAATGCAATGCATAGCAAACGGAGTGGAACTGACTATGAAACGAAACTTATTAAAACGCGGACAAGGTTAAATCTTCTTTAATTTTAATATTATATTACTTTTCTTTGAATTAAATTTCATCCAGACGAGAGCTATTTAAATATCAACATTTATATACAAATATGCATTTATTTTAGCTGCTTTCGTAATATGGTATGTAATGTGTGGACTTCGTATAGTTAATATATTACTTCAACTCGCTCTATAACTTTTTTTATAGAATGCAATAATACAAGACGATGAGGTAAATAAATAATACCTATATCGTATACCAGGAGTAGCTTAGACTAACGTGCATGTATAAAGCAACTTATGGATGTGGATGAAGTGAAGGAAGTGTTTGGATCTTAATGAGTGGAGGAAAGAGGTCTCCACCTTCCCCGGTGAGAAGGAGGCGGGACAGATACCTATATGTGTATGTTTATTTTTAAAATAATTAAATATCAAATGTGTAACTTCGTTAATAGGGGCTACGTGCCCATTGCTGTCTTCTTCTTCTGTAGCCTAGCCTTTTCCTGTTTCATTTGTGGTCGGCTCTCCTCGTCATTCTACGCGAGGTGCATCTGTTCTTGGTCGTCTCATATGTATGTTCTCCTTCTTCAGATCATTATTGACTACAAATATCCCAGTTTGAAGGGATCAGTTCAGTAGTTTTTAAGAACACAGAACTGCAACTCTCTAACTATAGGTAGGTACCGATCGATATAGTATTGCAAAATATTGCGAAACAACCGTTCGTATACCTCTAGTGTATCTGAGGTGAGGATTGTGGGCCGCGGGCCGCACTTTCATGAATATTGATGCCGCATCGTGAATATTCAGGGGTGACACTCGCAATTGAAAACATGCCGCAAACGCGGCTTGTTGGGTGTAGTCTAGTATTTCTATAGCCACCTGTCATAACCGCAATCTTTTATGACGGCGTAGACAAAGAAATCTTTACGAGTATGCGCACTTAAACTCCAAGCGACAGGCTCTTAACTTAACGTCGTCATTTTTACATTTTCATTTACTATTTATACATAGATACCAATTTAGCACCGCCAAGTTACCGCCTATCACATTTTGTCTCACTATATTTATACATACGTAGATAGATTTTTTATACTCTATTTCATATTATTTTTTAAAGATTTGCATCTATAGGGTGACTTCAAATTAATGAACGATAGAAAACGATATGCATGAACTAGTGATAATAAACAACTTTTACTAATTGGGCCAAGTTCGAAATCATACAAAAAAAATGTTCCCCCATACTATCAGCTGATGCATTTTGCATCGGGAGTTCAACATTTTTGAATGATTTCGACCTTGGTCCCGTAGTAAAAGTTGTTTGTTACGAGTACATGCATATCTTTTTCTATCGTTCACTAATTTGAAGTCACCCTAATTACAAATATGCACACCACAGGAAGGATAGTCAAAAACTATAAAGTCGTCTTAAAGTTGGAAACAGACTAGACCCACGTACGCATGCGCAATACTCGATATCTGCACGATAGTGTGTGACAAGTGTGCATCTAATCATAACATTTCTTTCTTTTTCTTGTCCTAGCCATTTTCCATTATTTGGGGTTGGCTCTCCTCGTTCTACGGCGCCAGATCAATCTGTCCTGAACTGTCAACACATTTGTTTGGGCACGCTTTAAGTCCTTAGCTACCGTGGACCACCAAGGAGCCTGGGGGCGTCCTCTCCAAAGGTAGGGCCCGTATCAGAACATGGTCTTCGGGGCGTCTCATGACATGACCGAACCAACGTACGCGACTTTTTGTGAGTATTTTCTGCTATAGTTTTAAAACTTAACTTTAAAACTTTGAAACTACTTATGGGGGCTTAGCACGGGGTGCCGCGACAATTATCTCACGCATGCTGTCCCTATCACATTTAAAACTATAGACAGAGACGTAAGCGTGACAAACGCATGACAACGTCTTGTCACGGAGTGCCATGCTAAGCTAGCTGATGTGCTCATTTCGAACTTTAATCATAACATTTCTATTGAACACATTTCATAATGCATTGCGTATGTTACGTGGGATCAGTCTGTTTCTAGTTTAATTAAACGTCCTAGAAAATAAATATGCATTAATAACGTCTTTACAATTTAGATACGGGTGTTGAAAACTACTCGGTATTTTCATAGAAATACTAGGGTGTACCCTCACAAGCTGCAGCCTTTAAGCCGCAACCGCGGTGAGCTCCCAAAAGCCGAATTCTCGGTTTCTATTGCACTATGACTGTCGGTTATTATGACGAAATATTGGAGCGATTTGATTTTTTGTTAGAGGGCTTTGTTTGGGGTTGTTCTGAATTGAACGTTGATATTCACGGCTCAAACTCTACGTATGTCAATGAATCATTCCTAATAATGTACCTACCGAGTAAACTATTCGTATCATCTGAGATGTGACTCATCATCATCATCATGTCAGCTTATGGACGTCCACTGCTGGACAAAAGCCTCCCCCAAGGATCTCTACAACGACCGATCTTGCGCTGCCCACATCCAACGGTTTCCAGCGTCTTTAACCAAGTCGTCAGTCCACCTTGTTGGAGGCCTTCCCACACTGCGTCGTCCGGTGCGTAGTCGCCACTCGAGAACCTTTCTGCCCCATCGTCCATCGGTTCTACGAGCAATGTGCCCCGCCCACTGCCACTAAAGGTTTGCGATTCTTCGAGCTATGTCAGTGACCTTGGTTCTCCTGCAGATCTTATCATTTCTTATTCTATCTAACTACAAATACCTCATTCAGCAACCGTTAAAAGCTGCCGGCGACGTCGTACGCATTTATTGCCATATCTTGGATTTACGCAACATATAAAAATAATATAGCCTCTGTATTAGAACTTGAAATATGTAATTAAGTATATTTTGGGTGAATCTTCAGAATCGAGAATTTTGATGTCCGGGGGCTTAAATCCTACGTTTCAAATTATAAAGTCAATAAAATATGTTTTAAACTATAGATTAAGGTGTTATCTACTTGGGAAAATAAAAATAATACATGAATTCAAATCGAAAGGTATTTAAAAAATAGTTCAAAGCCCTAAAAATTGATTCCACTGACGTGTCCGCTCTCCCGATTTATTCAGAAAACCTTAAAAATCTTTTTATCATATATACTTAAAGATTCATACATGTTTTTATTTTATTATAGAATAGTTAATTATTACGCATCATAATAAATTTTACACGTATTTTACAATTAACTGAATTTCTCGAGTCATTTTAATTTTGTCCGGCACTAAAGTGTGATTACCTTGGCACGTCACTAAATCGCGCATACGACCCTAGTCGAGCCATTTGGATAGGCGCTGCCTATTTTCACGCGAACTGTGAGATGCATTTTATGTATCGAGGGGGTAGATTATGCGTGAAGTTGTACCATTCACGAAATACAAAGATAAGTATCTGATTCCCCTGGCTTTGTTCTGTACGATCATTGATTACTATGTTCATGTTTTCTTATTAATTTTGTACTACAAGACTAGCTTGATATAGCTATGAATAAGCGCATGGGTGCCCATTATCTAGCCTGGAAACATCATTACGCTAGTTAAATCCAATTTATGTAAAACGACAAAAAACTGATATTTCTTGCTTCCACTGGCTTGATTCCACTGGTTTAATGACCAGACCATACTATTAAAATCATACAGTTTGCTTAAATAACGGTTTATATTGATTTCTAAAAATAGCGTTATGTGTAATAATGTTTGATATTATTTAAAAAACAGTTTTCCACATTAAGGGAGGACGTTTCAAAGCTCGGTCACCTATTTAAAGATTTTGAATTAGCAACTTCACAGCAACTTGTATTAATACCCAATATCCTTTTAAAGCCTAAATTCGAAGGAACGTTAACTGTTTTTAATTTTATTTAACAAAATTGAAACTTTTTTATACTTTATATTGCATTGTTATTGATTCCCCTGGGCGTAAATTTTTAACATCAAATATTTTTGGCTCCATACATAAGAAATTAGTGCCTATTCAAAATATTTGTTTATTGACCTCTCTAATTTGTAATTTTATTCTCAATTTAAAAATAAAATAATATTTAAATTTTACCAGTGGAATCAACTAAAGAATCCCAAATCGAAGAAACACCCATTTCATTGTGAACGCTTGATTCGTAAGCAGTAGATATTTTGAGAATCAACGAAAACAAATCAGAATAGAATTTACAGCTTACCTATTTACTTTCAACAACTTCACACAAACCAATTCTTTGCAATTTTCAACGCAACCTGGTCAGAAGTTGTTCTTTTAAGCGTAAACTTAGAACAATGAGAAGGTTTAGTAAAAAACCTTCAGTAGGATCCGATACGATACCGCTCGCAACGGGAATAGTTCGCTCATAGTTCGGATTGCAAACTTTATCTGCCTAACAGCCTCGACTAACATGGGTCGTGTGTAGACCGGGAGATTTGGTTTAGTGTTCGATGTTAGATTGTCGTGGTATTTGGTGTGATACAATAAATTATGTTATCCCGGTGACGAAGACTCAATTTTATGTAAGTATTAAATTAGCTAAATTTCGTTTCTGGCTATGTAAGTACATTTAGTTGCTAACTTTTTAATTGGAACGTAAAAACAGGGACTTGATTCTTAATTTTCATGGATATTCTTATATTTATCTTGAATGTTCTAATATCATAAATCTTCCATAAATGTACTTGAAAGAGTTGCTTATTAGACTCACGAGCCAACTCACAGCCAATAACAGAAAAGGTCATAAAACAATAGCTAACACTTTCATTTTCAAAAAATCTAATTTAAGATGGCTCGATGTTCAATGGATAACTTTTCTAAAACTACTAGTCTCAAATGGTTAAAGCTCAACTTGACACCAAATCAACCGCACCAAATCCCCTCGTCTCCAACATCAAACTCAAACGATAAAGGCTCAAGAATGTGCTCTATACGATATTCGGCCACGAGCTAGTTCGAGCGAGCTGCGAGCCCCACTGCACTTTGCGAATGCTTTTGTTAGTATATTGACTTTGGGGTATGCTGTCGCTATTAACTCCTTTAAGATGAGTTATGGGAGTCTAGAGTTTGTTGGTCGGTTCGTTGTTTAGTTAGCAAGAATTTAGTGACTGCGGATATTAAGTGAGGTTTTAATTAGGTTGGTTTGTTTTGGGTGTAATCGTGTTCATCATCAGCCCTTTTAATGTCCCCACGATGAGAGTAGCTCGTAGGCTCGAGCCTGCAGGGCCCCTGTAGGGCACAAACCTACTCTCATACTCTCATACGAGAGTGTTACGAGAGTAATCATGTTATTTGCAAATCATAGAGGTGAATCTATTGATGGTTATTAAAAAATGAAGGATTATATAACAATACTGTTTGATATTACAAAAGAGGTGGTGGATCGTAACAAACGGAGGAAAGTCTCTGTCTACCCCGATAGGAAAGAAGCGTGACAGATACCTATGTGAGTTAAAAGTAATTATTGATATTGAATATATTGGATAAAGATCATATTTACTTTAGGTATATTTTACTTCCCTATCTAATTACACCCAATACAAAAATACACGAGTACAAACCAACGAATAATTATCGTAGTCATTAGTAAGCGTCCGGGTGTAAGGGACCACATAAATTTACTGAGAAAATCCTTGGTGCATACACCCACAGATTTACCTGTTTACCTCCTGTTGGACAGAGAAAAAAGATTGATTAATGGCCAGAGGGAAAGGGACCGACGTTAAGCTGGGACATGACACTAAGTAACCGACCGGACCCAAATTGCTTTTTGAATTATTTCGATTGTTTCTTTGGGAATTCCTCGGCTTAGATTGGGTGCGCGGACAGTTTGTTATATAAGGATTATTTTGGGGAAATACACAAAATTTATAAGCCACTAGCTTAACTTGTCACAACTATCGTATGATTTGTTTATTTTCTGGTTTCCTCGTGTTTGTTTTAATGATAATATGATTTACTTCCTGTAGGTCTATTCTGGGGTTGTGACGGTTTTTGATTTATTAAAGTGTCCTTCATTTTGAATTCTCTTTATATCAAAAACTGCCTTATGACTATCCAGTCCAATAATCCTTATTTGAGTTTCTTTAATGTGCCTAGTTATCATAAGAGAGTAGTGATAAGCATATACACTCGGCGGCGCTGGCTAGCCAGACCCTTTGCTTGAATTTTCTTGATTACGCATCTAGATCAAGCACATTCTAATATAATATAAGATAAGGTATACCTACGTATAGCTTTTGTGTTATTTTTATGAGTTGTTGCTATATTTCGTATTTTCTGCTGAACTAAAACAAAAGAAAAACATGAATCAAAAACCCAATCATAATGTAAATCTAAAATAACAAGGATATGTCGATACCACACTACAATATCTCGCTTCTAACCCATAAAAGGCGCGACCTAGACTCGGATTTAATAATCCTGGGTTTATCCCGGGACAGTTTAAAGAGCTGCACCGAACCTCGCACATAAATAACTGGGCAGATTCCACTGTACTTGTCCTAGAGATCGAGTGTTCGGGGAGATTTATACCCGCCCCGGTTGAGGGAAAAAACCTGATTAATCACTACATTCAAAGAAGGACGAGCGTAAGTCAGGGCGCAAGAAATAAATTAATCGAGCGCCTTTGGTTTTGGGCCTTTCGGACGGACGGTGCGGGTTAATAAGGAAACGCGTATTAAGGGAATGGGAAGTAGGTACGTGTCGTATCTTTGTGTTTTATTATCGAGATGATGAGTTGAGGTATTTTTCGTTGTAGTCTAATTTTGTCTAGTTTTCGATTTGTGTACAATTTACGTGATACTTTTTGGTACCTTTTTGGTTTGTTAAACTTATTAGAGGGAAGATGATAGGGCACTTGATGTGACATGGCGGTTTCTTGAGAAACATCATTGAAGGAAAGGTTGAGTGAAAGCGATTCAGAGGAAGACCGGGACGTACCTACTTCACTCGAGTAAAAGAGAAAGTCAACGTCATGTCGTAGTAAGAGATCAAGGACACTGGCAGAGGATAGGCCTAAATGGCGAATGCTCCACCGACAAGAGTCTAACTCTTAAGATAAATGATGATGAAACTTATTATCTAGTTTTGGAAATAAGGATTCTATTTTTAAAATTTTAATAGCAGTTCTTATTTTTCCTTGTTTACTATTTAAACAATTTAAACACCCCGTTTACTATCTAAACAATCAAGTTAACTTAACAGCTTATAAAATTTAACTCAAAAAACAACAACGTATTCCCACAAAGTTAAAACTGCATCAACGAAATCATATATATGAAATCCCAGCTGATGAAACTGACAAAAACTCCAACTTCGAACAAAAGTTGAATATTCCGAAACGGAGAGCTGCGACATTATTTTAGTTTGTAACTGTAACGGTGGAAACTTTTCAACGAGCGATATAAGTTGTAACTTTAAAAATTGAATCGGTACCTGGTACAGGGACTTTTTGAATATTGGAACGCATTCGATGATTTGTTCAACTGTTCGAGTTAGGTTTCGGTGAAGTGTCGAATTTTTGAAACGATCGAGAAATTTGGTTCGGGTCAAGGTGAATTGTTGAAAATCTTTGAATTTGGATGTGGAATAGACTAGTTTTGGCAGTTTGGCACTTGTTGCATACCTACAAGGGCGATGAGAAATTTAATTATGATTGAATGATGGTTTAAAATAAAAGTCTCATTTAGATAAACACTTGGAAGCTTTTAATTATTCACTTTTCAGTTACACAATACATAATGCATTCGACGCGTTCGTTCACCACACAAACAAATGACAGCCGATCAAATAAGGCGGGTGGCTGATTACTATTAGGATTAGATACACTGTCAATCTAAATAAACCTACTTTATGTCTTGTATTAATCTAAACCTACTTTATTTGTTGTTACAGGTGAGGCAACGAGTGCGCCAAGTCTAACAGTGTCCTCTCCAGGGCGGACGGCACCCGCGCCACTTTCAACGCCGGTAAGACAATCCTTTTAAAAAATATGCGACCCTGTAGCTACCTTATAAAGGACTCGAGAACTGGGGCAAGTTCTTACACTTAAATGTATAGGATTTTTCTAGTTAAAGTGTCAATTACAGAAAGGTCATTTACAGAAGGGTCATTTTAAACGCATTTTAATACTCTACTGAGTAGATTTCCAGTCACTTCTCATATAATATGAAGAAATTAGCAAGCTTCTTTTGGCTTTGTTAAAAAACTGTAACTTAATTTTTTTAGCTGGAATATCACACAATGTTGTTGTAAAACACCAAGCTACCAAATTTTTTTTTAGAATCACCAACAAAAACAAAGTTCGATATAACGTCAAAGGCCCCGAAATCCAACGCAAATAGTGATATTTAGCGGAAGCCCCCAATATTTTCTGCATTGCCAGCAGAGCGGACGGCGCGCAAACAAAACGGCAATCCATTGGTATCGATAGGCCATTACCAACGACACATACCCATCAATCGAGCGAGTTTTCATCTCGTAAAAGCCTCCGCAGCCGAGCCTCGAGGCCCTTCGGTCGTGCCTCGCTTAATGTACTGCTCTGAGAGGGCTTCTCAAAGTACTTGACCTAGCTAAAATATAATAATACTAACTCCTTTTCTTGTGTGTTATGAAGATACTAATATAATATCACTTATTATATTAGATCATGTTTGAAATTCTAGGTAATAAACAGATTTTAAGGAAACTTTAAAATATTATAGCTTGCACATCAATATCTTGAATTTCACACATAGGTAGGATATATTTATTTTAAGATTTTGTGTGAGTTTTCCAAAACATGATAATAAATGCGTCGTAGTCGCCGGCAGTCTCTAGTAAAATTTTAAAAATATAAATTTATAATTTGATTGATTTTTATGTGATATCATCCATGTTGATTATTTAAAATGTGCGGGTCATGTCATAAGTGAATTATGCTTTTATTTTTTTTATTTATGCATAGTTTGAGAATAGCTGTACTTACATACTGTACAAGTAGAACTGAGTCGAACAATGACAGACTTATGTATATCGCTTCATTCGAACGTCGCATTTCTAGTTAATACCAATTGTACATGAAACTTCTAAAGACTATCTAATTTATTTGTGTGAATGCGATAATGGCTTATTTAGCGCTGAAAGTACATGACGATAACACATGTAAATAATTTTAGAATAAAGTAGCACACGCTGAAAATGATCCTGCTCAACCTAGTTTACGAGTAGATAAAGATCAGATCTACCAGCTCATACAATCCTAGTAGGATAAATCTTCGCGGATCTGTGGTAACCCATCCCTATTCATGCGATACGAGGCCTCATAATTTATACGTGTGATCCTGATACTAAACTATTCATTACGCGAGATTTGATATATGGCTGTTATGTGTCGCGCCTCACGCATTCGTCAAACCACAATTATAATTCTAAATACGAGCTAAGTTTTGTTGAAAATAAACGTTATTTTAATGGGTTCACATTTCCGTTGTGGCTGTTAGTGGATGTGTGTGGTTTCATTATTTTCATCATTTCAGCTTGTTGGACATTTTCAACTAATGATATAAGATATACGATCTAATATTTTGTTTGAATACTAAAACAGATTCGAAATGAAAGTACCCAAGTATGCTATTTTCAACGCGGTCTGACACGAATCGCCTTTCGTACACACTGCTCTACTCAATCCTATATTTTCTGTTCATGTATTTCACAATTACAGCTGAAAACGTCACCATTACAGAAGACAATACCAAATTGATGGTGTTATAAGTATTACTAGGTATAGCTTACCGTTCAATTTATAAGTTAAAAAACATGTTTTGATGTTTTGTTTTGATGTTGCTTTTCAAGGCACATACTCAACAATACGAGTCGAGTATCACAACTTTTTTACCTGAGCCTCCCAAATTTAATAACAATCCGACATTACGACTTAAACAATAAAAAACCTTTGAAAAAGTCTTCCGCCGGACATACAGAGCGCCTGAAAGAGAAAATTAGCAAAGATGTGCAAACGGAAGAATTTAATTAAATCCCAGGCGTCCTTTATTTCAGTGAAGACTCGCGTATATTAATAACCTAGTTCCAGAAGGATGACACCAAGAAAATATCTCGTAATCTCCCATCTCTCCTTTGTGGGAATGTTATTTGACTTCTTTGTCATTTTTGACTTGGGTTTAGGTCGGTATTAAAAGATCTGCCTAGGTAAGTAACGGGATTAATGGAACAGTGATGTTGTAAATATTTTGCCGTTTATTATAAGTACCTAGTTGTAACGTGTAATAAATCTTACTTTTTTGAGAGATTGATAAGTAGTTTTGGTTGCTATTTATTTATTTCAGTTTGGGAAATGTATATAAATATTTTGGTAATTAGGTTGGTAAATTAAAATCACTCCTAAATATGTGAATCTACTGTAAATTAAATAAATATACCCTTATCCCCTTATTACAACACGAGGTTCAAAGATAGTCAGACGTTAGTTCATTTCTTTTGACGTTTCGGCTGTGGACAAAACGTCAAACTAAACGAACTAACGTCGGACCATCTTTAAAACTCGTTTTGTACTAAAGGGGTAAGTATCCAAATATTATCTTATCATAACAATATCTGATGCGACACGATTCATTCTGTGGTTTCAGTTAATAGATGATTGATACAAGAGACACTCAAAGCCTGGTTCACTTTCTACAGATAAAATTTGTCTGACAGATAAACCTATGTCTATTTCATAAAACATGACGTTCTAGACAGAGAGACAGAGGTACAAAATATCTGACAGGCAATTTTTATCTGTACCCGGTGAAACGAGCCCGTAAACTAAATAGTTACAAATAACACTATCTGAATACTAAATCCTCGCCCTCGCATTTCAACGAACTAATGTAATAAATAAAATTCCTATTAAAGATGTAAAAATGGGGCTTCATAAAAGAGCCCATAAATTGGCGAGTCCATAACGAATGCCTCCTTAACTCGGTTTTATCTACTCTCAGTTCTCGTTCGTTTTATGTCCGCGATTGGCTTGCTTCTGTTAGGTTAAAGGGATGTCACAATTGTGTGGAAAACGCTGCTATCGGATTTTAAAGAGAAAAATCTGTATTAAGTAGCTATAATAATACTACTACGAAAAAAAATACGACGCCGATTTAAATGTCAGGAATACAACATTTCAAAAGGCCATATTAACATCGTAGCACCTTACCTACTCGTAGGTACTGTATGTCTTGCAATAAGTTAAGGAAAAGTTTAATTGACCTAAAGATCTATTATATCTAGCTGTAAAGTCAGTATTGCTAGATCAAGAATAAGACGGCTAGTTTAATGAATACGTAAATAAATTAAAAAAAAAAACATTTTAAACGAATTTTCAGTCTTTTTAATAAAAGAAAACTAGCCATTTTTTTAAATACTATTAACTGATATTCATAAACTAATGTGTTTTATATAAATAACAATAAAGCAAAAACTCCTTCCTAACCTACAAAACTAAACGCAGCGTCTTCCCACACACTCACCAGCGTCTTTACAAGGGTACCCAATAATGTTCGTTTACGTCCCATCACAGCTATAGCATCATATTTCTTTATGGCGTCCCTAGGGGGGGAATATCGGACGGAGTTGACGCGCCGTTTATCGGACAGTGTGAATGGCTCCCAAGCGCGCGTCCGGTTTTGACAGACTCGTCACTGTGCGAAGATATGGGATGTGTGGGGTGTTTAGTTTTTTCATAGTGTTTTTTTTAAGGAAATAGGTTTTTTGGTGAATTGTGTGTTTATAAATAAAAAAAAAACATATGATATAAAAGACAAGAACCGAATTGAGAACCACCTCCTTTTTATCTTTGATTGTTTTTAGTTTGAAGTCGGATAAAAAGCTCTTTTTTTCCTTTGATTGTTTTTGTCTTGTTTGATGTAGGTTTAAAAATTAGCAAGTACCTACCTACCCGTTGAGATTAAATAAAATGCAATGACGCATAGTGTTTAAAGGTCTGAATTACTTTTACGATATTTATTTATCAACATTTGTGAAGTTTAATTAGACCTAATCGAAACCCTACCTGTGTTACACAAAAAAGTAAAATCAGTGTAAACAAACAACACATCTTCACAAAATTGCAACACCTCAAATCCTCACTCATACCACTCAAACTCCAAACAATTACAAAATCAAGTGTAAACTCGTTGAAACACTCACACCTCTATACCACCTGTACAAAGAGAAGTTGCAGCGAATTAATTAAATCAAAACCGCAGCCTCCGATGCATCGCTAAATATGAACAAAGCTAAATATTAGCAACTTTTATCAACAACTTGCTACCACTAGTTCCCCTAGATACTTTAAACTAGGTAACTACTCACTTGGTTTGGATAGAAATTGTACACTAGAGAATTAAATTAGGGTGGAAATAGAATCACACCTCGGACACTGCTGCTAAAATGTACGAAAAAAGGCGTGGCTTCGCGCACAGTCTTAGCTCGTGTAATTACACGCGTACCGTGTTTGTGTGAGTGAAACAGGACGTGCTAGGGTTGCTGTCATTTTGTTTTGCCTTCATTTGTTCGTCAAATAACCTACTTATGGTTTGAATTTAACTATTTTAACTTTTTATTAATATTATAATCAGTTTAAATTACAGAAAGAATCAGAAAAAATAATGAATAACAGAAATTATATTTAATAATATTATTATTATTTATTTATTTAATTAATTTTTGGTCATCCTTGCTGTGTGGTAACTGTGAGGTAACCGAGCGCGGGGCAGCCGCACTTTTAGGGGGAGGCAGGGAGTATCCATACTGTATGTAGTACTATTTATTATACTGTGACAGAATGGTCCGACATATGCAATGTATGCAATGCAATATGATATTCTGCTCTATAGAAATAATATGATGAAGCACACTTGTCACACGCAACGCTCACTTTCCTCTCTTGAGAAGAAAGAGGATCTTTTCTTTGTCTTTCTTATCGTCTCTTTTATAAATATATTTTTGAATATTGCTACTCATACGAATGCAAATCTTGACAGGCCAGTTAGCGTAGTCGATAGTGAGTCTGCCTCATACGCACGGTTCGCGGGTTCGATCCCCGCCGGTTAGCAAGCATTTGTGTGATGAGATGAGCATAAATGTTTGTCCCGTGTCTGGGTGTTATATATTTATCTATGTATGTTTATCAGTCCCTGATACCCATAGTACAGGATTTGCCTAGTTTGGGGTCAGGAGACCGTGTGTGAAATGTCCCCCAATATTTATATTTATTTCTTAAGAGACAAAGGGCTTAAGCTACGTCTTTGAGGAGTTGGCAAGCAACCTATCACAATCTCAATAGATATCAAAGGAAACCATTTTCCACCTGTGTTTTCGTTCTGATCAGTTCCATTTACAGGTTCTAATGAAAGACGAGCGCGCTTGTATGTTTGTATTATTTTGCTTACTGTGCAACAAGTTCTTTGAATCATCGGCACAACTGGCTCAATTCTATCCAGAATGACACTTCCTTCAACTCATACATACACATCTGTCAGGTCTCGCTCCCATCGGGGTAGGCAGAGACCACTTCACTCCACTCGCTACGACCTCCTCATACATACATACATATCTGTCAGGTCTCTCTACCATCGGGGTAGGCAGAGACCACTTCTCTCCACTTGCTACGACCCAAACACACTTCTTCAGCTTTATCCGTATTCCTCAGTTGCTTTATACATGCACATCAACTCTTACACTCCGTATAAAATAAGACACATTTAATCACAGTCGAGCTCTATATTCAAGACGAAATTAAAATATTTCCAAATGTAAAACCACTCTAACGCGCTGAAAATTAAACATCTCGACATCAAAGTTCTACTTATTATAGATTAAGGAAAGTTATATAAATTGGAGTGAGTGTACCGTTGACTGCTGGTACTTTTTGTTGGTGTTTTGTTTACTCTGCTTTGGATTTTAGGTTAAATATGCATGGGGAATTAGACTGGAACTTATACATAGATAGAAAAAAAAACTTATTTAGAATCATAAGAATATTTAGAATCTTTAGAAGAATATTTAGAATCATAATCAATCATATCATAATCATTTTATTATTATTATTATAAGTCTAGGAATTGCACAAAGTATGTACCTACCATAGTTGTAACTACAGATTATTGAAACTAGTGAACAAATGACAACAATAGTACCTAGTAGTTAATATCTATTCTAAGTAATTCGCTTACCTATAGACATAGACATAGACATTATTTATTGGTAAAAAATATTAAAATTTACACATCACATATTTATAAAAAGAATAATTTAGTGTATAACCACAGTATAAGAAATGTACAACAAAATATTATAAGTCTAACATAAAATATTAAAAATTCACTTACAAAATAGGTAAGCATTATCTTAATTTTAAATAAAGGAAATATACCTCCAGTTTTCTGTATAAGACATAAGTAAATCAAAATTTAAAGTTTAAGCGTATGAATAACAATCCTCTCTTTCTTTTCAAATATCGCAAGATTTGAAACCTTTTCAACAGAATCCGAAAAAAATAACGAATTCCCAGATCGGAATCGTATAGGTAGATAACAAATTTCAGATATTGCTTACACAGACTCTGGATGCCTAGGGCTCCCAATCTTTGATATGATGATATTTACTCTAGATAACATCATGATCTACACTCATTATTACAAAATAACGTTTTTTTCCCTTTTTGGCTTTGAAAACAAGTATTATTTGCTCAATTTGATGAAATATCTGCAAACATGTTTTTTTTCAAAAGTTTTATGATATTTATTTAAGTGCTTTTTGGAACTTTTTTTTTACCAAACGCAATTAAAATAAAGATAATTAAAAAAAAATTCTTACACAACAAAAATCGATGGAGAAGGCCGTCAGAAGGCCATATTAGCAAACATAGTCAGGCCTTACTCAATATTGGGACCCTCTAGACTCATAATAAACATAAATTAAGACTCATAAAATTATAAAACATATTATACCAATCTGAAAAAACACGACTAATCAACCTGAATTGCAACAATACTAACTCCTTTAACCCACCTATACTCTAATATTGACACGAAAACTCCCAAGTTGAATTTACTTTGGCAAGTCCTCATCAAATAGAAACATCGAACTTCATTTAACTGAGTTAGAGGCCGATAAAGTACGCCCGACTTGAATTTTAATACAAACTCGTCGAGGATTCACTTAAATCGAGTTTGTTTCGTGATTAAAAGTCCTCATTATTTGCCGGTTATAATGTCAATGAGGCGGGGAAATGACTGTTTTTGCCAATTGTTGCACAGCTGTTAGCTAGAATGACATCTCTAAAGTACCAGGGCAGCAGGAGATCTAAGAAGTGGTTTTGTTTAAGCAAATATCGCCAAGGTAGTAAGCAAATTTTATTCGACACAATATCACCATATGAAGTCGAAATTAGCCGATTGCCTGTTTTCAAAGATCGATGAGCTTTCTGTATCGCCCTTTACTGTACCTAATTGAGGATTTTAACTGGATTTTAGTAAAGGTATCTTAGAAAATATTAATCAAGCCAATAAGACGCTCACAAACATCCCAACACCTCTGAACGTGTACTCCACCAGCACTAAACTTGAACAAACCAATAAATCGCGAAGTGCTATAACAAATTGAACAGTGAGCCGTTAAATAACTCGAAGAAAACCCCTAGTGAGATATCCATTTGATTTGTGCGTCCAATTTTCAAGTTTTCCTCGCGTTTGCAGTGAAAACAGTATTTCACACGATTCCTTATTGTTCGGTGAATCACGCGTTGTGGCACTAAACTGCATCCGCGCCTCAGCCGCGATATCTTTGCTCTCTAACCACATTTACTACTTGCCAAGACTCTTCTATTTTTCCTTCGTAGTTTACAAGATTCGGAAATATTTTTGATTGTTTCTGGGCAGCTTTATAGATGAGGAATGGAAATATAATCACGCATAATGAAATAGATCACAAAGGCGGATGCCACAATTCGATTTTGATATACGTAATGGATGAACTAGAGGAACTAAATAGCTAAAGTCTGATAGAACGATAACTCATAAGTTGTATAATTAATAAATTATCTACGTAGAATGAATGGGTCTTAACCCGATAATAAGAATACGAATTCAGAATACTTATTTCCTTAAGTCATTATAATTTTTCATTGCCCAAACTTCACAAACATAGAAAGCGATCCCTTGAAAGGCGATTAGTCTCAGCTGTCATAAAATAGACAATATATGTCAAGACGTCACACCGGATCCGGAAAGGACCGACTCTGACCGACCTGTCGCTGACATGTTGACAGCTCGCTTGTCATACATGTCACATACACGTTGCGTATCATGTCTACAAGGAGTTGAATAGGTGAACTTGTCTAATTCGGTTTATGTTCTCTTGTTTGTGAGAGGAAACATCTCGTTTATAGCTGCCGGTGGTAATATTTAAGGAAAAGTTTAATAGTATTCACATACTAAAGCCGCCGGCATTTTTGACAGCTACCATCCGTATGACGTAAAGCCGCCGGCCCAGCCTGGTTTCATGCCGGTGGCTTTGATGTGTAGACAGCATAAGTGAGCTTTGTTTAGTTTAGATAAAGGGTTAAATTTCTTTTAGAACAATTGTGGCCTAAACAAGAAAACCCTGTCGTATGTGAGTCGATCTACTATTCCATTCAATTCTTAATTTGCAAAACAGGTTTTACAAAGATGATTTTTTTTGTCTTTTATAAACGAAAAGGGGTTACAAAGATGATTATAACATTAGATAAGTACCATTATTGTCCCATAAGAATACAGTAATGCAGCGCAGATACCAACCAAAAATATTTCAACATCAATATGACTAAACAAATCCTTCAATTTGTCCGCAAATAAGTTTATTTTAATCGCATTTAATCAAACGTTGATACTTTTGATTATATTCTAAACATCTTCAAAAAACGCGATATAATATAATGAAAAACGAGCTCATCCAAAAAGTCCCAACTTAAAGTAGCATTACATCGCTAACGGCGTACTAAACTCTCGTGTTTATTAATTTGACAAATTGAAGTCTTGATACTTTTTAAACAACGCCTCGAGCTGTTTAGTACTTCAACAAAGTAATACAAGTATTAAATACAGTAGACTTCGTTTGTAAAATAGACTCGCTTTTTGAAGTAAAATGAGGCTTAATCTAGTCTCATATAAAGGGTAAATTTAAGTAGTTTTTGGATATAATTGGCATTGTTTGATGACTAAAAAAATTTCTTAAGTCCATCACATAGATTATTTTAAAATATTCGACACGTATATTTTCTTTTTTCTCTTAAACTAAAAATGACACAGATACACTGGGTTAAAATTGCTCGTGCGTGACGTCAGGCCTAAGTACGATTTTTACCTAGGAGTGACGTCAATACCCGTATACTCCGTAACTTTGATGCTCTTTATCTTTGTATTTCTTTATGTATTTGATCAGGCAAAAAAATTGTTTCAAATATTTTTTAATAGCCTAAAAGATGGACTAATTATTTTTTGAATTTTTGATTGTAGTCATCATCCCTATTATGTCGAAAATTGTATTGTGAGTTGCAAACCATTTACTTACTTATTGTGTAACACTGTGAAAGTGATGTTTTATTGCAATCTTTTCATTGGTTTTTGTATGAGAGACTGGCATAGATATCGATTAAGCTACGATATTGGTTGGTTTCTCAATTTTCGCCTAGAAGGTAAAAAAAAAAGAAAGAAAAAGAAGATATAAATCCAAATTGTAATGAATTAAAGTTATAAAAGATCAATGAGAAGAGTTATCGTAGCTGACGCTTGACTCTTGACGCCACATATAATACACACCACACACCTAAAGAAAACAAACGAACTAAATTCATAACTCCACCACATCTCTCTGATTACCTCCTCAAGTTTATCCCAACGTGTAACCAACTTTGGAAGTCCGCATCGAATTTTACTTCCTACTTATATTATAAATGTCAAGGTTTGTGCCATTATGGATGGATAGATGGATGTTTGTTACTCTTTCACGCAAAAACTGCTGAATACATTTTGCAGCTTATTTAACAGAATAACACATAGGCTATATTATTTTTGTATATGATGGTTTTTTTCCAAGATATGACGATAAATGCGCACGAAGCCGCGGGCAGCCTCTAGTCTAAGATTAAATATTTTAACTCCAACAAAAGAGATGGAATCTAATCTTAACTTTGCTTTCAATCACGGAGCACAAATCTTTGTTTTCAAAGACGGTGTCGGCTGATAAGAAAATCTGATCTTTAGGTAATGGAATTTATATTTAGAGATACATCTGATCTAACACGTTGTTAGTACCTTGTTTATGATTATGAAGAAAAGTTTATCATTATGAGTTATAAGGTAAAAATGCGAAACTTTAGGGGCGTTTATGAGTTTATGCATGTTACCTACTCCTTCACATTCAAACAGTACAATCGATTTTGGATTCTGACCAAAATTAGAACATTTGGTTAGAAAATAGGTGATACCTACCAGTTAAGGCATAAGCTAAATAGCAGTCAGGATATCACAATTAAAACCGCAGGTAGATAATAGCCAAAAAATACTCAATACTCAATCATTTATTGCATTCCACAGGTTTTTACAGATCTTATACTTAAATAACTTAAAGTACCAAATGTGGACCCTGTTTAGGGCACGGCAATTTGTGTAGCATAGCTACGAACTTAAAACTAAAATGAGATCTAAACTAAAACTAAAAGACATATACCTTTGGCTAGTAAACAAGACATAGGCTAGTTTTTAGCAGATACGATAACGAGGGTAAAACCGCAGAGTACGGCTAATAACCAAAATAAATAAATAAAACATGCATAATAAATACATAACCCCTCATAACTCGAACTAACAAGCAGCTTTTCTCAAACGCAAAAAGAATATCAAAACAAGTGCAAAATTCCACAGTAAAGAAACTCCAGTCAAGCTATAAGCTGGAACGAGGGCGGTAAATCGGACTGATTACCTGAACAAACACCTTTGTCTAACAAGGGACGTTTTAATTAAGTCCCCAGATAGTTTTATCGGAGCAACGTTCTTTTGTGTCACCTCCATCGGCTCGTGAAAGGTTAAAGTAAGCTAGAGAAGGGTTAAAAAGTTAGATTATGGTGTTGTTTGACATGGATGTTGTTTTCGTATCACCGTTGGGTCAAATGAGTATTTGGTGTTGATCACTTTTCAAACTCTGCGTAAGTTTAGTTTGAGTAGAGATGCGTTGACGCAATTAGAGTTTGAGTGGAGATGCGTTGACGTAATTAGAGTTCGAGCCACCTTTTATGTCATTTAATACTTTATTTTACTGTAACACACTTGAACACACTTTTGACTTAATATCAGATACCTAACTAATAACTTAGGCATAAGACTACTTCAACGGTCAAGTAACGAACGAATACCTTTTTTAGTCCTACCTAGCCGATCATTATCCCCTCTACAAAAAGGAAATGACGTTATACAGACGAGGAGAGCGCTCTTGGTGTTGCCTTTTAAAAAAAATATGACAGTAGAGATGCGTTGACATAATTAGAGGTTATGTAAAGATGCGTTGACATATTTAGAGGTTATGTTGAGATGCGTTGACATACGCAAAATTTGAGTGGAGATGCGTTGACATAGGTAGTGTTTTATTAGAAATGTTTTTGAGTTTATGTAGAGATACGTTGATATATTGAGAGTTCGAGTAGATATGCGTTGACATAAGTAGAATTTGAAATAAATAACTATCGGCATTTATGTAGAATCCTTTATTCAAATGAAATATCACACAGAAAACCTTTTAGCAGACCTACCACCCACTCAAAGATTTTCCTTCTAAAGCCAATCTTAAATTAGTTCGTTTTAATTAGAATTAACACCATTGTAAGGTAAAAACCCATAAGTTGGGGTCATTTGAGTTAGATTTAATTTAGTGCTATCTCCCTCTAACAATGGGCCGGCTAATTCCAGATGCACAGATACCGTTCACAACGGAATTACTAGCTTAATGTAATGGGGTAGGGTTGACTATTGCATAGCTAATGTTGGAGATAAGAAACGTAGTTTTGAGGAAAAGGTATAACATAATGATTAATTTTTTTTAATACTGACAAATTGCGAAAACTAACCTATATACGGTACTAAAGCAATCATTACCTGTCCTTTTGTCTTCGCCATAGTCGGTTAAAAATTAGGGTCTGTATGTGTTAATAAACTCTGTGGAGTAGACACTCAGACAAACATTGGCGTTTTCACATAGGTAAATGAGATTTCTTTTCCTTGCAATCTTAAACAAAACCTAACTCTCGCCAACCCTAAAACAGTACCTACAGCCACCATTATAATTAGAACGTTGATTGGACGGTGTTATCCATGCGAGCCAGCCATTAAAATAACTCATACATAAGCATTAACATGTTGGTTCATTAGCGCTTAGTCATTTATTTGTGAATCTGTTTTATTGTGCGTCGAGCGTCGATTTAATAATGGCTGGTTATAAAAATTAAGTGCCATTTCGTGCAGTGGACTGCAGTATAATTTTCGCATTGCAGTTGTGGGAAGTTATTGGTGTTCTTTTCGATAAATTTAATTATGGTTTATTGGTAGTAATGGTGTTTGGAGCCGCTTTAATTGAATGTGGTAGGTTGGATTTTAAATCGACAATATTTTTAAGCAATGATTTGATACTTACGGTCTTTTATTTCGTTGTTTGTTAAAGTATCTTGAGGAAAGATACTCTGATTGAACGATTCATCATCATCATTTAATTTAAGAGTTAGACTCTTGTCGGTGGAGTGTTCGCCTTTTTGGGCCTATCCTCTGCCAGTGCTTTAACTTCTTGATACGATATGACTTTAACTTTCTTTTTTACTTGAGTGAAGTAACTACGTCGCGGTCTTCCTCTGCCTCTCGATTGTTTGTTCAATATTCAATCGCTTTAAAATCATTTTATTTAGCAAAATTGTGACTAGAAAATACTAATATCCAGAATAGAATATTAATGAAATAAATAAAGACTTTGAACACAGAACTACTAATCTTTCAACAGTACTAACATTTCAACATTTGAACCATCACCTGGGACAAATAATGACATTGACACTCTGCCGACACATGGCTGAGGCTATTTTAAATTAGCAGACTTAGGCCCCTGAACATTTTAATTTTTGGCATAAAAAACCACGAATAATCTGTATATTTCTTAATCCGCAGGCATGTAACGGCCCCGGCGCTTCTTGGACCTGGGGCGCAAGACCCCGCGATCTGGGTGTGGGCGCCGAGTCCGTGCGCCCCGTGGTCATGGGCCGCAGCGCCTCAGCCACTCTCCGCGCCGCCGCAGACTTGAACGTCGACGCGATTAAAGAGAAACTTCTAGATCACCGGATCCCTGAGTCTTGTGTCTAGGCTAGTTTAAGTATTTAAATTCGTTTTAGGACTTGCTGCCTTTTGTTGGGGTTTTTGATTGGGTTTCTTTGACTATTGACTATTATTTGGTAATCTGTAATTAGGTATAACCTGTTTAATATAATTACATCTAATAATTATATGATAGCAAAGCTGTGTTCATGTAAATGTTTCTTGGATCTTGTTATTAGGGGCGCAAAGTATATATTTGCATCTTGCGCCCCAACTTTGTTTCGACTCTGGGAAAGCATAATCAACTACCGTAACATATCGTATCATATCAACTTTTATAGAATGTTTTAGAGTTATGTTTTACCAGCAAAGATATAGAATACCTATACGTATAAACAATCACATGTTCGTACGTAATACGCGCCGTCATTACTTATTTATCATAATGCTGCAAAATCAAAAATACTATGTCAGCATTAACATCCACCTTGTTTGAACAAACAAACCGTTCTTCACAATTATGTAGGGTTACCACAAAAGGCAGCAGACAAGCTAAGGCCATTGTTTCACTGTACATTTCTTGCGAAGTTGTCCTATGTAAATGGTGTAGGTAGAACATTTCCTGTGTCTCAACAACGGGACAAAGTGGGATAGTTTACCCTAATCCTTTCTCTAATGGTAGCTATGTTTAATTTTGGAAGCTATTTCATGGAGTGTTAAGACTATTTTAAGTTGTAGTCAATTGTTTTTAGATTTGCGTCGATTAAGGTCGAGAGTTATGGAATTGGCAAGGATTGGCTAAAAACTGTAGGTACAATTATGGAATATAATATCTGAAAATCTCGTTTTAGTGGGTTAATTTTAAGATTTTATAGGTACTCGATTCTGAGTAGATTCGTTTCGGATCTAAGAGTTAATATATTTTGTTTGACTTATTTATTGTTCTTTGTTTACGCATATGGCAAGGAATACTCGAATAGGAACGGATTTTTTGAGTATGAGTATGAAACATTTATGTAGTAAAGATTGAGTAGTAAAATTTTACGTCTATTAGAAAATTAAATCAATGCTTACACGTGTCTGAACGTTAATAATAAATACACTTCCAAAATTAAACACAGCTCTCTCCAAAAACGCTCGAAGACTAATAAAGTATTTGTAATTCGTTCTAAATAAAATCTGTGGTGTAAATATTAGATTTTAAGTGACTGAGTCTTTGCCACTTTTTTAAAATAAAATCTGTTTGTGAGGCATGTGGAAAAACGGCCAATGACACAAAGTATATTTGAATATTGACATTTTATTCTTTGTTTTAATGGTATTACGGATACAATTCGAATGCCACGTAGTTTTCAGTAGACTTTGACACACACTTTTACACCAAGCTTTTAAGTTAAATATCCTTTTAAAAAAATCCTAAAATAGTGTAATAAAATATTATTTTTCTTAACGATAGTTGAATATTATTTTCGACTTCTAATTTTCAAATAGGCACTTAACGCACTTCGTATGTAAGTGCCCAAAGCGTTGCAAATCGCTAAATTCACAGGCTGCTTTCCTTTCTTTGTGTTTATGAATCATAATCATATTTATTGCTCTTCCACAAAGTTACATAGGATGTTACAAATACAATAAAAGTACATTTTGTGGACCCTGTTTATAGGGCACGGCACATCATTTTTTGAAAAAAAATCATTTTATGTTTTTGTATACTCGTTAAATTGCGAATTATATTTACTTACCTAACTTATAAGACATTGGCCATTTTTCCGCTGTGCCTAGAAACCTATTACAGATACTAGTTCTACACCTAGTCTTTAATCTAAGGTCATATTTTATGAAGACGATTATAATTACCTTATTTTACTTGTTTCCTTTTTTACTCGGCACACTAAGGCTGGCTCCACATTCGGTCGCAGTCAGTTGACATCTGAAAGACGCGCGCGACTTTCGCTGCTGTCAATTTCCATACTAAACTGTGAAAGTCGCGCGGCACTCGCTCGGACTGCGACCTAATGTAAAGCCAGCCTAACTCTTCAGCAATAGGTCGGTACCTTATCCCTTTTTACGCTTAATGTTTCTTTTATATTTAATAATAAAAAGAAAATTTTATTAAAAAGCTGGTTAGATATCCTAAGATTTTTTTATTTGTTTCAATACGACATTTTGTCATTCAATATTTTCCTTATTATGTCGTAAATATTCCTGACCGTGATAAATTAATTATTTATTATGTCACCCCGTCGTCTTCACTAAATGAGACCATCATCTGTGCTTCGTTTACATTTTGACAGTGTTAGTAATGAATTAGTAGAATTGAAACATATCACGTACTTGCTTACTTCCTTTTATTTAAGTAGCTAAAATTTTCTTTTACTAAAATTATTTTCTTTTTTTTTTTGTATTTATAAAATATAGATTTGTTTTAGTAAATTATTAAGTATTTAGTCCTATCAAAAGATGTTTAGATATGTGTTGTACAATTTGACAAAATATTTATCGTATTTTGATAGAAAATCTTTAAGGAATAATTTTAGGTGTGAAAACGATTTACCTATTATCTATACTTTGTTACTTTCTATTTTTAATGAAGTATAAAGGAGATTTTTATTTAGTATATTCAGCTATCACAATGTAAACGAACCCTATTAAAATGAATCATCGTTATCTGTAAAAAAAATCGAATAAATCTATGTAAATAAAGTTTGTACTTGACTCTTAAGATTTAAAGTCGGCTTAGGAAGCTATTGTCTGAGTTAGGAGCATTTTCATATTGAGACACTTGAAAACTGACATTATTCAGGCAAGTCGAGATAAAGTGTGAACGGTGGGTTAAATAGCAGCAAAGATTTTCATAAAATTGCACTTTAAGATGAGCTACGGATTACGTTTCGAAATTTAAATTTTCTCCATTTCGACTCACCTTTCAAGTGTTTAGTCAAGTCGAGTGTCTTAGTGTGAACGCACATTAAATGTTAAATACTTGTACAGATTATTTATGAAAAATACGATTCCCGTAATTTTAATGTGTCATATCTGATGGAATTTGGACATATCCAATCGCATTTCCATATCTTAATTTATGTATTCATTTAGGTAATTTTAAAAGATGTGGGCAAGATTAAACGAATGACATTGTTATGAAAAATATTCTGTTTTCTTTGGGTGATTACACACTTGCGTTTATAGCGCGGTTGTGGTTTGGAATTTGTATGAAAACGCTGAAACTCAGGGGTAGTTGACTAATAATTTAATATTAATCGTCAAGCCACAACCGCGTCGCAATCACATGTGCGTGAGCAGCCTTTTTCCCTTTTCTCATTACACTCCTGGTATAGCTTATATTTTAACACAAAGGTGGGCAAACCAAAATTGAAACGGAGTGGTCTCTGCCTACCCAGTATCTTGTTATATTTTCCTGCTTAATTGCTTAGCATCTAAAGCTCCGTACTCACAAACAATACTCACAAACGGTAGACTTGGAGTCAATAGTTTGACTCCAAGTCGAGTAAAAATCAACGTGTGTGTGAGATTTAGTGAAATAAAACTACTTTAGTGATATTTTATAAACTCGCGCCGTCCGGCATTCCCGCTGGCTTTTATTAGAGTAGTCCTTCAATCTTGACGTCTGTCAACTAGAGATGTGAACCAGAGAGTATACCAAACTGCGTAATTACTTTATTAGGGATGCCACAGTGTGGAACGCAAAAAGCTGTGAGTTTTACTCGACTTCGATTAAAACTATCGAGTAGGTAATAAATACCCCTTGTGAGTACAGAGGGTACACAGCTGCAGTATAATTTTCGAATATTCTATTTTAGAAATCGCGGGTCGACCACCTGCCGCGGTTTACATCAACCGCCAGCACGCATCCGCGCCTCAACCGCAGCTGCTTGAGCGCTCTTTAACTTCTTTCTTTATAAATTAATTTGAAAGGCGCTAAAGGTTATTAGCATATTGTAAAATATCAGCGAACCTTGACTGTTTCATTTGACGTTCGGGCGTTTCATGCAAATCGACGCACAATTTACATTTCTGTAAAGCCTCCCTTCCCTTTGTGCATATTATATTATCTTGCTTTATTTTACTTTGGCCAGCGATTATTTTTGGAATAAAATCTTTTTGGTGGAATGTGCGTAGGTAGGTAAGTCTTTTTTAAAGCATGGAAATTCTGGATTGCTGGATAAAGGCGGCGCAAGACTAAAAAGAATGGTCGATTTGTGCTTTTTATAATTTTCCGATTAACTTACAGCCACATAACAAAACATAATAGACCCTGTCATAGGGCACTGCAAATAAATGTTACAAAATCTTTGTCAGTCAGACTAAATGTCAGGTCGTCAATCGGTATCTACAGACACAGAAACCAGAACTGATAAAATGTAAGTACCTACCTTTGGTAACTACTTATAAATTGCTCAGATACCAGCGGCCTCGAATATGCTCAAATAAGTAGTACAGTATTCGACACATAACTGGTGGGAACAAGCTCCGAAAGCCCTTACATAGCCGTAGGAATACTTCAACGCTGCTTGCTAATTAGAATGTAACTATTAGGTAAGTAAGATAGAATAGCTAATTTAGATAAATTCTAACTAAAAACAAAAGCGACACGCTTCTAAAAACAAAAGATATAACAAATGACAACACAAGACAATAATTATTCGGTAAAGTAACGAAAAATCAATCAAATATTGATATTTTTACAAAGAGTGATGACTTTCCTTATTTATTGTTCTTTACATTCCATTTCTGGTGCCATCAGGGAAAGTCAATGAATGTTGGGCTATAAAATTAGCGGGTTCTACATAAAAAAGTAAACTCTTGTATCTCTATCACTCACTCAATTGAAACTAGAATACTTTTCTTGAAGCCTTTATTTTGACAGTAGCAGAGACATCCGTTTATCCATTCAGGGCAGGCAAAGATCAGAGACCATACAGCCTAGTTTTCAGTATAAGTACAAACAACATAATAATTTTCTTTTTGTTATACGTCCATTCAGGACAGGCAAGGATCAAAGACCATAAGCCTAGTCTTAAGTAGGTACCTATTATTTTTTTCTTCTTTCACTAGAAAAAAAATACGTTCCTTCGACATTTTTTGTAGCTATAAAAAAATCTCCTATATTTTTTTTTAATAAAATCCAAATAACGTTTATTTAGTAGCCTAAATCGAATGGTTTTTGTGAACGACTCCCAAACAAACATATCTTATTGCTTTTCCTTGTCTGTCTATTATTATAGATTGTTTGAGTGCTTGTTTTATCGATTCTATCTGTATTTGGTCCCAAATAATAACTTTTGTTATGATACAATTTATATTAGTGTCGGTTACACTAGTATACATAATATTTAACACGAAAAGGGTGCTTTAAACTGTTTTTCATAGTTTCTAACGGCTTGAAACTTTCAAAATAGGAATTTAATAACCAATGCTACTTTTTACTTCGACTTTTCATGAAATAGACAATATTACAAACGTGATGATTATTCACACATGATGATGCACATAAAGATTCAGTATAATAATGGGCAAAGAAAAGAACTTATGTTAAATGACTACTGATTCCTAAGAACTTACTAAATAGGAACGCATAAACCTACTAAAAAAACGAATAGAAGCGACCAATCTAACATAACATCAGAATAATGGTCAATCTACACACATCCGGGCCGTATCAGGGCAAAAATATCATTCCATACATTTTCTATGGATTCGTTCACACACGTTGTCATGACAACGTATTTTTTCCCTCCTGACAGGCCACGGCCCGGTCACGTCCCGGACACGGCCTGGATGTCTTTAGATAGACCTTAAGTATACCAACTGTGGCATCACTAATAAAGTAGTTTGGTATACTCTCTGGTTCACATCTCTTGTTGACAGACGTCAAGATTGACTAATTATTACTTACAAAGCCAGCGGGAATGCCGGACGGCGCAAATTTATAAAATATCAATAAAGAAGTTTTATTTCACTAAATCTCACACCAACCTACTTCCTTTATAACACAGTGCATAAAGTAACAATAACAATAACATGATATAAAGAAAGAGCATGCAAGCAAAAGTTCCCAAAATCCGTGGCAGGCTCTAACTAAATAATTAACTTGCATGCAGTTTGGGAACAATAAAGTGCCTTCTGAATTCTCAAGGCGCGGTGCAGTAGTGCTAACCATGGTTAAGTGAGTTGCGGTTGCAGTTACAGCGGTTATGGAAAAATGGGCAACGTACTTAAATGTTTTTCAATGCTTGTAGTTGAAACCGTTTGGACGTATGGAGGAGAAGTAATTACCCACTACAGGTTAAAAATCTATTCTTATTTTTGTAGATAGAAAATATTTCTTTTTTTTTATTAGCCATTAAGATCCCACTGCTGGGCAAAGGCCATCCCCGCGACTTTCCATTTAACACGGTCTCCGGTAGCGTCCCGTCATTCCCGTGAAAATGCACCCAGAAAATAATTATAATAATTTATTTCTATATCAGGAATACTGTTAGGATTACTATGATAGGTAATTAATAGACATTATTATGTTCTACGTTGCATTAACTTAGCTGCAAAGTTTCTAATAGCTTCTTCTAGGAATGACTGGTCGCAGATTTACTTATTTTATTTATTAACATCGTCTTTAAAAGTTTACACCTTATTCAACAATTTGATAGTTTATGAATTGTTGGCAACACCAACAAAGATAAAATTTAGTTTTCTATCATTTTTGTCTATAGAAAGTTGTTCTTCCTGTTTCATACTTCAAATTAATTACCTACTTACCAACTTAGATTCGACCGACCTACAGTGTTCTCTATTGTAATATTTCTACCGTGCCAATATAGTCAATTCAAACCATAACTGAGAAGGAGTGGAGAGCAGTTTTTATTCTACTCTTCACTCCTTCTCAACTATTTAAACCACATTTCATTCTTTTTTTCTTTTATAATATAAGTACTTACTTCCCTCAAGAATCAGCTAAATGCCCCGCTACAAAAAAGACCCGACAAATCCGTCCCGCCTTCAAGTTGCCAACGACTCGTACGCACATTGTCTAATGAATTATACGAGCCGCGACTTCCTTCCCAAATCCCCACTTGAACACTACACCACAGCATTGTTTTCCCTTACAACCTGAATTAACTTGGCACTCAGTTTATAACAACGCCCACACTGCTAAAGTTTTAAGTAAAATCTTGTTAGTAATACTAACATGTACTACTTATGAGTTTTAATTACAAAGAAAACTTGGTTTTGGCTTAATTAATATGTACTGGGTGTAAAGTGTTAGTAATAAATGTCAATGTTTGTGCGGATGACTGATGGATGTTTGTTACTCTTTCACGCAAAAACTACTGAATAGATTCTGATGAAACTTGGCAATATTGTAGCTTACACTTCAGAATAACACATAGGCTATATTATTTTGAGATATCATGTTTTTCTTCCAAGATATGGCGATAAATTGCGTACGAAGTCGCCGGCAGCCTCTAGTTAAAAATAAAGAACACAACACAACCAGGAAGTTAACTACGACGGTGTTATAAATTAATTCGCCGCCTTTATAGTATCGTAAACAATGGGACGAGAACAAAACCCATTGAGGGGAACTTGGTGCTGAACACTGAACGTCGAGTACTCAGCACCCGCCAGTCGCACCGGCCGCGCGCAACTTCTCAATGGGAACCTGAGAACTAGCACAGGAAGGGATCTAGGGTACAGGCTTGGGGTCAAGTGGCCCATACACTTCCTTCGCGTCTAACTTCATTAGTCGCCTCAAGCATGCTTTCTTGATCAGATGAAATATTTTTTAAAGAAGTTAGAGGTCTAGAACTCTATGAGGCTAAAAAAGGGAGTTGATACAGTTAAGATTCATAATAATAGAGGCATTCATTTATTCACTAAGAAGGTCAGCTATCTCTAAGGTAGATAGGTTGCTTTTTGTGCTAAATAAAGAATCAGTTTTTGAGGTTTGAAACACATATTATAAGGCAATTTTAGGAATTCTTATAAAAAAATTCTAATGTAGTTGAATTGACCCCCCATAAAACGAAGACCCACGTTTTAAATCCTGAATCCACACCTACCTTACTTCGAGAGCAGAGTGTGCCGCAAGTTCAAGCCCAGCCCAGCTGAAGTTCAACTTGATTTGTTTGATGGAACCTATTGAATTTACGAACTGTTGACTGTAAACTTGATTTGTTGTACTAACTTGCACCTAGATCCACCTCTGCGTACAACACGTTGCTAAACAAATCGGCGGATGTCTAATGGAGCGGAAAACGTTTGGGGCAATCATTTCAAGTTTTGTGCTTCGGAAAGCAGGAAAGTAATATGGGTAGGGTTGGACTATTTGTAGGTCAGTTGCCATGCCGGGTTTTGATGATATCAGAAGTTAAGGAAGGGAAGACAGGTGAGGTTAATATTAAATATTGTTGAAAAAAGAGTCTTTAGAACTAAGAAAAAAACCAATCTAATAATAGACTATGATAAGCAGCGTCTTAAGAATATCATTGACACAAAGTGGTGGAAGAGAATTTAAAAAAAATATGTATAAAAGAATTGTTACACCTTCGAAAGTGACAATAGTAATCAATAAAAGTTACTTTGACAATAACTGACAGAAACGTCCTTTAATCACTAGGCAATAGCACAGATTACTTAATAGTTACTACGTAACAGATATTTCACTCAGAAGAAAATATCCAATACCTACTACTTTAACAGTGCGCAATAGCCCAACTGTCACGTCAGCAACCACTGCATGCTAAAATGTGCCTTAATACTCAAGCGTATAGTTGTGATTGCTTCGCACCGCGCTATCCCGTAAAAATCGCGGGGCTGCCTCTTCGATAAAATTAAATTAACAAAACGTTTTGTGACTATGTTATTGAGAATTATGAATATGTTCCGACTTATATGGGGCAGTTTAAAATTGTATCGTTTTTAATATATTTATTTTAAACATGTTTTTATTTTTTATTTTTAATGTTTTTTTTTTATCTTTCTGAATTCTCGGTTATTATTGCTTTTCATTAAAAAAACGTAATTATTAAAAATTATAAAACATTCAAAACAAACAAAAAAACGAATGGAACTATCAAAATTTGAACAACGTGCGAGCACTCGTTTTGACAGCCGCGCTTCGCTTGGTCCGCAAGCGGCCCGCTGAGCGGTAGGTATTTATAGCGCGCAAGTACATAGAGTGACGGAGGCCTGGCAATAGTTCCACTGAAAAAAAAATGTTTTGATCAATCAAAAAACCCTAGTTTTGAGCAACAGTTTGGAATCCATCTACCGAAACACATCCCATATCATAATCATATTTTACAGTTTTCGAACCCCTATTTCGTAGATAAACCATTCGAGCTAGCAACGTGACAATTTCATAGCCAACAAAATAAACAGTGAGGGCTGCATGTTTTAAAGCCTTGATCCTTAGCATTAACTTCAGAGATGCGCTAAGCTTGGAAAAGTATATTTCCCAGGATTAACCACGAAAGCACGACACTACCAATTTTATCCCAACCCTTGAGTCTTTCACAATAAGGTTGGAAATAGGATTGGTTAGAAGAAAATATAAGTTGGTAATAAGGTAAAGACATGACGACTGCCGTTACGATGGGCACAAAAATGAATCATAATAGCCTTTACGGGGGCTTAAGGGATTTAGATAATCTCACAGACGACGACGTATCTCTTCGTTTCTGTTATAAAACTGTAACAAGAATGTCTGAAAAAGCCTATTTGATTAAGCTTTAATATTTTTAGGAGTAATAACCTAAAAGTACCTAATCAGGGAAACAAACTTGTGAAATGTAATGTAACAAAGAAATGCCTTTTTATCTATGGCCCAGTTATTATTTTTTTCTTTTAAGAATATCAGAACCAGGCTTTCGTATCGGGAGCGGGGGGGACTCTCGTATAAGAATAGGCCTCTGTAGTGGGAAGTCCGCACTGGGGACGTCAAAAGGGCTGGTTAAGATGAAGATTTTGAACCTATTATGTACTCGTACGTATTGTTTATTTTACCTATCTTTAGCATACATTTCTCACATCAGAACGATTAAATAAGTTTTCTTTCTATCTTCACTTTTTTCGTACCAATAGGTATGTCTATCATAAACCGAGTACCTGCAACACCTCTATGATACCAAAACACTATGGTATATTAGAAAATTGTATTAGCGTAAGTTCACACAACAAATATTAGTTGGTAGTATAATGCACCTGTCACACTAGACATCCATCACGTAGCTGTTCATTTGGCTAAGTGAAAAGGGGTGGTAAAGAGTATGTTATTGGAGAAATGTGGTTCTTGCAGTTTGTGTTGTACTTAGTGAAATTGCGAAGACACTTGTATGCATAAATAAATATATTAATAATACGTCTACTAAGTCTGCCTGGCTTTTATAGGTAGGTAAGAATTTATTTATTCTTCGAGACTTGCAAAATTGAAATCTAAAATCTCCGGCTTTGCCACCCGATATCAACTGTACCTATAACCCAACATAAAATGAACGTCTGTCAACTTCAAAATTTTCATGCTATCCGGCATTGATTTGTATTTATGTCGGGTTATAGTTGAGAAATTATGGGAAATAACATGACCTTGATCAGTTTACTTTAAAACACTCTATGAAATATAAAATAAACTAAAATTTAGGATAGGGTTTAAACAATTCCAAAGGTTTTAGCTCGGCCAAAAAACAACAAATCGGTAACTAAAAGCAAAAAGGCTGCATAAACCAAATGTTGCCGTTGAAAATACAATATTTGTCATTCAATCAGCGACCGCCCGAGTACAATCACGGCCATTTTGATTCAATCCGTGTTTGCTCCCACACATTACAATCAATCTGAACGGTTGAATGGCGGTTGATCAATCTATTTCATAATTAATGGCCGAACTGTGATTTTAATGTTTGTTTAAGGCAGGTGTAGGGGAGAGTTGGGTAATTGAAGTTGGCTTACTGAAAATTTTCAAAAATGAACACAGTTGCAAACATCGTGAAACCTTGGTCATTACAAATGATCTTCACCAATACGTGCAAGATACAAAACAGTATTTTTTTGTAGACATTAAACAAATGGTAAGTAAGTACATAGGGTACTATTTACCTACTGAAAAATTTTATTGAGTTGAGGTAATTACGAATGTAATTTTGATCGAAATTATTACTTACGGCTTACGGGATTATATTGATTTTTTGTCGTATTTCGACCCATGTTTCTGGGAGAAAGTTATTCAATTTGATAGGCAAATTACCTACGTTAATTTCTGTAGATTTTTGTCATAGAGTACCTACATATTTCACTCTTTTACGTAGTTTCATGAGTAAGTCTTTGATTTTTGTCATGCAATATAATAATTTCTCTCCTTCACATAGAACATCTATGCAAACCCGATGCATCTTAAGTAAAGCAGTGGTGAAGCGTTGCGTTTGACACCGCAGGGACAATACCCTCTTAAATCAACTTCCGAAGACATATTCTGATGCTAACTGTATTAAATATCTCGGATAAACCTGTTGATTTAATTGCTTAAACGACTGAATGCTTTGCTGGTAGGTATACAGATGTACGATGTGTAGTTAGGGGAGTATTCAGTATTAAGTTGGTTCCCAATCCCAACTTTTTGTCAAAATTGCGAACGGTAATCGTGCTGCAACCGCAGAGCGCTCTTAACTTTCATAGTACGTAAACATCATATATCTGCTTACATATATACATATCTGCTACGCCTCTTTCCCATAGAGGGTAGACAGAGACCATTTCCCTCCAATGTTCATAATATCATTGTAGTTTTTATTCCAAGAATTTCCTAGAATAGTGCCGCACTGGGACGGAGTGTAGTCGCGGACAATTTGCCTAGCGCTTCCATTTCTGCTCCTGAAGCGTCCTGATTAAATTTATTAAACGCCCTAACTCATTTAATATCTATAAAGGTTTTGCTTCTCGTCCGGCGAGATGTTAGAGCGATCGTTAGCGACACTTCCCTCTTTCAGAAACAGCAAAGTCAAGACCAGAGACATAAAGCCTCGTATATTTTTAGTTTTCTTAACGGGAATCTTTTTAATATTTGTTCCGATGAATAGATGGGTGTGAGAATGGTTGTTACTCTTTCATGCAAAAACTACTGAACAGATTTTGATGAAACTTTGCAGTTGTGTAGTCTATAAGTCAGAATAACATTTAAGCTCTATTTTTTTTTTAAATATTGAGGTAATTTTTCGGAATATGAAGATAAATTCGCACGAAGTTGCGGGCAGTCTCTAGCTAATATTAGTTAAATGAAACAAAAGCAAACGTTATCAATTAATCATTTATTTAAATAGATTATTTAAAACCATTTTAAAGCATTTCGAATATTGTTATAATAGGTAATATCACACAGACTAAATTAATATCTATAAAATTTTGGATTTTAGATGTTAAACAAAAGTATGGAAAACCAAGAGCTTGTGATTACCTTATTTAACCGCTCCAAAAAAAAATTGCCTCTTTAGGTAGGCGTATTTATAAAGAAGGTGGTACAAAAAGTATTTCAAATCTTATATGACAAAACTCTGCAGCATATTATAATATATTTCGTTATAATTATAGCTTCAGTCAGCTAGTAGACTTCCACGCTCTCCTGATGATGGACGGTATCCTGACGGAACATCTCCACGTCAGCTTGGCTGTCAGCGTGGATCAACTTAGCTCGACCATCCTGGAACAAAATGACAGAATTTAATGTGAGATCTATCATGACTTGTGTTGAGCTGTATCAATATACAGCTTGGGCCAAATCAATATTTTGATATATCCTTTTTAACGATTTTTGCAAGTATTTAGGTAATCTTTTTAATGTTAACCTACCTCAAACAGAAGACTCGTATTGGTATATTCGTCGAGGAGATCCCTACACAAAAGTTCCTTTATGATCATAATTCTTCATAAAAAAAGATTAACGTGGCTGAAAGTTGCCGGTTTCAAGAATCAGATGAACGAATTACATCCAATACAGAATCTTGCATTTTCAAAAAGTTGCCAAAACGAGCTCAGTTTTCAAACCACTTCGAACGCTTGAACCTCTTCATTTGTTTATTTTTGTTTCATTTGTTTATCTTACCTTTGGATGCATAAGGATGAAGGGTAGTTCAGCCACCAGCTCTCCATTCAGTGCTCCAAGGTACAGCTTCACTTTCGCGCTGTAGCTCACTACGATGCCGAATGCGTCGCGTTGTTCAGGGTCTAGCATTCTGGTGATAAAAGTTAGGTTTTTGGTGATACATACATACTTATTCGTAACGCCTTTTTCCCATTGGGGTATGAAGAGACCACTTCCCTCCATTTGCTGCGATCCAAACACATTTCTTTCGCTTCAGTCAAATACACCAGTCGCCTCATACATACATACATGCTTAGGGTACTCCTAACTTGGCCCTTCTCTAACAAGTCCCCGAATTGATGAAACTCAGGATTTGAATGGATATTCAAGTTGCAATCGTCAATTGATGAAAATGTGCCTATAACGTGCGATGCCATGGACAATTGGCTTGTTAACCAGTAAATGAACTTACAGTGTAGTAGAAGCAAGGGTAGCATCACCACGTTTAAGCTGACCATCAAGGGCGATACCACGCTTGTCGCGGTGGACATCCAACGATGGTGTGAGGTGGAGCACCTTCTGCAAGCTGGAACCTGGCTGGAGAGGACAGCCATCTCTGAAATTGGAGTTTATGTTATAAGATCTGGAAGGTGTAAAAAGTATGGTTAATTATGAGGAATATGAATAGGAGCAGAATTTCCAATTGAACGAACCCTTAGGTATGAATTATTTTGGATCCCATTGTAAACAGATTCGAACTTATGAATTAATTCGTCGTAATGTTTGTAACTAGGCTCGTGCCGCTCTATTGGGGACGTTAAAAGGGCTGGTTATGAGGAAATTCAAACAAAATTTTTTTCCAGAGAATGCTTTTCAAAGAAACTTGAAACAATTGAAACAAAAAAAAAAAAAAAAACAAAAGAACTCTCATGCTACGATTTACATTATCTAATATTGTTACACAAACATCTGAAACTCACTGCGTCTCGACACTAGCGACGATATTGCGGTACTGTCCATGTTGGAAGAGTACTACATCCACGCCCTGCTGGATGCATGCCTTGATCTTCTTCACCACCTTGTTGCTATGGTTACGGATTGACACGTTCACTGCTACCGTCTCTCCATGCATGTAGAGCTGAAGAAGATAAAATTACTTGGCAATTAGTGTTTGGAGTCACAAATAGATGTGAGAAGATCGCAAAGGCAAATGCGACTTCAATATTAGGCTTTCTTTCTCATATCTTCAAGTAACAAACTTATTTAGCAGTGATAGTGCTAGTGGAATATTGTAGTTTTTGTAAGTGTTCATTCTCTCGGAGGGGACTAACGTATTGGTCTATGTTCCCAGTTGATTTCATTCTGATGTAATCTATAATCTTGTAAAGTTTCATTAAAATCTTTAGTAGTTTTTGCGTGAAAGAGTAAGAAACATCCTAACAACCCTCCATCCCTCTATTTGGTAGGATCGATACCTGTTTATCCAAAGTGAGCTCCAACTCAAGCTGTCCAGGAGACAGCACGAAGTCTTTGCGCACCACCGTGCAAGGCTGCGGGCCTGGTTTGGCGGGAGCATACTGAACTTTGCGGATGCCTAGAGCCACAGTGCTCCTGTGGGGCAAATGGAAGATCAGCTAGATACAACTTTTTAGATAGGTAATATCTACGATGACGCTAGTTATGAATAATTAGTACGCAGAAACAACTTCTATCCATTTACGACGATCTATTTCTTACTTCTTTCACTTCATCCACATTCATCAGGCCCTTCATACCTACATGCACTTTGGTTTAGTTAGAGTCACGAGCAATAATATGTCTACACTGACACATTTTCAAAGTATCGTAACTTCTGTTGTCTCAAAAATACGTGTTCATTTATTTGTACAATAATACCACCAATAATCATACGATTATTGAACAAATTGATGAAAACATATTTTTGAAATGACAGAAGTTACGATACTTTGAAAATGTCACGCTGTATACATATTATTGCTAGTGACTCTTGACTTGGCTTTTCTTTCAAAGTCAAAACTTTAATAAGTTAAATAAACTCATATTTATATCTCGAACTATATTCTGGACTCCAACTCTAACCTGCGATGAGACCGATCGATCTCAGAGTCTCCGACGAAGAGTTTGACGTAGTAGTGAACTCCACACGGCTCTCCTTCATCTTCGAGTCCTGGCTGCAAAGTCACTGACCCAGGAGCCCCAGCTGGGACGGTGAAGCGGAATGGGTACGCGTTCTCGCCTAGTTTTTTAACTAGACGTTCCTGGGGATGTTGGCAACACATTAAACGTAGTAATTTTTTATGTATTTTATTGGCAACACTTTAAGTACACTACATTTCTCATTTCCGTTCCGCGACCGACTGAACGCGTGTGTATCAAATTTTGAATAAATTAGTTTCTCACCATAATTTCAAGACTTTTCTGTCATAAAGTAAATAAGTCCTAACATCTACTAGTTAGGGAATACAAGGTGTATATTTAGTAGTTTATATACTTGTAAAATATCTTCATAGTAGATAATTTATATGAGAAAAAATTGTAACCACACTAAGTAACTTTTCTAATTTAAAGCATATGAATGCGTTTCAAAGCGAAATAATGTTCAAATTAAAAGGAATTTCGTTTGTTTGTCGCAGCATATTATGTGGAAAGCAAGCAGGATTCCTCATTAGAGTAAGTTTGTCTGGTTGTGGGCAGCCGCAGTTAAATAACGACTTAATTACATTCCCTTCCTTTTCGGTGTACGTTACATGGGCGCGGAACTGCGATGTGGGCACAGGGGCGGTTCAAGACTCTTTTGGAAGTTTTTTTTTTGTATTCCTTTGTATCCAATTTACCTAATGTTAAAAAAACCCTAGAACAACCTTGTCCGCTTCCAAAAGCGTATCGGAAAAGATTCTGCTTCTCAATTCAACCCGGCATGGTTTTCTAATATGCCGCCTTGTCCCCGTTTGGCTTAAATGCCAAACGAATATGAAACCAGAGCTATTCCTGTGATAGCATACAACATTTGATATGCCTAGCGTAAACCAACTGCCAATAATGATGTTTCTAACGCTAGAGAGTTACTCGTATCGTATTTATGGAGGATTTTCTGCACTTCCCACGCCTCGCAAACAACACCCACTTCTTGCGTGTAGGTGTTTGAAAATCCGTAGAACAAACAGCAATCTCTAAGCGTTTAAAAGAAAAACAAAGGAAAAAAGCAAATCTTCCTTGAAATCCACCCCTGTAGAGCACACAGCACGAAGTAGACATGATTAGTGTAGCAACCGCGCGGAATGCAATTCTTACTAACTTTATAAACGCTTCCGAGCTCGTTCCTACAAAAATATTTACTTACAAACTTGTATTGCAGCTGCAGATTCTTTTACAAGCTTGTTTTGTTACCAACCACGTTTGTTACAATCTTTGTTCTGACACTTTTCTACGTTTGAGAGGTTTTCGATTGAGGAAGTAAGATACAGTTTGCGACCCGTGGCTGCGACGCATGTTTTACACTTTCAATTGTTTTTTTTTAAGATATTGCTAGTCCTTCGTGACAAAAGGCAACTAATTAATATTTATATGACAGTGTGTCGATCTTTTAACATTGTCGACAAAGCGTGGTTCCCAAAAATGTTAGAAAATCCAATAGAATTTTGTTCTGCGGCCTCCGAATTTTACTAATAGTCCTGTAATAGTTTCAATGTGCCCTGTAGGCTATAAAACAAGTCATTAAATTACCTGAGTCCTACTAAGCTCGTAGCTCCTCTTCTCCGGAGGCGGGTAAATCTGCTCGGAAGCCAAGAACAGTTCCTTGTAGAAGTTCAGCCCCATAACCTCATCTTCTTCGCGACCGTAGCGGAAAGTACACACCACTTGACCAAAGACTTTGCGGCCTTTCACGTAGTCTTCGTCGAGGAGTACTATGCCATCTGTGAATGGAGGTTTAGGTAAATATTTTTTTTGCGCCATACATAGGACACATTCGTATTTTTATTGTTTAGACTGTTCCTACTTTTAAGGTAGTCTGGAAGAAATCACTCTTAGTTATAAGGGTGCCTTTGGGCACAATGTGTAGTATATGTAATGCTTGTATCTCTTTGTGTTCAATAATATATTTCTATCTTATTAATTCCTCTCGCAGCTTCTCCCACAATTACCTCTACGATCATTCTAGATTTAGTTACAACGCGCGCTGGGACCGCCGTATCAGTATACCAAAGCATTGGCAAACAATATGGTAAAAGAAACGCTATCAAACGTGTTCAGAATTACGTACCCTTTATTTGATAGGTTTAAATCAGCCAACGCTAAGGCAACTGAGATTAACTTCATCTTCTTATAAATATTAACGCATAACACTCTATTTATGTACCACCTACATTTTCTATTCCTGGTATCGTAGGTAAATATTAACTTTCCCTTGCTTCCCGGTAACATAATAAACTTTCCGACATTAACATTTAGGTCTCTATTGAGGGCATTATAAATGAGTCATACACAGAATTAGGTTCATAATTGTCTTTCCTGTTCCTGATGATTAAGGACACTGGAGCATCGAATTCTCAAAATGTGTATGCAGGCGAAAACTACATCGGGCCCAAATTATGCGGATACGCATCAAGTTCAGAAATTATAGCTTCCAGTGTCCTAAACTTTCGGGAAAAGGAGAGTCATTTTTTGTTTTCTGTGTCTGTATGACCCAAGTATTATATTACAATTTACAGTAATTAGGTACGGGTACAGCTACTAGGAACTGATTTAGCCTTTTGCGCGATTGATGATAATAGCAGATGCATTGCACATCATTTAAACAAGAATTTATCGCCTCAATAAAAATCCATGCGAGTAAATAAAGCTGAATCAGTGTCTCGTCGGTTCAAACCATAACATTAAAGTTTAATTGTTAGCTGTAACGGTTTTGAACTGCGCAAAGTGTCATTGTGAGAAAGAATGGCCGGTTGGGAGTCCCGAAACATCAGCACGTAAACGCTTGTGTCCATTGTGGCGATTGACGGCACGATCGAGACTTAAGAGGCCAGTATTGGTTCGGAAACTATTGGCCCGATTTTGGACACAACTATTAAATAAGCCATGAGGGAGGTTAAATAAACTCGGGACCATGACATCTAGTAGGACATAGTAGGTCCCGTCCTGAAACCCTAGAAAGGACACTCTAAGTAAATGTAGCGTTAATTAATTAGGATAAATTAAAAATTAATTTGTGCTTCGAATTTTCTTTATAAGAATGTTTAAGATATTTATCCTTTGCACACGTGTGATAAGTATGTTTACGCTGTTGAGTCATAGTTCTCGTGAGATTTGTCTGTTTGTCACTTGAAGATAGAATGATGCAAAAAACGGAAATATTCCTGTGGCGTGAGATGAATCAACCCTCCAACTCAGAGCGGTTTCTTACTACGTTCAATCCGAATCTGATCCGATTAAAATGACCATAGAAATAGTATTGCCGTAGAACTATTTCTACGGCAATTGAATACATTTTTATCGCATCAGACGTGGCTCAAAACCGCTCTAAGAATATGGTTAGTTTTCCTTAAATATCGTAAGCCATTGGACCTAGTCCATAACCCCTCCACCGTCACGTTTGGGCGGCGTGGCGTGGAATCTGTACGCTGCATTGTGCACAGCTGCACCCATCCATCAGCTCGCTTCATTACCTCCGCAAGAGCGATGACTTGCAAACCGCTATATACCTGACTTTCAATCCAAGATTTAACTTTAAACGATGGCAATTTGTGTTCGATGTTCAAATTGATGGAGCATTGTTCGGTTTTGTTTTAGGTTTGTGCTTCGTTTAGGAGTATTTAGTGTCAATGGAGACGATGGATCGATTTTGGATAGTTTTACTCAAAGATTGTGTTTTGTTTTATAATACAGAGGTTTACGTTATATGTTAAATATTTAACGACAATATTTACTTTAGGTAGAATTTGTTTTAAATAACTTGTTAATTATGGGGAAGACACTTCTTTGACAAAGACTTAACTCAAAGCAAAAGTGATTTGGAAGAGTTCTCTGTCTTTTTGTGCCCCTATCCAATACCTAGTAATTCTCTGAGCCCTTAAAACCTAAGAACTAACCTATGGGTTCTACAAACGAGATATGGTCGACAAATTCGCGTTTCCCCATATACAGCGTAAGCTTGCCGTTCGGCGCGCACTTTTTAAACACTTTGAAATTGTACACCATTTTGATTTCTTTCACAACTTCTTTTATTTAAGCTTCTAAGTTGTATCAGACCACAGTAAACTGTTGAATGTATCAGGTTGTATCTGGTATTCAGTTTTATAGTAGATTACTAAGTCGTAAGGCTTCTGAGTGGGCATATAATCTTGTTTAGCTCGTTATTGTATCACGTGTGGTACACTCACATGTTTGTGAGTCAGGTTTTTACGATTTTTTCATAATTCTTTTCGAATTCGAGGTATTTTACGTGTTTTAAATAGGATTTCATACTTTTTCTTGGTCTGAAATGGCTTGGATCGGCCGGGAACAAGCAACTTTCACCGAATCATCTGTCCATCTTGTTGGTAGACGTTTGACGCTGCGCTTGTTGTCGCAGTCTCAAATCCAAAACTTTTCTGTGCGGTATCCCGCAGTAGATGTTCTTCGCATAATAATGATGAAAGTAATATTTCTTTCGATTAGAAAGGTAATAATTGGTCCAATGTTAACTTAGATACGTGGAGCGTTTCCTGATCCTTGCGGTTTATGCGGTTGTATCTAGTTTGTTTG
Organism: Anarsia innoxiella; assembly: GCA_947563765.1. Lineage (NCBI taxonomy): Eukaryota > Metazoa > Arthropoda > Insecta > Lepidoptera > Gelechiidae > Anarsia > Anarsia innoxiella. Next base: position 1,169,829 of record OX387392.1, read on the forward strand.
TACACGCTTTGAAGCCAGAATTTTACTGATAGTTTGCATTTCTTACTAGTTTAATGACGAGAGTAAATAGTAAAGTAATAAGTATTAATAATCATTGTAGTTACAGAATGTATCCTTTACATCAAAAATAACAACACTACCTTTAGTAAATAACAATAAAAATTGTGTTATCTAACTCACAGAAAGTACGTATCGGTGCCATTTGACCGGATTGGAAAACTTTCAACCGAAATCAGGTCAGAGCGACCCGGATCGGTCATAAACGGATGTTTTTAAACCGGACATAAACGCGAGCGCACTTTATTGTAAATTGAAAAAGTAGTACGTCGCCCTAGGGAGGGGGTTGTCGTAAAAAGCCGCAGCATATTCAATAAGAGAGAGATCTGGAATAAATAAAGTCATCTCGGGTCGTAAACCCTTCGGTATCGGTCAATGGCGGGTGCTGACAACTTGTAGGGTGGGTTTGGCGCGAATGTTGCTTTTCAAACTTTTGAAAATAGTGTTGGACCCAGAACACACGGTGAAACGCAACTGAAACTTTTGAGTTGCATCGAAGTTTGTGCTATAGACTTCTTTAAAAAACCACACACGACGCAACTAGTTTGAAACGTTTTGTTTCAGTTGCGTCGTGTGTGGTTTTCTAAAGGCTTTTCAGTTGCGTTTCACCGTGTGTTCTGGGCCTTAGTATTTTAAATATTTTAAAACAATAAAGTAAATAAAGTGAAGTGAACCAACCGACGCCCATTTATGTGGCGACTGACGAATGTGGATAAAGTGAAAGAAGTGTGTTTAAATCGTTGGATCGTAGCAAATGGAGGGAAGTGGTCTCTACCCATCCCGATGGGAAAGAGATGAGTGTAACATACAGATATGTAGGTATGTATAAACAATTGAAAATAGTGATGTTACTTTTGAAATGCTGAAATTTGAAAAGATATAGTATAAAAATCGTATACTTTTCTCATCGGATACATTTACCATATCTCTGATATAAAAACATCAAAGTAGGTACTTGAATTTACTAAAGGAGACTTCGGTAGTTTTAGCGTTTCTGAAACAAAACTGTCCTTTGGAATGTAACTTCTAAATGTACTACTGCTTTAGGATGCAAGACACTGCCAAAAACCTATACCTTAATCTATGACTCAGTTATTTCAAGAGAGTCTGTCTTCATATTCCTGTAAAACACGATGCCCGCTAAAAGCAAGGTCACAGGTAATCTGTTTACAATAAGTACTTCTTCCTCTTTAAAGATTATCTGCTTACATTATTGGTGGCTACATACATGAAAGGTTTCATCATGCGAACATGGATTCGATTTGTTTGTGTTTCTTACTAAATAGATAAGTCTATTAAGATACCAGATTAGTACCGTTTGTTTACATTTTTGAAGAGAAGTAGTTTCAGCTCTACCTTCTTTTGACTGACTTGAAACTAAAAACTATCAAACCAGGTAAAAAGATGGTTCTCAATTCGGCTGTTTCAGTTTATTATTTTATTAATATATTCTATACTGAACAAAGGTATCAAGAATATAATTTGTAATTTCCATAGATAGTGTTGATATCAAAACTCAAGGTGTTGTGGTGGTAGTTACATAAAGGGGGCGGCGATATAGGGGTTGTTGTTGTTGTTATCAGCCCATATATGTCCCCATCGAGGGTCACGAGCCTACTCTCATACAGAGAGTAATTAGGCCGTAATCCACCAGGCTGGCCAAGGGGTATCTTTTGTAAATAATTTTGAATGATAGAACGCTCGTCCTTCTCGAAGTTGGAAAGAAATTCCTGTTGCTCGAAGGCTGAAATAGCTAGGTACCACATATTTTTTCAAAAGTTATCGAGATATTTTAATAAGAAACGTAAAGGTAATGTACGTGAAAGCGAATCTGATAGTAGGTACCTTACTTATGCATAATTAAAATTAAATTACAAAAACATTAACCGAAATTAGATCATGCTTGATTCATTCACAGGCACACGGTCATTAACCTCTCACTTCACCTTCTCTTTTCAAAACCTTAAACTAGAAAGAGACGGATCCATCTCCGTGTGAAAAAGCATCTCATTGTATCATTGAAAACATTGGAGTTTTTGTTGACAAATAAAAGACGGCAGGTATGCGATCGAGTTGAAGACATGCTGACGTCATGGATGCCTCACCAGTCACCGCTAGAAGTTGCGCCGGCGCACCTCCCCCCTCTCCCCCCTACACAACAAAACAACAGTTACGCCGACGGGACTCGAGCGAGGTAACGTCTTATGAGTGATGTAGAGTAAAACTTAACCTCTTTTAAAGTCGGTTTTTAAAAAGTTTTCTAACAGTTACCATGGAGATTTTATTAGTATAAAGACTGGTAAGTTTATGGTTTGAATAAAATCTTTTTTTATGTTAAGTCTTTTTGGTGGTTATTATAGTACATTTTGCAAGTTATTTTTCTATGGAGAAAGTGCTGACTGCGCTCTTTGAAGTCAGTGGAGTGTATAAAATTACGTTAGATATTGTATTTATGGCTTAATTTATTTGTATTACTTAGGTAGTTAATTAAGATCTTTAGTTTACTTCACTTACTTAGGTATTGTACTTAACCGTAAAAAATAAGTACCATTTAAGTGCCTACTTGCGTTCGATTTACCTAATTCTGAAAAGGTAACAATCAAAAGAGTTTTAAACACTTTTATAAGTAAGAAAGATCTTTTGAAGGCTTTTATAATTCAATTTAAAAAGTTAATTGTTGCTGGCACCTCCCACACAGGTGTGCCAACTACCGGCACGCCGAATTTGTACCTACTGGTCTATAAAATGGCTCTATTGAGCCACCATAATAATACCTACCTACCTTATTATTATGATTCGCGATACCTTTTGAAATATGAAAGTATTATTTTTAATTTAATTTATTCAAGCAGTTCTTTTACAGTACCTAGGTACTTTTCATTTAAGCTATGTTCAATTTATGCAACTGAAACTCTATCAAAATTCTATCGCGATTCTATTAGGGAATTTAGTATTTATCAAACTTGGGCCCCTGTAGGTTAGATAGAACTCTACATTTCTTATTTTAATTCAAAATGTTAAATATAAGGTACTAAAATCTGGCCGTTGATTTTCAGGGTTAATGGCGAATAGATATTGAAAATCTGTGAAAATGCAAGCCAACGGGAATTCATCGGACACGCAGTCACAAGTACCCCCTGGTAATGATTAAATACTAATAATTTATTTGTATGATAGAGTTAATAGCAAATTATAGCTTATCTCAGCGGGTCTAGGATCAAGGAAAAATTTTGTAGTTACAGTAACAAAGTGATAAAGAATGCACATCGGCAATCATCGCATATCCGAATACAAACGAATGCTGATTTCCATGTGCATCAATTTATTAGTTTAATGAATCGCTCTTCAGAATTTTAATTTCTCCAAAAATCGATGTGCATTCTAATTCGCCCTACTGTAGGTACTGCAGTGCAGTTAAAACTTATCATGCCTATCCTGAAAACACGTTGTCACGATCTTAAAGTTACATCTCTGTCTAAAGTTCGAATGTGATAAGGATAGAACTACTTGAGTTTACTGTTACTACACGACAGCCTTTGCAAAATAAATTATTTATTTAAAGAAACTTCCCCACAAAACAGTCAATTATAGTATAGAATTGGGATTTTTTCTTTAAAGACTATGCAGGCACACGTAGCTAAGCTCCTTTATTCTTTCATTGTGTGAAATGTTCAAATTTAGGTAAACCTTCACAAATATATGAATCTTGGACAAATTCTTAGATGGATAATCAGAAACATATTCCATCTTAAGTCCCAACATATCTACCAACACGTCTATTCATTAAAACTTGCTTTCATTCGCAAAAGCAATCTAGAGGAACAGATAAGACGAATGACTAGACCATTTTTGCACAAATTAGTGTTACCTCGCCCCAAACTAAATCCCGGCAGATACCTACAAATTGGAACCGATCCATATCTTTTTTATGCCCAATTCTAATAACTGTGCTATGAAATAACTGCTTTAGTACTTAAACAAGGTGCCTTTGATGGAATACTTCCTATACCGCCGTCATGTTGGCAGCATTGAAAATTTGTACTGCCTCATTACCCTCATTGTGTTCCCCAGTACTTTTCAATGCTGCCAACATGACGGCATAGGAATTATTCTATGAAACGCACTATAAAAACTAAGCGCACGAGTTGCGGCGCTTGCAGCGAGCCTTGCAGCAGCTTTAACGCAGTGACCAGAATTGGAGCCAAGTTCTAAGCCCATCTTCTTTCTCGTCGTATAGATTTTCTTTACTTTACCTACTTTCTTTTCTATCTTATTTCATCTAGTTTTAGGTTTTATCCGATACGTCGGTGGCAAGGTAACTTTTGTAGCTTCTCTCTGTGGGAACCTAATAGATATTTCGGTCTATATTTTACGAGAGATATTGTGAGGTATGGTATAAAACGCTTTTCTAATAGATATTATGTCTACTGACTACTAGGTAGACTAGTCATTTTAAATATAAAATAAACTCTGATCATGACAATGAAGTACCTAGTTACTAAAATATACATTTTATTCCCAGTATTGATGCAGATACATAAATGACTAACTTGACTGACTTCCCCGTAGTTTTTGGAAGCAGAATCATATTGATTACATTAAAGAATTACTTAAATTATATTGATATCATACCTTTACTTACCTATTACTTATTTAGCCTAATAACAGATCTGTCCACTTTTAAATAGGTCCTTAATACGTATCTCATATGAAACTCGCCTTACCTACATCAAAAGCTTTTTTCTCAATTATTTTAACCAAGCAACTAGTGGCACTACAATAGCACTGTACTGTATGCATAGATACCTTTATCGACTATGTACTGTAGAGTTATCTTAATAAAAATCTTTCATTTCCGCCGAGCCGCGCGTCATCGCGGTAACCATGTTGCCGCTTGCTGTCCAACTTCCGAATAACTTATTTCCTCTGTTGATACGATAGTGTTTTGTCTGTTAAAGTGAAATGATACAACTATGGGTAGCTGGGACCAAACCATCCACATTATACCTACCTTCAGTCTTTAGTCTGTACCAACATACATATACTAGATACATCTCTATCATGCCTCTTTACCATCGGGGCCACTTCCCTCCACTTGCGATGATCCAAACACACTTCCTTTTCTTCCTTTTTATTCAATCAGTGCTAACCTACCTTAAATCTTATCTCTAAGTCTAAATCTCTGAAATTTGAAATCATTTCTGAATATATTTTATATAGACATAGGTAGGTTGTGGGCATGTGGGTGCAGGCATAATACCTATTCAAACTATGGACCGCTTTTTATCAAATTTCAGTCTAAAGATATAGGTGCTTTGCATGTGGAATATGTAGGGGCTTAATATCTGAAGTCGTGCTTGCTGAAGCTCCTTCTTTTTTGAGATAATCTGTTGATATTTCCAACTTCTTGATTCCTACTACATCAGCAACCTTTATCTTCAATTCCAGGAGTAGTAGAACTTCGCGAAGACGTCCCTCTGAAAGCAGGGTCGACCTTCGGCTCTGACTCCAGCAAGTGCTGCGGCGGCGGGCCACGGTTCATTCTCGGGTGCTTCGCGGCGCTAACTGCCGCCATCACCCTAGCGTTACTCACGCAGATTTACTATGGAGATTATCAGGTAAGTAGTGATACTTGTAGCTACAAGCAAGCTTTATTTTTGACAATAGGGCATTGTGTGTAAATGCTCTAGCTCCACACGATCATTCTACAAATGCAAGACTTATGTAGAAATTAGAAACGTTCCGAAAAAAGAAGGAGAGAAAAAAGAAGACCTCATACAGCTGGTTGCCAACCTGGCACAAACCATTGACTGCGACCTCACTAAGAAGGATATAAAAGACATATACAGAGTGCGAGCGAAAAAAGATAGGCCATCTAATACCCCTATAGTAGTTGAAACTACTTCCTCACTGCAGAAAAGCGAGTTTTTGAAGAAGTGCAAAGAATTCAACATTAAAAACAAAACGAAGTTAGCAGCGAAACACCTTGGCCTTCGGCAATCTGCGGACACGCCTGTCTTCGTCTCGGAGCTACTCACCAGTAAAGGCTCTCGACTATTTTTTCTTGCAAGAGACCTCGCCAAGACCAAGAGTTATAAATACTGCTGGACGGCATTCGGAAAGGTGTACATCAGGAAGGACGATAGCGCACCCATCATTACGGTCAATACCGAGACACAAGTTCATCACCTGTCTCAAAATGAATAACTTTTTTGATTGTAACATTTTAAGTATATTATTAACTATAATTTCATTTTTAAGCTTAAAAATCTTAAGATATAATTTTATATTGATAAAATGTTTAAAGACTGAAGCTAAACAAACTATAAACAAAAAACAAATGATACAAAACATAAGTCATCCACATTCTCATTCATTATCTATTACTAAAATCATTTTAAAAGCTAATACTTTATCGCTACACATAATTTACTTTTATTTTCTGAGCCATGGATAGTTCCCTCAATACATTGCATGAAATAGACACATCAGAAGTAGCACTGTCATTCCAATGTGATATAGAAGAATTATTTAAACACTTACCTTATAAACAAAAAGGGCTAAACTTAATTACTCAAAATATAAGAAGTATTTATTGTAACTTTAATGATCTCATGATAACTCTATCTAACTTAAACTTTGATGTAGACATCCTAGTACTCACAGAATGCTGGATTAACGAGAACAAATCTATCCCTCAACTTACAAACTATGTCAATTTTAACTCTACTCATCACATCAATCAGAGTGACGGAGTAGTAGTTTATATTAAGAAATCACTCACTACAACTCTCTCTGAAGTTAAACTTACTCATGCCTCCTGCATGCAAATTATCATAGGTAATAATATAATTTTAGGTATTTATCGCTCTCCCTCTAACCCAAACGCAGACCAGTTCATAGAATCACTAAGTTCATATCTATATACTCTCCCTCCTCATAAAAATATTATTTTAACCGGTGACTTAAATATCAATATTATTCCCTCAGACCAACTATCAAATGACTCCAATAATAAAAATAACTTTCTGAATATGTTAGCTTCCCACGGTTTACTTCCAGGACATTTATTTCCCACTAGAAATAAAAATTGTTTGGACCATGTTTTTATTAAAAATTATAATAATTCTACCAAATCTACAATAGCTGTTTTAAATACAAGTATAGGGGACCACCTCATGGTGTTCTTAGATATTGCCTATAATCAAAATAAATACCGTTCACGGAAAACTAAATCGATGATAGACTACATTACTGCTTTAGATTCATTAACTAAAAAAGATCTGTCCTATTTACTTTTAAATACCGACCCAAACTATGTTACAGAGGAACTTATTAAAATTATTACGGATACTATAAAAGAAAACACTAAAACTTTTAACATACCTAGGTATAAACGTACAATAAAGCCATGGATAACACCCGGTATCCTAAAATGTATTCGTAACAGAAATAAAATGCAGAAAAACCTGAAACAGGATCCTAATAATGAAATACTTCAAATAACATTTAAAAGATATCGTAATTTTTGCACTAAACTAATTAAAAAATTGAAAATAAACTATGAACGACAATTATTATCCACTTCCACAAAAAATGCTAAACTCCTTTGGTCAACTATCAAAAACATTAGTAATCTAAACGGTACTAGAACTGACAGTAACTCTTTATTAAAACCTGATATCTCACCGACAGATTCTGTTAATTTTGCAAATTCATTTTTCGCTAATATAGGTAAAAATCTAGCTGAAGAAATTGTTACCTCAAATAATAGTTCATTTTCCATAGAATTACCTCACATATCTCTTTTACAATCACAGTCTTTTGTTCTCTTAGATACCGATCCTGATGAAGTATGCAGTATTTTAATTTCATTGAAATCAGATAGTGCCCCAGGTTGGGACAACATATCTACCTACTTTCTAAAACTTGCCAAAGACGTAGTAACTCCAATAATCTGTCACTTAACTAATTTATGTTTTAGAACGGGTATTTTTCCATCCGCCTTAAAAAAAGCTGTAATCACCCCGGTGTATAAGGGTGGGACCAGAGAAGACGTCAATAATTACAGGCCGATCTCGGTGCTGCCGGCAATCTCAAAAATTTTAGAAAAACTATTAAATAAAAGGCTTTGCGATTATCTAGAAACATTTAACATACTTTCTGAAACTCAATTTGGCTTCCGACGTGGTAAATCCACTGAAGATGCTGTTGCAGCGCTGAGCTCCATGCTTGTAAAAGACTTAGATGAAAACAAAAAATGTGTAACTGTATTTTTAGACCTGAAAAAGGCATTTGACACAGTCTCTGTTCCCATTCTTATACATAAACTTGAAGCAATTGGTATTCGAGATGTGGCTTTAGACTTGTTTAAAAGCTATTTGTGTGGACGACAACAGAGTATCAAGATAGAGAACTATCTTAGTGATTTTGCTGATATAACTTTCGGCGTGCCTCAAGGCAGTATACTTGGCCCAACTCTGTTTCTCGTCTACATGAATGACATAAACAGTCTTCATCTAAATAATGGAAAAATATTTTCATATGCGGATGATACCGCTATCACCTTCTCGTGCGATTCTTGGGTAAATGCCTTCAGTAAGGCTGAAATTGAGCTTTCTGTAGTTGCTAAATGGCTTGAAAACAACCTTCTCACTTTAAATATTAATAAGACTAAATATGTATGTTTCTCAATAAGCAGCAAATCTCAACCACCACCACAATATAACTTAAAAATTCACTCTTGCAACAACTTTAACTCTACTTGTAACTGTCCTATTTTATCTAAAACCAATGCAATTAAATATCTTGGAGTCATGATAGATCAGCACCTTAACTGGTATGCACACATTGACCTGCTTTCTAGTAGAATAAGAAAAATGATTTGGATCTTTAAAAACCTCCGAGAGGTTACTAACAAGGATCTCATTATTAAAATTTATATAGCCTTAGCCCAATCAGTCATCACATATTGTATACCAATTTGGGGTGGTACATCCAAATCGAAAATAATTGAAATTGAGAGAGCTCAAAGACTTCTTTTAAAAACTATGTTTTTCAAGCCATATCAATACCCGACTGAGACTCTCTATAAATCTTCCAAATTATTAACTGTCAGACAACTATATATTTTATTAACTACACTAAGAATGCACAAAACCATAATTTTCAATAAATATAATTACTTAAGAATCAATAATAGAAATATCTTACCTACAACTCGTACTAGAACCTCATTTGCAAGGAGTCAACTAGTTAAGCAGTCTGAGCATTTATATAATAGTTTAAATAGAAAAATAGAAATATACCCTAAAAATAGTTTAGAATGTAAAAATAATGTAAAATCTTGGCTAACTACTCTAAACTATGAAGAGATCGAAAATATCTTAGGTTACCACCAGTAAAGTCTGTCTTTAGTACCTTAGTGCCTACCTGTTCTTAAACTACCTGTTTTTAATTTGGTTAGCAGTTTTCAACTTTAACCGTCCTAATGCTTCAGTTCTTTTTAGAGTTTTAATTTTGTTACATAGTCCAAATTTAGGTTTATGTAACTACACACTAATGTTGTTTTTTGTTTTTAAAATTTTATTGTTTTATAATTAGTATTTAATTCTAATCTAATATACTCATGTATTCAAACTTAATAAGGGGCTGGTTTCTCCTGACACAAGCAGTTAAAGCTTACAAGGAGATTCCAATTAAATAACTCTATGTAAAACTTTTGGAGTATAAATAAAGATTTATTATTATTATTATTATTATTATAATATTTAAGTTGTTCTTTTGTAAACACATGATTGTAAACAATATTTTTAAAAATAGCAACCTCTAGAGTTTCTTGCTGGCTTCTTCTCTGGGGAATCTGCCTTCCGAAGTCAGCGTAGCTTCAGTCAGTTAATTTGCTTTTACTTTTGTTAACTTGTTATATTTTTGTTTTTATTTTTTGTTTTATATTTCTGACGCATTCAAGTGTTATTTTGGGTTACCTATGAATAAATCTTTATTGAATTGAATTGTCCAGGATCCGTCAAGTATTTTGTCACTCGCGTAACGCCGCCGGAACAGCCAAATGTATAGGTACTTAGCCGTTCACACAACGTATCATCGGTTGAGATGAACCGATGACATGTTAGTGGGTTGAGTTTGATTGCCGAGTCTTTTCTATGACCAAAAAGGCAAAGTGTGGCACGGGGATGAAATGATATGGTAGTAGTTTAAAATAAAAAAAGGCGTCAAAAGCGTAGGTAGGTATAGTGTCTGTGGGGTGATAGGTACCTAGGTAAATATTTATTGATCATTTTTGATTGAGTGATGCGATGCCTCATAATAGGTAATAAATACCAACTACATACATACTTACCAGACTTGTAACATTGATAATTCCCAGATAGTCCCCCACGGCTCCGTATCATCGTCATCAGAATACTGCTCCCAAGCTGGGGGGGAGGCGCTGAAAGAAGGGGGCAGAGCTATAGACGCTGCCGTAGCCGCTGCCTTCTGTCTTGCTGTGATTGCACCGCATAGGACCTCTTTGGATTCGTAAGTTATTAATATTCCAAATGATACATTTTTACTGATGTTCAATACCTAGGTAGATAGGTAGGTACTCAATCATTTATTGTACTATAAACCTTTCATTAGACAGCTTACAGATAGGTACCTACATCATAAAATATTATAGACCCAGTAATAGGACACCTCAAATAAAAGAGAGTAGGCTAATTTTATTTGTAATTAGAAGTAGGTAGATACCTATCTACATTTCTTTAAAGTAAAAAGCGGTTCAAATTGACGCTCAGTCGTTAAAGAGACAGATATGCATCCAGTAAACAAGCGAGAAACGCCGCCCCAAGAGTTCGTTGTCCACTAGTCCAGTCGAGGCCATAAATAAGGAACACGCGCCATTGAGCAATTCCATCACAGCGCAGACGCGATTCGTTCCATTAGTGCAAGTTAGCAAAATGCAGCGGATAGGATACCTTGAACGGTTTACGTTCCAACGGGTTTGTTGTGTCTTGTTGTGGAAAACGTTGGGAATGTTGTTGTAAACTGTTTGCAGGGCTGGACTTAGGTTACACCCACTTAACTAAACTTTGCCTAATTTCTGATAAAGAAGTAGCATTTAATATTAACAATGAAAATGTTTAAGTAAGTAGGTAGTACACTTTTTGAATGTTGTTTTCTATCTAAAACTATTGGTAGAATAGAATAGAATAGAATTTACACTTACCTATAGCTACTTTTCGACGTTATGAAATTCTTTCATACTGACTAATGTACCTAAGCCTCATAAGTAGGAATTAATCATCTGTACTTACGAACCTCAGTAATTTTTTTAGTTAAAATTACTTATCAATCAAATTATCACGATTTCAGAAGCGGCTCCATCCTGTACTGGGAATACCGAACATCTCATACATCGCCCCCCGTTTACGCGGAATGGGGGGGTGCTGATAACCCGGATACCAACGTAACGGGGCGCCCGCCGCGGCTGGTGGCAGCTCTTGCCTCACTTCATTCTCGGCTTGGCGTACTGCCTTGGTCCAGGGTTTTGCAGCCTGCTGTTGTTTTGGCTAGGTAAGTAAGTAACATCATTGAAGGAAATGTTGAGGAGAACAGAGGGAGCGGAAGTCCGCGACGTACCTACTCTGTTCAAGTGAAGGAGAAAGTTAATTCATGTCGTATCAAGAAGTCAAAGCACTGGTAGAAGACAGGCCTAAATGGTGGATGCCCCACCGACAAGAGTCTGACTCCTAAATATAATGAGGATAAAGTGGTTGCAAAATACTTACCTAATAAGTTAAAGAGTCTCTACTTTTTTTTTTTTTTTACATGGGGAAATCCGTTATGGGTACCTTTCGTCTCGGAGAAAGACGAAGGGTTATGTCGGACTCGCACCGACTAAAACCCCATGGTGTTTCTTCTCTTCGCCAAGTGACAGGGACACGGGAAAGCTTCCGCATACGTCCGCGAACCCTGTCGGTGGTGTCCGCCGAAGCAGATCCTTCTCGGGCAAATGCCCATCCTCTCTCCGCGGCTAACGTGTCAAAACACCAAACACGTCAGCCGCACCTCCTCGGAGACCAACCAGTGGTGAGTGACGGACTCTCCGATTCCGTCACCCACGGTCTCCCCGCAGCGAGCCAGATCTGTGGCCTCGCTGCCTGTCACACGGTCGCAGAGGATAGGGAGAGCGGCCTCCGGAATACCGACACTCCTCTTCCCCTGCGACCCCACCGCGTCCGCCATCAAAAGACAGTGGCGACCCCGTCTAGGCCGCGGGAGGTAGGGAAAGCGGCGCACCGTGATACCGGCAGTTCTCTCCCACCGCGGCCTCCACCTCTCAGCAGCTGGACTGCCCATACAGCCCAGCCACCCGCCTCAGCTGCGAAACCCCCCATAAGGCCCGCAGCCTACGCACCTCCTCAACAGCCTGTGCCGCCCATACAACACAGGCTGTCCGCCTCAGTAGCGCCACCAAAAGGTTCGCCACCTACCAAGTACCGCTCAACCCAAGCCCGACCGGAAGGCATCGGGGAGCGGTCCTCCTCGGGTTCCTCTTAGCTTCCCCGCAGATGGACCAGTCCGCAGGTACTAAGCCCCCCCGCCACTGCAAGGCGAGAACCCACCGGGGGGGAAAGAGCCTCTACCTAAGAGTTCTGATTCAATCCAAATACAGACAATTTTTAATTATCTTAATCCTATTTTTTCAGAGACGGCTTCCCAGTATCGGAAGGCCTTGCACTGGCCGCAGCTAACAGCGTTGTGAACGTAGCGCCGGGAACAATACGAAAAGCACCTCTGTTGGCAGACTTTTTGGAGTCTTTACAGAAAAATACTAGTTCAGGTAAAGTTAGAAATTTAAAGAGTAGTACAATAGTTTGTATTAAAAGTCCATTGGCATTAGTAACTGATGCCAAAATAAGGTCTTTTAATTATATACCCTACCTATAGGTAATAATCTACCTCTCTCTCTCTCTACATCGGTCCCTCATGTCTGAGGATCGTGGTCAGCATCAGAGCCACATTTGGAGCGTATGATTTGCCTCCATCGGTTAATAATCTACCTACATTACCTAAAAGTCGAAGTTGTTTCAAAAAGTCGCCACTTATCTTAAAAAGATAGGGCTAACTTTTCATACTTTTTCATTAATTCCAGAATTATCATTATCTTGGGGTAGCGACCGCCTCGTTCGCACCCACGGACCGGAAGACACCACCATCGGTGGTATTTGGCGCATATTCTCCGGTGGCACGGGGGCGGCAATAGCTGGAGCTGCCCTTGCTACGGCCCTGGCTGATCCCTTCCCCGATGCCGATACGGCGTTCCAGAGGTTACTAGATATTTTATCGTACAGTGTGCTACAGTCGTAATCGAGAGATAGGTACCTATACTTAGATACATACTAATTTATCGAACATGTAGGGACAGCAGTGTGAATGCTCCAAATCCCACATTCAAACAAAGTCTCTATTCCTATAATCGTAGCTCCATTATTTGAATAAAGTAAAATATGTACGCTGTAGCCACTTGTGTCCCACTACTGCTGGGCAAAGAGGCCTCTCTCCTTACCCGCCATGACTTTCTGTCTCGAACTTCCTCCGCTCAGGTAGGTGGCTAGATTAGATTAGGTGTAGGTACGCCCGACCATCATCTGTATCATGTCTTTATGGCTAGACTAAACAATAGGTAAAACTATTTGCAAAATAGCCATAATTGAATAAAAGTGGTAGTTAAATACGTTTCTTCAAGTTACCGTCCACTTGCTACCTTTGTCTCATTGCCTACAAAGATTTTGCCACTCAACCTCTTTTAAGTACCTATTAGGTGTAGGAAGACCTCCAACAAGGTGGACAGACGACCGTTGGATGGGCAGCGGAAGACCGGTCGTTGTGGAGATCCTTGGGGAGGCTTTTGTCCAGCATTGGACATCCATAACCTGACACAACCTCTCTTATTTCAGGGTAGTAACAGCCTTGCAACAGAGCTCGCTGCATGGAGAGTGGCCGGCTTCAGGCGTCGCGTCGGGCTTAGCCGTCATTGACAGACTTGATACCTATGTTGCTTTGGTCACGTGAGTTCAATCTATCTATCAATCATGAAGAATGCAGTTAAGTTGTTTCCAACCCATTTTATATGGAATGCAGGCGAGTCCAAGTCTAACCTTACATATTTACCAACACCTATATCACTTACGCATTTTATTTCGTTGGTTCCACTTAATTCTAATTTCGCGATCGGCTTGACATTAGTCGCAATCTTCTATTTTACATGGTTAGGTATCTATTAACATGAATCATAAATCATTCTGGGCCGTATAATCAGACTATAAAATGTCCGGAACGAACTAAATAAGCGAACGTGTTTCATGGCCTGTGCTCTCGGGTACTCAGGTAGAAAAAAATATATGAGAAAAGTGTAAGATAGATACTTAGGTACCAATTTTGAATTTTGTACGCTCCATTCCATGCGCTTGTCGTGAACCGTGACGGAAGCACCGTTACGCGATTTGCAACTTGGATACGCACACTCTACTAGGGCCGATTTACGTTATCTTAGTTTTTAGGCGAGTATTTTAGTACAACTTGCATGGGAAATTCTTTAGTGCTTTAAATCAAGAAAAAAGAACCGACCTAAAAAACCTCTGCTTAATTGTTACACTATTCTTACCAGCTATTTATGAGACATTTTGTATTTTCCAGTGGCCTAACAAAGCCATTCGGCTCAGGCCCGTCGTCGGGTAACGGCTGGGTGTACGACGAACCAAAAGCTGACCTGGATCTCTCACCAGCTATCATTATTGATGAACATGTTTGTGGTAGGTGCAACAAAAAAAACTGCTTAATTGAGAACCGCGTCTTTTTTAAAGTTGTAGTGTGAAGTCAGTTAAAAATAACGTGTTTGGAAATGTCGGACGTTAATTACTAGCAAGTAACTACTGCAAGCTTAGCATGGCACTCCGTGACAAGACGTTGTCATGCGTTTGTCACGCTTACGTCTCTGTCTATAGTTTTTAATGTGATAAGGACAGCATACGTGAGATAATTGTCGCGGCACGCCGTGCTAAGCCCCCTGAATACATTTGGCTTAAGTTTGATACAGATACTTCGTTTGTATCCTATGTATTCTACTTCCTACTCATATTATAAAGGTCAATAATAGGGATGATGACTACATTCAAAAATTAAAAAAATAATTAGTCCGTCTTTTAGGCTATTAAAAAATATTTGAAACACATTTTTTACCTGATCAAAGACAAATAAATACAAAGATACGGAGCATCAAAGTTACGGAATGGGTATTGACGACACTCCTAGGTAAATCTTACTTAGGCGTGACGTCACGAGCAACTTTAACCCAGTGTATCTTTGTCATTTTTAGTTTAAGAGAAAAAAGAAAATATACATGTTGAATATTTTAAAATAACCCAAGTGATGGACTAAAAAAATTTTTTTAGTCATCATGCCTATTGTGCCTATGAATAGATGGATTTATGTGAGGATGTTTGTTATTCTTACACGCAAAAATAATTGAACAGATTTTAATGAAACTTTACAATATTGTAGCTTGCACATCAGAATAACGCATAGGCTATATCAATTTGAGATATAATTTTTTTTCTCAACATATGACGATAAATGCGTGCGAAGTCGCGGCCAGCTTCAAGTCTAATACAAATTAATATGATTTATTAAAGGACCATAATACCTTGTAAAACAAATTGTTATTAGACGATAAGTGTAGCTAAGAAATTATCCTTTTCCTAATCCTATTCTAAATTTAATTTATCCTTCCCAACAGGTACAAGATACGTAATCGGCGCGGAATCAACAAGCGCTTTATCGCAAGCCGCCGCAGCGTTATTAACCAATCAAACTGGAGCCCAGGCCATCGAACTACCTAGAGTATCAGTGTTCGCCGGCGGAGTTCTAGGTATAGAAGCCGAGAGGAACCCTCCTGTGGGCCTACCTGTGGTGTTACCAACGCCACTAGTAAACACTACGAAGCCATATCCAGCTGTGAATGTAGTGTTGCAGACTGGAGACGCGTTGCAATCGCATTCTGATAGCAGAGGTGGTGGTATTGCTTATCGTTTTTGATTTTTAGTGGCGGTGTAGTACCTTAACTCAATGTTTTTTTGTTGGAGTTCCTGCGATATACGATATTTCTAAGGAGTTTTGGAATCAAATATTTTTTCTTTTTTTTTGTGAATCAGTTACAAAATTCAAAATTAATTCAATCGAATCGTCACAATAAAGTGTTTATGATCTGTAAATAAAGTAAATTCGGAAAGCTTCGCGTCGGGACGCGTCGCAATGTGAATTTTGCCCTTTTGGGTACGGAGCATATCATTTGCGGTTTGAACTTAACTCCGGATTAACTAAATAGTTATACCGGGCTTAAAAACTTACTTTGCAAATTCCGATGTACTTATTTAGAAAAGTAGAATAACAGCTCTGTGTATTGTATGTAAATAAAATTAATATAATGCTCTTTAATGCAATATTGAAATAATAATCCAAAGTATTTAAATGGTTGTGTATATGAAACGAACGCACATTCTGACAGAACCATATCTGTCTTGCTCGTTCTTTAGATTTATTGATAAGGAAAGAAAAGGATAGATATAGTAGTTTTCGTAACGTGCTCGCTTTGTTTAGAAGATGATAAACAAAAACAGAACTTTATTTCAGAGTCA
Source organism: Anarsia innoxiella (assembly GCA_947563765.1). Classification (NCBI taxonomy): domain Eukaryota; kingdom Metazoa; phylum Arthropoda; class Insecta; order Lepidoptera; family Gelechiidae; genus Anarsia; species Anarsia innoxiella. The sequence goes on from OX387392.1 coordinate 1,186,586, forward strand.
TAAGAGTTATTTTCAATTAATAACTATTATGAGAAAGTGACAGGCTAAAATTACTCTTATGGCTTCGATATAAAATTCAATTTTATTTGTCAACGAGAGATTATTTAAAAAACTAAATGAGATAATAAAATAAATATAAAATAATAAATTAAATAAAAATATAATAAGATAAAACAATCGTTTATCATTCAATAATTTGTTACAGTAACTCTATAAATAAAATAATGAGTTTTTTTTACAAATAATAAGATTCAATTTGCAGAAATTAACTTGTCACTGATGTGCTAACGTTGTTTTCTTTGCTCCATTTCAAAAAAGGCATATTCTGTATCTGTATACAAAATGGGTGCCATCAAAGATCGACTAACAATCTTACAAAATAAATTAATGAAGGTATTATTTGTCGCGTTGGTACCTAGATCGACTGTCAAGTTAATTTCTGCCGATTGTGCATTTTGTTGTGGATGACAGCTACCATACTGTACAAAATCGTTTTTACCTAATCGATTGTTAAGATAAAGTTGAGATAGCTTTCTGCAACTTCACTTAGCAACTTCGCAGTTCACACTCGGCACCTTCACTTCAATAGAGTGCAAGCCACAAGTGAAACACACGTATGCGTGTTTCTCGCTCGCACATTTCGAAGTGAAGTTGTTGACTAATGCGACTCCAACCATAGATAGTAGAGCATTAGTCCTTGGATAGCGTAGTAAAGTAACATTAGAGTACGCACAACAGCGTTTCTTAAAACTTTTGATGTTATGATTATCTAGTAGTAAGGCCAAATACCCAGTTGCAATAAAAGCCAAGTAAATTAATGCTCCATTACACCTATAGCTGTCACTGTCATAGTCAAAAATCAGAATAAGACGGCACGATATTTTAGGGATTATTAACTAATGAGCCATTCATGCAAATGGGGGTATGTATGATAGCTGTCACGCACAACTGTTGTCGAACATTATAAAATAAATTGGAATATATTATATCACAAACATAGACCAAGAATATACGACGTTTTTAAGGCAATTTCGTTACAATACTGTGGTTTTTTTTCTGTTAAATTCTATGGGCTCGACTTGGCGAGGGCACGGCCGTGCCCCCAGATTGAACCCGAAAAGGGTTTCAACATTGCACTGACTCAAAAGTTGACTTTTTGTTTGAAGTACCTACCTAATTCACTTTTTCAATCATTAATTAATTAAGTTTGAATATTGTGTAGTATTTCCTTGGCCTATCTATATGGAATAAGGACTATTATGTACAAACGTAAGTAAGCGACGTGACGGACTGGATCAGCATCTGAAAATAATAATAACGTACAATTTACTTGCTATAATACATACAGAAGTATGTAGAGAACTATAGAATGCAGAAGGCAGTTTGACACGTTGTCAGCTTTGGCAAAGTCGCCTTGTGTCAATGACACGGTGTCAGGTCAGATATTTAAAAAAAAAGATGACAGCCGATATCAAGTTCAAGCAATGGGCATGATGACTAAAAAAAATTTTTTTAGTCTATCATATAGATTACTTTTAAATATTCGACACGTATTTTTCTTTTTTCTCTTAGAATAAAAATGATAAAGATACACTGGGTTAAAGTTGCTCATGACGTCACGCCTTAGTACGATTTTTACGTAGGAGTGACGTCAATCCCCCCACTCCGTAACTTTGATGCTCTGTATACTTGTATTTATTTATGTATTTGATCAGGTAAGAAACGTGTTTCAAATATTTTTGTAATAGCCTAAAAGACGGACTAATTATTTTTTGAATTTTGAAATGTAGTCATCATCCCCATTCGACAATTAGGCGACTGCAGTGCGTCAGTATAACTTACATTACTCAACCGTTAAAAGATCTGCGCCCTTTCTAGTATCAATCAAACACGTGCGTTAATGCAAACGTAGTTTTGAGTATACAATTTAAGTACAGACAGAAGCCGGGTAAGATCATTAATTACTCCAAGGGGAAGTTGTAGATACCTAGGCGGCGGCGGATGCGCGTAGGGCTGCGGCTGCGGCGGCGGCGGCGGCATGAACTGCTGCGGCGGCGGCGGCGGCGGCGCGGCGCCCAGCAGCTTGGGCTCGCGCATCAGCTCGTGGTACAGGTTCAGCGCGCGCACCAGCTCCGCCGACAGCGCCGTCAGCCGCGCGTGCCGCGTGTCGGCGCGCTCCAACGCCATGTCTACCAGTGGGCCCATGCGCACCACGCGCGACTCTAGCGCTACTAGCGCCGACTGGAGGATAAGCAAGATGTTATAGCATTAGCAGAAGATAGGCTTAAATGATGGACGCTCTATCAGCAAAACTCAAAGGGCCTGTGTCACTACCTAGCTAGAGATTAAATTCTACTGACAGATAAACCTATGACTGTTTATTTCATAAAAAATCACGTTTTAGAAAGAGATAGGTACAGTTATACAATATCCGTCAGATAAGTTTTATCTATAAATGGTGAAACGGGCCCTCACTCTTAAAAGAGATTATGATAAAGTTATTGTCAATTTATCTGTCATATTAGCTAAAATCGAAAATGTCTTCATTGAAATAGATTACGAAGAAAAAGGGACCTAGAATTGAGCCTTGTGGCACACGATATGTTAGGTGAATTTGCTTTACAATTTTCTTCCATTTAGTACGTCAGTTGTTTTTAAAATCTTGTAAAATGGACATGGCTAGTAATAAATGTTCGTAAAGCAATATGAGTGTATCTAGATTCAAGTAATTTAAGGAAAAAGGCACGATGAACCCTTACCTCATCGGACCGTGCCTCAACGTCAGCCTCATGCAGCATAGTAAGCGCAGCATCCATGGCCGATTCATCGATCTCAGTGGGCGCGTCGTCGACCGGTCCGGGCGCCGTGTTCTCCGCGAACTGCACGCTCTTAGCGCCGCGGGGCTCGTTCACTGAAACACGCGGGGTGAAGTGAAAGACTACTGACTACTTGTGTACGGAGTATGATATCTATGTAGAATAGATTAAAAAATATTTTATTCAGTACCAATCAAGAGAGGTATGTAATCAGGCTAGATTTAAATACCGAATTATCTTGGTATTTCTTTCATAACGACGTTTCATACCGAGCCTTAGTTAGGTAAGTGCTTTGAGACGGCTCTTGTGGTAAGAAAATTCTGAAGTGTTTTCCTCCCCGTCATGTAACGTAATGAAAACACTCCTCTAGTGACTTGTGCCGCTTCTAAACCGCAAAGGCAGTACAACATCGATCTATTCACGTATTGAATCGGACTACTTTTTCTCATTGCCAAAGTTAACATCAATTTTCAGACGGCACGACACGATTTATATTTATTTTTTTAGAATTAGGCCATCAAATTAACCTAAAAATTCTTAATCAAAATAACATTAAAAAACGTTGCTTCATGAAACATATCCACTTCTCTCGTAGTCCACTGGGTTTTGGATGTCTACTAATATCAACACAATGACTTACCAGGAGGAGTAGGTTCACTTAGATCAGCAGTAACAAAATTAGCTGGAAATAGTCCTTCGCCGCGGTCATTGTAGCCTTTCCACCAGTTGGGGTCACTCGAATCTGTCACATGTACTGGAAATAACATTAAATACATTAATCACGTGATTATAACAGTATGAAAATGTCAGCCATTTTCTTCAAGGTCATCCCATTCTGTACTTACTTTTTGGTGCCTCCAATTTTTTTTTGGGACGCCCTTGCAACAGAAAATACCTGGATATAGCTCTACATTACTTAAATAGGAAAATAGTAGGGTAGCTTTAAGAATCTTGGCTGAAGTTCCAAAATGGCTGCTCATTTAAATCGCCTGTTATATTTTACTGGTCATTGAAGTGTAAAAAAAAATCTAATCGTGCCGACTACTGCATGATAATTGAATTAGGCATAACTACAAAAAAATTCTAATTTAAATTACTATTCAAAATTTTAATAAAAAATGCATTTTGATGTTTAGGCGAGCGGTTGTTTAGGTTACTCCATACAGAAACTATGAGTATAAATATATGTTTATATAAGTTAATGTAAGGAGTTGATTCTGATCGCTCCTGATCGCATGCGTCTGACGCTACGAGCAGCGCAAAAAACAACCGCGCGCCTTAATATGATTGCAAAACGCTACTGAACACTATTAATGATATGAAAGAGTGCCAAAGCCAAGATTAAAATACTAATTTAAAATGTTAGCGTAAAAAGAGAAAAAGAAATCTTTTCCATGCTGTTGAAGACATAGTGTTTGCCTCTTCCTCAAAATTGGAAATTCTACTCTTTCTCCCTCAAATTTCAAATTTCGAAGGTAGCGAGGTGTCCCGAATATTCACGATTTGATTTCATGACGAGCGCGACTGGAAATAGATCTATATCAACCTCTACGCAACTTACCAATCTCGTCAGTCATAAAAGAAAGCTTGTTGCTTTCAGCATGATTTTACTATTTTTTCTAATTTCTGTGCAATATTGTGAGTTTTGTGCATCGCAAATCTTAAGGCCATACATTTCATCGATGTATGACCAGTGACACTCAAGTTTCTATTATCCCATAGCAAACTATTTGCCCAAACTTACCAATTTCCTCATTCTTAAAAGATAGATCGTTTCCTTCAGCATCTTATAGTCTACCTTGACTTTCTACCCTAATTTCTATGGAATATGTGCTTTGTGCTTCACAATCACAATTCTCAAGGTACATTGCATCGACGTTTAAACCAGTGACTCTCAAGCTATTAATATCCTATAGATTGTCAAACTTACCAATTTCGCCAGTCATAAAAGACAGCTCATTATCTTCAGCGGCTTCGAAGTCGTACAGCGCTTTGACTTTCTTTGCTGGCGTGGCTGGAGTGTCATCAACCTTTGGGTAGAGGGACTGGGCGCCACCGCTGCTCGCTGTGCCAGGGCCGGATTCGCGAAGGGATAGGGCTATGGCACGGGCTAATTCTTCCTGTGGGGGAGAAGATGTTAAAAAAAAGACGACGAACATACATAGCCCCGCACCATAATTCACGTTTCGCGGGTGAACATATTAGACTTACACAAAGACATGTACAAAACATCCTGAAGCAGATATAAATCTGTCTAGCTGGGATTTCATCCCAAGTCCCTCTGAGTGGCGCATGGCGGTCCGACATTTTCATGTTGGTCATTGTCGACCATTGCGCCAGGTGGGTTTGTAATGTATGTATACGTATGTCTCCACTAGCCCGCTTTCACTTTCATATTGCGTTTTTATTTCACATCCCCGAAAATGCTATCTTTACTATCACTGCTTAAGATTTGAATCTAAAAAGCCGTGAACTGTTGGATGCATAGTGCAACAGAAATATTTTTTGTCTTTGTTCCCTTTATGACTGAATGTTTCAACAGCATAGTTGCTTAAACACACTTAAGTACAAAATTGCAAGTCGAATCTGTTGCCATCACTTAGTATTACCAAAAACGCTACCTGTTCTCTCTGCGCCGCCGCGGCTGCAGCCGAAGCACTGCTCTGCTGACTATGGCTCCCTGGCTCCCTCTCCCCTTCGGCTCTCAATTGTTTAGCCAACGCGGGTATGAGGTCCAACTGCGGATCCGATTTGAACTCCCCGTCGGCCCATTTACGTAGCAACGCACGTAGTTTCTGAGCCACTGCTGGTTGGACTTTTGATACTATGCGACGGAATTCTGTCTCGAAATCGCGGGATGCTACCTGTAGGTTTCAATGTAAAAATTGTTTAATGATTTGAGGTAAAGTAATGGAATATGTAGGTGCTGTGTGTAAAGGTAAGTACCAGTAATCAGTTTCTGGTTTCAATTAAATAATGTTTTACAATGATAGGGAAAATATAACTACTTAACTAAATATTAGAACATACAGAGTACAGGATAACTGTCAGCTGTCAGTGATCTTTATTCACATTAATTTAACTAAATATTTAATATGGTCCTAGAGAAAGCAGCTGGGTTTCATTGGATGCTGGTGGCATTGCCACCGTGGCAATGAATTCATTTTGGACAGATATTGGAGAGGTGTATGCTCAGCAGTGGGCAGCTATAGACTAAGATGATGATGATTTCATACAAGTAGGATAGAAGTAGGTTTAAACCTATAATACAGATATAAAAATGTCCAATAATTATACAGACAAAAATCATACCTCCAAATGAAAGATCCGTCCACAATTAGCAACGCAGGCATCAAGTAAGGTAGCAGCGTGGACTTGAACATGAGGATCGGGGTGTGCCAGTCTTCTCATGATGGCACGGAGACAGTCACGGGAAGCCTGAGCTGATGCTCCAGCACGGTCACATATCTCCAGAATCAAACCCCATTCTTCACTTGTATTGTTTTCGCTTGTTGCTCTTTCTGTGAGTGTAAGATTTATTATCTTTTGACTGACTGTAGCTCATAATAAATAGATCATTATAAGTAGATCATAATAATAAACAACAAAGTATAAGAAAACAATCTATTTAATAACTTTTTTGTAAAGTAAAATATGCTTTGAACAAGTCATGCTTAGGCATTAAATAACAACGAATTATCTTTTATAAGTTGTTAAGTACGTCTTTTTTTACATAACATTTGAATACTAGAAGCAAAAACCATGAACCAAATTTTCTTAAACCTATTTACATGTTCAAAAAACAAAACCTGTGTAAAGCTAAACAATTTTCCTTGTAAGAAAAATGCTTTTCTATGAAAGGTCAAGTTATTGTTGGATCTTGGTGTAGAAACAAGATACTTGTCCTATAAACCTATTATACAAAAATCCTATTATGATTAACAGAAATGAATCATGTTCTTATCTACTAAAGGTACTATGAAAAGATTTTTTTATTGGTTTGGTTATAAAAACACAAAGACATGCTCTGTGAAACACAATAAATCAAAGAGATAGTAAAAAAAACTGCAAGAGTTCTAGGTAAAGAGAAAATGACCCAGATGCATAAAAAGTGAACATAAATATGATCAGACTTGATTTTAGCAGTTAGATTTCCAGATAAAACTTGATTTCTAAATGTAGATTTCGGTGATCGCAATGTCATATACTAATTAGATCATCAGGAAAAGTCTCAATTTCCTCATAATTATATGTTTAACAAAATGAACTACATCAATGTTGCATCACCATGATTTCAATCAAATTTCTTCACTCTCCATCAGAATTTCTACAAAATTATATAAAATATAACTGCAAACGTTATAGCCAGACGCCTAGACGATGATAATATGCAAAAACAAAGAAGTTCACTATCATTTTTCATTATCTTTGTGTCCTTAGTCATACTTACCGACATCTTGGTCAAATGGAGAAGAGTTCCCAAAGATCCCCATTGTCTGAAGTCCAAACTTTGCACACAAACTTAACAATCAATTTCGATGTTTTTTATGTTTTTATTGTCTAGTTATCCTATTTTTACAACAATCAAGGGCCTAATTGACCAAAACAACCGAACAAACAAAAATGACTGACGGGACGGGATGGACGTACGACGGTCAATGACACTTAAAAGATACAATCGTTTCATAGTTCATAGTTCGTATTGTGTCCATACATAAATATTTTTAATAAGACTTTTATAATTACTAACCAGGCAATAACTATTTTCTTAACTAATAATAAATAAAACATTTAACACAACTTCTTAAAACGAATCCATTTATTTTTTAATGTTTTCTGAAAACTGTTATTTTATTTATTTTTTGCTATGGAACGAAAATACTATTTTTCTTTTTTTATATACAGCCTTCAAAGAGTTCAACATTTATTGAGCCTAATCACTAAAAAGTTTCATCTTCTTCAAAATAAGTGACATTTCTCACACGTTGAACATGATTTTTATCAAGGTACCAATTATTTGTATTGATTCTACAAAATAACCAAGCCATTGTTGCAAAATTAATTTACTTTGCAAGTATTGATAAATCTGAACGCGTTTATTAGCGGCGCACGGTTTGACAGGTCAGCGAGCCACTTTTTAGCTTTCCGAGTAGCTTTAATTTTGTTTTATATTTGGATATTCTATCATTTACATATTATAAATACTATAAACGTAGTCTCGATTGTGTAATTATCTCATTAGATAGATCTGTCGTGAAATTGCAGTGTTACATAAACCTGTAGAGCTAGTCGTGTCGGCGATCTCGATGTCTATAACTACATAGTACGTCAGTGAATGAATGTTGGCTGTAAGATATGGATGTGGATGCTCCTAATATACTAAAGAGGTGCAGTAGCGCACCTTTAATCAATGAGGCGTCATCTACTGCAGCCACTTCGCCTACAACCACAACTGCGCCCAGGTAAAGTGCATTGCTTGAGTGTGGTTAGGCTGATGACTATTTTTGACAGCTCTAAGTTCGCCTGTGCTTGCCGTGCCCGTATTTAGTTAGCCACTTGTTAATGCATAATTCAGACGACTCGTAAATATCACCATTGAACACCTCATGTGAGTTGTTTGTGTATTTCATTCGTTTTTTATGTTGTTTTTGTGTAACATTCTACCATTTCTTAGCTCTGCATCAGTGTAACATATTTTGAGGTACTACATATTGAAGAATATACTGTAACAGCAAATACTTTTATGTTCAGGAATGTGTAATGTGAGGATGCCAAAGTTTAATTATTTAAGATACCTATGGTTCATCTTCCTTGTCAGTAAAAACATCTGTTTACGTATACTATACCTACAAATTTGCTTTCTCTATTTTGATGCTGCATGGAAACTGGATTTAATCTGTTTAAATTGATCATAGAATGGGAGTGTGTTAAGAACCTACCTCTGGAAACACTTCAATCAATCTATATGCCACATCTTTAGGCATTATATGGCAAGCTCACCATTTGCAGGCCTCCACATATTTAATTATCCACTTTCAAACATTCTGAAATTCAAGGAATTTTGATTATTTTGAATAAAACTTTAAATAATCTGAATGAAATCCTCAACATTAAACCTTTTCTTTATTTATATTTGAAACACTGCGAAATATACTATACTATGATATTTTCTGTTATTAACCAAGTGTGTTTATTGCATGTGTTAATTTATAAACTAGTTTTAAAACAATACAAGTTTATTTGTGTCTGTTCTTCCCTATTTCAGTTTTCATTATTCATTTCTCATTTGCTTTTCATTTTGATTCTAATATGTATTGTTTTAAAACATATTTGCTACTGCTTCTATCCTTTTAATATTATAAATGTCAATGATTGTGCCAATTGTGTTACTCTTTCACACAAAAACCACTGAACAGGCTATATAATTTTGAGATATCATGATTATTTCCTAGATATGATGATAAATCCGTACGAAGTCGCGGGCAGCCTCTAGTAAATTATATGATAAACATCATTCTAACAATATTTTTTTTTACATTTTAAGTTTATTTTATGTCCTATACATAGCTGTTTAAATGCTTGATGATGTAGGTAAGGTGAAATGTCAACCATAATAATGTGGCTTATTCATTCATATTTTTTTATTTGAATGTTAATATAGGTACATATATATTTATGTATGTGTATTTATCTAACATTCATATGTCCTATTAATATTATAAATGTCAATGTTTGTTCCGATGGATAGATAGATGTTTGTTACTTCATCACGTAACAACCACTGTACAGATTTTGATGAAACTTTACAATAACTTAGCTTGGACATCAGAATAACACATAGGCTATATTATTTTACGATATCATAATTTTTTTCCAAGATATGACGATAAATGTGTACGGAGTCGCAGGCAGCCTCTTGTAGGTTTATACCTATATCTTAGTTTATTGTAGTTTTTGTGACTATCCTGCCTTCTTGCTTTCACTTCTAACTCTGTGGAGTCTGCAGGAAGAAATTTCTTTTAGAAATATGCTGTACTTTACCTTTTTTATAACTTCTCTTTTCTGTCTCTATGGAATCTTCTTACAATAAACTATTTAATGAATAAAATAAATTCGGTTTTAAGGCGGGTTCACTGCTCAATGTTTTGACCAGTTTTTGGTAAACATTGAATGAAATTTTTCTTTGATTTTTCAGCAAAATTGTTCGATTTGAACAAAATGTTTGTTCAAAATATGAGCAGCGGCCTTTAGGATATAAAAATGCCTATTTACACAACATTTAATTTAACACTCTGCTCAATATAAGAAAGAATCAAGTAATATTGTTTCTTTTAGAAATATGCTTCAACTTTTGTATAACTTCTCTTTTTTTTCTGTCTCTATGTACTATCATCTTACAATAAACTGTTAAATAAATAAATAATATACATTTTAAGTCCTATCTCAAAAAGTGTTGCTATGAATTGATACATACTTGATATAGTATCATTGTTTGCAATGATATCTGAATTCTTCATGTTTTTAAATGATAGTGTTCACTTGTTTGATAATTTTTTTCAATGAATTTGTTGAACTTCTTCTTTTTAGTAAGAATTCTAGTCTTGATAACCTAATGGTACAGAACTGATATTTCATTTGGCTTCTTAGTATTTATTTATTTAATTTTCTGGGATATAGGCTAGGATAACAGAAGTGTGTGGAGAAGCTGAAGAGGCTTTTGCTTAGCATTGGGACAACATAGGCTTAAAAATATAAATAGGCTTTTATAATGCATGGGTATAAAAAAAACTAAGAGTTTTTTTTTTTATTCCCGTCACGCGGTTTGCCTATTTGCCATAATAAGTTATGGGAATCGTTTTTATAAAAGGAAAGGAAAAAGATAAACTATCTAAGAGTGTTTGTTCTTGGCTGCTTCAATGTGTTTTTATGGGATGACTTGTCCAAGAGTTGTCATTTTTATTATTGACTAGAGGCTGCCCGCGACTTCGTACGCATTTTTTGTCATATCTTAGAAAAAAAACATGATATCTCAAAATAATAATTATAGCCTATATGTTTTTCTGTTAAGCTACAATATTGTCAAGTTTCATCAAAATCTATTTAGTAGTTACACAAAATATCCACAAATAATGTATCTATATGTTATTATGATGTATAAGTTAGCAACAATAGTGCCAAATGTCATCAAAATCTATTCAGTGGTTTTTGCGTGAAAGAGTAACAAACATCCAGCCATCCATCGGCACAAACATTGACATTTATAATATAAGTAAGTGGGATTCTATCAAGTACCCTTAGCTCCTTCTTTATTTTGGTACCAATCATTATTTTAGTCAAATCATCACCAATATTGCATAAAAAGTATCAACTTTATTTGTTTGTTAGTAAAGATGTAATTTGATGCCTATGAACTAATAATTAATTGATTTCTAAGTATGCAAAAAGCTAATTCAGCCATTTTATATTTCGTAATTTGGATTGGCATTTACATATTAGAACAACATTTTGTTTGATGTGTACCTCTATCACTCTTTTCATGATTGTTGGGGGAAGTATAAATAAATATTTGGGACATTTCACACACGGTCACCTGACCCCAAACATAGCAAATCCTGTACTATGGGTATCAATCAATCAGGGACTGATAAATATACATAGGTCCTACATAGATAAATATATAATACCCAGTAGCAATCCAAAAGTAATTATAAGACAGGTTTTAATGTAAGATGTGAAAGGACTTTTATTTGGCTAATATCATAAACGTCAATGGTTGTGCCAATTTATGTGAGGATGTTTGTTACTTTTTACGCAAAAACATTACAAAATTGTAGCCTATAAATCAGAGTATCTTAAGTATCATTATTTTGAGATTTTGTAGGTAAATACCTACATACATATACACACATAAATATGTGTTCTAAGATATGTAGTTGCTAATAGAACCTAAACATATTCAAATTGCATGACAACAAACTCAATATGAATAATACAAAATTAAAACATTGTGTTTATAAATATTAAGTGTTAACACAACAGAATTCAATCAGATATTGCATAATAATTAGCATAGCTCTTTATTGCATGCCTAAATAATAATGAACAAATTATTTAAGCAAATATGATTGTCATATAAAATTGTTTAACAAACAAAAGTGATTCGTATTGCAGTTGTATCAGAGTTTAATAATATTGATTGATGTCTAGATAACAGACGCTGTTGTAGGTATCTTTTAAACTATTGAAAGGGATACAAACATTTTTTAAATCTATTTTAATTGAAATGGCATTCCCATTGACTACATTCAAAAATTCAAAAAAGAATTATTCCGTTTTTTAGGCTATTAAAAATATTGGAAACACATTTTTTACCTGATTAAATACAAAGATACAGAGATTCAAAGTTACGGAGTGGGGGGTATTGACGTCACTCCTCGGTTAAAATCGTACTGAGGTGTGACGTCACGAGCATCTTTAACCCAGTGTATCTTTGTCATTTTTGTTTTTAGTTTAAGAGAAAAAAGAAAAAATACGTGTCGAATATTTTAAAATAACTGATGCGATGGACTAAAAAAATTTTTTTAGTCATCATGCCCATGTAGAGATTGGTCTTATAATATTCGTGCCTAAAATTGGCCACTGCACTCTTTTTAGTAAATCCGCTGTGATTAACTACTGGAAATGTATATTTTATGATTATTTATTCCATATTTTATATAAATTAATGACGATGCAGTGAATAAATAATTTATTTATCTACTTGAGGCTGCCCGCGACTTCGTACACATTTATCGTCATATCTTGGAAAATCATCATGATATCGTAAACTAATATAGCCTATGTGTTAATCTAATGTGTAAGCTTCAATATTGCCAAGTGTCATCAAAATCTATTCAGTAGTTTTTGCGTGAAAAACAAACATCCATCCATCGGCACAAACATTGACATTTATAATATTAGTAGGATCTTTTTACCTAAGCATAATTGAGAATTCTGTTTATGATAATTTATTGTAATTATTATAAGCAATAGCAATTATAATTGTCTAAGTATCTTGTGATGTTGTTACAGGAACACGTCGTACTTCAGTATGTTCTCAAACAACAACCGCACGCGGCGGTACAGCCACGGGAGCGGCGGGATGAGCCCGCTCGCCGCGCCTGTTAATTTAGTTACTGTAAGTTATTGTTATAATTAGCCTGTTATTTACTAAATCATCGTCATCATTTCAGCCTATAGCTGCCCACAGCAGAGCTTAAACCTTTACAATAATTTCACAGTGCGACTGGTTTAAAAACAATACAATTATTAAATAAAATGCCTATTCTTTATTTCGTTTATTAGTTTCATTTAGAACCGGCGCGATGGAGAGCTTTTGGAGAGGCATATGCTTAGGAGTGGGCAGCTATAGACTGAGATAATGAACCCTTACACTCTTGCGAGTTACCGCCATTTCTCTTGCACTTCTGCCATCCTGGTACCTACATAATAATGGCTGACAATCATCTGTTTACCTAAAATGCTATTTAACTTTAAATAAATAGGAATCGGGGACTTAATAAGGAAAGCCCAAGTCAAAAGTACCCATAACCGACGTGCATTTATGAAACAACTTATGGATGAAGCGAAGGATGTGTGTTTGGATCGTAGCAAGTGGAGGGAAGTGGTCTCTGTCTACTTCAATGGGAAAGAGGCGTGACAGATACATACATTATGTAGGTATAAATAATTAACATGACATAAATTTCTAGCAGAACTCCTGGGGCCGTGTGACGCCCCGTGATCGCTTGAACCAGCTTCGAGCCGAGGAATGTGCAGACGTCAGCAATACGAGAGAAGTGGCCCATGAACGGGAGATCCACAACGCCATGCAGATGGGCCAGTCTTGCGAGGACCTCACGCTCGTCTCGGGCCTCGCTAATTCACCTACTAGGATACATAGGTAAGGTTTTAATTAGTAAATCATTTTGGCTGTTTAGAAACTTCGATTTGATGTCCACTTGCTTGAAGGCTTCACTAAGTATCACTAACATACGGTATTACTCAATAATTTTACTCTTGAGTTAAGTAAAATACTATTTACTCGAAGACGTGAGTACGAACCCATAGGCGTGCTAAGTGATTCCAGGAAAGTTACCTACTTGATGATCTGTAGAATCAGTAACTTCCTTTCGGCCCCCCCTTTTTGCCCTTCGGCTATGTCACTAAGACAATAAATCTTACATAGTAATAAATCAGATTTGTCATGTGGTAATGAGATTGTAGTAATTGCTAAGCCATTTGTCCAAGACTTAACTTACCAAATGTGAAGAAATGTTTTTATGTTTAGCGTCTCGTAATATCCTCATTTTGTTTATTATAAAAAGGAGTTCTATTAAATCATGTGTTCTAAATAATTTCAGATTTCCCCCAGTAGTATCCCCATCGCCCACACGTAAATGCCAAACGACGCGGCGAAGTTTATCACCGACGATCGCAATCCGCGCGTCGAGCTTCAGTCCGGTGAGCAGACCAAATCTGCTGATCGGTAAGCGACGGTGCGACGACTCCGACTCTCCACTATCTAAACGTATGTGCACATCGGATAGGCTAACCCCATCTACTCCAGGTACCCCCGATTCAGATTCACTAGAATGTACCTTCAGGCCCGTGTCGCCGCGTGCCCAACCTATGAACGAATCGCCGCACGAGTCCCAAGACACGCAAGAAAATCATAAAACAAGTCCCAGCTAATATTCTATGATGGGAGTTCTCTTTAAGTTGTTTTTTTTTTTGTTTTTAAACGGATTTTGATCTGGTGACGTCTTTTGAGGGGTTAAATAATTTTAATTTGAAAAATTGTATGGTGATTAACCATTTTGATACTTTTCATCATGATTACTAATTACTTTAACATTTTTGTCATTCGTTTTTTTTGTATGATTGTTAGTAATATGTTTTGCTTCCCAATAGATAATTCAATGGATGGATGATTGTCAACTTTCAGTTGATTCCTCAATTGACGACCAGATTTTGTTTTCTTCAGGATTTTTTTCTGAAACGTTACCAAACTGCTTTTCTTCGACAAGCCATTCGAACGTCGATTTGCATTGGTTATCAGTTATATAAATTCCTACCAAATCAAATACTCAACTTATAGCGAATTCCTTCATTATTAATATTAGCTGTCTAATATATGGAGACGTTTTTATTATTCTTAATAGGGTCGTGCGCGATTTCCAATTCAAAGGTATCCGAAGTTAATAATAATTCAGACTTGGACTTTACAAGATAGCCAAATTCCCAGACATAGGTATTACCACAATTCATAAATGTATGAGACACGGTGTTAAAGCAAAAGCCACATAGCACTTGGAGCCGTGAAGGTGTCTCTACATTCGATACCCCATATTATGTTATGTGGCCATCGCTTGACACTGGCAAATGTTGCAAGACTAGCTGCAACTTTACGCTGGTGTATTTTTAAAGATTTTAAGCGGTCGTTTCACCACCTACGGATAAAATAAAACTTAAGCGGGCCACACACGCTAGGTTATGCCTGTCGGTTATGGTTATGCTTGCACAGTTCAACCGTCCAAGCATAACTGAACGTGTGTATTTAAATTTTGCTTGCGCAGGCAAAAAAATATATCATACACACGTTCAGTTATGCTTGCACAGTTCAATTGCACAAGCATAACCGACAGGCATAACCTTTACAGATAAAGCTATGTCTATTTCGTAAAACATAGCGTTTTAGATAGTGACAGGAATACAATTGTCAGATAAACTTTATCTGTACATGATAAAAAAGGCCCTAAGCCTATGAATTCTGGAAATAACATATACAAAGTGAATATAATAACCTTTTTGCATTTATTACAATTGAAACCTTCATACGGTTTAGATTAAGGAATGAGCGCAAATACCGCCCTATTGTTAGCCAAAGCTCTTAAACTTTATTGTAAATAATATTTAGGTTTAAAATGTAGCCCTATGTAAACGGGCATGTATATACTTAGTGTTAAGACAGCCATAGTGCGTGTCGATTTATTATAACACGCCTATTTTGTTTCATTGTTGATTTTAGGTTTTTTTGCAGTGGGGAGAAAAAAATAGAAAATTTAGATTTAATCGTAATTCGACTGTTTATATTGCTAGTTTGGTCTTTTTGAATGTTCGATATCGGCCATGGCCACAGCCTCTTGCCTGTTCCGTGTCGTAAGACGCTCTAAACTCAATAATGGCTTTTTCGTTTCAAACTTCGGTGAAAATGGACATAGACTGGCATCCTTATGAATTAATGTACCCCTCGCTATTTATAAGCAAGCTTCAATTTCCCATAAATCTAGGAATTATCGAAGCAAAATTATCTTTCAAATTACCAATCAATACGATATAAAAGATTTCCTATTGTCTCCGACAGTAAATAGCATAGTAATAGCGTAATTGACTATCGCAATTAAAATTATAAAGGTATGATTAATTTCTTGATTTATTATTAAAAATATCATAAGTCAAAAGCCAATGTTTAAATCCATTTTATTGCGTTTTTCTATTTTTTCTCCCCGTTTATAATTTTGTTAGCTTCTCTGCAAGGATGCTGGCACGTCAAAATCTGTTACCATTTTATAATATTATTGTATATTACACATGCAACCCCTAGTCAAAATTCGTACGCTATAGCTTGGGCAGGCATGTTTTCTCTCTTGTATCCAAATTGATTCATTCGTTTGTATATTATAGGGTCAACGAGAGAATGCGTTCCTGACACATGTGACTAGTGATGTAACCTTACGTAACTGATATTTTTTATTACCTACTAGAAATTAATATCACAATGTGGTTCGTTATTCTCGTTTGCAATTTTTACCCGACTGCGCCAAATCAGAAGGAGAGTTATGTTTTTCGAGAGTAGGTATGTATGTATGTATAATATTTTAGCACGCTCTACACTACATAAACAAGATTAGATAACATATTTTCGGCCAGTTCTAGCAAAAAAAAAACAGATTTCGAAAATAACTGCACGCACTAAAAATAATAATACATTTCGGGCTTTCGGAAAAAAAGGTGGAGCGTTTTGTCCAAAAAGAGAAAGGATTATACAAACTTATAAACGCTCCACGATTTCTTTCGAATGTCCAAAATATCCTTATTATTTTATAATTTTTACTGCGTGATAAAAGCGCGTTTTTTATTTTTTTAAACTATTATTTTGATATACATAACCGTTAATCGTTACTTTTCGTTAATTTTGACCGCTATTTTTGTCACATCACTAAAAAAATTAATGGCTGCCAAAACGTTGTAGCAGCGCTGTATATTTTTTGATAATTATTGTTTTCTTAACTTTAATTGTAATTCGAAGTGCAAATTTAACGTGATTGTTCATAATTTGACATAATTATGTAGTTTTTATAGCTTGTTACTTGTTAATTGGGCGAATAGACAAAAACATTTTTTTATCGTAAATTGAGAGCCGCCTCAAAGTTATATCGGCAAGTCAATCACCACCTGTCAGGAACGCATTCTCTCGTTGACCCTATAATAGTTGACGTAGCTTATACTAAAGGGTTAAGAATCCCATCGCAAACGAATGTCGCAATATTTAGGCCGTGGCCCCAGTAGACAAACTGTTAGCGGCTGACTAGTTTGCGGCGTATCGATTTAGTACACCTTTCCATATATTTGAAATGGAGTGTCCACAGTCAGCTAGTTTTCGCTCACTGTACGCAGTTTGCAGCGTTACGCGCGCTGACTATCTCAGACAGCGACCGACTCCCACCAAAACCGGTGATTTCATTGATTTGAGTTTGCAGTTAACACAAATTTCAGTTCGCCACTTTGCGGCTTACTCAGGCGGCCGCTAATAGTTTGCCTACTGGGGCCACGGTCTTAAGACAAGTAAATCAATAAACGAAATTTATAACCCACCGCTAACGTATCACTCAATTTTTAACCAACAACAATTAGATCGAGACTCAACAAGATATCAATTAGTTAGAACCAATTCTCTAGTTAAACATTTTTTAATGCATCACGAAAGAAAGTTAGTGCCAAACTAATTGAAATTAATCTTTCGTTGTGCATTAAAAAAGCATTTGCAATATAACCTGTCACGCATTTAGTCTAGATGTAACATATATGAATAATACAAATAATATATTGGCAAGTTAATAAAAATGCGCTTCTTGAAAGCATATCATAATATTCGTATAATGTACCTATCAATAAGTATCAAAAATTAAACTTTGTTTACCATTTATAATACATAACTCGATTTTGTACTTGGATACCTCAAATAACTATTCATTGCTTATAAATAACTTATAAACCAGCTGCAATTGTTTATTAATTTGCCAACTCAGCATTGTGTTCATTTTCATTGATTGATTCATATGAAACATTCTCTTGTAAGATTTATCCATACAATAATTGTAGTGTTACCAATATCCGTAAACATATACCTAAACTATTAATTAATCCTTATGATTTGAATGAGAGATGCGAGAAGGTTACATTCAGGGGTTTTTATATCAGAAGCTTATGGTTTCAACAATATTTGAATATAAAAAAAACAAATGTGCAAAGTAAAAGCTTGAAATCGCACAAGTATTAATATTATTATCTCATCTGTTATGGGGCTATTACTATTAACTAAAGAGGATCACAAACATATAGTCGCGTAATTCTAATAGGGATGATGACTACATTCAAAAAGTAATTAGTCCGTCTTTTAGGCTATTAAAAATATTTGAAACACATTTTTTCCTGATCAAATACATAAATAAATACAAAGATACAGAATATCAAAGTTACGGAGTTGGGGGTATTGATGTCACTCCTAGGTAAAAACCCTACTTAGGCATGATGTCACGAGCGACTTTAACCCAGTGTATCTTTGTCATTTTTAGTTTAAGAGAAAAAAGAAAAAATACGTGTCGAATATTTTAAAATAATCTATGTGTGTGTGTGTGTGTATGTGGACTAAAAAAGTTTATTTAGTCGTCATGCCTATTCTATACCTACGCTCTTTAAAGCTTCTTACTCACATACACATACGATATTACTCGATAGTTTTACTCGAAGTCGAGTAAACATCTACGTGTGGACGTAAAACTGACAGCTTTTTGCGTTCCACACGTTGATTTTACTTAATATGTATTTAATTCCGTATGTGAGTACGGAACTTATGCATTGTCTACCTAGTGTTTCGAGGTATGCATTTCTCGTGATGCTCTTGCTAGTGGACCCCTTAAAGATTTCATTGAATAGTTTCCAAAACCATATATTGTGATGCAATAATTAAAACGGGATATTAAATGAGAATACTGGTAACCGATCACTGTAAAGGACAACGCAAAGATATTGTGATTATAGCATTTGATGTTTGTGAAATGTTATTTTTGTATGAAGTTAGCAAGTACTCGATGTATCTATTCATCAGTTGTATTGCAAAATATGAATTTGTGTTTGTAACTACAAAAAATGTCTTACTAAAGCAAGATGGCGTCTATAATGGCCGCCGTTTTTTCATAATTTGTTGTTATTTCTAAGTTCGTTATTTCAACAAGTTATTTATTAGGGAAAATTATGTTAATAGAAAAATGTGTACATTTTCATGTTCAATGTTTTCCCTTGTCGGAAAATGTTTACCTATTGTATGTATTTAGGTATGTTTTACAATTTTTGTATGCAAAGTGGAGTCTAATGGTAATGCTGAATACCATTTTGTTTTCACGCGTGATTAAATCACAAACATGAATATCAGAACTTGTTTAATTTATCATACTATCCGAGTAAGTCCGAGGATATTTTATAGAAATGAAAATATGAAATACCAAACCAATCACATTTTATTTACACATTACAGGTTTACATCAACATTGTATAATTACGACAAATGATATCCAAGTAAAACAGTTAAAAGTGAAATTAATCTAAAACTTATCATTAATGAACAACATTATAATAACATTCCAATATTTTGTACTCTTTAAAATGTGATAAATTACAAAACATAAGACAAAGGATGCGAATAATCTCACAATTACTATGTAAATTAATTATTAAAATGCTACAAAATTCTATAATAATAATTATAATTAAAATAGTATTAGCAAAGTTTGCCATACACTCATACAATACACACTATGTATAAAAAAGGATCTTTATCGGCGACAGTTGATCGCTAAACATTCGAATATAATTCATTAGAATCGTGCCTGGGTTCGATAACACTCCGTGACAACGATTCTTTAACATATCTTGTGTATGAATCACAGTACAAAATGAGCCATTGAAACACAATCAGAAACTTTGCCAAGTAGACTTATTTCAAAAAAATATAAATTTCACATGAGATCCTTATCCGGAAAGATATTCTAAGCAAAGGCACCTGTCAGTCCCTTTTTTGTAGAGCCTTCTAAAATTGAAATGGTCGAGAATTTGACGGAGACCACAGTTAGTTTTAAATAAGTAATTTAAAAGTTGATATTTTATATTCGACTTTCAGGCAGTATCGCAAGCGGATCATACCTAATCTAAACAATATCGAAATTAGTTTTTATTCTTAATATTTATAAGGCTAATCTCTTTAAACTGTAATTAATTTAAACCTCAATAAATCTATCTTTATGGCGGTTCATTTCAAACCTTTATTTTAGACGACACAAGTTTTTTGGGTCACTAAATGGGCCACTCACGGATAAAAAGGTCACCTTTTCTAACGTTCAAAATTGTTATAAACTAGAGCGAGAAAGAAGATAACGCCGCTTGCGATTGTGGATTGAAGTAACGATTTGGATATGTTGGCCGAAATATTAACTAATAAGTACTAAAGCCTTTTGTTTGAAATTAGGAAAGATCTAGTCATAAATTGAGATTTGTAAGTAGTTGTCATTGCCACTTTGTTATTATTATACTGCGCCTACGTAAACACAGCAGAAATGTTTTTAGACCAATGTCTACTTTTGTATTTCTGCTTTACATAAACCCAGGATTAAAATTACATTCATACGTAATTACCTAAAACTATTTTTAATAAATTCGCACTAAAATATTACACTTATTTGAACCGCAATAAAGATGTAATTCAAATTATTTAGCCAATAGTCTAAACTAACTAAAATTTGCTAAAGGAAGACTATAAACTAAATGAGGCAGCAAGTGGACAACTGTTTCAAACTTTTTGGTATATGAGAAAGGGATGGAATGGTGAACATTTCTGTTTCCGATACTGTTCCGTGTTTTCATACATTCTCGATATTTCTAGATCTAACTCCTTACTCGGTGGTAATTGGCATTCCTATGGCACATTACCTTGTTGGAAATTATGCCATCAAGTCATCAATCAACCTATATTAGATATGCTAAAATCCTATCTAAGAATGTGGCACCTTACATTCAATAGTAGCCTTTAAAACTAATAAGCGTTGCTGGATACTTTAATAAACAACTATGTGCCAACATTGTAATCTTGTTGCTTATAAAATACTTCTTGTATTTTGTTGTGCATTCAGTTCATATTTAATTTCATAGCTTTGCACAACTACACACAAAATGGGTTTAGCAGAGCCGCACTATTTTGCCTTTAAAGTTTTAAATTAGTTTCATTTTTAATTGTTTTAATATCTCTTCAAGAAGATCAAACTCCGAATATCATATTGTTATACAAAACAATGCAACCCTGCTAGCGAAATAAAATCACAGAATCATCAGTTCTGTTCACTTTCGTTCCCACTTTAAATACATTAAATATAACTTTTACATAATAATTTATGTAATTATCATTATAATAAATGCGCAAGGATGACGTCGATTTGTTCCTTGAATTTGGTTCAGTCACACAGCTGTATTCAAGTCAAACAATAGCTTAGGGTCGGGAATACCGAGCTTGTTAAATTAAATTATAGTTGGACCCACCTTAGTATAGTTTTGAAGAGGTGTAAAGTGCCACAGGGCGGCCCTCAGCTGCTCAACACAGTGTCGTCAATGAGCGGCACTTTAGCCACTTCAAAGAATATCGTGTGCGAGTATTTGTTCCTCACAGTGCTAATAGCTGACTTTGGCTTCTTGTGTAGGACTGCGTTTTGTTGTAGAGCGATCGGGAGGATGTCTTTTACGGAGTAACCTAGAAAGGGGAGTTTTATAAGTGATAGCTTGCTAAAGGGATGGTAAGCGGAAGTAACGATATAAAAGTGATACGACTTGATCTCTAAAAAGGTGGTGTAAAATACGACAACTCTTCCTCCCTCTGTATAAGGAATTATCTAATAAAGGGATCGTTTATTACATAACATTCGCGAACATTCGCATATCAATCTTGAGTGACACTGCTAAGTGAAAGAAATTCTATGGTCTATGTGAAATCATCTTAACCTGTGCGTTAGCTTATAAAAGTTGCAAATAAATACATCATCAATTCAGCCTATAGCTGCCCTGGAGAGTTCGCCACCTGCATCCAAGGAGACCCCTTGGTTTTCACTAAGTTGGTCAATCTGGCAGGTGGCTCTCCAACTCTGCCCTTGGTTGGTAGTGCATGGTCTCCACTCCAGAATTTCTTACATGATGAATAAATACACGATGTATTGTAAGTACACATACCCGTGTAGTAATGTAGCGTAGGCGTCCAGTCCCCGAGCGCCTTCATCCGCAGCGCGAGGTACAACGCGGCTGCCGCCATCTTGCTGTCCGACAGCTGCACCAGCGAGTACTCCAGCAGACACTGCTCCAGCACGAACCGCGCCAAGGTCAGAGTCGGCATCGACACTCGTGCGCACTGGAATTGTTTGCATTATATTACAAGTGGTAATGCCTAAATGAAGCTACGTAAACAGGTATGATTCAAATCATACCCGTCGGTTGCGGCCAATTCAAAATTGCCCGATTGCTTAATCTCTCTTAAGTCCCATCGAAACATAAGAGTTAAAGAATTTTGAAATTTCTTGTCTACACTATAAGACTGCAGAAATTGGTCTAAACATCTTCTTTTCAGCGTATAGATGCCCACTACTGAGCCCTATGCTCATATCCTCTCCAATATCTCTCCCGACCAGTTCAATGCCACCTGCATCCAACGAGACCCCGCGATTTTCGCTATGTCATCGGTCCATCTGGCAGGTGACCTAGAAAGTTTAATAGATATAGATCACTAAATACCCACCCTAGCATACCGCCGCAAGAAGCGATACGACAACGGAATGCCCAAGTCGAAGTCGATCACTTTGAGTATGTTCATCTCCATGTTCAACAGTTGGCTGAGAGTGTACGCGCCGTCGCAAATGTACAGGAAATCGTCTACTAGAGGCGGAATGCGTTCCTGTAATATATGGAGGGCGTTACATTATGTGTGGTAATGACTTTATTCTTTAAAGGTTTTGAAATCAAAGTATTTTTTATTCTATTAACCTCTCACATCCCACTGACCCATTATAAACCCAGACACAATAGATTTTCTATTTGTTTTTTTTCTGGGATGTGAAAGATTAAAGTGTAATCGTCTTTAAGTTCCGCTTCATTTTTATACTCTTTTTAATTACAAATCGAGAAACAAAACTACCTATAACTTTAAATATTTATAAGTAGTCGGAGTGTATGGAATAAATGGAATCGCACTTCTCCCATCATTCACAATCTCTTTACCTACGCAACAGATTTTGATGCGGTTTTTGCCAATTGTTTGTGAATGGAGTCGCGCGTCACCTCCGACTAACTGTTTCTTTTAGCTGTAACTCCTTAACCGCGCAACAGATTGTGGTGCGATTTTTTCCAATCGGTTGTGAATTAGAATTTATTTATTATATTTAATCAATAAAACAGCATACCACCTATGTACAAAATTATGACAGATCATTAGTTAAAAGAAAGACTTACATCAAACTTCGAAGAAATAAACAGAGCCGACGCCCCTAAGAGCTGCAACTCTTCTTTAGTCAAATGTTCGTTCTCCGGGTGTTTCTGAGTGGAGCGTGTCAGGAACAGGTCTACGAGCTTGACGGCTAAGTACAGCGTCTCGTGGTTCAGCTCGAAGCTCTCCTGGACTTCCACCATCCAGTCCACGAGGAGGGCTCGCATCCAGCACGTGATGCCTTTCATACGGACTAAGTAGTCGTCAATTGGGAATAGGCGCTGTAGGTGTAAAGTTATGTTGTAGTTTGTTGAAAATGAAAATGAAAAGTGTTTATTCAAAATTAGGCAAAATTCATTACACTTTTTTGATATCACTTTTTTGATCTAAAACTACTGCCGATTCACTACCTGTATAGCCGAGAGGAAGAAAACGGCAAGAAACCTTTGGCACAGGGCCCTACGTAATGTCCAATATATCTTTTTTTTTTTAATGAACAGAGTTATACAGTTACATGTTGGTACTTAATTTGTTATCACAGTAGTTTACATCAATATCACAGTATAAGTAGTTTTAGTTTTACATAAATTTTTAACTCTGCAGCATCCAAAATAAACCAAAAGGTGTTAATAGGCACTTAAAAATTTGAATGTACCTACATGAAGTTGAAAAGGTGTTTCGATTGTCGTGAATGGCTCGATGGTAAAGAAATATTTCTGATACCACACGTTTTCTAGTGTTCCATTATATATATTGTAATGGTTACATTCAATACGCACTCCCGCAGTAAAATACAATAGTCGACTTAAGAAGTGTTTTAAATAGAGATTGAAGTGATGTAGAATAATTCATTCGAATGAGAGCGATGCCAATAGATTATTTAATACATAACATAACAATGAACATTTCTTTTATGAACTTAATTTCGAAATTAGGAATTGCACCTTTGCTACAATAGTTTTGGAACATTAGTAAAAAACGTCTTATAACACGTAAGTGAAGTCGTCAAAAAAATAAAGAAATAGTAAAAATTCTAAGTACAAACCTCTCTCCCTTTCAAATAGTTAAATATATCCATAGCATAGTGTGACACTTGGAGGGGATCGTTCCAGTTCTCCTGGTCGAAGTCAACCACCCCCTTAGGGGCTTGGTGGGGGGTCTCAGTCTCGTCGTCAAATATCTTGCTATTGACAGAGTCATCTAGATTCACTTTATCTAGTTTTTCACTTATAGTCTTGTATCCCTCTTTTGTAGAGTCAGTTGGGCTACTGTAAGTGAGGCTTTGATTTAGTATTTTGTACCTTCTGCAGTAAGTTAGAAGGTAGAAACGTGCGTGTTTTGGCAACTAGCCTTTGATTACATTTGAATAAAGTAGCAATAGCAACCGTAGTATTTAAGTTCCTTACTGTAAGTTAGCAAGCTGTTTTTGAACAATAAAACTGGCGACTTATGACTTCAGCAAAGTATAGTCCTATCAAATGCACTGCTGCGCGTCGCAAATAACAAGTGTCAACATTGCATTCTGTTGTCTTATCGTAACATAATGTATCTACCTAAGCTGCATCTCAAAATCATTTATAAACACATAAAATAAAGTAAATACATTCAACCTTTCTAAAGTAGAAGTACATAATAATTTTAAAATAAAAGTATAATCATTTGAGATTATTTAACCCGCTCCTTTTAAATATTACAAGTAGACACACTTACATATTTTCCAAAGCAGTCATATACAGTGAAGGTTCTCCAGACACATCACTCCTTCCAGACTTAGCAGACGAAGAATTAGAACTCTGATTCTCTTTGCCAAGAGATTTCCTTTCTATATTCTTCAGTATGCCATTCTGTGCTCTAGTAGCCACTGGTTTAGGAGGGTCCTTAGCAAAGTGTTTCTGGACTGATTCAATGGCGTTTGTGGCTGCTCTTTGTAGTTGTTTGGCTCTGGACGGTTTGCCGTTGACAGCGGCTGGTGGTTTGATGCTCTATTTTTGGGGATGTTACAAATTGATGGATGAATTTGAGAAAAGGGATTAATCTATTCATTTTCAAATAATGTAACTAAGTACTAAATGAAAAATATTTATTGATTAACAAATAAAATAAAGTTTGTGTAGTTTTTAAAGTTCTTTTTAAAACATTCATACCATGCATAAAGTCCATCTCTTATTAATTTCAAACTTTATTATTTAATTGTTTATTATCTTATTATGTTTAAATTGTTGTCCTAAAAACTAAGTATCCACTTTTGAGAAGATAGCTTACAAGTTACATGCAACTATACGCTCATCAACCAAATAAGGATATTTCCAAGTGTCCTGTTACATGTTTCCTTGCTCTCTCAAAAAAGAAATGAGAACTAGAATCAAATTTAGAAACTTAGAAGAATGGCCATGATCATACCAATCTTAAAACAAAACATATGAATAAAGTAGATGCCTAAATTAATGTTATGTATTTATCACCAATGACCTTAATATATTTGGCCTAGTTATTCCTTCATTTGTTATTTTTGTTGGTTACATTTTTTAATACACAAATTGTGGTACTGAATTTAACATACTTAGTGATTAAAATATTCAATTTCATATTGAAGAACTGAATGCTGAATGAGTTGGTATTTGAATTTCTGGAAGTGCAATGACCCCATAACTATTACATCAAAGGTCATTCTACCCTTTTGTAAATATTTTCAAATAACATGCAGTAATGTAGTTTTTAACCAACTTTTATAGGTTCGAAATCTAGCATTTTTATAATTAAATCATAGATAGAGGATACAAGCTGCAGTTGTCAAAAAAATGGTTTTGGAGGGAAATGTCATTAACCCCAAACAGGTAGCTCAAAATGTTTAAGTAGACAAAGAATATCAATGTGGGGATTTATATTTCAAGAAAATGAAGGTTGCATGATTTTTGGAGAGAAACTATTGTAAAATACCCACTAAATAAAGAATGAAAGAAAAATTGTAACCTTGACTGTTGGCAGCATTTTGGTCTCCACCGTGACCTTTTTCGGGAGATGCTGTTTGTCATGGACTGCTGCAGACTTGTTGAAGGCATTCGTAATGTCTCCGAAAGCCGCCCTTTTAGCAGTTATGTCTTTCAACGGACTATCAGCTTTCCTTTTATTTGGCACTTTCAAACAGTCTTTGTGGGACTTCAAAGATGCCATCTGCTTACTCCTGGTCGTGATCCCATGGCTCAGTATACCGTTCATGTTCTCATTGACGCCGATCGGCTTCGCAGCCAACCTCGTTGGCGCCATTATGAATGCTGCAATAATTACCAATTATCACGTGCACCTAGACTGTCGTGGCATTTAATAACCGTTTCAGCACTTTCGTAATGTACTTTTTTTTACAGGAAATAACGGAATTTATGTAAACAAGCGTTTCAAAAACGTCTGATAGCCACCGAAAATGGAGGCAAAACAAGCGAACGTCGCTTCAATCGAGACAGTGTCAAAGTTTTCAGGGAATTTATTTTACTTACATTTTCTAGACGGCGGTGGCCGTACTGTGTAGTCCTTTTATTTGTCTAGTTGCACGTCCCGATAATTGTTTTACAATGTAAAATTGCACAAAAATTAACAACTATTCAATTCATCACCAAACCGACCGATAAACTGTCTAAAAAACCGTTGAACTCTATTGGTTGGACTGGCCGTTTTGAAAAGAGCCAATGGCGGAAAAGCATAAAACAGCCGTTCCGTTTTACGCAGAACTTTTTGACTTTATGGCACCATTTGATTTCGTGAACGTAAACAATTTAATAATTTTTACAAACAAATAAATAATGGATGAAGTGAAATTATCATATATGTTGATGAGATAATCTCATTTTATAAATATCGTATGCAGCATTGCATTTCCTTCCAAATAAATGGTAAACGAAGCACGGAGCTAATTAATTCTGAGCAATTAAGAACGTTTTCCCAACAGTGGGTTCCATTATTTAGATTAGAATCTAACTAATGCATGACGGGTCGTATTTTACAATGTTTTAATAGGTATGTTTTGTAAGAAAAATGGCAGTGTCCATTATCCTTAACTTCATCGTATATGTAGATCTCATATTGGTGTCCCACTGGTATGAAAATAGCTTGGAAATACCTAGGTACTTATATTATAACCTACTCGAATTCTTTTAATGACGTCCGTCCGGTACTTAGCCATGACTGTCCAGCTCAACCTTCGAAGACGTCCATCGCTACCTATCGTATCATAATCGATGTTGATGAACCAAATACTGTTACCGAACCGAAGTATAAACAAATCTGAGCACTTACCGTGTTAATTCCTTGTTATGTAAGTACTTGCTTTAAATGATATTAACCACAGATAGTTAAGATCCACATTCGTCTGGCTGGGCTGTTGAAAATAGCAGGCTATCACCAGTGCTTCTTCTATTTCTTTATGACCTTACTTATAACATTGGTACCAGGTAGTTGCCAAAAAAGGTAACGCGAGCATCCGGCTTTTAGAGAGGACACGCAATTTAAAAGTGCATTATTGTTATAATTCTCTATCATTCTTCAGTGTATAGAACAAGATTTTAACATGTTCACTGCTGAGCGCTGACAACTTAAACAGTAGGTCGCGACACATCACAGTGCAGGTAGCACTACCAACTTAGGTACCTACCGCGCCGAAAGTTCAGCGTCTGGAGTAGGTAAATGTATGCGACGTAATTTCGGCTGATGTGTCTTGACTTTAAACACATCGCGAGCGTATTGCGACGGAGTGACACGTGAAATAAATAAAACTGTTTATATTCAAGTCACTTTAACTTTATTTATTGCGTTTAAATATAAAACATCAGTACAATTAACAATATTTATGTTTAGGTCCCACTACATCGAAAGCTTATCAGTCATACGAATAATTACGAATACTACGATCCTGTGCTGCGTTTAAGCGTGACTTGTTAAGCAGCGCAGGTTAGACTGGTCGATCTACGTAGGTAAATACCGAAACCAGTAAATCTTGACCCTAAGCGAGGATAAACGCTTTTGCGGACGAGCGTGAGGTCTAGTTATACTGGTCAGTTTGTATTTTGTACAATGACCAGTCTACCAAGGACTACATGCGTATACAGTTCACGCTTAACGCAGCGCAGAGCCCTTCCTTAACACAGAAATTTAAAATAATTACCACTAAATATAAATAAAGATAGAATACAATGAACTAAGTTTCTAATTGTGGAATTCGAATAGAAAAGAACGTAAACATAATTGTAAAAGCAGCTACAGACTAATAACAATAATTGATAGCATTAGATATGTTCTACTTTAAATAAAGTGCTTACATACAGACTGGCCAAAAAGAGTAGAAAGTAAGTGGCAACACTGATGTGTCGTCCTGTATTTGTTAGATTGATTTGAAAGGGACAACGCTACAGTGTTGCTAGTTTTTAATTTCTACTCTTTTTTGCCAGTCTGTGGAATTTGATAATTAAACTGCTGACGACATTCGAAGCAGTGAAAGGGTTAATACTTCTTTGTTCTAATTTACTATTTTACAAATTAATATTGTAATAATTATAGATAGCAGAATAAACTATCTGAAAATAAAAAGATTTTATATTTGTATGAGTAGTAACATAGTAGATAGCGGACACATTTACATTTTGACGTGACAACGTCTTATAATTCGATGGAGCCGGCTGCACGCACGAAAAAACATGACTCATGCGGCGTTACCTCGCTCTGAGGCGTTCCATTTAAGGCTTGAAGTGCAAACGAGAGCGCGGATCGGGCGACAAAGAGGCACAATCGGCCGCGTTCGGCAGCATTAATGACATTGTCACGTTCAACTATCGTCAGTAAACCGACTTTATAGACAACCGATTTTTTAAGATATTTTTTATTTTTATACTAAAAAGTTCTTTCATATTATTGCTTCATAGTTTACATATAAGGTCTTTTTTATGCAACTAAATAGAATTACGTGAAACAATGATTTACAAGCAAAATATCTAGTCAAGCGCTTAACTGAAACTGTATAAATGCGAGCGCTTTTTTTTGCTTACGTCACTTGACACGTAGTACAAGTCACGCACGTCTTTTAATGTCAAATATTACTTTCTCGAGCTGCTGACATATGAAGCGGACCCAGTTAAACGCTAGTGGGTACAAAGTAGCTCGCAGCTTAGCTCTTTCAATCATAACCAATATTTCGTCAGGCGACCACGTCAGCGGGTGAGAGAGCGAGATGAGTATAGTTTTATCTGTTTCCACTGCGAACGCTACAATCAGTAACACCTATAAGCTTAAAGGTCGTAGCTACCAGGCCATAATTTAAAAAAATAAAAGGACACATATGACACATTGAAAGTTCGCTTTCCCGCCCACCGGCGCTGTCAAAATACAATCGAAAGAAGTCCGTAATTCCCTAAAAAAATTATAATCTCACTTTTTTTTCAAGCTCCATAAAGGATCTAGGAAATTAAGGGGGTCTTTCATGTCGCCGCTTTTGAGTCCAGGCGCTTGTTTCATTTCTTCGAACGATTCTTTCGTGAATTTTTGCGGTTTCTGCGGCGCTTGCACGGGTGGGAGGACTGCGGCGCCTGTGGGCATGGAGACTGCTTCGCCGTTGAACATTGTGGTGCCTGGAATCGATCGATTATGTTGTAATTGAAGTTAAAAATATTTTAAAAAATTTATTCGAAACATTTAGTAAGTAGGTATTTAGTAAATGGGCATGCGTTTTGTAAAATAATTTAAAAAATCTCTAAGTTTCGTTACAGATTGTACCTGTAGGCTCGAGCGGGCTGAACAGAGAAAAGTACACATTTACAGCGTGTTCGATTTAAAGGTGAGAACACACTGCATGCGGGTCTGGGATGGTTGTACAGAGGCTTGATAATACTAGGGGTAGGCGGAGACCATTTCCCTCCACTTGCTACGATCCAAAAACAACCTTCTTCGCGCTTCATCCACATTCATCAGTCGCCTCATACATGCACGTTGGTTTAGGGTACGCCTGACTTGGCCTTTCCTTAACAAGTCCCCGATAGTAATTTTAACTATATTAATGAAGGGCAGGATGAGTATGAGCAAGTGTTTATACCGGACTATTCGCATGCTGTGTGTTCTCCACTTTAAGGATGCGTTTAAACAGTTTATTCACCATCACAGAGAAATATCGCCCGTATGTATTGAAGTAACGTATTTCAATTTTGATGTAAGAAGTTATATAAAGAAGAAGAAGAAAGAAGAAGTTATAGAAGAACAAGAAGAAGAAGTTCAGAAGTTATATTATTTAAAAAAAAGATTTTTTTTTTAATTGGGAAAGAGGCGTGACAGATATGTAAGTATGTATTATAACTCACCAGAACAAAGTACTCCTTGTACGTAAAACAGAGCGGTCCTGTAAGCGTCAGCGACATACTTCGTATCTTCTAGTACATTTGTTCTGTGCTTGCAAAGGTTGATACAGCCTGCTTCTAGCATATCTGAAAGTTTTTAATAATTTATTTATTAATTACCTATTTAAGTATCTAGAGTTATGAGGGGGGAGTAGAAGTTGTGTCGTATTAGGTGCTAAAACGGACGGCGAAGAATAGAGCAAAGTGGCGTGGACTCCACCGACAAGAGCGACGTTCTTAAATATGATTAAGAAGGGGCCTATGAAATTGGACCACTTTCTTTTTGATACTGACGCCGTATTGTGAATTTATAATTTAATTTTTTAGTTAGGCACAGTTAAGAACAGATCAAATTTCACAATGCCATACTTATATCACCCTTATGCCGTTCTCAAAAACTGTTTTCTTTTTTTTTGTGGCTATAGTTTTTAACATGATGCAGATTAAAACTAGATGGTGGCTCTTTACAGCAATGAAAAGAATAACGTCTTGTAATAATATCGTTTATATTAATTAAAGTACGTACCACAAAGATCCGGCTGTCCCGCTCGCACCTGACACATGACCATTATAAGAAGAGAGACGACAGCACTTCTACCGGCACCCGTGCTGCATTGTATGAGGGCTCCACTTAGTTGGTTGCTTAGACGGTTGTTGTAGGTATTATTTAAGATTTTATCAGCCAGTAATACTAGGGGCGAACATGCTATTCTGTAAAAGGAGATATTATGGAATTAATAATAATATTTTTTATTTAATGAATGAGTTTGTTTCTTTAATTAAAGAATCGAAAATTGTCTATGGTTTCATATAAACTATCAAAGCAATATCAGAAATAATGGGTAATAACTAATAGTGTGGAATGGCATACACTCCTTCAATTTGATACAGTAGGTAAACTTTATTCGTTATGGTGCTCGCACCCTGTTATAACAAACTTCTAGTATACAAAATGTTTGATAAAAAATATTACAAAATGTTTTAAAATGTTTACAAACATTTTATAACATGCAATGTGGAAACACCATTATACAAAGAGTAAAACCGGACTCCTATCGTTTCTTAATTAAAAGTCGTTCCATACAGGATGAATTTCGAAGAATGAGTTAATCTTTAAGTATTTTTTTAAAAGTACTGTCCCTTGGCACTACAAAACTATTCTGTACTTATACTTAACTAGTGATTGCCTGCGACGTACGCGTTTTATCGTTATAACTTCGAAAAAAAAAAACAGTATATTTGCAAATAATACAGCCTATGTGATATTCTGATGTTTAAGCTACAATATTGCCAAACATCAATATTCAATATTTTCTTTTTTATCAATATTTTTTATTTCTCTTCAGTAGTTTTTGCGTGAAAGAGTAATAAACATCCATCCATCCATCGGCACAAACATTAAAATTTTTGATAATATAATATTATATTATAATAGTAGGATTCTGATTAAAAAAACTAAAAAACTTACTTAGCAGGAAACACATTGATCTGAAAATGCGTTACACTATGTAAATTCTTTCCGTAAGCAATCGTTATATTCCTTTCAGTCCAATGTACTGTACAAGTTACGTCATCTAGGGTCACTTTCAGGTCTGTGTCTAAGTCTAGACATTGGCCTTTTGCTGTTGGCCAGTAGGATTTGCCTTGCATCTGTAAAATAATTGTTAGTTTTACTTACTTGTGTTGTGTACGCTAGTTATGTACAAAAAAGGAAAATGGCGGATGTAATAAAAAACAAAATGGCCGAGAGTATGTAGAGCTTTTTTAGTGTTGATGTTATACCCTTGTAAGGGAAAGGGGATAAAATCCCTCCCAGATAGTCCTAGGGGTCCAATGTTTGGCGAAGACTCAATTCACAGGTAGAAATATCATAGCTTTCAACGACTAAGGCAGGCCTCCGTCACTCTATGTACTTGCGCGCTATAAATACCTACCGCTCAGCGGGCCGCTTGCGGACCAAGCGAAGCGCGGCTGTCAAAACGAAGCGCTCGCACATTGTTCAAATTTTGATAGATCCATTCGTTTTTTTTGTTTTGAATGTTTTATAATTTTTAATAATTACGTTTTTTTTATGAAAAACATAATAATAACCGAGAATTCAGAAAGATAAAAAAACATTAAAAATTAAAAATAAAAACATGTTAAAAATAAATATATTAAAAACGATAAAATTTTAAACTGCCCTAAATAAGTCGGAACATATTCATAGTTCTAAATAACATAGTCACAAAACGTTTTGATAATTTAATTTTATCGAAGAGGCAGCCCCGCGATTTTTACAGATTCGCGCGGTGCGAAGCAATCACAACTTTACGTTTGAGTATTTAGGCACATTTTAGCATGCAGTGGTATCTGACGTGACAGTTGGGCTATTGCGCACTGTTAAAGCAGTAGGTATTGGATATTTTCTTCTGAGTGAAGTATCTGTTACGTAGTAACTATTAAGTAATCTGTGACTAAGGCCCTGAAAAGCCTATCAATCCTCAGTTAAATTTATTCCTAGGAATATTTTATACCTGTCACTGTCTAAAACGTCATCTTTTATTAAATAGACCTAGGTTTATCTGTAAGTTAATTATCTAACTATTAAAAAACCGGGCTAAGGGCCTGTACCACCATCTACAGATAAAATGTATCTGACAGATATTATACCTGTCACTGTCTAAAACGTCATCTTTTATTAAATAGACCTAGGTTTATCTGTCAGTTAATTATCTAACTATTAAAAAACCGGGCTAAGGGCCTGTACCACCATCTACAGATAAAATGTATCTGACAGATATTATACCTGTCACTGTCTAAAACGTCATCTTTTATTAAATAGACCTAGGTTTATCTGTCAGTTAATTATCTAACTATTAAAAACCCGGGCTTAGGGCCTGTACCACCATCTACAGATTTTTTTTTCTGACAGTTATATTATACCTGTCTCTGTTTAAAAAGTAATGTTTTATGAAATAGACATAGGTTTATCTGTTAGTTAAATTTTATCAGTAAGTGGTGAAACGAGCACTTAAAACTAGTTTAAGGTAATATTAAGCAGGTTATACATACTTCAATTTCACTTAGCAGACACACAATGCAATCGATTTTGTTCTCAACCGTCGCCTTCCAGAATGTCTTGTATTCGTTTTCCAAGGGATTGTTTGATATCACCAGCGGAATGCACCATGATGAAAGTTGCTAGAAAAATTTAGTTTTTTAATATTTTCAATACTTAAGACATGGATAATGATCTATTATATTCGATGGAACTTAAAGATGAATTCTGTTGATTAAAAGTTGAATGGATAACCAACATGATTGGAGGGAGAGAGGGAGGGAGGGAGAGAGAGGGAGAAGGAAGAAGAGAGAGAGGAAGAGAAAGAGAGAGATCGTGCGCAGAACTGATTTCTTGATTAGAAATTCAAGCATTAGCATGAAAATATCATAATATGATAGCTTTTAATAATGAGCAATCAAACCATGACGTCTGCGTTGTAAAACATAAAATCTAACGTCGCTACATAGTGCTGACTTATAGAGAGTTAGCATACGACGCTCGTGTTTGTTATTTACAAACACGAGCGTGAATAAGTACGTTACTTGACGAGAAACGTACGAAATGGAACCGTCAATTGACGTTACATATCACTAATCATAAAAAAACTACATGAGTCGTTATTAAATACTTACTTTGTAATAAGAAGCGTTGATATAAGCATCAGGATCTGACTTGAGTGTCACTCTCGAGTCATCAAACGGTACCACTTCAGTAACTATGCTTCGTTCGGAATGTTTCGTCGCAATATTCTTTGACCTTATCATGTTTTCTTTGGTCTGAAATTTACAGTTACCTATTAAATAACTTAGAAACAGATTTTTTGAATGGTTACGAATCCGGCTCGAAGGACCAAAATACCATAGACTATAGCATAAGCTGATCGATTTTTTTTTCAATTAATTTCTTTGATTTGAATGATATTATTGTGTAAAGATCATACATATTCTGATATGTAAGCTTCAATTCTGTAAAATTTCATAAGAATCCATAAGAATTCATAAGAATTCATAAGAATTGCGTAATCCAACGGTACAAACATTGGCATTTATAATACTAGAGGCTGCCCGCGACTTCGTACGCATTCATCATAGTATCTTGGAAAATAATCATGTTATCGTAAAATAATATAGCCTATGTGTTAATCTGATGTACAAGCTACAATATTGCCAAGTTTCATTAAAATCTGTTCAGTAGTTTTTGCGAGAAAGAGTAACAAACATTCATCGGCACAAACATTGACATTTATAATAATAATCGTATAGTAGCATCTACAAAAGCCAAGTTATATACCTACGTTATAATCGTGATTATATTTACCTGAGCATCCTGGAATGTTTTCCATTTAGCATCTAATACGGTGACGCCACCAACAGTCTTGTTTACCAACGAATCTACCGTTCTTTGCAAGTTCTTAACTTCCTGTGTGAAACGATTCAGCAAACCGGGATCCGAAAACAAATCTCTTTTCGCCGGCCTCTCTATTACAATCTCCTTTATTTCATCTTTTTTAGGTTTTATTTCTGGTATCTCTTTAGGCAGAATTATAGACTTTTTCATTGCGCTTTCTGATATCTGAGGCACTTTAATTTCTGGCATTAAAGGCGGTTGTTCAACAGTAAAGTCTATGTCGGATAGAAGATCAAATGCAGATGGTTCTGAAGCGGTTTCAACCGGTTTTGGTTGCTCTATTTCCGGTTTATTCTCAACTTGGTTCGAAACCGAGGTCGTGACGTCATTGTTAGATTGTTCATTGTTTTGTTCGTTCTCTACAGTTTCTTTAGGCGTCGACGTGGATACTGCAAAGGAAACGTTACGTAAATAAAAATACGTTTTAAATTTGTATACCGGTTTTATTCCACATAAACTTACAAATGTAGTGTTGTTAGTTTTTTATACAGAAAGTTATGAAGACAGGAAAGAGATAGAAAATACAAACTATTGTTTATTCTTACCTTGGTTGTTAGAAAAAGTCACATTTGTATTGTCGATTTGCGCCGATTGCATATAAGTCGACTGATTTACGTTGGCCCCGTAATTCGTTTGCATTGGCGCTGTACTCGTGGGCATTTCACTTGATTGGTT
Source organism: Anarsia innoxiella (assembly GCA_947563765.1). Taxonomy (NCBI): domain Eukaryota; kingdom Metazoa; phylum Arthropoda; class Insecta; order Lepidoptera; family Gelechiidae; genus Anarsia; species Anarsia innoxiella. The sequence goes on from OX387392.1 coordinate 1,222,724, forward strand.
AGTATTTGTTTGGTATCCATATGGGGAGTTGTAATATATTTGATTATTTGTTTGATCTGTAGGTGTCTGGGGTATATTTTCTGAAGGTGATTGGACCGTATCGCAATGCCCAGCGCTAGTGTAGACTCCATTTGGGGCCCAATTTTGTTCTTGTCCTGATTGTAAGGATGAGCTATTAGGATCAGTTCCGTACGTGTTTTGTCCTCCGTAATTATATTCGTAGTTCCCGCTAGTCGCGTTGTAGACATAACCCGGATGATTTTGATAGGACTGTGTAAAGTTTGACGCGTTTTGATCGACAAACGCGTAGTTAGTTTGGTAGCTTTGTCCTGGATTTTGTTGGTATTGCGTAGTCGGGAACGATTGGTTGGTTTGATTGAAACCGGTTTGATCCGGTTTGGGGTAGGTCAACGCTGATTGGTCGTAGTTTGTGTAAGATAACGCCTCTCCGGTTACGTGCGATTTGATTGGTTGATCCATTGCGTCGAGTTGTGCTAATGCTGCGCGACTGTAATTTGGATCTGGTTCGAAGCTGTAAGGTTGAGGTACGCTTGCTGCTGTCACTTGCGGGACATTCATAACGCTTGTAGTGGACGTTATAGGACTATCTGTGTTCGTATAGATTGTATAACCTTGTGATGCGCTGTCGTAAGCGGCTGAGTAGGCGAAGTGTTCGGGGGAACTGTAAGCGTTCTGCCCGGAATGTGACGGTATTTGATCCGTTTGGTAGCCAGTCGGTTGAGCCATGCTGTACGCAGTTGCTCCTACATTCGGTACACCCATCTCAATAGGATATGAAGCATTCGAACTGTAATCCGAAGCAATTTGCGACGTAGCATTAGCAGAGCTTTGTGGTATACTGTAACCCATTTGCGTTGAAGTCTGCGGGCCTTGCCCGTAGTACGACGAATAATCAGTAGCGTAACTCACACCTGGTTCGGATTTCGGTGTTATTTGCATTTGTCCGAAATTCGAGGTCAAATCTGGTTGGCCAGTTGGTGCGAATGACGTTTCAGGAATATTTTGTCCCATCGAATAGGGTTCGTAAGTATAATTTTGATTTCCAGCTACGTAGGAAACATTTTGCGAGTCTGTGACTGCTGTTGTGTTATTCTGATTGCCAGTGTAGTATGGGTTAGTATATTGTGGTTCTACTGGTTGATTGCTATACTGTGGCGGTGTGTATGGAGTTGAATAAGCGTAGCTTGTTTCTGGTTTGTCGTAAGGTTTAGGTTGGTAGTATGTTGACGTCATCGGATACGAATCCGTTTCCGGATATTGCGGATATCTGTAAGTGTTTGGCATCACTACGCCGTCCGGTAGCTTCATTTGTGGGTCGGCTAGAATAGAATTTAGAAAATTATTGGGTTAATTTACTAAATAAATACATATTGTAGAACACACACAGATAAGAAGGAAAGGTATTTTATATCGAAAGCTTAAAAAAGAAATATTGAAAGTTAACGGAGTCGGATTACCTCTCAAACTTTTAATACTAATAAAAGAATATTAAAAAATAATAGCAAGCAAAAAGAAACAGAATTTACCTAAATATCGGAACAAATAGATTATCTATTTGTTCCTCTTTTTTTATACATTATAAAACACATTACATTACATTACATTTTTTTATATTTTAATGTATAAAAAAAGAGGCCTTATAAAAAGGCATCATAAAAAAGGCATTATAAAAAAGCACAGCAAAAAAAGGCATTATAAAAAATCATAACAAAAAAAGGCGTTATAAAAAAAGGACTAACCTTCAGAGCCAACCGGCGTCGGTCGCACAGAAGGCGGATACATCGGATCGTTGTAATACGTCTCTGGCGGTATTTGCTCCACTTGGGCTAAGAAAATACACAATTTTTAAATAAAAAATTAAGAAAGTATTAATTAAACACAAATATGAAAACTATATAATTGTAATGAATAGTATTTTTGCTAGAAAAAATGTAAGATTTGTGATAAAAAAACCAATGTCGCAACTCTGAACTACAACGTCTAATGTTAATAAATATCTTTATATTTTTCGCCCATAGTATAGCAATGGATGAACAACTATTTTTAAAGCCAGAATGACGAGAAACACCCTAAACTACATTAATAACTTTATTTATTTATTTATTTAACAGTTTATTGTAAGATGATAATACATAGAGACAGAAAAAAAAGAGAAGTTATACAAAAGGTACAGCATATTTCTAAAAGAAATTTCTTCCTGCAGACCCCACAAAGAGAGAACTTTATTTGAAAAGAGAAACTCAACAGAGTTTCTTGTAAGATTTTTCTTTGGGGAAGCTACCTTGCGAATCTAGTGACAATTTAAAAATAAACATTGACATATTTCAAGTGCTATGTATATTTGCCTATGAAGTAAAGATTATTTAATTTCAAAATCACTTTTATAACAAAAAAAATGTTTTATTTCTGGCATACCCCATAAGATTGTTAGATTACAATACAATACTTAAAAAAAAATTTTACCTTGAGGCGTACTACTTCGCATTCCCCTATTCTTCATATATGGCAAGTAATCTTTGAGTTTCAACGACCCGCCGCTAGATGGCGGTGGCGGTACGATGTCGGCCATCTTGCCGGCCATGACAGGTGTGGGAGATGGAGCTTCCACTACGAAAATGTTTAATTGTTAACATTAGGACTTTTACGTTTTGTTTTATTCGGTATGAAAAAGTATTAAATAATCAAAATTATTAAGTGTAGGTAACACAATTTTTTTATGTATTCACACTTCTAACTTCAATTAAGTAATTCTTCTTTAAACCATCACTTTCTATCTTCGAATCATTAACTAGATAAATCATTAATTAATAAATAAAAAGGAAAACATAAAACCGTCTCATGACCAATTTAAATACATATCTGTCACGTCTTTCCCATCGGGGCAGGCAGAGATCACTTCCCTCCATTTGCTACGATCCAAACCTCTTTCTTCCCTTATTCATGAGTCGCCTCACGCACGTACTTTTGACTTGATCGCGACCAGTTTACCTTCCACAATTTAGAAAGCGCATAAACATAAGTATAAACTTACCTTTCTTAGTCTGTTTAGCTAACAACTGCGCCCGTTCTTCCTCTTGCACCTGACACGTACCTCGCAGTCGCGTTAACAGCTGATTCACGTTCACTGACAACTTCTTATAGAACTCTAGTCCTTTATTGCATTTGCCTAGGAGCTCTTCGTATGTGTCGTAGGATGTTATTAGGGCTGGAAGAAAACAAGTGGGTTAGGTGTTTTAGGCAAAAATTGATGTATCAAAATGTTGTAAGTTTAAATCCTTAATATAAATAACCACAATTTAAATGCTGCTTGTCATTTCGCGGGTCGTGGGTTCAATTCCCTCTTAAGTCTGTATGTTTGTGTGAAAATATATCTATGTACTTATAGTAAATTATATGTTTATCATTACCTGTAGCAAACTTCTTAAAATATAGCCTTTGTGTTATTCTGATGTAAAAACTACAATATTACCAAGTTTCATCAAAATCTGTTCAGTAGTTTTTGTGTGAACGAGTAACAAACATCCTTCCATTCATCCACCGACACAAACTTTGACATTTATAATATTAGTAGGGTAACATACCATGTCGTTTCAAGAAGTTAAAGCACTGGCAGAAGATAGGCCAAAATGGCGAATGCTCCACTGACAAGAGTCTAAGTGCCCGTTTTACAATCTAGTGATAAGATATGGCAGATAAACTGTCTATTTCATAAAACACGACGTTTTAGACAGAGACAGGTATAACATATCTGTCAGATGAATTTTATCTGTAGTGTGAAACAGGCTCATACATAATGAAAAACGTACCATTAGTAAGCCCCTCTCGTTTCCTCAACACATCAGCCAAGAGACGTCTAGAGTCGCCATACGACGCGTATAAAGACGTTAACTTGTTTATTATATTCTCTTGCGCAGCTAGGTTCGTCTCGATTATTTTTACCTGTAACAATTTATTGTTAGTAATGACAATTTCTTAGTAGAGTATGTACATTGCGGTTTATGTAAGATGACATAGGACCGGCACACAGCTGACGGAGCGCAGCACAGACCATTTTTTATTACCATATTATTATCGACATTCTTCTCATTAGAATAAAATTCAAAATCAGTTGACATAAGATTAACATGTACAGTTAAACCAACTTATCTGTGAAATGAACGGCGGCGCTAGTAGTAATACAAAATTGTATTTCTACCAATCGCAGCAGTTCTGGAATTTGACATTTCCATATTAGCGTAATTCCAATTACGGCCATTTCACAGATAACTTGGTAGCACTGTAGTCGCTATAATGCTCTGATGCTCATTTGTTGTGTCATCAGATTTTGAATATTATTCTATATAACATTATTTATTGTAAGATGATAGTACATAGAGACAGAAAAAAAGAGAAGTTATACAAAAGGTACAGCATATTTCTAAAAGAAATTTCTTCCTGCAGACCCCACAGAGAGAGAAGTGAAAGCAAGAAGGCAGGATATTCTAATGAGAACAATGTCGATAATTATATGACAATCAAAAATACTCTGCGCTGCGCTCCGTCTGGTGTCCACCGGCCCTAAGACCTATGTAAATCTTTTCATGTTCTTGAATGTATAAGTTACTACACGTACCTTTGGCGTATGCTTCTCAAGTTCCTGTTTAAATATCTCCTCCTTAGACTCGTTGCTTCGAGCCAACAGCTGTGAAGTGACGTCATCGTTGTTGATCGCCTCTCTGAACTGTTGTATCAGCATATCGCGCTGTGTTTGCATTTCGCGCGCTTTTGCTACTACGCGACGCATTTCCATCATTGTGGCGCGGTCGAGGCCCTCTGAAAGTTATTAAAAATTGATTATATAAAGTACTAGACGCTGCCCGCGACTTCGTACGCATATCTTGGTAAAATAGCATGGATTTTAAAATACTATTTATAGCTTATGTGTTATTCTGATGTGTAAGCGACAATATTGTCGAATTTCATCAAAATCTGTTCAGTAGTTTTTGCGTGAAAGAGTAACAAACATCCATCCATCGGCACAAACATTGACTAGGATTTGGCTAAAATTTGTTGCTATCGGTCACCGAACTTTGGCACATTTTGTGGAGTTTTAAAAATCGAACTATATTTTCTGACTATTTGTTGAAACTAGTAGATAGAATATTTGTCAGGTTTAAAATCATTGAATTATTCAACCAAGTCTTTTTATTTACATCCTCACTAATATTCGACAAAAACATATTTGCTTCTAAATAAAAAAATAATCATAACTCACCAATATTATTAATACTAGGTATTTTACTCTGCAGCACTTCCAGCGGCTGAGCTAACAGCCTCAAGTTAGCTATATGCAACGTCATCGCTTTATGCAGCACTTGATTGCTTTCATTCGTGCGCGTATGAGCTTCTTGGTACTTGTGGAACTCTCTGGAAAGTTCTGTTTGGACTATGGAAGGAGGTCGGGGACCCATTATCTTTTGGTATTCCTTTTCTTTTTGGGTTTCTTCCTGTAGGAAACATAAGGAATGATGTTATAGATGTGTGGAGTGTAGCTAAGACTGCTACTTGCAGTATAGGCTTCATTGTTATTAAGCTACAATATTGCCAAATTTCATCAAAATATATTCAGTGGTTTTTGCGTGAAAGAGTAACAAACATCCATTCATCGGCACAAACATTGAAATTTATAATATTAGTAGAATTACCTGAATCAAAGTCTTTATATCAGCGAGTGAGTGTTCGACGTCACTAATGATCTCGGCCAGGTTGTTCATAGAGTCCACTAAGGTTTGTATCACTTCAGTCTTCGCGTTCATTGCCGCGCAACGGTCGACTATTTCTTGGGGGATCCTGGTTTATAAAAGTACAATGTAGTTGATTTATCAATTAAAATAATAGGTCAACGCACCTTCGTTGAAACTTTTTGTAAAGTTTCATAAGGTTGGCAAACAATCAACGTGAAATACTTTTATAACTTAGAAACCGGTTGTGACTTAAAAATGTAAATTGTAATGAATTCTATCAAATCTGGCTTTGATAGAGACAAGGCATAGGTTTGTTCTTAAATGAGGTCAATTCAGTTGCAATACAGTAAACTTTTCTTTTAGGATTTCAGTAAGCTTTTCTTTTAGGATATAGGTACTCAGGTATTAACAATGTAGTGCCAAAACTGGTTATGGCTTCTAGACTATTCCCTCTGCTATCTAGGTCTCTAAATAGCAGATTTTTTGCCGCATTGTGATCTTTCATTTTGTTAAACTTCTTAAAACATAATTCACGCCAAATATACCCGTACATTTGAAAATCAGTATGCTGTTTTTGTTAAGCAATGAAATTACTAAGATAAATGAACTATGATTCAAAGTGTGACTCATCAAATGTTAATTTTGATAAGACGATAAAGTTATTAAATTAACAGCGACGCGTTTGTCACGTCTTTATCAGATGTTCGTCTTACATTGATACACGTACTTGAAATGCTAATAAACTTTTATCAGTTAACTTTACTTTCATTTTAATATAAAGTGAAAGTAGCTTCGTCATTTCAAAACTGCGTATTACAGCTGTCAAACACTAAAACCTAAATCTCAGAAATCTTTACGTTAAATCATTGACATATATGAGGAATAAGTATGACCCAAGAACTGTACCTTGTGGAAATCCACACTTCCATACAAACATTAACTTTTATCTGCCAAAATACACACAAAAAGGTCTTGTAAAACTTACCTTTGCTCGGAATCAATAACTTCAAGCTGGTCAAGCTGTAATGAGGACATGAATTCAGTAAACTCTGTAGTCTTGGCTTCAGCTTGACCTACTACATGACGCAACAGCTTGGCTTTCTCTTCTGAGTATACTGACGCAGCTTCGTGAGCCCCCATTGGGACTAGGCGGGCGAATATATCTGGGCCTGATACCTGGATAACATTTATGTTTTTTTTGTCTGAATAGGTACTAATGTAATATGGTACACACAATGTATAGATAGGTATTGTAATTAAATAAATAAATTGAATTTGAAATTCTATATCAATGAAACAGTGACTTATTGTTTGTTTATATATCATCATAATAAACAATAAGCAATGTTTATATCTAAGTTACTTTAGTATCTCAAAATGTTGTTGAAATCAAGTTCAATTCAATAGCAATTTTAAACTACACAATGCCCTATACCTGTCCTTCTCGATATTCATATTTTTGACACACTGCTATATTTACAAATCGGACTCTCTTATAATGCTAATAGAGGCTGCCCGCAACTTCACACGTATGTATCATCATGTCTTTCAAATAATATAGCCTATGTGTTACTCTGATGTATAAACTACAATATGGCCAAGTTTCATCAAATCTGTTCAGTCATTTTTGCGTGAAAGAGTAACAAACATCCATCGGCACAAACATTAACATTTATAATATAAGTAGAATAATGCATCATTTTTGGAGAATACTTGAAATTCTTACCTCCGGATCATTAAAATTGATCGGCAAAGCTTTAACCAAGCACACAGGTTTGAGATCAGTTAGCAAGTCTTTATCAGGTACTTCTTCGTGATAGATGAACTCATTTTCATTCTTAGCAGCCTTCCTTTTACCCTCAACCACATCATTGGTGAATGTAAGCGCTTCTTGGGTTATTTGTACTGGTTCTATGTATTTAGCTAGCTTTCTAGCTTCGGCAAGTTTGTCTACGGCCAGCTGGTAAAATGCTACGCGTTCTCCCATTTTCTGTTGCTCTTCTGCATGCATGCCTAGAGAATGTGTGTTTTAAGTAATGTTTATTTATTTCATTTTAAGAAGAAAGTCGAAATTAGCAATTCGAAAATAGGGAAAATGGTAAGATGTAGGCAAAGTATGACAGAAAATAAGTGTCTGACTTAGAACTGAAGGCCAATATGTTTCTTTTAAGGACAAATACACACTTCCACCCGGCGATTCACTCTCTGTGTAAATACCCTGTCGGAGGGCGCAGTGTGTATTGCGCATTATGAGACTTTTCTCAAAACTACTTTCTTACTATATTTAAAAAATTCAAAGTATTTTATTAGCACACATAAGAAGAAGACAGTTGGTACCTTCTATTACACTTATAAACCAAACTTTGTAACCTGACCTGTATTGAATGATCACATGAGGCTGGCATACCTACCCATTTAAAGTGGTTGAAGCGGCAACAAAAGTAGATTAAAAATACACTTATAACTACACTAACCTTGATATAAGCAAACAATACATCCAATGTAAAAGCTTTTGAATGAAAGATAACGGTGCCAGTAGTTGTACAACTTGGTACCGATGAGCTCATGGACATTGTCCGTTCCTGTTGATGGTCCGAGAAGAGCTAAGGAGTTCTTGTAGAAGTTAAATACTTGTGTTGCTACGGCACCTGTCGAATTAATATTAGAATTTGAATATTTGTTGTATATGACTGCTGGCGACTTCATATATGTTAATCGTCATATCTTGCAAAAAAAATCATGATATCATAAAATAATATAGCCTATGTGTTATTCTGATGTGCTACCTATAATATGGTAAAGTTTCATTATCATCTGTACAAAAGTTTTTACGTAACAGGGTAACAAACTTCCTCATATCCATCCATTAGCACAAACTTTGACATTTATTATATTATTGGTACTGAGTCAGAAGTGTTACAGTACTTGAAATTGGTACCATATTCTGCATTATTTATACTATACAGGGAGTAACAGAAAGGGTATATAAAGCCGAAACACAGTGATAGTCTTCATGAAACTAAACAACTTTCCCCAAGGAACATGGGTCGTAACTCGAAAACAATTTTTGGATCGCCCATACTTACTCGATCAGCTGATCGGGCATTTTGTATGGGGAGGCGAAATTTTTTTTTCGAATTACGACCCATGTTCCTTGGGGAATGTTGTTCAGTTTCATGAGGACTATCGCTGTGTTTCGGCTTTATATACCCTTTCTGTTACACCCTGTATAATAAACTTTAGTTACTAAGTTTGAACAAGTGTTTTAATATTAGTTATGTCAGGCCAGGAAAAAAAAATCTGATTTTTATTTCAAGAACCTAATGCTTCCGTACTATAACTACCTATACTTACAAAGAGTAAAAATATCTTATAAAACTTACCAATAACACTAGGCTTCCTTGTATCTTGAATACTCTTCTCAAGAATACACTCCTGAGCTTGTGCAAAACAAATTTCCTGGAGTAATCTCATAACTTCCACTGACACATCTACACCAGTCGGCTGAGTGTATTGTTCTCTAAGGAATGAGAATGCCCAGGCTGCGTGTTGGAAATGAGTGCACGCTGCTTTCATGCTGTCTGCGGATGTTCTAGGTTCCGATGCGCCGAGTTGAGTGTGTAACGCGCCAATGTTGTATAAAATACAGGCCATTTCGAACCGTATGTCCGGTATGGCACATGTCATGTTGGCATAGAGGTCTTTCCTAAAATGTTGGAATAGATTTAAGAAAAACGTTTACATATTGAAATGAAAATGATTTTTAGAGTTGCCTTATTTTCTGTGTTTAAACTTAAGATCTAGAATTAGCTTTCATAGAGGAACTAGTGGATACTAGTAAAGATACAATTTCTCTTCATAAGCTACTGTCAATGTGGCTAAATATATCAATCTTAACTGATTCATTTCTCATACAAATTGGTAGGTGCCTTATTTGTTACTGTTTACTCTAAATTAGGTGCTTGACTGATAATACAATTCCAAGATAAGAAATAAGACAAAATTATCTTTTTACTACTTATATTACAGACGTAGTGAATGAAGCATGAAGGTTACCTAAACTTTGTAAAAACTAAAAACCACAGTTTTTTTTTTTATTTGTTCATTGTTAATCGTGTACACTACCTCAATATCAATTAATTAAAATATTGTCTAAGGTTCAAAATAGATTTAAAGAAACAGAAATAATTGAAACACTTTTCTGCCACAATATTACCTACTGATGTGATGAATCATATTTTTCTTTTCTATGTGTTGACATAATTAAGAATTAACATGATAAACTGTGCTTCTAAGACTTCATGATACATACCACGCGAAGTTACATGCTGCGGGCTGCCCTTTAGCCATTGGAAATCTACTCTGAATAGATCTGAGTTGGCAAAAATATCTGGTCATTACGCTAAGGCCCGACGAATCAATGCTCGGCCTAACAGCCGTCGACCTAAGGCCTTCCAGCTGATGCATCTCATTGCCATAGCTGTCTGGATCCTCTCTGTAAGCCTCCGCGATATACTAAAAAACAACAAGGTGAAATGAAGACAAAGAAATGCCTAAACAAGTATTATCGGAGAGATTAGAAGACCTACATACCTGTTTCAATTTGGGTCCAAAATGTGTGTTCTCCGAACTTATTTTCAGCTCGACACTGATCAAGGGTAATTTTGGAACCGCTTCCATGTTTGCCGCTATTGTTTTCACCCAATAAACTTATTTATCACTTGAAAAAACAATTTCATAATAAATTAGCTTTTTGTTAAACTGTCATACTTGTTTGGTTGGTTGACGAACGATTGAGTGAATGACAAAAGGAGAACACAACATATGACCGCAGCATAGATTACTCCCAAAAATCGGTTTTTTAAAGATTCTATCGATTTTAGTACATCTCTAGCTGAATCTGGCGTGGAATGTTTTTTTTTTCATAATGATTGCGCTTATTTAAATTTGAAGCGGGATAAAAGATCGAACCATTTTGTATATCTTTGTCATTTTAGTCTCTATTGAAACAAAACTGTGCCATTTAATCACATTGATGTTTATGGTTGGCGTCTTTTCGTAATTTTCTTGAATTGTTTATTTTCCTCGAATAAATGTGTTTTACACGGTAATTTATTACAGTTTGGATAACAAATATCCAAAATGAAGTTAAAGAAACCTAAAACCGATGCTGAGGTAAGTTTTCGGGCTCAATTTTAGAATTAAAACGCCGATAACCTATCGAGAAATTGTAGTGATCTTACGTGATTCAAATGTATTTTTTAGGAGTTGATACCTCCTCAAGCGGAGATAATCGAAGCAGATTTGTACAAGAGGACATATTTCGGTCCTGATGTGCCGACATTGGAGCTGGAATGTTGGGAGGAAGAGCTTTCGGAGGCTCAGCTTCAGGCTTACAAAAATGCCGATGAGGAATACAAGAGTATTCAGAACAAGTTGGATGAAATGGTGAAGGACACTGGCGGCGAGATCGTGTACAACGGTGACCAGTTTACTGCTTACCAACTGCTTGGAAAGTGAGTGTATTCTCGATAACTTATTTCTAACTGTTGTTGATGATTTCAATCACATTAATCAACCAAAGAAGTAATTTGTTTAACAGAATAGTCTGCAATTAGCAAGTGCCCAGTTATCACGCGGTAATAGTAAATAAGAAGCTTTTTCTTATTTACAAAATGAATACAATGTCCGAATTAAAAAAAATCAATTCTCATAATTCTAGGCAGCCAGTCCTAAAAGACTTGGAGAGGCAAAGTGCTGAAATCATCAGATCCCGGTCCAGATCACTTTCCATCTCTAAAGAGCCGAAATCTGGGAAAAGAGGTAAGTGTGTCTTAATTAAGATTTTAAAGTATGAAGCAAATGTATATTTGAGTCATACACAGAATTAGGTTCAAAATTGTCTTTCCTGTTCCTGATGATTAAGGATACTGGAGCAGCCAATCCTCAAAATGTTTATACATGCCAAAACTACATCGGGCACAGATTATGCGGATATGTATTAAGTTGAGAAATTAGCTCCCAGTGTCCTTAACTTTCGGGAACAGGAGAGACATTTTTTGTTTTCTTTGTCTGTATGACGCATTTATTATAATTTTATAGCAATGTCTCTGAATTTTTGAATTCTTTTGTGAAATGACTTAGAAAAGGTATTCTATTGTAGGTAATTCTATCAGAAACTTGTTTTTAATTTTTATCTGCCAATCTCTTGAAAAGAAAACATCCAACTGTACACTTATGGAAAACAAGGAATAACATTTTGGCATTGGAAATAAGCTATTACTTATTACTTAATCAAACTATAATATGTCAAATGAAGTTTTGCCTATAGAATACTACTAAGACGTTGGATGGATGTTTGTTACTATTTCACCTAAAAACTACTGAACAGATTTTGATGAAACTTGGCAATATTGTTTTAATATGGGTTAGTTTTTCAAGATAAATGGAAACTAAGTCACAGGATCAGTGTCTGGTTTTCCTTAACCAGGATGATTGAGCAGTCTAATCAACTTGATCACCTAATTTATGATTGTGTTCTTTACCCAGGTCGCCCGCGCAAGAACCGCGACGAAGACCGCGACTATTCCCCGTCGCCGCCGCGCTCCCCCGAAACCAAACATAAGAAGAAGAAGAAAGATAAGAATAAGGAACGAGAGAAGGAGAAGGAGAACACTAAGACGAAGGATAAAACTCTTGCGCCTTCTAGTAAGTAGTGCTTTTGAGTGAAATCACTTTTTAGACAGAAATAAAGCAGGTTAAACTCCAGAAATCTAGGTATAATGTGTGTTAATGTGATACGTTTGAGTACATCAAACATTTGTGTATATATTGGAAATTACTAGTTGGTAGTCAAATCTTCGAATAGTAACTGGTACTTAATCAGTAACTTGATCAAGCTTTATTATTTAATATTGTTGATTGCCACTAGCATAAATGTTTTAATCTCTCCTCATAGTAAAATATTTCACAATATTGTACTGAACTGTCAGTCAGTACCAGTACCTATGCCAAAATGTTTGACCTAAGTTATGATTTCTTTCAAGCAGATTTCATAACGCATTGCATATGTGGGATTAGTCTGTAGCTCAAAACATTGTAACACTAGACTAATTTAAACACAAAATTCTCTCCCACAGATGTCCACAGCGTAGTGACAAATGTGCGTCCATCGGAAGCGACGGCAATAGGAGGTTTGCTCACGGGCAGCGCGACTAAAGCAACAGCTATTGTGGACCTTACTAAAGAAGAGGGTGGGAACAAACATGTCGCTGATTCTAGAGAGGTGTCGTTTAATAAGTTGCAAGGTGAGTGAGTACCAAACAATGGGCATGATGACAAAAAAAATTTTTTTAGTCCACCACATAGATTATTTTAACACGTATTTTTTTCTTTTTTCGCTTATACTAAAAATGACAAAGATACACTGGGTTAAAGTTGCTCGTGACGTCACTCCTGATTATGATTTTTTTTTACGTAGGAGTGACGTCAATACCCCCCACTCCGTAAATTTGATGCTCTGTATCTTTGTATTTATTTGTGTATTTGATCAGGTAAAAAATGTGTTTCAAATATTTTTTAATAGCCTAAAAGACGGACTAATTATTTTTTTAAATTTTTGAATGTAGTCATCATCCCTATTAATGGGGATATGATATGTCAGAGAAATAAACAGATGAAATTCTGATTGCACTTATGAGAACCCCTTCCTCATATAATCTAGGTGTTCTCAAGTTTGATGGATGTGAGAATGTTCACTGTTTCACGCATTTCGCAATTGTTAAATTTGGCAATATTGTAGCTTAGATATCAGAAGAACACATAGGTTAAGTATATAATTTTGAAATATCATGACTTTTTTTCCAAGACATGACGATAAATGCGTACGAAGTTAGGGGCAGCAATACATCAATAAGTTAAAACACTCATTGAATAAGTTATACCTATCACATTATGCAAATATTACCGGCAGCTTCTGATCCATCATCATCAAATTTAAGAGCATCGCTCTTGTAGGTGGAGTCTACGCCACTCTGCTCTGTTTTTTGCCGTTCTTTTGAGCACCTGATACGACACAACTTCTATTCCCTCTTTCATTTGATCTATGTAAGTTCTTTGTGGTCTTCTTTCTAGCTTACTAATATATTAATCAACTTATTCCCACAGGCAAGACTTTCCCGTCTCTGGTAGTAGTAGCCCGCCCCTACCTCCGAGCGAAAGACGCCCCGCCCCCGTCCGACCGGTCAGCTCTAGACAGCAAAGTGAAGTCAGTCCTCATGCACACTCCAATGAAGTTCACAGAGTGGCTCATACAGCAAGGACTCGTGCGGTTTGAGCAGTGGTGTGCTTTACATGAGGGGAATAAGTTGAAACTTGGTAAGTTTATTTATTTATCGTTTGTTTTATTTTGTGTATTAATATCTCGTTCTCGAGTTCTCAAGTGGCGACCACGCACCGGACGGCCTCCAACAAGGTGGACTGAAGACTTGGTTAAAGTCGCTAGAAGCCGTTGGATGTGGGCAGCGCAAGACCGGTCGTTGTTGAGATCCTTGGGGGAGGCTTTTGTCTAGCTGTGGACGTCCATAAGCTGACATGATAATAAAACTAGAAATAGGTACACCTCGTCACTACTGCCCCGCTACATCGACGAAGACATGTGTTCTAATAGCATGGCCATAGTGTAACAAAGTTGCAATATATGACGCTCTTTTCGCGCGGTCACCTCTCGTTATCCGCGCGGGCGTTTTATTATTGTTTTCGTGAGCTTACGCAATTCGCCGTCCAGTCTCACATCAAAATTTCTTGCTAGAAAACTATTCTTGCATCGTTTCTAATGTTTTAACAACAATATAAATTGATACAGTGCCTTTCATTTTGAACACACTTCTCATATGATAAAATGTATGGTGTCATTAAGTTATATCTTTGTTTAACCCAATATTACCTTGTAACTAACACACAATAATTATTCCAGGCATGTATTCAGACGTATCAAAATTCCCGTACTCCGGCGGCTACGTGTGGATCTCAGAATGCTGCCCAACAAGATTCGTCTCCGTATTTTCGGGCTCAATCTTCGAAGGGGCGACATTCCCACCTAGCGTTCTACTCAAACTGATATACCATTGGGCTTGTCAAACGAACGTACAAAACGTCGTACAATGGGTTAAAGTTGACAATTTGTATGTGAAAGGCTTGTTTACTTGGTTAAGAGCGGTTTGTACTTCAGCTATACATCAGCATATGGCGTTATTGGGGGGGACTGGAAAGAAGGTTGAAGTTGGTGTGATATCGTTGGGGACTACCAGTCATGATGGCACGCAGAGGCAGGTCAAAGTTGAAGTGTTGGGTGTTCTGGATCCTGTGGAGAAGTTGGTAAGTGGATTTTGTAGTTGTATTTGCTGATTTATTTTTGTTCAATACTGAAAAGTAACATTTAAAAAAATAAAGGTTTTTCAGTTTGTATTTTTATAGTAAATATTTGGAAGAAAAGATTGCGTTGTTATAAGTTCCATAGTGAAAGTAGTTTAAACAAAGTTTCAAGTTCAAGACGAATGTCGTTAAAAAAGATATTGTTTTTTTTTATAAAGCCTTAATCACTGCCGCAGCGTAAATGCTTCAACTTTGATGCTCATTCATGGGATGTGTCTCTAAAAAAACAGTGACAGACCTAGGCAAAGATAGCAAGTCGAGCTCGACTCATTTTCGACAGAACTGGATGGAGAAGGTGGGAGGCCTTTGTCCAGCAGCGGGGTGTGAAGCTAACTGTATCTGTAATTATTCTTATATCTCAGATTCGCCTCCGCGCCGTGGAACCCCTAGGCGAACACGAGAAGAACTACAAGAAACGCTTCCAGAAAATTCTAGAACCTCTCACAAACTGGGTTCATAAGTCTTCCATCATTCTGACTGATTTAACCGTAGATAAGGGCACTCTCGTCTCCATGGGATTCAGGAATGTTCAGCAGTCTTCTAGCCATAATGAGCAGGTGAGGTTTTACATACATACATATCTATCTATCAGATAGGGGTAGACAGAAACCACTTGCTACGATCCAAACACACTTCCTTCGCTTTCGCTTCATACACATTCATCAGACGCCTCATACTAAGTACTTTCTTAAAGTAGTCTTTCTGATTGATTCCAATCAAAGTTAGGCCGTGGCCCCAGTAGGAAAACTGTTAGCGGCCGACTAAGTGAGCCGCAAAGTGGCGAACTGAAATTTGAGTTAGCTGCAAACTCAAATCAATGAAATCACCGGTTTTGGTGGGAGTCGGCCGCTGTCTGAAATAGTCAGCGCGCGTAACGCTGCAAACTGCGTACAGTGAGCGAAAACTAGCTGACTGTGGACACTCCATTTCAAATATATGGAAGGGCGTACTAAATGATACACCGCAAACTAGTCAGCCGCTAACAGTTTGCCTACTGGGGTCACGGCCTTATAGAATCCAATAGTCTTAATAATAATCCAACGAAGAACTTACATAGATCAAGTGAAAGAGGGAATAGAAGTTGTATCGTATTAGGTGCTCAAAAACAGGACGGCAGAAAACGGAGCAGAGTGGCATAGACTCCACCGACGAGAGCGACGCTCTTTTTTAATGATGATTACATATCCGTCACGTCACACCTCTCTCCTATAGGATAGGCAGAGATCACTTCCCTCCACTTGCTACGATCCAAACACACTTCTGTCACACAAACCACAGAACTAAAGTTTCAAACTTGTTCTACAGCCCGGCAGAAACAGCAACGCCAACATAATGGAGTACCTTCGACGTATTGTGCCGAGAATGTTCCAGAACACGCTGTCTCTGCTCTCCAGGCAGATCATACAGCAGTTCCTAGATGAGTTGGTTTGGAGGGAGCGGTAAGTAGAGCAATGACCAGTAAAGGGCGATAAAGAATCTACATCGGCAATCATCCCATTTCCGTATTCATTAGAATGCAAATTTCCAAGTACATTGTACAGTTATTGAATTAATTGTTTATCAGAACTTTAATTTAAAATTAAGTACTTTATTGTTGCACTCTCTCGTATTTGAACCACGACTGAAAATATGGATATAGTGCGACACAAATATCGCTATACGATGTTAAAATTAACCGATTACCTTCTTCCAAATATCGATGTGTGTGTATTCTTTATTGCCCTTTTTGTACAAGTATGGTCTCCGAAATCTTTCTATGTTAACTAAGAGCTCTAATTCACTACAGCAGTGCGATCAATTCACATCTCTAGCGCTTGTAGTTCCAGATGGCCTGTGAAGAGGACCCATAAAGGGACGATTGGCATTCCTTTTTCCGAAAGGCCCTAATAAAATAATGATTTCTCCCGATCCCGACTAAAAAAACTTTCTCTTATTTTGCCCAGTTTCGGCGTATCTCCCGGGCTAGCGTTTGATAACATCGTGCTGCATATATCAGAACAAACCAAGGTGGAGTCCAAAGATCCAATTACTGTCCGACTCAGCAAGATAGCTGCTAATCCATTCAAGAATTGGAGATATCCTTCTAAGGTAAGAATTTTGAACTTGTTGTGTTGCGCTGAATAAGTAATACGAATTTTATTTAAAGAAAAACAGTAGCTTAGAAATTCGAATAATTAATTACTTACTAATGTTCTAAAATGTTGATAGCGTGTTTTACTATAAATGTTTCTTGGTCCGTTAAAGCAAAATATACTTTTTATCAAGGAATTTGAATTATGGCGATAAATAGACGAAAAGTTCACAAGCATGGTTTGAGATTGAAATCTAAGTTGAGCAGTCGCGTTGCTCGAACTACATAGGTAATATAAATATACTCTATCTTTATAATAAATATTGTAAATGGTAGTAGATTACATCTAGGTTGTAAACCTGTTGGCAAACCTATTAAATAAATAAATTCAATAACCTTATTTCACAGAAAAAAGATCGCGTAGAAGAAGTAGTCGAAGAGCTGCCTCGTAAACGCGGGAGAAAGAAGAAGGAGCCGTCCCCCGAACCGCCTCCAAAGAAGAAGAAGAAGGACAAAGAGAAAGAGAAGATCACTTATGTTAATGATGATGATGATGAAGAGGTAGGTATTAATTTCAAGTTTTAATCAAATTTATTTTTTACATACATTTACGTTTGCGCCCCCTAGTGGTGAACAGAATAGCTATCTGCAATTCGAACATGACAAGTAGTTCTGCTTGTCGCCACTAGATGGCGAAAGATAAAATGGGCGGAGTCCCTCACCGCGTCTCAGATTTTGATCCCGCGCGATGTCACACTCAATCTTATCTAGCCGTTGTTGTCCCACTGCTGGGCAAAGGACTCTCTCCTCCTTCTCCATGATTCTCTATCCTGAGCCGCCTCTGCCCAGTTGTTCTTGAAGGTGTCCAGTTCATCTCGCCACCTTTTCCGTGGTCACACTCAATCTGTATATAAATGCTTATAGTGCTAAGCGAGGACCTTTTTCGTCTGTGTTACTTAATACCACACATAAACACTCCGTTATTACAAAACAAGTGTTTTAATATAGTTCTTGAACTAACTTAGGTAATGTTTTGTCTATAGACAAAACTTCATCGATATGACATAAGTTTTAGAAGTATATTTAAACCTCGATTTTTAATAACGAGGAAATGTGTTTAGAATTTGTATTATTAACTCTTTATCATTCCCAGATGCCACTCGCTCTCCGCCGCAAGAAAATCAAACAGGAGAAAACCGAGAAAACTCGCGGACGAAGGAAGGTGCCGCGTACTTACCTCGACGATGATTTGGATGATATACCTCTCAAGAACATTAAGAAGGAAATGCGGCCTGAGGAAACTGTATCCATGGAGCGGTATTACTTCGGTCAGATCGGGGGCGATGAGGAACATAAGAGAGTTGCTATTGCTGTTGATGTAAGTATTAAGACTGATTGACTGTATTTATTTATTTTATAGTTTATTGTAAGAAGATAGTACATAAGACATAAGTACATAAGAAGAGAAGCGGTGGTAGCCCAGTTGGTAGAACGCTTGCCTCGAATTCTGAGGGCGTGAGTTCGAATCCTGGCGGGGGCACGTACCTCTGAGTTTATTTCTCATGTACGGATCAATTTATTTGATTACCACTTGCTAACGGTGAAGGAAAAACATCGTGAGGAAACCTGCATACACCAGAGAAGAAATTCGAAGGTGTATGTGAAATCCGCCAACCCGCACTTGGCCAGCGTGGTGGATTATGGCCTAATCACTCTCTGTAAGAGAGTAGGCTCGTGCCCCTCGGTGGGGACATAATATATGGGCTGATAAAGAAAGTACATAAGACAGAAAAGAAAAGAGAAGTTATTCAAAAGCTACAGCATGTTACGCTGTGTTTTTGTGACTTGCAAAAAACTTATTCTATTCTAAATAGTAATTGGCCTTTTTATCAGGTTGACAGTCCCTTAAGGCCATCTGACTACTAAGAGATGACCTTCCCATAGTATTAAGTTTGCTGGTTTTTAGAGGCCTCTGTAAATTGATCGAATACTCGTGATAATGCTCGCTAAAATTCTTTATTATTTAGTTTATTTTATGGGATGAAGAACTACGTGATCTTTTTAATAGTTTTTTTTTTATAGCAATCGATCTTTCGATTGATTTCTTCTTATTACTGACGTACTTCTTTTTAAAATTATGTTTTAATAACATTTTTTATTCGTAATTTGGCTTTTTGCATTTTAATCCATGCCTCATTGAAATAAAATAGTTTAGCCTGCAGTCTCAGATACTCTCCTTCTATGTAAATTAACATTAGACAACCCAATTAAACCAACACCATAATTATATTCTTAATCTATTTGTCCCCAGTGCCCAATCTGCCACATAGAAATCACAAACAACTGCGACCTAATGCGTCACATTTACACGCATATAACTACACCTATCGAAGAAGGTGATACTGCGTACATTTGTGACTATTGCGTGCAAAGGTTCCCTAACGATGAGGATCTGCAAACTCATTTGAAGCAGAATCATCCAAGTGATACCAAATCGCCGAATTTGTTCACGTATGCTTGTCTTATTTGTGAGGTAAGTTGGACGATTTTGATTAAGTTGCTGGATATGTTTATATTTTTGTTGTATGTCATGTGTGTTTAGGTTTGGGATAAGATCTTTATTTGTGCGACGTATTCATACTTCTTACTTAATAATTGAAACAGAAAAAGTACTTAGATTACCTAAAATTTAAATAGCTATTCTGCAGTTATTGTATGACGGTTTAAACGTTAATATTAGTGTGAATAACGTGTGGTTTCTAAAATAATCTAATAAGCTGGCTGCTCTAGCTAGCTGTGTGGGCTTGTATAATTGATACTACATAGAAAAGCAACACTTATTCATAATTTCCTCATGCATTCGCGTTGTTCAGGATTACTCAATTTATAATCTACGAATTGAGTAGACATAGATTTATCTGTCAGTTTTTTTATCTGTAAGCTAACCGGCCCTAAGTGCCCGTATCACCACTTACAGATAAAAAAACCTATGTCTATTTCATAAAACATGATTTTTAGAAAGTGACAGGTATAAAATAGGTATCTGTCTGATACATTTTATCGGTAAGTGAGAAAACAGACCTTAAGTATTATAATTGGGACTTGCCTGTAATGATGTCGTGTATTTGAGTCTTACACAGAATTAGGTTCAAAATTGTCTTTTCTGTTACTGATGATTAAGGATATTGGAGCATCTAATCCTCAAAATGTTTATGCAGACCAAAACTACATCGGGCACAGATTATGCGAATATGCATTAAGTTTAGAAATTAGCTTCCAGTGTC
This sequence comes from Anarsia innoxiella, assembly GCA_947563765.1. NCBI lineage: Eukaryota > Metazoa > Arthropoda > Insecta > Lepidoptera > Gelechiidae > Anarsia > Anarsia innoxiella. The sequence goes on from OX387392.1 coordinate 1,243,255, forward strand.
CTTAACTTTCGGGAACAGGAGAGACATTTTTTGTTTTCTATGTCTGTATGACCCATTTGGATTATGTTAAAATAAATAAATAAATAAAATAATTTCCACAGGTTCGCTTCGCAGCAGTGCTAACCCTAGCGTCGCACATGCAAAAGGCGCACGCCCCACTAGAACTGCCGTACTGCTGCGGAGTATGCTCGTACAAGACTTCAGCACATAGAGACATGATGGATCATTTCCATTCTAAACATAAACATCATGATGCTGTCATTTGTCCGCATTGTCTTAAGGTATGTAGGCTTCTCCCCTATTTTTTTTCTTAATTTTCAGCGGTTAATCACTCGTATGAGAGTAGGTTCGTGCGTAATTTAATTTTGAGTTAGGCCGAGGCCCCAGTAGGCAAACTGTTAGCGGATGACTAGTTTGCGGCGTATCTATTTAGTACGCCCTTCCATATATTTGAAATGGAGTGTCCACAGTCAGCTAGTTTTCGCTTACTGTACGCAGTTTGTAGCGTTACGCGGCTGACTATCTCAGACAGCGGCCGACTCCCACCAAAACCGGTGATTTCATTGATTTGAGTTTGCAGCTAACTCTTTCAGTTCGCCACGAATTTGCGGCTCAGTCAGTCGGCTGCTAACAGTTTGCCTACTGGGGCCACGGCCTAACATACGAATACAGTCTTTCCGAATTTTACTAGTAATTGTTTTTCCACAAGGCACTGTTCTGGGTCCATCGCTCTATTCTTTACACTGTTTAATATAATGAAGCTTTTGACGATTTGAAGTGTTATCATTCTATTTTTTTGATGATTTATTTAACAAATATTCTGTAATATAACAATTTACACTATTACCCCCTTATTACAAAACGAGTTTTATTTATAGTCCTAGAATAAATTCAGATAAATGACGTTTCGGCTATAGAAAAAACTTCAAAAAATGACATTAGACCTAGAACTATATTTAAAACGTGTTTTGTAATAAGGGGATAATGTTTACTACTTGTAGACTTTACGCGCTAAAATATAAAAGCCAAATTAATCAACAATGATTTATTGCCCAGGTTATAACAGTATACTCGGACGGGTACGAGCTGAGCGCAAACGTGCTGATTTACATCGACCATTTGAAGGAGCATCAAGATAAGCAGCTCGAAGTTAAATGTAATCGATGCGTGCTGAGATATGTGCATCTTGGTAAGTCTTACTAAATTTTAAAATCTTAATGTTTGTGCCCATGGATGGATGGAAGGAATGCAAATATTACTAAACAGATTTTGATGAAACTTGGCAATATTGTAGCTTATATTCAAACAACACACAGGATACATTGTTTTAAGATATTACATTTCTTTCTTTATGTATATTTTTTACACACCTTTCCAATTTTTTTAACAGGATCCATTAACTTTAAGTCCTATATTTTTAAAGTGTTTGCGTTCTTCGTTATACGAATCTTTTGTATTAAATTAGCGGCTATTTATTTAAAGCTACGATTCAAATTCAAAATTTGGTTTAAAGAAGTCCAAATACGTCACTAACAAACTATCTATAACAGGTCAACTGAAGGAGCACCAAGTTCGTGACCACAACACTATTCAAGATGCTAAGCCGCTGTGCAATGAGGAACATTTGATTAATAAGCCTAAGGTAAGCTATATACAGGGTGTAAGGAAAAGTATTACTTTCCTTTTAACCAGGTATAGTGTTAGTGATGTAGAACAAATTCCAAGAAAAAAAATATTTTTTTTATCTCATTTTTAGTCAAGAATTTCATTATTTATAGCGCGGCGCGCTCGCTGCCTCTCTCGCTCTCTACGGGCGGCGAGCGCTCCCGACCTACTTACTCGCCGAGAGTTGAATGACCTTTGCGTTAGAGCGCGCGAATCGCGCGATTAATAATAAAATTCTTAATTGAAAATGAGTTCAAAAAAAATATTTTGGTTGTATGGTCTGGTTAAAAGGAAAGTGATACTTTTCCTAACACCCTGTATAATAATTCCATACAAATAAGATGAGAATAATCTTTATTTCCTAGTATTTTTACAATCACCCAAAACACGTTAATTTTTAAAACTAACGCTAGATTGGCGAGGACGCAGTTTTCCCCAGAGAAGAATCTAGCAAGAAATTCTATTGAGTTGCTTTTTTCAAATAAAGTTTAATAAGATTAACCGATTAAAACATTGTTTTCCCCATTTAGAACAAAGCCCGACCGCCAGTGAAAGACTGCGGCAGTCATAACATTACATCGACCTATGAGGATGTCACTCTAGTGCTGCCTGAGGGAATGCTCTGTCGTGAGTGTGACACGCCGCTTGAGAATGATAAACATTTCCTGTGAGTACTGTTCTATGTTATTTTAAAAGATTTTTGTTTATAGGTTTCGATTTAATGCATATATAAACAATGTAGTAGTAAATGTCAGTTTTATGTTTGGTATCGCTTAACTTGCATTAGTGGTTTTGAGCAAGTTTCCATGTCCTTTTTGTCCGGACGGACAGCCGAGGAAAACGGGACCCTATTACTAAGGCTCGGCTATTCGTGCGTCGGTCTCATGAACCAATATAGCTGAGGCTTTGAAAAGACAATGCAACTCGGCTTAAGACTTGTGGGCCCAAAAAAAATTCACTCTTTTTTTTTATAATATGTCGTGGTAGTCAATATGTTTCATTTCTGATTAGTGAATTTTTTTAGGCCCAGTAAGTTGCATTATCCTTTTCACAATAGATTTATTACCGTTGTTACAACAACAATTCTCTCCTTATAGCGGCACAACGGGCTGCAGCAAATGCCCGTACGTAACGTCGTGCTACCGCGCGATGTTACGTCACAGCAGCTACTGCGCCGGCCCGCACTCGCTCGAGGACGCGCCTCGATCTGCGCCGGCGCGTTCGCACTGCGTCTGCGATTATAGTACTACTGTTGGTGAGTATAGCTTATGTGTACTATTATAGTGTGGTGCTTCTGAAGTAACATTTAAAGCCGTATGACCTTAAGAAGCCATTTGAATGTGTAACCCGTCGGAAATATCTGCGTCACTAGCTTAGTGACGTCATGCAACTCTCACGTACTCGTCTTTGTAGTGAATAGGCAGAAAGGGGGGTTGCGTGGTGAAACAAGCACTTAGACACGCAAAACAAATCGTAACGGTTTAACAAATATGGCTTTATCAAATTCACATATCTTTCACCACAACATTTACTCTAGTCCAAAAATAACTTTAAAACTATCATTTGTACCAAGGTACGGACATGCTTACCCACTTGCTGATCTGCGAGCACAAAACAGCATACCCGAGCGAAGAGGATGCTCGTAACAACACCGTCAGACAGGCGGATAAAGTAGACGAGCCGCCTAAACCGGTGGAGCAGACTCCTATGGATACGGTAATTTTATTTATCAATTAAAAAATGCTCATTTATCGTCATATTTTGGATAAATTACACAATATCTTAATATAAGTACAATTTTGTTGTGGAAGAGTAACGAACATCCTCACCTCACATCCGCCTATATTCAATCGGAACAAACATTGACACTTAAGTATAATATTAATAGGATGATGTGCTGCGTACGCTACGTACAAACATGAGTAACCTTACGTTAAGGCACGCAAGGTCCCCCAAATAGTGCGGATTTTACATACTCGCACGTTATCTATCACTAATTAAAATAGAGCCTTTGAAGATATATCTTATGCCATTGTAAAGATAGATATCATAAAATTGTATGGGTAATTGATTAATGGGAAGTGCTATGTTTTTTTTTCTAAAGATTAGTGAAAATCGTCTTACACATATCAATTCTTACTTTGAAATTTCAGTCAGTAGAATCGACCCCAATGAGCGACTACGCGCCGCCGTCCGTACTGAACACGCAGCTGTCGCTCGACGACCTCGCGCCTCCCTCCGTGTTGCAGGCTGATCAAGTAATGACACCATTTTGAATTACAAGGGTTTCCTAAGATGGCCGATATTTTTTCAGAAGGGATGTTTTGATTTAAATGCGAGAGCCATATACAAATATTGTCGTCAACATCTGTAGGCGTTTAAAGAGCCTGCCCTCTAACTAGAGTGACCGTAATGGACACGCACAACAAAAATAAATTCCATGCAAAAAATATATCTATTTATTATTTCAGAACGAGCAAGAGCTTCTAAAAGACGCGTATGACCGTCCACTGGCAACACCACGTCACGAAGAGCAGCAATACACTCTTGGGGACTTCGAACCTTTGCCACAGGAGCCTCCGCCACAGCCCGACTTTGAACAACTTTAAAAATAAAATATAAAAAAGTTAACTTCGAAAAGTTTTTATGTATTTTGAATTAGGAAATACACTTTAGGGTTGCCAACGTCTTTATTAATACAGATTAATACGCAGTTTGTTAACATGAAACAAAGGTGTAATAATTCGAAATGAAGGTTATTATTCGAACTGTATTCCGAAGGCGTGATTTTCGAATATTATCATTCTATTAAGTTGAAATATTACAACAAAATTAATAAAGCTAAATACTTTAAAACACAATTATGTGCAAGATGCAATTAGCATGGGAATAAATATCTATAAGAGGAGTAGAATGTCTTGTTTATGTGATTGTGCTAGAAATATTATGATACAATATTGTAATTCTAATTTTCCATAAAAGTATAAATAAATCTTCTAAATAGTATTAATTAATGTTTCATTTCTCATTTTTAACTTTTTTAACTTCGAAACAAAAGCTACGAATTACTATTTGTTCACCTTCCTGGCTTCCCTGAATTTAAATAGTTACCCCTAGGAAATAACCATTTTAGCGATGTGACCCAGCAGTTCGAGCTTGCTTGCTCGTCCGTAGATTTTAGTGTAAAAGTAAAAGCTATTTAGTTTAGCTCGCTAACATTCTGCCTATTATAGTTTGTCTTTAGTTAACCGGCTCCTTGGCTGGCTTGCCCGCTGCTGCCAGTTTGGTTTTCTGCTCCACTTCTGTAGTACTTTCCTAGGAACCGGTAGCACCACCCCATAGAGGTTTGGCCAATTAAGAACGAATGGTTTGGCACGCTTGGAATCACTATAACCATAAATAATAAATAATATTTTTTCTCATAAAATATTGCCCCAAATGAAGGGTAAATGTAAATATAAATTTTGAAAAATTTTATTGAAGTTATATTAACAAGGACGAAATTACGTAATCTTGTCAATATGTTATTAAATCAAATATGTCTTTGTGAACTTTCTCTGGTTATATTTTTGTTTAACATAATATTTTATTAGTGCGTGGGTAAAAAGCCAGAAAGGCGGGTCACATTATAATTATCTGTGGTGACCGAAATCGTGCTGAAATTTTGAGGTTATTTTGCTGACAGCTTTAAATTTTTCTTAAAATAATATAATTATCTTGCTAGAATTAAAAAGTAACTCATAAATATGGATACGTTATCTACTGGCTCATTAAGCGGCGCTCAAAAGGAGGAGTTGATGGATCAAGTAAAACAGCAGATTGCTATAGCGAACGCACAGGAACTTCTCACGAAGATGTCAGAAAAATGCTTCAAGAAATGCATCAATAAGCCGGGCACTGCGCTGGATAACTCGGAACAAAAGTGTATAGCGATGTGCATGGACAGGTATATGGATGCGTGGAACTTGGTTTCACGAACATACAGCACTCGCATCCAAAGAGAAAGAAACAATATGTGAGCCTGCTTTGCTGGTTGATAAGACACTGTATATAGACGATTTAGTAGTTACAGCATGTTTAAATTGTGAGTCGCGGCTGCCTGTCGGCTATTGTGTTCGGTAAAAATGTTATACTTAGGTTGTTGCTAATTTTTGACTCATTGTTACATAAGATTGAATATTGTGTTTACTTGCAGTTACTAGCCATTCCTTTGAGATGCTTTTGAACTGACTTGTACTTTGTAACTCACAAGGATTTTAAGTTGACCTACAGTGTAGCAACTTACAGTTTTATATACATTTGTCTGTAAACATACAAGTTTCAGAGAGTGTAGTTTTAGTGAAGAATTTTGTAACGAAACAAGTTTTATTGATAGTACAATCTTTATTCACTTAACATGTCCTAATGAGGCACACAGTGCTATGTAGAATTTTCATTGAAACTGAAACTAGTTTAAAATAAAATATAAATTGTTGTTCATTTTCTGTTATATTTCACCCTTTAACATCCTCTTCCTGTATTGATATAGCTTCTTGATCCACATTTCTTTCAACTCCTGCTCACTTGGTATTTCCTAAAACAAAAAAGTATGATGCAATAAACTGTTATATTACACATACACACCAAAACTAACTACAAAAAGATAAATGGTTAGACAATATATTTTATATTTTAAATGTTTAATATTCATAATTACATCAATAAACCTAATTTTCAAATTAGTAAAATTATAATTCCTGATACATTAATTAATATTCATCACTTATCCACCTATAATAAGTAACTGAAACAATTTTACACATTGAGGCTGTACATTTCTGTTTATAAAATTACTAGAGGCTGCCTGTGACATTGTACACATTTATAGTCATATCTCAGAGAAAAAAAACATATCTTTTACAAAAAATTGTCTATGTGTTATTCTGATATTTATAGACTACAGTATTGCTAAGTTCCATCAAAATTTGTTCAGTAGTCAGAGTAACAAACATTCATCCACTCATCAATTTGAGCTAACAAGTCAAAATAAAGAATACTCACATCAAAATCAATTATAGACTCATCCTTTTGCTTTAACTCAGCTTCAGGCAACTTTACAGTCTGAGCATTTAAATCTATAACAATATTCTTAGATTCCTTCTTCCTAGATGACACAAAAGCTTTAGGTACAAAGGAATCATTGTTTAGTTCAGCTAGAAGGTTCCTATCATGGATTGTGGGCATATCTTCTTTTATTTCAACCTCTTTGTATTCATATGTAGGTATTTTTGTCATAGTCAAGCCAGCCGCTGCTGCTGCTTTGATTGCCTTCTCTAATTTTATCTCAGTATCGTCTAAGTTGACTCTTTTTGAGACAATTGGGCGTTCTGAAAATAAAGTAAAAGTAATTAGAGAATTTTTTAAGGAAACAATATAAACAATAGTAGCTGATTTGACTGGCCATATCATAGTTAATAATATTGAGAGCCTCACTTGAGAAATATGAAGACAACAGTGGAGATTTCTTGTTGCTTAAATTTAAATGCAACAATGCCGATAAAACATTGCTAAGATCTTCAGAGGAATCAGTTTCATTACCTATATCAAAAGAGCTGGAGCGACTACTTGAGGATCTGGACTTCCTTCGAGATGACTTCTTGCTAGACTTGTGTTTTCTACTACGAGAACTCGATCTGGAGTGAGAACGGTCTCGCTTCGATCTCGATCGTGATGATGACCGTCTTCTAGACTTCTCATAGCGATCTCTAGATACACTTCGAGAGTAACTCCTGCGTTTGTGCCTGGTTCGAGAAGTAGACCGCTTTCTTCTAACACTACTAGATTCTGAACGGTTTCTAGACCGCGAACGCCGTCGTTTATGCTTCCCAGACTTTTTTCTCTCGTAAGAGGAATCTGAACTGTATGAGGAGCTACGCCGGTCTCGATGACGACTTTTTTCGCGAGGCATTTTTTGCTATGGCTCTATAAGGCACGGTTTTAATTATTTGGTTTTCTTCATTGAGCTATCGCTTTTTCTTGAACTACTTTTACTAAACAAATTGTGCAAGTCCCGCCCTTTATCTCACAATTCAAGTTATTTTATTTCCCAAAACCTCGAAACCAAATTACAACTTGCTCAAAAAACTCAAAACCTCAAACAAAACAAAAAATTGACAGGCGTGCGTGAGCCGTGAGCAACCGGGCACACAACACGGACACATACAAAACTACAGACAGATGAATGAATGAAATGAAAAATTTCGCTGTTTACCGGTTTTGGACACTATTGTATTAGTAGTATTGTTTATCGCCGATAGATGGCAGTACTCAAGAGTTCGTTAAATAGCTCTTTACACGCAATTTTTAGGTATTCTAAATATTAGTAAGAAAAATTTTATGAGAAATTTAATATCATTTCACAACTTGATATTAAACAAAACAATTATTGTTTAAATCGGAAGCTGTAAATAAATCATAGAATGTATAGTTAAATCCTAATTTACCAAATTTAACTTTAAAAATATGCGTATATAGGAACGTTTACATTAGGGCAGCGACCGTCAAAACTGGCCCGATGACGGAATGTGTGAAATTTTTAAGATGGTGAAGAACAGTGTTTTTCTTGTCTTGAGAAAATAAGTTTTACTTGGTGCTATAGGTTAATACTGAGTCAATCAAAATGTGTCAAATAGTGTAACCTGAGGGACTCGGGGACTCATCGTTAGGACCAAAGTCTGGGGTTCTCGAACGTGTTTGGTGTGACCATTGACATTGTTTCGTTAGAAATTGCAGAGCCCATCGCGATTGTTATGTTTATGCTGGTATTGTGTGATTTTGTAACGCGCAGTGGATGGCATAAACGATTCTGATGTTTTCGAAGTCATGCAGCGGCAGGAGCGAACACATGCCAACATGGAGGCGTCAGACTCCACGGACACCAAACAGGTGAGTCTTACGGGTGTAATTGCCGGTTGTCGAGTGCCCATTCAACCTCCGCCCGTTCATGCTAGCCCGGTTACTTTCGGAAGGAAACTTCGCTATTTATGAGCATGCTCTTTTTGTTGTTGTTTTATGTTAAATATGCGAAAACAGGTTTTGTGCCATGTTTTCGGCTTACTTGATATTAAAAACCTATAGAATATCAATAAATTGGTTAAGTGTCAAGGCAGGGTTCCTCCTGAAGCCTTCTATGGTCTTCCAGTTTGTCAAAGAAGGAGAATAAAAGTTGTGTCACCTTTTAAAATATAAAGCAACCCAAGGCAGGCAGTGGGCGAGGTTGCCTGCTGCCCACACTGCTGATGAATAAATTATTGGTATTAGAACATTGTTATGTGCCATACAAGTCATATCAGTCATGATTATGGCAACCGCCTTTGTCTCTGCACTTTTTAGCCGTGAGGTCATATCTGATTTAATTGTTTGCCAATTTAAGTTACTTTCTTTTTTGTACCAATAATTGCAGTTACCTTAAATTATATTGTTATTACTTCCTGTTGCTTTCCACACCTTTCATTGAATTTTTCTCATTATTAACTTATTTAGCCATTGGTATCCCACTGCTGAGCAAAGGCCTCTCTCCTCTTCTTCCACGATTCCCTATCCTGGGCCGCCTCTACCCAGACATCCAAGAAGGTGTCCAACTCATAGATACCTTTAACTACAGTTTTCTTTTTATCACAGTAATTCTAAATTGCACAAACTTATCCACTTAATCTTATCCACTACAGCGAATGATTAGTTAGATAATTTGGCAACAGTTAAAGTGGTTCAGTGCAATCTGGCCTCATATTTAAGTAATTAGTCATTTTGTGGCATTGCCAAAAGTAAATTAATTCTACTACATTAGGCATTAGTATTATGCATGTATCAATGCAAGGTAACTTTTTTACTTATCTTTGATTAAGAATAGCTACATCAATGAGTGAATGACTTTTTCCCATTTAATAAATCTAATTGAAATGAAGTCAGTTTGAAAAAAGCACTGGGTAACACTTGCAAATCTGTAGGAAGTTGTTGGACTTACTTTTATCTAAAAGATTTGATTTAAGAAGCTAGTTTTGTGTAATAGAAATACTTGAGGTTATTTGAGTGAAAGAAAGAATTTATGAATCAAAACTTTTTGCTTAGTCTAACTTATTTTGGATACCAAGGTTGAATATAACTTCAAAACCTCCCTTGAGGAATTTATAGCTTTTATAAGCTCTGTACATGATCCTACTGAACTTAATTGATGATTCTTTTTTATATTACCTACTCTATTTGATATTTTTTGTGGGCTCAATCTTTGTCATTATTTCAATCGGAACTTAATGTACTTATAATGACACGTCAAACTGGCAAATTACGAATTATTATAGTATTTTAATAGCTCAAGGATTTGTCTTAAAACCCTGACTGGTTTTATTCAAAGTGGATTTTTTTATGTCACTGTTTCGTAGGTTCTATTCTCAAATAAACACTTGAAAATATATCTAAAATCTAATGCCATATTCGAAGCTAAAACATGACCAAAATAAACTTGAATCTACACAACGGAAGTCGGAAACCAAACACACTTATCTTGAGATCCAAGTTGACATCGAAGGGGGGATTCGCAAAGCTCTAGTCGAGTCTCACGCGCAGTTGAGACGCGGGCGGGCGATGCGCGCACGCAACTTTCCGCCCGTAGTGATGTCACTGGGCAAACGGATTCGAATGTCGAACTCGAACATATGATTTGAATTTGAATTGTGGTATCTGTGTTCTGTGGTAAACTGTGTTGCTATGGTCGCGATGGTGGCTTCTGCGTCTGGATACGGCACGCTGCGCCGTTTTCTAAGCGCGCCCGATGGACAACACGAGGTTCAGGAGGCCGGTGTGCCTAGTGCCTCTGTCGCTGTTTCGGTGAGACTCCTTTAAACCATTTTAGAATACTCGTAATTTCCTACTTCAAAATCTTCTTATTGACTCCTAAGATTGAGCTCACTCGTTCATAAGAATCCTACTGCCTACGCCTTGTAAACATTATGTCATATCAAGGTACCTCACCTACTGGCCTTGTCGAATCCTATGAGGTCGAGTTTATTCAAATCATTAAGCATTTTAATGTGTTACCTATGTTTAAAGTTAACGTCGATATATTGTAACAGAGTAGGCTGTGCGGTCCAATAACTGTTATGTTGTGGCACGAACGATAATGTTACGCGTTTGGAATGTTAATGATAATGACTTGTCGCCCGTAAGTAGGTACTGTTTCGTAGGTGTGCTCGTAATGCCTATAATTCATAACTATAATTAGCCACGCTCAATATTATCGCAGCGATTCCTCAGATAATGTAGGTAGATAATTCGATTACAATCGTCGGAAGAAATATTCATACCATGTATTGTAATGCATTCCCAATCTCTCAATACAAAAGCTTTAGAAAGTCGCGCATTACCGCTCGAGAGTGGCCGCTGTTGTCTATTAAAATTTCGCGAGTGCTGCCGTGCAAAAATTACGCTACCAATCTAAAAACAGGCAGTACTTATATGCATAAGAATATTTGACCCTTTGAGAATGTTCGTTATCGAAAGTCGTCGTCAAGCAAATCGCCGTTTTCGTAGCTAAAAAAGAGCGTAAAACCCATAATTCTAACTATAGTTTAACCGTCCAGCGGGTCATTAACCCGACTTTCTTTTCATTATTCCATCGCGCTTTGACATCGATCGACGGTTTGGCCTTGACGTGACCACATGGTACCATTGTATTTTTCAGCATGATGTCATGTTCTGGAATACGGGATACTGTCAAGGTTGGGTCATCAGACCGTGACGCTGCTGCTAAGATCATGGCTCGTTGGTTTCCGTCCGCGAAAGGAGCGAGCTATGGCCACTGGCCCAGATCCGTCGGCGCTTACTCGCTTTTTACCTGCTCAAATTAATGTAGAACATGTAGAGTTTGCATCGCAAATTAAATTTGAGACGTACCAGTTGTTCATCGGAACAAAACGCACTAGGTTTCCGTGCGTTTGAGTGGCCGCCGGACGGTTTCTTTATGATAGTGTCGCGCGCGCGATGGGTTGGGCAGCCTTGGTGGGTCGGTTGGCATCATACGTCGCTGGGTTCAAAAACTTCCTGTGCGTGCTGAACCGCGTTTTCAACTCGAACGCGGCTTTTGTAAGTAGACGTGAACTTTACAAACGTATTTGCACAACAATAGTCACGGAGTACATGTGTCTGTGTCATAAACTGTAGATTGCGGTGCGTGTAGGTGCGGATCTGATCCCGCCCGATCGGCAGATAATAGCGCCGATGGAAATTGAAAGACGTTACCCAAGACGATTGTTCTAGCTAGTTTCGTTTCCCACATATCTGTTTTCCACATAAATGTTTGATTTGAATAAACGTTTGTTTTACGAGATTTGTTTTTTGATTGAAAGTTGTCCATTTTGCGGTCGAAACGTGTTTTATGGCGAAAGTGTACCTAAGAGGAATAGACTATTAGGTTTAAATGTGTTTCCCACAGCTGTGCATTTGCAGGTGGGTCTAAACCCGTCAGACCACATTGTGGTGTTAAATGGGACTTCTCAATTAATACGTAAATAAGCTAAACTTGTTTGTCGCCAGATTCAATATTAAGGTATCTAATAACGTAACCAATCTGTCTCTACTATAACCTTACTTATACATTGAAATTAGCTATTCTTAACCTGTTCGTAATACATTACCATACAACTTAGCATCTTATCCATCTATTCTATACCTACGTTTTTGTTTCCTTATAATCGGATTTTAATTAAAACTCCGAACAGAATCGATATCATACTAACGTTTAAAACGACCCCTCAATCGATCCTAGTCTATAAACACCTTCATAAAATCCCCGAAAGCGTAAAATAACGGTCAATACACTATCTTCAGTTAACAGTAACATCTCAATCAACACAAACAGACCCAAGTAGCGGCTACCGTACTACCGTGCCATTACGTTACCGGTCCCCCTACATACTCTTGCGACATTAACTTTGTACCACGTTCTGTTACCAGTGCATTCCTACACCCCCGCGCGAGGTAACGTGCTCGCCTTGCCACAGTTTCAACTCGATACACTAATTTCAGCAAATGACTTCGCATACAATTATCTTTGTTTGGATTTTGATATCATTTTAGTTTGCAAATTGTTTTTGTCCTTAGCTTTTAAGTTAAGTATTTTACTTTGTGATCAAACTATTCCAAATACGATGCAATATGTTGTATATTTTGTATTCATACGGGAGACTAATGTTTGTTCTAAGAATTTATGAATACAAACATCAAAATCAACGCCCGAATTGTAGTACCATGATTCTTTCACAAGTTCCTTTAAAATCCGACCAGATTTAAGATAAAACTTTGACAGTAGTTTAGTTTTGAAATGGTTTTGCAACAGCCATAACCGGTATCACCTTGGTAGAAGGTTGGTGCTAAATTTACCACATCTCCTCTTTAAGATATGACTAGTTGCGATTAATATGATGCGTTTTTGATTTATAAGTCCTTGCTGATTCCTTTTATAGCTGTGACGAGTGCGAAGCAAACTTTATGAGTTATTTAAAATCCTGTTTTAATAAGTTTCTGATCTGTTACATAGCAGTACCTATTCAATACCTATTCACTTAGTATGATATTGTGTTTATTTATGTTCATTCTAAATTAAAAGATCGCAATGTTAATGATGATATTTTAATAATTATTATAGGTACCTAATCAATATCAAATTATATTGCAAAGAAAACATGACTCGACTAAAGAGTAATATAGTAAAATAAAATAATTCATATTACCTTTCAACTATCCCAAGACGGAACTTCGCAAGTTATCGAGCTAAGTTATCATGCATCAGTTACCTAACATTTCTTAATACTTAACGGCCCCTAAATTTCCTGCCATTGTCCCAACTAGTAATGCAATCTATCGTCCAACTTATTCACCATTTATAAAATGAAGCCACGCAGTTTGATGAGCAACAGAGAAAGCTATTAAGTAGATACTAAAGCGGTGAGCTAGCCGCTTTCTTGTGGCAAGCTCCGGTACCCATGAAGTGAAGACTTTTCTATATGATATCGTATTTAATGGTGTGCGTTAAATATGCCATTTGTTAGTGACTGTTTAAGTATATGCAAGGAAAATATGATCGACTGCTGTCTGAAATTCCGCAAATTGCAAAAATCCTTTATCGAAGGGCATTTGGTGTTAGTGACAGTTTTGTTCTTTCTCGGTTCTTTAACTAATCTAGCCATTTGAGTCACACTGCTGGGCAAAGGCCTCTCCCCTCATCCGCCATGACTTGGTCTCGAGCTACCTTCTCATCTCGAGCATAATATATCAATAGTTCTTTTCAGCTAAGCTTCGCAGGATCAGAGCACAGTGGATACCAGTGGATACTCTAGCGTGATTATAAGCGGCAGATGTAAAAAGCTTGTTATATCGACTCAAACTATACAAAAAAAGAATGACAAGGAAGATGACCTTGTTAGGTACAGATTTAGGAACGCCATTTCGTAGGGTAAAACAGGTTTTACCAAATAAAACCAGCTAAGATATTTTGCAGTCTGAATACAGCCTATCTAACAATGTGAAACGTGATTTTATGTGATTAACGAGTCATTTGCAAGCTGTGTTGCTGACTGTATCGATCTGATTAAGAATGAAATCAATGCAGCATGCAGTAGCAGATTAGGTTAGCATGACAACCAGACATATTGGTTGAATGGCATTATGCACGCATGCAACGTGTGGTGTCGATTGGTTTCATCAGTGGCTCTTATCTTTGTTGCTTTGTGGATTCTTGGAATGTACATGTTTGCAAAGTAGGTGTGAAGTTACAAGAAACTAGGGACCTTTTTAGTTACGTTACTGCATCAAGAAAAAGTGATTGAGGTTAAAGAACTAAACAACTTTGATCTTGTGAATAGCTAAATTTACGATGATAAATCTGAGATTGCATTTGCATATACTTTTGCCTGATTAGTTTTTGAAATTTTGTGACTTCTGCTCTGCCTTACTGCTATTTTAGCATCCCGCAGAAGAAGTTTACCGAATAATATAATTATTCCAATTTAATATTCAAAATCTTTATTAATAAAAACATTAGAAAATACAGAAACAGTAAAAACATATAATTTTATAGTTTTGATAAGCTTCTTGATGCTCGTTTTAATTATCTCGCCCAAAACAAACTTTCATATAACATGACTGTTACAGAATCATTTTGTCTCACTACTTGGTCCTTTTTTAAATATCTGTGACGTAATCTGTAATTATTGTTAATTTACTAATAAAATGCGTGTATGAGTAGTAAACGAATCGGTCGGTGAGCCGTGAAATTAGTTAGCAATGTGTATGACTGGGTTTGCATTGCGAAAAGTGAAATTGTGGCGCGATTGGGTTATGTCATGTTGTGAGCGTTAGCGGGTATACTTGATAATTTATTATAATGATATTAAGGATAAAATACTTTGTTAACATTAAATGGTACACAAAAATGTGCATTGGGAGAGGCCTTTTGGGTCTTATAAGACAGTCTAATAAAATGGTTTCTTAACCTCGAAAATATGGAGAGACGATCTGGTTGCATTTTCACGGGAAGTGCGGGATGCCACCGGAGACCGTGTTAAAGGGAAAGTCGCGGGAGAGGCCTTTGCAGTATTTGGATTTTAATGGCTAGCAAAAAAAACCTCACGTGTTCATGGGTACCAAAATTCTTCTTAAATCTACCACGATACACGTAAACTACAAACAATATATTTATTGATTAGTACGTACTTCAAATCTTCACAATCGGAAAAAAGTCTCGCATTAAAAACGACGCTCTCGTGACCTCGCAGTCTTGTATTAACATACTATCGCCTTTACGGTCAACATCAGTTGGTCAGCGGATGAATGGACCGCTCTCTCTCTCATCTATTGTTGCTTGAATGTGTTGGTTGTCCAACGTCTTTGCCGTTACGATATTTATAACAATGACGGCAACGGACGAAGTGTTGTTACTACAAGGTGTACTGAGATGTACTGCTTTTATACGAAGTGTCACGAAAGGGTGATATTTGACGTAAAAATGTAGCTCCTGCATACTACACTTCAAGAGATGGGAGCTAATGTTTAGGCTTTCTTGTCATAACTATACTGCACAAAATACTTATTTGTACAAGTACATACTTGAAGAACGGGTTAGACCCACAACACACGGTGAAAAGCAACTGCAACTGCTAGTTACTTTTGAGTTGCATCGAAGTTTCTGCTATAGACTTCTTTAGAAAACCACACACGACGCAACTGAAACGAAACGTTTCAAACTAGTTAACTAACTCAAAAATTTCAGTTGCGTTGCAGTTGCGTTTCACCGTGTGTTTTGGCGCTAAGAGTTAAACCTAGCACAACAGGTCCGATTACTACGCCTATCCCAATCTGATCATAATAAATGATCACACGTAATTTTTTCGGCACGGTCATCGTTCACGTTGGCCGCGACGTTGGACAAATGGCCAACAATACCACTGTTGGAAAGTGGGGATGCAATGTAATGTAACACATCTATTATTAAATTCATCAATGAAAGGGAATGCGGTTTCGTTCGACGAACTGTTCGAGATATTGTTCGATGTTTTTGGAGCTTTTTTAATGTGGTTGGTGAATGATTGTGTTTTATTTTAGCGGTCAGGTCACTTGGTGGTTGTAAAGATTTATGCTCTGATTTCGCTGACACATTTTTTCTGAAGTGTCTGGTGCTGTAACTGTCTGTGACTACGAATAGTAGTTATCTATTGGTTGTACTTACCTCTTAAACTCTTGAGCATCACTGGTTCATAGGGGAGAGTCTGGTATATTGTACTGCTTGATAAATTGTACCACCTAAGTATTTCCTACAAAACGTCAACATTATTTTTTCCTGGCAACACAAAACGAAGCGCTGGTAGCGCCACCTACTACTTTTGTTTTTGTGGTGGCGTCCGGCAAGTGCACTTGGTTTGAGAAAATAAAATCAGTTTTGGGTGTGTTGGATACAATTTTTGAAGAACAAACCTAAGGACTTAAATCAATGAAAAGGTAATTGAGAATTCTGTTGTATTTTTTTTATTGAATACTTATTTATTTACCTCTCAAATTACAACGTTCTGATCGTATTCGATTTTGAGATTATTTTTTTACAAACATTTATTTTTAAATTAGTGGGTTCGGTTTATTGTACCACCAGTAGTTTTCTTAATTGTACTGGTACAATTTACCCAACTAGATAATTCTGACTGAGATATTTTTTTTTAAGATGGAGGGTAGTGAAAGAAAATATTACAAATGGAATAAAGAGGACATGGGGAAGGCTTTATCAGCTTTAGAAAAGAAGGAAATGAGTTTAAACAAAATATCTGAAACATATTCTACTTATCTCA
Source organism: Anarsia innoxiella (assembly GCA_947563765.1). NCBI lineage: Eukaryota > Metazoa > Arthropoda > Insecta > Lepidoptera > Gelechiidae > Anarsia > Anarsia innoxiella. The sequence continues at coordinate 1,260,285 of OX387392.1, forward strand.
AACCCGACTATTTTGCGCCATGCTAAACAAGGAAATAAGTTTGCCAACGATAAGTATATCTGTGCATAAAGGGAGACCCACTACCTTTAATCTGGAATTAGAAAACATGCTGGTCGAACACATATTGAACTTAGTAAAGAATATGTTTAGAACTTAGAAAAGAATAATATAAAACTTAATAATTACGTAGGTTGATTATTTTTATACTTAATAGTTCTAAGTAAAGACATGTGTGCTAAAAAAACTAATTATAGGTATAAATTTATAAGAAAGTATTTTGTTAAATATTTAAAACTCCTCGATTTTGATAGTTTATCGCAAATGTTACAAAAGTTGGAGAAATTGTGATTTATTTTATTAGAACTTTTCTATATTATGTCATTAAAACTGTAGATATCATTAATTACTTGTGTATAATTTAAACCACAAAATTGAGTTAGTATTCAAATATCACTTATGAAGATCCCTTCATTCTTGCTGGTACAATATATCAGACCTGTGGTACAATTAAACCAACCAGTCCGCTTATTTGTACCAATGGAAAGCTTTTGGGAAAACGCTTATTTTGAAAAACCCGTTAAGTCTTCGATTTTGAAATTGCGATATAAAATGAAGGGTTTAATGATCTAGGTAATGTAGAAAAATGGTTCGTTTTTATCAACATAGTACCAAGATATGTCGCTGGAACTGAAAACTGGTACAATATAACCGACTCTCCCCTACGTCGGTGCCAGGAATCTATAATGTTTGAGATTTGTGACGCAGTGTCCTCTTTCATTTGCGGTGCCCTACAACAGGGTCCATAATCCTTTGCAATATAATTAGCTGTAAGCTGTTTTAAATTATGTAAAGTTCTTATAGAGCAATAAACCATTGAGTATTGAGTATTGATATTATCTGAAACTATAAGCCTAATTAAGCCTGTAATCTTGAAACTCTAATACGAAATTCTAATAAGTAGATATAGGGAAAAGACTTAGTTCAAAAGATTGCAAACTTATGCCCTCTTATTACAAAACGAGTTTTAAAGATAGTTCTAAGGACTAATGTATTTTTTTAACGTTTTGTCCATATAAGAGGGATTGTGTTAAAAGTAAAAATTTAATTATCGAAGAAATTGAATTGTTGAACTTACGGTAAAAACCTCGCTTTCGGTCAATTTCCTTACATAATGCAATGTTTAATATAATTATTAAAACTCGTACAATAACCGCAAAAAGACAGTTCCTTATTGAAAACGGAGGCAGCGTATTTACAAGTGCGAAGTGAATGGAAATAAAAGTATATCTTTCAATATGAAAGCATAAAACATGACATTAGTTTATTAAAGACGTGAGATATATGTGCGGTCATATGAATCGGGTGTCGAGTTCAATCTTACCGGCAAATAAAATATGTTGAGGTTTTTATTTTTTCATTCGAAATGACATTAGTGAGAGGTGAATGTAAGAAATAATGCGTGTCTAGTAATAGTAATGAAATTATTTTGAAAATTCACTGTTTTTATTAATGAAAGTAATAACTATGCATAGTACCTATATGTTTATGTTTAAGTTTGGTTTTGCGAGTCACAGTAGAGCGCGCCACCCTACCAACCCGGATTAGACACTGTAGGAGTCGCCGTCACCGGATACGGTGTGGATTGTATATATATATATGTTGGATCGTTTTAGAAAATGTGAAATTCAGAATATACTTTATAATTCTAAGTGCCGCTCGTTTCACCACCTACGGATACAATTAAACTGACAGATAAACCTATGTCTATTTCATAAAACATGACGTTGTAGACAGTGACAGGAATAAATTATCTGTCAGATAAATGTTATCTATGTAGATTGTGAAACAGACCCTGATAATACAATAGAATACAAATATTCTTTATTGCACACAAATATATGGGTCATTTTCAATTTGGGCGTTTTGGCATGACATTTCTTTTTTTTGAAAAATATTAGTTTCATTCGACAGAGGGTCTATAGAGATATATTATGGTGTATATGGCTGAGCTTAATGAAAAGTATTTAATGAGATATAGCTATTGAAAAAAAATGTGCAGCCACGTCTGTGACCACCTGCCCATGTCGGTGATTTTAGGTAAGCATTTGATTGGATAATATGCAGTTATTATTTATCTTTCATCAGCATCATCTGCCTGTTGCAGTCCACTGCTGGACATAGACCTCTCCCATTGCACGCCACTGATATCGATCTTCAGCTGCTCACATTCAGCTCCTGCCAATCGAGAACTCGTGTACTCCAACGGTTATCGGTTCTACGTCTAATACCCACTACCATCTCAGCTTGCAAGGCTATATCGATAACCTTGATTCTCTGCCGGACCACTTCATTTCTAATTTGATCATGCAGAAGAATGCCGAGCATAATATTCCTCTTTATAGTCTGCTGAGTGACTTTAAATTTGTGGACCAACCGTGCTGTAAGTGTCCACGTTTCGGTTCCGTAGGTATGTCATGTCGCGTAGGACGCACTGATTGAAGACCGATGAGTATAAAAGAGTCAGCCAGGTCATTTATCATCTGTAGTAGATCCTGCAGCGTTCCTGTCACGATGACGAAGTTGTCAACAAATAGCAAGTGAAGTGAGTGCAATGGCGAGTACATACTCAAAACTCGCCATTGAGGTTGATTGTCCTTTCCAGTTCAGCGTTTTGAACTTATCCTCCATTGCATTTGTGAACAATTTCGGGGAGATGACATGCCCTTATCTCACACCTCGATGCAGCGGTGTATAGGTCTTGTTTGCTGATTCTTTATTTGGACGGACATGGTGGCGGTTTTGCTTGGCGACATCTTAACTCTTATCTCTCTCTCTTTTCTCTTATATATTATCTTTTTGACTTGGATGTATCGCAATCTGATTGGCATCGCTGCAGGTACCCCAGAACAGATTAGATTTCAATCGAGTCAAAAGACCTTCTCGTAGTCCATAAATGCTAGTCACAGGGGCTAATTATATTCTTCAGTTTTCTGTATAATCTGCTGCAATGGGATGTGGTCTGTGGTGTCGTATCCACTCCGAAACCCAGCCTGTTCCGGTGGTTGGAATCCGTCAAGTCTTCGCGCAAGACGGTTTGTGATTACTCTTGAGAACAGCATATGTACGTGGCTTATATGGGGAATGGGAAATGGGTCAATAGTTCTTCATTAAGGTTTTGTCTTCCTTCTGGAAGAACAATACGACCATACTCTACTCCACGCCTCCGGTGTTCTCCCTTCAAACAAGAGAGCGTTAAAAAGGGGTTTCTACCCTGAGTAAGAGTGCTTTTAACAGCTCTGTTGTGAGGTAAGTCATATCCAGGGCCTTTCTTAAATATAATAAATATCTTTAATTAAAAAAAAATGGATTAAAGGTATTGTTTTATTTTAAATTAATGGAAAATATTGACTACCGGATTGTGATTGTATTAGAGCACCTCTTCGTTTTTCTGCTTTTTTTTTCTGTACTCTTCTTACTTCTTCTGTCCTTTTAGACTTTTTTTTGCCATCTGTGAACAAAAAAAATGCTATTGTACAATATACCCCGTTTTTATATGAAAATACTACTAAAAAAACCTTAAATTTTCAAAAACGTGGTCAACTTGCCCAAGACGTGGACAGATATGTCCACGTGTTTGATGCGTTTTTTCGACCACGTTTTTGATTTTTTTCGAACATGGGCGGCTTAACATAATCTAAAACAACTGTGATCCTGTTAGGATTTCAACAAACATAAGTCCTTTTTATTAGCTATATCATAAATTAATAACACTTGGCAAATGCTTTTGGTTTAAAAAAAATACCATCCACGTCTATGACGCGTTATGCTTTCCAAAATTGAAAAATGAACATATAAAACAGCTTACCTTGGAAAAACAGCCGTTCCCCTCTTTGAAAATCGCTGATTTGAAATGACCGACACTTATTTTTTTTAGTCTAGTGTTGGCAAGTCATTACGTAAAGTATTTACAAAAATATCGATCAATTTGTGATCAACCACGTCTGTGATGCGAAAATGAATCACAGACTTCCGACCCCTGTAGAAATTGATTTATGTGCTTAATCTAATAGAAATTTCGATATTTCGGTAGACAATTTAATACTACGGACGATAGACTAACATAGAATAACTAGTGACCTAAGATAAAAATTTGAAAAAATCACAATTGCCAAAAATTGGGTTTGTCACAGGACACGTCGCGTGATATTTTGAACGTTTTGTTTTATTTATTTTAAATTACATTCGCTTTTTATAAACGATCATGCTTCCCCAGAAAATTCAAATAAAAATACGTACATCAAACAAACATATAACTCTCTAAGGCGAATATTTGAAAAATATGAGCTATGCACATGTTCAATACTCAAATTGAAAATGACCCATATAAGGTAGGTATAGACACAAATAAGAATATTAGAAGCAACAGCCGGCCTTATTGCTAGGTAGCAATATTGTCCAGGCAACCTTATTTTATTCAGCCTCAGCCTATGAACTCATTAATTTTTCGAAGCTTCTTCGCTCATCGTCTTCTAAGACCAAATATGGATAGAAAGTTGAAGAACGGACTATGAAAAAGAATCTTGTTTCTACCAACATTAAGATCTTATCAAAACGAATTTGGAACGAAATTCAAGACCTACAACTTCCAAACACGTCATTAACCTTTTACCTATAGAAACACGTGGAAACGAGGCAGTTAAACTAAACTGCTGTAAGTGCGAGAGAGATGTCAATTCAATTAGGGACAAGTTGAAGGTCATGTATAAAAGTTTCTAAATCAATACGACGATTAGTATTATTATTTTATACGGGTGTAGTTTATGCTGTGAGATTATGTCATACTTAGGCCCAGAACACACGGGGAAACACAACTGCAACTGCTAGTTCTTGAGTTTCTAAAGGAGTCTATATCAGAATCTAAGTTTCTGCTATAGACTCCTTTAGAAAACCACACACGATGCAAATAATCTGAAACATTTCAAACTAGCGTTTCACCGTGTGTTCTGGGCCTTAGTCCTCGGTGTATAGTTTAGCTAGACTTGATGGCATCATTGGGGTCAATCGGTTGTTTTGAACATTACTATTTACTAAGCATATACGCCAGATGGGGAATATAACTCCTAAGACTTGGTTACATAAGGTTCATTTGTTCAAAAACCAGTTAAGGTTATTTATCCAATAATCTTGTATATCAAAGTTCTACAAATCATTCAAATTTGTGATTAATTTATTGAATAAATATTAAGTAGTCACCTACTTATAATATTTATGTTTTCAACCTTTCCAAAAAAGCATTAAACACGTACTTAAAGAAAACCTAAAAGGATAACTCTCGGCTATACAGATAGTGAAACGTTACGAATAGTAGTTTCAGAAATAAAAAGTTACATCAAAAAGTGTACCAATGAAAAAAACATTTTTATTTTATAGGTCACAAAACTTAAAAGCATCTTTTAGATCTCAATTAAACTCTAATTAGAAAGCTATTCCAAAACTACACACACATCCTTCCTAGTCCTAGTAAAAGTGCTAAGTACAAACTTATTCGTAGGTACAAAACCTTTATTCACGAGAGCCTGTGTAGAGATTTCCCACTTCTCTTTCTATCTTTGTACTATACCGTCGGTTTCCGTTGTAAGGAGGCATTGCAGGAGTCTTGAGAGGCCTCACATAACTTACTGAATAGAGTAATGTAGATTCTAAGAGGCGCTAAAGAATGTTTTTGGATATTGAGGCCAGTACCCTAAACCGACGTGCATGTATGAGGCGATTAATGAATGTGGATGAGAGGAAAGAAGTGTGTTTGGATCGTAGCAATTGGAGGGAAGTGGTGTCTGCATACCCCGATGGGAAAGAGTCGTGCGTAACAGATATGTATGCACATGTATATATTGAGATGCTGTGTTGGTGTGTTTCTGCTGCAGGAATTAAGAAATGGGTGGCTGTGTAATTAAAGACTCTTGGCTAGTTGCTTATAAAGGTCTAACTGCTTATCCTAGACAGTAAAATTTAATTATACAATATGTCCTTCGATTCTGAAGATGATAACATACTATCAGATCATCCTGTCCCTATCAGTCATTCATTAACAACATTTAATTGTCACAATTAATCATAAAACAGATTTACTTTATAATACCTTTCTAAATTTAACTTAATACCTTGTTTTCACTTTCCCCTTATCGCGTCAAAAGAGTTTTTATGTATCAGCTGATATTTATCTCGATTATTCTAGATGCAAATGGCAAAGTCGTATCTTTAGATAACGTTTGATAGGTGACTATAAATACGAACGTTCCATGTACAGTAAGCAACGAAGGTTAGCTTGTAAACTCTGTGCCAAATGCCAAATTGTACTAGATCTAGAACAATTGTAGTCTAAATTGGTGTCTTCTCTAGACCATGTATTTACAATATATCTTAGTAAAGATCCCAATTGTATCTGTGGGAATTGGATACGTTATAGCCGTTTTGTGATTGTGGGAAGTAGGATTGGGTTACGAAAATTATTGCTTACTAGATGCTGCCCATGACTTCGTTCGAATTTATCAGCATATCTTGGAAAATTTACTAAATAACTCAAAATAATATAGCCTATGTGTTATACTGATGTGTAAGCTACATTATTGCCAAGTTTCATCAAAATCCGTTCAGTCATTTTTGTGTAAAAGAGTAACAAATATCTATCCATCCATCCATCCCATCCATCGGCACAAACATTGACATTTATAATATTGGAAGGATTTAACTTGCTATATATTTTTGTAAAATAAAGTACAATTGAGTATACATTCTATGGTATTGGAAGGCACTATTCAATTACATTGAAAGAAGTTCTTATTGAATTTTGAGTTCGTAACCTCGTCGTTTCAATTTGAAAGCAAAGTTTCATGATTCTGCATTTTATATGAAGAGTGCACTGCATTCGGTTATTCATCTTAGACTTTGTTTTAATCAATTTATTATGATGTGTAGTTTAGATTGTATAAGAGCCTGACTAATACGACTTGTTATGTTCTTCTTCTTATTTAACTGTTTAAAATTATTTTTGTTTATCGCGCAAAAAGAATCTTCGATATATTTTCTGTTAACAACTTACCTAATGCTTTTCATAACTTAACTTCTGTTGTTGACATTTCAAAAAATATCGTCTACGTGACAAGTTCAGAATGTCTATCGATCGATATTACTATTTGCGATTCAAAGCTCAACCGTATTTCAACGGCTTATGCCTATTTCCATGATGCTCTTTTGATTCTTGCTGAGTCGATTCCGCAGTTACTTATATTATGTTTGTCACATGCTTTACCTGTTTTGATTCTGACTCACTTTATTAAAATAGGCATTGCAAATGGTTAACGCTAACAAAGGTGCAAAATCTTGCATATTATTAAAATAATGTTGCAAGCAAAGTGTTCTTTTCATTGATGTTTAGAAGACCTTTTAGACTTCTTAGGATAGTATTGATTGATAAAAATTTGGTCATATTACCTTGGAATACTTGTGAATTTGTGTGTTAACATACTCTCATCAATGTCGTTACGCCTACTTAACTCGCCGTGTGGCATTCGTGATGTATTTGTCAACTTTTGTATACAGAATTCACATTCGTGATATTTATGAATTTATCTTTATAGACCATTACGGGATTGAATAAAGTATTACAGTCTGGGTCATATATTTCATGCGTCGCGTGTGGCCAAAGTTTTACGCCAAAGTAACTTTGAGCCAGATGTTTTTCTGTTGGGCGTGGCATATATTGTTTAATTATGTTAGTTTATTTGACATTCCTTTATTAGATACTTATGCTTCTGAATAAATGTTTATCTAACAAGAGGCCTTAAAATTTGTCCATCGGAAGTAAAAACAAACCAGTTGTGAAGTTTCCTGTGTCAGACAACTTTCATTACCTGCTTGCTATTTGCGCGTCGCGTATTGATACTTTTGATATAACTATGACGTAACCCTCTATGTAATATTTAAGTTGACTAAACCGTCTAGTGGCCATCGCTACTATCGATCTGTTATTTTTTGTGTTATTATTATGAATAGACTCGACTAAGGTGCGTTTATCTTTTGCTGCTTGTATGCTTTGAATTACTAAGCGACCATTATTGTGTCTAGTTTGTGTTTTTGGTTTTAATATTTATCATTTAGTTTGGGAATTTTTAAGTATTAACTTGTGTCAAATAATAAATTCATAATCATAGTTTATTTTACAACACTTCTGTTCGATGCTTAAAAATCGAGTAACATTTCCAGCGCGATCAATCATACGTTTGACAATATTGTCTGTATAATATTTTTCTATACTGTAACTTCCTACAATAAATGGAATGTTTAATATTAACCATTTGGCTCCCTTAGCTCATCGCGTCTCACTTTCACCGCGATAGTCAGCAGCCAAGTGGGTCGCTCACTGATGCTAGATAACCCGATGCTTATTCAAACCTTAATCACTCGCTATTGATTCCCATTCAACTTGTGCGAAAGTTACCAGAATGTACTGTACAATGTAAATAAAATTATCTGATAGGACTTCATTTTTCACGATTATCTTGGCTATTATGACACATAGTTCATTTTTGATGTATTGTGTGTTATTTGAAGTGTCATTGGCTGATATTGGTGGCAATTCATACATAGATGTTCAATTTTCTGCTGGGTCTTCATTCTGTTAACGAGCAACAGAGATGGCAGTTTCGGATTATAAATGTCATTTGATCATAAAGATTTGTAGTATAGCAAACACGATAAGTGTTAGTTTCCTGCCGCTTCCTACATTAGCGTCTCGTTCAAGCCTTGACAGTGCTCTGCTAAGCGTAGGCTCTAAGGCCGAGTAATGTTCATTGCCGACGTTCGCGTGATCACAAATATCATCTCCAAAGTGGAACAAATGCTCATCTGTATCATTATTATATTTGTCATCATGAGATAAGTCCTAGCGTTTTTAATGATTCGTTGTAATTTAGTTTTTGTTCTCAATAGCTTAAATGTTTTACAAGTCTCGTTGCTATAGCGTTTGTTGTCTGTAAGTTACCAGCGCCATCAAGTTAATCTGGCCGGCGCCTCCGGGATAGGGGCTTGGACCGTCGCTCCGGGTCGTTTCTTGCCCAGAGGTTGTCGTTGGCTATTCAGCGCGGCAATGCCGCCAGTGTAATGGGTACCTTTGGGCGGGGGGCGATCCGTGGTGGTCTTTTCGACTAGTGGTTTGACGATGCTTGTTGCTGATACTTTCCTTGTTATTAGCTATATTTTTGACGAAGCCTGTTGCTGATTTATTTTGTTGTTTCTTAGGTTTATTTTGACGAAGCCTGTTGCGGATTGTCGTTTCTGTAAGTACTTTTATCTTTATTTAACTATATCATGCTGCATTTTGTAGAATAATCCATAAATAAATGAGTTAATCTGTTGCGTGGGCTTGATATTTATAGTTGTCATTACTTATGACTTCATCGGTCGCTGCTGTGCTCAACATTTGCACTTTATTGCTGTTTAGCATTCTGTCGCATTCCTTACAGAAAGTTAATCGATTCTCCAAGGCCTCTTACATTTTCAGCCTTGTTATTGTTAACGTAGATCAATTATTATGACTAATCTGTCAGGTTTAACAAAAATTACGATTGCAAAATGAATCAGGTCTGGTCCAATCATTTGTAGCTTCCTGCCGCAAAACTAATTGTGTATCCCATTAGTTCCACTAGCCGTGAAAGCCGCTCTAATGTTACGCTTGGCTATAATTCTCTAGAATTGCCCTTGACTTTGACCAGCGGTTTTACTAAGAATACAGACTATATCTGCTTCTGACACATTTGGCTGCAAATTTCCGGCTTCCTTTGAGCCGCGATGTCATGAATCGTCAATAACTCCTTTTCTGTCAGGTAATGCTGATCACGTTTCAATTGTATACTGAACTTGCTCACAGTACCTACACACGTTTCTGGACTTGTCTTTACTTAAGTGATTTGTTTCCTACATACCAATAAAGGAGATCGGTGTATTAAGTAACCTTGCAGCATTCCTAGTGCAGGTTAGAATGAACTGAGACTGTATGACCATATCGGGTGGCACTTATGTGTACCTATCGCATACAGGCTACAGTCCGTATATTTTTCTCTTTGCGATGATTTCTTGGTCCATATTTGGAGGAGTGATTCATTTCTTGTTCCGTGCTCGTCAAGTTTTCAAACAATATGATTCGTGTGGAACCTTTAAGGTTAAGTGTAAACTTTTGATAAATCATCCTTCCTTAATGTCTGATCTTTGTATTTCCGAGATCATTTCTTTGTCTTTTCAGGAGTATGTTGCTGTTGCTATCTTCAAAATAATGAGAATTAAATTATTCATGCCATCCAATATCCATAGCTCATCTCACCTGGCTGGCATCCGGCACAGCAGATGGATAAGAAACCTGCTACACAGTGCAATAGCCATTAAAATACCGGTGGTAGTGCAACCGAGCATGTATGCAACGAGGCTAATTAAATAAATTTGTCGACACGCGACGTTGGGTACTTGATGCTGACTTAAAAAGCTTTACTGCCGTGTCGGGCGGATATCACTCTCTTTTTGCAAGAATGTTATATCTCTACTTAGCAATAAACCTCATATTAATGTTCATATATCAAAGTTTTTTAACTTCAACAACATAGGAAGTTGTGAGCAACCCAACCGTATCACAAAGCTGAGACTGCAACCAACAGACAGCTGTTCCGTTTTGTTTTAACGGAGCAAGAGGTTCAACATGTTCCTTGTTCCAAGAAATGTAAGGTTTGTGTGCACGGAGGCGGCGTAGGCGGTCGACCTCAGGCCGTCGCGTGGGCTGCAGGTGCCGACGCACCTTTCCAGTTTCCACGCATCGGCAGCAGTCGCCGAGCCGCGTCGCCGATAATCACCTGGTAGCCGATTGCAATTGTTTTGCAATGGCAACCAACCTTGGCCCATGTTGGCCTGGCCTTATGGTCCTTACTGATTTAATCCTAAAGGTTTTCCATTATTTACTTCGTTGTTTGCCTACAAATTAAGTAGTTTGTCTTTATTAGGATAATAGTGTCAATGCATTTGAATTAAAGTCTATTTCGACTGGATCACTACTCAATGCGGTATCTTTGTCTCAAATTATTTCATTTTCAATAAGGCCTGGTATTCGGGTTACAGCTTTGTACTTTATTACTCAAGTTGAATTATGTCTCTGAGATATCTGATATCATCGGAGGCGGGTTGCATTGCTCTTTGTTCCATTCGGTAATGCGGCGTGCTTCTTTTGTTTCCAGTACTCACCACAACAATGACAAAGTATCAGCTAGGCTCTACTTCGGTTTCTGCTACGTTCAACATTGTGACAATATTTTGTAGTGCGTAGGTAAACTATGTTCAAAGAAGAAGAGAAAAGCTGGTTTCTGTGCAAAATATGCGAATAAGAGACACATTTTTTTTTGCCTGTGTCGTCGCACTGCTAGACAAAAACCTATGCCTCTTCACAGATTTCCGTCTGTGGCTGCTTCCCACCAATCTTTCTTAAACCTGAGACACAATATAAAATGTTATTGTAGTGGATAGCAACACAGTTATGTAGAGTAGCGAATAAAACATGAATCACTTACTAACCTTAACAGCTACAGCACTTCGAAAAACTATAACATATCACACATTTTATGACCTGTTATTTACGTCTAGTATTTTATTACGACCAGCAAAAACAGTCGCTACGTACGAGTGTGTGAAATTGGAAACGGGTTTCGCAGATGAAAGTGAAAAGCTGTCTAACGAAGCCAAATCTTAAGTAAATTTGCGAATGAAGTTTGCGAGTTTTAAACCGGTTTATGAGTTGATTAAATATTGTAGGTATGTAACAAGACGCTAGAAGCTACAGTGTTGTTACGCGTTTCATGTTTACAATTGTCTACACTACAATATGGTGTCAAATGTGTGGTGGACAGATAGAAATTGAGGAATTAAGACGAATCATAAAATTTTATCTAGATACTTTGCAGTGCTATGGAGATATTGATAAGTAGCCTAGACTAGAGTGCTCTGGATATTTAACCTAATAAGTAGTCCAGCCAGACCACATTATTTTAGTATGATAAAAGAAATAGGTACAACATTTAAATGTCGTCCAAATCAATCATAGCCATTTTCTTGTAGCGTATTTAATTTGGGTCAGGTATTGTTCTTTCATTGATATTTTACTTAAAACCTTTTTGATGTTCGGGTTAATGGCATCGCTGATTCTTATTATTTACTTTTCTTTTAAAGTCTTTCATTGCTTTAAAGGTCACAATAACTGTTTGTCAGTTATATAACCGTAAATGTATTAAATTAAGTGCGAATATTTACAGTTTTAATAATCAGTTTTTTGAAAATACATTTTGTCAGTCCCGAGTTTTTTAGCTCCTGAATTTCTCCAAAATTGATCTCTGACTACGATCGGCAATTGTTTCCGTCCAAAATGGCGACTTCTTTTCCGAAACGTCGACTCATCGGTCAACCGCTGACACGACGTCGCTTCCTCCATTAATAAAGAGCTCTTGTCCACAACCCACAAGAGAGAGTGAAATGGTGGCATTCCGCTAATTGCCCAGCAATTAACCACTACGAATTCTGTAGAGAGTGCCGTACCCGCTCCACTTGCTATATGTTATAGCGTGGTGCATGAAAGTACTTAATAGACGGTTCTTTACGAGCGAAACGCTCCCAGCTTTATACAATTATGTTTATTTTTTATATATTTTAATTTAATCATTTAGTTGTACGTAGTAAGTACCTAGTTGATACTTTGGAACATTGACGGATATAATATTGTCACTTCAGAAAACTGCTACTTCTGCGAATCTAGCGTTATCCATAAAGACATTATCAGTATTTAAGTACTAAAAAAAACGTTACTAATGCGTTTGAAACACTCGCCATAGAAATTTCAAAGGACATCTAATTTGTTTTTGTATTAGCAAGGGCTATCATGAACTAATGACAGAATTCATTATAGAACATTTCTTGTACTTTACTTCCTCAAGTCGTTGTGTAATTGTGTACCTACTAACTGTAGGGGCAGCGTGATTTCAAAAGAGCTTATGTTTATGGTAATTTTCTCGTTAAGTTTTCCACTTGCAAAAATATACAGGTATAAAAAAACATGGCGTCTAAGTATATCTATACAGCGCCCTTTATCATTACTTACTACTTTAATACTTAACATTACTGATCATTATATTACCATATACACCATAAAGTGTACCATTGACAATATTTTTTTCTTCTATTTATGGAACTTAATTGCAAACAACCTATTGCATATTCCAATATGAATTTATAATTTCATAGAAAACCTTAAGCAACATCGTCGATAGAAGGTAACTAGCTAATTAATTAAAGCGTCGTGAATATATTTGCATAACGAATGTTTATGGGCACTGGCTTCTAATGGACTTGAAAATTGTTTACAATACAACAGTTTATTTACACTCTATGTTGAAATTGAAAGTGTTTTGTTTTGATTGGAATCTCTGGAGTTGGGTGTAGTTTATAGGACTTCTGATTTTAGTAAGGATCTGTTTATTAGAAATGTACGTAAATTAATATGGATGATAGATTTCTGTATTAAATTAACTAATGAGTGGGCTATATCAGCAACTGCTTAGGAAGGTTCGTGAATATATTTTTTTGAAAACCTTTATGAAATAGCTAGATAGAGACGGGTCAAGTTTGAAAATAGTAGCGAAAAAGAAGCGAGAGGCCTTACCTTAGCAGAGTGATACTGATAGGCTAGATGAGATGAGATAATAAGAGAAGCTTGATAGTAAAAAGCAGATTTTTACCCCAGGTACAATGTCACGGCCTAATCACTCTCTGTATGAGAGAAGGCTCGTGCCCCTCGGTGGGGACATATATGGGCTAACAACAACAACAATGTCACATCGTATTTCCACAGTAAATGAAATCTGACATTTTCTCTGTTTATAAAAGAGCAAATTACACTATAATAAATATCCGCTTCTCACTCATGAGTACCTAGTACCCGTAAGCTGTCTTCCCGCAATTTCCGTCTATAAACTATAAAGCCAATAACCACAATCTTATCAAAAGCTGGTATTAAACGGAGTGCAACCGCCCTCAGATCGCATCGTGCAACAGAACAGCTGCCGAAGTTAACTGATTTATGACTTACGATTCTTGTCGTTGACCGTTTGTTTGAGTCTATTATATTTTGTTTTATTTGTTTTTGTTGGGTAATAAGGGTTAGGTTTGTCGTGTACAAGTCTTCTTATAGGTATGTCTCCACCGGTATGCTTCAGTTTTTGTTTTCATGTTCAGCTTGCATTTCATCTTTCAGTTCGTTTTGCGTCAAGCGCTGTGCCCTACTGTTTAACACATTTTGAGGCGTGCGCTATGGTTTTTCGGGCATGCTTCAAATGAAAACGCAAGATGAACGTGAAAGCGCGCTGGTGGAGAAATACCTATTGAGTACTAGCATCCGCTTTACCTTGACCTCTTGTAATCGAAGATTGTCAAAATTTTTGTCGAATCCACCGTTTCTTTGTTTTTTACGCGTACCCATTCCTAAAGCTCTTACTGCAATTAGTAAGTTTCCGAACAAAAGGTATGAGAATCAACACCTACATAACACTATCCAATCAAACATCTGTTGTAGAAAGTATTACCAGCAAGAATACACTTGGGAACTACTCTTGAACTTTGCTTGTATTGATCAGGTCTCAAATTAGCTATTACGAGTTGTATAAACAGATAGTAGTTGCGCAATCATAATAGATGCGCATTTGTTTATGTCTGTAGGAAAAATGCATGTTTGATTGCAGTTCAAAGGGATCGTTCAAGAGGGCTTTGAATGGGCTATACATCATTGTTACATTGCAAGGAACATCTGTAAGTATAGAGAATTTATTAGGGTCGATTCGGTCAAGATACTTGAGTTACCTCAATTCGTGCTAATTTTTTATTTCTCTGGATGATATAGTAGGGCTAAAATACTTGACCCGAGTAAAATTTGTGGCGTTTAGGTATTAAAGATTTATATATTTAGATAAAAAGCTTCGTTCTTGAATTAGGTTAAAGTCCCCGCAATATTCAACCTAACTGCGCGACACGAGCGTGTTCACAACATTTGCCTTGTGAGGTAGAATTTCATATTTAGCATATTCACCAGGAATATACCGCAACCAGGAATAGTTGCTATGTAAATTTACTTAACATGAGGAATATCCGAAGTAAATCACCATAAATAGACAGTCTATTATTAGCACAATCGAGTGTAGTTTTCGCTAAAGTAGTTCACTCTTTTGACACATCGAGTAAACCTTGATTTGTCTTTAATGCATATTGAAGAGCTTAATTAACAGTCTTTTGAGCTTCCTTCTACGTCATATTTCGGCATCCTTCGGCTTCCATCGGCCTATTTTTACATCGGCATGCGCCGGCACGCGCCCCTTTATGATTTGTCGTCGGCTTGATGTTATTATTGATAGCTTTAGGGTTCATTATGTCTTGAACTCGTCTTTTTATTCTGAGAAGTATTTCTTCGTTTTTCTGGCTGTAATATGCTTTTTAAAAAAGTTCTAGAAGATATAACGCGGGGATGAATATTCGAGTCTCATCTAAGTAAATGTAATTTAGTCAAATGTGTTTTTAATGTCACAGCTCATTGAAGCCTTGTTTTTGGACCTAGAATTAAGTTTCGTAGTCCCTACTGCTTACGTTTAGAAGTCTGCGATACGACTACCGTCCTGTCATTATGCTAATATCTTTACGAGCCCTTTTCAAGGCTTCTGAATTTCGTAAATACCTACTAGATTTTTATTGAAATCTTCCTTTTCATCCTGATTGCTTTAAAACTATATGGCCCACTGGATTTCTGTGCATTAAAAATTCAAACGCTCGCACAATAACATCAAAGGACTCGATAAAGTTAGTTTATTTATTTGGTATAGTTAACAACCATGTATAGGGATTAATTTATTTACTTCGTACTTGATTCCAAAATTTACTAAAATATAGAAGATCTGCAAGTCTCGAATCAGGTTTTCAAACCCGATTATTCTAATGCATGTCACACACGAGAATTTTCTCAGTAAACACGTGATTGATGTAATTATGTTCTGATTTGCACCCCTAAGGCATCTGATAGAGAGTGGTACGCCCAGATGCATGCTAGTTTAATACCGAGAGTTGATTGCTAATTCATTTAGGTAAATTCATTTCTAGTTTGTGTTGGAATTGTGGTTTGGATAGCAGGATTTGGTAAACACGTGTTTAGTCAGACAGGGCGATTGTTATGATAACTAGCTAAGTAGGTACAGGGTAGGGTAGCTGATTGATAAAAACCTGTATCAAAAAGGAAGATTTCAGAACTCGAGAACTCCAGAACTCGGGACTCCAGAAGTCTGGAATTAGGTTCTTCTACGGACCTGGTAATGAAACAGACGCTGCTTTTCCGAAATAATCCAAAATTATTTGATTTTTTTGAAAGGTTAAGACTAAAGTCAAATTCTTTTCCGATCGAAACCGACTGTTAGATACAGGAACTTTATATTCTACAGTTTACAAACTGCATAATGCAATAAGCAATGTAACATTCAAGTCTGACATTGGCATAGAAGTTATCTTTCGTATCAGCTGAGTTGGGATGTCGCCAAGAATTTGAACATTTCGCGACAGTTACGAGTACTTGTACTGCAGACAGTAATCAATACAACAACGTTGTTTTTGTCTTAACTTTACTCTTTTGTTTATTATTTGTTATGACTTGTAATGTTGTTTACTTGGTGTAGCTTTTGCTAGTAAAGTAAAGCTAGAAACAGACTTGTCCCATGTAAGCTTGTACGCAACGCATCATGACGTCTGCTCCATATAAATGGGTCATCACAGACACAGAAAACAAAAAATGTCTCTCCTGTTCCTGAAAGTTAAGGACATTGGATGCTAATTTCTGTGCTTAATTTTTATCCGCATAGTCTGTGCCGGATGTAGCTTTGGCCTGTATAAACATTTTGAGGATTAGATGCTCCAATGTCCTTAATCATCACGAACAGGAAAGACAATTTTGAACCTAATTATGTGTATGACTCAAATATCATTTATTTATTTACAACAGCACTCTTGTCACATTACATAATAATTAGAAGTACACTTGTCACTCGCAATGCTGTCCCACGTTATGTCTGTGTTTTAAGTAAAGCAAATGTGTCACAACCACGGTCAAAACAGTATGACATTGGTCATGTAAGGACTCCCAATTGGTCGCGTAAAGATCCACTAAACAGCCTTAAATAAGCAGTCATATTAAGCCTAAGAGAGCACCCAATAATTTTAAAACAATATTCAATATCTATCTACTTTTTCGTGATTATTTGAATGCTTCTAGAACTTTTCACTTCTATGTTATTATTAACAGTTAACAGTTTATTGTAAGATGATAGTACATAGAGACAGAAAAAAAAGAGAAAATAAATAAATAAAAAATAATAGCCTGTCAAATGGTGTTGTGCGGGTTCAAAATATGAAACAATATTTATAGCATACCTAGCCAATTAGGTTCAGAACAATCAGGTCACTTCTTCATTTAGTAGCGTTATACGAGCCAATAACATCTGCAGAATGCTCATAAATTACTCGTGCGTTTAAAGAGTAAGCAAATAACCTTTTCATACAAACTGAGTGGGACAGTGTGGGCGGGATATCACGTACAAGACATTGAAAATAAGCAGTTATAACTTTACAAAAGATGTGTTTTTTGGTCCTGAATTCTGTCTTTTATATTTATTAATGATTTCCTGAAAGAAATATGATTATTAATGCCCTTTTTTGCCAACTTACTTATCTTACTGTAAGGTATAGGCAAGTAAGATGCTGCAGTTGCAGTAAGGTCCTTATTGCAACTTTTAAAACCCGATACTTTTGATAAATCAGACTTGTCAAGTTTTTTTGGGAAACATGCTCTACTCAATGGTGAACTCTCAATTGTTTCAATCAATAGAAATTGCTAATTCAACGTCACTTTATATCCAACAATTTGACTACTTTAAATTACATAATAACATGTCTGTAGCCCATCTGTTTTGACCCGCGTAAATAATTTCTGAAATTAATAGGCGGCCATCAATTTTGCAATTGAACCTGAGTTACAACTGTCAGTGTATTTGGGACAAGGCTCGGTTCTAGTTATTGATTAATGCGTTCACAATAAGCGGACGTTGCTAGAATGCGAACTCACTATAATTGTCAATGAGTATGGAGCTACTGTGAATTCTGTTGTGACTCTTATAACGATAGAGGTAATATAGGTATAGCTTTGGTTTAAGCAAAGTTTATCGACCTTTTAAAAAGTACTTTCACAGGCCCTGAAAGTACTTTTTAAAAGGTCGATAAACTATGCTTTCACTATCTAAAGATAAAATTTATCTGGTAGATAATATGTCTGTTTCATAAAACATGACGTTTTAGACAGTGACAGGTATACAATATCTGACGGATTATTTTTTATCTGAAGGTGTTGAAACAGACCCTCAGTCTTGCTATAAATCACCAAGTTGGGCAATTAGTTTATAGTTACTTAATATAGAGTAGCATCGCGTTGAGTCGACATGTTGGCACAGTTAATCTATTTATAAGGATGGTTCTTGCTGGTCACCTGGTATGTTCCCAGGGACTACTAGTGGTCCGCGGACCCCAATGAGGAAGGAATGTAAGGAGTGGCCCCATTTTTTTCATAAACAAAGACAGCGTGCCAAGGTTGGCGCAAGTTTTTCATAGTTTTCTTGGTAGATGACCTGTCAAACGATAAGAAATTCCATACAAAAAGGTAGCCATTTTGCGCCAGACCAGGTACGCAGATCCAGACGGTATGGCACCTCCTTATATACTCGTATTCTATAGTCAAAAGCGGGTCCCCATTTTAAGATCCTTATACTAAATGTCTTATTACTATAGATTTACTAACATAAAAAAAGTATGAAATAGAATGCAAGATATAATCGTTTTTAGAAAAAAACAGAGAAATATGAGACGTGAAGCGCTCTAGTTGAAAAAGTATAGCAGCATAAAAATTATAAGAAAAGATGGATAAGTTGTTATTGTTTGTTTGGAAATGGCGATCTATCGCCGTATTTTTCTCTGTCGTCTTTATATTTAATGAGGACGTAGTTTTATTGGGTTCTTGGTTTATTATAAAAGTTAATTGTTATTATTTGATTGATCTCATTTGGTATGTTTATTAAAATAAGATATAAATGTAGTAGCTGCGATACATTGCCATGACCGCGTCAGGCCACATTTGGTACTTTAAGTTATTTATAAGATCTGTAAAAAACTGTGGAGTGCAATAAAGGAGTATTGAATAATTTCTCTTAATACTTTTCAAGGTTCATTTCATAAAAGAATACTTATCATAAAAAAATAAGGCAAATATATTAAACTTATACCTCTAGTAATTCTTTTGAATAACCAATAATGCATTGCGTTGTAGTAACTATAAAAACAATGTTTGCTCTATACTCTAACTATTGGGTTTCATAACACGCCCTACTTTACATACTAATGGACCAGTTTTCATTTTTTTAACTTATGCTCGTTTATGAAGCCGAAGCGGAGTTATTAAAGGCGATCTTATAGCTGTATAGAAAAAGTATGAACTTTTTATGACGGCTTAACCTAATAACAATTTTAGTTGTGTGTTTTACTTACTCTCTCGGCACAACTTTGCTAACATTAAATCTATAATTATTAATATAACTATTAGGTTCTATTCCATAATTAATATACCTATAGATAGTTATTGAATGTGATTAGATCATGATAAAAAAGGTTACAAAGCTTAATCACTAAGTTTTACGATACATTCTGGGTTATGTCGGCTCAGGATCGAAAATCGTGGAGCAAGTGGAGAGAGACCATTATCCAATATTGTCCACCAGTGATAGGCAAGACTGCTAGATACGAGTAACATAAGAAGAGTTATATGTACTTACCTATACTAGGAATGTCTATAAAGAGCTACATCTAATAGATGATTATGTTTGTTTCAGTCGAAACAACGGGCGTCGATCAAATGGCTGCTGTCGAAGGCGTTCAACAACAGAGTCCCGGAGAACCTGCAGGAGCCGTTTTATAGGGACCATGAGGTTTGTACCAAACCCACGTGCTTGTATGAGGCGACTGATGAATGCGGTTAAGTGTTGGATTGTAATAAGTGGAGGGAAGTTGTCTCTGTTTACCCCGATAGGAAGAGGCTTGATGGATATGTACGAGGTATGTTACTCTTATGATGTAGACAGCTTTAGATCCTCTAGAAGTCATCGGCATCCTCCCTTCATGACCTACATCTAGGCCTGTGGTTTTGTCCCTAAGTAAGCTTACGGAGTGACGTGATACTATATTGAACTGTCACTAGCAGATAGTTGCAAGAAAAGTCAATTACACGCAGTCATTGTCAAAAATTAAAACAAGACTGCAATATCTTAAATGGTTTATTAACATCATGAACCTTTCATGCAACTGGGAGTAAATGTGACTATGATATCATTCAATTGAATGATTTAATACAAAGCTGATTGATTGGTTGTGGAGACCAAGCACTGGACGACGCAGTGTGGGAAGGCCTCCAACAAGGTGGACTGACGACTTGGTTAAAGTCGCTGGAAACCGTTGGATGTAGGCAGCGCAAGACCGGTCGTTGTGGAGATCCTTGGGGGAGGCTTTTGTCCAGCAGTGGACGTCCATAAGCTGACATGATGATGATTGCTTTAGTGTAGTCGGATATATGTACGCTACATGCAGAAGTAATTAAAACTCTATCCGACGAGTCAGCGAGCTCGAGATTTATGTCTCGTGTTTCGTTTAGAAAACGTTATAAAATTACCACTTAAGTATAAGCACCGTCCACTACCGCTAACAACAATATAATTAAGAATATAAAACTTACTTAACTTATTCAATAAATTTCTAATATCATATCTGTTCAACTTTCATATATAATTTTGTACATAATTACGTGTTATATTGTAATTAATTAGCGGACAAGATTTGTATAAACACGCGAGATATTAGATAAGCGGCCAGTGCTCCGCAAATAGTTCCCACGTATAATTTTCACTATTGTTTCTTTACAACTGTGCAAAATTGCAAACATTTACAATTGTATGTAGGTTTTTTTGAACAGCGTAAAACCAGATGTTCGTTTTAAAGATATTCCAAAGAACTTTCCTTGTACATTTTTTTTTATTATTATTATTTTTTTATTTTTTTATTTTTTTTTATCGTGGGGAAATTAGTGATACTTAGGTAATTCTTCAAGTTATGTGTTTTCAAATTGAATCCCAGCCTTTATTTCTATCTATCAATCAACTGTCGCATACCTCGTAATTCTTTTTTTTTTACATATTTGAATATCTTAGTTAACTTGTCAAATACAACGAATACAGAATACACATCTACGTTACACAATATTCCTATCGTTTTGCTTTAAATGATGTTTTCACTGTATAACCTTTAAGACTCCATAAAGCAAATTAATGGCGACAATGAAAAGTTGCAGGTAACTTATATGGAAACGTTTATTTATTACATCTAAGTTAGGGCATGTCATAGCCACGTTTTATGGTAGAGAAACTAACGACACTGATTTGAATTTATGGGTAATGAAAGCAAATATATGATAACGCTAACAAATTCAATATATCATCGTAAATTTATAAATAAGCTCTGAAAAGATTCAGTCAGATGTATCTCTTCAATTCGGTTGGGTTATGCTATTTATAATAATGCGTTTGATCTTCTTGTTTCTTTATTTGTTGTTGCACAATGCGTTAAATATGAAGGTATTCCGTTGTACGTTTCCGTTATATTTATGTGTTAAGGTGGTTTCAAGTCTGTAGAGATTCAAACTTGACATTTTAATCAAAGAAAGTGCTTTCTGGGCTTGCTTGCAACTTTGCGTGGTCCTTTATACCGGAAAGTTTGTATTTTTCTTTAAAGGGTTTCAGATAATAGAGACATGTTCTCTGTCTAGGGTCCATTCACGATTCGATTTTAGTTTGACTCAATAATAATTGAAAATTAAAGATTAAAAATTAAAGAATTAATAAATTAATAATTGAAAATTCAATGGCGTTCAACGTGTTAATAAATAGTCGGCGTCAGTCTTGTTGTTGGAGTCTTCGCCATTCTGCTCTATTCTCAGCCGTCCGTTTGAGCACCTGATACGACACAACAAAGTGTCAGAAGCTCAATAAATCAAAAATGATCGAGCAGTTCATTCAAATCATGGCAAGTAAAAACTAAATACTTATACACATATTTACGTGATCCTAAATACCTTTATGAAAAGAATATGAAATGCCCTTGAATAAATGGTGGTATCTGCAAGCTTTAGATATTGATCCGGTTACATGGGGATGGTTGGTACTGTCACGCGAAGTCAGACAGGGCCGGGTTTGTGGTTTACTTGTGGTCCTTTGTGAGCCTTTATAATGGTATTGACCATTGTGGAGGATATAGGTCGATGACCTCTCAAGTCCTTGTAGTGATTATAATTGTCTATTGTTTTTCAAGTGGTTTGTTTGTAGTGTGGTATTTGATAGCTATTACAGAAGATATAAAGTGGAAATAATAAATGACAAGTTGTTATATGCCAAAGGTGTTGATTATGGCAAATCTTTTCAAGTATTTTGAAAAAGGTTCAATACAGAAATTCTTGTGCTATAAATATAAAAGTATTATCAAAAATGTAACACTTTCAGTTTCCAAATTTCACTACGTCACACTAATTTAAAAATCGATAGTTTCGAAACAGCTTATCCAAAATAGCATTCGAGTGTTAAATTTAAAACTATTGGATCAATTAAAATTACCAAAGTACTGACATCCAGCGGTGATTTGATTGATCTGGATACGGTTCGATTTGTAACTAATTAAACATTTTATAAGTTTGATTGAGTTATGAAAATTGAGAACAAAATTGGTGCGTACGGCAAGAATCGCGAAATATTTGATTTAGATAATGAAACTTTAAAATTGTAATCACGGTCTTATACTTTAAGGAGAACCTTATGTTGAAAAAGGGAAACCTCATCCCGCCGAAGAATGAAGCAACGGCTAACTAATATAAAGGTACTAAATTTAACGGCCATATATACCTAATTTGTGCCGATGTCAGTCCTAAAACAAACATTTAGCTCAACAAAACAATTTTTCATGAAGTTAACTTACCAACCAAATTTATTATTTATTTAAAACTAGCTGTCCCGGCGAACTTCGTCCCGCCTTAGAATGAACTTTATTGTGTAGGAATAAAGTTCAAATTGACTCTACATTTTAGTAAGAAAACATTTGTATGGGAAAAAGAAAAGGTCTGTTTTAGGGCTTTCCCGGCAATTATTCGAATTTTTCTCACCGTAAGAACCATCCTTGGATTTCAATGAACATTTTAAAAAAAGAATTAGCGAAATCGGTCCAGCCGTTCAGGCGTGATGCCGTGACAACGGAAAACGGGTTTCATTTTTATATATATAGATAATCATTTATTTATATTTATATACTAGAGGCTGCCCGCGACTTCGTACGCATTTATCGTCTTAACTTTGAAAAAACACGAAATATCTGCAAATAATATAGCCTATGTGTAATTTTGACGTCCATGCTAGTTATTGCAAAATTTTATCAAAATCTGTTCAGTGGTTTTTACGTGATGAAGGAACAAACATCTATCCATCCATCCATCGGCACAAACATTGACATTTATAATATTAATAGGATTTAAGAGTCTGGCTCTTTGTCGGTGGAGTAAACGCCATCTTTGCCTCTCTTCTGCCAACAATTTGACTTCTTGATACTTATAATCATAGCCAACATAAAAAAGTCACAAAATTTTGAGGCCCTTTAAAAAGCCATCCCTCACAACAGCCCTGTACCCCATTGCTCAGTGCTTACCCGGTGTGTGCAACATTTGGGAGTGCCGATGGTAAATGTGACTACATTAGTGATTGTTAACTACCTTTGTGCTATGTGAATACAGTGATAGGTTACATCAATGGCCGTTATAAAGATGCCTAAGAGACGGAAGAAAAAAGTAAGAGTTTTTGTAGTTTCTGGAATAATAGAAGCTGTCCGATATCGCATCTGGGAAAACCTACACAAATTCCAAAATTATAGCCTATGTGTTATTCTGATGCGCAAGCTAAGGGCTATTGTAAACTTTCATTAAAATTTAGAGGTTTTTGCGTAGAGTAACAAACTTAAGGACGGGTACGTTGGTTGGATGGGCGTGAGGACGTCCATCCATCGGCATAGTAGAAAGTAGTATAGTTAGGAGGATTATTCTACAAGAATACATTCTTTAATTAGTACACCCTATGATTTTGTGTCATCGTCCTCTTCATTTTAATAATATCGTTTTCTATTGGCTTCTTACTTCAGCATAGGAGTAGGTACGTTTTATATTTTATTAGAATATCATTTTTTATGCAGCTCGAATACTTTCTCGGTTGCAGCTTTCTTAACATTCCTTTCCAATTAACTTTTCTTGAGCAAAAACTAACGAGTACATTGCAAATATATGAGGCTGTCCCTACTGCGAATATCAAACATATATTTATACCATTCTAAGAAGAAAGTACAAACAACGGATGCACATTAATGACTGTTTAAGCTAAAGTTCAATTAAGGTGAAGGCAACTGTAAAAGATTGCTTGCAGAACTGATCCGGCGCTACACAAGTAAATTTAGCTAGCTTCCAATCCTTTTGGTATTTACCCTATATTGTGTGGATAAAGTATCCCTAAACCTACCCAGATTGTTATTATTAGTTTTTTCCAGATTTTTAAAATTATTATTTTAAAATGTTGGATTAAACAGTGAATTACCTAAACGATAAGGTACTTTTTATCCAAGCCTAATACGTATTCTGTGTACAAGCATCATACCTGGAATAGTTCATATTAGACCATATCATTCCATAGCTTATTAACTACAATAGGTAACACGACACGGGATCGAACAAAAAACTACACAAAGAAAATAACTATGTATAAATATAATAGGTATACTCGTAGCTATACTACGCGAGACATTACGTGAGACGCCTCTAATTCTAATGGATGAGGTGCAGTTTCGGAAAGTAATCTTGTGGGATTGGTTTATAAGATTAGCTACTTAGTAAACAGATTGATATTGCCTCTAGAATAATGTGATAGGTGTTACTTATTCAACTGTTACAAACAAAATTGTTACTTATTGATGTATTGTTATTATGTGGCTTAATCGATGAACACCATTCTAATTCTAATTCAGCCACTTGTTTCCCACTGCTGGGCAAAGGCCTCTCTCCTCATCCGCTTCCTTCCTCCGCCTTCCTCCGCCCAGGAAGGTATCAAGCTCGTCCCGCCACCTTTTCCGTGGTCTGCCGCGACGCCGTTTGGCAATTGGTAGCCATTGGGTACCTGTTTGAGCCCATTAGTCTTCTAGCATGCGGCAGACGTGGCCGGCCCAATCCCACTTCAGCCTGGCAGCTGTTTTTGCCACATCAGCAATACGCGTTTTAGAGCGCAGTATTATTAGATGTAAAAGCTTACTTATTTTGAACCTTATTAGATGTTCATTTAACTCTGGAGTATTGTTTGCTAAGCAATTTTCATCTAATAATGGTGTAATTTTACTTTTGAAAATCTGAATGTGTTCTTTGACTTATGTGCTGACTGACCAGTACCTTTATTTATTATATACTTCTAACTTCATACTGGTTCAGTATAAAAACCGCGTCCATCCGAGTTGACATTATTATTGGTAGGTTGTCGTAGAAAGGTCTAGGTCGCTCTAGGTTGCTTGAAGTTTTGATATAATGCTATTTGAAACCCTTGTTGATATGACTCAACCCGTTTAGGTCCGCGTTTATAAGCCTTATCTTACCATAAAAATATACTACGCTTTTTGAGCTTATCATCATTCAAAAGATGTCACTACTCAACAACTAGCTTCTCAAATAAGTGACAATATCATAAACAAATATCACACTGAAACAGCCACGCCCCGTGCACCAAATGCAGTAAATATAGAGGTCACTGGAACTCAGCCAAACAACGACCTTATTAGCCTCTTTTTAGATACCTTATAATTTTGACAATTATTTGATCGTATAAATGTAGGCAAGATTAGGTAAATACCTTTCCTTTGACTGTGGCCTAACCTTTCTGCTATAGAGTTTCTAATCCCACCAAAAACATAAATGTGAAAAAGGGTGGCCAATTCAATATGAAAATTATGTTGAGAGCTTTGCCGTAAAAAGTATGGAGATCTAAATGAGTGCCAATTCATAGGTATGCAAAATCGAAATATGTATTTTTATAGGAAAAAAATAATGCCTATTATGCACAAGTATTAATAAACTCTATTTCTTTGCTTTGTTGGATAACTTAAAACAATTGCTGTTATCAAAAAAAATATAAGATCTTAAAGGAGGTTAGTTTTATTTGGCCAGTTTTCATCAGAATTAAAATATTGAATAAGTTTATAAATAAAATGACTGATTTAATGAAAACTGGCCAAATAAAACTAACCTCCTTTAAGATCTTATATTTTTTTTATAACAGCAATTGTTTTAAGTTATCCAACAAAGCAAAGAAATAGAGTTTATTAATACTTGTGCATAATAGGCATTATTTTTTTCCTATAAAAATACATATTTCGATTTTGCATACCTATGAATTGGCACTCATTTAGATCTCCATACTTTTTACGGCAAAGCTCTCAACATAATTTTCATATTGAATTGGCCACCCTTTTTCACATTTATGTTTTTGGTGGGATATCATTACTTTTTGTACAGAGAACTAGGCAAGTAGTAAGATTTAGTTCTTTTTTGCGTTTCCGCTGCGTCGTAGAGTGCGTGCGTTTCATAAATATTCTTAAAAACGCACTATACAAGTACAACGTAAGTTTGCTGCTAATGACGTCAGTGTAGCGTTTTCTCACTGGAACTAGGTCTGAGTGAGTGAGTCAACAGCGGCAAACTTATAGTGAACGGGTTGTATGAATACCTAAAGTAAGCAAATGTATTTTTCCTTTACTTACTCGTAATTACCGAACTGGATTCCAAAGGGGTTTGAATATAATGTCCTATCTAAACATGTGTATGGTACTTTTTTCCACAAAAATGGCGGCAGTCTAAGAAACCAGCATTAATCGATAGTTCAAGTCAATACAAATCAAAAAAAATAAGTAGATGAAAATAATTTGATGAGATAAAGCGTCACGTATCCGAGATATAAATAGTGTGCTTTTCCACCAGAGATGTGCTATGCTACATTGCTACGGATGCGTTTGAAATCCACCAATCATGTTCATTGTATTGTGGAAATGGATTCAGCTAAGCTATGTTTTTCACATAAAAGGATGCGGACTATGGATGCGAGCTATCGAGCAAAGCTATGTTTTTTTTATATTATCGAGATACATAGCTCGAGATGCGCATCTTCGAAGCGCATCTTCCTCGCACAGCCACGTCCCGCCCTCCAGTACCCCATTTAGCACGTATGCAGAGCAGCGCAGTAACAAAATAAACGGTAGGGAGTACTTGAGGGGGCCATGCTTTTGGGAGTTGGTTGACATAGGTTGTTTCAAAAACTCTTATTTTTCAACCACTATAAATTCCCACCATATTTATACCTAAAATAATAAAAATTATAATCTGAGCATCTTGGGGGGAGGGAGGGGCGTTGCTAAAATAAGCCAGGATACTTTATTTAACTTCTAGTATCAATTTCAAATACAATATGTGCCATTTAATAACACCAAAACACAGTTTTTCATGTTCCAATAGTTACTGGCGCCACTAATCTATTTCCGACAGCCTATATCTCTGAAACGTGACGATTTATCATTTTTTTTTCTATTTGTTTTGACCTGAACTATAGATCAGTGAAGGTTTCATTGACTGCCGCCACTTTCGGAAAATTAAAAAAAAAGTTGTAGAGCACTCTCCACACTAAATTCATTTCGAAATAGGTTAAGATTAGCTACTTTAAATAGTCAGTAAATCAATACTAACTAGTTCTAAATTTCAACTTCATGGGCATGGTATTAGCTGGCCTAATGGTAAGCGTCATGGTAAAATGTTTCGTTCGATATTTTAAGGTCGGTGGTTCGATCCCACTTGAAAGAATTTAATTTTCCAACTTTTTTCTTTTTTGTTAAATTTAAATTGTGTCTCGATAACTGTTAATTTAATAAGTTTTAATTTTTTATTACTTTTCTGATACATTTACCACTATAAATCACTACCACGTAACGCCATCTATAAAATTTAAATCCGTACCAGTCTACGTTTCTGCGATAATATGCGGCGATATGTTACATTACATACATACAATGAACATATACACTTAACGTTTATAATTTAGATCAGAGTATCAAATAAGCAAATCTAAACTTCGTAATACTATCAACAATTATGGTTGGCGCAATAGTTAAGCGCCAAGTAAGAAGATACCTGAGGTCTTCGGGTCGGTGGTTCGATCCTACGTGGATACATATTATTTCTTTTTTGTTTTTGTTCATTATAATATAATCTATCTTCAAATAAATCTAATGAAAGACGTAGGTAGCATAAAACGCAATCTAATAGGCGAGTTTTTTCTAGACAACCGGGCATAACGAAGACGCTGGCGTGAGTGAGCGCCGCTAAGAGCATACTTTGGTTCGTTCGCATTTTAAATCGTATATCGCTTGTTTTTTGTTTGATTAGCTGGAGTGACAGATTAGCTACTTTGAATAAGCAGATCTAAATTTCGTAGTATTATCAACAGTTATGGTTGGCGCAATAGTTATGCGGTAAGTAAGAGGTCTTCGGGTCGGAGGTTCGATCCTACGTGGATACATTTTATTTCTTATTTTTATTATTTTTTATTTTTTTTTGTTCATTATAATCTATCTTTATGTGTCAAGTCATGCCCTTGTTATTAAATTAAATTTAAAAGAATTGTATAATTTTTTATACCACTTTTAGTGTGTATTGCAAGTTTTTTGTATGGGGATAACAAAAAAAAATTGACTTTTTTAAAGTTTTGGATTTTTTCCTACGGTCAAATGTAATTATAGAGCTGAATTCCAAATCTCAACCTTCTAGGTCATCTGGAAGTAGGTTAGGTTTTGCTACTTTAATCAGTCAGTCAATACTATATTTTGCGATTTTTGGACCTTCATATCTTCATAACCGTTTGAGCTAGCTTCATGAAATTTGGGCTTCTTCGTGTCGTTATGGATAAGATTGAACATGCATAGTTTTATGTCTTTACGTTAAAGAACTTTTGAGTTATGGAAGGGTGAAAAGTCGTACGAAGTGGTTCGTGTAAAGATACACTGTGGCGCTTTGTCTTTGAATTGGCCTGACACGCTGCCGGCGTGTCTCGATAAAGTCTGAGTACTCTGGGATGGCTTCAAGGCTTTAATCAAGAATTTTATTTAGGTACAAGTTTTGTTATGGATCTATCTAGTAAAGAACACTTAAGTTTTTTAATAAATTGTTTGCAAAAAAGACTTTATTTTATGTGATTTACAGCCGTGTATGAAATAAAGCAAGTACGAAATGTAATATCTTAAACTTAAAACCCTTTAAAACCGAATAATTCCACCTGCATCTATTCTCCAAAATTAAATTTGAAACTTCCAAATTGATTCCAAATCCGGCTGAAACAGGATTTCAGCTTGATAGAGGAATGTTCCGCATTGGGAGTCGTATAGCGATGTCGTTGGACGTAAAAATAGTCGTCGTTTCCGCTTTCGGACAGCTTTTGTTCCTTTCGACATTTTGTTAGACTTGAATTTCTTTCTATTGTAGTTCTTTAGGAACTATTCTTTTCAGGTTTTTATACTCGTTATAGCTTGAATGAAAACTATAAGTAATAATGATATTGCTAACTACGCCAGTAAATTGATCTTCTTCTTTTCAGCCTATTCTCAGCCCACGGCTGAGCATAGGCCTCTCCAATTTCTCTCCAATTAATGAAAAAATCATTTCACGCATGTTTTATGTCCTTCGTTACATTGAGTTATATTGTAGTTACCAATTGAAAAAATAAAGTAGAATTTACCTATTAGATACTTCCATTGGCAAAAAAAAACAGCATTCCCCAACAACAACTGAAATGAAAAAGTTGTAAACCTACGCTTCGTACAAATATGTAAATGCCACGGAATATATTCAAATAAAAAAGTAAACAACCAACAAGGAAAACGCTATAATTAAGATTAGATCGATCAACAAATCGATTAAACATTGAAATTGTGAAATATGGTAGTGTTGGAAGCAAATTGTGCGTGAAATTTCTCGCCAGAGCAAAAAACTCTTTAAATGTTCTCACGTTTTTATCTCAAGAGTGATTATTGAGTGAGTCAATTGCAATATTGAGTAAAAATCTGAGTCAACTGATTAACAATAACGGTTTGGATTTGTGACTCATTTGGTAATGAGGGCTATCGTGGCCTTTTTTGGACGTCTGTCAGTCGCTTTGTATTATGAGAATAGTGAAAACTCTTTGTATTTTGTTTCATTGATAAAAGCATTACTTACCTTACTTTCTATAGGTACCTAAACTTAGCAAGTAAAGTTGTTTATCTTTTCCGTCTTAAAATGAAATGAAATTGTTTATTTTTCAAGAAACACGGTAATACAAAATGCAACAAAACGGTGTCATGCTTTAAACGTTTTAGCGGGAGCGATAGCTTAACTTGGCGTCTTGCTTAACCCTAATTTAGTTTAACTAAATGATCAGAAAAAATACGAACAACACATATCTATTAATGAAGAAATATCTACGTTATGTAGTGTTTTTCTACTTAAGACTTAAAAAATGGTGACTGTCAAATAAGAAAATTGGCTCTGAAAACTACAACTCATAAAAGTAAACTTGACACCTCGCTTGCATTAGCGCACACATTTCCCAAGTGTCAATTTATTTTTTGCGTATTGTACTTGCGCTTTCTCCTTGACCCAGCACCCAGCAAACGTCGCGTCGTCGTATCTCTTTTGTTTTGCCGCCAGCCACTCACATTTGTTTCGTGATTTAATTGTCTGTGCGCACGCGACGAGACAGCGGTGTAGGCGCAGATGGTGCTTAAGTGTAGGGCAAATTGGAAGCGACGGGCTTACAAACAAGTATATGGGGGGATTACACTATCATTTTTCTTGAATCATTTAAATGATCATAATATTGAATCCACCGCATAATGTCATTTACATTCCTTTATGACGACTTGCCCAAAAAGACCGGTTTCGCACTACTTCCGATCCGAATCTGATCTGTATAGTATAGATCCGAGAACTATTTCTAAGGTAATTTTATTGGATCGGCTGTAGTGCGTAACCCCTCTAAAACGCAAAATTAGTTATTTCAAACAAAAATTCCAGAATAAATACAACTTGTATACCCATTATTCAATATTGCGGTCTGCAGTCCAACTCAGTCCATCCATCGAGCTATTGTATTACCGTCTACTATAATTTAGCGAACAATTCAAGTTGAATGACACCGCTCTATGTGACAATGTAATGTTTGAACACAGTTACCTGTTGTTGAACCTCCTTTCAAACATCTATTTTGATTTATATGTCGATTTTAACTGGATTCTACCGGTTCATGTGAGTTTAAAATGGTTCTAAGCGATTTACTTTCGCTTGTTGGGTTATCATTGTGACATGATTAAGACTTCTAGATCTGCTGTAAGATAAGAAGCGTTTTGTGACTTTACATGGGTGCTAGAAACATATAAAAAACAGTAAAATTCAATACATAAAGTCTTGGATGAATAAGAAACGTACCTAAGATTCTAGCTACCATATAAGATAGCTGTTTAGTAATTAAATGTAGTAATCACACGGTTTAGTTTGTAATGAAACTGGTTTTAGTATTTATTAGCAAGAGGTCTAATATTAATAAAATTTCCTGTTGTGTGTTGCTTGATTTAAAATTACCCGACAGTAAGTACATACTGTTTTTTTCCGCGGTCACCGCCCGTCTATCGCGATAAACTAAATGCTTAACGGATTTTTATTTCATTTCTTAGATGGAATTTTCATGAGGAAACAAAAGACGATTTCGAAATGAGTACCTACAGAAAACTCTTTTACGAAAGTGAACAACTTGCCCAAAAAACATTGATAGGGTAGGGTAGGGTAGGATAGGATAGGAGAAAGGCTTTTGCCCAGCAGTGGGTGACTGTCGACTAGATAAGAAGCATAGGGATTCAATTCAACACAACTTTTTTTAGGTACTTTATTAACCCAGCCAGCTGACTAAAAAGGCTGTCAGCAAATCTAAAGTATAATAAGATTAAAATGTCTGGTCTGCGTGAGTCAGGTTGTCCAGTGACGTCATAATAGCGCGGTCTAGCCGCACCCGACACTTCGCAAGGTTACTTTAGTGACGCAATGCCGGCAACTGGCAACCCTTTTCATAATAATATTTTGTTTTTAGCATAGATTTGTGAATGGAAATGAGCGAGGATGAGAATGAAGTATGTCTGGATTTTAGTGAGAGAAAGGTCTGCCTTTGTAATGTATGGTTTTAAACCTGGCTCCGAATGATGTCCGCCTGCAAGATAAATCATTCTTCATTATATGAATATAGAGATAGAGATTTTTTAAAACAAAAAGAGATATACTCTCAATGGGTAAATAATAAATGATTTTGTATGGAATTAGCTTAAACACGCGTCAATATTAATTAGACGTGCGTGAATCGATGTTATTAAAACAATTTTATGGATTATTGCCATTCTAAAGCATTATCTAAAGTATCGTAAGATTACTCGTTAGTAGTAGACTGCACTCGTAAGATAGCGAAATAAGGTAATTAAACTGGCTAGCAAAATGCATCAGATTGTGTTGTAGAAGACAATATCTTTGAAACTATTTATCTGTGTGTTTGTATACTATAAGATGTAATTGCTATAATATAAATAAAGCTTTAAAATGAATTATGGTAAATATTGAACAAGCGAGTAAATTATTGTAATTATAAGTTGCCTATGGCCACTCTTAAAAGTCACACCTTTAGTGCTTTTAACACTCCTAAAAGGGCTCGAGTTTAAAGGTCAAGCGCCCACTTAATAGCATTTCTGTGGGAGAGTTCACTTGTTTTTAAAGTCTCGTTGAATAGCCTGGGGCTCAACTCTGTTAATTTACAATACTGTCAGTTGTGTGTCGGCAGAGTGTCAATGACATTTTTGACAGATTTGGTGACAATCAGTGTAAGCCATTGTTTAGCAGAATACCAGATGGGTCATACAAACACAGAAAACAAAAAATGTCTCTCCTGTTCCCGAAAGTTCAGGACACTGGAAGCTAATTTCTGAACATAATGTATATCCGCATAATCTGTGCCCGATGTAGTTTTGGCCTGTATAAACATTTTGAGGATTAAATGCTCCAGTGTCCTTAATCAAGACAATTATGAACCTAATTCTGTGTATGACTTAGATGTGTCAAAAAATGCCATTGACACTCTGCCGACACACAACTGAGGTCAATTTTCTACACAGACTTGAGCCCCTGTTGTAATGTTAAGTTAGGTCATTATATTTCTTTCAGATCCTCTGCCCTTTTTAACCTTCAAATCTATCTTAAGTTCAAATGGAACGATTTCAGCGGAAAATCCCCAAATGGCAATCCAATGACGTGAAAGTTATGAAAGTATTGCGTAATAGAAATTTCGAGAATCTAGACCAAAGTCAGGTCATGCCCTCTTTATAAATAGGTCGTTCATAGTGCCTAGCGATTAGTTGGTTTGTCTTAATCTGGGGATAATCTGGCTATTGTAAGTACAAAGTTTGGATAACAGTCGCTGGTAGTGTTTCATGTTACTTTATATCGAGCGGATGATTAAGGACAGACTGGTTTTGTGTTTTGTTTATTTGAAGGCAATGTGAAACCCTATCTATGTTTATACCTATGTATTTACTTAATGTGTGGTGTGATGGTGACAATTACAAATATAACGTGTTTGTCTCTTGCAATTGGTATGAAAAACTGAAACGAAACGTTCCAAACTAGTTGCGTCGTGTGTGGTTTTCTAAAGAAGTCTATAGCAGAAACTTCGATGCTACTCAAAAGTAACTAGCAGTTTCAGTTGCGTTGCAGTTGCGTTTCACCGTGTGTTCTGGGTCTTAGAGAAACGGTATTTGTGTCAGTTCAGGCTGTTTGTCAACGTTCTGCTGTAATAAAACAAATGACGACTAGAAACAACCGCTTAAACGCAACAATACGGTCATATTTTACAAAAGCCAACTTTAATAATTTACTTGTCTGTCAAATTAATAGAAATTAAGTAATTTATGTAGAACACAAAGGCTTGTTTCCACCTACACCGTAGTTCGGCAATAAAACCCACGCCGCCATCAGCCCTATTACGATAAACTGGATTGAACTGATTTTAGTCCGAATTTATGTTTACATCTCTCTTAATTCTACCTAACGTGGGTGTCCAATTACTTAATGTTTGGAGACCCTTTTTGGAAAGCATAGTTTTTTGAATAGCCAGGTAACCAATGAACACATCTTGTCTGTAAAAGAGTAATTCTGAAGTTTTATACGTAATAACCTATATCAACTGCTATACTATTGAAGATATGCGTGTGCCGTGAGGTTTCTTGTCGTTTCTTTCCTCGGCTATGCAGGTTGCGAATCATAGAGTAGTTTTAGATAAAGAAATCACGTCAAAATGTGTACTTTCAAGTGTTGAAATAAATCATTATTGAATTTTAATATGAGAGAGAGAAAAATTAACAGCATGTACATTTAATTTCACTAATTAAATTAATCCACGAAGCCGCATAATAGAAACTTACCCTAAATTTCTTTTACTTCCAGGACCAAGAACACCTAAAGCCGCCGATAGTGGGCGGGTTAGCCAACGCGGAGTTGTACTGCTTAGCCCTAGCCAACATGTACTCCGACCCAAACTACCACAGTCTGAACCACTGGAACATCCTGCAGACGTTGGCCAGGAAAGGTGTCCACGTGCCCGACCCTCAAGACTGCGCGCTCACTGAGACTGTGCTCATACAGACCAACCCGCTTAAAATGGTAAGGATTAAAAAGTCGTATCAGATACCGTTAAAAATGGAGGTGGTTATCAATTCCGCTTTTTTCCGATTTTTTTAATCAAAACTTTTCTAAAAGATCCTTTCCTGTCATCTGGCTGGCTACCATGGTGACAATTCCTGTTTTAATTTTTTGGAACAAACTCTTTTCTTTCGATGATAAAATGGATAATTAAAAAACTCGTAGTATAATCCACCAGATTGTGTAAAAAGCTAAAAGCAGCCGAGGGAAACTATTTCCAAACTTATTAATCTTAACAAAGATGGAAAGACCGACAAGACTCTGGCTCTTAAATATAAGTATGAATTAACTAATCTAAGCATCATTTAAAACCAACTTTATTTCCAAATTCCAGAGTGCGCACATGTCCGTGATGGAAGCTCTAATGGCCCTGTACGCTCGGGAAGTAGTCACGTTAGACCGGGTGTCAGCGGCAGCGCAGAGGTTTGGTACGAGCCAGCCTTTACCGACCGGGTCGTCCGTGCCGCACGAAGATGGGCTCATTTGCTGGATCAATGCGGCTTGTGCTGCGCTTAATAAGGCTGAGGTAAAGATACTTGTTGGCCAACTTGTTGACCAGACAAATCCGTTCTTGTAACTTATTATGAATTTGAGAGGAACAATAGAGACGACTCTCATGATGGATTTCAGAGGAACGAAAGAAACGACTACGTCCAGCAGTAAACGTACTATGGTTGACGACGATGACGATGAGGCAGATAAAAAAAATTAAATGATACTTGTTGACCAGATAAAACTGTTGTTGTAACTGATGATAGAGTAGATAGCAACGAAAGAGACGAATATTTTCAGCAGTTGACGTCATACGATGATGGCGATGACGATGTATTTTTTTGTTTTTACACCTTAAAACATACTAAAACTATTCCCTTTTTCAAATTCCAGGAGGACAGTTCCCTCCACGTTCCAACAGTAAAGTCCCTTCAAGAGATTTGCGACGGCACCGCCCTAGCTGCTCTCATTTCCTTCTACTGCCCCGACGCGCTACCTCGCTCCGCTGTGAGAGTCGGACGTATGGCGTCCATACAAGACTGTCTGCACAATCTCATGCTGGTCTATGACTTCTGTCAGCAGTGGTTGCCACATAATGTGTTTCATATGATGCCTGAAGATGTTACTTATATGAGGGGGTAAGTGGGCTATATTTAGTTAGAGATCTTAAGTTGCAATCTGTTTTGAGAGAACGATGTATGTATGAAGAGTCTGAGGGCTAGTTTCACTAGTTACAGATAAAATTTATCTGACAGGTTTATACCTGTCACTAGCTAAAACGTCGTTTTATGAAATAGACATAAGTTTATCTGTCAATTAAATTTTATCTGTAAGTGATAAAACGGGCCCTTAATAAACTATTTCTTAAAAAATACGGTTGTACGCGTAGCTCTGGAGAATTTAATTACTGAAACTTCATTTCAAATTTTTCAAGGTCAATGCGACAAAACCTAATAGCAATGCTAGCGGATCTGTTCAACATGTTAGAAGTACACCCTGTCAAATCTGTGAAACACCCAGGAAGTGGTGAGTACTAACTAAAAGACACCTACCTAACTTACCCAGGTTATACCTATGCATGCTAGATAATGGGAGTATGTGGTCATAATATCAAAGATTCTATTGCCTACTAATTTCTTAAATTTAAAAACTCGTAATGCTTTCAAAATTAAAAAGTAGGCAACGGGTTAAACGGGTATTGCAAAGCAATGCTTTTTTCAAATTATTAATATTCTAATTACTGTTTTATACAAAACTTTGTGAAATACACTTTTTATTTAGTTAATAAGGTTGGAATTAAAGTGTGTTGTATGCGAGGTAAGTTGAATTTGGGAATATTGCGTGAAATGAAACGAATGACGCTTTGCAAAGTTATATTTCGTCGTAATGTTGTCACCCTGTCTTGCTTATGCAGTGCTCGATGCCACAGATTACAATAACAAGGGAGCTACTGACGCTCTTTTTAGGGAAAAATACATTTAATAAACTTACGTAACGTATACGTACGCGTTTACGTACCCGTGAACGCACGCGCGTACGTATCAATAGACCAAAATTCGGTTTTCGTAATAAAACTAGGGATGTGAATGTATCGTTTGTCAATGGGTACCATAATCACGAAATGCACGATGGAATGGATTCACTATGTCTGTGTTTATGTTCAAATCTCATAGCTTGAGTCTTGTACCGTGCTACTACCATATTGTTGGGAGAGATGCCTCAACTTCTTGGTGAAAAATGGTCAAAATTGTCTTATGTCGCGTTTGCTTAACCGACGAATTATGAGCTGTTATTTGCTACATTCCAAAAGTACAATAAATAGGCAAGTATATAAGCACAATTATGTAACGAACGGTAACGTACTTACATGTACAGTACACAAAATGATACGTTAAGCAAGTATATAAGCACAACTATATGACAGGTTAACGTACCTAGTCATCCTTATTAGTACATAGGGATAATACATACCTAAGTGCGACGTAATATGACGCGTAGATATCTATAGTCTAGAGCAGGGGTTCCCAATTTCTTTTTGCCAAGGAACATCTAATTGATTATACTTTTTCTAGCGGAACCCTACTTGAGCCAGTAATTGGCTCGTTTGTTAATTTATAATTATCTTTTATGTATATTAAAGCTGTTGGTTTTCCAATAAATAAATAACTGGAACTCTGCACGTCTCTCGTGCGTAATTTTCTAACACGCGCGAAAAACGTTGGTCACGAAACGTGTCGTAATTTTCGTATCGTAAAACGAGTAACCGCTAGTCTATACAATCCGTGGTAAAGTGGCACAGCAGTAGGTAAGTGAGACAGGATCTATCGGCAAGATGTTGTGCAGCGCGTCCGGACTGCAACGCGCACGGCGTGCGGCACGTGCGCGGACTGCCGCCGCCGCCGCCCGTACCCATACCGGACCTGCGCGCCGACACCGGACACCCCTCGCAACTGCAGCCCTTCGCAGGTATTACAGTGTTGAAAGTCTTACAGCATGGATTGTGTTTTCGTAAACAATTGAAATGATTTGAGACGGTTTATGAAAGGAATTTATCTTTGATGGTTAAGAACACGTTTAGGGCCTGCTTCACCGTCTCCAGATATAAATTTATCTGACAGATATTTTATACCTGCCTTTGTCTATAACTTCATGTTTTATGAAATAGATATATGTTTATCTGTAGGTGTTGAAACGGACCCTTAATCTGAGGTTTTAATATAAATACCGTGACGCCAATTGAAATATATAAATACCAGAGTGTCAAAGTCAATTACAGTATAATATGAGTTCCGAATAAGATCCGAATCGCGACTTCGGCTAACTTCATGGGATAGCTGTCAATTTAAAACAAAGATGGCGTCTTATACACAATTGCATTTTTAACGCACACTAATACTTATAGCAGACGTTACTTCAATGAAGTTAATAACGTGCATTATCATTGAGAAAACATTATTAGATATTATTCCTTTTATAAATCCTGAAATCAATATTAAAATGACGTTTTAAGACAAAAATGTCGTATTGGGCACTAGAATTCAAAAAACAAGATTTTCAGCACAACGTCTGTGTGTTTGTGTGCGATTCACGTCTTCACTCACATTTTGTGACGTCACTCCATCTCACTCATCAATTCATTTCACATTGAAATATTGATGTTGTCCATTTGTTGTCAATGTGTGTATTTTGGCGGTTGTGTGTGTGTGTTTGTTCGCATTTTGCGCATGTGTGTTTTAAGTTTCAAGTCGTATTATTGTTGCATTACTGCGTAGGACGTAAAAGTAAGTCTTGGGTGTGTTTTTTCTTTTCTTTTTTGTAAAACAATTTTACGGATGTTTTTTCTAGACTATGATGACCTATTTGTAGGATTTTTTTAAGCAGGTTGATAAATAAAATGTGAATTTAGTTAGGTACTTGTACGATTTGTGTTTCAGTAATATTTTCTTGTATTAAACATAATATAACATTTTTAATATAAGGGTTCATTACTTTTTATAAAAAGGTACTTGTGATTTAAAAAAACCTGTAAATAAATGTTATTTTTTAATAATCTCTAAATCCGTCCAATTGTTTCAACATTATCGATCTTTAATTCAAATATCTAAAAAACAAACTGTTTTATAAAACAAGCAGCTTTTTAACACTATTACAAGCATTGGCGTGAAATAGCTTACAAACAATTTAACATTTTGCATGAAACTAATTTAAAAATTGCGCTTTTATATGCACGTGATGAATTAACTATTAACAAGGAGTCATTGACATTATGTCCTCATGATTCCCTGGTACAAAGTATTTTAGAATAGTGCTTCCTGTATCAAAAAATTTAAGTCTGTGGTAATTAAGGACTGTTATGAGACCAATATGATACTTTGACAAGTACAGTTTGGATAAATGTAGTCGTGGAGTGGACTATGCTTAAATTGAAAATTTTAAGGAGTCATTGACATTATGTCCTCATGATTCCCTGGTACAAAGTATTTTAGAATAGTGCTTCCTGTATCAAAAAATTTAAGTCTGTGGTAATTAAGGACTGTTATGAGACCAATATGATACTTTGACAAGTACAGTTTGGATAAATGTAGTCGTGGAGTGGACTATGCTTAAATTGAAAATTTTAAAGTCTTGCTATGAAAGTATTGGTATAAAAATATCAAGCAAGTAATGAAATACAGCTTGAATTTTAATCAATGTAGTATCTCTAAGAAATGTTAAATTTAATTCCAAAAAGGACATATTACGTTATGAAACTTGGTCACTACAGACTTAAAGATTTTCTGGTATATCATTTACTTTATGCTAAAAGTAGATAGGTGTGTATCAAGCTATTAACATGTGTAGATGCTATAGTTGTAGTGTAGCGAAATCGTTAGATGGTAGTTTTTGTGTTTCAATTTCGAAATATTTATAATAAACTTGGTAAGTGTAATATTGCTATAGTTTTTGTTTGTAGTAAAAAAATAATTCTTAAAATTTTAATGAGTAATTGCAAAGTTTTTCTTTACAAGAATTAGATAAGTAGCTAAATATTTTCAATTATTACATAACATATTTAAAAAGGCATAGATAAAGCTCAAGTGATAGATTACAGTCACGAATGTACCACTCTTAGTGGGTAGTAAATCAATCTCAGGCGCGATTTATACCGAAGTGGCGTGGCAGAGAAGTCGCTTCCGCTGCGCGCCTCCGCCACGGCATTTCAGTGTGAATTGCGCCTTAAAGTATCAAACACTAATTCCCCCTACCATCAGTCCCACGTTCCCCGTCGGCGTGCGCGATGCGTCCGCGCGCCCCCTCCGGGCGGTCGGCGTGCTCCACGCCCGAACGCCGCAGCGTGTCGCCACAACGGGACGAGTTCGTCGTGCATCGGGGACGGGGCATCACCACGCTGTCTTCTATGGCGAGAAGGGATGATGATAATGGTAAGTACTGGAATACTGGAACTTTACGCCCGGTCTTAATATTTGTCTCTAATCCGATCAATGACCTGTCAATATTGTCATAATATTATGGATCACGCTGTCGTAAACACATGACGTCATGAGAAAATACTGGGAATTAGGAAATATTATTCGTCTCTCTTTTCGTATGTAGCTTTTAGTGTAGGCTTTCCAAACACTTATGACAATCCCTTGTAGATGTTTTGGCATAAATACATAAAATGTAACTAAAATACTACACTATGCATAAATTCCGGTATCCTTCAACCTCAACATGATGCCGAAAACAACTCAAACATAACAACAACAAATAATAGGTATCATAGAGTTGTTTTTACCACCAATTTACTTACACCACACTCTTCACTGTCATTCCAGTATCAGTAGACAGCAACATGACAGCCGCCGGCCGCCCCTCCAACTGGGCGGACTCACACACGTCGTTCGCGGGGCGGCGCTCGCGCAGGTCCTCCATTAGCGACGATAGTCAGCTGACTGTGGAGAACTTTGGAGGGTCCCAAGATCGGTTGCACTTCGCTGGAAGGAATCCTGAGAAGGAGTTAGCTACTGTCACTAACGTTAGGAAGATTTCTGCGCCGGCTGGTAAGCTATTGTGCTTATAAACTTTTATATTTTTACTAGACGCTGCCCGCGACTTCGTACGCATTTAACGTCGCATCTATAAAAAAAAAAATACAAACATAATATAGCCTATACATCATTCTGTTAAATAAGCTACAGTGTTGCCAAAGTTTACCAAAATATACTTATTCAGAAGTGGCGTGAAAGAGTAACGAACATCCATCCATCGGCACAAACATTGACATTTATAATATTAGAATGAAAGTAGGATAAGATAATTCAACAAAATTAATTTTGGGCCTGGCAACGTATGCATTAACAAGCCTATTTTTTTCAACGCAAATTGCAGACATGCTTATCTGTCTATTTGACCAGGGGGCTGAGCACGGCGTGCCGCGACAATAGGCATGTCGAAAGATTTTGAAATCCTATTCCAAAATGCAGATACACATTTACTGTTTACAACAAAAACTTTATTTCGGTATTTAACTAATGTTTTAAGAAGATTAAAGCCATTTTTATAATTATTTTTAAATACTGCGTGAAAACAGCTCTCCGTGTCATGGCGTCGCGTGTGACGTCACACTTTTGTAAATGTCAAATGTGTTCCCGCCCGGCTAGACAACAAAGTAAACAAACGTTTCGTATTTCTTGTGATAAAAATGAATTCTAAAGTTTATAAGTGGTGTGCAGTACCTCTGTGCAAAAATACATCAATAAAGACACCCAACAAGGTGTTTGTTCATGTCCCATACATTAAAAAAATAAGAGATACATGGTTACAGCTTGCACGGCGAAACCCGAACGAAGTAAAATTAAATTCGTCACTTTATTTCTGTGAAGATCACTTTGATGTGAGTATGTTATCATGTATTGATAGATTTTTAACTTCATGTTTGACGTGAAATAGATGAAATGACAATAATAACAAATAACAATAATAACAAAAAAAATACAAGGCGGTTTTCACGTTTCTAAATTCGGAGGAGCAAAATTCTTTATTGGTTGCCAGGAACTCGCCCAACATTAGCAAATCGATCCTGGGCAAATTGTAACTGTTTGCCCTGATAAACCCTGGTTCCATTATAATAAATTTGTAGTTATTCACAAAAATAAACAAAAAGTAAATCCTAGCGTACAATCAGTCAAAACAACACAGTGATGTTTGTTTACATGAGTATGACGTCATGCGCTGTGATTGGCGTTTCAGTCAAAATGGCCGATTGCAGTATTTTACTCTTTTATTTTATAGAAAATCTTGTTAATCTCAATTTTTTAAATAAAACTAAAATAGTTTTTTGAATCCTTTAAATGTGTATTTTCCCCTGAAATCATTAAATCTTCGATTATTTCATAGTGTCGTCACGCCTATTATCTCACGCATGCTGTCCTTATCACATTTAAAACTATAGACAGAGACGTAAGCGTGACAAACGCATGACAACGTCTTGTCACGGAGTGCCATGCTAAGCTAGCTGATTTGACACTTTTTCTTGAACCCATAGAATATAAACCACTGATATTTTCCCGCAGGTCCCCTCGACAGCTACAATCCCCCCCTCCGCTCGTCCCGCCAAGACATCC
Source organism: Anarsia innoxiella (assembly GCA_947563765.1). Taxonomy (NCBI): domain Eukaryota; kingdom Metazoa; phylum Arthropoda; class Insecta; order Lepidoptera; family Gelechiidae; genus Anarsia; species Anarsia innoxiella. The sequence goes on from OX387392.1 coordinate 1,303,002, forward strand.
GCGGCTCCATACAATTCTTCCACGGCGACTACAACGGCGAAGATAAACCGGCCAAAGTGGAAAGACAGATGTCACAACCGACCGACAACGATCAACCGTACTTCCCTATTCGCCGGCAACTCAGCAGCGATACGATTACTTTAAATCAGCACCACGGAGTTAATTATAAAGGCGGTGGCGATGGGTTCTTCCTAAACGATAGAGATTCGACAGATGGTGATGGAAGCAAAACTAGTTTCGCTGATTTGAATAAGATTAGGAGTAATGGCGATCAAGGTTTGTTCAGTTGGAGTGATAAGTCGATACTTGGTGGTTGGGTAATCATAAACATGTGTTTGTTGACATTGACGCGTTCTCATTTTAAAATTTAATTGTATTGGGATTTGATGGTCTTTTGTTTTTCGATTCCATTTTGTTTATATTAAAACTGTGAAATGACGTCACTAGTGAGTATAATTCTTGTCATTGCGGCGATGCACTCAGATTATAAGCAACCTTAATAAATAGACCTTAAAAATCAAAAATGATCATTTTAAAACTTGTAACAAAATTTGTATCAGCTTATCGCTGCATCCATAAAGCTTAAAATCGCATTAACAGCAACGCCTTGAATGCGAACGCTTTCCGTGTTTAAAACAACGCTTTATTGGACCACATATTCCCATTTAAATAACTAAAATAAGTCTGATCACCTTAAAATACTTATTCACTATAAAATTCCAAAAATCATTATACAGTATGGAAGAGAAGAAAAAGAATTAAAAATTGGCGATACTATAGTGTCGTCTCGATTTTCTCATATTTATTTGAAAGGGACAACCCTACAGTGTTGCCACTTATTAATTTATATTCCTTTTTGACAGTCAACAGTTGATCAGACTTCAAAATGTATTATAAGGAAATAAAGGTTGATAAAAGTGATTGATCAACAGGCATTCAGTCAATGTCCAATCAGAGTGACAGCGAGCCGATTGAAAGGCGGAAAACATCGTTCTCGACGCCTGCACCTAACACTACCACGTGGCAGCAACAGTTTATGCAGCAGGAAACTCAGCCTAGTTAGTATCGTAGTAGCTTTTGTTACCATGAGGCTTAGCACATATAGCATCTTAGCGTGCCGCGACAAATATCTCACGTCATGCTGTCCGTATCACATTTAAAACTATGGAAAGAGACGTAAGCGTGACAAACCCATGACAACGTCTTGTCACGGAGTGTATGCTAAGCTAGCATGTTTGTGATCTCTTTCAAGATGTCCTTTGTGAAGTAGTCATTAATACGTCAGTTGCTCATGTGACATCGTTGCGTATCAGCAGTCCATAGTATTTTAGATTTGTGACGCACAACAGAACATTAATTGATATGGAATTATCAGGTCAATACTATTCATGAAGGTTTTCTTGAAAAATGTTATGTGACTTGGCAACGCACTTTCATGATGACCAAGACGAAAGATCTTTTCGCATTGCACGAAATGACCGATTGCTGTTCACAGCGCGGCTTACAATCAATGGGGAATATGCACGTGACTTAAATATGGACAAAATATTTTTTTTTGTAACATTTATTGCTACTGAAAACACACTATACAATTATTTTTAGAATTTATTTTAATTTAATAATGAAATTTAATCATCAAAAAGTGGCTGTTTTGAAATTACCGCGCAAATTTTCGAAACGCAACACTATTGGTGGAACAAAACGTGACGTCAGTTTTACACGAGACGTCTGCTGTCTGTCAACAAGCTATTTGTATGGTTTCTTTTTTGGGAATAATTGTTATTGTATCGTGTCGCTGTTTTTTATCTTAAGTTAATAGTTTTATGTGTTCAAAGTATTAATTAATTGTGAAGAAGGACTTAGAGAATGACTGAAACCGGTTTCGTAAAAGCGCAGTCGGATAATCTTCCGAAAATCGACGTGTTTATGATGGCCACGTATTATTTATAATTTAGTTTAGATGTTTTTATTCATGAATAATACTTATACATACATCAAGATAAATTTAGAATATCGAATAAGAATTTTTAATAATATCTTTACAACTTTTTTGTAAACTAGGTTATGTTTTTGTAGAGGTTTGTAAACAAAACAAGTAGGTAGGTAAAAGTAAGAATGATTTGTATATGTATTTTACTTTTTTAATATCCTTACTTACATTGAAATGATCTTCACAACAGTATAAACAGCTCAAACACGATACATTGTCTCTTCTCATCGCCTTGCACCACTTTTTCCTTAGATTTTCACCTTTCGGCATAAGGAAATACACTTTGTCAGGTGCAGTGTAAATGTTATTTGGACACATAGGAACGACACAATATTTATAATACGGTTTTTTGTACTTTTCCATGGTAATTAAGTCGATATTCACTCACTTTATTTATTTTTTGGTAATTTTGTAAACCAAACACTTTGCTGTTGACATTGAACTCGTGTAATGGTGACGTCACGAGCAAGCGCGCCAAAATGGCCGCGTTTAAATTGATCGCAATTTTAATATTTAATTTTTTGCATAATAGTTTATATTTTGGACGTGATATTTGTATGTTTGGTAATGTAATAACTAGTAGAAACATATAAAGAATAAAAAAAAAAACATGCATATTCCCCAATTTTTTTTTTATAAAAAGAGAGATAGACACATCGAGAAACAACAACAAACAACAAAAAAGAAAACAACAACGAAATAACAGCTATGTCTCCCACCTTTCACATCCATACCTCAAACAGAGACACCAATAAAACTCACTCCATAAAATTAACAGCCGCGTTCTATCACTAAATCTTCACTACATCATTTCCAGACGGCGACGACATGTCCGACGATTTATCTAACTCTTCGACCAGCGGTAACGCGATGGCCGCTCAACTCAACAACATTAGACTCAAGTTGGAGGAAAAGAGAAGGCGGATCGAACAGGAGAAGCGTCGTATGGAGGTCGCTGTTAGTAGACAGAGACAACAGTTGGGACAACAGGCCTTTCTTCAAGCTGTTACTCGGGTAAGTGATGTAATTGTGTTTGGTTGTGGATAGTTGTGTTAGAAGTTTAATGAAATTGAGTTTGAAACCAATATACTTAAGCCAGAAAGAGAATAGAGAAAAATACTTTTTTAAAACAATATAGAAACAAAAGAAACACGAATTGTTAAAAAGACTAGTAAACAAACCAAAAAGTATGTCTATCAACTTTTTAAATTTTATCTAATGCAGAAAGTTGCATGAGTATAAAGAAAATTCTAAATTGATATTTGTAGCTGTAATGTGATATTATCTTACAAAATTAAAAAGTTGTTGTGGTAGATAGATCAGGAGTGGGTGTGTGTATGTCTTGTAATATTTTAAGAAGTAGACGTTTTGTGGTGAAGTGACAGATGTATGGAAATTATTTTTAAGATGTGTTCCAAGATCCATTACGATATTAGGTTTGGTTTGGTAATTGAAAAACCATGAAGTGTTTTATTATAAATGAATTTGTTATGTATGTTTATTAATTATCGATTGTGGAACATTTCTTGATCATTTAAATTTAGAAATAAAAGAAAAAATCGAAAAAGACTAAAATGGCTTCGCATGATAGCCCGATTTTAAATGAATTTTGGAACACGCAAACACAAATTTAAAATAGTTCTTAATTCAAATAATTTCACACAAGGTCAGGTAGCACAATTCTACTAATGTTTTTGGTTATTTATGTTTTGGTGGAATATTATAATCGAATTTCAAAAGTTTAAATCTCGAACATAAAACAAAATCTTTTCTTTCATTAGGATACGTATTTGCAATACCAGTTGGCCACGTTGGTGAGTGGCCGGAGTGTTACCCTATTTAGTTTTAGACCTCGATTCACTTGTTTTTGGTACTTTTTGATATAATTTTGGTATCATTTGGTACCGTTTGGTACTTATTAGTTTTTGACAGGTTTGTGATGTATTGAAAGCGGATTTAAAGCGGTAAATGTTGAAATTCGTGTCTGAGCATTTTGTTGGAAGGAATCATACATGGTGGCGGTTACAAGATAAAGAAATACATACATATACATATCCGTCACGCCTCTCTCCCATTGGGGTAGGCAGAGACCACTGGCCTCCACTTGCTACGATCTAAACTCACTTCTTTAGATTAATAAAAATAAATTGGTTACAAAGATAACGTCAAAGAAACTTGCGCAAGAAACTTATGGACAAGAGATACATAAAGTTTTAATTTTTAACCGACTTCAAAAAAGGAGGTTCTTAGTTTTACCTGTTTGTCCGCGGTTATCTCACGATTGAAGCAATTTCAGTAATTTTGATTTTGAAATCCTATTTAGCGAAAATTGGGTTGAGCAAAACTTAAAGTACTGTTCTCATCCGAATTACGTCGCGTATCATTATGAACCTTGTTTAAAAAATGGCCGTCTCGCGTTTCAACCGCCGTCGACCCGCTATCAATGTGAACAAGCCCTTACATCTAGACTCACGCTTACACAGCTTCTCATTACGAATTTAAATTAATTAGTACATTGAAATAGGTTTCATTCTTTAGTTATTTTTCAATCATTTATTACTATTACTCTGCAATTTCGCAAAGCGCATATAAAATTGCTTAGGCTTTAATATTGCCTATTTTAGGTTATGCCAGCTGACAGTTTTTAAAATAAAATAATTTTAGTTTCATTTTTGAATTACCACACATATTTTGCAGAGCGTTGATTTCACTATTCTCAATTTAAATAGGTATTAAGAACCGTTTGGACAGAAGAGTCATACACAGAATTAGGTTTTAAAATTGTCTTTCCTGTTCCTGATGATTAAGGATACTGGAGCATCTAATCCCGAAAAATGACTAAATCGGGCACATATTATGCAGATATACATTAAGTTCACAAATTAGCTTCCAGTGTTAACGTTTAGGAACAAGAAAGACATTTTTTGTTTTCTATGTCTGTATGACACACAAATCACTTTAAGCATTACTAAATTAGGTTTTAAAGCACAATATGGTCCCAGAAGAAAGATGCAATTTCACTTCCAACCTTATAAGCATGATCTGCAACGAATTGAGTATAATTTTTAAAGTGCGGAGTTTTTGACGAGAATTCATAAAGTTACTTAAAGGTATAATGTCTTAATAAACTCTTGAACCTGTATCTTAGCATACATACCGTGACAAAAATTTGGCGTTTTCACGCATCATTCTGTTCTTATCTCTTGCGAAATTCAGAAATGGATAGAAACTTGAGAAAATTTTGACACTTTGCGCATGCTAGAAGGGGAGGTTACGCACTACATTTCATTGTTATCCGATCCGGGATATTTCGTATAGAAATAGTTCGCGGGTTTATCACGCATCCATACTAAATATCTTCGGTCGAATAAGAAAAGGATGTAGTGCGTAACCTTCCTAGCATGCGTAAAATGACAAAATTTTTTCGGTACGAGATAAACACAGAATGATGGGTGAAACTTCAAATTTTGTCGCTTTCACGCTCAAGAGGTAGTTGAAAACTCCGCACTTGTCATTAATCTGGCATGCTGAGCATGTGTCATGTCGTGGCGACATGTCGTGTGGTAACGTTCGGTGGCGGGTGTTGCAGGGGAAGGGCGCGCGGACTCCCGCCGCGGACGACGCGCGCGAACAAATACAGGTATGAGGGAGGGAGGCGTTTTATGACATGTTTAATTTCATCATCATTAGCCCTTTTAAGGTCTATCTATACACATCCGGGCTGTGTCCTGGACGTGTCAGGGAAAAAATATCATTCCATACATTTTCTATGGATTCAATGATATTTTTCGCACTCCTGATGGGCCACGGCCCGGATATGTGTAGATAAACCTTTGACGTCCGTACTACAGGGGCACGAGCTTACACTCATAAGAGAGTGATTAGGCCGTAATCTACTACGCTAGCCCAATGGCTCTCACATACACTTATTTACTTCTGACGTGTACACAGGTTTCCTCGCGATTGTTTCGATTACTTCCTCGCGATTACGATTATTTCCTCACGATATTTAATTTATATCTAGAGATTACATACTCGTAACGTATAGTCTGTATCTGGATTGAGAATTTTTCTTATGCTTTCTTGACATTGAGCAAACAGTTGACTTAAGTTAAGTTATTGACATGATCATAGTCAATGCTCAATTCAAGGCGATTATTTTGCCGATACTAAATTAAAACCCCTTCAATTTGTAAGCTAATTCTTATTCATAAACTTTTTAACCTCAATGTCAAAATGTATGTAAACAGTTAAATTGTGACAGGATATAAATGGGGATGATGACTACATTCGAAAATTCAAAAAGTAATTAGTCCGTCTTTTAGGCTATTAAAAAATATTTGAAACACGTTTTTTACCTGATCAAATACATAAATAAATACAAAGATACAGAGCATCAAAGTTATGGAGTGGGGAGTATTGAAGTCACTCCTACGTAAAAATCGTACTAAGGTGTGACGTCATAAGCAACTTTAACCCAGTGTATCTGTGACATTTTTAGTTTAAGAGAAAAAAGAAAAAATACGTGTCGAATATTTTAAAATAATCTATGTGATGGACTAAAAAAACTTTTTTAGTCATCATGCCCATTGCAGAATGTGTTACTTCATTTGTTATTAAATTTCTACATTTGTTATTGATGTATTTGATGATGGTGATTATATTGTCATAAAACGTACCTACCAACAAAAAGTAACATGTTTAGATAATGCATGTCATGTGTGTGAATTTAATTGCAAGCACAGTAAAATAAGGTGTATTAAAAGGTTGTAATATAAGTAAGAATACAATAGCTTTTTGTCAGTTGCGTGTATTTTGAATGAAATAAAAATAAATTTAATTTTTAAATTAGGAAATGCCGATGGACGCGCAAGCGCAGAATGTCGACGTGGCTGCTCTAGAACAATACCAGCAATCGATTGCCAAGTAAGGAATAATTAACTTTGTTTATATAGACCATCAGTTTATGATGATGCCATTATTAATATTCTAGTTATTTTTTCATTGCAAATGTCAATATAAGAGTTCATTTAAATGTCCAAACAAGTTACAAGTTAAGTAAGTAAAAAAGTTATTCAAGTTATATCTCAACAAAAGTCAATGCTATAGCGTAATGGCACAAAATGATGGTCTTTGTAAACATTTATTACTAGTATACTTATTGTTTCTCTTTTCGATTTATTTTTTTGTCTTTTAACTTCTTTTTTCCAAAATATACCCTTTTGAGTTTAGCACAATTCCCCTTTTTAAAAATCTGCACAAAAATGTGCATATTCCGAATGGCAGTAATGTTCTAACATTCCAGAATGAACTCCAGCCTTGCAGACATTCAGAGCGACATCGCGCGACTAGCCAGCCAACAAAACCAGTTACAGCAACAACAACAAAGCCAGTTACAACAACAGCAACAGAATCAGTTACAGCAACAGCAGTTACAGCAGCAACAACAGAATCAGTTACAGCAACAGTTACAGCAGCAACAACAAAATCAGTTACAGCAACAGTTACAGCAGCAACAAGCGAAACAGATGTTCCAACAGAATCAGATTCAGCCACAAAATCAGTTTCAGCAGTATCAACAACCTCAGCAGTATCAAGCAAACATTCCACAGCTGGTGAGTTTTGCTTTTTTATTCTGCTTTAGGACAATTGTCTACTGAACCGCAAGATGTACGCACGTTGACATTGACAATTGCACAAAGCGGCAACGTCGCGTTAGCCGTAGACACTGATGTCGCAAGAAGCGGCAACGTCGCTTTAGCCGTGGACATAGATTGTTGCACGAAGCGGCAACGTCGCTACAGCCGCTTCATGGACACAGATTTGAATGTTTCTACGCAGGCATGCTTTCGTCTTGCAATCGTCAATTGATGAAAACGTGCTTATGACGTGCAGTTCCGTGGACAAATTGGCTTTAATCTAACGAATAAGATACACAGCTTCCGCACTGCAAAATAATCTTTATTGTAACTAGAAGAAATGCTACTAAAAACAGAGTCAGAAAGGATATGTCATAGTGTTAAGCTTAGTGTTAAAATGGATACCTACTATATTTTTAAATTAAAGACAAAATCCTGTGAGAATCATCGATAGTACGAGTAAATAAAAAGAAGGTCAAAAATTATTCTGAACTCAAATATAATAAGCTAAAAATTTAATTAATGTTTTATGAAGCAGTGCGGGGCGTTCTGTGTAAGTTATTATGATTAACTACATAAATCGATAGTAAATAGTACGCTTTTACATTTAGTTAGAATTTCACAGAATGAGCTGAAAGCATTAGCTTAGCTTTCCACTCCAATGCACTACTTTAATCGTCCATTATTCTTATCAGTACGCTAAATAAAGTATTAAGGATCACATTTACTTACTTATACGAAAGCTAGTTTATGGTAGTCTACAAGTATTATGATCAAATATGTAGTAAGATGAAATATCGATTGTAGTCTTTGATATCAAATAACCTTTTTTCAATACAGTATCCATATATTAGGTTTGGGAAAAAGTTTCTTCGTATTTTATATGAAAATTCAAAAAGTTTTTTTTTATAGTTTATTTACATTTGACTAAAGTATGTAGGTGCCATTTTGTTCCATAACTTTTTGCCATCTTGTTGGTAGTGACATGATCCCATTGCTGTAAAAATTTTGAGGCTTCTGATCGAAAAACTGCGACAAGTGGTTTTGGCAGTCCTCTCGTGATGTTAACCTGACACTGCCTAAGGAATTCTGCAGAGACCGAAACAGATGAAAATCTGAAGGTGCAAGGTCAGGACTATACGGCGGATGCATTAATACCTCCCAGCCAAACTCTCGTAATTTTTGCTGAGTGGCTAAAGATGTGTGAGGTCTAGCGTTGTCATGGTGAAAAACCACACCCCTTCTGTTGATCAATTCTGGCCGCTTTCTCTCAATTTTTTGCTTCAATCTCATCAATTGTTCGCAATACAGTTCTGAATCGATGGTCCTGCCTGGCGGTAACAGCTCATAATGAATGATGCCCTTCCAATCCCACCATACACACAGCATTACCTTGTTGCGAGTTAACCCGGCTTTTGCCACAGTCTGTGAAGCTTGACCGGCCTTTGGCCACGATCTTTTTCGCACGTTCTTGTCGTATGTGATCCACTTTTCATCACCAGTTATCAGCTTTTTCAAAAATGGTTCGGTTTCATTACGTCGTAATAAAGAATCACAAATGAGTACACGGTTCATTAGGTTTCTTTCAGTGAGCTCATGAGGCACCCAAATATCGAGCTTTTTAGTGTACCCAGCTTTATTCAAATGAGTCAAAACCGTTTTGTGGTCAATTGCCAGTTCTTCAGCTACATCGTAACTACTAATATGCCGATCTTGCTCCACTTTTTCAAAAATGGCATCAATTTTGTCCGTAACAGGGCGACCAGAGCGAGATGCATCTTTGATATCAAAATTTCCGGCTTGAAAACGCTTAAACCAAACTTGCGCTACTCTCACAGATACTGCATTAGGTCCATAAACATCACAAATTTTTTTCGCGGCTTGAGTTGCATTTTTACCTTTTTTATAGTAAAATTTTAAAATGTATTAAATTTCTTCTTTAGATTCACTCATTTTAACAACAACAATAACAAATGAAAATCACACAAATTCCTAATTTGAATTTGGAAGTGCCTTCTTTAAAATTAAAACTTTTTAATGATACCAAAACCAGCCAGATACAAATGGTATAGCCAAAGAGATTTTAATACAAGTTCATACATACTATATGCGAAAAGACTTTTTCCCCAACCTATTACTTATTAATAATCTCATAAGCACAAGAGCAATTACTATTGCAATAATGTATAGTAAATTAGCAAATAACATTTTGTGTAATGAATTTTTTTTCGCAATGTAGTGTTCATAAACTTATCAATTTTATAGACATAAGGATCAGTAGAATTACTATTAAAATTATGTAGAGATCATAATTAAATAAAATATCATCTAGAATCTAGATGTATCAGTAAATAATCTACAAACTTAGTAATGTTACAAACACAACGAGCAACTTTTACAATAAAGAGATCACATATCATGTAGAATCTAGAAGTATAACATTTTAGTTGATCTATTCTAGACGTAATAACTGCCGTAGTGTGCACACAGCAAGCTGACCGGTCGCGTAATCTTACAGCACAGCCAATTCAGCTCGCAGCACAATGTGTCGCGGCCTACCCTCGCGTCCGGCTTCGGCTCCACGCCACACATACCGCAACAGCACTTCTATCAGCAACAAAATTACCAACAACAGAATTACCAGCAACAGAATTATCAGCAACAGAATTACGACCAGCAATATCAAACGCAGTACAGAGATATGGATGAATACAATAGACAGCAGTTCTTCTTGCACGATAGTCCGCCGCCGCCGCAACGGCGCACATGGGCGCAACATGCTCAGCAACAACAGCAACATCAGCAACAGGAAAATGCTGAGTTGCGTGGATGGCAGGTCTGGTATTTTACTTTTGTAGATTTCTTTCTCTTTGAGGTTTTTGGTGACGCTGTTCTTTTGTTTATTGCGTTCGGGTTTTTTTTTGGATGGGTTGCAGTTTCTTTCTTTATATTAGTCTCTTTTGCTTTTGACGCAGTTTTCTTTGTAATCGAGACCTGTTTTTATTTGTAAAATAACTTTTCTATTCTCTTCAGTAAGGTAACCTTTTTTATTTATGTAATATGTTTGCTAGATTTATTGATTAAGCTAGCACCTTTCACGGGCATGCTAATTTGCTATACACGTTATGCACAAATATACAGATGTACTGGGTAACATATTAACGCTATTTATTTTCAAAATCATGTCATATTACGATTGGGTATTGAAACAGACAAATTAGAATCGGGAATTCAAAGATTCAATAAGAAGAATCTATATTTCGAATTACAGGTCCACCAGCAATTCAACCAGCCGTCCCACCAAGAGCCCGTAAGCTGGCGCTCGCCGTCGCCGCCGCCAGAGCGCGGGTTCACGCTCCACGCGCCGCGCCCCCCCGCCCCGTCCCCCGCGCACCCGCAGCACAACGGCACCGACGCGCACCTCAGCTACACCGTCATCAACAACAGAGACTACTCGCAGTCTCCGCCCCTCGCCGCCAGCCCTAGAAGGTCCAAGACCCCGCAGCGACAGGGCTCCCTTCCAGAAGTTTCCAGAAGGCCAGAACCTGTCAGTTTGCAGCAGTTACAGACTCCAGTCCGAGCCCCGCCGCCTGATGATATGGAGCCGCAGAATATCTCCTTCATTGGTAACGCGGAAGACGACGCGCTTCGCCAGGGCATCAATAGACTGAACATTAGCTCCGGGACCCGAACTTACAGGATTCCTTCTCCAACTCGCCCGTCATTAGGTCGAAATTCCTTCCAGCAGATTGAGGATGAACGCGCCGAGAAGACGGAGAAAGGCTTCTACATTTCCTTCGACAACGACCAGCCTAAACGACCTAAACCCCCTCTACGAACGAAACGGATGTCACCGAAGAAAGACCGAACGCCTTCTGAGTTTGGAACCCCGGAAAGAAGTCCAGAAAATACATGGACGGATAGATTACAGCAACCTCAAGAACCTCAGGAGTTTGTCGTGCATCGTGCAAACTTGGAATCCAGGGACGATAGAGATTCAAGGGATATAAGAGACTCGCGGGAGAGGGAGTTGCGGCCTAGTGACGATAGAAGAGAGGAGAGGAGAAACTCTCCGCCGAGAGAGAGACCGTTACGACCCGGAGCTGAACCTGCCGCGCTTGTTATTGGGGAACTAAATCCGGATCCGGTAAGAATTTAACAGTCCTTTAAAGTTAATGGTCCATTTACAGCAGACAGCGGCATTTCGTTGTTCAAAATTAGAAATACACGGTTAGTGGTAATGCCTTTTTAGTAAATTGGGGTTAACAATCTTGTGTTCTTCTTCAAATGAAACTATACCTACTTGGCTGGTATTTCAGAGCCAAATTAGATCTTACGGACTTTCTGACAAAAAAGTTATTTATTTATTGGAAAACCAACAGTTTCATTAAACATATTAGAAAATTATAAATTAATAAAGGAGTCAATTACATTTTTTTTTAAAATTTCATCCTCACATAACATACTTTATCAAGTACCTAATCAACCACTTAACCCTTCCAGAACTCAGCAGAAGAAATGGAACGCAAGAAAGAGCGTATAATGATGATGTCGCTGCAACGACGGCAGCGCGCGGACGAGGCGCGAGCGCGGGCCGAGGCGGCGGCGGCGGCGAGGCGGGCAAGGGACGAGGCGGTTAATGAGCAGCGCGCGCAGCGGAAGGAGGAGCAGGCGCGGAGAAGGGAGGCCATTCTGCAGCAGTACAAGCTTAAGAAGGCTATGGAAGAGGCCGAGCGGGAGGTACGGATTTTGTTCTGTGTATTGTGTGTGCTTAACAAAAAAGATCATAGGTCATTAATTATTAGCTTATTGCAGTCCACTGCTAGACATAGACATCACTTATTGCACGTTACTTTTATCTATATACGGCTGCTCGCATCCAACTCCTGCTAGCCATCCGGCGCAAATCGTAACTTCACCTTACCTGAGAAGGTCATACATTGCTGGTACCGTATGAACCAGTGACGCTCAAGCTAAACGTCGAGATTATATTTCCATCTCTCTCCGCACTTTTCATGTCTCTGCACCAGACAGGGACAGAATTAGTACCCAATATTGTGTATTGTACTTCGTAATTGAGATGAAGACGGCGATAGTCAACATTCCGAGTAAATAATTCAGCGTATTAAAAACTGGTCTCATAAGCGACTTACGGGGAAATTGTAATATTAGATCATAAGTGTTAATAATTTTTGAAACTTAGCTTTAAAACAATTCACATCGCCATTCCAGGGCAAAGTATTCGACAAATCCGAATTCATGGATCTACTAAAAGGCTCGAACTCGGGTCCAGCGCCCTCTAGCGGCCCCCCGCGGCTGCGGCCCAAAGCCGCGGCGGGGCGCGCGCGGCCCAAGACCATCCACGTCGACAGCGGCGCGCTGCATGCGGCTGAGGGCATGCTGCATGCTAAACAACCTAGCTCTACTAATTTGACTGGTGAGTTATACTTACATACCTACTCACCTATCTACTCAAGATAGAACGAGACAAAAAATATATATTCAAAAAACAAATGACTACTTCAAATGAAAAAAAAAAAATTATTGATTTGGTTTCATATACTGAAGGAAAATGTGTAACCCTCTCGAAAATATTGTAATCAATTTTCGAAAATAATTTTATTATTAGTTTTGTTTAAGACCATTTTGCGTCATTTTGCATCACGAATCTCAAATTTGCTAGCCATTACGTATGAACCAGTAACGTTCGAGTTTAATCCTTATACTTTGTTACAAGAAAGAAATCCTCAGTGAATTCGGTACACATTCCAACACAAGAAACCACACAAGTTCAACAACAATCCCTTTGTGTTCTTTAATTTCTGAATCTTAACTTTTGTGGATTACTGTCCAATGTTTTAGTTTTGTCCCCACTTACTGCTACTCCTAAAGCACTTAATGTTACTTAGCTTGATTTTCGGTAGATATTGATTTACTTCAATCATTAATAAAAATTAAACTTTCAATAATAAAATGTCAGTTTTAAATCAATACCTTCCGATGTCTTTTATCCAATTTGCATGACTGCAATTGTTTGTTGTGTTATGTTGAACATTTGCAATTAGGTAATTTATAGTGATATATTGCTGAGATTGTAAAGCACGTATTCGTACTTTTGTATCACCGCGTTTTTTATGTACAAAACTTAGTTTTTTATGTAAGGTTATGTCAACAAATAACTCATGTCGTGTTAACATTTCAATTACAATACCGAAATAAAACATAACCGCAAACCAACTTAAATTAAAATCACTGTCATACACTTATTTGAAATTAAATAGCAAGAGCACGAGTTACATCTCAGTTTTTACGTCTCTGAAATATATTTGTAGTTACGTTATATCAATTATTACTCTGTATTCAAATTAACTAATGAAACTGAATGTTATTTAAAGTAACATAGCATACAAATTAAACTACAAAAATTGATTTTTGCCAAGTATTATATAATAAATGTTCAGCATAGCACTTACGTTACCTAGCAGCTATTCCTACGTAGTTATATGTGTTGTGTAGCGGGCGGCACGATGCGCCGGGATTACTACCGCGGCTCTCAGGACAGCCTCGCCGAGCGTGCCGGCTTGTATCGAGGTATGTACGCACTTTATGTGAGCTCTAATGGTGCTTCCACACTGCAACAAACATTTTATAACATGCCATGTGGGAGCACCATAAGGGCGTGAGTGATTGGCCGAAAGGTGACGTCATTCTTTGTAAAAGAAATTTGTTCACTTATTTACTTTACTACTCGCAAAGACTCGGATCGATAGGGTCAAAACAAAAAAAAAAACGTGCAATCGATATTGTTTTCCCGTTCGTAGGCACTGATTATGTACTCGTACATTTTGAAGTCACTGATTAACACTGCAAGCGAGGTAATGATAAGCACTTTGCATTCGTACGTTTTATGACCTTTGCGACTAATATAAACCTTAAAAACATATGGTGGCAAAATTTCTTGCTTCTTTAAATCAGAAAGATGTTAAATATCAGTGGGTGTAACTCTTCGGCCTGTCACTTACAACCTATTTATTTTTATAATTCAGCGTCGTGAATGACTCAGCTTTTGAGCTGGCTTCAGAAAATTGTATTTTATCTTGAAATTGCATGTTTAATGTATTCCCCTTTTAAAAATTGTTCTGATTTAATTTTTTTCTTGTGTTTTGTCCGTGTTGTGTTCCCCTTTTTTAATACACAGTACACACATACTATAAATTTTTGAGTAACATGAGTGGTTATATAGTTGTTTATCTGTATAACGGATTATTATAGCCTAGTCTTTTTACATGACAAAAATAGGAAGTTATCTTAAAAGTATTAAAATACAGGGTATCCTAGTTTGGGCTTTCTCTCGCATTTACCTAAATGTTAAATTAATATAAGTCCTACTTTATAAGAAAACTTACGTGAGAGAAAATAAATATTCATTGATTTTACCACACTAGCAGAAGAAAGGACTAAATGGTGGAAGCTCCACGGACAAGAATCTAACTCTTGAATATAATCTGTGAAAACCTGTAATTGGCTCGTTTGTTAATTTATAATAATAATTGGTTTTCCAATAAATAAATAAACAATGATGATGATTACCACACAAACTACATTTGTCCATTTAAACCTGTGAATTCCAGAGTCACCGGTAGACGACCGCGGCGGCATGTCCCCCGGCAGCGCGTCCAGCGGTCCGCTCGGACGACGCGGCTCCTGCAAGACTTCCAGAGGTATGTAGACTCTAGTGTAATACAATGCTCGCCACGGTTCGTGAAGTTAGCAACAAATGACTGCGCTATTAATCAATAGGTAGAGTGCGTTTTATAGAATACTTCCTATGCCGCCCTATTGGTAGCATTGAAAATTTGTACTGCCACAATACCCTTATTGTGTTTCGCTGCTGCCAACATGGCAACGTAGGAAGTATTCCATGAAACGCACTCCACAAACGGCAAATGTGCGAATGCGTATTCCGCAGCTAACTTCACACACGATCTGTGGCGAGTACTGTAACTGCTGTGCTAGGATCGCGGGTTTTAATGTGGTTCGATGACGTAGAAACAATTTGTATACGCTGTTTTATGGATACAATTTTTACCCGACTACGATGAATCCAAGAGGAAAGTGATTTTGGTTTGTTTTTTTGTCTCCCTAAAATACGTATACCTATTACATTCTTACTCAAATAGAGACGGTTCACTTAAAACGGTGAATCCGCCATGTATTGTTGGTCGCGTAACGTTAGAACATGCATCTACTATATAGAAAAACACTGAACAGTTCATACTCAACCGATGTTACGTTAGTGAGACAGATGATATGGCTAGTCTGTATTTAAGAGAAAGAAATTCGATTAGTTTTTGAACCACATTTAAACCAGTCGATCTAGACCCCGCCACTAATATGCTGTATTGCTTCGCTGATGTCAAGCACGACTGGCTGGATTTCTGTTACCGCAATGTTTTAACATTTTGATATAAATGTCATTCAATGAATATTTCATTCGGTTCAAAAGTACTCGTTAATATAAATAAAAACCGACATAAATCCAGTCAGTACTAATTGTTGTCTTTAATTGCAAAGCAAACAACGGATTAGTTTATCGTCGATTGATTTGCAGAATTTTTATTTAATATAATGAAAAAGAAATAAATACTTGATAAAGTATTATGATAAAACAAGGTCTTTGCATTTTTGAGGATTGAAACATTTTTTTATATTATTAATTTATTTATCTTATAAAGCATTAAATGTTTAGTCCTCAAAATGAATGTTGAACGGAACCCTAATATGTTCATGTTAAAGAACAAAACAGAATACGGCTCGATGTCATAAAAAAACGCTTCTTTGAAATTAAGTTTCGTAGAACGCTTCCAATATTTATTTTCGATTTGATTTTTTATATGTGTATCAGCATCGCATAGATTAGAATCACTCAAAATTTTTATGCTTTTATTTTTGGCCTTTTATAGTAGAATAGCAAGCTGGATTTTTGGAGCTTGTTTCCCTGAAGCGATTTAATCCTTCCGCGCTGGTTCCCAGTTCATAAGTCATATCGCGGAATAGTATTCATTTTGTTTGCTATAAAACCTCATTAAAAAAAAAAAGAAGTTTGCTTGTGTGACCTTGGAATGCATGCTTTGACGCGTGCCGTGTCGCGTCCACTAAACCCGAATGGTATTTTGCATGCATTGCGTGATGTACTGAACATTTTCAGAGCGTGTGAGTGAGGAACCTCAGACGACCCGTGGAAGGTCTAAATATTCCACTTACCAGAATAACTTTAAGACGGGCCGGAAGTCTAGCTCTCTTATGAACTTGTGCGGTAAGAAAAAACGGAACAAATTGTAAAGGCTTTATCACGTTGGTACAAGGTTCGGCTTTGGTGCGTTGGGTTTATACATTTTCTGTTGCTCTTGTACTGGGAGATGGTTTTAAAATATTACCTATATATTCATTTTCTTCTCTTTCCTTTCTTACTTCGGAATGGTTTGAAAAATTGTAAATAACATATTTGAAAATATGTAATTTCTATGGATCTCATTTAATCACAAATTGAACTGAATTCGCTCAGTTTTTTTAATTTTAAAAATCGATACTTAGATATGTCGATGACAAATATTTCGAGAATTCAGCATTAGCTCAGCTAATACAATTTCACAATTCTTTCTTTTACACTACACAATAAAGTTTTAGTAAGTAATAATAATCACTGTGTAATAACTTCACTCTGCAATTAAGAATCTCCACATCTCCCACGTACAAAAACTATTTGTGTCTTGTGCACTTTATTTTTATATTGGGTCGTCGGTTTTATATACGTATGTCTATAAAGTCTTTTAATAAACCTTTTAGTTCGGATACAAAAGTTCTATGTTGATGCATGTTTCGTACTTTTACTTCTATGAAAAGTCTATAATATTTGGTGTTGGTGTGACATCGTTTTGTCTTTATGTTATTAGGAACTTTTTAAATAAAATTTGTGCGATATTATTTTATTTAAATTAAGAGTTTGTGACGTCATGATACGACGCCATCTTGTTTTATCTGTCGCCATTTTGAATCTTTGTTTTTTTTTATGAAATAAAAATGGTATCGCACAAGAACGTTATAAAATATATTTTAATTATTTATAAGTTAAGTGTAGCGTAAAATACTAAATGTTAGTCGCTTAGTTATTTTTTAGTTTCGCCTTTTTATTTGGCTTCGCAGTTTAGAGAAATTTATTTTTGTAGTTAGGTAGCAAAGAAACATCATTTTTAGTCTTTGATTACTAAAATACATAGGTTTAGTTAGATAATTTGAATTAAAGACTCTTGTTGAAAGAATAATGGCCTTTGTAGTTAAAGTAAGAGTTAATTGTTAGAAAACGCAAAAAATTTGTCGCTAGCGATGTATTGCGAATGTAATTTATTTATATTAAGATTAAATCTAGTGTTTCTTTCCTAAATAGTAGTAGTAAAATCTATTATATAATTTTTACGTAAAGTATTTTACGCTTTCTATGTCGTAAAAGTCTCGTATAAACTTAGGTGACGTAGTTATAAGAAAATAATACAAAGATGTGGTTGGATTAATTCCTAACGTAGCCTTTTAACTAATTTTAAATTATGCTAGAACAATAATCAAATGAAATCTAATCAATTTACTTACTAACTGGGATACTTTTGTTTCTTCTCGTGAAAAAAGAACTTGTTTACTTTTTTCTAACTTGGGTTTTATTCTAATGGATAACATAGAATAAGATTTGATTTTTTCTGTTGTTGGTTATTGTTAAATTCATAACTTACTCAGTGTGACCTAAAAGTTACAAACTTTTTACGTATCTTCATATTCGTGCACACACCACTTTTGGGGGTTTAGATTTTCAAAACTAATTTAACTACGACACTGGGTTACGTAACATTTTGTTGTTGGGAAATATCCACTTAAAAAAAACAAAGGCTAAGATAAATCGGTAAAGGTATACCGAAAACTCAAGGCCACAGATAAAGGGTAGTAGCCAATCACTCTCGTATGAGAGTAGGCTCGGGCACCTGTAGTGGGGACGTTAAAGGGGCTGATAAGGGTAGTTAGGTAAGTCAGTAGGCAAGCTAGGTTAACGGTGATTGCGCGGGGTCCGCAGACTCGGGGCTTGGCAGGGCCACGCCGCCGCGCCGCGCCGCGTCCCCCGGCCTGCGCCCCGTCGGGTCCCCCGCGTCGGGCCCCGGCTCGCTGCCCGGGGCCATCGGAAAGCGACGCCACGTGCCGCCGGATGACGCCTCCGACGTTTCTTCCACGCATTCCTCTATCATGGACTATTCAGGTATGTTTTATTGGCTTTTATTTTAGATATAAGGAAGGATATTGAAAGACATAAATTGTTCTTCAGCAATAGAGTACTTAATGCGTCACGGTTTTAAAAACTACTAATCTATATTAAGTCTTTCTTTCACTATATCTAGAGTTGCCGAATGCATAAGTCATTAAAGGACTTACTTCAATAAATTAATGGGTTTATAGAATAAGAATTTAATGTTTAAAACTGCAAACATAATTGTGTTAACCACACCATAGAAAATGGAAGGTTTTTAACTTTATCCTACCAAATTACGGTGAAGGTCTATGTTTGCTTCTAAAATATCACCTCAGAAGAGTTTGAATTGTGATTTCGCGAGAGATATACTTTCCTAACTATTATAATTAAGATTCAGACTCTTTAAAGACTTTCTTTACTCTTTTTACGAGTTTATTGGTAAAAAGTTATGCGTAATGTAGAGCACGAGTACATGTCAACAAATATAATATTGCCTAATTACTTTAGATAGTTAATAAAATTACCTTAATGCGTACAAATGCCTTAATTAAGACTAAGATAGATCACACACCAAATTGACATAATAATTTGTTTCACAAGCATCCTGCGAGGGACCACGGAAAGGTCTTAATTACTATATTATTGTGATCGTACCGTAGTTAGCCGAGGTTTTGTAATCATGACGCACAACGCTGCGGTACGAGGCCAACGCAACGTCACGAGTCACGACGCAGTACTTTGCCTTTGAATAAGAGAACACTCGACGTTTTTTTACATTGAGTGTCCGACATCGCATAACGCATACCGCAGCGTTGTGCGTTATCATCACCAGACCGAAGTTTTAGACGAAACCAAAGCACCAAAGGACTCTTGTCGATGTCATGCCAACGAGAGTTCCAACTTTGTTACAGTATATTGTGAATGTATCTATAAGGCATGCTTTGTGAAAAGTGACTGCATTTTGAACCTAACAGCTTTGACATTAGCTTTTTCACAGACACTAAACGCACGGCACATTGGATGAGTTCTAATATTCATTTTATAAGACAGTTATTTAATAATACATACTATTTAAATTCTTTCCAAAATATAAGAACATTGATGTGTGAACAATTGGCACTTGATTAAGAAATATTGTAACATATTACCGCCATATTGTATTCTTATTTCGCCATCTTGTACTCCAATATTAACGCCTTAAAATAAATAATTGTAGGGTTAATAATTTAGGTCTAATCTTTCACATCCCAGAAAAAAATTAACAATAGAAAATCTATTGTGTCTGGGTTTATAATGGGTCAGTGGGGCGTGAGAGGTTAATGAGTAAATAAAACTTGTTTTTTTTTTATAATGAACACTAGGTTACTACGTATAGAATGAATCTTAGAACACTACATAATAACATTCACTGTGCATTTGGCTTCATTGCGTGTTCAATAACTTACAAATAATTTTGTTTATAGTACTACACGATAGTAATGTTTAGTTATACTTTTTATTTTTGTTAATAGACATGTTTTGTATCATTGAAATGAAAGTCGAGTTATTTACACTGTCTGATGAAGTGTCTAATGTTGAAGCAATTGGCGGCCTGAAGTTAATTTATAGTAATACAATTTTAAGAATAAAGGTTATTATTATCATGTCATTATAATAATCTTTTTTTTCGTAATATTTTTTGGACTCAATAATCATGAACTAGTTTTCGAAGGTAAAAAATTATAAATCAACTTGAAGGCCGACTGTTTTCTTATTTATTTAGAAAACGTATTTGTGACAATGAAATCATCAGAAATAAATATCCTTTACACCTCATTTCACTGACTTCACTACTATCACGATAATACAAAACGTCATCTCTACAGGTCCAAGATTATACAAGCAGCCGACGACGAAATCGAACCGTGGTATAATGTTGAACGCGGTTGAATACTGCGTGTTTCCTGGCGCTGTGAACGCGGAGGCCAAGCGGCGTGTGTTAGAAGAGATCGCGCGCTCCGAGGCCAAACACTTCCTGGTTCTATTCCGCGACGCCGGCTGTCAGTTCCGCGCGCTCTACTCGTACTGTCCCGACACGGAACAAGTCACGAAGCTCTACGGCACCGGACCCAAACATGTTAATGATAGGATGTTCGATAAGTTTTTCAAGTGAGTATTGTATTGCGATATAACAGGCTTTTAAAAATAAATAGGTAAACTTGTTTAGAATGTGTTGCTGAAACATTCGTCTGAGAGAAGATATTTATTGTTTTATACCTTATGCTAAACCAAATAGATGAACAGTTATGTGAAACGGAACACCACCGATAAGGGCTCTTCACATACACTCGGCTTCAAAAAAATCGCACCTTTTAAGAAATCTATTTTAAACATCTTTCAATCGTATTTGTATTATGAAATATTGGTAATATTCGGTATCATTTGAAAAGTAAGGAAACAGAGAATGCAAAAGCAATAATTCATTCAATGTTTTTTATTGGAACTGAGAAAAATTTACAAAACAATAAAAATCCTTAAAAAACCCTAATGAAATCTGATTAATTTTTCAAAACAAAGTTGCTTAAAACTAACCTAAAACCTAGTGTTACCCCCCCTAGCCCTAATGACGTCTTCCATGCGCTCCCTCATGGATCGCACCAACTGTAGGACCTCTTCTTGAGGGATGCTGTCCCATTCCTCAATAACGGCGTCTTGGAGCTCCTGAAGAGTCGCGGGAGCGGGATCACGGGATCTAACCTTGCGTTTCAGCTGGTCCCAGAGGTGCTCTATCGGGTTCAGATCTGGACTTCTCGCTGGCCACTGCATGACAGGGATCCCAACCTCTTGAAGGTAGCCCTGCACAATTCCAGCAGTGTGCGCGCGAGCGTTATCGTGCATTAATGTGAACCCGTCGCCAATAAATCCAGCATAGGGGACCACATGTTCTTCCAGGATCTCTGTGATGTACCGGTGAGCAGTCATCGACCCTTGCCTGCGAGCACCGCCGGTCCGAGAGACGCAAGAAAGTTCAGTTTTGCCGTCGGCAGATATGCCGCCCCAGAACATGCAGGAACCGCCCCCGTATTCTACCGTCTCTTGGATGCAGGCTTGGGCAAAACGTTCCCATTGTCTTCTGTATACTCTTTTGCGTCTATCGTTGAAGAAAAAGCACACTCTCGTTTCGTCTGAGAAGAGAACAGCTCTCCATTGGTCCAGGGTCCAATTGACGTGGGCGCGAGCAAATTGCAGGCGTGCTCGCCGATGCGCTGCGGTTAATTTTGGACCCGTGGCAGGTCTTCTAGCCACAATATTTCTCTCCTTTAGTCTTCTTCTAACTGTAGAGACACTCACGGCCCTTCTACGAACTGCTTGAAGCTGCTGTTGCAACTCAACAGCATTAGAGAACCGATTTCTCAAAGACTTCGATACGACGAATCGGTCATCTCTCGCAGAAGTGCAGCGATTTCTACCAGACCCACGCCTTCGGACAAAGCCACCGGTCTGCAGGAACCGCTGGTACACTCTTCGAATAGAAACGCGACTCAAGTGCAATTGCCGAGCAACATCACACTGACGTAGTCCTGATTGCAGTAGTGCGATAACTTGGGCGGCTTCAGCAGCAGTAGTGTCCATCTTCAAGGACGTTTTTCTGATGAAAGATATTCTTCTGTGTCTTCTTCGACTGTTGGTAGCAAATTTATCCCCAAATAAGCTGTATCGACCCTTTTATACCCAAAAAACAAAACAATACAAACAAAATTTGAAGAGGAGAATCAGTTCCATTGTCATTCACAGTGACTTAAAGTATCAAGCTTTTTCTTTAATCAAATGAAATGGATATTTTTTTAAAGAGTTTTTATAGGGCTCTCAAATGATACCAATATTGCTACGAAGAACTGCTTGTCTTAAGGATTAACAGTGCTTAAAGCCTATTTTTACGGAGGTGCGATTTTTTTGAAGCCGAGTGTATATTAGATTTTGTAACTAATTTGTTTACCTCGTTTTTGTAACCTTCATGTTGTTTATTCCAGATACAATTCGGGCAGCAAATGCTTCTCGCAGGTGCACACGAAGCACTTGACTGTGACGATCGACGCGTTCACGATTCACAACTCGCTGTGGCAGGGCAAGAAGACGCAGCTCCCCAGCAAGAAGGACATGGCGCTCGTCATCTAGTCTCCTCTCGGCTAAGTGCCAGTGTCCGTTATTTAGTGCATTTCTCGAACTGTGTTAAGTTCCCCTCGCTTGTGATAGCGGCGAGCGGCCGGAGCGCAGCAAGTCATAGTAATCAATTAACTCGCTCCGGCCGCGGTACGTCTGTGTCATATTGTACAGTTAGACGGCTTTAGGACGCTCGAATCAAGTTAAATACGCTTCGATTGGTTTCACTGTGACGTTACTGTTGATTGTGTCCGCTTGTTTGTGTTATTAGTTGGTCGGTGTGACGCGATGTTTGCCATATGTATTAGTGAGATGGTCGATACGTTCCAAATTAATCGTCTCAAACGGTCGGAGCGGGCGTATTTTACATTCGTTTAAGTGAACTCTCCCGTATCACATAATTAAGTAACAAATTCACAAACTAATTATCGCTTATTTGTTATAATATAATTAACTCGTTAGTAATTATTTCAATTTGACTGGAGTTAAGGTTAGGATGATTTCGTATTTGTTTAAAAGACCCTCGATTAACGTTATTTGAATTTCCATTTTTTTACTGCTTGTATAGCTAAAATAAGTGAAGGCGCACTTACGTGGTAATTGTACTGCCTTATCCTGTAAATAATTGTTTTTTTGTATACAGCTATTTATTAAAAGAATGTTAAAATGAAAATTGATTGATCATTTTTCCATTGTTTAATGATTGGTCATCAATAATATACTACCGATAGTATATGGTATGCAAATATATTGTATTATTAAAAAGCATAACGAAATAATATTGAATTTCATATTACTTGGTTGTTTTATTTTGAATCTTAAATAAAAGGCACTCTTTTTCAATAAATTATTTATTTGGTACTCACTTAAAGTTACAAATTGCGTGTCATAAGAACATTGACTAAACCATACACTTTTGTGACTAAGTTATTGTACTAGAATCATAATTATTTTGTAACATGTTATTACAACACATTTAATCATAATCAAAGTACAAATTTTATTTTAATAATTACGTAAAAAATACAATTAAATATTTTGGAATAAAACCTTCCATAATGGGATGGTAATTTAAAATCAAACTAGTGCGCTGTAGCATGGTGCGGGTGACAGTTGCCTGTATGACGTTGACATCTGTCAGTACCACATAACTAGGGATGTGACCTTAAGCAATTAATTTTTATCGCTGACGATACTCGCAGCATAAATCTAGTTCTCTTTAATATTGTTATGAAAATTAAATTAAAAACAAATATTATTTAATTGGTATTTATGATAAGACTCCGTTATACTTAAATATTATGTCTGATAGATAGAAAATAAATAAAATAAATAAGTATCGTGTATAAACTTGTCAATATAAAAATATTTTCTTTGTACTTATATAAAATTATCAAAATCGGCTTTACGATATTTTTCCGTGACAACATTTTTTCTCTATGGCGCATCAGCGCGGCGGCCATTTTGTTTACCCGTGCGTGAGATGCTGTCAGTACGAGTGCTAGCGCCTTGTATGTGACACGTATTTCGGTTTCATTGTTCATTTTCGTATAATTGTTATAGTTTGTTGAGTTTGTTGTTATATTTGTTAAAGTTTGTTGTTATTACCATGCCTAAGCATACAAAAAAAACTGTTTTGGGTAGTCAGGCCAGGGAGCTTGTTGTTCGCCTCCGAAACTACTTTGAAAGAGAACAACAAAATAATGGACCTTTGTTACCATTGAATCGTATTGTGGAACGAGTCGCCGAAGCTCTTGATATTGGCCGCAATACTGTTTCGCGTATAACACGTGAGAAAATTGGGCAAGAAGGGATGTCTGAAAATAAATTATCGACTCCTAACAAAAAACGGACCAAGGTGAAGCCAATCACAGATTTAGATGATTTTGCTAAGGATGCTATTAGAAATCATATTTATGATTATTATAGAAGAATGGAGCTGCCCACATTGCTCAAGCTTCTAAAATCATTGAAAGAAGCCGACTTGTTCAAAGGAGGTATTACTTCGTTGCGGCAAGTTATTAAAGATATTGGTTTTGTTTACAAAAAAGTGAACAAAAGGAAGATCATTATGGAGAGGACCGACATTGCCTTAGCAAGATGTACATTTTTAAGGAAGGCCAAAAACATTAGTGATTGGAGCAAAGTTGTTTTTTTGGATGAAACGTGGCTAAACGCCAACCACACAGTGGGTAAAAGTTGGACTGACGATACGGCACAATCGTGTACTAAAGTGCCGGAGGGCAAAGGCGAACGCCTTATTATTTGTCACGCTGGTACAGCAAGTGGATTCGTTCCTAATTGTTTGCTGGCTTTTAAGTCAAAAAAAACTACGGAGTATCATGAGGAGATGAACTACGAAAAATTTAAAGATTGGTTCATAGGTCTATTGAATAATTTAAAAGAGCCTATGACCATAATAATGGACAACGCACCCTACCATTCGGTGCAAGTTAATAAACCCCCAAACCAATCCAACCGCAAAAGCGAGTTGGTGAAGTGGCTGAGTGAAAACGGAATTACAGCAGATATAAAAATGTTAAAGGCGGAGCTTATTGCCTTAGTCCGGCTTCATAAGCCACCAACTCCTACCTATGCTCTCGACGAGATGGCAAAAGAAAAAGGCCACCAGGTCCTTCGACTACCACCCTACCATTGCCAGTATAATGCTATTGAGCTAATTTGGGCCCAAATAAAAGGTATGCTTTTAATTTCAATTCCTATTTTGAAGCTTTATCAGCTTTCCGAACGTAGCACGTACTTTAAAAACATGACCAGATACTAGATAAGATGTACCTATTTCAAGTGTAAATTTTAGAATTACCTATTAAATAATTGATTATTTGATTGAATGATTGATTGAATTGAAATACTTTGTGTCATAAGTCTGTTTTTTTATAGGTCACGCCGCAAGAAATAATACTTCGCCGCCATTTTCGGCAAATAAGATGTTGGCCCTACTACAAGAGGCGATCAACAATGTTCAACCTGAAGACTGGTCGAAGGTCGTGAACAAAACAAAAAGGGACATTATGTCTGTTTGGGATCGTGACATCCATATTGACAATGTAATGGAGTCATCGTTAATAATATCCGTCACAGACTCAGATGATGAATTAAGTGACAATTCAGATGTTCCTGACTGTGATATAGATTCAGACGAATAAATTATATTTCTTCTAAGCTACCTTTTAAGTAACCTGACCCTATATATATTTGTTTTTTTCATTTATATAATTATAGACATTTTAACAATAAAAATTTAACTACGCACAAAATACGTTTTTTATTATAAAAAATATCGACTATCCATCGTAGCAGTACATCCCATCACTAAATACGTCTATGGCGTTACGTTATACGCATAACACTGCTTAATTTTTCCTTCAATTTGATTTTATTTGTAGACTAGAACATTCTGGATGGGTTCAATTTAAGTTACGACAGTAATTAATGATTTTAAATATTAAGAATGTGGTACAGCTAAAATACTAAGTCATAATTTGTAAACCGCGGCAACTTTCAAGAGTGAAACGAAACGTTACTGAAACTGTCACCCGCACCATGCTACAGCGCACATATTACGAACTTATACCCCCTTATTATAAAACGAGTTTTATAGATAGTCCGACGTTAGTTCGTTTAGTTTGACGTTTCGGCTATGGACAAAACGTCAAACGAAACGAGCTAAAGTCGAACTATTTTTAAAACTCGTTTTGTAATAAGGGGGAAAGAAGACAATTTTAGTTTATTTTCTAATTTGAATAAATAAAAATACCTAATTATAAATAATACTCGAAACTGACTAAAGAGATCCAATAGCTTCTAATACAATGAATTAAACAAAATAAACGCTCACTTGTTAAAACAAAATTAAAATAAACGTGACGTATATGTTTCCATTGATAAGAAAGTACCTAAATCTATTCTAAAAAAGTATTTGGGATGAATATAGGGTGCAAGGGTAAATGCAGAAACAGACTGGTCCGACGCAACGTACGAAATGCATTATGAATTTATGACTATTAAAATAATCTATATGATGGACGTCATCATGCCTATTCATTGCGTACGTGTGATCAGTTTATTTCTAGCTTAAACAGTAGCATAGTGAAGAGATACTATCCACCAATATTTGCCGAGACATTTTCAACTAGTTTATAGCGGTAGAAAAGTATTTGGTCCCATAGAGAAACTTGTTTTTATCGATGGACAGTACCCAAAAATTCTACTGTTTATGTATGTATGGGTCATACAGACACAGAAAACAAAAAATGTCTCTCCTGTTCCTGAAAGTTAAGGACATTGGATGCTAATTGAACTTAATTTATATACGCATAATCTGTGCCCGATGTAGTTTTGGCCTGCATAAACATTTTGAGGATTAGATGCTCCAATGTCCTTAATCATCTGGAACAGGAAAGACAATTTGAACCTAATTATGTGTATGACTCGTATGTATCTTACACGATAGTATAGTAGTGTGTGGTGACGTCCTCAGTGCTGTGTGCTACTTGCAGTTCTTGCACTACGCCCGTCGAGCTCGTGTCCGATTCCTGAAATATAACAAGTAAGTATGATTGATTAATATATATCAAACAATGATCAAATCGGGGACTTGCTCAAGAAAGGCCAAATCAAGAGTACCCTAAACCGACGGGTATTTATGAGGCGACTGATGAGTGTGCATGAAGCGAAAGAGGTGTTTGGATAGCAAGTGGAAGGAAGTGGTCTCTGCCTACCACGATGGCTGAGAGGCGTGACGGATATATAAGTATGATTACAACTACCTATAAAACAAAGTAAGTATCTATACAAAGTGTTTCCAAATATGTAGAAGCTTAAGGCTGTCCGCGACATCGTACGCATTAATCGTCATATCTTGAAAAACTTACACGATATCTTAAAATAATACAGCCTATGTGTTATTTTGTCGTGCAAGCTACAATATGGTAAAGTTTCATCCAAATCTGTTCAGCAGTTTTTGCGTAAAAGAGTAACAAACATTCTCACATCCATCGTTTGCCATAAAATTTTACATTTATAATATTAATAGGAAGTAATATCATACCTCTTCTTCCTCATATTCGTTAATTTCCACTGGGATTGTTTGTCCGTCGTGTGTGATGACCTGAAATAGCATAATTTAATATTAATGGTATCTGCCTACTCGGATGGGAGACAGGCGTTATATATGTATGTAGGTATGTGTAGGATATGTAAATATTTAGTACAGTCAAGAGCACATTAAGGTTTACAGAAGCACCTTATTTCATTGTAGGTATGTTAAATAAGATCTGTTTTTTTGACTATACAAAAACGATAAGAAATTATTATTCATAATCGGCATATTTTGCTTATTAATATTGGATTGTAGCAAGTGGAGCCAAGTGGTCTCTGCCTACCCTTAAGGAAGAGAGGCGTGTCAGATATGTTGTGTCAGCTCGTGGACGTCTACTGCAGGACAAAGCCTCTCCCAAGGATCTCCACAACGACTTGCGCTGCCAGCATCCAACAACTTCCAGCGACTTTTACCAGGGGGCCAAGTCTGCTGATTACTAAATGCACCAATAGAATCGCGATAGAAAAGCGAAAGAACATCAGTCGCAAAATTTGACCATTTTGGTATTCTACTTACGGTATAAGCGACTGCGATTCTACCGAAATGCGTCCGGACTGCCTTTGAACTAACTTTTGATCTATATCACTTCAGTCGCAGTTCATAAGTTGGTATATAAATGCGTGCTTCTGCATAGCTTCTGCGATTCGACTGCGATGCGATTGCGTTTGGTAAAACTTTTAGTAGACTATCAAATTTGTCACAATATAAATCAATCGCAATCCACTATCAAACGGATCGCAAAAGCTTAGCTTAAATTAGCAGATTTGGTCCCAGGTCGTCGGCCCACCTTGTTCAGATATGTATGTAAGTATATTCTTTTACCTGCAATGATTTCCCATCACTGGATGTAATAGCAAGTCTAGTCCCGTCTTGCATAGTGAAGTGTAGTGGGTTGCCTTCCTCGTCAGTCACCTGTTACGAGACATTCACTTGTTATTTAGATTAACCCTTTTGCTGCTGCGAACTCGCCTAACGTGTTCTCTAAATGACAAATCTATGCAAAGTTGATTCTCAAGAGACGTTGAAACTGGGTTGTTTTTAATATACCTGCGACCATAACAAGTTAATCTTGCTTTTGGTTTCCGTTTTTAAAAATCACTATTGCGGTAGTCAACCTATTGCAATAGGTATGTTCTATCTATGAGACATGTTGTCTCTCCAGGTAGTTAACTTATTGTAGAGCTCGTAATCGAATCGCTCGACATCGATTGATTTCTATGATTGGCATTTCTGCGCCATGTAAATCAATACAAAGCACCAAATTCTTCCGCTTCGATCCCGATTCGAGCTTCGAGCCACATTCTTGGAGCTGTAGCTTTCGATCTGTAACACCTACAAATTTATTCTTCCGGCTACAATTCTTTCTAAACTCCTACTAAATCTTGGTGTATACGAACTTACGGTTTTACGATGTGGCCTCTCAAAGGGCACGCACACGATCCAGTGGACGCGTAGCTTAGATGTTTGGCCCTAAAACACATTTATCGTTATTTATCCCCATATTTACCGCGATCTGATCAGCAGCGTCCAGCATGAGCGACGGCGCGTCGTACTGCTCGCACTCCGTCCCCACCAGCAGCGACGGACCCGAGTATATCGCGGACTCCACCTCCACCTTACTGCTGTCCAGCTCTATGTCTTCAGCCTGGAAATTAGATAGAATATCTATGAAGTAAGATAACTTACTAGTGGTAGTGTATGAGCGGGGTATTGGTAAAAATTTTGGTAAAAATCCGTTTGAAAAAAGGGTTAAAAGAGAATGCTCAAAAAATACCCAGGTCCGGCGCAAACGAAATGTATCTCAGTTTATTAGTATAAATGAGTAATGAAATGTAGCATAAGAACCATTGTTCAAATTGATTTGATTTTTATTTGATTGGTTTTTATTTGTTCCATACTTCATGAGCATTCTCTTTTAATTTTTGACATTGTCTAGCACATACTTAACGTAAATTTATGAAAACTGGCTACAAAAACAAGTTTATTAAAATAATTAATTTCAAGAGATTCAGGAGATTTTTTCAAGAGATTTTTTTTATTAGTTAATTTCAAGAGTATCCCGAAAGATAAAGTAAACAGTGCGAGATTTTTTCATCCCACTTTATTTAAATTATATCAAGCGAAAGAAGGGTGAAGCAACATGTTTTTTTATCGTAGCAAGTGGAGCAAAGTGGTCTCTGCCTAACCCGATAGGATAGAAACGTGATAGATATGTATGTACTTACATCAATCTGCTGAGGCTCCATAATCTGAAACCCAGACTCGCTTTCATCCACATCATAAGTAACATAAATAATCTTCTCTTCCAAATCTCCATCTTCAGACGCCGCCTCCGTCACCGTGATGCTTTCCTCTTGCCCAGCAGTAGGCTGGGATTCCTGGGACTCTTGGTCTTCTATAGGTTCCACTTGTTGCGTTTCTGGTGTTACTAGCAGACTGATTAGTCTGTGGACTTGCTGTGGAAGTGAAGTTTTAAAGGTAAGTTGCTAATCTAATCTAATTTAGCCATTTGTCCCACTGCTGGGCAAAGGCCTCTCTCCTCATCCGCCATGACTTTCTGTCTCGAGCTTCCTCCGCCCAGGTACTTAAGAAGGTGTCCAGCTCGTCCCGCCACCTTTTCCGTGGTCTACCGCGACGCTGTTTGGCAGTTGGTAGCCATTGGGTAGCTGTTTTAGCCCATAAGTCTTCTGGCATGGTAAGTTTACTTATTGTAATTAGTTTTTGTTATGCTAAAATTATATATGACGACGAGTCATCAGAAGGGGCACTTACGAAGCTTGATGCTCGTCCATAACAAGGAGTTTCGTTAAAATAAGAATGTGGGCGTATGAACCGACTGCGTGGCTTTATTGCGAGGTTTCCAATTCACGTTATTATAATATCAAGATGTTCGTGATGTCTTTTCTTGACTAACAATTCCAAAACAGCATCCATCAAACATGATAAATCTCAAGAAAGCGCCAAACTGATATCCAGTCAGAAACAAGAAACAAGCCAGTGCTGACATTCTAGCAGTAAAAAGTTTGTAAATGGTTTTAAAATAGCCTTCATTTTGAAATTTTACTAAGAGATAAACCTATGTCTATTTCATAAAACATGACGTTTAAGAAAGAGACAGGTATAAAATATCTGTCAGATTTTTATCTGTACATGGTGATACAGGCCCTTAGAATGATTACCTTCTTATGCTTATTAAGGTTGGAGGCGTCAGCGAAGGTCCTGGGACAGTGGCTGCAGCGGAAGGGTCTCTCCCCGGTGTGCCTGCGCGCGTGTTTAAGCAGCGCCCAGCGCTCCGCGAACGTTCGTCCGCACCACGTACAGCCGTGCGTACGCGCACCCGACCAGCGACGGACGTGCGCTAGCCATGAGCCGCGGGAGATGAAGCTATAGGGGACAGGTTTGATGCGTTTGTTGTAAGATATTATCGGTGTCGTGTCTCTGTCTACAATTAAAACGTGGAAGACATACCTGTCTTTTTAAATATTGTGCGATACTTGTGTTTTAAATTATGTATCACAGATGAATAGGTATCTATTTAAATTTAGGTATAAATTATCTTTTCCGTTCATAAAGATTATACTTTTTTGAAGAATCTAAAATTACCAGAGCCCTTTTTTAGTTTCGAAGAGTCGACTTTAATTTTATATTTTGTGATCTCGCTCGTGTTACTTAATTGATTTTAAATTATTTGGACTAGAAAAAAAACTTGAGTTTTATGAACAGTTGACAATATAAATAAACTAACCGTTTAGGACAATGCGTGCAAGCGAACGGCCTGTCGGGTAGATGTCGGCGTGCATGCAGACGTCGCTGCGAGGCGGTGGTGAAGGCGCGCGGACAGAGCGCGCAGCGGAAGGGGCGCTCGCCGGTGTGCGTGCGCACGTGCTCCGACAGGTTGCCCTTCTGGCTGAACGACTTGCCGCACGTCGCGCACGAGAACGGCTTCGAACCTGTCCACATAATTTAAAGAGTCAGGCTGTTGTCAGTGGAGTAAACGCCAGACTCCCTTTTTTCTTGTTGACAGAAGAGAGGCATCAGCTACATAAGGTGTTTGGTAATCAAATACAAATATTAATACCGGAGGTACATATGGGGTAATTGAAAACATTTTGAATAGAAAAAATAATCACTAGTACCTATCTTATCTAGCTAATATTCATCAAGTTCCTCCACACAGTTGATATCTACCTATAACCCGCCAGAAGTATCTGCGCACCTCGATGGAATGCGCAATACGAGTACATACGAGTTGCATAACTTCACTAAGCCAGGTGCAGAACTTAGATCATATAATTTCAAATCACATTAATGATATAGGTATATGTATGTATGTATGTATGTAAATTCTATTACACTTAAAAGAAATAAGTATTACTTACCAGCATGCCACCTCATATGTAGGGTAAGACTAGTTTTATGAGCAAACTTGTTGTTGCATAGCTCGCAGGAGAACTTCTTGACACCCGAATGTAAAAGTTGGTGGTTCATTAAGTTCGCCTTGGTCTTGAACGATGAGTTGCATATCTGGAAATGAAAGAGAAAGCTTCTATTTTCCATATGTTTGTTTCTCAGAATAGTACTTCTTATTAAAGGTACCTTGTAAAGATTTTATTTACGTCATATGAGTTTTTTAACCTTAGGCGTACGTTTGCGTATGGACGCGCTAGGCGAGTCCATACGTTACGAGTACGAAACCCAGCGTACACAAAAGTGAGACATTTTATTTATTCAAAAAGTTACATTTACCTAGAAATTTTAATATAGGTAGATATTGAAACTTTCGTTTCAGACCGCCGCACGCAAAATTACTCCTTGTTCTCATACTTTCGAATTGACGACGAATTTTTTTCTAATATTCAATTCAATAAAGATTTATTCAAAGGTAACCCAAAATTACACTTAAATATTAATACAATAGTCCTTGCCTTCTAATCGTTTGCTTTGATCGAAAACCTTAAAACAATTTCTCGGTGTATGGTTTATGTAGTACATACCTTGCAAGAGTAAGGTCTCGCCTGCGAATGCACGAGCTGATGTCGTTGTAACAATTGTTTGTGTTTAAACGACTTCCCGCATTTACTACACACGTAACGCTGACCGGCGTGTTCCGCTTCCTTGTGGTACACTACTGATGACGGGTGGTTTAGCACCTGGAACACAATTATGTATTTTATGGGGGCTTAGCACGGCGTGCCGCGACAATTATCTCACGCATGCCGTCCTTATCACATTTAAAACTATAGACAGAGACGTAAGCGTGACAAACGCATGACAACGTCTTGTCACGGAGTGCCATGCTAAGCTAGCTGATGCCTATTAAGTAAGTGTATAAAAGTGTCTGCTAATTAGATGTGGATACTTAAACAGGTGACATTTCTAAAGATGATAAATAAGCTTTATTATCAAACTTTTACTTACATCGAAATCTTTATACAATAAATCAAGTGATCGGTAAGTTATTACATGGGGTGGCCAATATTTTTTTGAGATTTGAATCATAAGTCGGTATGTAATGTCTCTACTAATGAGAAATACCCTGTTAATGGCACCATTTGTGAACTAGGTAGGTACTGTACTTTTTTGTTGGTTTTTAACCACCGACGCCAAAAGAGGGGTGTTATAAGTTTGACGTCGATGTCTGTGTGTGTGTGTGTGTGTGTGTGTGTGTGTGTGTGTGTGTGTGTGTGTGTGTGTGTGTATGTATGTGTGTGTGTGCGTGTGTGTGTGTGTGTGCGTGTGTCTGTCTGTCTGTCTGTGGCACTGTAGCTCCTAAACGCGTGGACGGATTTCGTTAAATACCGCGTTAGTGCTATTCCCATAATTCTATGATATTATATTAAATATATAAGCTAGTATACCTTCCCGCAGAGATCACAGGCGTACCGGCGTGGCACGGGCTTGGAGCGTCGATGCGACACGGCGTGTAGAGCGAGCGAGCGCGGGTACGCGAACCGCACGCCGCACTCGTTGCACGCGTACGGACGCTCGCCTTGGTGCACTGCCTGTGTCGACACACATACATGTTACATTACATTTAAGTATTTTATTTTATTCTAGTGGTTGGTTACGTTACGACCTAATCACCCTAGTAGGAGAGTAGGCTCGTGTCCCTATAGTGGGGACGTTAAAGGGCTGATAAGATAACATAGGTTGGTTCAGGTAGGTTATACGATTAGGTTTTTTTTGGAAAGTAGAATGGAAAAAAAAGAGAGTGATAGAAAAAGATAGATAGGTAATAAAGAAAGAAAGTTATACTAATTTGCCAATCCCAAAAAACAAAGTTATAAGTGACGTAGAAAACTAAAAGTGGGCACAGATTGAACGCTTGAAAGATTGAAAATTATTTCAAAAATGTTACTAAACAGAAAGAAACTAGCAACGATAGTTATTCGTTCCTTTTAATAAAATAAATGTAAGCAAAAAGCCTTTGCCCAATAGTGGGAAATTAATGGCTAGCAGAAAAAAGCAAATTAAACACCTAGTTTCAGAATAGGTAATACGTGATACAAGTGCTGAACTCTTCTATAAATCCATAAAATCACCTCATAATTCAAAAAGACAAAAACCAACCTTAACCCAAATAAACTAACCTTAATATGCAACGACCGGCTCTGCTTGCTACTAAACGTCTTGTCGCACTGGTTACACTTCAGTTTCACTTTACCTTTGGGCCCGATCACTTCTTCTACTGGTTTTTCTATGGGGGCTTGTTTATCTGAAACATTTTTATCATGACTAGTAACGCGTGCCAAGTCGCAGGCAGCAGCTAGTATTGTACTTCTTTTTAAAGACCTTATTAAAGACACGTTTCAACACTTTTAGGTAAAATTTAACTGAAAATATGAAAATATTGTTTATTTATCCGAAATAGGAAATACAAAGGTACACACATTGAGTTACACGGTATAGGTACACAATTACTTAAATTAGTCTGTAAGTAGATCCAGCCTTAAACTAAATTAACAGAGGTCCCCAAACTAGGCAGAGCCTGTATCTTGGGGAACCAGATTACAGTTAGTTTACAGAATTTGTGCAATTTGGTTTACCTAAATTATAAACAATATATTTTTAACCAATTAAATTTTAATTTTCCATAATGTCTATGAAAAGGAAAAAAAGAAGAGTTACTCAATGGTGTGATAGTGAATAAAGTTTAAAGTTTAAAAGGGAAGAACGGAAGAAGGAACTAACAGTTAAACCTACGTGTATTTCATAAAACAAAGTTTTAGACAGTGGCGGGTATAAAATATCTTTAAGTGGTAAAACGGGCCCTCAGTGTGTTAATATTTTAAGCTATCATTTATTTTCATATATTACAATGTAGGTATTTAGCTTTTCACGAAGTACAAACTATTTGTACTAAAGAAAAAAGTCAAAAAACGCTATAACGGTTCATGAGATGTCTGGTGACAGTCGGACGGACAGACGGACAGACAGACAGACAGACAGACAGACAGACAGACAGACAGACAGACAGACAGACAGACAGACAGACAGACAGACAGACGGACAGACAGACGGACAGACAGACGGACGGACAGACGGACAGACGGACAGACGGACAGACGGACAGACGGACAGACAGACAGCCGAGTCTTTTTAATAACTAAGACTCGGTTGTCCGTCTGTCCCATTTCGGTCACGTTTTCACCCTTTGGGTACGGAACCCTTATAAATCAATCTAAAAAAAGAAGATTCTTATTACTCACCACTATCACTAACATTAAGACTAGTGTCATTGGTCTCCTTATCATCAGGTAATTCTTCAATGAACTCTATGTTTTCAGTCTTGGGGGTTAAATCTGGTAGTTTTGTAGTCTCCTGTTTGTCTACTTCACTTGCTGGGTCTGTTTGTGTGTCGGTCGGAGCTTCTATTGCTAGAGGGTCGGTTGTTGGCTGGAATATAGGTAAAGTTTGATAATTAAATACTTTGAGTATAGAATATATAAGGAGACGCCATACCGTCTGGATCTGCGTGCCTGGTCTGGCGCAAAATGGCTACCTTTTTGTATGGAATTTCTTATCGTTTGACAGGTCATCTACCAAGAAAACTATGAAAAACTTGCGCCAACCTTGGCACGCTGTCATAAACTCATTTGTGTATGAAAAAAAATGTGACACCTCCTTATAATATATTCTATACTCAAAGATTAAATATAATAAATAAACTAAATTGAGGCTATTTAATTGCTGTGCTTGTGCGATATGGTTTTACCAAAGTGTGTTTCGAACTCGGTAGGCGAGTCCATAGTTAATAGACTTAGCGTTATGTCGGTCAGCAGCAAAAGGGTTAAGTTACTTATGTCAGAGTATGACAGCTATTATTTAGACAACTGGTTAGATTATAAGATACCAATTAAGATACTCTGTTTAGCAGCAAGGTTAAGTGTGCAATTCTGGTCACATTTTGTGAGTACTGAACCAGCGCTAGTTGCGTTTGCTTTGGAATTTTTACCACTAAACGCAAAAGTCGCAGCTAGCGTGTTCAGAAACGGAAACCTTAAGCTGCGCACAGAGCGTCGTTTAGACCAACGAACTTCATGACGAAGTATGTTTGGATAGTAGCAAATGAAGTAAAGTGGTCTTTGCCTATCCCGATGGGAGAGAGGCATGCATGTCTCATATTTATGTAATGTATTTATTATTTATTTAATAGCTTATTGTAAGAAGAAAGTATACAGAGATAGAAAAGAGAAGTAATGTAGGTAGGTAATGTATGTATGTAGGTAAGTACCTATGCATGCACTTTGTATGTACCTATGTAAGTTCATGACATCATAGAAGTCTAACCTGTTCCTCAGCAACCGGCACGACGCTATGCCCACTGTGCTCCATGTCAGCCTGATGCTGCTGCAACTCCAGCAGCGTTGGCAGCGAGGATCCGCAGTCACAGCGGTAGTGGACGGGCCCGTGAGCCGCCACGTGCGACATGTATCGACCCACGCATGAGAATGTCATGCCGCAGATCGCGCATTCTTTGCGGGTTGGTTGCATGCGGCCTTGAAATGTTTAAAAATTGTTTTTTTTTTACTTTAGTAAACTAAAAAGTGTAGTTTATTGTATATTTCGCAGCTTGCTCTCAGTCAAAAAGCATATTTTATTTCAAGACGAAATGCGTTACCTGATGTGTCAACTTAAGGGCACTTTTCCTGTCGTGCAACCTATCATTTCATAAATATTTGCCAGTAGTGTGCGGATCATCCGGATCTGGTCCTCATGCGGATCAAAACAAGCATGTCAGGAAAAGAAAAGGCCGTAACGTCGTAGTCGATCAGCACTCAAACGGTTAACAATACCTTACACCTTTTTTATTCGTCCATTAAGGACAGGCAAGGATAAAAAAACATACAGCCTTGTTAGTATTCGTTATACCTTTAGGCCTCCCCCGGCCCTTCCCCTTCAGCACGACGACGAGCTCCCCCGAAGTCTCCAAATGTCCGATCACTTCGGGCTCCTTCGGCGGCTGCTTCTCGCCGTCGGCCTCCGGCTTCGCGTCCGCCTCGCTCTCCTCAGCGTCTATCACGCCTTCCTCTTTGAATATGCGTTCTAGTTCTTTACCCTGGAATTCAAATGGCGGAACTTTTTTTTCTAACTAAATAAAAGTAGACTTATGATACGGAACTACTTTTACTGCGGAATAAAAATACAAACAAAAACTTTTTTTTTTTAATTGGCAACACTCGGTTTGCTGCTGATTGGTTCATTTTGTAAGTTTTTTTTTACTTATGTTAGCTATGACACAAACCTGAACAGCCTCCTTATATCTAGTAGGTGTCTTCCGCCTCCTTTTCCCTGAGACTTCCACATCAAAGCTCTGTTGCTTGGCCTCCAGCTCGCTGACTTTGGCAGCGGTCTCCTCAGCCAATTCCTCTGCAGTCTTCTGTTTCTTTGGAGGCCTACCGCGCTTGCGTTTTGGTTTGTCCAGGCCTTGGACTTGCAGGGCGATTGGGTGTTCAACTTGGTAGACTCCATTGCTTGTGTTTACTAGAGGTTAAAAAAAAATGTATATACAAAAAGATGTTCTAGTCTAGGGTTTTCTTACTGAATACATAAATGTGTAGGTAAGGTTGGTAGGTACTTAAGTGTGTTTTCTATTACCCAGGTATTTAAATAAAAACATTGAAACTTAAAAGAACTTCTACCTATTATAGGATTTATAGGTACATAGATAGTACCTCTATTTAAGTACCTTGGTAGAAGAGATGAAAATATTTCGTATAGGTACCTACATTTAAGTAGGTAGATGGGTATTGTTTTTTTATCAGTACTGTGGTGCATTCAGGTTTATATTTAAATTAAATGCTAATAATATTATAACTAGTACTTACTCTCATATACAAGTTTCTCTGTAATTACTTCAATTTCAGGATTGTTGAGTAGATTCTTCTTATATTCCTTTTCCCTCTGATGAAGATCTCTTATAACTTTCTGAAATGAAATGTACAAAGGTTAAGACGATAAACGATAGGTATGCTCTACGGTAGGTAGGGGTACCTACTGTGGGTACCTACCTATCTATTGATTGATGTACCTTATGATTGTCCTTACCTGCCCATTTATTATAAGAGTTAGGAACTCTACAGTGGCTTCTAGTTGTATAGTGCATCCAGGACAAATAGTTCGTGGAAGTTCACCATCGTCTGATACCTAAAAAACAATGTTAACCAACTTTTATAACTTCATACTATGTATTACAATTGGTAAATCTGTAAAATAAGTGGCCATAGGTTGGAAAGATTTCATTTCTGTCAAATTCCAACTAGATTTGATAAAAGTTTGTTTCCAAAATGATTTATGGGAAATGTAGCAATAGTTTTTAAAACTTTTTGAAATTATCTAGTAATTATAGTATCAAATTCTGGCGCGAGAAAGTAAAAAATAGTGCATCCTTTTTCCCATACAGTAATTTATCGTACATAAATTTAATGTGTACTTATGATACGCTAAAATGAGCACCTTAAGCAAAAACTAATATATAAAAATAAATTTGTTTTCCTTATGCTAGCTCTTTGCAAAAACACTAAAATAAAAGCAAATAAGACGTGAAAATGATCGAATTATACAATCGTCAGCCATCTTGGTTACAAAAATGGTAGTCAATACAACCACAAATTACTAAACATTTTTACCCGGATTGGCAAAAACGTGTTTATTAGTTCACTAAGAGTTTGATTATTTTCCTCTTCCGAATATAATAGGTTTCCACTGTCATTTTCTTCGCCACATAATCTACAAACTGTTGAATTGTAAAGAAAGACTTCCATGTCTAGAAAAAAAGAATCGTATCCACTACGCCATCTGCTTCCGGCACACTCCGAAAAAAAACTTAAGCTGCGTTTAGTATCATACAAAATTTCTCGAACTGTATTTCTGTAATTTAATTTACTTCACCTTATTTTGTTTTCTTCACAAAAATATATTATTACTATGAGAAAATTTAATTATTGTACAAATTAGAACCATAATATTTTACAGATTGTTTGTAAAAATGGAAAATAAATATTGACACGACTATTGCATACCTAAAGCAAAACGCAGTCACAAAAACTGGCAACATTGACAGAACCATTTTTGACAGCCCTTTCCGGTTTAGTTCTTGGGGCTAGAAGCCGTAGTTTCGGTTTTTTATTATTTTAATCGCCCGTAATCCAATAAAATGAGGATCTATAAGGATATTATTACTGGTAATTACGTTTATTGTGTGTTCGAAATATAGTTTCTGTTAATATTTCATTTAATATGTGTTTCTTTGACATTTTTTTGATATCACTGAATTTGACATTTCATCTGATAGTGATTGTTCACAAATCGTATTTTCGGGAATTTTCTGCCACATAAACATTCAAGATGGTTATGGATGCAACATTACGAATTATAACGTTGTTTACAATGGATTTCCTTACTTTCAGGTGACGAGATGTTCTCGGACACTTACAAAATGAAGTTGGTGGATGAAGTCATCTACGAAGTCACCGGTAAATTGGTGACGAGAGCACAGGGCGATATTAAAATCGAAGGGTTCAACCCCTCTGCCGAGGAGGCGGACGAGGGCACAGACAGTGCAGTGGAAAGTGGTGTTGACGTAGTGCTAAATCACAGGCTCGTGGAGACCTACGCTTTCGGAGACAAGAAATCCTACACATTATACCTCAAAGACTACATGAAGAAGTGAGTGGTCTTTGTTAAGGTTTTGAAAAATAATAGTGTGGCTAATTTAACAGAAGACAGTGTTGTGCTAAATTGAAGCTAATAATGAATCATGAAGTGCAGTTTTAAAGTGGGTGCATTGACATATGGCTACAACCTAAATTGATTTTTTTCCAACGATCATGGTTCCTGTCTACCTACCTACAGATTCTTAAATCTCTCTCACTAAATGGGATATGTTTTCAATCCATTGTGTCTTGGATTTTATAATATTTAATTTATGGACCGGTCCATATTTGAGACTTATCATGTTTTGGCCTTAACCTTTGTCAAGGTTGGTGTTATCTTCAATATCAGTCTGTTAATGTCTAAGCAATCTTGTAATATCTCAGACATTTTTATTTTTCTACCATGTTTTACCTTCTCAAAATTACCATGTGGTAACAATTGATGTATTTAATCCTGGATAATCATATATCCTTTAGATAGAGACCTCTTGTGCACTTCTTGATTCAATTGTTTATCTTATATCAAATTTAATAATACCCAGATATTTTCTCACCCTTTAAAACTCTACTTGATACTTGCAACCTGTTGGTAGATACTAGATAGTATCTTAGCCCAACTCCAACCCGCCGCCCATTAGTTATTGGGTATATCACCCCTACATCAGCAATGTGAATATTCACTCTATTGAACATAATGTTTGTGTTTCAAATAAAGATGTTTTAACACCCAATATGCTGCTGTCTATGGCACATACTTATAAATGTATAACTTTTAATCTTCATTATGTAAATTCTATACCATATCTTCAATTTAGCACTGCACTAGTTTTATATGGTTTCTTTTGCATCATCTAATACCAAGGGTTGTTCTTCAATATCAACCCATGGAGCTTTTGATGCTAAAGCAATGCCTTTTGTGAAAAAACATTCATTTTCATAATGATTGTGTATGAAAGGGGGGCTACAAATTATTATGACCCTAGAGTTGTATTAGCTGAAGTGTATTTAGCCTGACCTCACTGTATTGTATAGTCCTAGAAATTAGCTAGGCTGTGTTGAGTATAATAAGTAATAATATAATTCAAAGAGTCCTATGGTTTAATTAAGCCAACTCCAGTTCTTACATAACAACTTAATTACAACTAACTAATTGTACTAGTTATATTCACATTAAGAAACTAGATTTTAATGAGTTTAGTAAAATTATCTGTTGCTCCATCCAAATAGTAGTTTGAACAGTGATTATCAGTTAAAGATTTGTAGTAGTTACTAGTTAATTAAATACGGTCATGCTATAAAAATGTAATACTAAATCCAAGACTTTCTTTACTTTCAGATTAGTAGCAAAATTGGAAGAGAAGTCACCCGACCAGGTAGATGTCTTCAAAACCAACATGAACAAAGTGATGAAGGACATCCTCGGCAGGTTTAAGGAGCTCCAATTCTTCACCGGAGAGTCCATGGACTGCGACGGCATGGTCGCGATGTGTGAATACAGAGATATCGACGGAGTCTCCACTCCTATCATGATGTTTTTCAAACACGGACTAGAGGAAGAGAAATTCTAAGTTCTAAGTGAAACTACTCATAATATTCCATGTACAACACCGTCTCGCCTAAAACTCATTTTTTTATTTATTTACAAGACACATCCGCTTCAGACGGCAAGCTTCGGCTTCTCCCATCACAAGGCTGAACAATTTTGTAATGTATAAATGATGTTGCATAACTATAAATAAATTAAAGAACAACTCAAGTTTATCTTTTAATTTTATCTGAATTATGTATGACTCATGCCTTGTAATGTGCAATGGTAGGCAAATAGCTTTACTCAGTTTATAAATGCAATGCTGGCACCATGTGCGAAATGCATGTAATTTAGTTTGACAATAGCCGGACAGATGGCGCTATTAGTTAATAGTACTATAAAGAATACATAGATGGCGCTGTTTAGACTATTTGTTTTGCTCGAATATAGTTTACTGTTGGTTTTTCGTAAGTAAACTAGTTTTTTTTATATTAAAGGACAGATTTAAAATCTATACTTAAATAAAACGATCGCAATTTTGAGGTATGTTTATATTTATCGAGTTTGTATGTAGGTAATAACTACAATAAAGTACAGAATGACCGATGATCTATTACAATGTCGTGAGTTATAGTTTATTCTAATCACAATTCTTCATATGTATTTATTTATCGTTTTTGTATACGTTTTAGGCATTCACTAGGCACTAACACATGCCTTACCGCTTAGTCTTTAATTTCTCGTATTTACATGAACAAAATACCACCTTCATAAGAGTCAGTTATCCGTAAATTAGGTGTAGGATGAAATTTAATACAAAGAAAATACTACATTACAGGTACTTAATTGCGTTCCTGTTATTCTATGAAAAGAAGCGATTTAATTCGAAGAAACGTTCGTTATTTGAATCTATGAAATGTTCTAAATTAAGTAAAAATAAATCGATGAAACTTGGTAGGTTAGGTTTTATAAAATGGGATTCATTCATGGAAATATGAAGGTAACAAAAAATACAAGTGGATATATTTAATTAAGACGCATCTCTACTTAATACTTATTTAGATAGCCATTATGGATTAACGAAAATCGATGAAATGACGAACTTAGCAGTAGCGAGACATTTCTTGATGATTGCTTATAAATCAATCAATAATATCAGTCTTTTTACACTTCGCCACACTTCATCGATCCGCGATAATCCTAACTAATCGCATTGTCAATTTCGACAAAAAGTAGGTAATTAGGTATTTACAAAAAGTTGTAAGTGACAATAAATATATTATAATCATACAGTCTATTGAAGGACATTCTGGTAATTACAAACTTGATTCATAATAAAAATATACAGGTGTTTTTATACTGCTTTACGAAGATCAAGACACGTTATCTGCTCACGAAACTGAATAAGTAAGTAGGTATTTTTCCCTGAGATCAAGGAGTTGATTTTTTTTGTCGTAGGTAGGTACTTATTACGACTGACGTGTTTGAGGCAACTGATGAAAGCGAATGAAGCGAATAGCGAACGAAGCATGTTTGCATCGTAGCAAGTGGAGGGAAGTGGGTGCCTGCCTACCCCGATGGGAAAGAGTCGTGACAGATATGTAGGTATGTATGTATTTCAATTCAATCAAATATTAGTTTTATTTTTTAAAATGAAATAGTGCATTATATTATCAAATGGTACTTTTATATGGTTTTTTGTATTTAATTAATCAAATAATGTTTCTTCGAGAATTTTTTTGTTTTATAAGCAGCGCTACGTCTCATGATCTTCCGTAAGGCAGTATTTAAACACCTTGTAGAGTAGTAATTACAGGATTGAGCATACAAAGTGCCAAGGTTTTAATTAATTGCATTGGGTGCATTCGTACCTACACAATACGAATTGTAGTGTACTTTATTTAACAAGAGTGACGTAAGAAATCTCAAGAGGATATCAGTCGATTAGGTATAGCAAACCATACAATGTCAGTAGGCCTAGCACATTGGAAACAAGCATGAGAATGTCGTGAAGTGACAACACTTTTTTCGCGCTTTTCTTCTCGTCTGTGCTAGCCCTAAAGAAATCCCGAAATAATTTTATGATAATAGTTTTAGAAGAACAAGATCGTATTAAATTTTATAAATATCTCAATATAGTATAAATATATTTACATTCGTTAATACTAATATTTTTCATATTGGTGTCTTATTTAACGCACACTTAATTTACTCGTTTATAAATTAAAAAATATTACACGTTAAAAAGAATTCTTATGGAATGGTTTTTTGTACAAAATCAAAAATACAAACTACCGCACTGGTAGAAAAATGAAATCACAATGTTTATGATGTACTCGTAACTATTATAGTAGGTTTATAAGAGGAACGAAAGCGTTTACCT
This sequence comes from Anarsia innoxiella, assembly GCA_947563765.1. Lineage (NCBI taxonomy): Eukaryota > Metazoa > Arthropoda > Insecta > Lepidoptera > Gelechiidae > Anarsia > Anarsia innoxiella. The sequence goes on from OX387392.1 coordinate 1,347,246, forward strand.
CTCCCTACCGCGACTAGCTGTACATTGTACGAGAGTCTCTCAGTGAAAGTCTAACTTTCACCCCCCACACCGACGTCTCTTGAAAAATAGATCCCTCACTACTTAAATTTATAATTTACAAATAAGATACTCTTTTAACCGAATACGATAGAGAACAGTCCTCTCCGGTCGTATGTACACCGGACCGCACTAAAGTCACTAACCACTCTACAGCACTACTCCGCCGCGATACCGTCCATACAAAACTTAATGGAATGAAGATTTATTGCTAGAATTACAAGATCACAAACGTTTGAAAAGAGTTCTAGGTCGTCCTCAACAGTTGAAGGTGTTGGAGTGCGCGCAGGAGCGCGGGTAGTCGTCGAGCTGCCGACCGTAGCCGCCCTCCGGGATGATGGAGTACTCCGGCTCACTGTAGTCGCCGTGCTCCCTCTCCCGCTCGCGGTCTCGGTCTCGCTCTCTGTCCCGATCGCGTCCGAACCCGATGACGGTCTCGGAGTTGCGCATGTATCCGTTCTCCTGCTTGCGGGAGTAGCGCGTGTCGAGGTTGCGCTGGAAGTTGTCCGGGTGGCAGACGACGCCGTTCCGGTTGTTCTTCTTGTCGGGCAGCGAGCGTAGGGTGCCGTTGTTGAGATGGTGCGCCGGCGCGCCGTTGTTGAGCGTGAGCGGCTGCAGCGCCGCAGGGCGCGCGCCGGCGCCGCCGATGTAGGTGAACCCGTCGGCGGGCAGCGTGCCGCCGCCGCCCCCCGAGCGCTGCGGGCGCCGCGCGGAGCCGCCCGACATGAAGAACACGCTCGGAGAGGCGTAAAGCTCTAGCTACAGCTCCGTCACCGGGATCGGCCGGAGCCCGGCGGCGTGCGGCGGCGGCGCCGGGTACTGCGACGGGTGGATGCCGCGCACTATGCAGTCCTCCTCCGTCGATATCGGCTTGTGGTAGTCGAGGTTTTTCCTCCCCTTGTTCCACTTGTAATCCTTCAGCTTCTCCTGCATGCTCTTCCTGTATCTGTACAGGATGAGGACTAGAGTGGCGATAGTTGCGACGCACGCGGCTACGATTATACAGATGATGGTTTGTTGTCGCGTGTCGTGCAGCACGCAGCCGAGGTCGTCGGCGTTCAGAGTCCTTAAGTTCTTATCTTTCAAATGTTCGGGCGCTGCACACTGCACTTGGGTGAAGTTACCCTTATCGCTGAGAAGCATTTGGAGCCAGAGCAGCTGGCAGTCGCAGAATATTGGGTTGTTTGTTAGATCCAGCTGCCTGAGCTCTTTCCCCACGAACACCGCTTCACTGAGCGAAATGATAGCGTTCTCTTTCAACGTTACGTGTTTAAGTTTAGGCAGTCCCAACAGAGCGCTATCCTCTAGTACGGTCAATTTCTTATTGTTGGCTATTACGATGGTTTCCAAATTAATGTTATCTTCGAATGCTCCTTTTTCGATTCGCTCGAGTTGTGTTGTACCAGTAATGTCGAGTAACTTCAGATTTTTCAACCCTTTGAATGAGTGGCTCTCGAGGACGAGGAAGTCGTTTTGTCCGATATAAAGTTCTTCTAATCTCGTCAGACTAGACAATTGTTGTGTGGGTACAAAGCTTAAACGGTTACCGAATAAGTTCAAACTTCTCAGTCCTGGAAGACCTCTAAACGCATTTTCACTAATATTGAAGAGACCAGCTCCATTCAAATCTAATACGGCCAGTCTGTTCAGACCGGCGAAGGCATCGTCAGGTAAGAAGGAGAAGACGTTTAGACCAACGTGTAGTTCCGCGAGGCTGCCCAGCAGACTGAACGAACTAGTCGGCACTAAACTCAGTTGATTATCGTCCAAATAAAGTATCCTCAGCGCTGAGAGTCCAGCGAATGCTCTAGGCTCTATACGCGATATTCTATTCTGCCCTAAGTTTAGTTCCTCTAATCTAGGGAGAGTGGAGAACACTCCATTGGTTAGTTCCTCCAGGAAGTTCCTCTTCAAGTTTAACACAGTCAAAGAGTTCAAACCTTGGAAGGTGGTGTTCGTGACTGAGGATATCTTGTTGTGGTTCAAGTGGAGCTCTTGCAGTTTCCGTTGGTAGGAGAAACTCTTTGTGGGGATATTGACGAGGTGGTTTTGGGAGAGGTCTAGGTGCTGCAGCTCTGCGTAGAACTGCATAGAGCTGTCGATGGTCTTGATCTTGTTGTTGCGGATGATGAGCCGCTGGATGGAGGGGTTCAGGGCGATGGGGAGGACGTCGAGGCGGCTCTCCTCGCACACCACGACGAGGGTGTCGTCGTTGCAGACGCAGCCGGTCGGGCAGTTGGCTAGAGCTGCTGCTCCACTTCGGAACGCGAGGATTTGAAGCGATATTAGGAGGACCTGAAAGGAAAGAAAAAAGGAAAAGTTAGAAAAATCGTAATTAAATGATATTTAAGTAAACATTTCAGAGAATATTACTTCACAGAGCAATAAAAACATAGTTAGTTAAAGAGTAATGGATTTCCTTCGAACTCATTCACGTGAATAAAACCAGGACAAGTAAGAAATTTAATTAAGAACAACATTCCATTACTCATAAAGCAAACCATAATATTTGCTTAAGGTAAATGGATAGACTAAAAAGTGCCGGGATCAATGTACCTTACGAGGAGCGAGGAGTAAGCGAAAGGGAAAAAAACAGAATATCGAAATGGGAATTTGCTGGGTTTTAATTTATTAAAATGCGCCTTGGGGCTCTCGAGGCAGCCTTTGCTTCAAAGACTACTTTTATTACGTTTCCTCTTTTCAACAATTAGCCGCGCGATCCGAGTGAGTCGAGATTTAAGATTCTGACTCTAGAATTACAAAGTATTGCAACATTGTACGTATTTTGTTCATTTTAGGGGAAGTGTAATAATCAGTAAAACGCATTTTTACTATCATTTATTATTAGAAACATAGGAAGGAAGGAAGTTTCTAAACGGAAATCGAAGTGTAGAATCCCTTATCGAATGCTCCTTAATAACAGCTATACAATATAACTGTTTTAAAAATCTATTTGTTAAATTAAATAGGTATCTACCTAATGTAGTTTTAACCTACCTAGGTAACTACTCGTACCTACTTACGTCATAGATAGGTACCTATTCCTTTTATTTTAAAGTTAAGATTTCTTCTCTAATTTTATGTTTTATGTAGGTACATGTCTATTTAACGTCTACTTTGATGCAAGTCACAGTGCAAAGTGCATAATACAATCTCAGAATCAAATAACAAACTAAGTTCCCCCGAGCCCGTCTACTTAATCGTGTTAGAACAGAAATCGGCAGAAAGATGCTACCCGGGCATGTTAAAGACAAAGCTAGCGTCTTCAATGATGTTGAAAAGGTCATTAACGCTAAATCTCCATTAAATATATAGCTGTCTCTTTCGTTGTCTAAATCAGAAAAAGAAGAAAAAGACAACAATCTTTTTTATTTTATTTGGATTATAAATAAGCGAATAAAGAATAAAGTCGCTTAATATGAGTCGATTGATGAATGTGGATGAAGCGAAAGAAGTACCTATGTTTGGATCGTAGCAAGTGGAGGTGGTCTCTGCCTACCCCGATTGGAGAGAGTTGTGACGGATATGTATGTATGTATAACACGTCGGAAATATCTGCGGACCTCGCTGGAATGCGCTTTCCCCCGCGCTTCCCCCGTTTTCGCCTATCCAGTACCGTGACGAGTACTTTCGTACGAGTTGCATGACGTCATCATGCCAGGTCCGCAGATATTTCCGACGTGTTATTTATGTAAATATCACTTTTTATTTGAGAAACAAAAAAGTGTTAAAAACAATGAGACAGTACGATATTTAATGAAGAACTTTAACAAGCGTTCCAGCAACAGAAGATTAATACGAAAGCTTGATGGAAACTCAATTGCATCACAGAAAGAGCTGCAATTCTTAGCAAAAGCAAGCTTGTTAACAGCACGATGTCGAAGTTAAATCTTTGAACAGATGTATTTGATTCTGGAAATAAAGCGTCTTGTTCTAGTGCCTCTTAGTGCAACTTAATTAGTGATTTAACGAACTTTCTTTTTGCTTTTCAATGATTTATTGCAGAGTTGCGCTTTGTAAGTGATTTATTATTTAGTTAGTTCGGTTGTTGGGCTTTTGGGAATGGCAGATGTATGTACGAAAATGTAGGTTTTAATTTTATTATTCGCATTTGAGAGTTTCTTGTTTTAAATTGTGATTAATAGTTTCTGAATTAAATGTAAGCAATTGATTTATAGAGTTTTGTACTTAAGTATTAATTAGGTAGATTAGATTATTCAATAAATAAGTACGATAAAAGATAGGTATTCAAAATGTTATGTTGTGTTGTTGTTTAATGTTAAGTTTTATTAGATTAAACACTGCTATTTAATTAAGTACCTAGGTAGGTCTCTACGAGTGGAAAAAAGAATTTTTAAGATTTAATTAAAAGTTAGTAGTACATACCTAAGTACATATTTAAGCGAATCGTAGGGACCTATTATGGTTTTCTAGTAATATTTTTCAATCTGCTAGGAGATAAGTGAAAAAAATCACAATAAATATTGCATAATTTCGACATCTAAGTATGACTTTCTCGAATCGTAAACACCTAAATTCGAGTATCCAACTGAATATTTCGACACTAAATCCTCAGTGCAAGCCGTATGTTCCAAAGTTTCTTGAAATCCAATAACGCAGTCCGTCGTGTTGTGGCTGATTCCACCGTTTCGTTCAGATTTGCCATCCAGACCAAAAACTCATATGATTTTAACAGTTAGCTAAAATGTTTAAATTGAAAAAGTTCACGTATAAGTAAAGCTAAAAGACGCATCTTTCATTTAATCGCTAAATTAATTAAATAAAGAAAACCCTGAACAAAAACATGTCAAAATCTCATTACACTCCTCATCCAGATACCCACCCTGAGTTTTCTGAGATACTTTAGTACACTTTCCTACGGTAAATGTTCAGGTTTTTTGTACCTGAATATCAAGTTACACTATTACAATTAATAATTAATAAATAAACATTAATAATTCATAGCGCAATATATAAAGAATCGCACTTAAAATTTTGTCAAACGAAAAACTTCATTCTCTTCCACGAAAATTGCAATCAACATTATAATGTGTTCCCAACCCTCTTTCTACTTTTGCCCACGCCCACGTCTCCCGCGCCCCTCTGTCTGCCTAAACAATTTACCGAGAAAGACCACGCGCAGCCACACTAAAAAATATTTCCGATTTAAGTTCTGAAAATCGCTTTTGTCACAGGTTCGTACACATTACATTCCATTGCATTTCTAAGTAAGCTCATGATCAAATTAATTTTATTTTAGATAAAATTATAGCTTGTATGTGGGTGTTTTTATATTATACCTATTAAGGTCATTGCACTTTTAGTTTCGAAATAAATCGAGAAATTCTTCCTAAATTTCATTCCTTTCCAATTCATTACATTCCATTCCCTCCAATTTTTTGGCGGAGGGGAATGAAAGGTTTTGGAAGTTAATGAAATAGTTTTACGGGTAGCAAAATAGTAATATAAAACACTAATAAAGATCATGTTTTCGGTATTAACTGACTTTTTTTGTAAAAATAACATTATTAATAAAACGTTACCTACCTTAATGAGTATTGTCGTCAGGGTCCATAAAAGGTACTGTCAAATAATGTAATAACATCTTGTAAAACCTATGGTGTGCAAAATAAAGAATTTGAATTTGAATTTAAATTTTTATATTAAGCAACTACATAACTTTTTCAACTTATGTTATTCAAAAAATACCAACCTATCTAGGTACCTATTTACTTAACGAAATTCAGATTGAAATGTTAATGGTTGGCCTTATTGTTATTTTTTATAGTCTTACAGACCGGAAATTAATATGAAAAAAATTTCTGACAGTACATTTTGCTTTTGACACGAGTATTTTTTAGGGTTTATGTGTGTGCGGATCTCGAGTACGTGATAGATAAGACAAGTCAGCGAGCGTGAAAATATTCCTGCATCGATATGGTTCCGCTGCATCAGCAATCACCAGCGTCTTAGTATATAAGCGTAGCTTCAAGTCATTACTATTGTCCAGTTGCCTAGAGTCATATCACTATGTAACCTTAAATATAATTTCTGCAACAACGCTGTGCCATCTTATTGTCAACTATTTTCTGCCGGGCCGCCGCAGTGGTGACCGCCGCCGATTGAACACGCAACTTCGCTACTTTGAAGATGGATCTCAAGACAATGCAAGCACCTCATCGAGGCAATCTAGTTTCTGCTTTCCATCAGCGGGTCTCACCGACTCTGGATCAAGAAGTGATTCACTATGTACGTAGTTTCGGCCAAGTACAATACCAGCATCTGGACCCGGCGCTGCAACAACTAGCTACTTTAACGATTAATTCAACTTTTTTTTTATGATTGACGACGACTCCGAAAAAAAATTTGAGAAATATTGAGATGAATTTTTGCAATTGACACAAGCAGGTTCCTCAGTAAGCAAGAAATACGCACGAAGCAGCACAAATGGACGAACATCGAAACAGGGTCAAGTTTACAATGAATCATTTTACATTGAAATTTTACTACAATTATTGAAATTAAGACTATCACTTGGACAAACTTCGCATCGTTATGGCCACGACACGCACCATTTTTGGAGAGAATAACAAAGGAAAAGGCTCGTCGTTAGATTCGCAGTAATTTTTAGTTTTTGGCAGCAAGAAGTCAGAAGTTCCTTGCACTGCCGTATTTGCGGTATTTTGTACCAGACTCTGCATTGCAATAACGTAAAACAATGAAACACATTAAGAACGCTTGGTGCCCATGAGCAGGATTTGATAACCGCCAGTGTATGCAGCCCACGACTGTAAGAGAAACGCTCGAGCGTGGAAGTACTGCTGATGTTTATTGAATTAATATAAAGAATTTGAAGATTTTTTTATGATGAGACTGCGCAATGACCACGATGATGTCCACAACGCAACGCTCTGCAGTTATTGGTTGTGAAGAAATATTGATTAATGGTAAACGCTTTAGTTTCCTTCGATTACTCTGGAAGAATCATGGGTGCAGCTATTCAGCGAAGAAAAGAGCAACAAGCGAGGTTTTAGCGGCATTTAGAAGTCCTGTTTTCATTTTCTTTTCCAAAGGGGGGAGTACTGTGCGGTCCTCGAGTACGTGATAGATAAGACAAGTCAGCGAGCGTGAAAATATTCCTGCATCGATATGGTTCCGCTGCATCAGCAATCACGTAGCTTAACACGTCCGCACAAATCATCGCGCGGCCAGCGTCTTGCAGCGTAGCTCCAAGTCATCACTATGTCCAGTTGCCTAGAGTCATATCACCATGTAACTCCAAATATAAGATGTACAATTTCGCCGCGCCGTTATAATTGTCACCTATTATGCAGGTCGCCACAATGTGAGTTTCTAGTTTAGGTGTTTATACTTTTAGAAGTCTATTGAAATGTTCCTAAGACGTAAAAAAAATTGTGTTCATTTTGACACATACGATTTCCATGAATAAGTACGTTTATAAAGAAAAATTTTGATATTTTAATAAATTTTATAATACTGACTAATATTTTTTCATTACCTTCCAAACAACATCATTACACTCTCACGATATTTCATTACATTCCATTGCCTCATTACACTCCAACGATTTCCTCGAAAACTATAAAAAAATTTAATACGTCCAAACTAGTTTACTACATCTAGACGATATACGCATCTTTTTAGCATACCGATTTTCGAAACCGATATAAAAAAAAATATTTCGTGGAATGGTCGAAATTTGCACGAAACGGTGGAATCAGCCTTGTCTCATTTATAAAAGTTTCCCTCCTTCACTATACATCTGTGACTATACTGTGCGCTTTACTTCGCAAACTTTCGGCTCGCTTCACTTTTTATTCGTTTAACTAAGTAGGTAAACAAATGATTTAAATAAAATATGGGTAAAAAGGTGGTTATGTTATTTTGTTAAAAAATAAGATACAAAGACGAATTTTAATTGTACTTATAAGGGCAACGTTCTATTATCTTTGCCAAATATTTGTGCATAAAAATGATAAAGTCATATAACAGTGTTTTTGCAAAATGAGAAATGATTGCGTTTTTTTCTGTCCTTATTTAATTGTGTCAAAACGGTCTTCAGTTAGGTAGAATTCCTATAATAACTTTTTCTAGGCCTGAGGTTTATGATTCTTCATTATTCAATGTTCGTTCTTACTTCGTTCAAATAGTACAAAATATTTTCAAAATTCATGCTATGAAGGTAGTCCTAGGCGCTACTTAGACTGTCTTTTACATCTGACCCTTCCCACATTGCTAAGTGGTAAGTACACTTTTCCATTTCCAAGTAAGAAATTGATCACAATTTTTCTTCGGCGAGTAATTTTACTTTATTTTCCACATTTCCTTCCTTCGCATACACAAAAAGGGCGTGACATACGATAGGTAGGCGTATAGTAAAGCAGTAAAGACTCGGGTGCGAGATAGGTATGCAAATTCTATAATTGCGACCGACGCCGCCACGGAAAAAAGAAATGAAATTGCCTGGGTTCCGTGTAGTAATTTATTAAAATAGCGTGCTGTTCTTCGAGTAGCTAGATTCTTTTTTTTGTATTCCATTGACTGTTGTATAAATGCTTTACTAGCTGTAGGTATAGTAAGATCCTCATAAGAAGAGACTGCAGGTTAGCTATGGTGTATTTATGTCACTGCCCTTGGACAGAAGTCTATAACTCTACGTGATAATACGAATCAAACTTTAAATAGGTATTACTTATGTTATTATCAGAGGTAGCTAATTGGTGCCATAATTAAGAGCTCTTACAACAAAAGTAAATAAATGCTCTTGGCATTATTTGCAAGTTACCAGTCTAAGTTTAACGTAAAGAACCATTAAGTATTTAGGTCCAAACATCCTTGAAGGGCCATCTATTTTGGGCAAACATTCAAAGACAAACACAAGGCCGTTACTAAAATGCAAATCCGACCACAGCTGAGTGACCAGTATAATCTCACCGTTCTTACCAGCCAAGGGAACCCTAAACCCTTGCCACCCTTAGATATTCAAATCAGCGAGGAAATTCTGGCAACACTGATTAAAAATGCGACGGACGGACTAACGGACGACTAAATTACAAATTGTATTCGGAAATTAGGTCGAGAACCATTCTGAATATCTTTATAATGCTAATAAAAGTGTGTCCGCGTTGATTTTTTATTTAAACTCAGTTTTTTAAAAGTGCCTGTAAATTTAATTTTGCAAATAGGTTTATTTAGAAAATTTAAGCAAACGCCTGATGCTTTATAAGAGCAATTCATACGTAATGAATGTACCTACCTGAATCACAATTTGGTTACTGATTTTTTCAGCTAGATAGAAAAGAATTAATAAAGGTAAATGTAGGTAGTTAAAATATCTTCTCAATATTTTATTATGAAAACGTTAACAAAAATCTCAGTATTAAATCGTTCTATTTTTAATATTCAAAAAGGGCCAGCCGCAAAATATTATTCTTGAATTAATTTCGTTTATAAATAAAACCAATTCGCTCCATTTGAAATCTGGATTGGAGGATCTCATAAATAACAAGGGGAACGCGTGGACTACGGTTTACCAATTACGGACGAGCCAATAAATTGCGATGAAAATGTTGATAATACATAATACTATTGATAGAGTATAGTTCAGATTCAGACGAACAATGAATTTACGCGCGGAAACAATTCGCTTTGTTTTTTGTTATTGCCCTGCAGCCTTTTTTCGGAACTTCGACTGGTAAACAATTTTCTCCAAAAAGAGTTGGAATGTAAAACCAATCTGCTTTTTAATAAAATTCGCGACGACGTTTTGATGCAATGAAAGTCTCAGCAGCACTTTTTGTTCTAAGGGATTGCTGAGACGTCTGAAGTACCAATTAAACTCCAAGGTACAGCATTAAAGGGAAATTCAAACTCAAACAAAGTTTTAAACAGCTACTTATAGTAGTACCCCGTTGCACGTTTATCGTATCGCTCGAATGCGTTCAAAATGTTCAAATCTGCATAACGTGCCATTGACGAACGTTTGCGGATAAATGAGGCGGGAAAAGGATTCCCAGAATATCCAGAGCTCTCATTTGTAACACGTATGAGGTATTCAAAGTGTCAAGTTAAGATGGACGACGCTATACCTGCATACGATGCAAATATTCGTGTTCTAATAGCGAGGCTTTGTTAAGCGAGAGTTGGATCAGCTCCCAAACTCGGACAGAATTTATATAATGTTCTATGTTGTGCCGTAGGTGCTCGGACGGCAGAGAATAGAGCAGAGTGGCGAAGACTCCACTGACAAGACCGGCGCTCTTAAATATAATGATGATGATGAATGCCCTATGTGTACCTACATAGTAACAGGAAATCAAATCTAAACCAAAATTAGAAATTGGTAATTTGATATGCAAGCCATATTCTGAATTAAGTTCCAGGAAAATTGATTCCTGGAAAAGTCTCCCTCTCAATTTCATCTTAAAAATATTTTACTATTACAACCTTATAAATTAAGAATCAACATCGGATTATTTTCTTAGATTTTTTGGAGTGTTTAGATGGAATCCAATAAAGTAGAAATGGATTTATGAAGTTAGGAAATTGGTAAACAAGATTAGAAAAATAAATAAAAGACCAGAAAAATAAATAGGCAGGTAAGAACCTACTTCGTCAAAATGAGAATTAGATGACCTTGTAATTTCCATACTTGATAGAATTGTTAAGTTAATGCTGAGGATTAGTTCATTCCATTTCCGACTATAACAACATTAACCATGCATTACTAAGATGTTTATGTAAGGTAACTGCTTGAACGCGTTCGAATTAATTAATAGATAGATCATTGATTTAGATATCTGCTGAGTGAGTACACATAAACATACACAGCTATATGTAATGCTAATTAACATTGAATTTTAGACAAATTAAGGCTGTTTTGGTTTCTCAAGGATGTGTCGTTGGTTTGTGAATTGTGGTTTATTTAGTCATGCTACGGAGGGCTAATTTAGAGGAATTTAAATTGTATTATTGCTCGGTAATCTTCAAGAGCATTCGTGGTCTTCTTAGCGCTTAGTTAAACTATGAGACATGGTAGCAATCAGTACCATGACATGCCTAAGGCTAGGGTAGACGGACATATCAGATCCTAGCTAGATAGATTCTTTTTTTGTTATTGCAAGTATTGTGTCTGTTGCTACGTAGCTTCTTCAAATCGGATAAAATGGGAAAATGGCACTTTTGGACAGCAAAGGAGGCTTGGACCATGTTTAATTCTACTAAATTAAACTACTCACCATAAATGTGTTCGATGCAAAGACTGAAAGAACTCGTCGACCGAGACGTAGTGGCGCCATCTGGAAACAAACGAACCAAATTACTGATTGCACCCGATAATTTAAATCAGTTGAATTGCATGCGGCCAGTGTTTGAGTTGCAAATTTCCAGGGATATAATTTGTCTCTTTTGCATTTTTATTTCAAGTGGACAATCAGTTTCATTGAGTGAATCGATCATTTTATAATGCGCAACGAGCTGCCTTTTTATTTTTAATCTGCGGTGCAAAAATGTGGTTTGTTAGTGGACTGTTCGCTTGAATTAATGACTTGTTTGAAATTAAACTTTTTACTGGGACGGCTTTAGCCTACACTCTCTTTTGTTATGGTTTGTAGAAATTCCAAAATGGTACGTACCTATCTATATTTATGTACGTACTTAGATAAAGTTTTAATTATTAAAATAGTTTATTAGAATAAATAAAAGACTACAAATCTTAAAATTGCCCGCTGAGGTTGACAATTTAGTAGAAAACAATAAAGTACAGGTATCATTCAAAGAACTAGTTGGTTCATTAAATTGTTCATAAAAACTACACACACCGCAATTTATATAATAAAAGGCAAACAGAATCACGAGTTTTATTTAAATTGCCCTCATTTATTAGAGTTCCCCTCAAATCAAAGGCTAAAGAAAGAGGTCAACATACTTCTCTTTTATTTATTTAACCATTCAGTGCGGGTGGACCATTATTCCCACTTATAGTCGTAGAACGGTTTCCACATGTGTCATTTTCCCATCCATATATCGTTCATTACATGCTTAGACCATGATTATAACATTTTCATTAAACAGCGCGCAATCACGTAATTGCTAAGAAAGTTACTTCAGGCGCATAAGTTATTACGATGTCGTAATGTAGCGACGACGCGACGTTTGTCGACAGGTCGTACAAGCTGAATTTTAAATTATAATTGGGTTATTATGTTTTGTGATATGTCTTGACTTCGTAGACAGTTTAAACTACTATTAAATTGAATTGTACTATTGGAAAAGTAGCTTAAAAATTTGTATTGCCATGATACGAACTAATTTTGTAAAAATCTGAATAAATAGCGTAGTTATTTCCGTAACTTTGCAACTAACCAGTATTATAGCTCTGTTGGCGTAGAGAGCGCCTTTTCAAATTTATGTAGCAATTCTAGTAAGTACCTCATCAATTGTGCGATCTAGATACAGAACAGAAGCTATGGCAAACATTCCGGACCGGGGTTATATTTGCTATCTAATTGATTGACTCAGGTATAGGGGAGGTTAGTTTACTTGGCCTGTATCTAACAAGAATTTAATTGAATTACTAGAATAAGTAGGATCTTGTATCTTGTAAAAATATAAAAGCAAAAGCCAATTGTTCTAGATTCTTGGAAGACTTTTTTTGTTACTAATGCGAGATATTTTAGTCTGTTGTCGTGATTTGATTCTTCTTGATTTCTTTTGATCTTCGATAGATTAACAAATAGTACATCTTATTTTGTAACAGAGCTAAGTATAGGTAAATACTCGTATGTTTATTTAAAAATTTAGTCGTTTTTTAATAATTCCCTAATCTTTTAAAAATACCGTGCCCATCATAGTGGCATTTGTTTGAATAAATTTCATGAGATTTTGTATTTTATTTCAGTAATTTGGCAGAATAATCCAGAGTTCCATTATCCTGCACACAATGTTGCAGCAAAGTTAAAACACATAACCTAGATTGAGCGGGAAGGGAATTTGCCGCCATTATTCACGCGAGCGGCTTCGCATTCTTCGTCCACATTCGGGCACAGGCTATGTCGCTATTCAGCCAACTATCCGGTGCAGGTGTCCGCATTATTTTATACTTACACTTGGTTAACTATTTTACGATGAGCTGTTAAGGTCCTTAAAATTACGTAAGTACTTGTTTGATTGTTGTATTAAAAGTTATTTTGTCAGAAAAGCTATATTTACCATTAGTCTTGATTGTCTAATGAATTCGTGACAACAAAACGCTTTTCTGGGGGCTAACAATTTTACATAATAACAATTCAGAAGCTACTGGAACAAATATTGCATTCAATTAATGATGAGCAGGTAATTAGAGCGGCAAGTAAAGTTAAGCTTCTACCTCCAAAACACAAGTTTCCAGAATCGTAACTAGGTATAACTAGTTACTGAGTGCTCGGCATCGCATCAATGGTTGCGAAGTTGGTATTATAATACCTGCAATGAACGGAACCCTCGAAAGCCTAGTCCTCGAGGCCCATTGTTCCGTTCCCAATGTTGCGGTATTTGCCCGGCAAAGTTGCTAACTTAAAACTTTTAGTTGGTGTCGGTTTGTTTGCGGCGCAGAACGCTCGTGGTCATTACGCGATGAGTACGCGAAATTTCCGGTTAAAAGTAATTTGCTATGTCACTCTAGTCCGAATTCGAGCAAGGAGTTTGCAAATGCGAGGCAAAACATTAATGACAACGCTAGTTTTAGAGAAAAATGCCCGTGGAACTGCTTTTTGTTGGCGGAACAAAACAACCGGCTTAAGAACAGTTTGCTTTCCTCTTTTGTTTCTTTTTTTTTAACTTGAAGCTGTTGTATTTGAAAATGGAATCCGTTTAGATGGGCACGCGACTGCGGCATTAGTTTGCAAAATATTAGAAAATACTTATCTACGTTTTACGCAGTTTTTCATTTTAAACTTGCATCAAGTAGTTTGATTTTAGACACTTCATTATTATATTCACACTGAAGATGAAATCATTAGATTTTCTTTTTTACTCTCTAATTTCCGTATTTTTTAGGTACCTACCAAAAATAATTTCATGAATTTTCATTTAATTTAATTATAAATAAAAAATATTTACGTACCTATCCAATTTTCAATCACAAACTTAGAATTTTCTTTTACTTACATAGGTACACATATTTTTTTCACTGTAACAGGTACATCATCATAATATTCTTGTCTGGCAACATTTTCTCGCTAAAGCCACCCTGTACAAGCCCTCAAAGGCTTGGCTTCATGTAAACATAACACAAGCTCGTTATTAGAACGCTCTAGCTCCTATATATCACTAAAAGGAGTATACGCCCACTTTGAAAGTGTGTTTAAAAACCTCTTTGCTTGTTTTGTTTTTATTTTTGCATTAGAATCTTTTTCCTGTTCCGAACGTGTGTATCTCATGATCTTACTGTATTTGGTTTCAGGTGTTTAAGGCATTTTGATATGCTACCTTTTTCAATACAATTTCTTTGTTGAGATATTTAATAGGACGCAATTGTAGGTAACTTGATGTTGGTCGTTTTTAAATCCAACCTAACAACGCGTAGGTAAATAAATCGTCAAGTTAATTATTATGTCTTACACAAAGGTCTTACATGTTGTTGTTGTTGTTAGCCCATATATGTCACCAACGAAGGGTACGAGCCTAATCTCATACAGAGAGTGATTAGGCCGTATTAGGTCTTATATAATAATGTTTATTTATTTAACAGTTTATTGTAAGATGACAGTACATAGAGACAGAAAAAAAAGAGAAGTAATGTTAAGTAATGTACCTAATATTTTAATATTTATTTTGCCTTTTTAATACAGCCGTGACAGAACAGATATGTAAGTAAGTATGTATACATATATGCGTTACTTACTTTTCATAAAAATAAAAAACTAACCAAAGAAAGACCGTAACCAAACAGAAAACTGCAAATTAATTCGGAACGTGTCAATTCCGTGAAAAAAGTAATTCAGTCCTCAATAGTCCATTGCCATCGGACCCATGTTGGAGTGGCTTTAAATTTTCACTACGAGGGCGCAGAGACCCTTGAATGGAGACATCAACTACTTTCTTGTCACGTTTGTTTGTACTAGGATCTCTGTGGTCCGGTCTTTTTAGAGAAGGGTACTAAAATACTAGTAGTTCTTTTATTTTATAAAAGGTAGCAGGAAAGTAGCGGCAGAATTGCTGATTTTATTTATTTAAAAAGTTAAAAGCACGTTAAAATCTACAGTCCTTGTGGTAGATACAGGTTGTTAAAATATGATAATGTCGTCCCATTTTTCTTAGACTGATTTGAAAGGGATGTCGCTACAGTGTTGCCACTTTTTGATTTACTATTCTTTTTTGTCAGACATAAAAAAAAACAAAGAAACTGAGACGTTCTTTTTGACACCGAATAAAAACAAATTGTCATTATCTATCCACAATACTTACAAAAGAATTAAGTTAGTATTTGAAAAAAACGTCGCAACCCTATATCTCAACTACTTCGAAAGAACTCGCGCACCCTAAGACCCCAACCAAGGAGTCCAAAGGACCTAAACACACGGAAAAGTATTTTAAAATGCCCATTCCGACGAAATGGATATGTTATAGTGTATTGGAAGGGCGGGTTCGAGTCCCGGCCGTATTTACAGAGCAAATGTGACGGTTACAGACGAAGGGTAACCCCTTTATAATCTTTACTAAAGCTAGACTTCTTTATTTTCCAGGATTGCGTTCAAAGAAAACTGTTTGTCTTAAGAGTCCGGGATCGGAAAGTTTTTACAATAACTTTGTTTAATAAGAGGTAGAGGCTTTTGGCCCTGAAATTGGCTAGCTTTGATATTGCTTAATGTTTTGTAAAGGGGGTGCAACGCCAAGGGTCTTACGTATCTTGATTTAAACTCAAGTAGGAATAGGTACAGTCAGCATCATAAGTCGGTGAAAACTTTCAGATTTTCAAAAGTAATATACACCATTGTTAGACGTAAAAACATGACCTTATTTTCCTTATTTTGAGCCTTGTTTGGTGTTCATTTAACTCTGGAGTATTTTTTGTTAAACGATTGTCGTCTAATAATGGTGTATTTAACTTTTGATAATTTCAACGTGTTCATCGACTTATGATGCTGTCCGTAACGTTAAATACCGGTAGCTACTCAGTTACTACGTTTTGAAAAACAATTTCCTCAGTGTCGTCGAAAACTGCAAAGTTGATAATAATACGGCACTTAAGTTAAAACGATGGTTTTATATAAAAGCGTGTAAGCACTCAATCTTTCAGTACAAGTACATTTCTTTTGACGGCAACCGATTTGTTTTCGACCTGTCTCAAGGCTCCATCCCCGTGTCTTTCTTTTGAACCGTGATAAACGAGCGCTGCAAAGCCCACCGATACAAAAACACCAAATGAAATATAAGAAAACAATCTTTACATTTCAAAGAGAAAACATTCGAAATAAGCTATTACGTGTGTAAGAGAACAAAAGATTTTGATACTTTTATCTAATCGGAGTATTCCGTGTCGTGTTTTACCGCGAATTTTACGGCAATCCTGGAAATTAACCCGCGCGGGATTCGTGCTCGGTGATCCCTAATTTTCAGATACATCTCGAGGAATAAATAGGGGATTAGGGGCGGCGTGGGGCGTAAATAACCTCGCGTCACGCCACATAGCTAGAGGAGCAGATAAGAAGGGGGATGGAATTGCTCCCAGCTCACGAGATAAGCTGCCGCGGGGTCTTGATTGAATACTCCTAACACCAATGCCGCTATCAAATGTGCTAAACGCTAAGTGCTTTTAAACTAGTTGAATAGACAGACGGAGATATTGACTGGGACTATTGTAGCACTAAAAGATACATAGCAAATTGTGATGCGTGGGAACTGAATTTGCAAAGTCTTGGTCAATACTCGCCGTGTTTCTCAGTTGCATTTAAATCTGCGACTAGCAAAAACTAAAGCTACAGTTTTTTGTTTTCTACGCTTTCCGTTTAGACTATCTTCCTTAAAACATATTGTCTTAGGACAGTCTATACTTACTTTACTGTAGTCAATACAGATTAACCAGCATTGAAAATCCTTTAAACATAGTGTCAGTTAACAAATGAACATCTCGTCATTACTCTTTATGGCTCAAGTCTTGTCTATGAAAAGCTGCAGCTAAAACACACATCGCTTGGACCAACCCCTTCGTTTCAAGTGTAACTATATGACTTACAACAGCTTTTTGTCCCAAACAAAGGCTTTTACGGCAGAAACTTGCGTACACGCAGATATGGTATTGTTCGCCGAGAGTTACGGTACTTAAAACTAGCAAAAGACATGTTGACTCCCCATTTGTTGTAAAGTATATACAGTTGAAGTACCAAGTTATTGTAGGTTGTAATGTAAGACAAGATGACAATGTAAGGTCTTAATCTCAATGATTTAATGCTTTACAAGTAAGTAAGTAGTTAAATGTTCGTGAAGTTACTATTGTATGCAATTTTGTGAAGCATAGTTAAAGTCTTTGGTGAAAGGATGTTTGTAACTCATTCAAGCAAAAACCACTGAACAGATTTTAATGAAACTTTACAACATTGTAGTTTGCACATCAGAAAAACACATAGGATTTATTATTTTAATATATTGCGTTAACTTTCTAAGATATGACTATAAACGTACGAATTCGCGGGCAGCCTTTAGTAAGTTATAATTATACGTCAAAAAGTTTTTATAGTGTTACGATTGTGTTCCACTAGCTCTTAAACAAACATAAAAAGGTACTACAATTTTAAGGGCGCTAGGGACTGTAAGGGTTTGTGAAGTGGTCAAGTGACAAGGACTAGGTAAGGGCCATTCTCTTGAATAACTTTTCAGTTACGTATTTATTTTGGGAAGGTCGTAAACAACTCATACAGTCACGACTACTTTACCTAGAGATTTATTTATTGATATTAAGTGAATGCAAACTTTTTGGTACCTACACCAAATACGTAAATAAAAACAAATCTTTTTTAATCAAGACCAACATTAAAACGCTGGCAACCTCAAACCATAGAATGACAACACAAAAACAAAGCGAGAATTCTCGTTTCATTAAAAATAAATTGGCCGCGAAACTTGGCCGCGATCCCCTCAAGAAAAGGGCGGGAAACAACGAAAGAAGTTGTAAAATTGCATATTTATATTATACACATGTATTTTTGGAATCCCTTTTTGAGGGTAACCCTGAAGGGTTTATAGGACGATCGCACCAACGTGGTGCTTGTTATATAAGTTCTTTTATTTTGTAGGGAATGAGAGAAAATCTTATTTGCTCATCTAAAATAATAGGTTATGGATGAAAATTAAGAGCTGAAAGTATTTGAGGATTCGATATTAGGAATAATAAGTTAAGAACACTTTATCAATAAATAAATAAATAATGGTGGTGTAGTGTAAAACTATTACGTATCTATCAGGTGTTCAAACGAACGGCAGAGAATAGAGAAGAAAAGCGAAGACTCCATCGACAATGGTGAAGCTCAAACTAAATATAATGATGATGAAAGTAAACATATATTACTTATAGCTGTACCCGCGACTTCGTCCGCGTGGAATACTGAGTTTGGCGGCGCTCGCGTCGCGTTTGCTTAACCTGCGCTATTGAAATCAAAAGTAGCATATGTCCTTTCTTAGGCTATAGCCTATCTGTGTGCCAAATTTCGTTTCAATCGGTTCAGCCGTTTTAGCGTGAAAGCGAGACAGACAGACAGAGTTACTTTCGCATTTATAATATTAGTATGGAAGTATGGATTTGTAGGAGTCATCGTATGAACTGTGAACTAAAGTTTAAAACTTATTTAATTTGTCTTATCACCAGCAGCAGAAAAGGTTCACTAATTAACAACGCATTAAATATAGAGATGGCTATAGGTGTATGTTTCTATAAAGCTATTATACCAATATCCGTGAAGTTTATACGTGCATATACAAGCGGCTACATCAATTCCCATGGATAAAAATTAAGCCAGTCTTCTTACTGATTGTCTCATAATGTTATTTGATATCGGGGATCCAATCAAGTCCCAACGCAACCAAAGACTGATTGAAAGAATAAATCAGTTTCACCTACAATCTATCGGATACTTAACGTTCCTTATCATAAGATGGAGCTCAGAATCGTCTGTAGATGGGTCCATACAAAGCGAGCAAAATCGCGAGACAATGTTTGACGGCTTTTGGAAAGACCTCGCCATCGTATTGAGTTCGCTAGTTTTTAGGGGTCTACTTTAATTGGTCACACGTTTGCTTCGCTTCGTTACTCGCTCTGTGAGGACCCGCCTTTTGAAGCTTGCGTCATTTTGCAGGATTTAAAAAGTCGGTTAAAGAATTGCAGATTAAGGGATTCTTTGGTTTAGTGGCTTGATTCACGGCGAATGAAGCTTGAAATTGCGACCTGAGAGTGTCTAGATAAAGTATCAAGATTTCGCGAGCTGTATTTAACGTTAATGAGAGATTTTTTAGTAGGTAGTGGATTTAAATTTAGAATAAGTGTCAAGTTGATGGAATTTCAAAATAACATTATTCAATCTTGAGAATGCTTTAGTTTACACGAAGAAAACTTTAAAATAAAGTATCAAGATTACCTAGAAGCTATTTTGGTATATAAACGATTAATGAGCAATTTTTAAGTAGGCGGCGGTTTTATATTACGAAAATTATAAAGTTTAATAAAAAAATAATAAAGTTAAAAATAGAACACGTTAAATATATAATTGAATAATGTGTTTTGAGACGCTCCCGGTAATTGGAAAAGTCATTATTAGTACCTTTTTAAAAATATAAAGCAACCTACTCGTAACGTTAATGTATCATCTATTTTGACGTCTCTACCTCTTCCACTCGCTATGATCCAAAAACACTTCCTTCCCGTCATCCACATTCATCAGTCACCTCATGCATGCATGTCGGTTTAGGATACTCTCTAGAACTTTCTTTATACTTTTTGTAATTAGGTATTAGATTTCATACTCACCATTGGTCTATCTACCTACACAGATCCGGGCCGTGCTCGGGACGTGTCTGGGCCGTGGCCCGTCAGGAGGGAAAACAATCCGTCGTCATGACAACGTGTCCGGGACGTGTCAGGGAAAAAATATCATTCCATACATTTTCTATGGATTTGTTCATACACGTTGTCATGACGACGTATTGTTTACCTCCTGACGGGCCACGGCCCGGACACATCCCGGGCACGGCCCGGATCTGTGTAGATAGACCTCAATAGAGTAGAAATCTATACCGTTACCCTTGAGTTATCGATATCCGACATAAGTTAGGTCGTATTTCGACTTCGGTCCGAATTCGAAATCGGAAATCCCTATAATTGTGATAAATTACCTCTTATGCCCACCCGAGACCGACGCCAGGCTGTGCTAATGGTCGGTTCTAGGAGAACATTAATAAAGAACCTTTAGGATTCAAGAAAATTCAAGAAAACTCGATTGAAAGGTTAGAAGTTGAAGTTGGTAATACGATTGGTTAAAAAAATTGACCGGATTTTTTCACCAATTATGTATGATTTACGCGATTTCGTGTTAAGTAGCTGCTAAAATAAGGTAATCTTGGGATGAATATTATCAAATATATAAGTACTGAAAGATTTTTTAAATCATAGGTTTAGACCACATGTAGGTAAACGTCAGGTTTTTGTAGCTCAAAGTTTACAATTATAATCTAGTTAGGTACGTATAGTTATGAGATATACTACAAGCACCCAGACTTAGACAAAAATCCCTGTTTGTCACAGCACAGCGATGTTTGATTCTAGTTGAAATTGAATCCACAACCTACAGCAGCATAGCAGTTTCACTACTTACTACGCAAACTCACCTAGTGGTGAGTCACATTATACAAACATCACATTATACAAATACAACAAATAATGTCACGCTTCGGCCTCGTGACCCCAATTCAGTAGATTTAAGCTATAAGCTGACAAAAGCCTCCGAAACAAACGATGAACAGCAATATATTGGCATCCAGTCCATCAAATGGCCTGTCAATAACAAGGTATACAAGCGAGATTTATTTGGTAAACGGACAGTTTATTTTATTTAGAAGAGTGTCAATACCACGCGGGGTTTGACGTTTAGGGTTGCTAGTGTAGAAAATAAATGGTATTTTATAAATTTTAAAGATTCCGGAAGGCCTTTCTTCCGTAAGACGAACGTGTCTCGATGAAGTCGGGGAGAATCCTAAATCGTGCATGTATGAGGCGACTGATGAATGTGGATGAAACGAAGGAGGTATGGATGGTAGCAAGTGGAGGAAAGTACTCTCTCTGCCCACTGTGAGAGAGGGGTGACAGATATGTATGTGTGGGTACGGAAGAATAAACAAATGAACAAGCACGTCAATCAGACAATAAAACAAGAGAAGCTAAATCTAACTTAGCTACTTTTAAAACAAGCTGCATAACTCTTTTTAAAGCTGTTGTTTGTTTTTGAATTAACACTTAAAAGTCTGATGAAACTTTTTATTTCCAAGGAGTTAATCCGTTTGCTCAACGGTTTAAAGTTTAACAAATAAAGCTGCGACGGGACACCTGGCAACCCTAGCTACGTTTAAAGAGGTACAATATTACCCACTATTTTGACTCCTTTCATCTCGCTTTCCGAATAAAATTGTGGACGTACATTCAGGTAATTGTGGAGTACCATCAGGGTAAGCGTCTCTACAGTTCTGGCAAGTGAGTGTACGTTTTCACAAAATAATACAACAGAAAAATGTACATTTTCTTATTCCCCGACTCAACCTGTTACTTGCAAACGTGTAACCCGTCAAAACGTAAACCAGAACAAAACACGGCGCTGTAAAAATACTGAACTAGAGAAATTCCATTTGAGGAAATGTAAAAAAGTAAATAAAGAAACAAATGAGGGTCTTCCACAAATTCCGGAGCATAATATTTCCACGTTTTTAACGTTGAGGCGGATTTTAAAAACATTTGACTGCGACCTTTGGGAAATCAGAGGTGGTGGTGCGGAGCATCTTCGTGCAACAATAAATCTGCACTGGATTGAGGATAATCGCCTTTGTATCTGTGGTCTTAAGGCGGTCGTGTGCGTAGCGTAAAGTTTGCGAAGAGACGTCCTAGAGAAGTGACCCGAAGAGTATTGTGAGAGGTATTTGCAAGTACGTTTCTACACGAACGCTCAAGCTATCTTGTTAAGATTTTCATTCAAAGATAGTACATGCTTGGCTTCAGAAGTTTTGCTGTGGAATTAGGCGAGAATGCTTTGTTCCACAGACTTGGCACTAACACATTATAGCACGGAATGGAAAATATTACGCTGTGGGTACCTACAACTTATAGGTGATCTTAACTTTTGGCGTTGACTCTGCATATCTACATTTAGCGAATTGTCTTTGTGACTTTTGTTTTTGAGACCCTTGGAGCTAAGAAACGAAAATTAAAACCTAATTGAATATCAAATAGGTACGAAATTATGCAAATGAAAAAGACTTGTCATTAAAACATTCGTTTATTACAATATTAAGTCACATTTTATCGCGCAAGGCACTTCGTTCTCCGAAATGAAAATCACAAGTTCGCGAGGCCTTTTTAAATAAATTATTGCGTCTTCATGGAGACAATTTAGGAAATGTATTGTTGGGAGAGTACAATCCTTGGGATTACGTTCAGAGGGTATTCGTGGAAATGTAGGCTGTAACGCTCTTATTTCGTCATGTGTGGAGTTCTGAGGTAGGTACTTTCTTTTTGTGGATATCACACTGGATGAGGGTGTACGTAAGTAATTAGGGGAAATGGAACATTGTGTCAGTGTTTCAGCAAACCGTGACTATGAGGTTCTCTGAAAATGACGTGTTTGCAAATCCGTATTTAAACATTCTTTGTATACAAATTTCATAGTAAACACAAAGATCGAAATGGCTATAATTCAAAAAAGTAGGTAAATCGATTGAATGTTAATTTATGTGTTTTTTTTTCATTATAGGTAAACAAAAAGGTTTTGTCACTTAGACACGGCATCGCTATAATGATGCTCAGACAATAAAAACACCTATAAAGGCCTTCGACCTGATAGGCCAGCTTTCACCATACCAACGATGACAATGAATAAAGGTGCCCAAGGGGTAGCCAGTGCCGACATTTGCTGACAGATTCTTAGGTTTCGATTAGTTCGAAAGTTAAGAATCTGTCTCTCATTTAACAAGGAAAAATAAGTAGGTAGTAGTAATAGTACCAATCGAATTCACCACAAAACTACAAAAAAACCACGTAGGTATAGCTAAGTAGAAATATTCCGACGCCAGCTGTTAGATTGCTAGGAAGCTGTCGCCACCACACCTAATATCAGGCCCTCGTATTCCCATAAAATATTGAATCACGTCAATCCACGGCGAATATATGCGAATAAGTTTCTCTAGCTTTGTCTGTTTACTCTTTATTATTTTCGTTAGATTGACAGTTTTCTTCTTGGAATGTTTCATATTATTACAGCTTGGTATGTCGATATTGGGTGAATAAAACGTTTTTATATTGGAAAAATCATAAATAGACATTTGTAGGTGTATTTTTGATAAAGAAATATACGTAGACGTATGAGTGGGTATTAGATATGTTAGATTCAATTCTGTTACGTACTTTATTACTGCGAAGTACCTTTATATAAATTACTTCAATATTATTCGGTCTAGAACATTCTTAATAGAAATTCTAATATTTGTCTAGACTAAGTTGGGTTTAACTTCAATTGATCTGCATATGGTAGTCTAATTCGATAGACCTCTTGAGAATGCATTCCAGTTCAGACAACCGATAAAGCCTAGACCACTAGACTAGATGTTAGTGAAAGACAAGGGGCATTGCACATGAATTCTCAGCGGGGTTCGTCCAGTGTGGAGACAGCCTAATTCGGGTTTGTGATAGGAGCTCTAATCTAGGGAACTATTGGCAGTTTGATTAATAATGCGGATGCCACTACGAGCAGTCAGTTCCACAGTAATTTGCGGTTATTTTGATACTAGTGGCCAACCGCGCATATCATGGAAAATTTACACAATATCTTAAAATAATATAGCCCATGTGTTATTTTGATGTATAAACTACAATATGGCAAAGTTTCATCAAAATCCGTTCAGTAGTTTTTGCGTGAAAGAGCAACAAACTTCTCACATTGCAAAATTTTCCTATTGACGTACAAAGAACGAAGTCGGCAGCCTTTAGTACGTTAATAATATGAATATTCTAACACAGTAAAAACAGAACAGCAGGCTCACTTTAGACAAGCTGAGCGCCGACTTAAGTAGTGTTATGAAGTTGCTGTATTAACAAAGTTTTGATGGAAGAATGTACGGAGAGGAGTGAAGTTAGTAATTCCGGTTTTTTCCTAGGTCTGCTGTTTTAATGAACTTTTATTAATAAAGGCAGGTTATAATAGATTTATTTTCAAGATGATTCTTGTAAATAAGTGTATATCTATAAGAAAATAGTATTGTTTGAATAGGGCATTAAAAATCTTTAAAATTGTCCTTTTCGATAGAGTCGAGCTGAAATTCCAACACAATAGTGAAGTGAACGATGAAGTGATGTGAAGAAGAAGGAAGAAGAAGAAGTGAAAAAGAACTAAAATGATTTTTGTCGTTGATTTTGGTCTAATTTATTTTAACAAAATCTCTACAATGAATACGGGTTGAACACACAACACACACCCATAGAATACAACACTTATACAGGGTGAAACAGAAAGGGGGCATAATGCCGAAACACAGCGATAGTCCTCATCAAACTGAATAACTTTCCCCAAGGAACAACAACATCCCCATACTTACTCGATCAGCTTATCGGACATTTTTTATGGGGAGGCGAAATTGTTTTTTCAAATTACGACCCATGTTCCTTGGGGAAAGTTGTTCAGTTTCATGAGGACTATCGCTGTGTTACGGCATTACAACCCCTTTCTGTTACACCCTGTATAATACACACATACAAAAACATAATTCAACCTAACACAAACGATATAATCTCTAATTATTATTGTAATACCAGTTCAACAATAAAGTGCACTCTGCTATAGCCTAACAATTTCGGTGTCAAATAA
The DNA here is from genome assembly GCA_947563765.1 of Anarsia innoxiella. Lineage (NCBI taxonomy): Eukaryota > Metazoa > Arthropoda > Insecta > Lepidoptera > Gelechiidae > Anarsia > Anarsia innoxiella. Next base: position 1,372,409 of record OX387392.1, read on the forward strand.
ATTAGCAGCAGGCTATTTCATTAGTCGACGATAACAGCTTAGACCGAGCTCGGCTCGCGTCGCATTGTTACTGATATTAATGACAACGCAACCGCAGATAGAAACGTAAATCTGCTTACTGAATATTCTGCTCTGTGGTGTTTCAATTTAAATGTGGAATCTTTTATTTTTAAGGTAAGTGTTATGGGGGTGGATTTAAAGATAGTCAGAGGACCTTCCTGTCTTGAATTTTGTGTCAAAAGTTAGCAAAATATAGGGAGATACCTAGCTAATTTTATCTCATAAGTCATGTCGTCCACAATTTGTCCGGCGACGGCGACTCCAGAAAGGTTTATATTTAGGTTTGTTGTTGAAGTGGGTGGTTCTGATGTGGCTTGCAAAGCCGAACTTGGTCTTATAATCTTATAATAAATCGTTGACAAATAAGTAGGTAGGTCATTAAAAAAAAACAAAAGCAAAAAGTATCACAAAAGAAAAAAACACATTCGTACGTATAACATGACAACACGCGAATCCATCCCCCGCGTTCCATTAAAAAATCCAAGTTGAAAATTAACAGTGACAATTTTCCGTCGCATCGAACAAAACAAACGTGCCCCGCAGTTATAATTAATTCAATATGCACCAGCGATATGCGCTTGCAACGTATAACATGAATATTACATCGCCTAAGAGATAAAATGCTAATTCCCAGATGCATATATTTATCCAGGGACTAAATTAAGGGCTATGCTGCATTAGCAGTAACTTGCTGAACGTATTATTGTTATTGTTTGAATAAATAAGGTGTTGTGTGAGATTTATTAGGGTTATAAGGTTTTATTGGGTAGCTGATAAAGTAGGTCTTATTTCGCAATGATATATAGTCAGGCATTCTGAATTATGTTGAAGATAATCTTATTAAAACGTTACATACATACATATCTGTCACGCTTGTTTTCTAATCAGGGTAGGCAGAAGCCACTTCCCTCCACTTGCTACGATCCAAACACACCTCTTTCGTTTCATCCACAATCATCAGTCATCAGGAAATGACATATGTCATTTGTATCAATTACAAATGCAAGGTGGAATAAAAGTTTGAGTATTTGAGTGTTAATCCTAATTTAAAATACTAAAAGTTGAGATAATCTGGGTGGGTGGAATCTGTTGATCCACGGACAAGAGACCCCTTTTTTTGACGAAATAGAAATACCTTCCAAGTTTTTGTTTCAATAAACTAATATCCCTTAAAATTATTTTAATTAAATACTTAGGTATATCTTTGGTATCATTCTGAAACGACAAGCTGTCTCCATCAACCAAAAAGTATTCAAATTACAAAAAGTCTAGATTGCTTTTGTATTTGTCAAAGAAAGTAATTTAAGAACTTTCCACTTAGAAAGATTATTCACAAGCACAGAACAGGCATAAGAATAAATTAAGTGGTAAACATAAAGTGGTAACACATTATTGTAATAAAATTCCCGACATAAGTTTCGGGAACGAGTTCTACAAGTCACATTACCGGCAATTCATCAAAACGGGATAACTTTTCCCGTTTTCACTCGTTTAATTCACTTTTGGAGGTGTGAGGTTACGCTCTGCGTGACAGCTTTGGAGTGACATGTTTATACTTTGGCCTGAAATGGTTAAAAGTTTTTTTTTAACGGCAAATACCATTGTTGATTCTGCCAAGAAAAACTTAGTATCATTTATAATGTACTATAATTATGTAGTTTCATTAATTTAATATATTTAAGAGCCAGGATCTTGTCGGTGGAGTAAACGCCATCTTTGCCTCTCTTCTGCCAACATTTTGACTTCTTGATACGACTTGACGTTAGTTATTTATAGTTTACTAGTATAAGTATATTTATAATTATACACACAAACACTCACGACTTGCTAGTCAAAGATTTTTAAATGGTTTACGAACGTTAGTCTTTTGTCTGATAGCTGTTTTTTTAATTAAAAAAAATATATGTGTGTAAAAATATGTCTATGAAAAATCCTGAACATTTCCTGTTCAAGGAACACACACACCTATACTTTAATAAGATCTCTTTACAATATACCTTTTTCGATCAGTTCCTAGAGAACCGTTCCGTTTTCCTCGTGGATCAGATAAAAGCAGAGATCAAAGTAGTGTATTATTTCCTGCGTCGGAAATAAGCATGAAAAGGAATTTGAAATTCTGATGTGATTTTGTTTTGGACCAATTCTAGGAAATCTAAATGTAGGTACAGTCGCTAGGTTGGCGAACGAGATATTTTTTTAAAGTTATAACTTTGAACTTTCTTTAGAATTTTGGGAAATATAATTCACTGTTAAGTGCTGTAAGTATGTTTCAGTATTATTCTTATCTGCCTTACACACAGGCGGTTGCGTAATTAGAGTTGCGGACAAAGGAAAAACGCGAACGGCTGTTTTGACTTGTGGTTTCCGCTCGATTTCATATCAAACGTCACACCGCGACCGCGTCACAACTGCGTCACGGCTGCTAGTGCATAAAACCTTTATTTCCTCATATAATTCCCTACACAATGAACCATTCTATTAAATTCGTAGCCCGGAAGTGACGACTGACTTTAAATTGATTGACTACGTACTAGCAATGTTCAATTAGACTGAATTGCGTACTTAAGGCCCTCATTAGTGCCTATAAACCCCACTACAGATTAAACTGGACGCAACTAAACGCAACTGTCTTAATGACTGCTCCTGTCCACACCTCTAGTGAGTGGATGGCTAGAGTCAGTTGTAGGGAACCTGGAGAGTTAGCAAATAGTGGGATACAACACTAAAATAGTAGAAAAATAGTTAAGCTCGTACAATTCGCAGGTAGGTTTAGGTAGGTGAAATAATAACATTGAATAACATCTTTAAATTTTGATCCTCAAAAGAAGTAACTCTTAGGCATTGGTAAAAGTGCAAGATAAGACATATTGTTGTAAGGTTAATCAACTTTTTATTAGTAAATTTGACTATAATTTTGCCATGCTCAACCTAAGTAAGAAGAAGAAAACAAAGAAAGTAAGATTTATATTTGTCAATAGAAAGCCTTTTTATCGTAAATTATTAGAGTGTAGTATTTTTAATAACATTCATGTATAGTTTTTCTTAAGATTTTAATTGCCTTTAATAAAATTCATTTTATCGTAAAATTCTTCGTTTCAAGAAAACATCCAAGTCTCAGTATTTGACGCTCTATCTATGCTTCACAAATCTGAGCGTCTAATGGTAGTATTGAACTAAGCGAGAGCGGAAACGAAACGCAATTCGCACGATTCCAACATGGCGTTCGATTTACGAAGTTCAAAATAACCAAGCTGGTAATGTTTAGTGTGGTACCTACAGTTGATGATTTCTGATTTCTTAACGCTACTGTATTTGTTTCTTGAAGAAAAACCGTAAAATCTAATGAGTTTTTAGTTTTATTCTTCTTAAGTTCTGAGTGTTACTTAGGTACTATCTATTTTTGGTATGTAAGTATAATATGTAGTTATGTATGTATTCTGTATTATTTGCACAACCCGCAACCATTATTACCTATTTCTCGCTATTTCTTACCCTAAGGTTGCCTGGAAGATATTGCTACCTAGCAATAAGGCCGCCTGTTGCTTCTTATATTTTTGTTTGTGTCTGTACCTTATATCTTTTGTGCAATAAAGAATATTTGTATTGTATTGTATTGTATTGTTATTTAAAATTCTTGTAAAAAACAATTCTAAACCCTTTTTTGTTGAAAAATAACCCTCGTTTTTGCTTTGCTCCAATGCGCACTTAAAAATATAAAATGATTATTCTTTTATCATAACCTTAATCTACGAGTATGTTTGGATTCTAAAAAAATCTAATTCATTTTCATTTTTTTAATCGTAGGTACTAAGATGAATAAATAAAAATTTTTGCCAAAAAAGAAACAACTTCAAAACTGAAACTAAAAAGTATGAAATAAATTAACTTGTACAGCAAATTTCGAGTTTATAAGTGATTAAAAGTAACATAAACAAATACATAATTATGCCTTTAAAATTTTTGAAGACGGTGCTAAGTAAAACAATGACTAGATATAGGTAATATAGGTACCTACTTATAATCAATCTTTTTCACATCTCAAGGAAACAGGTGGCACCGTCTTCAAAAATTTTAAAGACATAATTATGTATTTGTTTATGTTACTTTTAATCACTTATAAACTCGAAATTTGCTGTACAAGTTAATTTATTTCATACTTTTTAGTTTCAGTTTTGAAGTTGTTTCTTTTTTGGCAAAAATTTTTTATTTCACATTTTTTAGTTTCCCTTGACTGTCCTTCATTTTCATTATCAGACCCCTAATAACAGTCACAACTCATTTAGATGAAAGGTCTCAATAATATAAGTTAATCAAGCCCAAACACAAAGTACTTGCTGTAAACCGTTGTCGAGTTCCGTCGACTGCATTTCCGCTCCATCATCAGGTCAATGTCAGACCCTCATTAAACATTAGGGCTTTAAAATTCTTATTATTGCATAATATTAAGAAACACACTAGTCGCGATGCAATTTTTTCGAGTGTTTCCCTCGATATCTCCAGGTTTCCACCATCAGGTCCTGGTTTCCTTAACATGGGACCACCCTTGGGATACCCCCTTTCTAACAAAAAAAGAATCATCAAAATCGGTTCATGGACGACGAAGTTGTGTGAAGAAACATAAGAAACAGACTAGTCGAAAATACAATTTTTTCGAGAGTTTCCCTCGATTTCTCCAAGATTCCATCATCAGATCCTGGTTTCCTTACCATGGGACCACCCTCGGGATACCCCCTTTCCAACAAAAAAAGAATCATCAAAATCGGTTCATAAACGACGAAGATTTGCGTGGACACACATAAAAAAAAAAAAAAAAAAATATACGGTCGAATTGAGAAACTCCTCCTTTTTTTTGAAGTCGTTTAAAAATACCCTAGACTTTATATTTGACCGGTTACTGATGGAACATGGAACCCACTAGGTATTTATTGTGATTCATGGCGACTATACATCTTCTTCGTTTGAAAGCAACCGGTATTTGTTCTGTCACCGTAATGAGATACTCCATTAAGCGTAATTATATTAATTAAGGGACACTTCTTTAGAAATCAGCTTGTGCGAAAAACTGAGACTACTCAGTAAGCAAAACTCAGAACTGTTTAATTAATAGCCTTGAAAAAACTGTTAATTTTTTAAGTACCTAAGTAAAAAATAAAATTTATTTTTAACTTCTACATTTTAAAGACCAAAACAAGGATAGAACTAAAAAATCAAGAAGCCAAGCTAATAAAAAAAATGATTTAAATTCGAAAGAGTTCGAAATTCGAAACGCAGCCAACCAGCCACATAGACGTAACTACTTTAGCTCCACTCAGAGGAGCATTTTAATCTATTCTACTTAAAAGCTGGGTCGCACCTGAGCCAGGCAGTGTTTTAAAACGAATTTACGCCTCTGTCGGGAAATGTCTTGCCAGGATACCGCGCTATTGGGCCCTGATTTGTGGCCCCAAAGTGGGCTCTCGGTTTTGGTGCCATAATTTTATAAGAGAAACAAAATTGTCTAGGAATTCATAAAGTAGGCACTTATTTTTAAGTGTAAGAAATAGTCTTTTGTTTTTTTGTGATGAATTGTAGTGGATTGTAATATCTAAAAATGCTGTGATCTTAACAGCAACTTAAATAAGTCATTTTTGATTTCATTGTGCTATTATCAGAAACCTAAACTAGCCACATTCAAGTCGTCGAACTGACTAAACTGTGTCTATGTATTTGTACATTTGGAGTTTGCATTTATTTATTACACAGAATAAGTAACAAAATACCCTAGAAGTAACAATCTATCTACAAAAGTTCATACTTATTTAAAAAATGGTCCCAAAAATAATAAACCCGGTCCTACGTCCGCCCCTGTCCCAGGGGTACGTGTCTGTTAATTCGTTTACTCTTTGCAGGAAGGCCTAATGGGAGGGCTTTTCTCACAATTAGCCACAATTAAGATCCTCCGTAAGGAAATGCCTTTGGGATGCCTCCGATACCTCCGATACCGTGTATCGATTCCAAATTGCTACCCGATTGCCGATTGTTTCGCCTCTCATTTGTTTCGATCCTCTTTTGTTTACGGTCCGGAGCCGAGGAGGATTTTATTAACGAGCTTTTAATATTAAATCGAGATAATTTCGCTTTTGGAAATACCTACCCGGGTCTTATTAAACAAGTGATTTAAGAGGCGAATATTAGGATGGTTGATTTAAAATTGGATTTAGGATAAATATTGTATAAAGAAATAAGAAAAAAAAACTTTTTAAAACCATAGATAAGTATATTCATACTTTGTGGAGACGAAGATACCTACTGCCTTAAAACATCGATTTTTTATCTACTGAGAATCAAAATAAGGCTTTCAATATGGAAAATAGCTCATAAAATTACCATCAAACTAGTAAAATAACCTAGTTGTACCAATTTACAATTTTATCACCGACAAGCACCGGGTAATTTCAAAATCATGTCAAAGGCCATTGTTTAAAGAATATACATGCTAATGTCCGCTTAATTTAGGTTGCTTGCACTTAGCTATTACTATACGAGCATAAGGCCGGGTGGTCGACCACCCAGAATTATCGATAACACAGCACAGCACTAGCGATATCAAGCATGTCGATTTTATCGACTTTAATTATAATAGGTGGCAGCATCGCTGTTTATCGATGGAAAAATATGAGATAAGTGACACAGGACTTAATGTTTGAAATAGATAACATTTTATTGGCTTATTGTAGCGCCTTTTTCTTCTTTTTTCAAAATATCCAGTAAACTTTTTGAAGATAGCGATAAAATGCCGCTTTAATTTAAAAAATGTGTTCGATGATAAAGGATCGTTGTCTTATCAGCCTTTAATTACGATTCCTTTTTATCGAGTACAGTTACTTATCCAGTGTATCGTTATTCCATTGAATAGATAATTTATTTTACCGGTTTTAAAGCATTCTAAATTTACTTGAATTCCCATTTATGTATACCTAGCAATATAATCTTAAGTTTATGATAGTATTCGAGTTGTTTATTTTAGAATATAGTCTACAAATAGTATACATTTCGGCTTCTAATCAGTAAGTATAGTAAGTGATCTGATGGAGGAATGTTTCTGTACTTTAAAAAAAAAACATCAACATATTTTAAGTGCTATATCTATGTAGGTACCAATTTGTCTACAAAATAAGATCATTTCAGTTTTAGTCAACTATGACGGCCTTTGTACAAGAGGTAAACTGTATTCATTTAGTTCTCTCATAATCGTTTACATAGATAGTGTGAGTCAGAATGGTGGGTGTACGTTATAATAATATAATATAATCCCCCGATTTGGATATCTCGTATCCCACAGGAATGAACCTTCATTGTACCTAAATGTAGGGTAACCCATTGGAGCATTACCGAAGCCCGCATAGGATTAGAAAAAAAAGAATGTCAGTCAATGGGGATGATTACTACATTCAAAAATTCGAAAAAATAATTAGTCCGTCTTTTAGGCTATTAATAATTATTTGAAACACATTTTTTACCTGATCAAATACATAAAAAAATACAAAGATACAGAGCATCAAAGTTACGGAGTGGGGGGTATTGACGTCACTCCTCGGTTAAAATTGTGCTGAGGCGTGACGTCACGAGCAACTTCAACCCAGTGTATCTTTGTCATTTTTAGTTTAAGAGAAAAAAGAAAAAAATACGTGTCGAATGTTTTAAAATAATCTATGTGATGGACTAAAAATTTTTTTTAGTCATCATGCCCATTGGTGCGTTCGAAAACCTAAATAGATTACAAAGAGATGCGATCAGCAATCGATCAAGAAGCTGACAAAACAAATGACCGAAACGCTGCGGACCTCGTAATGCATTATCTAAGATTTCTTGGGGGCATCCTGAGGTATGGAGACGGTGGGACAATTTGTGAGCGGGGGAGGCTTTGCCCAGCAGTGGGACACAGTTATTTAAAAAAAAAACGTGGCTTTTGATGATACTCTTATTTTTGTAGATAAGACGCTTTAATGTGAATAAAAGTTGCTTAGTAGATAGATAGAAATGTACCTAAATGTAATGTTGATTTACATCTCTACATCTCCATTTCTATCTTTTTCTTTCTTTCTCTCCATCTAACCGACTTCAAAAAAGGAGGATGTTTCTCAATTCGACCGTTTATTTTTTCTCTTTCTACGTATACTCGATATCTGAACTAGATTACTTAGCAACTTTTGCACCTAAAACTTGATGAATGACGCAATAAGTCAACTTAATAAGTAACTAAGCGAAGGCATCCTTGTCACTACTAGTGATCTTCTACAAGTGATCTTTGAGATATGATCAGTAGACAAAGCCGTCTGTTGCTTCTTATATTCTTGTTTGTGTCTGTACAAAGAATATTTGTATTGTATTGTATTGAAAGCCTATCTAAAATAGTATAAAGTTCATAACTGCTTTAGTATGTAAGGAAATACTTCACAAATTGGAGACGTTTGTATCGAAAAGTGTTATTAGTTTGAAAACGTGACACGCAAGAAAGAAATACAATGTGGCCGCCTTACAATTAGTGCCAATCAGCGCTTGGCAGTAAATTCTAAGTAATCGTAACTTACAATTTGAAAATAACGGAAATAAATGCAAACGAGACTAAGATTTAGAGTTACTCAAAGGAAAGACGTAAGTTTGTTAAATTAGGTTGAATTTAGGTTTGGACGGATGGATGTGTTTGTTTGGCGTTCACGCTGATAGGGAATATAATATATATGGCAGAGAGATATGTGTGTATGTAGAGGCAAAAAAGCGTCTAATAAGAAAGTTTAAAGTACTACGCCATAATTAAATAAGTATTATATACACAGAGTAAATACGCTGAGATTAAAGAAAGACGTACCTAAGTAGATATGTTTAATTTAGGTTGAATTTAGGATTGGACGACAGACAGTGATTGTTTGGTATCCACGCCAATAGGAAATAGATACGGCCGAGTGATATGTGTATGAAAAGTTAAGATAAGAAGGTATAAAGTACTACGCCATAATTAAATAAGTATTATGCACACAAAGTAAAAACGGTGAGGTTCTGGGAAGAACAACCGTACAAAATAAATAAAAACGCAGTTTCATCGAATATATTCCCACACGCTACCTCTTTAAACTTGCACTATAACATAACGAGCGTGATTTATGCAGGTGCACACCGCAATCACACGCCATTGTGTAAGGGCGGCAAGACATTGGGTTGGTTTGTGGCTTACGAGCCAAATTCCTGGTAATATACATACTTTTACTAGTATTCCTCGGCTAGTGGAGCGTAAAGGCTGTATTGGGTATTGGTAATGCTATTTTTTGTGAAAAAGTGGAGCCATTGACAAGCGGGAAGATTGAAATGTCAAACATAACCTCAAATAAAATTATTTCTAACCTAAATTTTACTGCTCAAAAATAATGTAGAAAACACGTCAAAAGTCTAGATTCTTTTTATATTTGTGATGAAATTTAGAGCAAGGAGTGATTGAAGATGTGTGCTATGATATTTTATCAACTACTTATAAGAAAATATTCGCGGGAAAATTCAGCGCCATCTTAGTTCCATTCACTATTCACAGACGTTCCCATTGAGTCTTTTAACGGGCCACTTTTTGCCATTTTCAATTCCTTCTCCGATCAATTAGACAGGGTTTAATGGATTTGGATGTCATCGGGTCGGTGATCGATCACCCGGAATAAGTACATTAAGCAGTAGTTAGAGGATGTAGCCGCCATTGCCGCGGTCGTAGCTGATCGATGGGGCGTACGCGCGAAAACGGCATGCCACCCGTCACGTTTTTTCTCCACGAAAATATACTCCAAAAATGAGATGGCCAGTATTCCATCCATCACTCAACCTAATAATTCGGGACGGATAGTAATGATCGTAATTTTTTACAGCTTCACTGCCTGACGTCGCCTATAGCTACTTTTTCAGTAAAAGATGACAGCTTTGGAACATATGGCCGCTGAATAAATAACATCGATATTACGTGGCTAACGAAAATAAGGGTACGAAAACTAAGCAGCAGGAAAATAGCAGAACTATAATGAACTAGGTTCGTTTTCGTGCATCAACCACTGCGAATAAGTGATGCAGTCACGGAAATGTCAGTGATTAAAAACCTTAAAAAAAAGAAAATAAATAGGCAGAGGAAAGCGTCGCGTGTTAGCTTTGTGAGTTGTAAATAAAATTGCACGTTAGCGCTCCATTTTCCTGATGGCTTATTTATGTTCGATAAAAATAGGTTTTAATCAACATTGTTTGCACAGTTTGCCGATAAAGTAAAGTGCTATGTTAAAACTAAATTGCCTGTTAAGCTTGTGCAAGTCTTTTATATTCTGAGGAATTAAGTTTAAGTAAATGCGAGAGTAGTCTCAAGCACCGTCAATTTGAGCGTTCCGTTTCCGGCAACACATGCGGGCGCGTAAATAACTCAATGTAGACGTTAATTACGTGAAGCGATCTTGAATGTGCCTCCGTCGAACGGAACGTAATCACACGAAATCATTTTGAATTCAGAACGCTTTTGTGATTGTGAACGGAATTGAATGAATTGAGTCAATAGTGAATAGACACCCGGCCGGCCTGGCTGCATCGGTTTTATTTATTGGAAATTGCGGTTGATAAATAAATATTTCGAATTTAGTTTGCGCTTGTTAAATAGCACTTAGTTTAAAACAATGAATTATGAAAATCGGGCTAAATTTTACTAGCAACTATTTTAATGAATTAATGGCACTTAAAACCTTGCAAAATGGTTGTTCAGTTTAAACGGAGATTATCAAAGCTTTGTATGCACATGCAATGTGATCTTATCCTTTGTCGACTAGGGGTTAAAACGCGCTATAAAGTATATACTAGGTTCAAATGTTCCCTGAACTTTGTCTTTTATTATTATAAATATTTTAAAAGGTAAAACCTCTAATAATTAAAAATGGCTCGAGGCTGTTATTCAAGCAATAAACTAAGTAAGCATTAGAAAGCGCTCAGCCTTATAAAAGGTCGAAAATAAAAGCTTTTGGCAGAAACCTTTTAATGTCTTTTCTCTTTGGCGAGGTGCGATTAATTATTTTTATTAGCAATTTTATTTTAATCTCATTCATTACTGAGTAGTGGAGGCGGCGCTTTTCATCTGTCAGTAATTTATTGTGCAGACAAGTTGTGACACCGGCCATTGAGCGAGGTTATTTATGCACTACGCTTTATGGCCAACTACTGAAAATTCATCCACTCAATGCCCGATTAATTTTATAAATTAATTTAGGGGAACAGTGTGCGGCACGTTAAAATACCTTTTTTCGGTTGCGCGCGTTTATTTTATTTTTAAAATAAGAACCAGATGAAGTCTTTTTGAAAAATTCTTTAGTTTTTTATTGAATACAATGACATAAGCCGCATACCTTTTTGGAATTCCTTAGAAATGAAGCGAAGAGTAACGAGCAAATGCTTACCTGTAAACAAAAATGAAATTGATTTGTTAATACGTTTTATAATTAATAATAGGTATTGATAACATTATGACAATTATAAAATTAAAATATAAGTAACTATTATTTCAAGTTGACTACGTAGTCCTAGATAAGTAAGTAAAATATTTCAAAAGTTAGGGAAGGGGAGGTACTTATAAATATATAAATAAATACCAATAACAATACATTATTCACACACTCGCATTTGAAAGCAGCCGGAGATAGAATTAAACAAATAGAATCACAAAGGCTGCGGAATTGATCGGAGTCAAAGGTAAGTGGGGGTAAATGGGATAAGCCAGGGATTACAGCGCGACAGATAACGGCTTGCTTCATACCAGATTAGGCGCCAACTGTCTCTACTCAGACGCCATTTTGCTGAAAACTTTGACAGTTGACAGCTGTTTGACAGTTCGATTGTTTAGTAGATTTTGCTGTTTATACAGCCATAGTTAAAAAAGTTTGTTTGTATTTTATTCTGCCTGCACGCGTAACTTAAAAGGATGTAGACTCTACATCCTTTTTTGCTTAAAATTGTGGAGCAATTTCGCAAAAAAACTAACAAAATTTAGCTCAACTGCTTTCTTGTGCACCCTTTCGTTCTAGAAATAATCAAAGATCGATTTTAGTTTCGACTTTCATTTCTAGTTACATTAATAAATTTAAGGAGCCGTCTGCGAACATTCGACTGAAACAATGTTCAATCAATACAAAGTTAGTTCGTTTAAGAGTACGAGACGAGTAACTAGGAGCAAGAAGCTAGCACAAATGTCTCGATCTAACTTGCCTAATGAAGGACTACACACCCACACCCCCACTCCCCTACTAATGTTACTCCTAACACTTATAAAGATAAATGACCTTGCCCATTCCGTTGCGTTTGTACTCAGAACGGGGTTAAAAGGGTTTTTAGTTCGGTCATAATTAATTGAGGTGGAACATTCTGGAAATTAGCATGACTCTCTTTTTTTCGCAGGAAAAATGTGGCCAGATTTGTTTGTGTTAAACACTGGCTGGTTGGGTGGAGTATTTTGAAATTGGAACGAAAGTCTTAAAAAATAAATTGACATTAATGCCGTATGCTTAGCCGATACTTCCTTTTGGGATTGTTTGAAAATCGAATTACGTTTTAATTCGGCTGAATAGTAAAAGATTTTCTTCTTTAGTTAAGCTATCCATTCATTACGTATTAGAAACTGTTAAGGGAAAGAAAAATGGCTTCTAGGCTAAAGTTACAGGCTCATTGTACGAAAGGTCACCTCTCTGTCAATGACAAAAAGCTATTGTGACTTGATTGTGTTCTTATTCGATAAGGTCTGCCCTTTGATTAATCGAAAGTTCTTTATTTTAGGTCAAACTCTTTGGAAATCGCAAATGATATTAGCGTACTCACTAATAAAGTAAATTTAAATTTTACTTTTAGTGGTTCGAAGTATTACCTACCTAATACCTAGGAATCTATTTAGGTTTCTATTACGGCGAAATTGATTTATGAGATTTTCATCTTTTCATTTTATTTCAAATTTTATTACATTGAGTAATTTGAGAGAGTCTTGTCTGACGTTTGTTTTTGTATCTAGCTACTTATCATACTTTTTTCAATAAAATTGCTTTTGGATTTAAAAATATAAGATTAAAGAGCACCTATTTCGGAAACCTAAAACCATCCTTAATACAAGACTGAGTCACCATAACGGCATGGAAATATATGCAAAGCCTACTTAGGCTCCACGTTATTTCATATTTTCAGCAGTGAGGGATCGTTCGAAACTTATTTGTCGGGTTTTGCATAATAGCAATCGAGAACAGAGTAAGGAGGTATATGAACCTACATAAAGTTAAAGTAAATATTTTAAAAGATAAGTATCTTTCAAAGGTATTTGTTTCATAAAATCATTTATTACTTAACTGTTAATACTAGTGAATAACTAGAGTTTCCTAAGAACTACTTTTTTGTCTTGAACATTAAGTACTTAGATTTCCTTTTTAAGTTGGTCAAATGCGATCAGTTTATTAAAAAAAATGCAATGTATTTTTTTAATATTACTAAAAAGTGACACTTTAAAATATGGACTATAGATACGACCGATTTCTGCGCCACAGAGTCTTAATTCATATACGATCTCTTTACTCATTACAAAAAGGCGCATCTACAACATTCTTGTCACCTGCCAGTGTGCCGTCTAAAAAGAAATTTCTCATATGAAATTCCATTTTGGCGGGAATAGCGGCACGTTTACTGTAAGGGTTCCGTAGTAATAAAGTAATTTATCAACTTCCGATAACAGGCCAATAATCCCTTGAAGGGGAAGAATGTTTTATGGTAGAGAGTTGCCTTTAAAAATTGATAAGTGCCATTAAAACTCAAGCGGAAGGGTTAGTGACGATAAAGTGTATCTATTGGAGGGTTTTATGGCGTATTGAATAAATAAATCTGAAAAAATGAAAACTGTTTTTTTGCGCTAAGATGTGATGAATTCTGAACATTTTTTCCATTTAAAAGACACATTTCTATTGAAAGTAGACTCTGCCTTCTCCGATGGGAAAAAGGCGTGGCTTTTAGAGACGATAAAAACATACACACATTGATATGTATGTATGTATGTTTTTTCGTCTACACAAGTACCTTTAAATTTCCAGTTAAGTCAATTTAATAAATTCCTGTACTAACCCCTCAATTCCCTTAACACCATTCAATAAACCCAAATAACAACATATCGCTCCACAAATCCACTGTCATATGAAATTGATCAACTAAATGTTGCGTCTTTAGCATAAATCTTCATCAATGCATGTGAAATAGCGTCTCAGGATTACGGGGCTGCTCTCGAAGATAAGACCTGCAAGGGAACGGGTCTCTACTCTGAGTCTACTACGTTCTACTACTCCGAGTTTATGCAATTAATGCGATAGTCCTAACATAAATATAGTACCAAAGTTTGATTAAAACGTGGATATATTAAACTGCCTCTTGTTGGAATTGATGGAAATTTTTGCCTTCAATTACAATTTGTATCATTTTCGTATGAGAGTAGGCTTGTGTCCCTGTAGTGGGGACATTAAAAAGGCTGATGATGATGACAATTAGTAGGTAGGTTCCTACTACGTCTACTGGGTGGCCCATAGCTGCTATCTCGATCAGCTGATCGGACTTTTTGTGTGGGGAGGAGATTTTTTTTTTCGAGTTACGACCCTTGGCCCTTGGGGAAAGTTGTTCAGTTTCATGAGGACTATCGCTGTGTTTCGGCATTATACCCCCATTCTGTTATACTTGTTACTTGTTAAGGAAAGGCCAAGTCAGGAGTATTTTAAACCGACAAGCATAAATGAGGCGACTGATGAATGTGGATGAAGCGAAGGAAGTGTTTGGATAGTAGTAAGTGGAGGGAAGTCTCTGCCTACCCCGATAGAAAAGAGGCGTGACAGGTATGTCCTATAGTAATTATTTTCTACGCGATTCAAAGTAGAGGTACTAAATCCAGTGCTTCGTAAATCCGAGAACGAACTTGCTACTTAGCTCATCGGATTATTGAATGAACGTTTTAGAGAACCACTTTTCAGATGCTGTCCTTTTTTTTAAAAATTTAAGTGTGTTTTCGAATGTTTTTTGTTGATAATTTTTAAATAGCGCTTTGTTTTTATTTTGGAAGGGTTTTTTGAATTTGGACTAATGATCATCGAAATAAGTCTGGTTGCAACATCATGCAATGAATTTTAAGCTTGGTTTAAAAAAAATAGATTATTTACGGTTTATTTCAAGTTATTTATTTAAGACGTTTGAATATAATATCAAGTACTAACCTATGTATTTTCCTAAAAGTTTCAGTACTTCAGTATTCAGTACATGCCCTAAAATCTCTATTACTTAAGCGAATCAAACGCTCACGAAACGGATTATCAAAGTAACGAGAAAAGATTCAGAGAAATGTTTCAGTATTCCTATAAAGGAAAATGTTTCATCATTAATTCGGAATATCGGCAGACAGCCGCATTGCGTGATCGTAGAGACCTAGATAACTAACCTTTTTGGTCCCATAAAATAGGCTTTATACAAAAAAGGTCGAGCTCCATTTGCGCTGTTATCTCTGCTTCGTACGCGTGGTTTTCCTACCACCCCGTCCCATTTTTTAACACTGGTCACACCACACAGCCATTTTCATCTAGGCATTAAATGGATTCTACAATATTACCGGAGTTTTTTACGAAATTCGCGCGCCATATTCAATTGATAGCTTTCGAAGCGTTTCCGCTCTTTTTTCCCCTCTCGTAGGCATAGGTTACGTTATTAATTTATTTTTTTGCAACTGCAATTTTTATTTTCGGCCTGCGAAAAGCGATCGCTTAAATTTTTGTTGGAACAATTTTTAAAATAGTTAAACTGAACGCTTATTTGTGTTTTGTTTTTTCAGTTTGTTAAAAAGAGGGAAGGAATGTAGGTACCTATTGTTAAACGTTTTATACAGTTCTTTTATTTTTTATTACGGGTTATTGAATTGTCAATTTATTAAACAATAACAAAATCCTGAAGTAATATCCTACGAAAAGCAAACCATAAGTAAAGTTACCTACCTATTTTAAAGTTGGGATCAAAATTCCAATCTACTTACGCAGGTAAGCGATCGACATCAAAATAATCCGGAAATTGGCTAAACGAGAATTCTAATTAATCCCCCAAAAATGTACGATTCAAATCCGGTACATGGAGATTAGTTATGGGTATTGTGGCGACTATGGCCCAGTTTGCGAATTGCTGATATTATCTTAATAGGATAGCGCGCGATTTAGTGAGGACATAACATGAGGACATAAAGGCTCGCATGTCATAGCCAGGTTGGATTAATAGTCCGGCTTTATGTGATGCGGACGATAGTAACATCATTTGTTATAGGCCTTTTGCTGGAGTCCTTTGCTTGATTTTTATTGGCGAGTGTCGCTTAGCTGTTGATAAGATTGTGGGAAGTTTGATAATGTTAATTCTGACACCTATAGTACCTAATAGATTCAGTTGAATTTGAATATGATATTAAAAAAAAATAAGCTGTATATTTTGTGACTTTCTGAAGTAGGTATTCTTCGGGTTTTGTATGCACAACATAAGCTATAAACACCAAAGGAACTAAAGGTAGTAATATACACTCAATAAACATGTTAAGACTTGTTGCCTAAAAGTACATAGGTACGCTAGAATTACAGAAAGTCGAAATCCTTTCCGCACATCCACAAACATAACTCAAAGAGGACAACCAACACATCCAAGTTCCTAATCCAACTGAATTTAGGACATAGACCATAAAGCTAGGCTAGACTATGCTTTATGGCGCGGCAACTCCGTCACACGGTTATGATGTTATGATTTATCCCATAGTTGGGGGTTGTTGGGTATGTTGGGCCATTGCGCGTGCCAGCACGCACATTTGGGGGTGCGATAAGCTGGCCTTATTCTGAGTTGCGCCCATTCGTTTGTGAATAGACCAAATAGGTTGGACTACTGTTTGCAATGCGGACTTTTTACACGGATTTACACATTTTGGGTAATAAGGTAGAACGTGTAAAACTACACAATATTAAAAGTAGGTAAGTATAGAACGTGTAAGGGTACATTTTTGGGTAATACAAACGTTATGCAATAAATTAGAATCCATTTATTAGATAATAACTTTATAACGGACAGTAATCCCGATGGAATAGATGCTTTGTTATTTCACTATTGCTTAATTACGGCACAGCAGGGAGGGGCGAAGGCAGTCATCAGTGACAGTTGTCATAATTAGTTTACAGTAGTTTTTGGCTGGCGGGTTCATGTATGCTTATATCTTTTTAATTAAGGTACCTTTTGGTGACGTTTACAAATAGTCAAATTACTTATAAAAGTACGTTCAGTTAATAAATAATGTGAACTTAAGTTTTTCTGTAAGTTTCGCTATGTTACTTTACCCTACCATTAAAATATTAGACAAGGGCCGCTTCCCTAGAGCTTATTCCAATTTGTTTTTGATCTGATTATTAAATGGGGTCTCATGTCCAGTGACATTAAAATGATATACCTAGCTACACATTTATCCAGTCCAGTCTCCCATCGGTGGTGTAGGCAGAAACTACTTCGTTCTCAATGAGGAAGGAATATAAGGAGTGGCCCCATTTTTTTTTCATATAAGTACAATACAAATGAGTTTATGACAGCGTGCCAAGGTTGCGCCAAGTTTTTCATAGTTTTCTTGGTAGGTAACCTGTCAAACGATAAGTAGTACCATACAAAAGGTAGCCATTTTGAGCCAGACCAGGCACGCAAATCCAGACGGTATGGCTCCGCCTTATATATTCTTTACACAAAGTTCGTTCCATTTTCTATCAATCGAGGCGAATATGTAGGAACAAAAAAACTAATATTTTGGTCTATGCTTTCCGGGGACACTGACCCAATTGTGAATACGTAAATAATAAAGCTGGAGCGATGCGCCGCGACGTCGAGTGAGAAATATTGGTGCTTCAAACGTAATGTCACTATAACCGGCACAAACAACATTTCTATGACTAATGTGTGTGCGTTTGAGGTGTTTTATGTACATGTAGTAAATTTACACAAGTGCCTTTGTGCTGTATGTGGGTTAAGTTCTGTTTTGGGACACGAAATAGAGAAGGCTTCAGAAGTAAAGTAGGAAGTATCAATAGGTTGTTTAAAGCTATCCTCCATGAGGCTGGCATAGCGACTTAGAGTGGTTGAAGCCTCGTCAAAAATTAGATTTAAAAAGAAAGCTATTCTTGCTTCTTATTATACAAAGCATTGTATTAGGCCGCAAAGGATTAGTTTACACTCTATTTAATTAATTAATTTTATTGGCCATTCTATCTATGGAATTGAAAAATGGTAGAAAACGACAAAAATATAATTATTATATTGTTCAATATAATTATTATATTGTTCTGTTGTTTATTACATTGTTATTGTTATTATTATATTGTTAATTTTATTGTTATTGTATTTTTATACAATATAATAATTATTATATTGTTGTCGTTTTCTACCATTTTTCAGTCTTGTAATGTACTATTACTATTATACAATAATACATAGGTATATAGGTTTATACCGGCTTGATTGCCAAATTTTTTATATACCTATAACATATATTTTCTTTATTCTGCACCTTCAATTATAACAATAAAACTAAACAGAGAGTCATCGTAACTGCCAGCCGTATTCTAAGAAAACAACAAAAACTTAAACAAAATTAATTTTTTGAGCGTTCCACTCGACGATGCATCCGACGAATCTTAATTTAAGTCTTAACTAACACGTTGCAGCTCGTGCTTGAGTTATAGAATTAAATTAAACCAGCGAATTTATTGCTAACCTAGCTCTCTACCCGCCTTGTTTGCGTTTCCACATTGGATAGGATTATGTAAACTTTTCAAGGAATTTGCGGGCGGGTTAGACACAAATGGTCTAATTTGATTAACTGGATCTTTTTGGCGTGCCAGATGGTAAAACTGTAAGATTAAGGAATACATTTGTTGTTTTTAAACGTGTTTTATTGGAAGTCGTGGTTATGAAAAGTTTTTGCGGTATAAGTTGGTAGAATGCTAAATGTTTATTAATACTCAATCATTTATTACTCCACAGGTTTTTACAGATCTTATAAACAACTTAAAGTACCAAATGTGGACACTGATTAGGGCACGGCAAATTGTGTAGCATAGCTACGAACTTAAAACTAAAATGAGATCAGTTACAACAATATTGTAATAAACTAAACATTGTTATTTTAAAAAATTTACACTATTAGAGAGTTAGAGAAAGAAAATGTTGGATAGCATCTCTGATGGACATTACAATAAATTAAAGACTATGAGTATAGTGACAATTTTTTTTTGTAAATGGCAACTACTTACCATTCTGCCATTTTCAAATGAAGTAGAGCTTACATAAAGTAGGCACAAACATAAAAGCAAGCATCAAAAACAGTAAAACTCGAAGATTCTTAAGTATTTAATATTGTCGACGTATTTATTTACGGCAAAGTCAACTTTAAGAGGATTATTATCGTAACGATAAGCCTAACCTTTTGCCGCAACATTATTTCAAGTTTCACCTTTAAAATTAATTAAGCAATCCACCTCTAGCGTTCTTTAATAACTCATTATTAGAAGCTTTAATATCATAATAAGATGTGTGGGAACTTCAAAATAAACCGCTTAAGTAGTTAATAATTTCTTTATTCGACGTAACCTCAAAATTGATCGCGTTGGCGGGCCAAAATGGCGCGTATAGTTTAGACTCTAAACTATACGCGTATTAGAGCTTAGGGGCCATGTATTAACATGCCAAATGCATAGTAATCGGATAAAAGCAATAAATTTAGCTGACCGAGTCCCAATGATAACATGTGTAGACGCATGTATGCATTTTGTTATGAGTTCACACGGCAATATTTTTATTGTTGGGAAATAAATAATGATTTCGTATGCACGGTTTGCTTTCATAGATTTTGTTTATTGATAGTTTGTACGTGGCTAAACACAATGAATGCATTTAAAATGGGTAGTATTTGTTACGTTATTAGTTGGCTCCGATATTCTATGTTGATATGAAGATTATACGAATGAAACATAAAACATAAAAGACCTCAAAAAATTCGATATTTTCCTTATCGGGCAATTAACATGTTACAGGATCATTTTCTAACAATTTTTCGTCTGACACTGGTAGAGACAATGCTATTTTTCTTCTCTACTATTTCATTTTAATTAAATTAAAACCAAAGAAGAACCACGTAGACTTAAACCAAACCACATCGAGTATTCAAATCGATCGTCAGAATCGAGACGCTGACTTTTCAATTAACCGGCCGACAGCCACACAAGCATCGATTAATCAATCATGGTCCGAGAGCTCTCGGATCTCGGCTGGCGAATCGATATCGAGAGCCGGACAGACTGATTACCAGCTATGTCGATTAGTAATTAAGGCAAGAAGGGCTCGATATGTGCCAATTAGGATTCTCTAGGATTATGATTCATTAATTATTAGCTTCTATATTTATTATTTGATTATTACGTCTTCATCTTAAGATTGAAGGGCTGAGTGCAATCTTTTGTGTGATATTGGCTTTTCTGATTAATACATTAATTACTCGCTTACTTACCTCTAAGAAATATGGAATAAAATGCTCGCAAATGATTGTTTTTAGATTTCAAATGTGTACCTAAATATGAAGCTCGTAGAAACGAAAGTATACATATAGAGCTGATTATAAATTGTTTTCTGAATGTTAAGCCAATTCTGTATGTATACTATTTTGATAAGGTTATGAGCGCGCAGTAAAACACAATATTATCTGGAGTAAATAATTAATTAATTGTAATTTTATTCACTAAGAAAGTATATTCAGGAAGTATAAAAACAGAACCAAGAGAAGAATAATTGACACAGACCACATAGTTAAACATAGATAAAAGAAACTTACTGAACTCATTCTAAATAGATTGAATATACATAATAGTTTTATTTAACTTCCATGTTTAACTTGTTTATTATTGATTATTTTTTTTATTAAATCAACATATACTCCCACCGAAAAAGGTATAAAATCCCAGACGCATCAAAACCTAGATTAAATCAACTGTATATTCAATTGTAACAGAAACAGTAACAGCTCTATATTAGTTTTCTGTTCTCGTTACAATTTTCATTAGCATAGACTCGCGGTAATTAAATGAAACGACGCCGCTAGTACACTCTGTTTGAAAATGAAAACAACTTCCTTTTAGTTATAACTGGGGAAGTTTTAGCTTTCTTCGCGAAACTAACAAACTTCTATTGTCTATACTTAGCTTTTAGTATTTTGCTAATCCGTTTTTATTGCAATGTACCTAGAGAATTTCAAAACTACATAGGTAGGTATGTGTACAATGCCGTCTCCGTATTATTCTTGTCAAATCATTATACATAAATAATTATTTTATTAGTAATGAAATATTAGGTACATCTGAAAAGGATATCCAAAGTATTTTGACCCATAACTTTACTAAAGGAATATTTAATACTTAAAATAACAAGTTAAAAAAAAACAATGAACGAATCGAGCTGTCAAAACCTATTGCACACTATGAAAATTACAAAAAAAATATCAATTTAGGTACCTATTTGCATTTATGGTAGGTATTATGAAATGCCAAAGACTATAGACTTTATAATAACTAAGACTTTGACTATAACTTTAACTACGACTATGACTTTTTAACCTACCTATCTTCTTTCCGTTTTATTCTTCAAATTATTATTAGAGTAATAAACCTATGTTTTAGAGTTAAGTTAATTTTTATTTTATTTTGTGTTATTTTTTCAATTGTAATTTTATTTTGTATTTTTTTGTATTGACTGGGAATAAATATTTACTTATTTACCTTCTTATAATAATAGTACAAAGTATATAGATAAGTACCATAGACAAAAATGCAGAGGACATACTGGTGGTTGCATTCGGATTGGCTCGCTTAGAGCTTTGCGGCTGCGAGGTTGCGGCATGCGGCGGGCTGTGGCCTACGACAATTAGGATTTGGACACGTCTAGGTAGCCTAGGCTATTGGTAAAGCACTAGGTTTTAGGGTTTGCTGGTTTGACCTGTGATTCGTTTAAAATTGTAATTGTAGAGTTTAAAGGGCGTTAAACCCATTCAAATCCAATTTTTTGCGACTTTAAGTAAGTATTGATAAACGTTATATACTTAATTTAACTTATATAAACATATATGTATTTATTTTCATAGATTTTCTATGGAGTAACCTGGGGGCCAAGTCTGCTAATTACTTAATGCTCCAATAGAATCGCAAAAGCAAAGCGAAAGCACATCAGTCGCAAAATTTGACAGATTTGGTATGCTGCTAACGCTTGAAGCGACTACGATTCTATCAAAGTGCGTTCGGACTGCCTTTGAACTACTTTTGATCTATCTCACTTCAGTCGCAGTTCATAAGTTGGCAAATCGGTATTCTCATCCTGATCACATGCGTCAGACGCTGCGAGCAATGGATAAAACAACAGCGCTACAGGATAACACTGTAAAAATATTAAAAGCCACCTTATAACTCCAATATAAGTTAAAAACTTTAAAAAATCCACCGAAAACCGCACAAAACTACTTCATACCGGTAATTAATCAGTCATTTGCAAACATTCCAAATTTAAATAATGAGGAAGACGGTTTTAATACGGAGAAATTAATCGCGGGAACCGTTAAAACTGATAAATTGGATATTTAAAGAATTCCAATGAGGTTGGATCATTGCCGTGGGAATTTTCGTTCGGAGAATTATAATTCATTATTAATAATCTCTTTTAAACATGTTTAGTATTGTTTATGATAAAATCGCACAACAAATCCATCAATTGCTAGATTACTTTACGGATTGAGTACGGTACTCTTTTTACCCGACTGAGCCAGATGGAGGGTTATGTTTTTCGACAGTATGTATGTATGTTTGTACTTTGTATGTATGTATAATTCTTTGGCACGCCCTGCAGCCAAAACGGCTTGACGGATTTAAGCTTGGGAGGTGTTGTTAGATTCGTATTTACAGTGAGAATGACACTGGCTACATCAAATTAAAAAGGTTTTTTTTTTTAAATGGAAAAGCAAGGTTATTTACGAAAAAGTTTGCACCAAAAAGATTCATAATAGAAATTAAGATTTTTTATTTACCCAAGTACCTAAGTAATAATGTAAATGTTGAAGTTAGTTCAAAAAGAAAATGTTAAAGGTACCTTAAGCAAACTTAACTGGGGAAAGCAAGTTTACCCAACGGCTGGGTATCATCAACTAAAGTAACTTTGGAAGTATTCAACAACTGACAGTTGGTTAACCACTTGATAAATTAAGATGGTGACACCAATTCCTGAGAAACTAAGTTTATTTTGCGGGTTTTAGTTATTGAGTTAGTGTTGACAGAAAGTGTTACTTAACTCTTGATGCAAAAAAAAAACGTTTTTAGCTGTAGCTAGATAAAATCTAGCACATGTTTTGGAAGCCTGATTTATTAATTTATTTCTTTAGGACAAACAGTAAGTGATACATTGCAAAATATAGCCGAGAACAAATCAACTTAAGAGGGAAATGTACACTCTGTTCAAGGTTATCACATCTTCCAATAAGATCCGTAACATAGGTTTTCCTACCTTGGACACCATTCTCCCAACTCAGCTTCTATAACTAGAGGTTCAATTTATAACTAGGTATATACAATCATGTTGAATGTAGGTATTGTTAGCTATGGGAGAGATATAAACTTTTAATTAGGCATTATCTTTAAAGCACATTTTTTAAAATTTCTTTCATCTTTTGATAAAAAATTCAATAAATCCTTAAACTTGTCCATCAAACATATCGTCAAACACGTAAACCTTATTTAAACAGTACCAAACCAAGGCAGGGCCGTAATCTCCTCGTACTAATATGGTGTTATTAAAATTTCTCGGGAGGGCGGTGCCACGCGGGGCCCTATTCTCGAATATCGTGCATGCAGCTTATTAAATCCGATCTCGTAACACACGCAATCCCGACGTGACGTACTAATTGAACGGTAGATATGAAGTACTCGGTGATGTTTTTGGCAGGAAGGGATTTGGGTAAGGCCTCGTACTGTAAAAATTGAGGTCCATAAATATAATTTCTTTTAATGAAACTGATATCTTTACTTGACTTAGAACCTTAATATACATTTGTATCTTCATAATCATCATCAAGTCAGCGTACGGACGTCCACTGCTGGGCAAAAGCCTCCTCCAAGGATCTCCACATCGACAGGTCTTGCGCTGCCCGCCAGCCAACGGTTTGTATCTTAACAATAGTTATTTCGGTGAAACATTTTTTTAAGTTTAGTTTTATTTTGTAAGTAATAATTATAATCAAGTTTAAGCAGTAAAAATTGGTATACGTGTTTCTCGGTCTTTCATCTACTCAATTTAAAGATTGAATAAAAGATACCAACAAAAAGCGTCAAAAATATATTTTTATTTAAAAAAAAATAAGTCATTGAAACTTTTACGAGGGTAATTGCCTCCTAGGAATTGGATATCTAAATCTATGATATACCTAAATCCAGCCCTGGTTTTGAGTTGTAGAAATATTATCATGATATGAGGCATGTAGACGTAATTAATGCTCTTGTTTGTTCGTGAGGGAAAGACTTGTTTTTCTTGTATTTTGTGTGCGGAATAATTAGCCATTTTCGGCACGAGTGTAGGTGGTAACATACGAAAAAAGTATAAATATTTAAAGGACTATTTATGTTACTTAATAAATAATCTTTAATACATATACATACATACATATCTTTCATGCTCCATCGGGTTAAGCAGAGACCACTTCACTCCCCTTGCTACGATACAAACACACTGACTTGAATCAATATTATGTTTTTGTTAATACTTAAATCGTAGTTTAGTACCCTGGATTTACTTATACCTAAATGGCATTTTTTCTCTAAATTTAATTTTATCATGGACCAAAATCGCATTAGACATGTAGTTTTAAACAAATATAAAACTACATAAACAGATTATGCCTTTAAAATGAACCACACTATTCTAAATATTTAAATTGTTGTAGAAAGAAATAATGCAATTATAATGAAAGGTTTTAGAATACGACCGTATCATAAAACGTAAGATAGTTATATACTAGGGATACCAAGTACGCGAGTGATGTAATACTACGAAATAAAAATGAGGTTTTAATCACATTTTCTACATGTATGTGTGAGGTATAACCGACTTTTTGTTTTATAAATTGATGCTCTTATGTTTTTCTTGAGTTTTTTTATTTGTTTTGTTTCCTTATGTTTTTTTCTTTTGTACCTATACCTATTTGTAATTTGAAATTTCCCTTCATTCATTTTATTACACTTACGATAAACTCGACCTTCACGAACAACTGGGCAGAGGCGGCTCAGGATAGAGAATCATGGAGAAGGAGGAGAGAGACCTTTTCCCAGCAGTGGGACAACAACGGCTAGATAAGATAAGACAAGAAGACGATGAAAGATGTTATTTTATTTTTTGTTAAGTCAAATCGTGATAGAGCAAGAGAGACACTGACGTTTTCTTTTGACATCCGCTTTTGCACCCAAAAGAAGTTCAAGCGTTCATATGCATAGTCAGTACCACACCGAACCCACTTATTTATAGTATGTACTATAAATTAAACGAAACAAAATGCAGTCCACCACAGAACTAAGGAAGACGGTAACATAATTCGCGTAAAACAGAAACTGTGCCGTTTTACAAACTTGGTATAAACGTAGAACAAAGATAGTTACGGAAGCGAGTTCGGCTAAATTATTAGACGGCCATACTGGCTATTCTTGCTATGTACTGGACAATGCTGCAGAACCACATAGCCTATGAAACTGTTGGAACTACGTAATTTTAATATGTATGTATACCACGGGTTGTAGATGATACCTAATTGCTGGTTGTACGACTGTACGTACCTAGATATGAGATGACAGTCCTTAAGTAATTTTGTATGCGATATGCTTTGACTAAGAGCTGAAATACAGTGTGTTAATTTCATATACCTATTTGCAGTATTTTTATTCATTTTTTGAAACAGTAATGGAAGAAGTGTATTAAAGTATGTCGGAGAACAGCTGAGATTACGTTCATAAAGGATATTTTGTAACCATTTGCAAACTCTTTACTGCTAAAATGCAAGAACCGGCTTGTTTCTGACTGGTTGTCAGTTTGGCGCTTTTTTTTGAGATGCTGTCATGTTTGAGGGATTATTTTTTGGATATCGGTCAAGAAGAGACATTGGAAGACATCACGTACATCTTGTTATTTTATAACGTGATTGGAAACGACGCAATAAAGCTAAGTAGTTTGTTCAGTACACGCCCACTGTCTTATTTTAACGAAACTCCTTGTTATGAATGAGCATCAAGCTTCATAAACACCCCTTCTGATGACTCGTCGTCAAATATAACATTAACTGACAATGGAAAATGACTTCGCAAAAAAATTAACGATCAGCTGGCTAATTTACTAAGCATAGTTTATACCAATTATTTCAAGTGCATGATGTTCTTTTATGTATGACTTGAGGCCGCCCGCGACTTCGTACGCATTTATACCTACGTGTTATTCTGATGTCCAAGCTAAGTTACTGTAAAATTTCATTAAAATCTGTTCAGCGGTTTTTACGTGATGAAGTAACAAACATCCATCCATCGGCACAAACATTGATATTTATAATATTATTAGGATTAGGGTTTTATTATAATACGGTCTTTAATAAAATATATGTCCATATTTAGGATGGCTACAGGCATCTGTTAATATTGATAAAATAAATGACGATAATAGTCATTTACTACACAAACTCATAGTAAAGTTCTAGAATTGGTAACCACGCGCGGGCTATTCATTTTCTTAGCCTTCACTTGTTTTAGTTCACGACGCGAAACAATATTGCAGCCAGTAATAAAGCGAAATTACCTAGTGTTTTAGAGCAGTAAAATTCGAATTTTAAATTAGTCTGGTGTCTTTTTTGACGGATATTTTTTCGGCGTAGAATGTGTTTTAAATATTTTTCGGCAGTTTACTTTTGTTTTTCTTTTCAAGCTATAAATAAATTGGTAAATATGTAGGTATGTAGGTACTTAGTTCCAAAACTTATATCTTTCAAAAATAATATCTTACATGTAGGTATTTACTCTTTGATGTTTAAATTGAGACAAGATATTTGACATTGAGAATACTAACCTATGTAATCATTAATTTTTTTGTATTTTCAGTTCTTTACAATTTGTCTTTACAAAAAAATGTCTATGGCGAACGATAAACTTATCTATTGAATTTGAAATGAAAGAAAAAGCCCTTGGAAATTATTTCTTGAGTTCACAAGAGCTAGCATCCAACACAGTACCACACCAAAGGCAGTAAATAATAAAATAAACACACAATGGTGTGGTTGTCCGACCAGCCGGAAGTTTCGGCCATTTCGTGCGAATCTTGCTGAATTATTTGCACAAAATGGCCGACGCGGTCACTTGTGTATTGTCCCGCAAAATATGAGAATTGCGTAACGATGATAATTATGGTAAAATTAAAGCTGCTTATTATTTTTATTGAAGGATTTTCTGATAAACAGCCCGTAATCGAACGCATATGCGACAGCAGATATTAAAATTTGATTTATTTTTGGAATAATTGCGGGTTCATGTTTTTATCGAATAATTCTTGAAATATTTTGAAATGACGATCTGAAATAGTAATTAAAGCCATTATACCTATCACTATAGACCTATTTTACTCATATCTATGTCCTATCATTCTTTTTTTCTCTTTTTCCCATTTTTTTCCTTCTCTGGCTCCACTGAAAATCAGCGTCATGTCTCTGGGCAACCATTGACATGACAATATGCTGAGTGGAGACCATTTCCAGTTCACAACTATCTTCTTTTTCATTCTTGTCTCTCTGGTTTATTTTTTGTCCTAAGTTTTAAAAGTTAAGTGTCATTTTATTTTATGTTTAATTTTGTTATTTTGTGTTTTAATTTTGTTTTTTTCTTGTATATTTTATTGGACTGGAAATAAATATTTACTTACTTACGTACTAACTTACTTACTATTATATAGACACACATACCTAAGTACCTACGGACGAATGGAGATATACATTATTTAATATTATGTCCACTCCACTGATTACTAATTGGATGTCAAACAAAGTGAAAAAACAACTTGTCGGTCGATTTGAGTCGAGTAATCGATCTTTTTGAAGATATGTTGACTTTTCAATTAACTGGCCGACACACGGTGGAATCATTAACAATTTAAGCTTCTATTTATAATTAATTAGCTGGTCTGAAGTAGTATTATCGAATTTCGTCAATTATTTGAATTAGTTGCTATTTTACTTACTAATAAAGTCTTATAAAACTGGTAAGAGATTAATAAAGTTAAAAAGAAAATTTAGAACACCAAATTCTATTTTCAATTCATTTATTTTTTATTTCAAAGCATGCCAGTAAAAGGCTTCAAATAAAAACAAAACACTCCCGTTTCTAAAAATCACGAAAAAGAATTTCATATGGCATTTTATTTGACAGCCCTTTACCTGCCAGTGAAGTATTTAAAAACTTAGCTTAGTTGGGCCATCGCGTGCCGGCTCACCCAAGAACACTTTTTGCCGCCCATAAATAAAAAAAAACAGACGTGCTTTTCAACACGCAAAGGGAACAAACGTACACTTTTTACTGCAGATCCTATCTTCTTTAATTTGTATTTATTTTTTTACTCAATTAATACGCTTACAGTTATTTTGGAAATTGTAGAGGTATAAAAGGTACTTAATAATGCCGGTTTTCGAAAACGATAATAATCTTAAAAGACTTTTAGAAATGTTGGAACGAAATCGTAAATGGAATATTAACGTTCTTGTCATTATTTTCAGTGGAATATTATACTTTAGAAAGGGTATATTTACGATATTTGAAGTTCTAACTTGTGTAATAAATCACCCTACTTTCAAACAATAAAATTATGGATTTATTAGTACGTTTATAGGTATCTGTCATGAATTCGAATGTCGATAGAGAAATTGTTCTATTCGATTACCACTGTTTAGTTAGTGCGTTTCATGAAATACTTCCTATGCCGCTATGTTGGCAGAAATAAAAATTTGTACTACGAAACACAATGAGGGGTGTCAGTGGCAGTACACATTTTCAATGCTGCCAACATGGGGGCATAGGAACTATTTCATGAAACGCGCTTTACTCTCGTTTGAAATTAATTGTCAGCAATCTATTGACAGCGTCAGTCAAATGTTTCAAACAAAATTGACAGTATAGAGCTTGCTAGTCATTAGCGTTTCAGAATAATGAACACGAACAAAATACAATCGATATGGTTTTGATAGACCCAAAGATGGCGTCACTTCATAAACAAAATAATATTTGGAAAAGGTTTACAGCCATAATTTTCACTATTGATACTAGCCAGAATTTATTGTAATATATGAATAAAATAAATGATATCTAAACAAAAAATAAGATCCGTTACGTCGTAACAAAGTATAACCATTTCATACAAATAACAATTCCAAAAATGAACGAATAAAACAACAAAATTAATTTTAATGGGGAAACGAAAACGATAAAGTATCAAGAAAATACGATAAAGTACATTTATTTTATGATTGTCCTCTTCGTAGTCAATATGGAATAAGGTCATGACCGCCCCTTGTCCACTCTTCATTTTGTTTGGCAGTTATTCAACCTCGGCCTCCGCCGACACGGCCATAAAAAGTAATGAAAAAGAATAATTTCCAAATTCAAACGCATTCGCCCATCCAAGTCTGCCGTAAATAATTGTTCTTATTTTAAATTTCAAATTGAGAATCCTTGTTACATGCAGCGAGGTCGAGGGAGCTATTATTCATAGTCCAAACACGTTATTTAATTTACGATATGCAGTTAAAGGACGCTGCGGAATATACGGATATGGAGGCTATGTTTGGATGTTACTTATAACTCGATTTGCCTTTGTGAAATCGCGAACACACGCCCTAATGGGACACGAGTTTAAATACAAAATGCATTAAATTCAAGGGGAAATTACGCGAAAGTTGCATAGCGGATTACAAAGTGCTGTTTGTTAGTGCAGAACCGTGATAAATAGGAACAAATTTATCTTAGCCACGCGATGGTATAAATAAAGGCTGTGCACTACTTTAGCGCAGGAAATTAAGAAAACGCGAGCGAACAGTTACTTTATTACAAAGAAAAATCTTGAACAAACAGCGATAGTAGAAAACTCGGTTACAGAGACATGGTAATTTTCACAAATGACCTATGTAAAGCGATCTGCGGGAGGTGCAATAACTCGATTTGCGAATAAATGGCTCGGAAGTTGATCTACTACCCGCCTTAAACCGTCTGCGCGGCGAACAAACGTTTTCCCTCCACTTCCATTACCGCTTTTATCCTGGTAAAAATGGTCGACGCTGTAGTGAAGCGGCAATGTGAAGGATCCGCTGTGTTTTATTTGCATCCATAATTAATGGTGGTAGAAGAAAGTTTTTTTGTTTCGAGCACAAGCTCTGACTGTGCGTTTTCGCTTTCCGCTTTTAGCGGCAGTGAAAAATGGCGGCTTAGCTGTCAAAACGGTTATTGATGAGCCAGATCGGAATTTGCTTTAACCACTTATCCGTAAGCCAATAGAGCTTGTGCGTTTAATAAGAGTAAGTGTGGATAAAAGTGGAACGAACTAGGCTAAGAGAGTGTTAACTCTGCAAATGTATAGGTAATTTTTTATCTATTTTATTTTTGTTGGTTAAATAGGTATAAAATTGACGTCGTGTCGCATCAAGAAGTCAAATTGCTGGCAGAGGAAAGACAAAGATGAAAATGAATGAAATAGGTATTTTATTTATTTACAGTTGGTAGGTTACATAAGATTTTTAAATAAGGTATGTTATGATCGTAGCGAGTCGAAGAAAGTGATCTCATGTTACAGTAATCTGTAACGGAGCATTAAATCTAATGATAATGACCCATTTTGCAACTAGATAATTTCCCATTATCTAATAAATACCCTACTGTCTAAGAATCTCATACAACCCCGAGACACGTGAAATATGTTTGTTTAGAGCGCTTGTAACGTCGAATAAAGCTATTTGTCAGTAAGACGATTTATAGAATCTTGAATTTAGAAGGAATGTTGCAAGCTCCGTCTAGATCGAGCGATAAAACTTTAAATGGCGAACGGAGTACTGGCATTTACCAAGCTTAAACGATAGACTGAATTTAAGTTATTTGAAAGAAACTAAAATTGACTTCAGAAAGTTGCGTTCGCCAGTGAACCAGTATTTGTATGTACGATTGTTTTATTGAATTGGAATTGTATATTATATATTATATTATATTATATTATATTATATTATATTATATTATATTATATTATATTATATTATATTATATTATATTATATTATATTATATTATATTATATTATATTATATTATATTATATTATATTATATTATATTATATTATATTATATTATATTATATTATATTATATTATATTATATTATATTATATTATATTATATTATATTATATTATATTATATTATATTATATTATATTATATTATATTATATTATATTATATTATATTATATTATATTATATTATATTATATATTTTGTGTATGTACCTACTGATACAGTTGATCACGCCCCACTGCTGGGCAAAGGTCTCCCTCTTTCCTCTCAATTCAGTTCTGCTGTGCTGCGAGAGGAATTGCCATTCTTTACTGAATGAGTAGAGCTCGTCTCGCTATCTTTACTTTATATTTTATTACACTTACTCTGTTAAAAGGAGTTACGAACATTATGAAAATTTTCATTCAGTGACTATGAAAATATTGTATTATTTCTTTCAAATAATGTTTATTGTTATTTTTGTATAACCCCTAATCGGACTTGCATGTATGAGTGTGGATGAAGCGAAATAAGTGTATTTGGATCGAAGCAAGCGGAAGGAAGTGGTCTCTGCCTACCCCTATGGGAGAGAGGCGTGACGGATTATCGTTATAGTGTTTAAATTACTGTAATATCCGTAAGAGATGCTATCAAACATTTTCTTTTCTAACTCTCTAATAAACATTATCATGCTACCAACTTATACCGCAAGTATTTATGTATTTTTGTATACATCATTTTTTAAACTGAGAATAAATATTTTCTTTATTTAAAATACATTAGGTACCCAAACTAATTCTACAACAAGGATAAACCATCTAAATTCAAGTTACGGATACTCTACCTTGAAATCTATTTAACTATTGTACTCAAACAAAAGTCAAGTCCAAAACTAAGTAGTGGTTTGTGAACTAGAGACTCTTGAACTAAGAGTCCTTGTGTTCGAGTCCATCAGTTGTTAGTGCCAATTAGCCAAGCGGTTTTGTCGTTAAGTGACTAGACTATACACCGAAAAATATCTAGGTATATGAAGTATTGAATAGGTAAGTAAGAGTTAAGTTAATTTAATTAGTAAGTACTGTTAGCCAGAAAATATCTACGCGCATCTCTACTAATAACAGTGAAGAGAGCAGCACTAGTGACGCGAAGATGGCGCCATTGATACCCCCCCCCCCTCTCTTCTTGTTTCCCGAACGAGTTTGTGCGCGCGCGACCATAATTATCTGTTTTAATCTTAATATAAATAAAAACTATTCGATCTAATTATTCTTTTAATAGTACAAAAAGATAAATTAAGGGATATATGTCAATAAAATTTAGAATTAAATCCTACTAATATTGTAAATGACAGTGAAGTTTGTGCCAATGGATGGATGTGAGGATATTTGTTACTCTTTCTCGCAAAAACTACTGAACCGATTTTGATAAAACTTTGCAATGTTGTAGCTTGCACATCAGAATAACATTATATGTGACGACGAGTCATCAGAAGGGGTGTTTAGGAAGCTTGATGCTCGTCCATAACAAGGAGTTTCGTTAAAATAATACTGTAGGCGTGTACTGAACAAACTGGTTTTATTGCGTCGTTGCTTATAGCTGTATTATTGACATTGCGTAATTTTTTTGAAAGATATGGCCTAAGTTATTCAAGATATGATGAAAATGCGAACGAAATCGCAGTCAGCCTCTAGTTAAGAAATAAAAACTTCCTTTTGATCTCTGAAATATAATTCTACATAATTTTACACATTCTCTTGTAAGATAATAAGAAAAATAAATTAAATTAATACGCTACTATGAAACAAAAGAATCTTAAATAAGCTTCGAAAATAATTTCGCTCTTATAAAAAAAACATAATCAGAATTGCTACGAATCTACGATTGCGCGCTACGGTCTACGGCGTAGCAATTTCGTAACGTATATTTGACTTACATTCTTTTTTTGTTATATGAAACTTATAAGAGAGTTTATAATTTTGTTTCTACATATTTAATAATACAGGGTGATAAAAATTCTTCTTGCTATAAGTATATCTACTCTGAAATTCTGCTTAATAAAGGTCTAAGTATCTACACAGATCCGGGCCGTGCCCGGGTCGTGTCCAGTCCGGAGAGAAAACAATACGTCGTCATGACGCAACTAGTTTGAAACGTTTTCAGTTGCGTCGTGTGTGGTTTTCTAAAGGAGTCTATATAGCTGAAATTAGATGCAACTCAAAAGTAATTAGCAGTTTCAGTTGCGTTTCACCGTGTGTTCTGGGTCTAAATGGCGGATGTTCCACCGACAAGAGTCTAATTCTTAAATATATTTTTTTTTGTTTTTGATGGATTATTTCATTTAGCAATTCATTTAAACCTAACTAAAAGGCTCTAATTTCACCCCGTATCCAAAGGTCATAAGTCCAACCTAAATACCCTTCAGAAATTACGTTTTGGAATAAAACCGTGTTAATTTCGTAAGAATTCAGACGAGCCTTTGATTGATGTTATAAGTTTCTTGAGTAATGTTGTTTTGATGCCTTTCGCTTGAGAAGTTTTAAGAAACGGTACAAGGAGGGATGTAGGAGGGGTGGAGGAGGAGAAACGTAAGGATTTTCTAATTACGTGTGTTTATTCTTCTTGTGAAGTATTTGTTCCTTTTTTTTGGGAAGTTTGCGTCATAATTCTAAGTTTATTATATGTTATATATTATTATGGCGCTACTTGGCCAGAATTATGTAATATGCCTAGCAAAACAGCAGTTTCTGTCAAAATCGACGAAACAACCAGCTTAAATTCCTATAAAACATTTTCTATTATGTACCTAAATGGTTAATTTCTAAATAAATGACTGATATTTGTATGACTACATATACAACCAAATCGTGACGCCTTTTCTCTGTCGGGTGGGAAGAGATTTCCTTCCACTAAACTCCACGTACCCTAACCCGACGTAAATTAGGCGGCTGATGAATGTGGATGAAGCGAAAGAAGTGTGTTCAGATGGTACATACCTAGATCGCAGCATTTCTATGATTATTCCATAACAACACGAGTAGTAAAGTAATTATACAGACAAAATCAAATACCTACCTACTTTCTAGAAATCACAAACGCCCTTAACCGACACACCTAATAAGACCCGAATCACGTTTTAATTCACAAGTTCGGAGGCTTGATGACTGCAGAGAGGGGGGACCACGTGACGCGACTCACAAACGCGCCAATAAAAGGTACGGCCAACTTAAAGGCACTTCTTTCAGGAAATTAGCTGTCACATTAGGTACCTATTACGGACGAACCGTTCGTCTCTGTGATTAGCTTGCGAATTTATGGAGTCCTGGTAGGTTTTGGTAGTTTTGTCACATTTCTATGCGAACTAACATAAATACCTATTTATTTTCTAGATATTTTTTAAATTTAATTTGCTGATACCTACGTGTGTCAAACCGTTTAAAAGTCTAAGGGCTAGTTTCATCATTGACAGATAAAATTTATCTGACAGATATACTATACCGGTCTCTGTCTAAAACGTCATGTTTGTCATAGATAAAGGTTTATCTGTAAGTTTTTTATCTGTAGATAGTTAAACGGGCACTAAGTTTAAAATGTACCTTAAAGAAGTAAAACCGATGCATTTTCTAGAATATTAACGCAAGTCGCCATTTTCTTCCATCCCCAGGCACAGAAACTTTTAAAACAAAACAAACCTAAACACATATTTTTAAAAACAAAATCGAAAACAATTGCCAACGTGCGCCATCGGCATTCGATTATCAAAGTTTGAAAGTTGAAAAAAGTACTCGCCATTAGTAAAGTTCGTTACGTAGCCGGCATAGGGCACAAAACGTGCAAGAGTTAAGTTCACACTCTATTTCAATAAGCTCGTATACTCCTGACGTCTCAGGTTAACAATTGTAGGTTTTGCACAGAGAGACGCAATTACGTCCGAAGTGTTTCGAAAAGCGAACGTCTGGTCGGGCATGTTCGTAGAGACTCGTGCGGGTTCGTAAACACAAAATTCTTACTTTTTTTTTTCAGCCCGCATTTGATAACTAGAGACCTTAGCTAAACGCTCGCTAATCGAAGTAGGGTTTCTAGTTATTTTTACAAATGAAAAAGTGATCTGTTTCGATTCGTGTTTACGTTTTTAAAATGAAAATGATTGAATGCTTTCTGAATGTCGATTAAAAACATGTTTACAGTAAAAATAGTTAATGGTTTATTGACTTTAATTCACAAAGAACGTTAAATAAATTAAAATGTTTTACGCAAACATGAAACACGATATTGCTAATAAAGTATTTTATTAACAAAACGCCTTAAGCGTATTATAGTATAATATACCTTAAATCAAGACGTATACAACATAATGTCATATACTCCCATTACGAATTAACTTAATTATGTAACCATATCGAATAATGGGTTAGCATAATGATGTACGTCTACTGTAAGTCGCAAACGTAGAATGGGCATGATAACTAAAAAAAAATTTTTTGTCCATCACATAGATTATTTTAAAATATTTGACACGTATTTTTTCTTTCTTCTCTTAAAACTAAAAATGACACAGATAAACTGGGTTAAAGTTGCCCATGACGTCACACCTTAGTACGATTTTTACATAGGAGTGACGGCAATAACCCCCCACTCCGTAACTTTGATGCTCTGTTTCTTTGTATTTATTTATGTATTTGATCAGGTAAAAGGTCAGGTCAAAAGCAATACTTAGTCTATGGAAATAATTTTCTTCGTTAATTTCCATACTTTTTATTTTATTTGTTACAAATATTATTTTATTTTATTTGTTGTATTATTTTATTTGTTGAAGGAAGTTGGAAGTTATTGTTTCTACTTGGAGGGCCTACAGGGAGTTAAAAACAAAGGCTTTTTTACATAGTCTACCGAATTTCTGAGTAATTTTTCTAATTAATTTTCCAACAAATTTTCCATCTATGTATTATTTCTTTCAGAATTTGTACCTATATAGTTTTATAGATTTTATTAAATGTCTCTAATTTCAATTCACACGTGAGATTTTTACCGACATTTTAACGGTATCTATGGTAGAAGTACTGAAATCGTAAAAGGGTTAGGTTATGTACGTTATTGGGTAAAATGGAGAATAATAGAATTATTTTATGACACATTTCACATATTTATAAGTAGGCCTTTGAGTATAGAATATATAAGGAGGTGCCATAACGTCTGGATCTGCGTGCCTGTTCTGGCGCAAAATGGCTACCTTTTTGTATGGAATTTATTATCGTTTGACAGGTCACTACCAAGAAAACTATGAAAAACTTGCGCCAACCTTGGCACGCTGTCATAAACTCATTTGTTTAAGAAAAAAAAGTGGCATCTCCTTATATATGCTATACTCAAAGTAGTAGGCCGACTTCTCGATAAAGTTTTTAGTTTATATCGACCTTGTTTCTGAAGAAATAACAAAAGTTTAACATTCGGAAACAAAACATTTACGACCAAAAATGTACAGGTGTTCCAATTTTGAATTTTGATTCTTGATGGCCAAATAAAGCACCTATATACGATCTTTTTGTACTTATCTAGTATTAAACATAAGAATTATAATTCTACGAACTGAAAAAATATCTCTATATTCCGGAACTATTTTATTATTTATTATTTTTTACTTTTTATTATTTTATTATTTACTCACCATTGACGAACTGAGACTATTTGAAGATTCACTTCTCGATATCTGAAAAGAGACATTTTTTTAAATGAATTGTGGAAAGAAAAAATAACATTTTCCATTCTTATGTCGATTCACTTTTTATGAAAAGTGTCCATGTTCAGAAAAAAATTAAAAAGAAAGGAATAAGTCAGTAGGTATACAAAGCAGTCTTTTTTTTAGGGTATTACATGTAGGTACCTATTTAGAGGTATTATACTGGAGGCTGCCCGCAACTTCGTACGCATTTATCGTCATATCTTGGAAAAAAAACACGATATCGTAAAATAATATAGCCTATGTGTTATTTCGATGTCCAAGTTAAGTTATTGTAAAGTTTCACCAAAATCTGTTCAGTAGTTTTTGCGTGAAAGAGTAACAAACATCCATCTATCCATCTACCGGCACAAACATTGACATTTATTATATTTATTAACCGTTGGATGTGGGCAGCGCAAGACCGGTCGTTGTGGAGATCCTTGGGGGAGGCTTTTGTCCAGCAGTGGACGTCCATAAGCTGACATGATGATGATGATATTAGTACGATTAGATAGATAGAGGCTACTTAAACAAGAATCATATTCTATAGACTACACGTGGATCTTGTCATGTCTGACCTAGCTAAACAATGTTACCTAAATTTATTTATAACCTCCTAATTTGGACCTTTATTTTGCACGTGTAAAAGCTTGAATATTTGTTTTAATAATTAGTATAAGTACCTACTACTTAAAAGGAAAGTCCTGTGTTTAAATATTATTGTAAGTTGAAGTGTTTAAGGCTTAGATTGACGTTCTAGGAAAGTGTTAAGTGGTTTGAGAGAGGCACTAATGTCAAATAGTCAAAATTAAGTCTTTGACAAACGATTTTTATAGATAATCTGTTTTAAAATCATAACCCAACTTTTTAAATGCTTGTTTATTTGTATTTTTTAATGTATTTTATTATATAAGTAGGTACGTCGTATTTATAGTAAAAAAACAGTGCAATAAAAACCCTATGTAGACATTGTTAAGTCATAATTTTATTACCAGCTTCAATGATTTTTTATAGGTATAGATATGTTACCTTTATAGTGATTGGCGTTTTAAATCTGTGCCGAACAATGATTACAATGACATGAATGACAGACAGCACTTCAAATCATACTCCAAATGTCTTCAGACTAACTGAGACTAGCTACAAGTTGTCTTAAACAGGTCTATTTACAGTCTTCAAAATGTGCGCGCATATAACATATCTATACCAATAAAAAATCATTTACCAGCATTAATTTGTATTTAGTGAGGATATTTTTTTTTTTTACAATAATGAAATTGATTTTAAATAAGAGAAAATTATTCTCGCCAGGCTGATTATCCAAACTTCCTTCATAAACACACTTCCTCATCAAACAAAAACATCGGATATAATAATCGAATAGAATTTAAAAAGGGAACAACTTTATTGTACTGTGAATGCGTTTGACAGGCACACGCGCGTTTACGAAGCCAGCTCCGAGAATGGCCGCCCTTCTGAACTCACTTCACGCATGATTTACGCCACTCTGTGTTTCTTAAACTTTTTCATTATTTACTTTGTGAGCTGTCAGAAATACTTCACAAGAAGTTTATAGGTATATTCATAATTATCAGGTATTTTTTTTAAATTCGTTCCTTGTTTTCCGTCTTTTTACTTTTAGGAATGTTATGTAATGTGTGGTACCTATTTACGTATAACAGCGGTTCCCTATAATCAAAGACAGATAGCTATCCGAGACCGCCAGTACTTAACTGTCACGTAGCTGTCACTTTTGATTTATCCTTCAGAAGAATCCTATAGACTTTTTGACAGCGGTAGGTTTATAGGGACGAAAAATTCTAAGACAGACTTCTGTCTCCAGTAGGGCAAAACCAGAGATAGATAGAATATAGGGAACGGCCTTTAGAGTATCAAAGACATGTTTACTCTACTGAAAAATAATATGTATATGTATTTATTTGTTCGATAATAATACTACTTCAAGAAGATTGAAGCAAAAGAGTGAACATTGAACATAGACTGGTTTCTGTGGTTCTTAAACTTGCGAGGGTGAAATATTTTCAATATTTATAAAACTACATAAATAATATTATTTACTTTTTTTTTCTTATTTTTTTTACTACATAAATAATATTATTTATGTAGTTTTATAACTATTAAAAATATTTTACCGTCGCAAGTTTAAGAACCACAGAAATCAGTCTATGTTCAATGTTCACTCTTTTGCTTCAATGAAACTTTGTTGCTTAATTTGCGAGATCTTTTTTATTATATATAGCTTAGATGTTTGTGATATCTTTTAATTTAGTTCGATAAACACGTCGTTTACATTTTCCTTGGAGCTTGCTTTGTAAATGCTATGAATAATATATTTATTATATTCTTTGAAATTTTATGTACTTCCTTTCCCTGAATAAGAAATACAAATACAAATCTAATAATTTTGCTTTACAAAATTCTTACGATTTCGAATATTATTTTAACGATCACTGTAAATTAATATGCCTTATGCTCTCTACACACCAAAGCCGCCGCGCCGCCGGCATGCCGCCAGGCTAGGCCGGCAGTTTTATGTCATACGAATGGCAGCTGTCAAAAAAGCCGGCGGCTATGGTGTGTAGATACCATTAACATATAGGTAAGTAGTTCTACTTCGTTACAGAATAGCTTAGGTTAACAACATTGTTTAAGATCAAAAAAACAATTCGAGACTATAGCAGATCACTATATACTTTGACAATAGTAACACACCTTTTCTTTACTTTAAACCCGTGTTTTGTTAATACAAACTTACCTACAGGTATATAATGGGTATTAATAACAGTATTTCCTAAGCTTAAAGTATCTTATGTATCCTATCTAAGTAAACTTACTTCATAGGCTTAAAATATCCCATCTGTTGGCAACACCAATAAAGATAAAATTTAGTTTGTCTATAATTTTTGTCTATGGAAAATTGTACTTCCTGTTTCATACTTCAAATTAATTACTTACCAACTTGGATCTGACCAACCTACAGTAAATAATATTTCCTATTGTAATATTTCTACCGTGCCAATATAGTCAATTCAAACCATATCTTAGTGCAGTTTTTCTATTCTTCTCTTCGCTCCTTCTGAACAACACTACCAGCTGCCTCAACACCATCTAGTAGTAAATAACCTTTCAATCTATCCCAACACTCATAGAGAGAGAGAGAGAGAGAGGTAAAACAAACCTAATCAGCTCGCGTGACTTGTTATGCTACCTCCTAAATGTATCCGTGTATTGTACACACGGCTGAAGCTTTCGATAGGCCATTATTGTATTCTTTAATATTCAGATTTCAAAAAATGTATGAACAGTCTCTAATCATTTTCATTTATTTAGGTGCATTTAATGAAACTCGCCGAATATTGTCTGTTCTAATCTTATTTTTGTATGACGACGACTTCTGTCCGAAAAGCGTGAAAATTGGGAGCGAAAAGTAAGTTTACTTCGTACGTAACTTATGGTCATATTTTTAAAAACTTACACAATAGGTACTTATCTTAAAATAGCTTATGCATTGTTCTGATGAAAAAGCTAAAATATTGTAATTTTCATTAAAATATGTTTAGTAGTTTTATCGTAAAAGAGTAACAAAAATCGTCACATCTATCCATCCATAGGCATAAACATAGATATTTGTAGGATGCATGAAATTTATTGTGAACGAAAATGTTTAATTTACTTGTATTTACTACGATCTATCTTCTATAACATCATTTCCTATGAAGACTGTACCCGAGTATCGAAGTATCAGTATACAGTAACGCTTTAGCCGACGTAATTTGCAGTAAATAAGGATATCGGTTCAGCGTCATTATCCCTCGACCGCGGTACGAAGTACTTCCAACGAGAACACTTCGTAAAGGTGTATGAGGGGTCTTGTATCAGTTGATGAACAGTTTATAAATAAACTAGGAGCTGCCCGCGGCTTCGTAAGCATTTATCGACATATCTTTGAAAAGGAACTAAATATCTACAAATTATTATTATTCTGATGTGCAAGCTGTAATATTGATTGCCTCATCAAAATCTGTTCAGTAGTTTTAGCGTGAAAGAGTAACAAACATACATCCATCGGCACAAATATTGAAATTTATAATATTAGTAAAATTATCGTTTTTAACCGACTTTCAAAAAAGGAGGTTCTCAGTTTGACCAGTTTTGTGAATAATTTTTGACAGGCAATGGGGATGAAGCGAAACAAGCGTGGATCGTCGAAATACCTAATAAAAATATGTGTTTTATTTATCTAGTTGTTTCTTTTTTAGCCTCTTAAATCCCACTGCTGGGTATAGGCAAACTCAAAATCAAGTTACAAAATACGCAAATGCAAAAGCCTCAGTCTTTAAGTAAAAGGTAATAAGGACTAAACACAAAACCTTTTTAGTACCTCACTCTAGGATAATCTAGACCTTAATTTGTGCTCATAAAAGTGTCTGTAACTAGGCGTAATGAAAGTAAAATGCGTTTTTTTACACGGACAAACGGGAATGAGCTAATCGGGTGGAGTCTAGTGCTGTGGTTCTCAAAGTTTTGTTACTACGTGGGGTAAAAAGGCTATTTAATGTGTAGGTAAATTTTGATGGGTTTTAGTTAGATAAATTCGATTAATATTTATAAAGTTAAACATTTGTTTGATATTTGTGGATGCCGTACCAAAAACACATGAAAATTGTACCCATATCTTTCAAAATGGCCCGGATAATGCAAAATCTGAACTGAGGTATTATAGTTCAACGTACGAGTAATTAATTAAAGCTCAATATTAATTTTTTATTGCACCATAAACTTATCTTAGAATAATAACTATATTTTAGGTCTATTTTCTAGAAGATTTGCAGCTCGAATACCTATATTTTTATAAATTTAAGTAATATTGTGTTTATAAGTGGTACTTAATTTAAATGAAAATCTCCTAAATAATAAATAAATAATAAATATTGGGGGATATTTCACACACGGTCACCTGACCCCAAACTAGGCAAATCCTGTACTATGGGTATCAGGGACTGATAAACATACCCACATACGTAGATAAATATATAAATCTCCAAACAGCATTAAAAACTATCCATGGCTCAAAAAAAAACTACCGATTCAATTAAATTATTGCTTAATCCACAATAGGGTTTTCTATCCGGGTACCCGGGGCCGGGTATACCCGGGTATTTAGTACTATTTGGATCCGGGTACAAACGACCCGGGTACCCGGGTATCCGACAAAAATACATAATAACAAAAATAATATGTTGATTCCACAACAATGCATATTAGGTACCTAAAAGAAACAGAAATCAATTCTAAAATTAATCCAGAAATCACAAAAATACTTTGACCATCACAGCGTCCAAGAAATTGCTAATTCCCACCGATTCAGATTACACTGTTCAACCTAAGAGACTTAATAGACAGCGTTTGATGTCCCAGACTTGACGACACAAAGGAACATTCTAGATGGTTTCTAATTACGACGCAGACCGTTATGCAAATCGGGGGTCCAGGGGGGTCCGGGGGCCACTTCTAATAAACACGGGGCTCTTGCGGTCAGACCACCAAATTGCTGCCCTCGCCCGCGGGCAATAAAACTACGACCAATTGTACTTTGTTATGTATTAGAGTTGTGTTGTCTGGTCTATGTGTTGAGTGTATTCTGTATGTTTATTTTGGGAGGCAGTAGGCTGAAGAAGAAGTAGAGAAACTCTTGATAAGGTTACTTTTCTTCTTTCTTTTTAGCTTATAGCTGCCTACTGCATAGGCCACTCCAATTTGTTTCTAAGGTTACTTTACTTACTTGGCAAAATGTTTGAAGTAGGTACGCGTGAACGCTTTAATAGAAATTCAATAGCAGATTCATATGTTCAGTATTATTTTAATGTTCATGTTTACAAAAATGTGAAATCAAGATTATAATATCAATGTTGGCAAAGGCGTCGCTTAATTTTTAAAGTTATATTAAAAGTTGAAGTTATATATTAATCCAAAATATTTATCAGATTTATGGGAACTCTCTTTCTTTTTAATTGATTTGTCTTACTAATCTTCAATTTAACAGTGCTTGGAGTCTTATTTATTAGCAAGCTAGGTACCAACAGAAATAAAATTAGATTTTATTTTGAAAAGAGTAATTACAGGAAACCAAGCAGCCACGTGCCATAAACCTAAGCGTCCTAACAAATTGCTGGTTCTAAGGAAAACGCCAGGTCGTGGCACGACTTTGGCCGTTCAGAAACTGGGCTAAAAGCACCGCTTAGCTGCTCCCATTCGGCGTGTAATTTTTCACGGAAACTGTCCCTACGTACGGCTGACCACCGATTTAAACGAGTTTCGGAACGCTCTCGAAAATCTGGGATTCAGGCGGGAGAGGTTATGATGAAAAATTTTAACATAGAAATTGGCGGGAAAAATGAAAATCAGTTGGAAGTTTTAAACACAATGGAGAATGTATGGCAGTGTTTTGAAGCCTTAATTAATACCTATTCTAATTATAAAAGCCACTGTTTTTCGCATCTAATTACGATAATAAAAGTTATGAAGGGATAAACATAAAGCACTATTCGAAATCACAGGATGAAAGCAAATAATTGTAAAATATATAGTTATCATCTGAACAAATATCTACAAGGAAACCAACAACGCAGATAATTGAGTAACTCATTCTTGTATTCGAATAAACAAATATTTCTATTAATTCAAACCAGAGTTAACAACCTTGTGTTTACATTCGCTACCACTCAGAAAGGACGCAATAAGAATATTCGGAGCGTCAAATAAAACGACAGGAAAACACACAGAGGAAAATAGTCACTGGAAAAATATTCATTTTTCACACGGTCGGCAATATTTCCGTTTGTAGGCGAACAATCGATGCCTTTTACTCGTA
This sequence comes from Anarsia innoxiella, assembly GCA_947563765.1. Classification (NCBI taxonomy): domain Eukaryota; kingdom Metazoa; phylum Arthropoda; class Insecta; order Lepidoptera; family Gelechiidae; genus Anarsia; species Anarsia innoxiella. The sequence continues at coordinate 1,416,518 of OX387392.1, forward strand.
TGTGTGCTACAAAGAGTGCGACTAAGCGACAATACAGAATTCACGTGTTTCGGAATCGTTGCATTTTCGAAGCGCGTTTACGGAGGAAGTCGTTAGGTGTTGCCATCGAAAGTAAAAAGTATAAAACTGTCTTTGTAAATGCACACGTAGCTGTCTCTATTGAATGTTAAATGTTGCTGGGTTTAGTTTTCCATTTATTGGGAAGTGAAAACGGTGTGAGGAGATTATAGTAAGACTATTTTATGGTTACTTTAGTTCTTAGTTATGAAATATGGAACTATTTTATTCAGTATTTAATTCTTAACACTGGAAAAGGTACTTTGTCTTTATATATCAAAAATACGGGACTATCTTTACTAACATTTTTCCACAATAGAAAAGCATGGTTTAATAAAACATTTAACGTTTTTTTTCGCGGCCAACTGCACAATCCCTAGCAAATTATGACAGCAAAAAAAGCTATGTCATTCCTTCATTGTGCCTATTCACTATTTTAGCTCCGTTTTATACAAACAAACGCCATTTTTTATATTAGCGCCACAATAAATGCTGACTAATTAAATTTTGCTCCGCAAATATTTTGGGGTAAATTATTCACAAATTTTAATAAAATAATGTGGGTAAAACGGGTCTATTTCATAACAGTACTTAAAATAGTGAAACTCTAATTAGTCGAACTATGGAAAATTGTGGTAATTAATTGTAATTATTACGAGTATAATACTCATGTATTAAATTGTAATATTTGTTATTAACACGACGTGAGAATGAATCATTAATGAATTTGAATTTATGATATTAATTAAGGTTGTGTTAGTGTTGTGTTAGATGTTAGGTGTTAGATGGGGAATCGCACGGCACACGATAAGCTCACAATCCAAAGGATAAAAAAAACATATCAAATCAAAACGTATGGACCTAGATTAAGGTATACTGAATCAAATGGCACATTGACTAATTGTAGATAGGTTTAGGGGTTGTGAAACGTTATCGCCCGAAACAATATTTTTACCACAAATGTACGGAGAGTCGCGCGGCGCACGATCGACTCACTATCCTCTTATGTATTCTGTTTATTCTTTACCATAAGTAAATACGTCAAGAATATAAAATCTTCTTAAGATTGTATAAAAAGTATCTCAAAAAATCTTCTAAAGAAAATTCTGACTATTATCTCTTAGACCCAGAACACACGGTGAAACGCAACTGCAACGCGACTGAAACTGCTAGTTACTTTTAAGTTGCATCGCAGTTTCTGTTGTAGACTTCCTTAGAAAACCACACACGACGCAACTAGTTTGAAACGTTTCGCTTTAGTTGCGTCGTGTGTGGTTTTCTAAGGTTTTATAAGGAAGTCTATTAGAAACTGCGATCAGTTGCGTTGCAGTTGCGTTTCACCGTGTGTTTTGGCGCTCATACGTTTATAAAAGAAGAAAATTAGCAAAATACATCCCAATTTCCTTCGCACACGAACTCATTTTACTACTTCACTTTCAACCAAAAACCTTTCAATGGTTAACGAGCGTCAAGAATACATTTTCTACCTTATTTATATTTCCTTAAACATTAAAAAGCCACAACAGTAAATCATTGAATGGAACAGAAATGGAAGCTTCAATACTCAGAAATATTACTAAAACTCGTGGTGTACAAACAAATGACTAAAATGAGAAATGGAGAAACAACCACAATGTTTTGCTAATATTTTAAAATAAAGGCAGAATTATTACTAAAAGATTTATTTTTAGTATTCATCAATGTCAAGATTTCAAACATGTTTCCACTTGAATATGAAGGTATATTTTCAGAAAATTTCGTTTTGTCCTTTTGTAATTGTTATATTCAACAAAATCTAGCCAAAAAATATTAAAAAACCCGACTGCGTATATATATTTTTTTATATTTTGAAGTACCCAGTGTCACTTTCATAGAAAATACGAATCTATACCTCTCAAGGTAAAATCCATCAAGCTGTTCAGGCTGTAGAGCGTGCCAAAGAATTATAAATACATACAAAAAATTACGTACATACTCTCGAAAAACTTAACCCTCCTTCTGGCGCAGTCGGGTAACAAGGAGTTCCCGCAACCGCTTTCCGTATTCCCTTAACCAGACTTAACGCTCAGCGAATCCGGCTTCATAAACACAGCCTATAAAAGTGTGAAAACAATAAACTGTTCTACTCCAATATTCAAGGGTCGTTAAAGTTTTACAGCGTTACCGCCACCACATCGATCGTACCCTAAATTAATTCTGGCGTTGCCATTGTATCATAAATCTAAAGTTTACAGTCGTGGGTTTCAGAGTCGGTTTAGTGCCGAGATCGGGTCTTATTTTAAATGTAGGTTTGTGTAACTAGACGTAGCATTTCAAGAGGTAAGAAAACAAATATAGATCGAAATAGTTACATTTCTATGTTTATTATTCTACGTAATAAGACTAGCCATATTAAGACTTTATTACTATAATTACGTACCTATGACTATTTTTATTTGCGTCAAAAGCAGGTTGATCTTAGAATAAAGTTATTTCTTTGAAAAATCTAAAAGCTCTTGGACTATCTGTCTAAACGCGAGTAAAACGCGTGGGCGCGTTTTGGTAGCGGAAAAAAGAACGCGTCCGCTCCGCAAACGCGCCTTCGTCTGCAATGTCTCTTAGCGCAATGAAATCTGCGTCAGACTTTACAATATTTATCGATTTCTTTTCCTTTTAAAAATAAATACTCTGATGTTCGCATTTAAGCCATCTCTTAGAATTTTCACAAAGTTACTAAAGAAATTGTAGGTAATCGATATAAATTGTTATCCTACTAAGAGATAAAGGTGAATGAGTGCCAAGTTCTTAAAAGAGGAGCTGCGGGATATTCGGCCAAAAGTTTCGACGAAGACTTGGGGTACAAAATTGCTACCAAATGCTCTCTAAAAACTAAGCTATTTATTTTCAAAACGGTGGTTTTAAGTACTGGACCGTCTCCGCAAAGATGGGATTCCAAAATTGAAATACATTGACATAATTTAATAAACTATTGCGCGTGTGATTACATCACGTAGTTGTAAGAGCGATTATTAAATACACGAATATATAAGTATAATAAGTACCTAAAATAATATAAATAGTTAATCACAGTTTCAAAAATAAGGTACAGTTAAACCGATTACATACTATGATCCATCAAATTATCAATAATTCTGTGGCTAATGACTTATAACTATTAACTACTAAAATATCTCCTAACACTCAATGTGTTAATGCATAGGTTATAGGAACAGCTAAGCTTTGCATGAACACTGAATTAGGTACCTACTATAAAGGTAAGTACTATGCTTAGTACAATTCTAAAAGCAGTTCAAAAGGTTTTCTATTCTTAGTAATGAAAAGGTGTTTCATTACTAAGAATAGAAAACCTTTTGAATCCTCGCCAAAATCGATTACAACGCAACTAATTTGATTTCGAGCTCTAATTTTCTTCTAAAACACGTCTGCAATAGCAGAAATAACAGAAAAAAGGTCCGACTGTTTAGCGTGGCACGGCCGAAAGGCAATTTTCTATCCTATTTCTGTCGGAAGCCGGAATTATCTGCAATCAATCGGACAAAAGAAGCGAATGAACAAAGTTATTTCTCTAACGTCTGACGATTTATCACAAGAATCATTTGTTTCGGCAAGTGTCAGCTTGTATTGTTTACTGGGTGGAATGCTATTGGGACTGCAATGTCTGTGATGGGATGAAAGCCGAGACAATGGAATTTGGGAGACGTTTTAATTGACATTTTTATGTAGGTTTTTTGGGACTCCCAATGAAAGGAATTGAAGGAAATGAGAGTTATTCGATGCCATTTCTTTGATAGATTAGTTAGTCAGCCTTTTAGTTTGCTACAATCAATGAATATGATTTCGGGTCTATTTAGGATTATTTTATGAAGCGGTGGTAGCCCAGTTGGTAGAACGCTTGCCTCGAACTCCGAGAGCGCGGGTTCGAATCCTGGTGCGGGCACGTACCTCTGAGTTTATTTCTCATGTACGGATCAATTTATTCGATTACCACTTGCTAACGGTGAAGGAAAACATCGTGAGGAAACCTGCATACACTAGAGAAGAAATTCGAAGGTGTATGTGAAATCCGCCAACCCGCACTTGGTCAGCGTGGTGGATTACGGCCTAATCACTCTCTGTATGAGAGTAGGCTCGTGCCCCTCGGTGGGGACATATATTTTAATGACGTCATTTCACGATACAGCCAAAACATTAAAAAATGCAATAAAAACCACAAAATCTCATAAAGAAATCTTAATTCAAACCAACACGAAGTTGGCGTTCTGTTTACACTTTTCCTAAGACATGATTAAAGCGGGGAGACAAAGAAAAGTGCGTCTGCTTTTGTTTCGGGGGGTGGAGGGAGGGAGGGGGTAATGGTTCTCGAGCACACTCGTCACACTTCAACTTGCAATCGTCCCCATCTTGAATGAACTTTGCGCAAAAACTTCAGATTGATCGCCGTATTCGCATGTGCGATCTTTTGGGAACTGAATAAGTACTTTTTTGGTATTGTATAGTCACTACTTACCTACTACTATGGTATTTGGTAACAACTTACTACCTTAGTAGTAAGGTTACTACTAATATTGAATACGTAAATTTCAATGTTTGTGCTTATGTATGGATGTGAGGATATTTGTGACTCTTTCACGCTAAAACTGCTGAACAGATCTAATGGCACTCCGCGACACTATTTTGATGGTAAAAGCTACAATAATATTGTGGAGTGCCATTAAAATCTGTTTAGCGGTTTTAGCGCGAAAGAGTAACAAACGTCCTTACATTTCCTAAGCCATATTTGGCATTTAACTTGTTGAGTGTTATTTAAAGATACCTTAGTTACAATCAAACATTGTTTTCCGCCCCTATAAGCATTTAGGAAATAGATATCTTTATGTAAATTTATATCTATTTGCCAATTAACAAAATAAATTATCAAAATAAACGCGCTAAATGATAATTCAACAGAGTCACTTATATAACCCTACAAAAGTAAGTAGGTACGCACAGTTCCTACGCAAATAAACCGTTTGAGTTACGCGACACGTATTCGCAAATTAAACGTATAAATTCACGCGGGGTACTAAAATGATTTCGCTGTTCTGAAATTCATTCACCGCGATATTCAAATGGGGAACTCAATTATGAATGTGTGATGATTTATATGGAAAATTTGGCGAGCGTTAGGCTAACGACTCGTGAGAGATAAGGATTGTCTATTGACACAGAGCCATTTTAGTGGCGCATTCGTCATCCTTTACGTTTCTCTTCAGTGAATGCAGTTTTTTTTAAACGTAATTTAATGGGAGTTTCTATTACCAGCAATTTCAGTTATCTAGTCTTTCTGATCATTAGTTTGAAGTAATAGCTCTAATTTGTTATATTTTTCTTTATGTAAGGTATTTAAGGAGTGCATTTATTGATGTTTTAGACTGAAGCAAGTATTTTCATGAATTTCAAAGAAATCATCAATTTGATAACTCATAGTCAATAATACAGTTTTATTTCCTAATTTAGGACGCTAATTAAATATAGCCTTAGTTAGTTCTAATTAGTCTCAGTTTCAGTTGTTATAGTTAGTTAGTTTTAGTTATATCTGATACTCAGATCTTAAGTTTAAGCAAAATTACGACTTGATGACTGTATAACCTTTAATTATTTAAGTTCCAAAAAAAAATGTACTTAAAAAAATAAAAATCTTAATGCTATTTACCAAAGTTAGTTCCCAAGCTAAGGGTGACAACACGACGTTCCAACACGAGGATTTCCTTATAATTTCTTTTTGATACCGGATAAAGTCCGTATTGGGGAAGTTAAATTACGTGTGGAAGCTTGTGGCGCCGAGAGAGGCGTATCACGATTCCTATCAAGCCGCAAATAAATCCTACGGCGGCCATATTGGCTTACTACCAAAGTATTCTCTTAAGTTTCATTAACCGATGCGCCGATACGCGGCAGATAAGAAATCTCGTATAAATCCCGATTCCAAATAAAGTTTGGACACCCTACTGATTTAAGATCTTCAAACGGGGTAACTAGGATTTCGGTGGAAAAGCGGATTTTATTGGCGTAAACGTAATCTAGGTATTTGGTAGATATTTTGTTGGGTAATAGATGTATTAAAAGGTTTTATCTTGTGGATATCTTCTTATTGTTTTCCGACGGATTTTTATCTTGGGAAATTGGTTTTCTATTTATATTTTGGATTGTATTTTGAAGGATAAATACTCGGTATAATCGTAATAAAACATTTTATTGATAGAAGTCGTACTAAAAGGTTTTTCGTAAATCCTATTAATTAAATGTCAATGTTTGTGCTGATGGATGGATAGATGACAATGTTTGTTACTCTTTCACGCAAAACTACTGAACAGATTTTAATGAAACTTTGTAATATTGTAGCTTACACATCAGAATAACACATAGGCTATATAATTCTAAGATATTGTGAAGTTTTTTAAGATACGATAATAAATGCGTACGAAGGCGTGCAGTTTCTTGTACCTACTCATATTATCTTATCTAGCCATCGGTGTCCCACTGCTGGGCAAAGGCCTCTCTCCTCTTCTTCCATGATTCCGTATCCTGGACCGCCTCCGCCCAAACATCCAAGAAGGCGTCCAGCTCATCTCGTCACCTTTTTCGTGGTCTGCCGCGAGTTCTTTTGGCTGTTGGTTATCAAATCTTCTAAAAATTTCTTACAACGAAACAAGAAATTCAGAAACTCAAAAAACACTCTTATAAACTAAGGCTACATTTCCACAACGCCCGAACTAAGCCACCATAAAGCCACGTTCACACGGTCGCGGCAATAAAAGAGTCCTTTGCGAAGTAAGATGGTATCTCTGTAAGGGGTAGGGTTTACGGGCGATGATGATGAGCAAGGAGATAAGTCTGAAGGGTTGGATACTGATAGGTTCTTTCATGAAGAGTATGTAGTATACAGGATGAAACACAGCGATAGTCCTCATGTAACTGAACAACTTTCCCCAAGGAACATAGGTCGTAACTCGAAAAAATTTGCCTCCCCATACAAAATGTCCGATCAGCTGATCGAATAAGTATAGGCGATCCAAATATTTTTTCGAGCTATGACCCATGTTTCTTGGGGAAAGTTGTTCAGTTTCATGAGGACTATCGCTGTGTTTTGGCATTACACACCCTTTCTGTTACACCCTGTATGGTAGGACGTCATTTGTTTTAATGCTACTAGGTATTTATAATAAGTAATATTGGATACAGATAGGTGCTGATAGCTTCATAAAGAGTACTCATGTTACTTTTTAATGGCACTAGCTACTAAGGTAATAAATAAGCAATTTGTGAAAATAAAATGAAGTTATTTTTACAAATTCGTAAAAATTAACATCAAACTTATAGCAAAGATATTCTTTTTTCGAATTTGTAAAATGAAAGTAGTGCAGTGCGATTGATTTTAAATTTAAAGCTCTAGAGAGATTACTTCAATCTGGAGATTTGGATTTGGATATTAAGTATTCAATACATTCGGAGAAAAAAACAAAAATGATGAAGCTAAAAACCTGAAAATCTTGAAAACATCTCTTTATCTGAATAACAATAAAGTATTTTGCATAATGTGTCTCATCAAATCATAGACCAAAATAAAAATAAACAAAAGCACCTACCAATCTTAATCTTCGTAAAAACCCCGACAATAAATGAAAACGAAACTGTCCGTTCTGAACGTACACGTACAACTATTATTCTATGTTCAAGCGTTCTTTCTTAAGATCTTGAAGTAAATCATGAGTCGCTTCACTAAGGCTACTAAACCTGATTTACGAGGACACTTTACAACTAAGTATATATGTATATAGGTATATAAGTTTGTTGATACAATACAACTCTCGTCCAAAATGTTTGACGGTTTTTATGGCGAGTATTCTGCATTGAATAGAAGTTTATGGTGCCACCCTGTATATTATGTAAGGGAGCGTGTCACAAAAAGGGGTATCAAGCTGAAATTCAGCGATAGTACCGCATTCATGAACCTGAACAACTTTCCCCAAGGAACATAGGGCGTAACTCGAAAAAAAATTCGCCTCCCATACAAAATGTCCGATCAGCTGATCGAGTAAATATGGGTGAACCAAAAATTTTTTTCGAGTTTCGACCCATGTTTCTTGGGGAAAGTTGTTCAGTTTCATGAGGACTACCGCTGGGTTTAGGCTTTATACCCCCTTTCTGTTACACCTTTAGTATGTACGTGATATATTGACACGGTGTATATGCTACACATTGTCACTGATAAATGATATAGCGTTTTGCAAATGAGGCGAAATTCAGGCTTAGATTCTACGAGTACCTTTATTGTTTTATCAAAGAACTGAAGTCGTGGGTAGCCCGCGACTTCGAACGCATTTTTTGTCATATCTTGGAAAAAAATTCATGATATTGTAAAATAATATAGCCTATGTGTTATTCTGGTGTCCAAGCTAAATAGTTGTGAAATTCCAATAATATCTGTTCAATGGTTTTACGTGATGAAGTAACAAACATCCATCCATCCATCGGTACAAACATTGACTTTTATAATATTTTTAGGATTCGGATATAGGATAAGGATTAGGTTAGATAAGTTATTTGATACCTAGCATGCGTTGATTTCTTGTTGAATTAGACATAGGTCTTTAATTAAGGTTACTTTATCTTAAGTTTCTTATAATTTATTGTGGCCTTTTGCGAATCAAGCTTTGACTATTAAAACATTATAGAAATGTTTTAAGTGATAGAATAAGTAATTTACTTAAGAAATGAAGAACATTTGATTTGATTAAAATTTTCTAATTTTAAGAAGGTTATTAACAGAATTTCACCTCATTATCTCTTTTTAAATATTAATTCATATTTAAAATGATTATTCTTAGGGAATACTGTAAAAAATCCTTCCTCGAAAGAAAATACTGACGTAGTTAAATAATTTCGAGAATTTTCTTTTCCTTATAATTTGATCTTACACACGCTGGCTTCATATTCTATAAAGGTATCTCCAAGAATCTACACGATATCTTGCGATGATTCGTAGAAATATAACCCTTATCCCTTCAGAATTAGGTTAACATAATATTTTTCAGAGCCCATAATTCGAATTCCTGAAATTTCGTTACGTGGTTACAAGAATTGAGATGTTTTTGATGTAAGTATGGATGTAAAGGCTGATACTGAGGCTAATACACTCGGCTTCAAAAAAATCGCACGTCCGTAAAAATAGGCTTTAAGCACTGTTAATCCTTAAGACAAGCAGTTATTCGTAGCAATATTGGTATCATTTGAGAGCCCTATAAAAACTCTTTAAAAAAATATCCATTTCATTTAATTAAAGAAAAAGCTTGACACTTTAAGTAACTGTGAATGACAATGGAACTGATTCTCCTCTTCAAATTTTGTTTGTATTGTTTTGTTTTTTGGGTATAAAAGGGTCGATACAGCTTATTGGGGGATAAATTTGCTACCAACAGTGGAAGAAGACACAGAAGAATATCTTTCATCAGAAAAACGTCCTTGAAGATGGACACTACTGCTGCTGAAGCCGCCCAAGTTATCGCACTACTGCAATCAGGACTACGTCAGTGTGATGTTGCTCGGCAATTGCACTTGAGTCGCTTTTCCGTTCGAAGAGTGTACCAGCGGTTCCTGCAGACCGGTGGCTTTGTCCGAAGGCGTGGGTCTGGTAGAAATCGCTGCACTTCTGCGAGAGATGACCGATTCGTCGTATCGAAGTCTTTGAGAAATCGGTTCTCTAATGCTGTTGAGTTGCAACAGCAGCTTCAAGCAGTTCGTAGAAGGGCCGTGAGTGTCTCTACAGTTAGAAGAAGACTAAAGGAGAGAAATATTGTGGCTAGAAGACCTGCCACGGGTCCAAAATTAACCGCAGCGCATCGGCGAGCACGCCTGCAATTTGCTCGCGCCCACGTCAATTGGACCCTGGACCAATTGAGAGCTGTTCTCTTCTCAGACGAAACGAGAGTGTGCCTTTTCTGCAACGATAGACGCAAAAGAGTATACAGAAGACAATGGGAACGTTTTGCCCAAGCCTGCATCCAAGAGACGGTAGAATACGGGGGCGGTTCCTGCATGTTCTGGGGCGGCATATCTGCCGACGGCAAAACTGAACTTTCTTGCGTCTCTCGGACCGACGGTGCTCGCGGGCAAGGGTCGATGACTGCTCACCGGTACATCACAGAGATCCTGGAAGAACATGTGGTCCCCTATGCTGGATTTATTGGCGACGGGTTCACATTAATGCACGATAACGCTTGCGCGCACACTGCTGGAATTGTGCAGGGCTACCTTCAAGAGGTTGGGATCCCTGTCATGCAGTGGCCAGCGAGAAGTCCAGATCTGAACCCGATAGAGCACCTCTGGGACCAGCTCAAACGTAAGGTTAGATCCCGTAATCCCGCTCCCGCGACTCTTCAGGAGCTCCAAGACGCCGTTATTGAGGAATGGGACAGAATCCCTCAAGAAGAGGTCCTAAGGTTGGTGCGATCCATGAGGGAGCGCATGGAAGACGTCATTAGGGTTAGGGGGGGTAACACTAGGTTTTAGGTTAGTTTTAAGCAACTTTGTTTTGAGAAATTAATCAGATTTCATAAGGGTTTTTTAAGGATTTTTATTGTTTTGTAAATTTTTCTCAGTTCCAATAAAAAACATTGAATGAATTATTGTTTTTGCATTCTCTGTTTCCTTACCTTTCAAATGATACCGAACATTACCAATATTTCATAATACAAATACGATTGAAAGATGTTTAAAATAGATTTCTTAAAAGGTGCGATTTTTTTGAAGCCGAGTGTATATGAAAAAGAAGCCAATGTTATCAAATAATGTTTTCCAGGAATTATTTCATAGATACAGTTACGTAAAATTCCTAAGCATTTTTTCTTTTCATATATTTACAAAAAAAAAAAAATCAAGCTCACATTTTACGAGCAAGTTTCACGAATAAATTTCAAAATAAGAACTATAAAAACCATAAATTCACTTCCAGTTTATTGTTTGCTAAATTAAAAAGCGAGAAAAAACCGACTAAATTCAGGAGGTATTGAGAACTATAGAGTCTATAAAACGGGACATAACTATAAAAACTCGCCGGATTTTATTTTATGGCGACGCGCGGGGGCTCGGCGAGTTACTTTTTTTATGCGACTCCATCTAATTGAAAAGTATTGAGCAAGTTCTTCTAAACTGTCTTTGTGAACCTATTGGGATTGGAATGAAAAACTTTCATACCGTATTGTTTTGTAGGTAATCAAATGCGACGTAAAATCTACCCTTATGGTATATACACACCAAAGCCGCTATCCCGGCGGCACAGATTACTAAATAGTTAGTAACCCTGCGGCAAAATCTGCCGGACTAGGCCGGCGGCTTTTCACAGCTGCCATTCGTATGACGTAAAGCCGCCGGCATGATTAGCCGCCGGGCCGACGGCTTTGGTGTGTAGTACCATTACTGACTTGAATATAAACTACAGCAGCCAGTGAGATATGCATACATACATTGTAATGTATGATTGTATGATTATATGATTGTACTGATTGCATAATTGTATGATTGTATTGATTGCAATGTATGTGTGATTTTAATGTATGCAATTAAAATCAAAGTAGTAACAACAATGAACAAACAACAATGAATAATTTACAAACAACCCATCAAAAAGTCTAAATCCAGCTAAAACTGCACTAAACTAGAAAAATCCACGAACTCAATTCACTTAAACTAAAAGCTTTATTCTAAAGTTCATAGCATTTTATTCGGAGTTTGCGGAGTGTACGAGTGTCAGATATTTATTGCCGACACCTGCGTGCAGTTTTTCCTGACACTTCGTACTGCTAGCTAGAAGTATAGAGGTTTGTCCCTGACACTTTATTATTAACGGCCGTAGACCGGGCGCGGTGTCAAGTTACCGAAACTTGCCGTCAACTTTGGTGTTAGTTTAATATAATTAATTTATAGCGTTCAGTGATTTTGGTACTATGAATTCGGGAAGGTGAAAATTAGTTCGGTTTTCTTGGACCAAGTTTTCGAAGGAGGTTATTAAGTTTAAATATTTAAGGGCTTGTGGTTGCTTTTAATTTGGGGGTGAAGTTGTCAAGAAGTAATATAATATGTAGGTACTGATACCACCTAATAATTCATTTTTTAAATTGATCATTTTGTAAAAGACTTCGGAAACTGAGTTTGAATAGTAAAGCGGTTATGGTTTGACGTTTGATATGTAAAACGCGAACCGCTGAATAGGCGGTTGACTCGCGGTTTTGGCGCGGTTCATATCATATCAAACAAGAAAAATATTTTAACTGCAGATGCGAAAACGCGCTTTGCGTTAACTTAGTCAAAGTCAATAGGATCATTTTATTTACAATAACTTAAAATATATTGTTAACACCTTCCTGTAACTTTTTGGCAGTGCAATAAAGATTATGATGCCACTTTTTTTAAAAGCTACTACTAGCTCCAGAGAATAATCTAGCAAGGCCCTCTCTTTTGAACTAAAATGGCATCTACCAAAATACCAGCTTCCACAAGAGTAATAATCCAACTAAAGCCTACATATTAATAAGGTGTTAGCCAAAAGCGATTGTCGCCCCGCAGATGCATATGTATGACCGCAATGGGTCGAATGAAATTAATCAGCGGCACCTGGTCGGACAGGACCGTAATCTTATACAGCCTGTGGTATGACATTATCATATACTTGGTTATTTCAGTATTATGCTGTCTACACACCAAAACCGGCGGCTTTTTTGACAGCTGCCATTCTTATGACGTAAATCCGCCGACCTAGCCCGGCGGCATGTCGGCGGCTTTGGTGTGTAGATATTATTAGAGGCAGCCCGCGACATCGTACGCATTTATCGTCATATCTTAGATAAAAGTCATGATATCTTAAAATTGTATAGTCTATGTGTTATTCTGATTTACAAGCTATTATAATACAGTACTTTTTGCATAAAGAGTATTCTTACTTACCTAATGTGGATTTATTCATTGGCACAAACATTGACATTTATAATATTAAGAGTCCCGTATTAAGATTGGTCTTCATCTATAAGAGTATTACCTATAAATCAAAGACTTCAATTTATGAATGAATGTGAATGAAATGAATAGAAAAGTACAAATAGTCAGTTTTCCCTCAAAATAATCAATTTCTACAATATTTTTCACATAACTTTGATATGAACAAGCTGTTCTAATTACTGTCAAAAACCCATCTTAACAAATAAGGTGCAACCATGAAGTTTTCTAATAACGTTGGCCTTACATCTCGTCATGCACTAAGCAAAGTTTCAAACTGTTTATACAAGGCAGTAACTTACCGCTATACAACTTAGTACTTACAAGTTACCACTACAAGACTTTATTGATAATATAAGATGGAGTAAAGTAACTATTTTATTCTAAAAAGGGACAAATTAGTAAAGACGTCATTAGACCAAAATGGTCTTGTCAACTTGGAAGATTCTGTTAGTGCCAGAGTACTTGCCAAAAATATATGTATTAAAAAAAAACCCGGCCAAGTGCGAGTCGGACTCGCGCAGGAAGGGTTCCGTACCATTCACTATTGATATCGAGCAAAAAAAGCAAGATATATCGTTTGTTGTATGGGAGCCGCCCTTAATTATTATTATTATTATTCTATTTTTAGTATTTGTTGTTATAGCAAATACTCAAAATATAATAATACATCGTCTAGCTATAACGGTTTATGAAATACAGCCTGGTGACAGACGGACAGACGGACTGACAGACAGACGGACGAACAGCCAAGTCTCAGTAATAGGGTCCCGTTTTCACCCTTTGGGTACGGAACCCTAAAAAAGAAGCAAAAAAGAAAACAGAAAAAAAGCATAAGTATATCCAAAAAAGAAAGTCGCCAAAAAGAAAGACAAAAAAAGGCAGTCATATGTATAGAAAAACGCGTTGCAGTCTTAAAGCGGCAATTTGAGAGTATTTGTAGGTATTCTATGTAAATACAGATATGGATATAGGTAGATATAGGTCCATATTCGTGACCACACAACAAAAACCTAACATCAAACGGCTTTCTCCGTAAAAGACGTATAATTTTCAGCAACACACTGCCTTTGTAAACTACAGTAATTCACGCCTTAGAACAAACTACAGGTTATAGCGTAGTGGATGTAATCCGCCGGGAGTGCAAACATCTCGGCCCGTAGGCCAGGGCAAATATTGACCCCCTATTATTGACCTGACACCTTTGACGCCGGCAAACTCCGTATACATCGTAAGGGAATTCGCTTGCGGTTAAGATTTTTCCATGTTTACCTCTTTTTTGAGACGTTTCTCTTTTGTTTTTGTAAAATACGAAGGTATATAAAAGTTAAGATGGCCGTCGAAAAGTCAAAAGATGCATCAAAAGTGAAACATGAAAAAGATTTGAATGTAGTTTGTATATAGAGATACTATAAGAAGTTTATTATTGAACTTAGGTATTTAATTGATAGTGCCACTCTTGTTTAATGGTATCTACTCACCAAAGCCGGCGGACTAAACAATCATGCCGGCGGATTTACGTCATACGAATGGCAGCAGTCAACATCCGCCGGCCTAGCCCGGCGGGTTATGCCGCCGGTCCTGCGGCTTTGGTGTGTAGATACCATAAGGTATGCGCAGTAATTGACAAAAGTACCTAATTTATAGACGGGAAGTCACCTTTTAAGTAAGAGTCGAGAGAGTAATCGTCATGTCATATCAAGAAGTCAAAGCATTAGCAGAAGATAAGCCTAAATAGCGGATGCTGTACCGACTATTCTTTCCTCTTCTAATTCTTAAATATAATGATGATGGAGTCGCATTTAAATATACCCTAGAGAGGTTATTATATCATTACGTATGTCCCAAATACTATTTAATATACAGGATGTTAGGAAAAGTATCACTTTCCTTTTAACCAGGTATAGTGTTAGTGATGTAGATTAGAACACATTCCACGAAAAAAAAAAATTACTACCGACCGACCGACTACCTACATACTCGCCGAGAGTTGAATAACGTTTGCGTTAGAGCGCGCTATAAATAATGAAATTATTAATTAAAAATGAGTTCAAAAAAAATTTTTTTTCGTGGAATGTGTTCTACATCACTAACACTATACCTGGTTAAAAGGAAAGTGATACTTTTCCTAACATCCTGTATAACTATCGAAAACCCCACAGTTTCAACCCAATCTAATTTATCGCAACAAGATTCGTCACGGCCGATGACCGCTGATACGATATATTTCATCCGGCCTCTAGAGTACACTGAAAATATTCTCTCGAGGATATCCGGTGGCCGCCATCAATAAGAAATATGTCGTTAAGAGAGAGTCTGTGAGGCCTTTCAGTGTGCCGTAAGGTTAGGTACCAAAGTTTTAATGTATCTAGCTAGCTTGTCCGTGTAGTGTTAAGTTTAAAAGCGACGGTTATTTAGAATGTTTTTTATATTTATTTATTTAAAGGGTTTGCCAACAGGTATCTTAATTGACATATAAGTATGTCTTAAATTCTAGCTTGATGCAGACCCAATTACAGGCAAACACAGCTTGCCAGGGTGAAAAGAGTGAGGTCGACGTAAGCGACTACTATAAGCTCAGGAACTAGAAAAATCAAACAGACTCTGGAAATAGTGTGAAAATATCTCAAATTTGTTTTTCCTATTTGTGTACTACCCTGTCACATTTGGTTTATTGTTGGAAAAACTCTTGATCGGCCGTATTTATCCAATATAATGATATCTACAAACCAAAGCCGCCGGCCCAAAAGCTTTCGTTATTTTCAAACATTTTCGATGACATTTTTGATAAATGAAGGCCGCCGGCAATGTCAGCCTTGGTGTGTAGTTTATTTATACCATAATGGTATCTACACACCAAAGCCGCCGGCTTTTTGACAGCTGCCATTCGTATGACGTAAAGCCGCCGGCCTAGGTGAGTAGATAGCATAAGAGTATATTCCTTTAGTCCAAGGAACAATATAAAACGTTTTTACTATAATGTTTCGAGATTTAAACTCATTTATTAGTCTGTGAACTTTTATGCATTTTAATCGAAACAAAAACCTTTTAAAAATACAAACGCATCTTTTAACCCTTTTAATCAATTTAAAGCAATCATTTTAGTATTCTATTCGATTCAGTTCACTTTTAAAAATAAAGTACCTACCTAAAAGTTTCCCTCAGTATCGAAGTTTGGTAAGGATTTACTTAATATTCAAGGATCGTAGGGTAAGGGTTAGGGCATTAACCTTTTAGTTTAAGTCTATAAATAGTGCTAAGGGGACTGTGTCACTATGTGCAGATAAAATTTATCTGACAGATATTTTATACCTGTTTCTATCTAAACCGTTGTTTTATGAAATAGAGAGGTTTATCTGTTAGTTAAATTTTATCTGTCGGTAGTGAAATAGACCCTTAGTCTATAAATAGTGCTAAGTAACTATCTATCTAACAGATATGTTATGAATTTCAATGTGGTTGCTATTTTGTTATATGTTCTGAATTTGAATGTTTGTCGTGGGTGTTACTCGTATTTTGGTACAGAAGTCACGAAAACTAACTTTTTTCTGGTAAAAAAAAATTGTTCGTTTGATTCTGAAAAAAAAAATAGAGTTTTTGTTACCTTTTACTGTACCTAAGTATGTATAATGAGATAGAGCTAAGTAATGCTTTTCACATTTAGGATTGTAGGTACTCGAAATAAATATTAGTTGTTTTTAGAAAATAATATATTACCAGAAATTAGTACTTAAGGCAATCAAACTTTTTTTGTATCAATATCGCATTAGCCAGCATTTCAGAACAGATTATTTTCACGATTTTTTTTCTCCCCTATTTCAAAATTTAACACGAATTGATTCAGATGCCATCAAAGATACATTTGTAAAGTATCATCAATGGAACCTAAGCCCGACCTACGACAATTTATTTCATATTTATTCCTTTCACCGCGAGAAATGTACCGTTATCAATATTATGGATCTGCCTGCGGATCTCTAAAAACATCTTGGGTTCAGCCGAACGTAACAGGAAGCGGCGTTTACACCGTTTCCGGTCGCCGATTTATTTCCAAGAATTATGGATTCATGAGAAAAATTTCGTGTTTTTTGTTTTTTTTTTAACTCGGAACGGAGGTTTCGTTTCACGCAATTTAAAATGGCGGGGTTTTCTTGTAAATGGGTTTAGGGTAAAGGTTAGAAAATATTTTCCTTTCAATGTACTTTGAAGGTTAAACTGATTTTTATTAAATTTTAGATAAAATATACGAAAAATCGACTACTTATTTTGAAAGGGTATTTCGAAATATTACCTACCTACTTATTTTAGAATTCAAATCGGATTGTCATTTCGTCTTATTATACCTTAATAATTGCTCTCGTCTCTATTTGTATTCCGAATGTTTATAAGCAAAACATACGTAGTCAGATATTCGCATTCTTATCTGCCAAAAGAATTTCACCAAACTGACGGTCTATAGAACAGGTGAAGAAAAAGGCGGGTGTCATGTCGTATCAAGATGTTAAAAAGAAGGCAGAGAATAGGGAGGGATGGAAGAGGCTCCACAGAGAAGAGCTAAGTTCCTAAATAAGAAGAAGACGGTTTACATAGTCGAAAAGCCAACCCATACGATTACGATTCTGCGCCATTTTTATTCTGTCTCTTTCTCACTAGTTATATCTTCAAATACCTACATCTCATAGAAATCTCTATTACTTACATGATAAGGATATCTAACATATGATGCAACGTTAGCCCACTTTACTTAAATTGCAAATATGACCCGACCCAGATTCCAACATCGGTAAATCGTCCGTGAAAACTCTGACGATTTTTCCATGGCATTGGCTACGAATATTTTATCGTGAGGCGTTTAGGTATGTCCATATATTGATAAGCCATGTAACGCACAGCTGCTATGTTGTGTCCCTTTCTATATTGTTTCATTAGAAGGAGCTAACATTAGTGTTTGATTGGTTTAGAAACGTATCTTAAAGGTCAGAAAAGGCTTGAATAACCCAATACTTGATTTATATTTTTTTATTATGTGCCATATTTGCGGATTCTATAAATGTATTTTTATGGTAGAACATTGTTATCTTAATATTTCACACACACACCCACACACTTATATATTGGATAGGTTTTAAATACTACAGGGATTATATAATACCGTACTCATTCGAAAAACTGCAAGAAAATACTTCCAAACTCCACTTCCAGAACCAAATTCCATAATCCTCGACTGCATTTAAAATTAATACGAGATTTGAGTTGATCTGATTGTAGAAATATGCTCAAATGAACGTCTTACGACAGACCGTCGCTAAGCCAGGGATTCTCAATCTATTCTTGGCTATTGGCCAGAACATAAGTACCTTTATATTATTTAACAGGGATAAAAATTCATTCATTCTTATATTTAAGAGCTAGGCTCTTGTCGGTGTTATGTTTATAATGGTGACTTTTTTATATATTAGCCTGATATCCCACTGCTGAGCAAAGGCCTCCCGCATCCTTCCATCTTTCCCTATCCCCGGGAACGTCTGGCCAGTTTGCCAAGTATGCATATCCGTCGCGACATATTTTCTTAGGCTGACATTCTAAATATGTGTGCGTTAAGTACCTACCAACAGGCATAAAATCAGTGGATAATGGTCCCTTCTCATAGCATATGCGTTATAAAGAGGCCTTTACCTAGCAAGTCTTATGATGTCTACACACCAAAGCCGCCGGCTTTTTTGACAGCTGCCATTCGTACGACGTAAAGCCACTGGCCTAGCATGGCGGCATGCCGGCGGCTTTGGTGTGTATATTGCTTTACAGGCGTTATTTTATATTGGCTTAAAGTTTGGCAGCCATTGCGCTTACCGAATTTGGTTCGCTTCAAGTCTCAAAGAACAAAGCGGACTGCACTGAAATACCGCGATTTAAAACGAAATACTTCGCGAACAATGCTCTTAAAGTACTTTATATGCAAGTACTTGAAAAACAGTTATACCGGCTGCGGTTTTAGTCCTTGTGGTACCTATTCAAAAGCAAGGAGCTAATTTCGAATTTCAACAAAAAATGAAAGTGCCAGATAATGATGATTCTTTATGTAATTTAAAAAAAATCAAGTCAATTCTTTTAATCGGCAAATGCAGTTAGACGTCAATAAGATGGACAAGTGATGAAGTTGTTGGTGGATGCAAGCTTCTGAACGGGAGGCATTTGTTTAGCAGTGGACACCATAGACTATCGGACATCTATAATGAATTTAATACTCCTTTTTAATTTAAATTTTGGACAGATTATTGGAAGGTCTCTTTGGAATTTTAAGAGCTTTTCGTACGTAGCGAAACAGTATAAGCCGATTAGAAAAAGCATAATCCGATTTTAATTTTTAAAAACAAACTTGGCGAAACTACCATACATGTTTCACGCATATTGGAATATCTGGAATATCTCAATTGATTGTTCATGAATTTACATAGGCAATATTCTAAATATTGTAATCCTACAGTTTCCCTGTTGTCTGTAGCAACCTGTCACCGAGTAATCTCGGTTTCCGCTCACAAAAGTATTTTTTTCCAAAAACCGGTTCCAACTGGTTTATTGTTAATCCAAAACAGCTCAAGGACAAAGGGAAACGTCGACGTTTTTCCGCTCTCGTAAATTCGTAATAGGTTTGTGTTTCAGTCCTTTACATCTGATGTCGTTTTCGTTTTGAAGCCTTTTTTTCCTGGATTTTTAAGAATTTATCTTGTTTTTATTCTGAAGCCATCTTCTTAAAGGACCATTTAATTGTATAATGTAACTAGACTCTGCGTTTTATGAAAGAGTTAAAATGCTGCCAACATGGCGGAATAGGAACTATTTCATGAAACGGACTATGACAGGCGTAGTAGGTACGTTAAAAATGATATATATTTTTCGAAATGGCAACTAGCAAACTTGTATTTATAGTTGAGCGTTTATAAGAGTGATTTTAAACGATTGTAATTACCAAACTATATTTAACTTTTGTACCTAAAGTAAACGTCACTTAAATGCATTGTCTATATAATTATAATTATATAATTATATTACCAGTTATGACAATTTTCACGACATTTAAACCATCAACAAATATTTACATGTCAACCAAACAAATCCATTCATATCAAAACACTAGACGAACAGCAGCATACAATTTCCATTAGCATTTAGTTATGAATCAATTTTGTGTCCACCGCAAAGGGGAGGGCCCCCCTTTAAGGGGCCTGGGCCACTTCTGCGGCTGTCCGATTGAATAATCAATCAGCGAAATGCAAATGAAGATGGCGACAGGCGCTGTCCTGCTTTGGGATTCCTGTTTTGATCCGCAGAAGTAACATTGTCTTGTGGTAACTTGGAATACGATTTAGCGGTTTTGTTTTTGAAGATATGACTTTGTTTGAATTTTTGAGCGTTCTTTGGGAAGTTGAGGAAAAATAAATGATTATAGAAAAGGACCAGAATTTTGTAGATTTTAAAGAAGTGATAGCAATTATTTGAATGAAATGTCACGTTCCCAGACCATTTTGGATTTAATCTTTGTACAAGAAGAGTTGATAAGGAAACAAAACTAATTTTGTTAAGTTGAACTAATTCATGATAATGATAAATTCACACACAGTTCGGCATTTCATGATTAAGGCACTAATGATCAGTGAGCGTTTGTTGAATTGATAACTCAATTTCGTAAGGTAGCTCTTGTAGCTTCATTTTGTTATTTTCAGTCACATTTATGCCACTATTAGACTTCTATGTTAAACATTAAGTTTAAAATGTTTTAGCTACATATTTATGTTCTCAAACCCTGGAGCCCAAGTCTGCTAATTTAAAATAGACTCAGTTGTGTGTCGGCAGAGTGTCAGTGGTATTATTTGACACATTTGGTATTCTGCTAAACAGTTGCTAAAGGTGGGTCCACACAGAGCAAGCAGCGTCGCGCGGCAACTGTTTGGCCAATTAAAAGAGGCCCTTAAGAACTACCCAACTCAATAGGATAGCGAGGTCTTACCTGAGTGGCCAAACATCTGCCGCGCGAGGCTGCTCGCTTTGTGTGGACCCACCTTTACACTGATTGCGACCAAATGTGTCAAAAAATGACATTGACATTCTGCCATATGACAATAACTGAGAATGTTGTAAATTAGCAGGCATGGGCCCCTGGTCACACCAAACTTGACAAGCAAGTCGATCCCTTTTAAGAAATTAGCTCTGAAAAGGCAGACTCGTTCAAATTCTGATGCAATTATCTTCATGGCGTCGGCAAATACGTAAGTAGCAGTCTTATTAATGTTTGAGGGCTTAGCTTTGTAAGCAATGAATTGATGATTGAATAATTTCCTCGGTCTTTCGTTTTTGATTTGGTATTTTCCGTTTGATTGTCTAGGTTTGTTGTTTTGTGCTGAATTTCATTCATATTCTTTTTTGTTACTGAGATAAGAAGACGTCTAAATGGCATCGAACATATTTGTATGGAGCCTGGTATAGTAAAATTTTCGGTATCAATTACACTACACATCCCCTAAAATTTTTACTATACCAATATGTTGGATGCTCTTTGATTCTTTGGATCTAATATAGGTACTACCTACGTTATTTTTGTCCAAAGTTATTGTTACGCTACCTGTATAGGCGAGAGGAAATAACGGCAATAAAACTAAAGACACAGGTCCTCATGTTTATGGTATTTTAGCTGCTGAACTCTGTGTATATTTTTACTTAGAGTTTTTTTTAGCTCAATAAATATGCCTTTACCTCGGAAAGACCTAGAATGTCCTAATTGATCGATTTCAGGGCATTTTCTAATTCTACTAATCACACGTCACTTATTAGAGTTTTGACATTGTAAGCTAGCACGTTTAATTTATCGGAATCCGTTATATCGTTAGCCAAAGTCGTTAAAAAAATATGCCTCTAAAGTGCCGTGATGGAAATTTCGTAATCACGCACAATTTATTCTAGGTCAAGACTTTTTTACTGGTTCTATTTTGATTTACTCGTTGTTTTAAGCGAAAGAAGAAATGAGTTACTTCCTTATTACGCTTCTTAAAAACCTTTTTCATCACCCAACTAGTTTTCCTCATCTAAATTTTAATATAACTTCAAAGTGCGTACTTATTGCATCTTAATACACCTAAATACAGCTTCCTAGAAATTTCCCTAGCTCCCACTTTGTACAAAAGCTCCTATCTAGTGTTCAAATCTAGACAGCACTATAGTCTAGGTTCTCCATCTCGTTCCTTCCAACAAAAGCTAAGTGAATCCTCTAAAATAGCAAAGTAATTGCTTCCTGCACAGATAGTGTTCCTAATAGACTAGCAAAGACAGGTACCAGGTTCCATTTTGCGACAAAAGACTGGAATAATCTTACCGTTTGAGTTTCATTTGTTCAGAACAAGATTTGTACTTGAAATAATAGTTGTTGAAGACTTACCTGGAACAGATAAAGCGAATAGTTAATAGGTTTCTGAGAAGGTGTTAAAGTTTAAAAGTGGGGACCTTACGTTGCAGAAAAGATCTTTTAACGTTATTGATATTTCCAACTAAGAATAGAATAGAAAAGAAAAAGCTTTATTCGTTATCACTCAAGGTAAAATATTTTACTTAATACTAGGCAAATTACATAGATACCGAAAAGGTTATCCAGCTCAGCATACTGCTGTGACTCAAGGTCACAACAACTGTTTTTCAGCTGAACCCTAAAAACATACTACTAATTATACAAAAAAAAGGTTGTTTTGAAGAGAGAGCGTAAGAGGCGTATTCGTCTATATTTTGCGACAGTTAAAGTGACGGATATACATTTAATGAAGCATTAGTTATAATGAAGTTTTGTGCAACCTGGTGTGTAGGGACACGATTTAAAAGTTGATTTTAAAACTAGGGTTTCGAGTACTTTATATCAGTCAAAGTTTTCTATCCTATCTTTAAGCATTTAAATAAAACAATTACATAATAATATAACCAAAAGCCGATAAAATGTCAAAATAACCAAATAATTTAAAGACGACATTAAAATTCCCGCCAATTTCCCAAACCAGCAAATCAGAAAGGAAAACAAATCACGATCGGGAATAAAGAAACAAAAACACGTTCTGTTATCATTCCAATTTCAAAATCCTCTCATCCGTTTTACTTCATTCATTCCGTCCCTCAAATACACAACGTTTAGACTTAAAGGAGCCAGCCAATCAGCATCGGCCAATAACGCGGAACGTTTTTTTCAATCGCCACTCCGAACGGAACGGTTCATGAAAAATTTATAGGTCGACGGTTGAAGTTAGGTCCGATCCCTCTACGCGCATAACATAGCGAATAACATTAGTTTATGGATGCCCCGCGTTACGAAAGCACTAAAACGTTTCTGCACAATTTAGTAGGCCTTTCTTCAAATACATCTCAATTCTATGACGAAAATTATGACCTAAGGGCTATCCACACATTTCCAGGTCAGGGCTATCCGTGTTAAGTTGTCCGTTTCAGTATAGTCTGATACGGATCTGTGTGAACAAGTTCATACAATTTGTATGTAACCGATTTTTGACGTAATCCATCAGAGACGTGCGGTTAGCGCTTTAGGCCTACGTCTGTGGTAGTTCCTAAAATACTATTTGGTTTTGTCCAAATACTGCGTTACGATTCTCTTCGAGCTTGTTCTTACTTGTAAAGTGGCGGATCCGGATGGAAAAATGTAAGGATTTTTATCGCTCTTTCACGACTAAACTACTGAACAGATTTTCGTGTAACTTTACAATATTGTAGCTTGCGCATCAGAGTAGCACATAGGCTATATTATTTTTAAATATTGCAGAAAATTTTGAAAATATGACGATAAACGCGTGCGAAGTCTCGGGCAGCCTCTTACTTAATAATGTTTAACTCAGACCAAATTAAATAGACACTTATTTTTATTCAAATCCTTTATAATAAATCAACTCTACAATTTTCTATATTTAAAATGATATAACGTCTATATTTTCCGTCTCACCTGACTTAAGGACTACTCCAGAGCTATGAGTTATCGACGACGGGTTAATTATGACAAATGGATAGGAAATGACCAGTACCTCTACTGTAAACCGCGTGAATTGCATAGAAAAAGGGAGTGGGCGAGAAATATCAATTTAACCTCCTGAGACTTTCCGTAATATATATATATGACATTAAAAAAACATTTCGTAGTACCGCCATCTAGACAATTTCTTTAAAAATTTTACTGTTTAACGAATAATAAAGTTTTTTTTGAATTTTTGTTAATTAACGAATATCGTAACTTGCATTGGTGTTTTTTTTTGTGTATTAATATGCAATAATTAAGATTAAACATTTTTATTTGTCAATATTTGCGTGATTATGGAAAAATAACCTGCTATATATTTATGTAATACAGGTATGACATGCGTTCTCAATAACTACTGTGAAATAGTAAATCCCCGGGTAATACCAATATGACATATTATATTTTATTAGTAAACAATGTTTCTGATGAATTATTTTTTCAGTTTTACGCAAGCACGATAAAGAAGAATTATAACGCGAGCACGAGATAGAAGAAGTACATTTGTGCAGTACAAAATAACACAAGTGTTTTTTACATTTTCACCAAAAAGATGAAGACTAAACAATTGATTTAACTGATTTATATAAGTGAAACTCAAGATTTATTAACTAAATCTATAAACTGAAGTTTATCGCATGTCTGCGATTAATAAAGTACCTAAAAATAATTAAAATTTAAGAAATAGAGTCCATCTTTAGTTTGAAGAAAAAATAACATTTTGTGAGTTTAAGTACTAAAATTATGAATAAAAATATAATTTTCCACAATATAAATGTTCTTTCTATTTTAAAACATTAAATCAAATATAATTAGCCTCAGAAACAAATAAATGCAAGTATTTTTTACATATTAATTCTACATTAATAGTTATCATTGAGAACTCTTGTCGTAAATATATGACATTGCGAAAATCTATATTTTCCATTGAAATTTTCTTTTTTCACCAGTTTTGTTTAAGGAATGGTATTTTAAGTTATTATGACAAATTTTATCAAAATCGAAGCAAAAAAAATCTCTGGGTCTCAGGAGGTTAAGGTGTTAAGATACCAAAATAAAATATATTACATAGGTACCTGTAGGTACTATTAACGAATACTAGATGCTCTTGTGTCCTATGTACTGATTATACATTAAGCACATTTTTAATTATAGATCTTTGTGCTTAAGGATGGTTGGATGAATCTATAGATGGATGTGAAGATGTTTGTTACTCTTTTACGCAAAAACCACTGAACACATTTTAATGAAACTTTTCGAAATTGTAGCTTCCACATCAGAATAACACATAGGCTATATTATTTTAAGATATTGTGTTAGTCTTTCAAGATATCATGATAAATGCATAAGCTATAAATAAGATATAGGCCAAGTCAAGTACCCTAAACCGACAAGCATGTATGAGGCGACTGATAAGTGTGAAGCGGAAGAAGTGTGGTTGGATCTTAGCAAAGGTGAGTTGTGAAGTATAGGAAGTGTTCTCTGCCTACCCACAGTAGACATGCAGAGCGGAACGAACCGGTAATTATAGCTGAGTCTCTAATTGCATAGACTTATGTGCAACTCCTTTGATTAGCCGATTGTGCATCTTTTGAAGGGACTACGGAGAAATTTGCAGCGTTATTCTAAAATGCCGTAAGAAGTAAGACTTTGTAATGGACTTACTGCGTTTTGGAACTGGTTAAGTCTTTGAGTAAGTCTACGATTTAGATTAATCGAGTCTTTTAAAAGTGTTTTATTCTTCGGGACTTATTAAGGTATATCTACACAGATCCGGGCCGTGCCCGGGAAGTGTCCGGGCCGTGGCCTGTCGGGAGGGAAAACAATACGTCGTCATGACAACGTGTTTGAACGAATCCATAGAAAATGTATGGAATGATATTTTTTCGCTGACACGTCCCAGACATGTTATCAAATGTTGTCATGACGACATATTGTTTTCCCTCCTGACGGGCCACGGCCCAGATCTGTGTAGATAAACCTTCATTCTCTCTTTCTGACGTATGGGTTTATAATTTAATAGATAGAGACAGATATAATTGCGATGTGCATTTTCAGTAAAGTAATAAAAGTCATTTTAGAGACCGTCGAAATATTTTTTATTAACAATGTTAAAAAAGTCGTTTAATAAACCTGCGAGGTCCTTTTGCGAATACATGAAAACACTCCTAAATGACTTTGAAATGCTACGAAAAATCCATTTTGGTCCTCGTAATACGTAACGACCGTCAACTTTAATCATACGTCAGATTTTATTGCGAAACGAGAGTGATGTGAAACAATAGAATCTAGGTTTTTGGAGTTCTGTACATGCATTATAATATAAATCTTGTTCATCGAACGTACCTCAATCAAATCGGGGACTTGTTCCGGAAAGACCAAGACAGGAGTACCTTAAACCGACGGGCATGTATGAGGCGATTGATGAATGTAAATGAGGCGAAGGAGGTGTGTTTGGATCGTAGAAAGTGAAAGGAAGTGGTGTCTGCCTACCCCAATGGGAGAGAGGCCCGACGGATGTGTATGTACCTATGTTAGTTAATCATCATCGTTATATTTAAGAGCGTCGCTTTTGTCGGTGGAGTCTTCGCCACTCTGCTATATTATTTGCCATCTGTTTAAGCACCTGATACTACACACCCAGAATATCTTACTTGCAAGCCTAAAAATAAGCAAGTAAATTGCTGAGGAGGACTAAAAATATGAATTTGGCTCTATGCCCCATTCGTCTAGCTAGCAAATAGCTAGCAAACAATGTCTACTGCGATATAATATTATGCTATCTAATCTATACATCTGTGTCCCACTGCTGAGCAGAGACCTCTATCCATCTCCATGATTCTCTATCCTGAGCCGATACCCAGATATCCATGAAAGTGTCCAGCTCACTCTGCCACTTATCTAAGTACATTTCTATTCTATTTTTAAACAAAAATCACAACATTTGAAATATTTTTAAATAAAGAACTATACTCGCCGAGTCGAAGTCAGTATCAAACAATTCAAACTTCGAATACCGAAATAATTTGAAATAAGTTACGGTGATCAATGGCCAGTATTTTTCGCATTTTGTTTCCCTCCTTGCCAGTTTCTTCTGCGAATAATTAGTTTCTGATTGCCTTTAAAGTGAAGTTTTTCACTGTAATTTGTTTGAGGGTGAATCTTTGTTTTGATTTCGTTCGATTTAACTTTTTAAATGCTGCTATTTTATATTTACATAAATGCATAGTCATTCTTGCGAAATACCTAAGGCCCAGAACACACGATGAAACGCAACTGCACCGTTTGTTCTGGGTCTAAGGGTTTTAAGTACATAAATAGATATGCCTCATTAAATACTTTTACTATGAAATCTATATCCGAACAAATATAGCTTTTCTTAGCCTAAGAAAGAAAAATCTGGAGATTTTAGAATAAAGGCAGAATATACTTACGATTTAAACTTAAAAAGTACCTACTCAATTATTTATTGCACAATAAAGTATATAAGCACCAAAATATAGTCAATTCTACGTAAATTTTCCAGCAAATTGCCTCGTAATCCCCAAACAATTTTCACTATCGTACCGGCTTGATTAAGGAAAGGTTTCATTAAGCAACAAACAGTGGTGTGTACTGAGAATAACATTTGCATAGAGAGATGACGTCACTATTGTTGACTGCACAAATATTGGTATAGAATGATTGAGTGCTTTGTTTGAATTCCATTTGATTTTAAAGAAAGTTGGCTTTGTTTGTTTATTGTTGATGTTGAGAAGGAAGATTGGTGGTTATCTATGGGTTAATGTTTGTAGATAAGAGATGAAATTACAAAATATACTTGCCTATGTGTCTTTATAAGAACTTATTTAAAGAGTTTTCAGTTGATTCTATCGTTGCAAAAAACACTATATTTAATAATTATAAATATAGTTAATTAAATTAAATATAGTTAATGATATCAAGCCAAAAAATATCAAAAAAGAAACATCCGAAACAAATCTTCGATATTTTACTAAAGACTAGACTCTATAGTCTTTGCTCTTTGCGTGAATAGACTAGTAAAAAAAAAAACTCTCGATAACAATTTTTGCGGCAATATTTGAATTTGAAAATAGAACTAGGTAGTGTTGTTATGTTCAGATTGTCAGTTCAATTAACACGATACGATCCGCAACGGCTGCCAGCGGCAGGTAGCGTCGAAAATGTTCGGCGTATTTTACACGACCACTACAAATTGCCACCAAAAACCGCCGCTCTCAATACATGCATTAGCCGAATGAAGGTCTCCCTAATTTGGTTAGGTAAACAACTTGGCCTGGCTGTTACAAATCAAATATTCTGTTTGTGTCAATTATCTGGAATCGCTTAAATAAGGGTTTTGTTTTGTTTTTAGTGGAAGTGGTCTCTGCCTCTGCCAATGGGAGAGAGGCGTGACGGATATGTATGTTGTTTTGTTTGGGGTATAGTGACTATTATTTATCACATTTCTTTTAATATTTGAAATTCAATTTACAACATTTTCATCGAAAATTTCTAAGATATTACATTCTACTTAATCAAATAATAGACAGAGGTATATTTCTAGGGAAATATAAGAAAATCTCTCAAGAACCAAGATTTCAAGAGCGATGATTCAAGTAGGTACTTCACAGGAAAACAAGTTCCACTCGCAAATCAATTTGCGTTGTAACCTAAAAAGTAGCCTTAAAAAAGCAGAATCTCTCCGCTGAGAGCAAACATTGGTCTGTTAACCATTCTACGGGTAAATAAAACGGGCCAAAGCAATATCGGGCTCCGTCAAAGCTCAAGAACGGACGACTAAAGAGAGTAAAAAAAATCAATCGAAGCAACCGATAGTGGCCATTAAAACATCGTTGAATTTCAAAAGGAGACGTTCTGAAACCCGATAGGAGGGAGCGCCGATGCCAAGACGTATCGACGCTGCCCCGAAATGGACTTTTGATGTAACTTTTGAACGCACCTCTTCGCCACCGTTTGATAGTGCTGCATCGGAATTGATGCTTGATATCGAAATCGAAACTCAATCGAGGGTATCTCGAGAGTTTTAAAGTTTTATTCGAGTTACCATCTGTTTTTCTTCTCTAATGTACCGTTTAAGAAGTATATTGAACTAAGATTTTGGTCTTATCTAGATTTTACCTTAGAAGGGAACTTTTAGTTCTTTTGAAAAGTTAATAGAAATTAGTTGTGATTTTGATAGACATATTAAGGAACGACATCAGACAAATTTAAAAATAGTAAAATAATACATTTTTTATTTTCAAAAAAAAAACAAGCATCAATAATACATTTCAAAGCCCAAGCAAAGCAACCAAAAATCTAGTTACCTAAGCGTGGCATCACAAAATATATATTTCGTATCGTAGTAGTTTTCGAATTATCCCATCGATATCGTTGTTCGGTAGAGTTGCCCTCCCTTGGGGTAGAACGTGCTCAAGTGAACTATATCCGTATTCTGGAAACGTTGACCAACCGTATTCTCATGTAAATAAAGTTTTTTGACGATTTCGCTCGACAGAATTCCCTCACTTTTATGCCTAGCTGAGTTAGAAAGGGTTGTCCTGAAACAGGGGTTAGTAACCTTTTACGAAATGTTATTGAGATGTCTTTGTTTTAGGAGTGTAGATGTGAAATAGGTTTAATGGAGGTAATTATATTTTTAGGAGTCTAGAAGTGTAGTTCATGTATTGCTTTGTCAACCTACTAATATTATAAATTTCAATGTTTGTACCGATGGATGTGAGGGTGTTCGTTAGGTACTTTTGCACGCAAAAACCACAGAACAGATTTAAATGAAACTTTACAATATGATAACTTGCAAATTAGAATAACAATAGGCTATATTATTTTAAAATATCGTGTATTTTTTTACAAATCTGACAATAAGTATGTCTTGGGCAGCCTCTATTGGTAACTTTGCCTGAACCAGATGGAGAGTTAAAAAATATGTGTTTGATAAGGAAAATATTAGTCAATTTGAAACTGCTTCAATTCCCAAAATTCTGTATAACCCCTAAATATCTCTTGAGAGCTGAACAAACAGTTTCTAGGTAAACCAAGTGACTTTCCTAATCCAGAATTGGCGTGGAAATCTTTATTCCGTTCACATAGTTTTGTCGGAGAGCCGTATTCTTAGCTAATTGTAAACCACTTCGCAATCGAGTACGAGCTATAGGGTTTGCGTTTTAATCGAGAAAAGGGTTGCCAAATGTTTGCGATCTATGGTTTTTTTTTCAAATGGTAAATGCTGTCGTATATTCCGCCAATGTTAAGTGAAGTAATTATAATATTGTAGGTACTATAATGATAATTTGTATAGCTTACTATTAAGTATATACATATACATTATTATTATACACACGAAAAACCAGACATAAGACAAATTTCAGACTCAGTATATGGATTTTGAGTGGAAGAAAATATATATAAAAAAATAATAATAAAATTTCTTGCATAAAAAAATATATTATATTTTTTATTTCTTGCATATTTTTCTGTACATCTGTACTTTTCTCTACTTAGATATATATTGATGTCCAGAAATTACTCACTTAAAAATATCAACAAACTACATAGGTAAAACAAAAATCAAAGATTTACGCAAAAACTGAAAACATAATCTATAACTACAAATATTATAACTATAGTGGACAGAAAAACCTGAGTTATTTTATTTAATTTCCTTTCCTAGCAAGCGAAATGAAAAATCTTAGTTTATTAAAGTAAAAAGTTATGAATAGAAGTTATTTAAAAGAAAGTTTTCGATGATTTCGGTAAAGGCAATTAAATATAGTTGTTAGAATTGTTCAACCGAAGTTTTATATTTGAAAAGAAATGTATAAGATTATCTAAGCTAGAACTTTTAGATGGACTTTGTATTATAATGAAAAATAACTATGAAACGAAATTTAATAAAGCTAATTTCTTAAGAAATGTAAAATATTTTTTTTTTTAATTGGATAGGCACGTTTTGAATTATCTTTTGTATATTAATTAAAAGTTTTTTTTATCTTACAATTAGCCTTCGTAATTAGTAGTGTAAATGTAAAACTATTAATAGATCCATCAAAGCGAATATGGTTTTAATCATCACCTTTTAACTTAAGAGTTAGACTCTGGTCGGTGGAGCATTCGCCATTTAGGCCTATCCTTTGCCAGTGCCTTGACCTTTTGATACGACATGACGTTAAGTAATAACCAATTAGATTTCTTTATTTTGATAATAAATTAAACTTTAAACGAATCACTAATGTTTCCCATAAATTTAAGTATCATATTTTTTTATTCTATAATTTTATTTGCCATAATATCGTCATCTATATGGTTTTATTTGCCATAAAACTCATAAGACATATTATTTCGTGACATAAGTATGTTTGCCAGAATATAACAAATGCACTAATATTTAAAAGCTATATTTACTTTAAACATAATGACTACATGACATAAATATATATAACCTATAACCTACAACCTACTGATGGTATCACCTACATGATAATATTTACATGATCCTGATGAACATGCAGCATGCAAGCAGGCATGCAAGCAGGCATGCAGCATGCAA
Source organism: Anarsia innoxiella (assembly GCA_947563765.1). NCBI lineage: Eukaryota > Metazoa > Arthropoda > Insecta > Lepidoptera > Gelechiidae > Anarsia > Anarsia innoxiella. Next base: position 1,448,221 of record OX387392.1, read on the forward strand.
GCAGGCATGCAGCATGCAAGCAAGCATGCAGCAAGCAGGGATGCAAAATCATGTTCTAACCTAACCTAACCTATCCTAGCCGTTCTGGTTGGTGTTCCTTTTTTTATTGCGGGGGGCTTCGCCCCCCGAGCCCCCCCTCGGGGGCTGCGCCCCCGGACCCCCCTAACCTCCGTGTCTCGCCACCGCGCTGCCTGCTGTCGTCTAATCAATTTGTAAATTCATTCATAATAGTACCTACTACCTAACACATATTCCATATTATTTATAATAAAAAATATTATAGTCGTTTGATTTAGTACATATGACGATTATTAGAAATAAATGTTATGGCATTCAAAAGTTATACCTTGCAATATTATGACAAAAAAATAATCGGTAAAACAATAATTATGGATTAAATAAAGTATTGCAATTAATATTAGTGCATCTAATACTTATGTTTAAAAATCATTATGTCAAACAAAAATATGGCATTTAAATTTATGGATAAAAAAAGACTCCCACTTTACCATCTTCACTCCGCCGTGTTGTTAAACATGGGTCCTGGGGGCTTAGCACGGCGTGCCGCAACAATTATCTCACGCATGCTGTCCTTATCACATTTAAAACTATAGACAGAGACGTAAGCGTGACAAACGCATGACAACGTCTTGTCACGGAGTGCCATGCTAAGCTAGCAAGTCTGCAAATTTACAATAAACTCAGTTATGTGTCGGCAGAGTGTCAAAGGCATTTTTTGACACATTGGTGGCAGTGAAGCCATTGTTTAGCAGAATACCAAATGTGTCAAAAATACTATTGACACTGCCGACACACACTGAGGCTATTTTAAATTAGTAGACTTGGGCCACTGACTGTTTATATCTAAGCTGTTTTAAGCTTGCAATGACTTTTTTGCTATCTGTACCCAAAGTGACATACAGTGTACAGTAACAATGCTCTCCACTTCAATAAACATCGGCCGACAACTATTTCTACTTAGGAAAAGAGATTTAGACGAGCTTGTTTTATAGCTACAGTCCAATTCTTGTTGTTGCTGACTGTACTTTATTTGAAAAATTGCTTTTAATGCCAGTTTCACCACCTATAGATAAAATTTAACTGACAGATGAATCTATGTCTATTTCTTTAAACATGATTTTTTAGAGAGGTATAATAATAATAATAATAATAATTCTTTATTTCAGGCATAAAACCCATAGAAAAAATACAAATAATACATAAAATTCAAAACCATACCATACGCCAAAATAATGAAATTAAATAATATATTGTAAAAAGAAATAAAATAAAAATACAATTATTAAAATGTCAATTTAAAACTATATATTATTTATAACATATCTGTCAGATAAATTTTATCAGAAAATTGTGAAACAGGCCCTTAAAATTGCAAAAACTTTAAAATGTGTCAATGTGTGTGTGTTTGTGTGTGTGTGTGCTGTTAAATTAAAATATTTCATACAATTATGTTTTTGTTTTGCATTTGTTTGATAGAGGACCAAAATTCACCGATTGGCTTCCTAAAAATTGGAAACGACTGGATGGATGGCAAAGAGGACAAGGAGGCCATTGCCCAGCAGTGGGACGCGAGAAGCTAAATATATCTGTATATGTAGAGACTGCGAGTTTATTTACTACTTAACTTTATTGCACACAAAGAGACACAGACATTATAACTACCACATCGAGCGCAAAGGCAGCCTTATTACTAAGAGAGATCTCTTCCAGATTCCAACTGATGCAAATGACAATCTTTCTTTCCTCATCCCCTTCATAAGACTACATCTATAATAAAATATAAGCTGCATACGCCACAGGGAGGGTAACGGATAAGTGCATAATCATAGGCTAGAACCACAGGCCTGTGTTGTTATGTAAAAGCATTCCTTTGTATTAATCGGATAATTTATACGTTGGCGCCCAGAGACCGCCCTACTGGTTAGGTTAGGTTTGTGCTGGCAGATAGGATATGAAAAAAATATCGCGTGTAAACTTATCCAAATATTTTTTTATATATTTTAGTTAAGATTAATTTAATTGTATCTTTTTCTCTATATAATTTGGTAGATATATAAATTTCAGATTTCTGTTTTTAAATATTAAAATAGTTTGTCAAATAATCAAGAGCAAAACTTGTCACAATCACAGAATCTTACATACATACATATCTGTCACGCCTCTTTCTTGAGCGGGACGACCACTTCACTTACTTCGCTTTATTTCGATCTAAATACATCTCTTTCTTTTCTTATTTTATAACTTATCTTTTTAAGTAGTCCGGGTAAGATGATTTAGCTGATACGTCAAATTCATAGTAATTTTGTCGTTTGGATACGTCAAGGTCGTACAATTACTAAGCATTTATTATTTGTTTAATACTTTATTGTAAGAAAAGTACATAGAGATAGAAAAGAAAAGAGAAGTTATACAAAAGGTACAGCATATTTTTTTTTTTTTAAGAACTTACCAAAAATAGTGCATAGCTTCTGTATCTGGAATACAACCCTATATAACATGTTATAAGCAACATGCACACTGCTCACTGGAGCGTACATTCGGAAATATGCCGCAATATAATTGTGGCGTCATTATTTAAATTAATTCCGACCAACAGATTAACTAACAATCACTTACCGTGACTTTGGTGTTGTATTATTTAATTTTATCTAGTTATTTGCATATCTCTTATGTTAGGATTCGTATTTTCTCAAAGTCATAGCCCCTTATTAAAAAAACGCGTTTTAAATATTATAGTTCTAGGACTAATGTCATTTTTTGACGTTCTTTCTATAGCCGAAACGTCATTTAACTGAGTTTATTCTATGACTATTTATAAATAAAACTCGTTTTGTAATAAGGGGGTTTGGGTTTTTGTTTTTTTAATAAGGAACAGGCTTTTTTGTTTAAGAAGGCTTTATTCCTGGTAGAGTAAGTAAAATTAAGTATTTGAGATGTATTGTCACTATTGTCAGGTATTAACTTGCAATTTAAATATAGATCAAGCAAGACAAGATACCCATATCAAATTCTTTTACTTTTAAAAAAAGATAATCAAATTATGTCGAGAAAAAAATTGTGTTTCACAAATGGCCGCTTCCAAATTTTATTAAAATTGCTTATTTGTATTTGGAATAAGGTTTTTACAGACAAAAAAAAACTTTATTACGTACTTTGAGATCCAATTTCATTGACAATACAAGTTTAATGAAACGAGTTTTATTCCATTCAAAAAGGGTTCAATTCCAATTTTATTTCACACTTAGAAGACAAAACACAACCGTTCGAAATTCGAATTTAAGGGAATCGTGCGCGTACCGTACGTCCTTTTAAAAACAGAACAAGAGCCGATAAATTCCGAAAAGGGCCGATCTCTAGCGAAATGCCGTCGAATAAAAATAAATAAGGCTGTTAAGATAAGACAATGGTGGGTGACAATTTAGTTAGAGGGGTATTCTAAACGACATGTTTTGAGAGCCCTCGGCTTAATTCAATTCTATATCTAAAGAGTTTCTACGGGCTTTTAGTTTTTGGTTCGAGCTCGACTTATTCAGCAAAGAATGGGAGGCCCTGGCGCATAGAGGAACTGGGTGGAGAGCAAGGAGAGAGGCCTTTGCCCAGCAGTAGGATATGACGGGCTGAATCTGTTTGAAAACATTGTGGTATTATATGGTATTTTATATTTTATATCATATATCATATGGTATTGTCATTAATTTAATGCTATATAGGACTTCGAAAATGAAAGAACTTTGAAAATTGTTACATGTGAACATTTTCAAAGTTCTATATCTCCGAAAGTACCTACGTATATCATTTTCGACATTTGGCCTGACATTTGGAAATACTAGATATCGTTTTATAATAATATTTTTCACTATCGATTGACGTTAGTTTCATCAGTGGCCGCCAACTTTTTTTTCTCCATGCTTGCTCGAATAGGGGATGTGTAGTGTAATTGATACCGAAAATTTTTACTATACCAATTAGGTTGGATGCTCTTTCGAAAAATACGATTTGTTCTGCCAATGATTTGAATGTTTTTTAACTGTTCGGTGTGACATTTTGTATGACCGTTAATATAATTCTAGACTATAACAATGTGGGATATTTTTATAATTCCTCTATAATAGGGTGATTTTTTTTAAAATGACCATTTGGATGAAAAAAATTGTCCATACGCGATATTTTTTATTAAATATACTTTTAAGTATCAAAAAAGTACCTATTATTGTACAATGTTGTATTGTCAAGTAGAATTAAACAATTTTATGTATTAAATATTACAATTAAAAAAATAATACTTATTTTTTCTCAGTGGGTTCGGATGGTCCCTATACAAAATTATTTGTCCTCTTCACGAGATACGTTACAAAATTTGACCTAAAAAAGTTACTGGAAACTTTATTTAATTATGAGTGAATATATCGCCTAGACAATAGTGAAAGCGTATTTCTTTAGTATACATTATTTAATTTAAATAATTTTAAATATATATTTTTTACTTACAAAACATCGTCCAAAATTTTGTTCATTTGTGTTTATCATTTTTGTAACAAATAAATCTGGTAATAATTGAAAACTAGAAAAAGAAACACTTAGCAGTTCACCGAGTCAATGGCACGCCAGAAACGAATTTGAATCGGTCATTTCGTTTACTGTGTGAAAAAGTGCACGGCGCGTGTTTTTTTGTCGACCGGAAAAATTCCAGTTTAAATTTATCCATTTTGTGTTGTTTGTCAAAATACACAGGTAAGCGGCTCCTTTTTCATTAATTGTTTATTGGAATAGTTTATTATGTATCTTTATAAAAATGCACGGTGATTTCACTCATTGAGATTTCTGTTGGCATAAACTATTTGAGATTATTTTCAAACAATGTTGCTTCTTCATTTTTGTAACAATTTTTGATGACGTTACAAATATGACGTTACAAAAATGAAGTAAAGCTGTAATCACATCGGTGACTATAATGTGGACCACTAATTTAAACATTATAATTTATGGTTAATTGAACTTACCTTAAGTGAACTTCAACCAAAATTATACGAGTTGCTGCATCCGTAGAGATTTAATAAACCATGTAGTCCGTTTTCTGTGGTACTGCATCATCACACGATATTTTAGATTATTTTTCAATGTATTAAATAAATAAAAAGACACTCAATCGACTTTGTGGTAGTTCCGCCAAGTGGGGGTAGGTGTCGGTGGCGATTCTACTGTCATTCGTTTTAGAGTAGATAAATCCAATGTGGTATTTTATCATTCAGCAAATAGGGGTGAGCATAATTGTAAGATAGCGGGCGGGTCGGGATCTTAAATCTCTACGGATGCAGCAACTCGTATAATTTTGGTTGAAGTTCACTTAAGGTAAGTTCAATTAACCATAAATTATACTTCGTTGCTGCATCCTATGAGATTTAATAAACCATGTAGATGTTCAGCGCGTAACTGCGGGATGATAAAATCTTTTAAAGTCTTAGGACTTAGGTATTTAGAAAAAATACATCAGGATCATGACTTATGTACATATGTATTTTCATTTATATCTCAAATATTACTTATTATTATTATCACAAGCAATTAATTTTAGGAGCTTAACAAAAAAACAAAAATTAACAAAAATGTAACTTCTTCTTAATTAACTAGGTAGCGGAATCAACATTAAAAACTGCTTCTGCGAAAGCTGTATCTTGCGCAATGTCGGGCAAAGGTAGGTTATAAAACCTAGCGAAACAGAGAGATGAGCCGGACCAGCCAGCAGCGCGTCGGATGACATCGACGGAGACACCCGCGCGGTGCGCCGCCGACGTTGACGCGTGGCGCGTGCTGTGCGCGGAGTATACGCCGATCTCTATGCCACTCTCATTTAGAACGCTTTTTATCCAGCGGCTTAAAGTTTGAGAAGTGGCATTGTGCACAGGTTTTTTAATAGTTAAAATAAGTCTATCTGTGTCCGGCTCATTTCGCAAGTCTTTAGTCTTATCCATATAAACAGAAAGAGCCCCCGCGGGACAAACACAAGGCTTTTCTATAAAAAAGGGGATTTTTAATCTTGGATTAGCTCTATTAGGTGCAGATGTTTTTATTATTTCGTCAATATTTATATTGAAACCATTATCATTGATATGAATATTACATAATTTAATTTTAGATAACGTCTGAACACGTTGTCCTGTAGACAACGCGAGCAGAGTCACTAATTTTTTTGTAATTATTTCCAAAGTTAAAGACTCATTAGGAAATTGATTGGAAAGGTAGGATAGAACTTTGTTGGGATCCCAACAATTTTGATATTTAGGAAAGTTTGGCCTAATTTTAAAAACAGCCTTTAAAAATCTAGTAACAAAATCATTTGTACAACTTTCTTTACCTAGTATTAACGACAACGCTGATCTTGCACAGTTTAATGAGCTGTAACTGGCGCCACTTTGGAATTGATTTGACAAAAATTTTAGTAACATGGGCACAGGAACTTTAAACATATCCAATTTATTATCATTACAAAAGGCAAACCATAATTTGTAAGTTGTGTTATACTGTTGTAAAGTGTTATTCGATAAAGATTGAATCATAATGTCTATGGTGCACCTGTCCAATGCCTGTCTCTCAAACGCCTGGCGGATAACTTCGCGCACGCCAGGGTAAGACTGGACCACAATGGATGAGACGTCCTGGAAGGTGAAAGCAACAAATTCCTATCCGGCTTAAAGTATAAAGTACGGGAAACCGTCAAAGATTTGAAAAGTGGAAACCAAGGTTGGCTCGGCCAGTAAGGCACTATAAGAATACCTGAGGCTTCGTCATCGATGATTTTCCTAATACACTTGAGTATTAACGAGAAGGGAGGAAAAGCGTAAAAGAAGAGCTTATTCCAATTCATTGTAAAGGCATCTATTTCGAATGCCTCTGGATCTCGTTTCCACGATACAAACTTTGAACATTTTCGATTAATTCTGGATGCGAAAAGGTCGACATCTGGTTGGCCGAATTCGGTAACTAGTTCTTGAAAACATGATGAATGTAATTCCCATTCTGTATCAATATTTGAATATCTAGAAGCTTCATCGGCTTCGACATTATCACGAGACCTAATGTATGACGCAAAAATGAAAAGTCTCCTTTGTTCGCACCACTGCCATATTTGACGAGTTATGTCATTTAAGTGTGGAAACTGTACACCACCCATCCTGTTGATGTACGAGATAGCAGTGGTGTTATCAATTCTCAAAAGAATTTCAGCATTTTGTAAATCATTACAAAAACATTTTATACCCATAAAAGCAGCCAGCAATTCTAAATAATTAATATGCTTTTTCATTTCTTCATGTGACCAAAAACCATTAATTGACTCCCCGTTACAAAAAACTCCCCATCCAGATAAAGAAGCATCTGAAAATATCTCGTATTGAAAGTGACCGGTACGAATAGGGTTATCAGTATAATTTATAACATTCTTCCACCATAAAAAATCTTTTTCTAACAAATGAGATCGAATTTCCATTTCTGCGTCATAATTATTATTTTTTAAAAGCGCTAGGTATTTTTCTCGTTCAAAACGTTTTGTATATAGCCAGCCGTAAGCTACCGCTGGGCAAGCTGCAGTCAAGGTACCTACGAACTGCGCAAACTCGCGAATTTTAATATATTTTTTACGTATTATGTTTCGGACTAAATCATGAATTTTGTTACGTTTTTCTGTTGGTAATTCTAAAGACATATTTTTTGAGTTGAGATTAATACCTAAAAATTTACAGTTTTTGGTAGGTATAAAGTTACTCTTTTCATTATTGAGTACAAATCCTAGTTTTTCTAAAATGTGGGTAACTGCAGTTATTGTATTAACACATGAATTATAATCGTCAGCCATGCACCAGATATCGTCCAAGTAACCTACTATTCTATGTTGAGAGTTACGTAAATAGGTAAGTATCGGCTTCATTAACTTCGTAAAAACGAAGGGCGCCGAGCATAGCCCGAACGGTAAACAAGTAAACTCGTACAGCTCGTTATCGAATCGAAAGCGTAGGTATTTCCTATGAGCCTTATGAATGGGGACAACAAAGTAGGCATCTTTGAGATCTATTGTTGCCATGTATGAGTCATTAGATAACAATTTAGTCGCAGTGCGAATATCCTCCATTTTAAAATGTTGTTGTCGGATAAATAGGTTAAGAACTTTTAAATTAAGAATAAATCTATTTGAACCATTGCTTTTAGGTATAAGAAAGATTGGTGATATAAATTGATCTTCACGCTCGCAACATGATACAATGGATCCCATTTGTTTAAGATTCTCAATAGATTTAAGCATTTCAGACTTAGAATAGGGAGGATTACTAGGTTCAACGCTCTGAACGGGAGTTTGGTTAAATTTTAACTTATAACCACTAACTATTTCTAAAATTTGAGGATCCGTTGTAATTTTTAACCAACTGGATAAAAAATATTGAATGCGACCTGCATAGGGTACCTCGTCTATCGACGGCGGCTGGGCTGGTCCTGGTCGAGGTGCCGCGTCCGGGACGGGGGCGGCGCGCGGCGCGTCGGCGGCGGCCTCCTGGAGGCCGGCGGGGGCGGCTGCTGGTAGTACCGCGCCGTGGCTGGCTGCGCGCGCGCTGCTGCCCCGGGCCCGCTCGCCTGGCGGGCAGGAGCTCGCGAGTTTCCCGACTGGCCGACTTGTTTTCGACTCGTAGATGGTTGTGGCGGATTGGGCTTCTTAATCTGGAGGCTGGATTTTTCGATAGACTTTGAAGTTTTAATGTTATCGCCCAGATTATCTCCAAATAGAAATTGATCGCGCTTGACACCTTGAATTATATTAATAAAGTTTTTGTCTAGCATTGGAATAACGAGTCTTCTGCGGCTCATTGTCTCCTCGTAATGAAGATCGAGAAGTACTTGGTTTACTTCCGATATCTTTTTAATTATGTACATCTTATCGAGGTCTTTGTTGATCAATTCGGTTGTTAAATTAACCAAACCTGCAATGCCCGATCCTAATTGGTTTTGTAATTTCTCAAGTCGCTTGTCTCGATTTTTTGCCGGGTCAGTGAGTATAGATGCTACTTCTGCATTTAATTTTGGTGCTTTTGCCAGCTGAAAATTTTCCGGAATTGTTAATGTCTTAGTTAACAAGGTCTCTTTTTGTTCCTTCGCCAAACCTTCGATTAGAATCTTGCCCAAACGTTCAGAGACTCCTTGTGGGATTTTCTTGCCAAAAGTTTCTTCAGACTTTTTTGCTTCGCCGAGTACTTCCATAATCTCATCAGGTATAGGATCTTCTTCAGTAGGAGGAGCCATTGTAACTGGAACAACCACTGACTGTACGGCATTCGAGACTTGAACTTGCTGCGAGTTATCGGCTGAATTTTTATCAGGAGGAGGAATATGCTGTACATCGGCATCGGAATGCGCAAGTTCATGTCGTTCCGGTAAGGAATCGTCGCTCACCACGCCGTCAACGCGATCGTCGTCGAGCACTGCCTCGTCGTGGTAATTGTACGATGAGAAGATGTCCCAATCGCGATCTATTGGACAATAAAGCTAAATGAGCTTTGATGTTTACTTTCTAGATGACATCACGTGTCACCCCTTATGAAAGTACAATGTTAAATTATTTCCAGATGACATCACGTGCCACCCCTGAGGAAATAATAGGTAATTACGGCTAAGCCGACCGATGAAATATTGAAATCGTAACTAACCTTCATTTTGAACTGTAACCGGCGACGGAGTTCTTTTACGGGATTCCAATTCCTTTGTCAGACGTCTGATTTTACGTTCAAGTTCTTCATCTGTCTTTTCCTTCGTTCTTTTTCCCATTTTTCAAACAAACTTTTAAAAAATATATTTAAAAAACACGGAGCACACGTGCATGATGCAACACACGGAAAACGAATGACAGTAGAATCGCCACCGACACCTACCCCCACTTGGCGGAACTACCACAAAGTCGATTGAGTGTCTTTTTATTTATTTAATACATTGAAAAATAATCTAAAATATCGTGTGATGATGCAGTACCACAGAAAACGGACTACATGGTTTATTAAATCTCATAGGATGCAGCAACGAAGTATAATCGGAGCGTGATTGTGCATGCGCATCCAAATGCAGTAAAAAAAGCCTCAGCCACATATAATTTTTACTAATTCTATTTTATTATGTCAATGAAATATTTCGTTTAATTATGTTTTCTTTTATTTTAAGTTAAAGAGAATAATCTTTTATGTTGTTATTATATATAGTGACTTCATTGATTTCATTATTGATAAAAAAATACAATTTGTGTTGATTATTGGTATTGTGTTTCATTTCATTGCATGACATTTAATACATGAGTAAAAGAAAATAGTAAAAGATAAAGTGTGCATTGTGAGTAAGCCCTAATATTTCATTTTTGTTATTTTTTGTAACAAGTTTAATTTTTGTAACACTTTCATTTTTGTTTCATTTTTGTCACAATGGTCATTTTAAAAAATAATTACCCTAATACTCGGGGTACATTATAGAGGTATATGACGCTAATCTAAACCAACCCTTACTTTTACTCACCGAATTGTGTAAAAACTGATCCCCAATACAATAGCAACACACGTGGCCAATAAATGAGAAATAATATGTTGTAACAGTCAATATCTCCCTTCGGTTACGAAAACAAACAAATGTGTAAATAAAGGAGCGCATTGACAGATCGTGTGAATGCTGTCAATTGTGTCTTGTGTGAAAATGGCCAATGCGGTGCCAATAGTTGGCACGTATTGGCACATAGATAGACGCTGTGACTTTGCTATGGGGTATTCGATTAAATAGGGATGATGACTACATTCAAAAAATCAAAAAATAATTATTCCATCTTTTAGGCTATTAAAAAAATATTTGAAACACATTTTTTACCTGATCAAATACATAAATGAATACAAAGATACAGAGCATCAAAGTTACGGAGTGGGGGTTATTGACGTCACTCCTCGGTTAAAATCGTACTGAGGCGTGACGTCACGAGCAACTTTAACCCAGTGTATCTTTGTCATTTTTAGTTTAAGAGAAAAAAGAAAAAATACGTGTCGAATATTTTAAAATAATCTATGTGATGGACTAAAAAATTTTTTTTAGTCATCATGCCCATTGATAGTAGGTATCTACTTTATTATCATGATGAGATTTGAACATAATGGTATCTACGCACCAATGCCGCCGGTTCAGCAACTTAGGTATGTCATTTTCAAACTTTTTCGATGACATTTTTGACAAATGAAGGCCGCCGGCGCTAGCGGCATTGGTGTGTAGATACCATAAGAAGTTAAATTTTTGGGCTATACAAGAGGTTGCCCAAAAAAAAATATGTACCTATATGTAAAACTTCTTGTTTCACTTTTAATATGTATTCGTATGTACTTTTAAGACTAGGTAAAAACAGACCCAATTTTAATTATAATAATATAAATTAATAAACTACATAATATAAAGTAATGTTAACTTTATTTTCAATGTCAATACGCTTTTAACTCAGCCAAAAATGATCCTTATCCCACAGAAATAACCTTCAAAATCTCCACTAGTTATGCTATGGGAACGCAATAAAGCCCTTCATCAGAGCGTTTGCCAAAATCGAATTAGTAAACAACAACAATAGAACGTCACGTGTCTAACCCACGCATTGTAAAAATAAATATTTTCACAAGTTTCTGTAACGTTACGTTCTTTGTGGGTGGCCGTGTAGGCGTATCAATTTGAGGATGAATTGTAAATAATAGTCTTGTAAAAAGGCTTTTGTACATGATTACATGGAGTAAGTAAACAATTTTGAAGAAGATATGTAACTGGTAAATATAAAACTATATTAAGGTAGGTAAATAAGGATTTATTATGTTTTATAAGGTTATGAAAGTCAAGGCATAAATGTCTAACTAAAACCTCATTTATTCAATTTAAATAGCGTGATTGTTAGTGGTTAAATAAAAAATCAGAAAGGCCGATATCATGGTTATAAAGGACAGTTAAGAACTACAAATTAATTGGTTTTCTAATTTATTTAAATAACAAAATATAACGTAAAGTAACAAAACATAAGAATTATTCTTCTTTGTTCTAAGTTTAAAAGCTGTTACGCACTAGCAATTTGATCAGCCATGTGTTTTGACTTTTGATTTATAACCCGCTATCCAATACCAAAACATATCAAATATCAATTCATATTCTTTTCAACTAGTACACAAAAGTCTTAAACTCAAGCCTTACTTATAAAAGATGCAATAATTGACGTAGCTAAATCATAAATTACTAGCTTAAGCAATAACGTTTGTCATCAAGATATTAATTAAGTAATACCTACGTCTAGTTAAGGGGTCGACTAAATTGCAATTATGGTGGTAATTGTATTGCTAGTACAGTCGCCATCAGATATATGGTAGCGGTCAAGGTACTCAAATATTTCGGAGCAGCATTAAATTTCAATATGTTCGTTACAATAGATGCGGCCTATAATATCGGAACATATAAATCGTCACAAATATCGGAACATATAAATCGTCACAAATATCGGAACATTTATGTAAAATGTACTTTAAGTCTGTGTAATGCAATTTAAAATGCTTGAGATTGGACCCACGAAGTTATCAATAATGTGACATTCACCGAAAAGAGTGTCATTGTGACTGTCTCTTTCAAATACAACAAATATTCTTACCAAACTAAATGCCTATATAAAAGTTCTTTTGACGCAATGTCAAAATTGAAGGGCGTAGAATGATTAGCTTAATTTCGATAAAACGATGTCAGCTACTTAATGGCGTAATTGATTGTCCTTTGACTTTTAAAGCACATAGTCGTGGGTTCAAATCTGATGGGAGTGTGTTACTTATTTTCTGCTTTTTATGGATAAAAATAGCATTATTATTTTGTATGTCTTTTCTATCAAGGAACAATTGTAAAGTAAATGATAAAAGTCGTTTTCAGTTGGTGGGTATAACAGTGTAGTAATAGTTATTGTTCTACAACAAAAGAAAATTACAAAGAATAAATATTACAATAAGTAAGTAAGTAAATAATAAAATAGCAAACTTGTTGTTGTAGGTACTTAAAATTATTTTATTAGTACTTATACCTAAGTATCTATCACGATTGAATTGTTGATCAAGTACTAGAACCTACTTGGTTATTATCTTTCATGTCTGAACTCTTTTAACGCGTGTAGTTAGTTATATTTGTATTCTTGACGTTGACAAGTCAATATAGATTCGGTACTACCTAGTAGCGAATTCAAATGTGTACTATGTAGCACAGACTTAAAGTACATTTTCCATAAATGTTCCGATATTTGTGACGATTTATATGTTCCGATATTATAGGCCGCATCTATTGTAACGAACATATTTAAATTTGAATTTGAGTACCTGACCGCTACCATATATCTGATGGCGACTGTACGAGACTATTTGACTAGGTACAGTTATAGCCGTCGATGGTGATAATGGCCCTAGTACTGTTTAGGGAGGTACTGTTTATGTATAACGCCCATTACCAATATTATATCTATTTCTGGTTTTGCCCTACTGGAGACAGAAGTAGTTACCTATCTTAGAATTTTTCGTCCCTATAAACGTACCGCTGTCAAAAAATGTACGGGATTCTTCTGAAGGATAAATCAAAAGTGACAGCTACGTCACAGTTAAGTACTGCCGATCTCGGATAGCTATCTGTCTTTGAATATAGGGAACCGCTGTTATAGTACCAAGACTAACAAGTGGAGGAAAGTGGTCACTGCCTATCCCGATGGGGAAAAGGTGTAAGTGTGACATATACATGTAGTATGTCATCTTAAAGCTGTCATGTTCAGTTGCAAGATCACTTCGCTTCATTTTTAACGATCCAAAGAGAAAGAGGTATGCTCTTTCTTTTCATCCACATTCATCAGTCGCCTCGTACATGTAGGTATCGACATGATGTACGCGACAAAAGAAAAGCACTCTAAAATTACAGTTGATATAATTTCCTCTAAGTCGACAAAGTTGTCAGGGTATCACCCAACATAAGCAAATGTTGAACTATCTATAAGTCTAAACTTGGCTCGTTAGTGTGAGTGAGCTTTGCTTTGACCTCATTGGTCAAACATTTTGAAGAAAGGTCGGTAGTAGCAAATAATAAATATCAGAAAAGATCATTCACTGTCAAGTTGAATAAGAAGCCAATTTTAAAACTATTCGTAAGCAGCTACCGTGGCACAGTTGGTCAAGCGGCAGCGGTGGGGCTATATGGATGGATCGATCGAAGGAACCCAGGTTCGAGTCCCTATCATGCCAGCCAGATTTGTTAAATGTTATGTTTTTATTTATTTTAAAACGTAAAATGAAAAAAAAAGATCGCAATGAAGCAAGATGGAATATTCTCGTGATGATAAATTATGATTTGCAAACTAACATTGCTAGTCAACGAAAACTACCCTCAGATATTTTGATAATTCTTTTGTTAAACGTATTGACAGGTAGTCATTAGTCGTTACTGAGCTTCGTGCCTTATCGATACGTTTTTAAACTTCTTTTCATATTTTGTCTATTCTTTTAAGCAAATATGGAACATTTAACTCTCTTCAAACGTGCAGAAATAGTTGTTTTGCACGAGCAGAATGTTTCTGTTAGTGAAATTGCAAGACGGTTAATGATATCGGTAAGTAACAATTACTTATTTGTAACCGAAGCTCATACTGTTCCAAGCAATTAAGAATAGTTAATTACATTTATATTATTCTTCTGCAGAGAAAGGCTGTTCGATTGTGGATTAATTGTCATGCTGCTACAGGAAATGTAGACAGCCTGCGCCGTGGCCCTACTAACTCCTTCACAGAAGCTAACCCCATGCATCGTGATATCGTGGCTACTGGCTATCCACACTGCAGATCCCTTCGCGACAACCCGTTCCACCGCGACAAAACACGATGTGTCGCTGCAAACAGTGCGCGACCATTTACGTGCAGCTGGGATAAGATGTCGCAAACCAGCAAGAAAGATTGATTTAAAAGAGTGCAATCAACAAGAAAGAATGCGTTTTGCGAAAGAATATTTAGACTTTGATTGGTGTAACAAAGTGGTTATATTTAGTGACGAAAAATGTTTTAGGTCTGACAAGGATGGTCGTGTCATATTGTATCGAAAAACGGGTGAGCGATTTCACGAAAAGAATATCCTTCGAAATAGGTCTAGTGGTCACGTGACCTTGGGCTTCTGGGGTTGGATGTCGTCGATGGGTCCCGGTGAGTTAGTTCAAGTAGAAGCCACTAATACAGGTCTAGGTTACTTGGATGTTTTAAAGAATGTGATGCTGCCAACTGTGCGCATTGCGTATCCTAATGAACATATTTATTTTGTGCATGATAACTCATCTGTTCATAGGGCTCAAGTAGTAAAAGATTGGCTAAACATCCAAGATAACCTGACTGTTATTAAATGGCCTTCTAAGAGCCCGGATTTGAATCCTATAGAAAACTTGTGGGGCCTTATGGTGTTAAACTGGGACTCATCGCAAGTTAGGTCTAAAGCCAATTTAGAGGCCCTTGTTACATCAACTTGGGAATCATTGCGTGGTAGTGATATGTGCTTCAATATGGTTTCTAGCATGAGAAATCGATTACAGCTAGTCTATCTATATATATAAAAATGAAACCCGTTTTCCGTTGTCACGGCATCACGCCTGAACGGCTGGACCGATTTCGCTAATTCTTTTTTAAAAATGTTCATTGAAGTCCAAGGATGGTTCTTACGGTGAGAAAAATTCGAATAATTGCCGGGAAAGCCCTAAAACAGACCTTTTCTTTTTCCCATACAAATGTTTTCTTACCAAAATGTAGAGTCAATTTGAACTTTATTCCTACACAATAAAGTTCATTCTAAGGCGGGACGAAGTTCGCCGGGACAGCTAGTATTAGATAATAACGGAGCGCCAACTCGCTATTAACCTATATTAAGTATATACTTTAATTATGATATCCAGTCTAAATTGCTATGAAATATATTTAATTGTTATATTGAATGTCTGAATCTGTAAAAAAAAACTGATAGGTAACTCTTTAAAATCACTACCAGGCCGTGATTCTCAGAGGTAGTAAACTTATCGCGTGAGAGATGTTATTGTTATTGAATTTAGAAGTTACTTATTCAAAATAACTTCTTTATAAATAACATGTTTATTCATATCACCGATACATGCTATATACCTCCTTAAAAAGTTGATTATTTATTTTTACACATTATATTGACTTTATACAGCCTTGTCAAATTCATATCTGATAAATTTATTTTAATGTTTCGCTTTGATTCTTACAATAAATCATTGAAAGCAATCTACCTACCTATAGACGCCTTTTATTTAATGCTTGCTCCTTTTAACTTGAGTATCATCATAACATACTGTTAAAGGAGGTTTTATATGTTCCTTGTGGTCAGCCTTGTTGGCAGTTTGTTTTCTTCATGGTTGATATTTTGAATGTGTTCTGGAATATGATTTCAGTGACAGCTGATGCTAGCACTTTTTTTATTATTATGGTCTCAAATGTTTCAGTACTTACAGAATTCGCAATATATAAACATGAATTAATACTAGTTTCCGTTTTTTATTTACTTAGTGGACTTAGCATATGACGTAATCATATGGTCCTTCGAGCCGGATGTCGTGTTAGGGCCGTGTAGGGTTTCTTTTTGTGTACGCAGTGCGGGTGTGTACAAACACGTAACCATCATCGTCGTCGTCGGAGCCCGTCTGCCCGAAGCGCGCAAGTTCAGTGCATCCAGTATCGTGTGAAGACGTCATCAGTGCTTCGTCTTACCGATCTGTAGTTCACGTTCTTAGTACAAGTGCAAGTGCAACGTCATTAGTTCGCTAAGTCCCATAGTACAGTGAGTGTCAGTGCCCTGAAGAGAAGAGTCATTGGATCCTCTGAGACGACGTCATCAGAGCTACGTCACCAGGAGGTATCAAGTACGTGTGTGTGGGTGTAGAGTGCATAGTGCAGTGAAACTGTAAGTACATTTTCAACCTTATTCCGTTGGGTGAAAACAGATAGACTTTTGAACTTTTACATTGAAGATTATTTTCGACTTAAAATATTTTGATAGGGATTTTTAGAACTTAGAAGATTTTACAAGTGATAGGTATAGATAAGACTTAGAATAGTTTTAAAATAAACAGAGTTCAACCAAAATTTAGTGAAAAAACACTTGTAAAATTTTTGAGTTCTCGCCGATAGTTCAAAGTGCATTAAAATATCTCACTTAAACAATTATTAACCAAGTTTCATAGTGATTCAAAATGGAAGACCTTTTATTAGCGCAAGTAGATACTTCTCAAAAAATAAAAAAGGGATTATCTAACTTCAAAAAATCACCAAAAGATCGCATTAGTAAGGAGTATATCGAAACTAGAGCCGAAGTACTGGTTAATGATTGGATTAAGTTCCAGAGCAATCATGCAAAGCTTATTGTGACCAAAGGTTTTGAGTTTGAGGGTTCGTTTTACGTCACTGACGACGTTTATTCGAGTACTGAGGAGGACTATATTGTTTATAAAACTTTGCTTAGAAGGAAAATGAATGAGTTGTCACCGGAACCCGAAAAACCTCAGAATCAAAATGTATCAGGCAGTGGCACGAACGTGAGGTTACCAAAGGTATCAATTCCTATCTTTTCCGGAAAGTACCAGGAGTGGACGTCATTTCACGATTTATTTACATCGCTTATTCATAAGAACAAAACCTTAGACGACGTTCAACGACTCCACTACCTGAAGGGTCACCTCACGGGCGAGGCTGAGCAGTTAGTTCGACACATTGCTATAACCGAGGCCAATTACGCATCATGTTGGGAGCTACTGGTCAATAGGTATAGTAACAAGCGCTATCTCGCCAACTGTGCTTTAAAACGAATTTTCGGTCAGAAGCGTATGATTGCTGAGTCTTCATCGGCGCTTAAAGATCTATTAGATACGACAACTGAATGTTTAAATGCGTTAAAAAATTTAGACGTTGATGTTAGTTCTTGGGATTTGATTATTATACACATTGTTACATTCAAATTTGATCAAGAAACCCGTAAACAATGGGAGTTGTCGGTTTCTAATAACAACCCATCGGAATTGCCCACGTTAAAACAGTTCAAAACATTCATTGAAGGACGTTTCAGAGCTCTGGAATGTATAGAGCCTAAACGATCTGTTAGTACGACAAGTTCAAATACGTATCCAAAGGTATTGTTGGCCGCAAATGCAGGCAGTTCTAGTTCATTTGAAGTACGATGTGAGTACTGTTCAGAGGCACACAAACTGTGTTTCTGTAAAAAGTTCATAGAGTTAGGTCAGAGCGATAAACAAAAATTTGTGTCAAAGCATAATATCTGCTTCAATTGTTTGGGCGGGAATCATCTGACTAAGCAATGTAAAAATCCCACTCATTGTCGAGTTTGTTCGAAGCGGCATCACACACTTCTCCACCAAGAGCAAGCTAGCAGCAATCATAAGGAGACAGAAGGTAAGCCAAATTCGTCAGCTGGGACATCGGGAGCTGCATCTCATAGTGCTCAGGTGGTTTCTTGCATTTCATCAAATAAATTAGTACAATTTCGTCAAGTTCTATTGGCAACTGCGTTGATAAATGTTCAATCTGTAGCTGGTGATTATCAGATTGCGCGAGCTTTAATCGATCAAGGCTCTCAAGCTTCATTTGTAACAGAGGCTACAGTGCAGAGTCTACGCCTTAAGAAAAGCTCGATCAAGAGTCACATAGCAGGATTAGGTGGTGATAGTTCAGTAGAGTCCAATTCAAAGGTCAAGTTGTTGTTAACTTCGAGGGCAGATCCTGATTTTACCATTGAGATTGACGCATATGTGCTGAAGAATATTACGAAGTATCTTCCTGATCGAAGGATTGACTTTGTAGATTGGGAAGAACTTTTAAAACTTCAGTTGGCAGATCCTGAATTTAATAAACGAAGTAAAATCGACGTTTTACTCGGCGCAGACGTCTATAGTAAAATCTTAAAGGAAGGTGTGAAGAAGGCTCCATCTTGCAACTTAGTAGCACAGTGCACTACTCTCGGGTGGATTCTATCTGGAATCATAGATGTATCTGCAAAGAATAACACATCAAAGAACATATCGGTTTTACATGTCAATGTCAATGAAGATGACATACTTAAACGATTTTGGGAGATTGAAGAACAAGTTACTAGTACGAAGATTTTAAGCGAAGAAGAACAAGAGTGCGAGAGATATTTTGCTGAGACTACAGGTAGAACGGAGGACGGTCGGTATGTAGTGAAGCTGCCGTTAAAAGACCCAGAGCGTCTTTGTGAGGGCGACTCGCGGGCAATAGCTGAAAGAAGATTCAAATCATTAGAACGAAGGTTTATGAAGAACGAAGATCTGAAAAAGAAATATATAGAAGTTATAAATGAGTACATGACTTTAGATCACATGAGACCGGTGGAAGAAGAAGAATTTAAGATAAAAGGTGTATACTTACCTCATCATGCAGTGATCCGTGAAGATAGGGTGACTACTAAAGTCAGGGTTGTGTTCGATGCGTCTTGTAAGAACGATAAGGGTGTATCTCTCAACGAAGCTCTCTTGGTAGGACCTACTTTGCAACCAGATCTTCGACACATTATTTTGAAATCGCGCACGTTTCCTATAGGTATTATAGCGGACATTGTAAAAATGTACCGACAAGTTCGTGTTTCAGAAGAGGATGCCCATTTTCAGAGAATTGTGTGGAGAGAAGATCCTAAAGAAGATATAAAGGATTATAAACTACTTACTGTGACGTTTGGAACAGCTTCAGCGCCTTATTTGGCTGTAAAGGCATTAAATCAGGTAGCGATAGATGAAGCGAAGGAGTTCCCATTAGCAGCAGACATAGTTCCTAATTCCTTTTATATGGATGATCTCATGACAGGGTCATTTACTGTGAAAGAAGGAGAAGTGATATATAGACAGATGAAGGAGCTTTTAAACAAAGGAGGATTTCCTTTGCAAAAGTGGAATACGAATAGTACGGAGCTGCTCGAGATTATAGAGAAGGCTGAAAATGAGAACTGTGAAAATAAAAATAATAGTACAATAAATGAGAACGAAAATGAAAAGAAAGAAGATAATAGACCGAAGGAAAAGGAAATAAAAATTGATACAACCAAGATACTAGGACTGACTTGGAGTCGCAGTGAAGACAACTTCAAGTATTCAGTGGACCTACCTTCGATAGCCGAACCTGCAACAAAGAGGTCTATGATTTCAGATATAGCTAAGCTCTTCGATCCTTTAGGTTGGCTAGCACCCAGTGTGGTTCTGGCAAAGATATTTATTCAGAAGCTTTGGCTTGCAGGTATAGGCTGGGACGAGGAGGCCCCCAAGAATTTAGTTCAAGAATGGTTAGCTTATCGCAGTGAGCTAGGTCATCTAACCGAGATACGTATACCAAGATGGCTTGGTATAAAACAGAACGATCGCATTGTTGAGTTGCATGGTTTCAGCGATGCTTCTAAACTGGCATATGCGGCAGTAATTTATGTTCGTACGATAGATTGTACGGGCAAGGTTAATGTCTCTTTGCTAGTGGCAAAAACAAAGGTTGCACCTATAAAGCAGATCAGCGTTCCACGTTTGGAGTTGTGTGGTGCGTTGTTACTGGCTCGATTATTATTGGAGGTCTCAATGTTAATGCATATTGAAGGAGATAGAGTTCAGGCGTGGACTGATTCAACTGTGGTTCTCGCTTGGCTTAATAGTCACCCGAGTAGATGGAAAACCTTTGTAGCGAATCGAGTATCGGAAATATTGTCAGTCACGGATGCAGCACAGTGGGCGCACGTGTCAACAAAACACAATCCAGCTGATTACGCTTCAAGAGGGATTTCACCAAGTTCATTAGTTCATAATCAAGTATGGTTTACAGGCCCACAGTTTCTTCATGAACAGGACATCATGTATGCGAGATCAAGCAATCTAGATATAAACTTAGAACAGGCTGTTACAGTACATTTAATGACAGCAGAACCAGATCAATTTCCATGGGAGAGATTCTCCAGTCTTAACAGATTCTTACGAGTCGTTGCTCTTTGTAGACGGTTTATTTGCAGCAACGATAAAAGAGGACAGTATGTAAGAAAAGTTGAAATAGATACAGCACTGAAGACTTGTATTAGACAAATACAGAAGAGTACATTTGGTGAAGAATACGAAGAACTCGAGAAAGGTAATCCTATTCGTTCGAAGTCTAGCAAGTTAAAGTCACTGAACGTTTACCTCGACAATGAAAAACTGATCAGGGTCGGTGGAAGATTAGAGCTTTCTTCACTGAACGAGGATAAGAAACATCCTATAGTACTGCCGCATTCTTCACATCTTACCAAACTTCTGATTGCCGATGCGCATGAGAAAACACTCCACGGTGGATCTCAGCTCATGATAAACTTTTTGAGATCGGCTTACTGGATACCTCGAGTCAAGGATTTAGTAAAGAAACATACTCGAAATTGTGTGGTATGTGTGAAAAACAGAGCTACTTTTAAGACTCAGCTCATGGGTTCACTTCCATCAGTGCGTTGTGTTCCAGCAAGAGCTTTTCTACATAGTGGTGTGGATTACGCTGGACCTATCAGTGTAAGAACAACTAAGGGACGTGGTCATCGTACTTATAAAGGCTATATATGCGTTTTTATATGTATGGTGACTCGTGCAATTCATCTTGAAGTAGTTAGTGATATGAGTACAACTGGTTTTCTTGCAGCATTTAGACGCTTTGTGGCTAGACGTGGACATTGTGCTCATATGTGGAGCGACAATGGTACCAATTTTGTTGGAGCCTCAAAGGAGCTTAAGTCATTGGAAGCTATGCAAAAGAGTGCTGCGGAATACTTAGAGAACAAGGGAACCGAGTGGCATTTCATTCCCCCCCACGCACCTAATTTTGGAGGGCTGTGGGAGGCGGCGGTGAAATCCACGAAATTTCATTTAAAACGCGTTATAGGTGAGTCAACATTAACATACGAGGAGTTGAGTACATTGCTTAGTCAGATCGAGGCTTGCCTAAATTCGCGTCCCATGACGGTAATCAATGGTAGTGATCCTGACGAACCAATGCCATTGACACCTGCTCATTTCTTGGTCGGTGAATCGTTGGTCACCGTGCCAGAGTTTCGTAATTATGAATCATCCAATGTAAGTTGTTTGACCAGATGGCAGTTAGTTCAAAAAATGTTACAAGATTTTTGGCGACGATGGTCGCAAGAATATTTGACCTCACTCTTGCATAGATATAAATGGTCTTTCAAAATACCAGAACCTAAGATTGGCGATATAGTTCTAATAAAAGAAGATAAGTTGCCTCCTAGTCGCTGGTTACTTGGTCAAATTTCTGAGAAGTTCCCTGGATCTGATGATATTACTAGAGTTGTGTCTTTGCGCACAAAAAATAATGTTTTTATTAAAAGACCTGTGTCTAAGTTGTGTGTTTTGCCAGTTGAGGTTACTGTTTAGTTCTGTATTTTAGGTGTCATATTTTAAGTTAAGTTCTTTGAGTAGGTACGTTCTTTAATTTTGCTATGTTATATTAAATATTAGTTTTAATGATAGAAAGTGCAGGGTTATAAGTTCATGTTCCTTTAAGTTCATGGAAGTTATTGTTGTTTGGTTTATTTAACTTTAATTAAGTACATTTCTCGATAATGTCCTTGGTGGGCGCTATGTTAAAGGAGGTTTTATATGTTCCTTGTGGTCAGCCTTGTTGGCAGTTTGTTTTCTTCATGGTTGATATTTTGAATGTGTTCTGGAATATGATTTCAGTGACAGCTGATGCTAGCACTTTTTTTATTATTATGGTCTCAAATGTTTCAGTACTTACAGAATTCGCAATATATAAACATGAATTAATACTAGTTTCCGTTTTTTATTTACTTAGTGGACTTAGCATATGACGTAATCACATACCTAACTCATAAGTTCAATGCAAAGTAGTAACAACACTCAGTAAAAGTAGACAATAATTATAAATAAAAATACACAATAAATATTATAAACACTCAACCGCGAGACAGGATTCGAACTTGTGTCTTCTTTATTACATTCATTTGCTGCTATCCCGCTACACTACCATTGCGCTAGTGAGCGGCTTACTTGTCTGGGCGAAATTATCTATATGAATCTGTCTTGAAGCAATAAACAACAAAGAATACGTTTTGCCACAGATCAGAAAACTTTTTGCAAACGAGGAGGCGTAAACGATTAGCGCACACACACTACCGCTTGACGAATAGAAATGCTCAGCTAAGTTTAGACTTATAGATAGTACAATATTTGCTTATGTTGGGTGATACCCTGACAACTTTGTCGAGTGTACCTACATAAAGATACCCAATGGCTACCAACTGCCAAATAGCGTCGCAGCAGACCACGGGAAATGTGGCGAGAAGAGCTGGACACCTTAAATACCTGGGCGGAGGTAGCTCGAGATCGAAAATCATGGCGGATGAGGAGAGAGGTCCCAGCAGTGGGACACTAATGGCTAGATTAGACCTAAATAAACCTACACTTCTTAGTTTTCATGAGTTATTCATAGAAAACTAGAATGGACGGGATTTGGTCCATTCATTTCTACACCAAAAATGATTCAATTAAATCAAACAGCAATCGCGAAAGTTTCGCTAAAAGATTTGCACAAACGAGCGCCGGAGATTCCCGAACTGGAAATCAGCTTTAAAATCGGTGAAACATTCCAACGTTCGAGTTACCGGTAAACTAAAGTTTAAGCTTCCGTTTAGAAACTGTACGAATTACGGGTGTATCCAGGTATTGCGAACTCCGATGCAAAATAGTTCGTTTAGTATATGTGTGTGTAAGTGTATTGTGTGTGTGTGTGCGAGTATGTGTGCATGTTTGTGTCTAGACTATATGTGAGATTTTTCTAACTCTTTTATCTTTGTCGCGTCACTTATGCCCTTTTCAAATTATGATCCTATAGGTTTACGCCCACTATTTCTACAGTTCGGTAAGTACGTTCTAGTACCTTTATTAAAATAGATTATTTTACTATTTATTTATTTAAGAGCCTTGTCGATTGCCATATTCTACCAATAATCATTTAACTTCTCTATACGTAAAGAGCGAAGTAGGCAGGCACGACTTGGTCTTCCTCTTCCTCTCTTTTCCTCACCTTTTCCAGCAAATACTTCCTTAAAATAAATACAGAATATCGAGATACACCCGGGATTAGAGCATCCATTGCGTTACTTATCAACCTGAGGCCAGGGAAGGCTTTTTTAAACTCGTCTAGTTTCAATTAAGGAGCTGTTAATTTTAGCGCTAAGTGCTCGGTTAAATCGTGACTTAATTTATTTCCCGCCGCAATTTATTCCCAGGATTAATGTAATGAATCTCTCAAGCCTGCTTATTGCTACTTGCGATTGTCTAAACAAAAAGGAAAGTAAGACGCGGAACGTGTAAACTTTGGGTTTGCGTTGTCTAAAATGGGAAATTTTGGGAAATATTTTGTGAGGTTATTTTGTCGGTTTTCGGAAATAGTCTCAGTTATTTATTATTAAATAAAGATGGAACAGTAGGTAAGTGTTTTAGTAGGTAAGTGTTTTTTTTAAACAGTTAAACCCCCTTTAAACACAAACACAACACAGTAGACATTGTCATACGAATGTGAAATGCGGAAAAACAAACAATTCAACGTTTGTTTTTCCGCATTTCCAAATTTATTAGCCAAATTGCTTTTCAAACAATTTCCACATAGAGTCATACAATAATATGAATATTGGAGTCAAAAATAGCTTCACTTGAGAGTACAGAAATCGTTTCCAAAGCAGTGTACGACAAAATGTACCAAACACGCTTTCAGATTGTAGTTTCTAATATTTAAGACGCTTTGCTAAAGGTTACGTCATAGGGAATACCCATAAACAGTTTTAGCGCTAACAGGTTACCTACTTATTAAGTAAAGTTAAGAAAGAATGACATTTGCGTTGGTTGACACCGTCATGTGTGGAGTCCCCTTTTTTGTGCTATTTAGAGTTTTTCTTATCTCATTCGCACACTTGGTTCAGCTGTAACAAACGCAACACAATCCAAACTAAAAATAATTAGGCCAGTATTACCCTCTTGTACTTTTTCTCGGCTGCTAAAATTCGCTTACCGATAAAAATAGTTGGTGGCAGTCTTGTGTTTTGGAGTCAAGGGTGATTTTCGTTTGTCTCTATAAAATTAGAAGGCAAAGTAAAGTTGGTATCACAGAGTAATCCACACACAATCCACATAAAAAAGGGTAAGTCTTCGATTACGGGCACTCGTACGCTATACAATCAACATTACGCGCGTGGCAGCTGCGGAACCCTAAATTACGGCTTACGAAGGGTTCTTTTAGACAAAAAAAGCGGGAAATACAAGGGAATTGACAGTTTAATCTCGAGAATTGAAGGGGGAGGCGAAGATAATAAAAAGTTACATTACATGCTTGTTAGATGGCGAATGTCTTAATCTTTAAAATGTCATAACATCTCTATTCAAACGTCAGTTAAATTAACACACCATTACACCTGTCACTGTCATTTTTAAACATCAGAATAAGATGGCAAAATATTTAATGGATAATTAACTTAATAGGTACGTTGTTTCTGCAACTAAGACTTAGACTAAAATCTGATCGCCTTTATTATACAATCTTTGGTGTTTTGTTCGATTTGCTAGATTTCAATAGACTTCAAAACTTACTTCAATTAAAATAAGAAGTATTTATCCAAACGCAAACACGCAATGAACGCAAAATTACGAACATTTATTTATTTACTATTTATTATCAAAATTTATAGTTATTATCTAAATTGAGCACTAAAATTACGATTAGAATCTTTTGTCAGCTAATTTTGTTTTTATCATTACACTAAGTCCTATCATAATAACAAAATAATATCAAAGAAATGTGTTTCTATAATAATTTACTTATCGACCCTTCAAATTTGTTTTATTGGGAGCATATTATTAACAAAAAAAAAACTTTTAGAGGAAATAGGTATCTAGTTTTTCTCTGAGTTATTTAAACTGTTCACAGTTCATTTTTCATAATTATCCAACGAGTACCGAACATATTTATAGTTTTCTTTTTTCTTGACAGACAACTTGGTATTTAAAGAATATCTCGTTTAAATTTCGAACAGATTATTTTAAAAATCTGCAGCGAAACAACCGGCCAGCAACTAAAGAATTTGCATTCTTCACCACTGAGGTTGTTTTAATAGTTTTAAGTTATGAATTTGAAAAAAGAATTTTTGGACTAATGAGGTCGTATTTATTTTTTAATTACTTTAAGCACAGGATACCAAAACCGCAGAATACGTATTTTTATTTATAGATAACCAATGTTTAAAGTTTAGAAAGCATGTGTGATCGGCACGTGGTGTTTATTAGCTGTCTTATTCTATTAATAGTTTAAATTGTTGCCGTCTTCATTGCGTAGCTATTTAATTATGTATTTAATTGTATTAAGGTAATTTTATATCCTTTTTTTTGCTAGAATATTCTCGATGGGAATGAGAAAGAGAAAAATCATATACCTTAAAATTAAATCTTATTCTAATAATACTTATTAAACATTTTCATTCATTCATATAGCCAAAATCTAGCTAGTCGGTGGAGTAATCGCCAATTGCCATCTTTGTTTTTCTAAACAGTTTAGTTCGAAAAAATTTCTTAACATTCAAAATGATGGAAAACACGCAATGTATCACACAAGCCCACATTTATGATTACTAAAATAATCGTGTATTGTTAATAAGTAACATGTGCCGTCTCCACGTGTTGTTACAATAACACCACGATCAAAGACCTTTGCCCAACGATTATTACAATCAATTTACCATTACGTACGCCATTTTGGAAAATATGACCTTGAAATACGCGTAGGTATTTCTACACACAAAAAAAATGTGACAAGCGATACACCAATGAGGAAGGAATATAAGGAAGTGGCCCCAATTATTTTTCATATACAAATGAGTTTATGACAGCGTGCCAAGCTTGCGCCAAGTTTTTCATAGTTTTCTTGGTAGATGACCTGTCAAACGATAAGTAGTACTATACAAAAAGGTAGCCATTTTGCGCCAGATCAGGCACGTAGATCCCGACTGTATGGCTCCTTCTTATATATTCTATACTCAAAGCGATACACTCATTTATTAGTGACATGTGATCCAATTGTTGATTTATAAAGCGATTAGGTTCTAGTATATTACGACCAACTTTTGTAGTCGTATTATCTTAGAAACCCGACGTGCATGTATGAGGAGACTGATGTATGTGGATGAAGTGAATGAAGTGTGTTTGGATCGTAACAAGTGGAGAGAAGTGGTCTCTGCCTACCCCGATGGGAAAGATTTATGCGTGATGCGAGATATATTTGTATGTATTATCTTTGCGAAAAAGTAAAGAAGATTTTTTACGACTGAACAGAAATTCGAGTATATTCATTCATCTGTAGGCTTACATGGTTATAGTTGAAAATATATTGACAGTGAGGAATCACTATTAAATTCGAATCCTCAAACTGCATTACTTTACTTTTAAATAAGACATGCCATAAATATTCAAACACATGTGATAAATTCTCACAAAATACAGAATCCTATTTAAAATCCCTAAATAGCTTGGCAGCAAGGGAAAAATGCAGCGACTTGAGTACCAGGGGCACAGAAATCCGAAGGGGCACATTGACCACATTGCAGTCCCATGGGCACTATACCGTCACTATAGAGTTGGTCCTGGGTATTTCATGTCATCGATAATTTCAAGGTCATATTTCCTTGACTATATCGTGTTTTGTTTTCTGTATTTAATTTTGTTTATTAAGAATCTTGCCTTGTATAGCTGTACCTAGGTAGAGTTCTAGGACGACAATAACGTCTAGTAATATTTACTTTGTTGGTTTGATCTTAATATGATTAAATACCTTAAATTGCTTTCATTATAATCTTCCAAAATATTTTCCATACCCTACATTCTTTCATCCTCAAAATACTTGAGTTCCATGTTTTAATTTTAATTAGCAATAAAGCCACTATTCACGAAACAACCTAAACATCTAAAAGATTTATCTACCCGTTACTACAATCAATAGAAATTGCGGATTGTCGCTTCTGTAAGTACTTTTAATTTTAGCAGATTAATGATGAAAGTTCTTGTTTAAGTCTGTACCCATTAAATAATAGTATCGATAGAAATCTATCGATATATCTCCAACCCTAGTACACACAGCGTTGCTAATTCCCCGCCCGTATTTGTAGCTCCCGTACACTTTGTTCTACGCTTCAACTACGACGGGGTTACTTGGATTTCAATTGAAATAAGTCGGAAATTCTATACTTACAAATAGATTCGTATTGGGGACTTTTAGTTTGAATTTGTTCTAAATAGGGGTTTTTGTTTCGAAGTTCTGAGTCGTGCAGTTCGGCAATTGTTTTGAAAGAAAATTGAATTGTTTGGTATAAAGTATATTTTATTTTATACGTTTATTTTACATTCATTTTATATTCAAGAATATTCCACTTCTTTTTGTTTAAAAATAATTTCTATGATAGAACACTTTCTTTGTACCTGATTGTAAACTCTATTATTGCTACAAATTAAACAATAAATAAATAATTCGATTTCAATTTAATTAAGTTCTTCGCGATTTCGATATTTAAAATACTTGTTCAAGTTTTCGCACAAATTGACGTAACCTTTTAAAATGCCTATACTTATTTGAAACTATTGCATACTAGCGCTATTTTTACTGGTTCTAAAAAACTAAAAAACCTACCAGACACACAGAAAAAACACTTTTTTGAAAACTATTCAAGCGCTCAAAGGGCGAGGGGGCGAAACACTAAGCACCTTCGCAGTGCCATTGACGTAGACGCAGTTGACATTAGTTACGACTGCTTCCAGGGCCCCCTAATGAGGGGAAGGGCCCCTTTTATGGACAATTTGAGAGAGATCGATGTATTTCACTGTTTTGCAAGGTGAGTTGAGACTTTGATGTGCACGAAATTTATTTTGACGACGACGGTGCGTTTTTCGAAGTGTTTTCCTGTATCAAAGTAGAAAAAACAAATGACGACGTTTTTTTGTTATGGAATTCCGATAAAATATTTTTTTTCTCTCAGGAAAATAATGTGCCGTCTTTTGTTTCAGACTACGACCCCATTATTACAAAACGAGTTTCAAATAAAGTTCTAGGACTAATGTCATTTTTTGACGTTTTGTATATAGCCGAAACGTTATTTATCTGAGTTAGTTCTGTAACTATAAATAAAACTCGTTTTGAAATAAGAAGCGAGAGTTTATAAAGGTATTGAAAACATCGCTAAAACATTGTCTTCACAAGCAAATTAACTGACCGTTTAGCATTTTTTTTCTACCGTATAAGATAGGATTGTGTTCAGTAAAGTTCGACTGACCCATTTTTCATACATGAATTTGTTTTTTGACAGCGTCATGTTTATTCAAAGGGTAGGTTATCTTCGTAGATGAATTGCCCGAGTCAGGGGTTAAAAAAATTTTTAGATAACTTATCTTTAAAAGTAATTTGTCTAAATAATTTATTAGTACGCGCTACCGGCTTATCTTTTAAAAACGAACCGGGTCTTTTAAGTCGAAGCAAACAAAATGGCGCCTCTATAACTCGTCTACTTTAAACTAAACGTTCGCTTAATATGTGCTTTCGTAAATTAACGCCTGTCTCGACGTGTCTCATATTTTCTTGTTAAAAGCTTCGCGCAGATGCGTTGCTAAAAGCAAAAGAGGTTGCTAACAGCCGTTCCCAATATTCAAAGACATATAGCTATCCGAGACCGGCAGTACTTAACTGTCACGTAGCTGTCACTTTTGGTTTATCCTTCAGAAGAATTCCATACATTTTTTTTACAGCGGTAGGTTTAGAGACGAAAAATTCTAAGACATAACTATTTTGTGTCTCCAGTAGGGCATAAAAGCAGTGATAGATAGAATATAGAGAAAGGCTGTTAGAGGGGCCGGCAGCAGTGTCAAAACGAACGAAAATGAGTAGGTAAGTAATACAAAATTGAGACTTGCTTCTTCGCCTATTGTCTAAATAAAATACTCGCTCGTAAATGTTATGTTGTATAAGAAGCTTATTCCGCTTGGAAATTAGCTAGTTTGTCAAGAACGACAATGTTTCGCGAGTTTTTATGTGTTCTTGCTAGGGTAATGTTTAATTTTAAAAGAGTTTCTTTGTGCCATTGTGTTCTTATAACTAGATAGGAAAAAGTCTTCTGTATAAGTACAGAATAGATGCCAGTTAAAATGTATGCTGAGAAAATAAAAATAGGTTAATATATTTATTATAATTTTATCACAAACAAAAACAACACCTTTCCTTAATACTTTAAAGTTCAAACTTCAATATTTCATTCACAATATCCTTCCGGAATAATTAAAATGAATTGAAATAAAAGAAAAAAAGGAAACACGCCGCGAACTTAAACCCGAGGTCCGCAAGTTACAAGTCAGGAAGGAAAGTCCCCGAAAACCGGGAAAAGTTTACCCGAAAAACCTTAACCGTGGTAAACATTGAAACCCCAAAAATGTAAGCCAACCTCGTTTCCGCTAAGCGTAAATATTATTCGGGACTTTGTTCATTTCTTTTGTTTTAAACCATTTGTGGGCACTAAGGATACCCGTACCCTCGGAACCCAAAACCTCCGCGATTGATGTTCTTAACGTATTTAAAACAACGCGAATTCCAAAACAATAATGAGTATGAAAACAAGATTTTTAAAAACTTCCATTCGTTTCATGAAAACAAAAGAAAACTCCTTTAATTTATGTATTGTTGTGTAGTCTTCAAAGCAGAGAGCGACCCTTCTCAAAAATAATTGACAAATTCGTACTGAAAAATTATAAACAGGCAACAAGAAAAAAAAAGTTTTGGCTGAATAATTAGTTGAGCATCTTTGCTCGGGCAAGTAGAAGGAAAGTTAGTTACAGAAACAAGTTATTCATAAGCATTGACATAGATCAAGTACTTGAAGAACGGCGAGTTTTTTTTAGAAGACAATTGAGTACCTATCATTTTCGCTCTTTAATCAAAGGTTTCATTTAAACGATGTTTATAAGCCTGTAAGTTGATTTATAAGTCCAACAAATTGTTAAACTGTCGAATCTGTTGTTTCAACTGCTGAATATGTTTTGACGAAAACGCCAACCGCGTTCGACGATTTATCCGTGGATTTGTCGCCATTTCATATTACGAGTAAATATCATATCACTACCGACATATCGGTGAACTGCACGATTTTATTTTAAACATCAAACTGATTCGGTAAACTGCTAATGCAGGGGTTATGGACAAATTAGTCAACATACTGAAGCACTGTTCCTTTATTTATTATTTTAAAACAAAATCCTACTAATATTAAAAATGCTAATGTTTGGCACTCTTTCACGCAAAAACTACTGAATAGATTTTGATGAAATTTGGCAATATTGTAGTTTATATATCAGAATAACACATAGCTTGTATTATTTTGACATGGGTATCATGTTTTTTTTCTAGATGTGACGATAAGCAGCCTCTAGTGAGGCCTAATTTCCCCACCTTTTCATTCCATAAGTCATAAACTCAGTAGGTACCTACCTATTTCATTCGAAAACTTGTCCCTTTATGAAAACAGTCCTTTTCCAAAGAGAATCGTAATTTATTCGCGCTGAGTGATTCTTCTGGATGATCGGGAACCAGATGGTGCGATATTAGGGTCCCTTAGTTTTATATCCAAGCCTTCTTCGTCATAAAACAAAAGGGAATCTGTCACGGGGGTAAGTGCTCAGTTTTAGCTCACTGAGCATGGTTGATAAGAATTGGCGCTTAGCTAAGATTTTGTTTGAGTAACTTCAATATTTTTCGTATTATTTCGGTTCAAAGATAGAAAAATATGTGCTGTATCCTTTGTATCTATGTAATTTACTATTTTCTTTCAATAAATAATGTAGTAGATTTTTATTTTATTAAAAAGACAAGCTTCATTTTCGGAATATTTTTGGAAACTTAGTTTTGGGAAATGGCATACGCGTTTAAACTAAAACAAAGCTGAAATTCAATCGGAATTTGTTGCATATTAATAATACGTGAACTTCCTCGAATGGTGCCGTATAAGATTGGCTGTCTTCCTTCTTTTACCCCTAACGGAAAAAGACAGTGATATATCCTAAAACATTTTATATGATAACAGATGACACTTACCGAAAGCATATTGGGAATTGTGCAGCTACGGTGCTTGGTGTAAGGGTTCTGAAACAAAAGAGATTTTCTTATAAATATATTAAAATAAGTATTATTTTAATTTCCTAGTTATTGTATTATACAAGTACATAAAATACACATTAAATCGACAAATTATTCACACAAGTCTTTAGACGCAAACAAGCAAAACATGCTTACTTAGTATGGTTGTTCATTTAAGAATACGCATCTTCTATCAGTTATAATAGTAAATATACAAAAGCAAGGAATATGGAAAAATAGAAGAGAAAGAGAAGAAGACTTCGTAGGACAAGTGAAGGAAGACTAGGCGCAGTTGGGTAAAAATGGAAGTAATGTCGTATAAGGAAGTCAGAACGAAGACGGAAAACAGAATAGAACGAAAGGAGCTCTATTGACGGAAGCGTAGCAATGTCCTAATATTATAAATGTTAATGTTTGTGCCAAAGGATAGATGGATGGATGGATGTTTGTAACTTCATCACGTAAAAACTACTGAACAGATTTTGCTGAAATTTGGCAATATTATAGCTTATACATCAGAATAACACATAGGCTATATTATTTTAAGATATCCTGATTATTTTCCAAAATATGACGATAAATACGAACGAAGTCGCGGGTAGCCACTATCAATGAAATAAAACAAAACACAACACTATTCAGCGTAAACTACTTTTTGAATTATCGAAATCTTTAAACTTCACAACATTTTTGTCCACTGAAATCCTTTAAGAAGTTGATAAATTTGTAAATAGATCCAAGTACTTATAGTTAGCCGGCTTTAAAGTTTCATCGAGAAGGTGCTAAGTTGGCCGATAAGTCGAGTTGAATATTCAACAGTAATACTTTCGGAAAACAAGTTTGTTTAGTGGTAGAATTATGAAGTTAAGGATAAAAATGTAATTATCTTTTATAGATCTATCCTATAAATATTATAAAAGTCAATGTTTGTGCCGATGGATGGATGTTTGTTACTTCATCACGTAAAAACCACTGAACAGATTTGGATGAAATTTTACAATAACTTAGATTGGACATCAGAATAACACATAGGCTATATAATTTGTAGATATTTTGTGTTTTTTTTAAGTTATGACGATAAATGCATACGAAGTCGTGGGCAGCCTCTAGTTCGTTCATAAGGTTTCCTACCTTTACAGAATACTTAAGCGAAATGCTGTTTTTTTTACGTTTTAGCCACTGAACTGAATTTGGTGAGACATTTGATACAGTTGGCATTTTTCATATGGGAAAACGGCTCATGTGCGAAGACCCAGAATAAAGGTATGGATTCTTGCTTTTATAGTATATTAAAAGACACAAATACTAAGAGTCACTACAAAAGTCAAATGAGGGGTCGTTTTCATTATTTACAGATAAAATTTATCTGACAGATATTTTATACCCGCCTCTGTCTAAAACATCATGTCTTATGAAAAAGACATAGGTTTATCTATCAATTATAATAGTATCCTTAGTCTTTTATACAGGGTATAAAAGACAGTCCTAAGATAGTCCTCATGAGACTGAACAACTTTCCCCAAGGAACTTGGGTCATAACTCGAAAAAAAAAAATTCGCCTCCCCATACAAAATGTCCGATCAGCTGATCGAGTATGTATGGGCGATCAAAAATTTTTTTTCGATTTAAGACCCATGTTCCTTTGGGAAAGTTGTTCAGTTTCATGAGTACTATAACGATTGTAACACAGCGGTGTTTCAGCTATATACCCCCTTTCTGTTACACCCAGTATAATATCAAACTCAACCGTAAATCTCATAACATTATCAACATACAAACACAACTCGACTAAACTCCGCACAGTTTCATCGCAGTCGACATGAAAAATGGACCGAGTCCCTTCCTCCGGCCCTTTCTAACCCGCTTTGTCAGTCAAATAGCTGGAACCTGCAACACCTGAGCTTCTAGAACGTATGGCGTTATTTATTAACTCCTACACTAAGATGGAAGGCGAACGAAAATACTCGTAAGGAAAAGGGATTGTTGGATTCTGTGATAGGTACCTACTTCTGTGATTGAATTGTTTTGTTGTGTTTTGTTTTGTTTTTGGCGCGAATTGAGTAGGTGTAATTTTTTGTTGGGTTTGTGGAACAGTGGTTAAAAAAATGTTGTGTTAATGCAACTTTCAAATAAGTTTGGGAAGTTTATGTCAACGAAAATCATTCAATTATTGAAGTTCCTTGGGAAGCAGTAAGAGCTTGTTTCTGTTATTTAACAGACAATCTAGTTATATTATAAAAATACTTAAAATAAATGTAAGAATAAAAAAACAATTATATAAAAAGATCTTCCTATAGATAAGAAATCAGATCCGAGACACGAGAATTACGAAAGAGGTGTTATTATGTACAATTACTCGAAGAAATATTGCAAAATTGAAAATATACTTGAAATGGTATAAACACTTTTTAGGCAGGTATATTTTTCTTTTGACTATCTAATAACTTCAGTATGACGAAACGCTATATACAAAAGCCTTCTTGTCTTATTACAATATTAGTAGCTCGCTAGACACTGTAAATAAATAAACTGAATACCCCGACGTCGGCTACAGGCGTGGGGTGGCCATATTTTAGAAGCACTGTCCCGTAGAGACATGTCGCCACCTTTTTGTCCCTTTTTCCCACTGCTGTGTGGACACCACTACGTGTCCCGTGGTTTTACAGTTTTTGGAATCGTTAAAATGGTTCAGAGTCTTTTAAATACAGTGCAGTTGTTTTTATGAGGGCGCCTTTATGTTGCGGTAGTGCGTTTTGCGTAAAATATTTTTAGAAATGCGTATTCTTTTGTTTTATGCAATGAGGAAGGAATATAAGGAGTGGCCCCATTTTTTTTTCCAAATACAAATGAGTTTATGACAGCGTGCCAAGGTTGCGCCAAGTTTTTCATAGTTTTCTTGGTAGATGACCTGTCAAACGATACAAAAAGGTAGCCATTTTGCGCCAGACCAGGCACACAGATCCCGACGATATGGCTTCTCCTTATATATTCTATACTCAAAGGTTTTATTATGCTTTTTTTGGTGTGGTTGCTACTGGTTGCGACATTTATCAAACTTAGTTTTCTCATAAGGTATTAATCGTAAAACAAAATATAGATTATGTGAACAAATATATGTATGAGGCGACTGATGAATGCACGGGACGAATGCGAATGAATTGAAGGAAGAGTATTTGGATCATAGCAAGTGGATGTAAGTGGTCTCTGCCTACCCCGATGGGAAAGAGGCGTGACAGATATGTACTTTGTATGTCATTTGAAAAAACAAAATATATAATTGTCAACTAAAAATAAAATTTAACAAAAATAACCCATCATTAATTTTTTTCGAAAATTCTATTGCCTGCCTTTTTTTTTCTATTGCTACTACGAACCCCCCTCCTCAAAAAGACCGACACACTTAAACCAAACTAAAGCTTCCTATTCACAATGCACTTAAAGCACTTTCAATTAGACACATCACGTTTCCAGACAGCTATTCATCACGGTACCAAACTAGACGGTAATTTTTCACTTCTTTCAAGACAAGATGTTTGTTTGGACTGCCGACGTCGCCTTGCAGGATGGAGTGTGTTAAAATAATAACTTGGATAAGAATATACAAATAGATTTATATATGAGGAAAGTTTTTGAAGTATATTTAGGTATATGTTAAATTAGAAGCTGCCCGCGACCTCGTACGCATTAATCGTCACATCTTAAAAATGTGTTATTCTGATGTATAAGCTACAATATTGCCAAGTTTCATCAAAATCTGTTTAGAAGTTTTTGCGTGAAATAGTAATTAACATCCTGAAATCTATCCATCCATCCATCGGCACTAATTTTTATAACAAACTAGCTGTCCCGGCGAACTTCGTCCCGCCTTAGAATGAACTTTATTGTGTAGGAATAAAGTTCAAATTGACTCTACATTTTAGTAAGAAAACATTTGCATGGGAAAAATAAAAGGTCTGTTTTAGGGCTTTCCCGGCAATTATTCGAATTTTTCTCACCGTAGGAACCATCCTTGGACTTCAATGAACATTTAAAAAAAAGAATTAGCGAAATTGGTCCAGCCGTTCAGGCGTGATGCCGTGACAACGGAAAACGGGTTTCATTTTTATATAGTATAGAAGATAGATATAGATATAGATTAGTAGGGCATAAGTATAGATACATAGTTATCAGAAAAACATATTTTTGTTTTTAAAATATGTATTGAATCAACATTGAACTAATGACCAAGTTCTAAACGACATATTTCTATTTCTTTCTTCAAACTGACGAGTGACAAGGACACGTACTCGTAAATAGGTTTTAAGAAACAATTTCTGTGCACTAATTACCGTACTTTCGACGCGGGAGTCACTTTAAATAGAACGAAAAAACAAAAACAAATTTGATGAACCTTAACAATGTTGTAGCTTAGGTATGTATAAGAATAACAAACGGACTATATTATTTTAACAGATCATGATTTTTTTCCTAAGATATGCCGATAAATTCATACGATATGATTAAACGACGATAAATAGGTACGAACTCTAGTATTATTACCAAACACACTTCTACATCTATATCTTTTATCTCTAGAACTCCATTTGAACTACATAATACGTGCTTACGCATGCCCTTACACCTAATCGCACTCGAAACTCAAAATTAACCCCCTAACTAACCCCCAATATCGCCGGCATTATTTCCGAACCTACATTTACTAGTAAGCGAGCGTTTAACCTAAGACAAAGTACAAGCTAAAGGAGAGACCGTAAGCCATAATCTATTAAACAATAATAGCTGGGTACCAAGCACTAAGGTGCGGTGAAGCTCTAACTTACGACTAATTGGTGGCGAACAAAGCCGGGGGACAAAGCTAGTTTAATAGCGGGACGTCTTTATAATGACAGAGTATTTCGGTTTTTAGAATTTAGTTTGAAAATGAAGGTGATAATGGCTTCCTGTAACTGCGTTGGTTGAAATGGAAAATGTGTTTTAGACCAATATCCGGGGCGTGTTTGACCTAACCTACAATAGAATGGATAAAACCTTAGGATTTCCATAGCTTCTCATGTGCCTTGAATACCTGCGAATTTGTGTTACTGTAACTAGGGACGTTTGGCAGGTATCGGATGACGAAGGTAGGTAGGTAAAAAAGCACTTAAAATTGAGTTACTTTTTAACAAGCTTTTATAAATATAAGCTTTTATAGCTAATCATAGCTTCTTGGAAATGTCAATCGAGACATGTAGGTACCTATGTATCTGTGTGTTTATAAGAATAGTAAAACTTTGTTTGAAACGAGCAACTCCACAGAGATTCTTTTTTGGGAAAAACATAAGTCGTGATGTCGTGAATCTAGAATTAGTTAAAAATAACATTGAAATATTTCTAGTGATAAGTAGGTACGTATATTTGCCTACGAAACAAAGATAATTTGATTTTATCACAATTTTAAAAAGAGTTCTAAAAAGAATATACGGTCGAATTGAGAAACCTCCTCCTTTTTTGAAGTCGTTTAAAAAGGGAGATGTTTAAAATTAGTTTATTAGTTGTATAACGTTAAATGAAACAGCAAATTTTTGCCGTATAAACTTTCACATCGGAACTCTGTCCATCTCTCTCTATTCGTGAAGCTCCAGACTTTTTTATCACTCAGTTTTGGCAGCGACTACACACGATTCAGCCTTTAGCTCTAGACTTTCAATCTATCGCGCCTCTGCTTTAAATCAATCGAATGAACCGGCATTTGCATTCACTACCTAGATAGGTAGGTATATACGTGAAGTATGTTGTAGACTTACTACAAAACGTGCATATTAAATAATTACGGGTTTTTGTGCGTTTTTCTCTACGTATTTCATTGGACGCTTTAGCACATGCGATTTCGTCAAATAGACGTCGCAAAACCGTGTGTTTTTAATATCAAATCGCAACCGCGCTGCAAAGACAAGTGAGTAAGAACCTTTAAGCCAGGTACTCATTGGTTAGCTGTAACCACATGTGTTGCATGCCCTGTAACCATAAAATACTTAGTGTGCGAACATTGTTCTTTAAGGGTTCGCAAAGCTGCTACGACTGCACCCGCATACCCTTTGTTTTTCGGTTACAACAGTTTTTTTAGGGAGGGTTTCTTCTGGTAACAACAGTTACGGTTACAGCTCGTCAATGAATACGAGCCTTTATAACAAAATGTAATGCAGTTAGTTATATCAGAGCAGAGCCACGAATCGGCTCGGATTAGTTCTGCCCTCTATAAATACACGATGCACTAAAGCAACTGACATGCACACCGAATGTATGCGCCAAGGTGCACTATATAGCAGAATAAACATAGGTACCTATTTTGTATACCTTTGCTTTGAATATTTCATGGTGAATAGCTCAGCTAATAGAAACCATCTGAAATAATAGCTGTTTAAAAAACTCAATAATGCCAAAAAAGTACTTCGAAATTAATATAGGATTATTTTCTACGGCTTTGAGTGCAAGAAAATCATATGAAATATAGGATATCTTTTCTGTTTTGACGTCTTATAACCTTCATATTTAATATCTTAAATTATTTTAAGCAGTAAACGTTTAATAATACAGTATTATTTCTAATCTGTCTACATACCAAACCCACCAGCATGCCGCGCCTTTACGTCATACGAATGGCAGCTGTCAAAAAAGCCGGCGGCTTTGGTGTGTAGATATACCATAACACTCCACGCTATTCTCTCATATAAAATGAAAGAAAAACTTTCATTTACTATCAATATAGATGTACCAAATAACAACTAAGAATATAACATCTTTGCCCACGAAAAGGTAAACGCTCGCATCTATACAAGATCTTCTAAAATCACAGTTAAGGCAAACTGACACGTTCTACAGAGTCTCTCGCCGCCTGCATCAGACATTTGGGAATAACTACGAGTTGGGTAAGAGCTCCAACACATAAACACGACACGACGTCGTCGTCGCGTCGTGCAACCATGTGGCGTGTCGTGTCGTGAAACGACGCCGCGTCGGGAAAAGTCTATGACACATATCGGTAGTGTATTAATAAAAAGTTATAGTGTTTATTAAGATTCTTATTTATTATTTTCTTATTCCACTGGAGTGTTCGGTACCTTTGCACCGGGAATGACAAGGGGCGGCTTGTTCGATTAATCAATTAAGTTTATTGGTCAATTTGTATCTTGAGTTTTTCTTGAAAAACGTTTTTAAGTTTGTACATGATATTGAGATACATTTCTTAACGTTTTTATTAATGAGACATTATTATAGATAAAAATGTATTCCTAATTATTAATAAAAAGTTATAATGTTTATTAAGATTCTACCGATGTGTCGTAGATCTACGACACGGCGGCGTCGTTTCGCGACACGACGTCGTGTCGTGTTTATGTGTGGGAGCCCTAATGCATAAAATTTCATAGCTAAGCCATATAGCCGTCTTTACCATATGCTAGGTAGCACTCTTATAAGACTCTTTTAAAACTAGTCTGGGTATTTGAATTCCAAGTTTTAGTACGGAGTTAAAGAACGAATATGTTTTTTTGAGATAGTTGTCTGGGATTATAATTTAAGTGCTTTTTTAGTCTGGATCGTGAACGCTGGATAATTTTCCAAATACTTTGCAGAGACCACAATATAATGTGTTTTTCAGAATTATATCTTTTGATA
Source organism: Anarsia innoxiella (assembly GCA_947563765.1). Taxonomy (NCBI): domain Eukaryota; kingdom Metazoa; phylum Arthropoda; class Insecta; order Lepidoptera; family Gelechiidae; genus Anarsia; species Anarsia innoxiella. The sequence goes on from OX387392.1 coordinate 1,488,188, forward strand.
TATTGGGTAATATATTGTATGACGCGAAAGAAGTGTGTTTGGGTCGTAGCAAGTGGAGGGAAGTGGTCTCTGCGTAACCCAATGGGAAAGAGGCGTGACGGATATGTATAGGTATTAGAAGAGATCTTACTTTCTAAACTTTTGTCTCGCAGAAATGTTACCCAGATAAAAATTTAGAATGTTCATACCTATGATACTAATATAAGCATTAAAAGACTTGTATTAGACAGCAAAACTGACCCCTGGCCATTTTTTCATCAATCCAAAATTTCTCTATAACCTCCAAACGAAAAATAACAAAATCGAGTGAAATGAACCGTTTCCTTCCTCTCTTTGTTATTTCTCGCTCGATACAAACGGATATTGGGCCAAAGCTTCGCTTCCTAAATTAAAAATTCCAAATTCCATTCTAGCAATATTTACCAACTGCATACTGGATTATTCAGCCAGTTTATGAATTGAAATAGTGTGCGTTCTTTTTTTTAAAGGTTTTATTGATCGGTTGCTTATTCCAGATAACCAATCTGGGGCCCGAGCCTGCTAAATTTCAATATTCTAAGTTGTGTGTCGGTAGCGAGTCAATGAGAGTGTCAATGTAAATTTTTTCTCAGTGTAAATCGTTGCAATCAGTGTAAGGCATTGTTAAGCAAAATACCAAATGTGTCAAAAAATACCATTGGCTGTCACCCTGCTGACACACAACTGAGGCATTTTAAATTAACAGACTTGGAGATCTGCTTGGAAAATCGAACTACAGACAAACGTAAGTAGGTATCTTAGGTTCATCATATTTTAGAACTACGCTATTCTCTGCCTTCTTCTTGAATTTCTTATGACACGAGTCAACATATCCCTACAATTGTTCTATAAATAATGTGCGAGATTTTCCTGTCTTTTTCTTTCTATTTTCAATACCAAGATGTAATCAATTTTAAGATTTAAGATCAAAAGGCAAATTTTTGAGAAAGTTGTTTCTTTCTCATACATTTGTATTAAGGAAACAAGCTTTTATCCCCTTTTAATATCAGAACCAAACATCTAAAAGTACTCATCTCAAATAACCTTGAAAGTAAAGCAATACCTAACAAAAATATATTACAGAATGGCATTCCATTCTTAAGATCAATAAAAGAGGAAAGGAAAATATTATGCGAAGGTAAAAAACTCAAACGAAAACGTGGAGAGTGGGGCAAAGCGGAGTGAATCGAAAGAGTGAATATTCCGAGTGTTCAGTTATTTTGATTTAGTCTGGTATCAGATCGAGACCCGCAGGCCTTCACCTGACAATTTTAATAAAATAATATTTTCGTAGCGCTCTCTCGCGATATTAAAGCAAACGGGATGTAGACGGAGCATTCCGCGCTGAGATGTCCCGGTTTTTACACGAAATTGCAATTTGTTAGCGTTTTTAGTGCAATGCAACTTTACTTTATTTACTTGTACATGTTTTTGACGTACATTGATTTAAATTGCGTTCCGAAATGAGCGTTCGGGCGTTTTGGATACGCATTTTTGACTTTTTGATGTTGGCTTCAGGCTGGCAAATTCATTCGTTTAAATTGACCATGTTTAATCCAACTTTATAAATTAAAACAGACATAATTTTTATGTTACCTATCAGAGCATTGATTTAGTATGTTTCTATTAGTCAATTGACTAATAGAAACATACATTCATCATCATCATCGGCCTTTTACAGTCCACTGCTGGACATAGGCCTCTCCTATTACATGCCACTGTGATCTATCTTCGGCTGAACGCATCCAGCCCTTGCCAGCCATCTTGCGCAAATCGTCACTCCAATAGAAACATACAAAATAACTAAATACAGGCTGACTTTAAATTAGGGAACGATAGAAGAGGATATGCATGTTCTCGTGATAACAAACAACTTTTACTATGGGACCAAGGTCGGAATCACTCAAAAAATTTTGAACTCCCCATACAAAATGTATCCGCTGAAATGGGGGGAACAATTTCTTTTTTATGATTTCGACCTTGGTCCCATAGTAAAAGTTGTTTGTTATCACAAGTACAAGCATGTCCTTTTGTATCGTTCACTAATTTAAACTCACCCAATATAGTGACATAAGATATAAATATATAGAATCTCTTACTTTGAACTGCAACGAAGCAACAATGGGCACGTATTCCTTTGTTAATATACATCATAGTTTCCACTATGCGGTATAAAATATTATCTTTGTCCTGCGGTCGTTTTACACAGCTCTCACGTAGGTTTGCGCTGAATTATTCCAATTATTCACACCTCTACTTCAGTATTATATTACTGAGTGAGGTAGTTTGAAATATTACTTGAGACTGCGGCCTGTTGCTGAACGTGACTGTGTTGAGAAACTGCTTTAGAAGAACGGATATTTCTGAACAGAAGAGACAATTCTGATAGTACTAGAGCGCTTTCGTTTACTCATTACTACGTCCGCTAGTTGCGCAGCAAGTTTTGCAGCTAGTATTAACTCATGTAAACAGAACTGGGTGGCTGTTACGTATTCTACAATAACCATAAAATGAAAATACATTTTACTGTAATTCTCAGATCGCTTCAAGCTAAAACATTACTTCGTTTAGTTAACATTTGACTCACATTTTTATTAAGAATATCTTCCTTGTCGGCGAAATAAAGGAAGAAAAATAAATAATCTTTTGTTTTATATGAAAACATAATCACGTTTCGTACATTCTTTACTTGGCTGTATTATAACTCTGTCTTAAAAGAAACGCAACAATAAACTTGGGACTTGGATTGTATAGTAGGTTTATACATGTGGAGTATCATAAAACTTATTCTCAAGTGTTATGTACCGGTTGATGTATTCGAGTTATTATTGTCATCGAAATTCAAATAAAGAATCAAGTTTATCCTTGAGACTTGAGCTGTATTGGCGCCTATAAACGTCGGTCGTCAAGTTTATTCTTGTATGTTATACCTATATTGCACGAGATGTTCCACATTCGAATTATTTTTCGTCGTCGAAATTCAAATAAAGAATCAAGTTGCGTTTCGTTGTTGCGGGAAAATTTGAGTGTCTATAAAATATTTGGGCTCTCCGCGGGGCCATTATCATAAACAAACGTTCTCTTTTCAAACGCGGTTTCGGAATGTTTCCGAATAACGATTCGCTTTTACAACACCGTGCATATCGGCAGTAGGTATGATACAGTGCAATGGAATGGCTTGTGCTCGATTTATTTCGATGTTTACATGTTTTCTACACTTTGTTGGTAAATAACTTTTTTAACCGATTTCAAACCAAAAAAATGATTCTCAATTTGGTTGATTTTTTGTTCTGTGAAACAAGATCGTTTGAATACTTCCTGTAGTCACATTATGTCTATTCGAATAAGGTTTCAGTTTATATTTCGAATAAATAGTCTTTAATATAGTGCTCTTTCCATCCCGCCCACAGCTTCTGAGCCACAATTTTATAGAACTTGCAAACGAACCATGGAGATTACAATATTTATCGACTACCTAGTTAGACGACGTGGGCATCACTATCTGCGAACGTCTAGTTGATTTATAGTGACGCGCACCATGACTTATCGATATCGAGCTACAAGATTATGTGACAGGTTTGTTAGAATCTTTGAATATTTTACCTCTGCATTTACAATTTAAATTTGGAATAAAATAGAGTTTATTTGAATTGAGAATGGCGGGAGGCTCTGCGGCGCCGTTAATTCCCTTAACGTTCTCTCGTAATAATTACACTGAAGATTTATGTGAATTATTATCGACGTAATAAGTTCGTTGAGTGAGAAGTTCCCTCATTTTCATATTTCAATATTTAATGTGCTTTATGTACTTGTGTTATGGAAAAATGAAAATATAATTTGTTGTACTCGTTTATTTTTAATATTCTGCTTTTTTGTTTCTATTTTTGATGTTTAATTAAGATATTGTTATAAACATTATTTAAAACATCAACGACAAACAACAAACCCGATAAAAAGTTAAACCTAATAGAAAAACTAAAGAAAACAATTTACTAGCTTTTAAAAAAAAAGTAGTTATCAAAACATAACCTAAAACTACAAAACCCTATTTGACCTAGAAAACATAAAACGGATAACCAAACAATACCTTTCTTACTAACCTCAACGTCAAATAAAGATATAAAAGACCACAGACTAAACAAAGGCAGTTACATAGAGTAAAAATAGCAGTACTACAAGTCTTTAGTTCCAACATTCCAACACCTGTGGAGACGCTTGCCAACTGCACCGCATTGCAACATTATATTTTCATTTGTATTGTTTTATGACGACAATGTTACATTTTTACACAAGTATGTATCATGAGTTGTACAATCTTGTCTTTGAAAATTAAGAAGCTTCCCGCCTTTAATGTTTTTCTTTTTTTTTTGGTTCTTTAAATTCATTCATTATTTTTTTTATTAGCCATTAAGATCCCACTGCTGGGCAAAGGCCTCCCCCGCGACTTTCCATTTAACACGGTCTCCGGTAGTGTCCCGCCATTCCCGTAAAAATGCATGCAGATCGTCTCTCCATCTTTTTCGAGGTCTACCTCGGCGTCTGTGACCATCTCGTGGCACCCATTCAGTTGTTATTTTGGCCCAACGATCTGGATGCATTCTACAAACATGACCGGCCCAACTCCATTTTAATTTGGCAGCTCATTATTATGTTTTTTTTTTATTTTTTACTTTGTAACGAATTTAAGTGTAAATGTAATGTTACCTACGAATAAATTAATTTTGATTTTTTTTAAACATTTAAATAGGTACGTTTTATTGTGAACTTGTAAAGAATAAGAAACTGAACAGATTTAAATGAAACATTGCATTATTGTAGCTTGAACATCAAAATTACCATCATAACTTTGTTGAAGCGCAAAAAAGATTCTGATTATGATTAATAACACATAGGCTATATTTTTCTATGAGATTACGTAAATTTCCAAGATGTTACGATAAATGTGTACGAAGTCGCCGGCAGCCTCTAGTTTAATCTATATATATAAAAATGAAACCCGTTTTCCGTTGTCACGGCATCACGCCTGAACGGCTGGACCGATTTCGCTAATTCTTTTTTTAAAATGTTCATTGAAGTCCAAGGATGGTTCTTACGGTGAGAAAAATTCGAATAGTTGCCGGGAAAGCCCTAAAACAGGCCTTTTCTTTTTCCCATACAAATGTTTTATTACTAAAATGTAGAGTCAATTTGAACTTTATTCCTAAACAATAAAGTTCATTCTAAGGCGGGACGAAGTTCGCCGGGACAGCTAGTATAATATATAGACGGTTTCCAAATTATCTTTTAAATAAGACTACATGAGAATTTAGCTATTATAAAATAATAGCAACATCACATTACATCCATCAACATCATCATCATCATCATTCATTCATTTATTCATTCATTCATTCATTCATTCGTTTCATCTACATCCATTTAAAAATAGAACGACATTAATCATCTATCCATTTTTCTAATCAAAACCAGTTTAACCTCAAACGCAATTAAGTTCAATCAATTCAAAATATGCGGTTTCCTCGATTCCCTTTTTTAACTATCGATATGCAAATAACTGCTGATTGCAACTCTATTTTCTGAACGGGTTAATCATTGCATCGACTATTAGTATTTATCATGGCCTACGGGTTAGATAGACTTTGAATAATAGAGATTTTGTATTTTGTAATTATGGGAGATTGGCGTGGTACAAATTAGATGGGTTATATCCTTGCCATGGTTGCGTAATTAATAACATACTGCTTACGTATTTTGTTTATGTGTGAATAGTGATTTTAAGCCTTAAATGAATCTTTTTAACGTATACCTATTTTTTAACTTTTTAGTACCTCTATTTTTAATTCGAGATTTACTACGACGTAGTTCGCAGCGCGTAGCAGCGTTATTCCGTTATGAAGTCCGTAGTTGAGGTTGCGTCGTTTAATTACGGAGTTCCTATGGCCACCTTCCGGCTCCAACATCAGACCCTGGTTACCATATAGTATCAAAGTACTCGTCAAGACTAATCCAATGAGCCCAAACTAGATGGGGTTGCGTCGTTTAATTACGGAGTTCCTATTTCTACCTTCCGGCTCCATCATCAGACCCTGGTTACCATATAGTATCAAAGTACTCTACAAGAGTAATCCAATGAGCCCAAACTCGATAGGGTTGCATCGTTTAATTACGGAGTTCCTATGGCCACCTTCCAGTTTCATCATCAGACCCTGGTTACCATATAGTATCAAAGTACTCGTCAAGACTAATCCAATGAGCCCAAACTCGATAGGGTTGCATCGTTTAATTACGGAGTTCCTATGGCCACCTTCCAGTTCCATCATCAGACCCTGGTTACCATATAGTATCAAAGTACTTGTCAAGACTAATCCAATGAGCCCAAACTCGATAGGGTTGCATCGTTTAATTACGGAGTTCCTATGGCCACCTTCCAGTTCCATCATCAGACCCTGGTTACCATATAGTATCAAAGTACTCGTCAAGACTAATCTAATGAGCCCAAACTCGATAGGGTTGCATCGTATAATTACGGAGTTCCTATGGCCACCTTCCGGCTCCATCATCAGACCCTGGTTACCATATAGTATCAAAGTACTCGTCAAGACTAATCCAATGAGCCCAAACTCGATAGGGTTGCATCGTTTAATTACGGAGTTCCTATGGCCACCTTCCAGTTCCATCATCAGACCCTGGTTACCATATAGTATCAAAGTACTCATCAAGACTAATCCAATGAGCCCAAACTCGATAGGGTTGCATCGTTTAATTACGGAGTTCCTATGGCCACCTTCCAGTTCCATCATCAGACCCTGGTTACCATATAGTATCAAAGTACTCGTCAAGACTAATCCAATGAGCCCAAACTCGATAGGGTTGCATCGTTTAATTACGGAGTTCCTATGGCCACCTTCCGGCTCCATCATCAGACCCTGGTTACCATACAGTATCAAAGTACTTGTCAAGACGAATCTAATGAGCCCAAACTCGATAGGGTTGCATCATTTAATTACGGAGTTCCTATGGCCACCTTCCAGCTCCATCATCAGATCAGCTCCATGTTACCATAATATTGCATTGTCACGCGATATACATAAGCATGCAAAATTTCAGCTCAATCGGAAACCGGGAAGTGGATCAAATTTAAGTTGCAAGATTTGATTACAGACAACGGGACAGGTGAAAGTAAATAAAAGCTTGTAAAAATCGCACAATACATTCAAAAATCAAAATGAAGCAAAATCGTAATCCTATTCAACTAAAAGATGTAAGTAGGTAAGTACTTCGGAAATATCAAAAAGTCTTTAGTCCACTTGAACCTAACCTAAAAAAATATACGGGCGAATTGATAAACCTCCTTCTTTTATTGAAGTTGGTTAAAAATGAAACAATACTTTCAAAATGAAGCAAAATTGTAATCCAATTGAAGTAGGTACATACATAAGCTCCAGGTGAGTCCAACAATGACTGAAACTTCCGACAAATAGTCACAAATCAAACGTTTATAACTTGGCATTGTTCCATTTGCTCCACGTCCACGACGGAGTACTAAATGCGCTATGAAAACGGCTTAAGTTAATTTAAAACTTAGCTTTATTATTCGTTTTTATATAAATTTGAGCTGTATTTTGGAAAAATGCGACGTCTATTTATTTAACAGTTTATTGTAAGTTGATAGTACATAGAGACAGAAAAAAAGAGAAGTTATATAAAAGGTACAGCATATTTCTAAAAGAAATTTCTTCCTGCAGACCCCGCAGAGAGACAAGTGATAGCATGAAGGCAGGATAGTCATTAGTCTATCTAGATAGATAGCGTAGAACATGGTTATAGTTATATGGGGTGGATAGGTTGATGTGTCCGAGAGTGTACCTATTATTTATACTACTTAGGTATAAGTATTTATAAATGTCAATGTTTATGCCGATGAGTATGTTGGTTAATCTTTTACGTAAAAACCACTGAACAAATTTGAATAAAACTTTACAAAATTGTTACCTTCACATTAGAATAACACATAGGCTATATTTTTCTATGATATTACGAAAATTTTCCAAAATATTTCGATAAATGCGTACCTACGCAGTTGCGGACAGCCTTTCGTACTAAATTAGAGTACATATTCACTTGTCATGTATCAGATTATCGTAATAAACTGAATTTCGAATGGCTGAGCATTTTTTGTAATGCTACTTTCACTTGTAGGTTGTAGGATCTAATTTTGTGTCAAAGTTCATATAAAAATGGTAATCCATGAAACACCCGCGACCGACCAATGAAAATTGGCACACGGTGTAATACTAATCACAATTAAATATCAAACCATAAAAGCTAATAATTTGACAATAGAACCGCTTTAAACCGGTATTGTAAAGCCATTACCTAATACAAGAATACCTATCTGTGTAACTGAACTTTATTATGCAAATGTCATGTACAAAATATTAGTTGCGCAAGAGTCTATTGTTTGTGGAATTGTGTATGGAAATAGGGTAATTGCCTTTTACGAGTGTTTCCTACGTGAGGAGAGTTCTATCGTTGTGTTTTATTTTGTGCTTTTTAAATGTGTTACGATGTTTCTTTGAAGGTTTTGATCATCTTTAGTACCCGTTATACAATCAACAGATAAAATTTATCTGACAGATAAACCTATGTCTATTTCATAAAACATGACGTTTAAGGCATTAAATAAATATTGCTCCCATGCATTTGACACTATCAGCTGGTGCATTTTGTACGGGGAGTTTGAAAATTTTTGAATGATTTCGAACTTGGCTCCATAGTAAAAGTTGTTTGTTATCATGTGTACATGCATGCATATCATTTACTATCGTTAATTAAAAGTCACTCTGTATATTTTAGCCAGATAGGTATCTAGATAGTATAATTATTATACCGAAATAAGATCCTTCGTTAGAAGCCACATACAGGTTGACTTTGAATTCAGTCGACAAAATTTAAGGCGATGTTGTGATATCGATTTAGAATAATTCTGCATAATTTAAAAAAAAATTGAAAAAAATGTTTTTTTATTTTTTATTATTAAATGTCAGAAAAGTAATATTCAATGTCAACCAAACAAAATCTAAAAGAAAATGTAAAAATATTTTAACTTACTAATTATCACATTAACCTAGGTACAAAACATAGCAATGATAACGAGTTGTACACGCACGCACAAAAGTTACTCAAAATTTGTTTTTTTTTCATTTATAACACTTTTTTATTGATATCGCATTTTTTTTTTTATTAATTACCGAAGTTTAAATAACCTTGCCTTAAATTTTGCCGATAGAATTCAAATTCACCCTGTAGAAAATCTTTTATGACTACCTAATCGAAAAAAAAAATAGAAACCCAACATATTAGCAAAGAATGCAAAAACCATAACAAGCATCAAACCCGATATAGCATTAAGATAATCAACCGCTCGCTTATCGAAGCTTACATAAGCACCGCTCATAATTTAGTATGTTATCTGAAGGAAGTACTGCGGGCAACTTTAATCCGTCTATGTAACAGGCTGTTACGGCACGTAATTTTGTTTACTTACTCACGTACTAGGCTTACCATGAGTGGTGAAACCTGGCCAAAATGCATGTATTCTATGAAATAAGGACATTGTTGCAATATTTTTTATGGCTGAATAATCTGACCTATTTGAATTATATTATAAACGTCATTTGTGCCCATGGCGATGAGGATGTTTGTTACTTACTCTTTCACGCAAAAACCACTGAACAGATTTTAATGAAACTTGGCATTATTGTAGCTTATTCATCAGATTAACGGATAGGTACGCTATATTATTTTAAGATATGATTATTAACATAAAAATATATATTTTTTTAATGTAACAGACACTAATTTGTGGTACTGAAAATCTTTCATTTTGCTATTATATTATTTGGTAACGGTTTTCTAATGGTGTTGGAGTTCTATCTCTGGTTTTAAAGATGGAAATAGTTATATATCTTATAATTTTTCGTCTCTATAACCTACTGGTGTCAAAAAATCTATGGGGTTCTTCTAAAGGAAAGACCAAAAGTGACAACTATGTGACATTTAAGTACTTACCGCTGATCTAGGATAACTAGTCTTTGAATATTAAGAACGGTGGATTACTATGCCATCTGTAGTAAAGGCACTGAGGTAACAGCTTAAACGTTTAAACATGTTCATGTTGCTACAGTAATCGCGTAGTGTGATTAAAATGTAATGGAATTTCCGATTTAAGAGTATTTTATTTACTTTTACTCGAGAACCAGATGATTTTTTATAGTAAACAGCAAACGTGGTTTACAAACGAATGCAGTTACCTATTTAAGAGCTATTTATGATAGAGTAGAGGCTGCTCGCAAATTCGTACGCATTTAACTTCTAGAAATCTAGAAAAAAAAAAAAAAAAAAAAAAAAAAAAAAAAAAAAAAAAAAAAAAAAAAAAAAAAAAAAAAAAAAAAAAAAAAAAAAAAAAAAAAAAAAAAAAAAAAAACTTAAAATGTCCCAAAATAATAGCCTATCTGTTATTCTAATGTGCAAGCTACAATATTGTAAAATTTCATGAAAATCTCTTTAGTGGATTCCGCGTGAAAGAGTAACAAACATCCTTTCCATTCATTTGTGATTCATTTAATAATCCTAATCCTAATCATTCCTATTAACATTATAAATGTCAATATTTGTGCCGATGGATGGATGTTTGTTACTACATTACGTAAAAACCACTGAAAATATTTTGATGAAACTTGGCAATATTGTAGCTTACACATCAGAATAACATATAAGCTATATTATTTTGAGATATTATGATTATTTTGTAAGATATGACGATAAATGCGTACGAAGTTGCGGGCAGCCTCTACTTAAAGTTATTTCATAAAACTTTCTCATATTGTAGCTTGCACAATAGAATACCACATAGGTAGGCTATATTGTTTTAAGATATTGTGTAAGTTTTCCAAGATATGATGTTAAAATGCGTACGAAATCGCGTGCAGCCTCAAGTAATATATACCTACCTATATTTTAAATGGAACCAACATGAAAAACTATCAAGAAAACATACCGCCAATCACCTCAAAGACTACCCTACAAGTAGGTTCAAACTGCGAGCGATATGCACCAATAAAAGTTGTTCCGGCGCGGCTTGAATATTAAAAAAAGCGAATTTGGCTTGAAGCCAGCTCGCCTAGCAATACACCGAGATACAGACACAATTCATTGCTTGTGAACAGTCTTTTATAGTTTTTGTCAAATACTTACCCCTCTTGTGTAATTTAATACCGTACTTTAGATTTTTGTTTTAGTTTTTGAATGGTTTCTTTCGAATTGGGCACCTAAAAGTATAAGGTACATATTGTTTGAGTTGCAGAGAAGTAGCTGCAAGTTTTAAGTTAGATATAAGTAATTATAATATTTTTGTTTTCTTTCTGTACATAATGTAAATACTTTGTAAAATAATTTAGTAGTAGTTTTAGATAAAAAAAAGTGACATCAAAAAAGTGTAATGAATTTTGCCTATTTTTGAATAAAACACTTTTCATTTTCATTTATCATTTTTTCAATAAAATTATTATTATTGGGTACCTACCTATTTTAAAATGATGCTATTGATGAATGTGGATGAAGCGAACGAAGTGTGTTTGGAAGTTTGGATGCAAGTGGAAGTGGTCTCTGCTTACCCCGATGGAAGAGAGATGTGACAGATACCTTTGCATGTAGGTACATAGCATTAAGAAGGTATCTGTACAATTTTTATTTTCAGTAAGTAAGCGCTTTGCGGACTATAACTCCGATTTTTTGTTTCTGTCTTATGTCAGCTTATGGACGTCCACTGCTGGACGAAAGCCTCCCCCAAAGATCTCCACAACGACCGGTCTTGCGCTGCCCGCATCCAAGGCTTCCCACGACTTTAATCAAGTCTTTTAATACTAAGGAGGTATTGTACTCGATAATTTCACACCTTAAGCACCGTGTCAGTTTAGAATCGGAAATTCGGTCTATAACTCCGATCTTTTGTTTCTGTCTCATGTATCATCATGTCGGCTTATGGACGTCCACTGCTGGACGAAAGCCTCCCCCGAGGATCTCCACAACGACCGGTCTTGCGCTGCCCGCATCCAACGGCTTATCAAGTCTTTTAATACTAAGGAGGTATTGTACTCGATAATTTCACACCTTAAACACCGTGTCAGTTTAGAATCGAAAATTTAATGTATTAACAACAAAAATGTAATATCATAATTTCCTATTTAAATCAGTAATAACCCATTGTTCTTAGTGAAATTGGAATAATATTGGCTATCTCGTTAATAACTCATTAAAATTGATTGAGTTTGCAATGGGCCTCTATAAAATTTTATATGTTTGCTGTGGGTACCGTCCGAAGTTCAGACTTTTAAGAATCGTCTGTGTTTAAAATATCAAATAAAGTTTCATCAGCTAATTATATCTAAATAATTACATAAAGGTCAAATAATTTAATCAAAACGTAATTTTTTAATGTTTTTATTAGAGATGAAACGGATATCCGGTAACTATCCGGTATCCGGCCTATCCGGCCTAGTTTTCACTATCCGGCCGGATACCGGATAGTAGGTCACTATCCGGCGGAGGCCGGATAGTAGAATTCACAAAATTTAAATTATTTTACGAAGTTAAAATCAAACAGCAATAGATTTATAGATACCCTTTATTTTTATAATCACACGACAAATACGTAAATGTTTTAATTTTAATAGTCAAAATTAATAAGTGGCAAATTATGATGAATAAATACCAAATTTTCCGCATTTGTTGGTAAGAGGCGACTCCGCTTAGCCTATATATAAGCGCTATAGCTAAAAAATAGGGCCGGATATTCGGCGGCCGGATATCCGGCGCTCCGGCCTACAAGCTTGCCGGTTATTCGGTATCCGGTATCCGGCCAAATCACTATCCGTTTCATCTCTAGTTTTTATATGACATTTAAAAATATGCCTAAAACCCCTGTCACAGTACGTTGATCGTGAAAATTTCCAAAACGGCCGCCTCTCGTAAAAACCACATTATTGCCGATTCGGGGATAATTATTTCACAACATAAAGCTTGTTAAGCATAATAAAAGTTTATAGCAACTATTCGAAAGCCGATAAAGTGAATATTACCAAGTTTTACTGGGTCATCGTTAAGTTAAAACTACTTAACGTTGTTTTTAGCTGACTCTTTTATTTTATTGGCTGTGATAAGGGATCCCCACGTAACCCTATAATTGTGGTTTGCAAGGCTTAATAAAACAGTATAAGTAGTGTTTTCAACTCAGAGATACGTGACATTTCATTATCAAAATATAGAACTGCAAACATCATGACATCGGCATTCACAAAACACTACTTGCATACTTTTTATTCCTATAGTTTTCTCTAACCTACGAGTATATTATACAAATTCTAAAACTTAATTTAGTAAAAATTTTACGTAGTTTATGAATGGTTCGAATATTTTTTACAATGGGTACGTAATTGGTATCCAAGTACATTGCAATGTAGGTACTGAGTCAACGTATATGCAGAAATGTTTATCCCAATGTGCTTCTTTAAAATTGTAACATTACTTAAGACCAGCTGCACTATTTTACTCAAAACACTTAAAAACAAACCCACACATATCCCGAAGTTTATTGCCAACAAAAACCGGCTTACACCGCTTCTGTTGCATCCCAAACAAATAAACAAGCTTCCCTATTGGCTGAATTCAAACTCGTGTTCGATTGCGAATTCCGAAGTTTTCGAACAAAAAAATAAACTTTCGAATAGAGAAATACGGTTTAGCGTGTCACATCCCTAAGTCTGGGATAGACAGTCTCTTTAGACAACCGTTTATTCGAATTTGGAAAACAAATCTGGCTGGAATTGGCTATTTATCTTGTTTTAAACTATTTCGATCTCGATTGTAAGTTCTCGATTAATCCGAGCGGGTAATAATCTAGTTCGATCTAGTATTAGTGTATTGGGATTATATAATTTAGCTTAATATTCCGACTTCCACCTATTATCGGATGAGGAAATTTTGGGTAATGTAACATAGGATAATTAATTAATAATTAATATAGATATAGTGATGGATGTTAATTATTTTTAATGAAGCCAATTGGCGTAATGTTAAACCACAATATCAAATGTCAAAACGTTTATTACAAATATTTTTAAACTATTACAAGCTTACCGCGACTTCGTTCGCATTTATCGTCATACTTTGGAAAAATCATGATTTATCGTAAAATATATAAGGTCTATGTGTTATACTAATGTGCAAGCTACAAATATCGCAGTTTCATCAAAATCTGTTCAGTAGTCCATTCGTTCATCCATCGGCACAATCATTGACATTGATAATATTAATACGAAGGATTAGTAGGCTGTTTATGAACTAAGCACTTATAGGTACGAAAATTCTCATAAAAACTCTAAAAGCCGAAAACCACAATTTATAAGCCTTAATGCACAGTTAGTATTTTATAATGTAATCCAAACCAACGCTCCGTTTTACGCAGCTATTTCGGTTGTCTGCTGCATGTTCGCTGCAATGTAAACGCGTGGAAAGGAATGCACGAGGCTTTGTTTTTGAAATTAGAACCCGCGTTCGGTTGTTTATTTTAAAATTTTATTGCTTAAGTTTTAACGTAATTAGCACTGGCGTGTCGCGGAAGGATAAGAAGCGGCTGTGTTTTGTTTAAAATGGAACGTTGGATTTTAAATTTGGAATTGTGTTTTATTAAAAAGTGGCTTTTTTGTTTTAGCATTGATAATCATTCATTCTTTCTATTTTCAAAATAATACGAAAAGAAAAGTAAATTGAAAATAACTGTCCAATTTTAGCAATACAATTTTGCAGTGGATAGATCGACATATTACCTAAAGTATTCCAATTCTGAACAAAGTTTTTTTATTACCCTGTGTACGGTCGGCCTCATAAGTTCAGATTTTCAAAAGTCAAATACACTATTATTAGACGAAAATCGCTTAGTAAAAAATACTCAATACTTAAATGAACATCCAATAAGATTAAAAAAAAACGAAAACAAGTACGATTTTACGTCCAATAATGGTGTAAATTACTTTTGAAAATCTAAATGTGTTCATCGACTTATGATGCTGACTGTACTCACCATAAGTCCTTAAATAATCTTTACCTGATATATATCAAAAGGTATTATTACATTTCGCGATATGAACAATTTCCTATTCCCCAGTAAACGAAGGGCCTATCGATTGAACATGATAAAAGCAAGTTTAATCAGCGTAGTTACGGAATTAAGTTTAACATGGGTAAAGGAGGGCATATTTAATAGCTTGTTACAATCTATAAGCTTATATGGCAAGTTTATTTTAGGTAACAACTAACAATGTGGTTTTGTGTTCTAGATACTTACCTACGAAAATCTGTTATATCGTGCGATTTGTTGCTCAACTTGTTTAATTCGGATTTATACGGATTACTAAACCCCTTATAAAAAACGAGTTTTATTTATAGTTCTAGAACTAATTCAGATTAATAACGTTTCGGCTATAGGCAAAACGTTAAAAAATTACATTTGTCCTAGAACTATATTTTAAAACTCGTTGTGTAATAACGTTTAATGTTAGAATTCATTGTATCGTGTTAATAAAAAAAGAATTTTTATTAATGAAAGAAGAAGAGAGAAAGAAAGAGTCCTTTGTTCAGCATATGATAAGATGAGATAGAAGATAAAATTAAGTACTTATTGACTTTCTAAATAGAAGTATCATAATCATTTTAGATACGTGAAAAAGATAAACTGCAACCCCGTTATTACAAAATTCGTTTTAAATATAGTTCTATTATCTAAACATAGTTCTAGAACTAATAAGTTAAGAAACAAAACGTCATTTATCTAAATAGTTCTAGAACTAACAGATTAATCTCGCGCTTTTACAAAACGAGTTTTAAATATAGTTCTAGAACTGATAAGTTCTATAATCTAAACATACTTATAGAATTAACACGTTAAGAAACAAAACGTCATTTATCTAGTTAGTTCTAGAACTAATAGATAGGTAAATCTCGTTTTGTAATAACGGGGCAAGTGTCTAAGATTTTGATTCAAATGATCGCAACCACGATAGGGTAACATTACGACCTAAATAATATCAGGTTTCATTGAATACCTAAACCCACACAAGTCTAGACTAAACGTAGGCTATCAGACGACCTTCCGCCCACGGCGTCTCAAACGCACTCATTATGCAAGAATGGAGACCCATTACAATGCCATTGTGGAGATGATGACTCTCAGACTTAGGCGATGATAGACTTCTTGTCCTGTTAATAGTCTAAGCAAAATAACCAAAAAATAGAGTAAAGATATTTAAATTCACAACAAGATGAAAATTAAGTAACTACAGAAATTGTTCAAAATATTTCCTTACCATTCATGTATGAAATTTCTTCAAGGTCGAACGTCATAAAAAAGTGTTATTTGCAATTTTCAGCAAAACGATAATGTTATTATAAAAGTACCAACCCCAGACAATAATTGTAGAGTAATAGGCCCCTTGTTAATATAACATTATTTTGGAACAAAAATACCAGTTCTAGACCATAGTCAAACTGGGATATAGACCTAGTAGTCTTATAGCCACTTGGTGTATAGTCTACCGACCTAAAGCTTGCAGGATGTAGGAAGTACTAGGAGCGCTATTATTTGTTAGATGTACGCGGTTTATGTAATTAGTGAGATAGATAAACTTAACCGCCTTATTACAAAACGAGGTTTAAAGATAGTCCGACGTTTGTTCGTTTAGTTTGACGTTTTGTCCATAGCCGAAACGTCAAAAGAAACGAAATAACATCGGACTATAATTCTATTTTATTCTATTTTTTTCCCCAAGATACAGGCTCTGCCTAGTTTGGGGACCTCTGTTAATTTAGTTTAAGGCTGGATCTACTTAGGACTAATTTAAGTAATTGTGTACCTATACCGTGTAACTCAATGTGTGTACCTTTATATTTCCTATTTCGGATAAATAAACAATATTTTCATTTTTTTTTTCACTATCTTTATACCTTGTTTTATAATAAGGGGGAATGAATCTTAGCTATGTTTAAAACGTTTGGTTTGATGTTCTGATGAAGTATTTGAAGCTTTAACTTTCTTTAGAATTGTTTAACAATGTATCCCAATAAAAAACAACAATTTAAGACATTCAAAAGGACGTAAGCAAATACTCATAATGTATTATAATATCCTACTAATATTATAATATCAATGATTGTGTCAATAGATATATGTATGTGAAGGTGTTTGCCATTCTTTCACGTAAAAACTACTGAACAGATTTTGATGAAACTTGGCAGTATTGTGGCTTATACATCAGAATAACATATAGGCTATATTATTTTAAATTATCATGATATTGCTCCAAAATATGACGATAGATGCGTACGAAAACTTGGGCTGCCTCTTTTTCTTTACCTGTACAGGGTGTAACAGAAAGGGGGTATAAAGCCGAAACCCAGCGATAGTCCCCATGAAAGTGAACAACTTTCCCCAAGGAACATGGGTTAAAACTCGAAAAAAAAATTCGCCTTCCCATACAAAATGTCTGATCAGCTGATCGAGTAAGTATGGGCAATCCAAAAATTTTTTTCGAGTTACGACTCATGTTCCTTGGGGAAAGTTGTTCAGTTTCATGGGGACTATCACTGTGTTTCGGCTTTATAACCCCTTTCTGTTACACCCTGTATAATCAGTTTCTATAAGACATAAGTACCTAAGTAGTCATAATGTCCTCAGTTGCACATGCAAAATGCCATTAGTCGTAGAATGTACTGCAGGGTGCAGCTCACATTAGCATACTGCACGAGATTCATGCGTGCGTCACTGCACTCGGGTGCATTCGATGCAGTCACGACCGAAGCTAATTTATGAAAAAAATATTTATGCAACTTTACGCTTAGTGAGTAAGATTGTTTGAGCATTTGACCGTATGTTTATATTTACAACATTCTTTGAGTATAGAACATATAAGGAGGTGCCATACCGTCTGGATCTGCGTGCCTGGTCTGGCGCAAAATGGCTACCTTTTGTATGGTATTTCTTATCGTTTGACAGGTCATCTGCCACGAAAACTATGAAAAACTTGGCACGCTGTCATAAACTCATTTGTATATGAAAGAAAAATGGGGCCACTCCTTATATTCCTTCCTCATTGGCAACATGGTTATGCTAAGTGGCAATTGATTTGTGTCACGTTTCTTCGAAGTAATAAAAGATGTTTAAAAATGGAAATATTTATATTCAGATAGGTTTGCCAATTTGAGTTCTTTCTTGCCACGATTTCTTTGTTTGATGATAGAAGCGATAGTAGCAATAAGGATGATGACTACATTTAAAAATTCAAAAAATAATTAGTCCGTCTTTTAGGCTATTAAAAATATTTGAAACACATTTTTTACCTGTTCAAATACATAAATAAATACAAAGATACAGAGCATCAAAGTTACGGAGTGAGGCATATTGACGTCACTCATCGGTTAAAATCGTACTGAGGCGTGACGTCACGAGCAACTTTAACCCAGTGTATCTTTGTCATTTTTAGTTTGAGAGAAAAAAGAAAAAATCTAAGTGATGGACTAAATAAATTTCTTTAGTGATCATGCCCATTTCTGTCATTTTTGTAGTAGCTGTCATCTTAGTGTTCAATATGTTCGCCAACTTAATGAACAATAAAAGTAATTGTAGACTTTGTTTGGATCATAGGATTTCTTGATGACCAAAAACTATGCAAAATGTTAACATTACGCACTTGATTAAGGTCTATCTACACAAATCCGGGCCGTGCCCGGGACGTGTCCGGGCTGTGGCCCATCAGGAGGGAAAACGATTCGTCGTCATGACAACTTTGGTTTACGTCATGACAACTCATTAGGTTGACTGGGACCAAAGTAAAAATATTATGGAATTGAGTGCCCTATAACAGGATCCACGTTTTACAACCTAGCTGTAAGTTCATCCATGACATTGTGGCGCAATAAACTATTGAGTATTAAGAAGTTGAATATAAGTACTAAGACGCGTTTCATAATCAAACTTTAAACCACTGAAACAACCATCAACACCTAATAAAAATCATTCATAACCAGTCGCAACATCTTGCAAAATAAACAAGACTACTACATCTTAAGAACAAAATCCATAGAGTACACAATACTGCAGTGGAACCTAGAATCTAGGCATTACCAAGAGCACTAGGATTCAATACACCTGTGAATAAGTTACGGTTATGTATGCGGCACGATACGCTTTAAGATACTACGGCCAATGCTGGACTGTGGGCGTGGGATAAGGGGTAAGAGGTAGCGGGCAATAGGTCTGTTTTTTGTAAGAACATGTAATTTAAAAAAAAAATGTAGTGGAGCTATTAGGCTAAGATCATAATGATGATGAATTTTGTAGGTATAAATGCTATTATATGCACGATTTTTTTGTAATTATTGATAATAATCGACAATGAAAATGTCAAAGTGCCGATGGATGGGTGTGAGGATATTTGTTACTCTTTCAAGCAAAAACCACTGAACAGATTTTAATGAAACTTTATAATATTGTAGTTTACACATAAGAATAACACATAGGCTATACTGAAAATGAAAATGAAAAGTGTTTATTCAAAAATAGGCAAAATTCATTACACTTTTTTGATGTCACTTTTTTGATCTAAAACTACTGCCGATTCACTACCTGTATAGCCGAGAGGAAGAAAACGGCAAGAAACCTTCGGCACAGGGCCCTACGTTATGTCCAATATATCTTTTTCTTTGAATGAATTTTTTAAATGATACTATTTTAAGATATCACGTAAATTATGTCAATAAATGCGTACGAATGCTAACTACATACAAATGCGTACCTATCTCTAGTACCTAAACTTCTATTTTGTTAACTTATATTTCAAACTTCTTTAAAAGACGCTTTTCTCGCACATTTTAAAAGGAAAGGAAATAAAATGAAAATTTATTTAATCTTGTAGGACGAGATTGACATCACATAAGACGGGTCATTTTTTAAAGTTAATGCTAGATTCGGAAGAGTGCAGTTTTCCCCAGAGAAGAATCTAGCAAGAAACACTGTTGGGTTTTCAAATTTGGTATTATTTTCTTAACTTAACCCAATCAAAGCATCTACACTAACATCCCGCATAGTTTAGCATAGTACATGAAGTATCAAAGCCTGCGACCTTTCACGCGATGGAAGCCTCGCATATCTGAATATTTGTGGCCACTTGCCCAGCTATGCACATATTCAGAGACGGTCGCAGTAATGCGCCTCAGGCTGATTTTGCGCCCCTTTTAGCGACTATCTTAGTTGGGTTATCTTGTAGAAATCTTAATATATTATCGACATCTAATACCTCGATGTATTTCACAAGTATTATACATAATGAGATTGGTATATTGTATATTACAAGCAACAATGCGTTTTAAATTAAAATATTTTGCGACGGAATTAATTTCATAACAGACCTTAAGACATACCTACCTTGAATTAATAAATTAAACAACTACTTAACTGAAGATATTAAATTTAATCTTCACTTTCTATTAGTACGTCTAAAATATAATTTGCTAATATTGACCAGATATTTGTCGTTCTTTTTATTTATTTCAAATTTTCGATACCAAAAAGCAAATTATTAGTAGTATTGTCCAAATATCTTCCAGCATTTTTTATTTATTCAAACTTGTATAGAAATCATCATTTCCCCTTATTTCGGCACTGTAAATTCAAGTGTTAATATTTCATGAACTGAAATTTTAATTTTAAATTCAATACACCGGCCAACGCCTAGTTTGCAGTACCTATTGTTTACCACTACTACTAGTATTTTCTTATTTAGAAAATAGTCTTTTATCCGTGATTTCGTACGTTTGGACTGTACAAGTACTTACATTACATTTTATCGTCACGCCTCTCTCCCATTGGGGTAGGCAGAGACCACTTTCTTCCACTTGCTACGATCCAAACACACTTCTTTCGCTTCATCCACACTCATCAGTCGCCTCATTCATCGTACTTGTCGGTTTAGGGTACTCTCTTATTTTGAATTAATTTCAAATATTTTTTTCTAATAAATAAGTGGCAAGTATTTACCCTAAAATTTGTTGCTACTCTGATGTGTACGCTTCAATATTATGATTGTGAAATTTAATTAAAATCTATTCAGTGATTTTTGCATGAAAGAGTAACAAATATACATTAATTATGCTGCAATATGAGGAAGTTTCATTAAAATCTGTTCAGTGGTTTTTGCGCGAGAGAGACAGATATCCAACAGCTTAAACTTCGTGTACCATTTAGCATGATATCTGGCAATTCGTTTTGGCTTTAGCATACTACAAGTATATCCATAGAATCAGTGAGAATTTGCTTTCAAATGCTATATTTTCTACTTAGTTTGGAATAAAGATAAATAGAGATAGGATTTTTCGAACATTCACATTTTATAGCTCGGAATCTGAACTTGTATGTGGTTTGTTTACGAATGATGTTTTAGATAAACTGGCAAACTATGATTCTCTTTTGTTTTTTAAATTCTGTTCTCTTTTTGAAATATTTTTAAATTGTAGAGTCATCATAATCAGCCATAATATGATGTCTATTGTTTGACGTAGGCCTTTTTAAAAGAATTTCTCTTGTCAATAATTAAGTCAATTATTTCTATTATTAATTAGCAAGTAGCAAGTGGAAGGAAGGTGGTCTCTGCATACCCCAATGGGATAGAGGTGTGACAGACATTATATATTATTTTATGTTTGTTAATTATTTGCAGAGGCATGGGAGAGGCTTTTGCCCAGCAGTGGGACGAAATAGGCTAAGAAAAAAAATTAATTATTATTAGTTATTATTTATATTGCAGGTTTCAAATAAAATGGGAACTTATTACATTGCTGTACTAGCTCAAACGTGTCGATATTTCTCCCCTTCGGTAATTGCAACTAAAAAGAATAACAATTTCATCACTTAAAGAGAAAATTTAATTGACTGATAAACTTTTGTCTATTTCATAAAGCATGACGTTTTATACAGTGACAGATATAAAATATCTATCAGATAAATTTATCTGTAGAAATGAAACAGCCCTTGCCTTATATCTGTGTAACCGCGCTTACAGTCCAGGTACAAAGTTGAACTATTGGCTAGTTATCCGAAACAAATCTATTAATTTGTTCAGCTGCAGAGTGAATAGTTTTCAATCAGGACAATCCAATCGGTTCGGACGAATCGACCCGCAAATGTATGGCGCGCGATTAATCGAATCAATATTTAGGCAGCTTCGTTAGAGAGGGACGTTTGTTGAATGGGAATGTCGATAATTCGAAGCGAATTCGGATTTGTTGGACGACGAGTTGATTGTAACGAGTATTGTGTTTTAATGTAGTTAAGGTGTATGACAATGTTATGGTTACACACTACATCTAATAATCCTTTTTCATCCGATATTTAGTATGGATCCAACTTAGATCCTAGAACTATTTTTATACTAAATATGTATCTCGGATCGAATATGAATCGGATGTAACGCGTAACCGTTCTTAGGGTAGAATAAATACAGAAAATAAGTACCAATCTAAGAATTAGGAAATACTTGTAATATTGGAATTGCCTTTAAGTTTAATAACCAATCGGACCAGCTTTTTCATTATATTTTCAATGCGAGCTTGTTGTAACTTAATAAGTGTCGAATCCAGTTTTTAAACGGAGGCTCAAGTAGACTTCTGCTTAACAACACAAACGCAGTGTTACACTCAATTTATCGATACCACAATAATCGATTTAGCCCATCACTACTCCCAATAATGTGATAACACAAATTGTACACGGACACCATTAATCTTGTGCGGCGAATAAGAATTTACTACGCAGGCAGATAGGAACAATAAATTATTGCCAGTTTCGGGGACTTGCTTCACTTTGAGTGTAACCTCTTTTAGCATTTTCAGTTAATCGTTTGCTTATAAACCATATCCCCTTATTACAAAACTAGTTTTATTGATAGTTCTAGAAGTAACTCAGATAAATGCAATGAGGAAGGAATATAAGGAGTGGCCCCATTTTTTTATACAGATGAGTTTATGACAGCGTGTCAAGGTTGCGCCAAGTTTTCTCATAGTTTTCTTGGTAGATGACCTGTCAAACGATAAAAAATTCCATACAATAAGGTAGTCATTTTGCGCCAGACCAGGCACGCAGATCCAGACGGCATGGCACCTTCTTATATATTATATACTTAAAAGTTTCTTCTTCTTATTTAAGAGCTTAGCTCTTGTCGGTGGAGACTCTTCCATCCCTCCCTATTCTCTGCTTTTTTTAACATAAAGGTTTAAACACCTACAATATCTTACCTACTTTATGACAAAAAGAATAGTCATAAACTGGCAACACCGAACCTTTATAAAATGGTAATACCATGAAGTGGAATACTAACAGAATAGATTCCGAATAAAATTATGCCAAGTGTTCTAGGAAAGGATTTTGAATCAATGAATGCTCTGCTTTGGTTTTTAAATTTGGAATATTTGTAGAATCAGCTTGATGTAGTGGCAACCTGTTCTTTAAATGAAGCCAATAAAGTATCTATTTGTGTGCCATACCGTCTGGATCTGCGTGCCAGGTCTGGCGCAAAATGGCTACCTTTTTGTATGGTATTTCTTATCGTTTGACAAGTCATCTACCAAGAAAACTATGAAAAACTTGGCGCAACTTGGCGCGCTGTCATAAACTTATTTGTATATTTTAAAAAAATAGGTCTACAGATCTATTTGTTGGTTTAATTTATTGTTTCAAATTGCATTACAACAGTTTCAGTAAAGATTTCTATTAAACATCGTGTCATCTTATTCTGGTATTTGACGATGACAGGGACAGATATAGAATAGAATAGAATAGAATAGGTATAATGGAGCATAAGCTTAGACAGTCATCTATGTACCTTTGAGCAGTACTTACCTAAACGATTTTAGAAGTAATTTATTTTCAAAAAACGAACATTGTTAAGCCTAAATGTCCTTTGAGTGTTATAAAAACTTTTATTACTTATCGAAAATTAACATCGATGTATGGAACTAGCACTATTCACTTTATTTAAAAAATAGAGAGGTTACTTACTTCACATAGTCGTGGGAAAGGATTAAGTATCATTTCATTCCGATGCGAGCTTAGATCTGAAACAAAAAATATATTTTATATATTTTTTTAAGATTTTGTGCTACAGGATATCGAATTATAACCAAAAATTAACAAAACAAGGAAACACATTGATTATAGTTCAAAAAACATCAAAAAAACAAAAACACGACATTAAAAAAAAATAGAGCCAAATAATATTAAACAGAGAAAAAAAATATTTTCAATTTCCTTTTCCCTCGCAATATTCTGTGATGAATAGTCCGGGAGACTGCTGAATCACTCTTTTATATTGCAAGCTTTATTTTGGTTCGTTGCTAATGAGCTTTGGCGTTAATGGGTTACCCTTGCTGGTGTTCTGTTTCAAATTATTAAGTCACCGTGAAAATTATGTAAAATAACACGCTCATGATAACTGGCGCGTCAGAGGTTGTTAAGGTGCGTATTCATTGGCGAGATGTAACTGTAACTGTGATGCAGTAAGAGCGGTTTCGTACTACATATTTCCGATCCCAATCCGATCCGATTAAAATGGATTAGATTTTTTTTAGCCTATGTTGTCCGACTGCTAGGCAAAAGCCTCTCCCATGCTTCTCCACACATTTCTGTTGGTGGCGGCTTAAAATTAGATTACCATAGAATATTTTTCCGGAGTTATTTTGGACCCATACTATACTATTTCGGATTTATACTAAGTATACTATTTCGAATCGGAGTCGGTTGGGATGTAATGCGAAACCACTTTTACAAGGTTCTAGTGGTTACGCGTGTTACAGTTACCCTTTGTTAAGCGAAAAAAACTGACAATCGACGGCTTGCTGCGAGCCACTCATCTCGCGAACCACGTACTAATCTAATGTAGCCACTCGTGTCCCACAGCTGGGCAAAGGTCTATCTCCTCATCCGCCATGACTTTCTGTCCTGAGCTTCCTCCGCCCAGGTACTCAAGCAGGTGTCCAGCTCGTGCGGCCACCTTTTCCGTAGTCTGCCGCGATGCCGTTTGGTAGTTGGTAGCCATTGGGTAGCTGTAGTTCATAAGTCTTCTGGCATGCGGCAGACATGGCCGGCCCCACTTCAGCCTGGCAGCTGTTTTTGCCACATCAGCAATATGTACACAATATGTTTTTTTTTGTTACAGTGCATAACATTGTTACAGTTACAGCTTACCAATGAATACGCACCTTAACTCTCGCGTCAGATGCTGTTAATGAATTTAGATGTGCTGGCCATTATGAACGATGCTCGTCGTTCTGATATATGACTCTTGGTTGTAATTGTGGGTAATATTAGAGGGGAAAAGGTTTGTTAATAAGCCAGAGGAATATTTCAGGAGCTATTTCATTTAGGAACTGTTGTGTTTTTGTTTTATGTTAAAGATAAAATGTTGTTCGAAGTAGGATTATTGGAATTATTATAAAGTTTTAAATTATAAGAATTAATTTATGAAAATATCCATGCATGAGGTGACTGATGAATGTAGGAAGTACCTATGTTTGGATCGTGGCGAGTGGAGGGAAGTGGCTTCGGCTACCCCGATGGGAAAGAGGCGTGACAGCTGTACTAGATAGATAGAAATACTTTATTGCACACAAAGAAATACAAATAAAACTTAAAACTAAAACATTGTGTGCAAAGGCGGCCTATATTTATGAATTTAACGATTATATTTTAGGTGAATTCTATTATGACCTATTATTTTATTCACTTGTAATATTATGATCTCAAAATAATTCCTAACTGTAGTTTATAAGTTATCTATTTGGTAGCTTAATTTTTCCGCTCGCAGTGTTTTGTTCTTAAAATATATATTACCTCCGTACGACTTAATTATAATACTAAAGGGCATTTTGTCACTTCCCTAAACAAGCTTAATCCCACTAACACATTTCATACTCCAACTCCTGAGCCAAACCAAAATTCTAGCATGCCCAAACTACTCATTGCAAGCAAAGTTGCCAGCGCAAAATACCAACAGTTTGTCACTTCAAGCTAAGGGCTCACCGCACATTCTTCCAAAGTGTATTAAGTTTCGTTCAGGACCGGCTGCCCTAAAGGTGTGTACAGGCTGTGTGACATGCTATCACATGTACTTATCAAAATAAAAGATAAACATGTCGAATATGTTTTATAATATTTTCTAGTTTGTCGTTCTGCAGTGTTTTGTTACTTATTTTTACTAGGTAGGTAAATAAATGGCAGGTTTGTGCAAGCATATCTATTTAATGGCTATTTGTTGCTTTTTAACTTAGAATTTATCACTGAACAGATTTAAATCGTCTTTGTCGGAAGCAGCTAGCTAATATTAAAAAACAAATGCTATGATCATTTTAAAGATATGGCTTAAGTTTTTCGTGATACAATTTTGTAACTCGCGGACAGTGTAGGAAAGTAGTATCCCAATGGGAAAGAGGTATGACAGATATGTATGTAAGTATGCACAATGTAGACTTGCCCTAAGTATAAGTTTTCCGTCTTATAATTTTGCAAATTCGAACAGTATAGAAAGTGGCTTCTACCTACCTCGATGGAAAAGAAGCGTGACATTTACTCGCATGTACGTAGTATACATACATCCAGTGTGAACTCGCCCTAAGTATTCAGTGTACAAGTAAACTCT